>CM061495.1:24031666-25360833 GCA_030867185.1 Tagetes erecta | reverse complement strand
GACTACAACCAATGGGAATCTATAGTAAATGGTCCGCACGTGCCAACAACAGTTGAAGGAACCGTCACTTCAATAAACACAGACTCAAGTACTTTTACTGAAACAGATATCAAGTTACTTGACCGTGACAAGAAGGCACTAGGGGCATTGATACTTTGCTTGCATCAGGACATCTTCAACAGGTTTGCTGAACACACAACTGCAAAGAGCCTGTATGATGCATTGTGTGAGTTTTATGATGGCAATGAAGATCTGAAACTGGACAGAAAAGCTCAAGCTGAAAAGGAATTCAACTCTTTCGTGGGGTATTCACAAGAGAACTTGACTGATATAACAAATCGATTCCTATCTGTGTCAAGTAATCTGAAGAAATATGATGAAAAGCTGGGCAATCATGAACAAGTAGCAAAATTGTTAGATTCTCTTCCTCCTCAATGGAGTCTTCAAATCAAGCTGTTGAAACAAGAAAGAAACTTTCCTGACTACAAATTGATGGACGTCATAAACAAGCTGAAGTCTTTCGACCTTGATGTGAAGAGAAGAGAATATAATCAGTCAATGATGGTTCCAAACATTCCTTCCCAAAATGCTGCACTTATTTCATCCGCTGCAAACTCATATATGTACAGTGCTGCATCTAGAGGATCATCAAGTCATGTGTCTACTAAATCTGCTGGTGCACCTTCAAATGTTGTTTCAAGCTCAAATGCATCTGTCACCACTCAAATTCCGTCTGACACTATGGCTTTATTTGGAATGTTTGTGCACAGTTATGAAGCTCTTGTTGCAGGTGAGTTAAAAGGGAAGGGTATGACTGTAGAAGATATGTATCAGGTGGATCCTGATGATCTGGAAGAGACAGACATCCAATGGCAGATGGCTATGCTCACTCTTCGTGCCAGACGATTCATGGAAAGAACCGGTAGAAGAAACTTTGGAAATCAGGGACAGAATGGTAAGCTGGGGTATGACAAGGGAAAGTTACGATGCTATAACTGCAAACACCTGGGCCACTTCAAGAGGGAATGCCCATTGCCAATTGTTACTGAGCCAGTTAACTCTGCAAATCCAAGATCTGCTCCAAATCAAGAAAGGGTTGAGGAAGCAAAGTCAAAGAATGAAACTGCACTGCTCACCAACTTTGATTGGAGTGCAGAAATTGAAGAAACCAAGGAGGAGATTAACCATGCCCTTGTTGCTGAGATTGCTGAGTTTGATGACAGCGATATAAATCTCTTTGATCCGTTCAAAGAATTTTATGGAAAGGATGAGGAAGAGAAAGTGGAGAATGTTGATAAAGTTCAATCAGATGTTATTGCTCAAGGGCATCTGAATCATTCAGGGTTGGTTTGTGAAGCTGCTGTTAATGAAGTGAAGCATGAGGAGGAGTCGAAGCTTACTTTGGAAGAAATGATTGAGAAGGCAAGGCTAGATGCAGTTGATGAATTCAAAAGAAGCACTCCCTACTGCCAATGTGATCGTGCTCTGGCTGCCGAAAAACTGGTAATTGGTCTTCCTTACGATGTTATTGAAGATATGTGTTCTTCTGCTTGCAAAATTCGTTTAATTGGCATATACAAAGCTAATAAATTGTTAATGTCAAACGAAAACGAATTAAAAAGGACCATCAAAGAGCTTAAATTAAGTGAATCAAAATATTTTGTTAAGTTAAGAGAAGCTTTAAAGGAAAATGAACACTTAAAAAGAACTCTTTTAGAAAAGAACTGTGAAATTAACTACTTGACTGAGCAAGTTACACTTGCTGAATTTGAAGCAAGAAAACTTAAAAACAAATTGCAGCAGTGGACTATATCTGGTATGAAAAGGGAGGAACTGTGCAAGAAACAAAGGGGGGCCAGAGTTAAGACGGGTTTGGGTCTTAGTAATAATGAAACATATGCTTATCCTCCACCGAGTACTTTCTGTTACTCTCCTACACCTATTCCTCATCCCTCAAATGAGTTAATTCAAGAGATTATGCAGAATGATACTGACAGTTCCATTGCAGGTTTAAGTGAAGTAAATCTTAAGGAAGTTAGAGAGGATTACGCATATGGTGGGAGTGTTGGGCTCGGTTGTTCTGGCAGTAGTGAATGCAGTAGTTCTGATTCCAAGAAGTCTTTTGAAGACATTAGTTTAATCAATTATGTTTGTAGTAATGTGTCATTTTCAGACAATTCCATGTTTAATAGTAATTTAGGGTGCTCTACTTCAAACCCTAATGTGTTGAATGATGGTTTAATTGGAAATGCGTGTGTGAATGACAAAGACAAACTTTCAGGTCATGTCTCTGAAAGTCAAACCAAGACAAACTGTTTTCAAAAGTTCTTCACTCATCAAATTCCATCTTTCACACCAGTGAGAATTTCAAAACCAAAAGACAAGGAATCATCTTTTTCATACATTCTTAAACCAAAACCTGAATCTGATAAAGTTAAAGTCACAACAGTTAAATTAAAAGAGCTCTATGACACTTACAGTGACTGCAACTCTCAACTGTCTGAATGTGATGAGGAAATTGAAATGGATAAAATTCCTGTTAACAGAGTTTCCAAAACTGGTTTGAAGTCTCATTGTTTTAAATGTGGAATTACTGGTCATACTGTCAAGCAATGCCCTAAGTTAATCCAAAATAGCTCAAGGCAAAAATCTTTCGGAAAAAGATTAAACACATTTGTAAATAATTTCTTTTGTAATTCTTCATCTGCTCCTCCACCCAAGTACACAAAGGCTTGGGTGCCAATTTCAAAGGTCTAACTTTTCGTTTCCTTTAATAAATGTCAGGAACATTCAAATGCCGTTGTAAATAGTCATTGGCATATTGACAGCGGATGTTCCAGACATATGACTGGGTTGAAGGACCTCCTGACTAACTATAGGATCATAAATGGCGGTTATGTTGCTTTTGCGGGAGACAAGAAAGGTGGCAAGATGATTGGTCAAGGAGAAGTCTCAAATGGCTCACTTACTTTGGAAGACGTCAACTATGTTCCTGAATTGGCATTCAACCTTCTCAGTGTATCACAAATCTGTGATAAGAATATTCCAGTGATGTTTCTTCCAAATGAATGCTTATTCTTGAAGCCAGAGTTTACTATTCCTGAAGATATGGTGATCATGCGAGCTCCGAGACGGAATGATACCTATATGCTGAATATGGGATCACAGGAATCAAATTCCACCGTGACCTGTCTCCTGTCTAAAGCTTCATCTTTTGAATCGTTTCTGTGGCATAAACGTTTAGGGCACATTAATTTTAAAATTCTGAATAAATTGGTTAAGAACAATTTGGTTAGGGGTTTACCACTCAAAGACTTTTCAGTGGTTGAGAAATGTATGGCTTGTGCTAAAGGAAAACAGCACAAAAAGCCACATAAACTTAAAATTACAAATTCCATCTCTGAACCCCTCGAATTGTTACATACTGATTTATTTGGTTCAATAAGTGTCAAATCTATTGCTAAAAAGTCTTATTGCTTGGTTGTCACAGATGATTACTCTAGGTACACCTGGGTGAGATTCATGGCAAACAAGAGTGAGACTGCCGAAGAATTGATGAAGCTGATACCTCTAATCGAGGTTCTTGGAAAGAAGAAGGTTCAAGCCATCAGAAGCGATAACGGAACTGAATTCAGAAACCACATCTTCAACTCCTTCTGTGAACAACGGGGTATTCTCAGACAGTTCAGCGCCGCCCGAACACCACAACAAAATGGTGTTGCTGAAAGGAAGAATCGAACCCTTGTGGAGGCCGCTAGGACTATGCTGATTGAGTCAAAGCTTCCAATTATTTTCTGGGCTGAGGCAGTTAATTGTGCAGCTTATGTTCTTAACAGGGTACTGATTGTCAAGGAAAAGATGAAGACTTCATACCAACTGTTTCGAGGGATTAAGCCGCTGATTGATTTTCTACGCCCCTTTGGATGTTCTTGCACTCTTTTGAATACTCAAGATCAGAAGACGAAGTTTGGGGTTGTCTCTGATGAATGCTTCTTTGTGGGATACTCGAACACACAAAAGGCGTATCGCGTTTACAACAAGCGAACGCGGATTGTGCAAGAGTCCTACTATGTCGATTGGCAAGAGTCAAACACTACCAGTATTGGTAGCGAACCGGCATGGTTTTATGATTCCACCACCATTTTCAAATCATTTAATATTCCTGACTCTGACGATGATGATTTCATTCCACACTCATCAGTTTCTATTTTCAATCATCCATCTACACCATCACAACCACAACCTTCAACATCAGCCACACAACTACCTCCCACTCCATTTGATATTCCATCACCTCCACCCCCTCAAACTGTTCAAACTTCTCCATCAGATATTCCATCCACATCTACTACCTTTCAATCCCCTGCCACTAATACAATTCCTACACCCTCACAACCATCCAATCAACCACCCTCAACCGAACCAAATCCTTTACTCCTCAACACTAACTTCAAAACCTTGAAAAACCATCCTCACGATTATATCATTGGATCTATTACTGATGGTGTGCGAACTCGGAGTCAGAGTGGTTTGATTAATGAATGTCTTTATGCTGCCTTTCTGTCTCAAGTTGTTCCAAAAAATTATAAACAAGCACTTGAAGATCCAAGTTGGGTGGATGCCATGCAAATGGAGCTGCAGCAATTTAGGAAGCTTAAAGTTTGGGAATTGGTTGATCTTCCTCCTAATAAGTGTCCAATCGGCACTAAATGGGTTTTACGAAACAAGCCAGATGATCGTGGTGTTGTAATCAGAAACAATGCGAGACTGGTTGTTCAAGGATTTGCTCAAGAGGAGGGAATTGACTACACCGAAGTTTTTGCTCCAGTCGCTCGCCTGGAAGCCATCAGAATCTTTCTTGCTCATGCCGCGAACAAAAACTTTAAAGTTTATCAGATGGATGTGAAATGTGCATTTCTATATGGAGACATCGATGAGGAGATCTACGTATGTCAACCACCAGGTTTCGAGGATCCAGATTTCCCGTCGAAGGTTTACAAGCTTGATAAATCCTTGTATGGGTTGCATCAAGCTCCACGGATCTGGTATGAAACTCTGACACAGTATCTCCTCAGCAAAGGTTTCTCCCGTGGGAGTATAGATATGACATTGTTCAAGAAGGAGGTGGATGGCGAGCTGCTGATCGTTCAAGTGTATGTTGATGATATCATTTTTGGTTCGACTAATGAAGGGCTGTGTAGGGAATTTGAGAAGGTGATGATGGATCGTTTTGAGATGACCATAATGGGGGAGATGTGTTTCTTCTTGGGGCTACAAGTGGAACAAAAGCCTGATGGAATTCTGATCCACCAAGAGAAATATATCAAAGAAATCCTCACGAAGTTTGGCATGGATGATTCTTCTCCTGAATTGATTCCTTTTACAGCTCAAACATGCCTTACTTCCGATGATAATGGGAATCCTGTGGATGCTCATCGGTACCGCTCGATGATCGGATCTCTCATGTATCTGACTGCAAGCCGACCAGACATCACATTTGCCATGTGTTACTGTGCTCGTTTCCAAGCCAATCCAAAAGAATCACATGAAAAAGCTGTTAAACGAATTTTCCGTTACCTTAAGGGTTCCTCTCGTTTGGGACTTTGGTACCCAAAAGGTGGGAACTTTGATTTACATGCCTTTTCTGATAGTGATCATGCTGGTTGCAGGATTAACAGAAAATCAGTCACTGGCGGATGTCAATACCTTGGAGAATGTCTTGTTTCCTGGCAAAGCAAGAAGCAAACAACCGTCTCTCTGTCCACAGGAGAAGCAGAATACATTGCTGCTTCAAGTTGCTGTTGCCAAGTGCTGTGGATTCAACATCAGATGATGGATTATGGCATCAACTTTCTTCATACACCACTCTTTTGTGATAATGAAGCTGCTGTTGGAATTGCCAAGAATCCTATTCATCACACTCGCACCAAGCACATTGAAACAAGAATTCATGCAATCAGGGATGCACAGGAAAAGGGGTTTATTGATATTATTCCTATCGAAACTCGAAAGCAAAAAGCTGATCTTTTCACAAAAACTTTTGACAAACCACGTTTTTATGAACTGATCTCCATGCTGGGTCTTATATCTTTTTGAAAACCTTTTTCTGTGAGAATCCATTTGTAAATATGTAAATAATCTTTTCTTTTTCTTCTTTGAAAAATCCGTGGGTCACTCAACTCATCGCTCCGTTTTTTTATTTTATTTCCTTTTATTTTCTTTTATCTTTCTTTTAATTCTGTATATATATATTAAGAAAAATCTGAAAAACAAAAATTTCTTATTAGATTGCTATAATATAGAAATTTTGGGGGAGATATAAAAGATTAACTATTTATAGTTTTTCAAATTTTGCTATTTCAGGATCTCCGTTTTGATTGATGTTGAAGAGACGTTGAAGGAGGTCAGAAGCATTGCGTTTGGGATATGTCAGATAGGCTCAGCCCGAAAACGAAGTAAACAGTGATTGTGCAGCCAAACATAATGCTCAAGATCTCGACAACAAGGATTATCTCCTTGACATGATTGGATTGCACAAAGATAATGGTTCTGTCAAAAATGGGTTGAGAGCGTCAAATCTTTGTCTTGATTTCCCTAAACATCCCAAATCACCCTCGCCCTATCCCCGAATCGAGTTTCTAGTATGCAAAACAAATAAAATAAAAAGCTGCTAGTGATGCTCTTCGGAAAAGCCTCTGAGTGAGTTACTCGTTAACTCCTCAGAACGTTTTGAGTCAAGTGCTTAACTCCTCTGCTATACGGAAGTATTGACCTGGAGTTGGTGGATCTTCTCTGCTATACGGAAGTATTGACCTGAAGATTCACCGAGCATGCTCAAATGTTTATCTCCTCTGTTATACATCAGTATAGACCTGGAGCTCTAGACTATTTGAGTTTCCCAAATAATAAGTCGCATTGTGTTCAAAAGAATCAATTGCTGACAAGCTCCACTCACAAAGAAAAGATGCAGAAATTGCACAAGTGTCAAAAGAAGCTAATGCATCGGTCAACATTCAAAAGTTGATCATTGAAATTCAAGCAAAGTCAATCGTATTGCTCAGATATACCCTGATGACAGAACTTGTTCTTTTTACCTAGATGTCTGTGGGGACCGAGTTGTCTGAGCTTCTTCAATCAAACCATAAACATGATAAAAGAAGCTGCTGATCTCTTGTTGAAAGGACTAAGGCATGGGTTTAAATGGACAAACATATCTGCAATCCCGCCAATCGATGATTCTCCGGATTCTGCTCAAAACATCATGAAAAATATATATCCTTACTAGCGTTTAAAACCTTTTTTTGTTATTCTATTTTATTTTATTTTATTTTATTTTATTTTATTTTATTTTATTTTATTTTATCTTTAACTTCTAGGATAATATGTTTATATGATTATTTTTGGAGCGATGAAATCGTGGGACGGTTTCGTGGATTTACAAAGACTTTAAAAAATTGAGAAAAACCAAAAATATTTTTAATTTGTGTGCGAGCGAACCTGCTAGCGAACCTACAGGTTCGCCCGAACCTCAGGTTCGCCCGCAACCTTTTTGCACCACCGCCGCAGGCCGTGTTGACGTTTGGTCTTCTGGCGAATCTAAAGTTCGCTGTACAAAAAGTTCGCTGGCCTGTATTAAGTTCGCTGGACTGTCTGCCAGCGAACCTATGTCTGTATATATAGGCTGTGACAGCGAAGTTTTTCAAAACATTCGCTGTCACCACTGTAGCACGTTTTTTCAAAAAAATCAAACCGCCGCACGTTCGATTCTCACTATTTTCACCGGTTTTTCACTCTACTAACACCTCTTTTGGTCTGGTATGTCGTCGCCTACATCCTAATCTCTGTTTTAAACTCTTAATTGCACTATAAACATGATTAATCTGTCGACCTGTGTTTTTCTGTAAATCAATGACTGTTTTGGTGTGTTTTAGTTAGACTTTCAGTTCATAATTGCCTCGTTTAATGTATATATTACTTGTCTGTTGCTTTATATGCTTGTTTATGGTGCATCGTCTATGATTTTGGCCGTTTTTCAAAAGCTAGGGTTTCCAGCGAACCTATGTGTTCGTCTGGCGAATCTGAACGAAAGTTCATAACCTCGAGCGAACCTATGTCGTTATGCTGCCCGCGCAACAACATAGATTCACCCGACTGTTTCTAGCGAACCTATACATTCGCTCGACCAAGATGACTGATTTTTCATGTCAGCGAATCTATAGGTTCTGATGCCAAAATCTCAGGTTCGCTATACCAGCGAACCTAATTTCCAGCGAATCTATTAACTATTTTTCAAATCTTCGTTTCTGATCAATCTCTGTTTATTTCTCAGGCACAATGTCGACTTTATTCTTTGAGAAAAAGCACAACATGTGTGCTTTGCTTGATGAAAACCATGAAAAGGTCGGCAGCTATAGAGATTCTATCAAATGGCTGAAGTCGTCTCATATACATCATGCCATTTCACACTCACCTACTATATATGAGCTGCATGTTCGGGATTTCTGGCGAACTGCAGTTATGAACGTGTCGGTACAGCCGTCACGTATCTGTGCCAAAGTCGGTGGCTATGACTTGGAGTTTACTGAAGCCGATCTGGCCAGAATCCCGAGGTTAGAAGAGGATGTTGGAGAGGAGGTGGGTATGACTGCTGAGGAAGTGTACGGGGCATTCCGGACAGCAGGGTATGAGGGTCCGATGCCCGGTGAGAAGAAAATGGAGTTTGTAAAGTCGTACTTGATCCTGGAATGGAGGTACATTGCACATGTGTTCATTATGTGCCTGGATCACAGAAAAGGGGGTACGGACGGGCTAAACTTGGACTGGGCTCGAGCTATGATGCTGTTCTGCCGAGGGCAGAAAGCTAATCTTGCAAAGCTCATCTACAATTATATGCTCGAGAACATCCATGCTACAAAAGGCGCCAAATGGTTGATGTATCCCAGGTTCATTCAGATGGTGCTGAATGACAAACTGCCAAATCTGCCAGTAGTTGGTGACGTACTGAAGATTTGGGATATGCATTCTAGGATATTCAAGGATTGTAAGGCGGTGAGATCGGATTGTGTGGGCAGGACTACATATCTATGGGAGAACATGTACACTGCAGAAAGATGGGTATATATACAGAGATTGATGGAGACGGAAAGGAAACGGGGTGGTGAGAACGTAGAGGTGGTTTAAAAGAGAATAAAGAAGAGGAAGGCGTACGCGAAAGAAAAGGACTACTCATTTGAACGAGAGGTCGATGAGATTGAGGCAGAGATAGATGCTGGTAGGGAACTGAGAACGAAGAGAAAGTCGGACGCTCAAACTGAAACATCAAAGAAAGCAAGGCATGAGACTGGCGGTACATCGGGTGAATCAGTGGGTGAATTAAAGGGCCAGATTGAGAGTTTGAGGGGAGAACTGGTAGAACTGAAAGGCAGATATGAAGAACTGGAAAAGCAGGATGCTGAGAAATCAACTGTCATATACGAGATGGGTCGAATGATGAAGGACCAGCAGTGTCTGATTGTGAGGATCTTCAAGGAGTTAAACAGTTTGAAGGAAAATGTAGGGACTGAGCCTGCAATGACTGAAGCGGAACTGAACTCCTTAACGGATATTGCAAAGTATCCGTTAATGGATGTTGATTTTGGAGACAAAGGAAAGGCCAAAGAAGCTGAGGAGGTGTTTGATGAGGAAATGGGGATTAATCTGGATATTTTTGAAGGAGATGAAGTGGTCGGAGGATCTGGTAAGGATTACACTTTGATAGATGAACCAGAGACTGACATTGATGCTGATAGTGAGGAAGATTTAGAAGATGAGCCGGAATTGTATAAGGTGGAAGAAAAGGGGGTGAGCTACCAGTTCGAGCATGTTGAATTAGACAAGTCAGAGTGGTTTAGGAAGGAAGTAGAAGCTGTCACTGAGGTGCCGATATTTCAACACATGGATGAACCCAACACCAAACAACTGGATAGGCAGGTTATAGCATGGAAATATAGCAGTATGGTGGATGCTTATATGGTTAAACGAAGGGGTGGGGACATCTGTTACATCAAGAATAGAAAGCACTTCGCCACTTTACCTCGGTGGGATTTGCGTAGACTGGCCGAACTTCCGTTATTGGGAAAGGAAGATAGTGGCAGGGCTTGTGCATTCGAAGCTACAATCCAGGAGGCTGCAAAGACTGATTTTGTTGACTTTGGTTACCAAAAGCCTAGGAGGATGAGACAGAAGAAAGATAGACATTGGATGTCGTGGAAGGGAAAGATTGTGTTGAAGATTGTTGCTCCAAAGATAATGACCAGGGTTAGGGTCCCTGATACTCAACCACCGAGACTGCAGGATTTTCTGAAATGGTTCTATGATGATAGTCACTATGTATAGGTTGGACCCACCGGCTTGTCGGTGTTACTTTTGTATGTAATTGTTTGACTTGTAATGTTGTTTGTACTAGCGAACCTACGGGCGAATCTATAGATTCGCCCGCAGGTCAACATGTCTTTTGTATCTAGGTGTCGACTGGGCGAACCTATGTGCCCAGCGAACCTGTGTTGGTTCGCTGGATAGATTCGCTAGAGCGAATCTATCAGCGAACCTAACACCTATATATTGTAACCTTATCTTCACATTTAAAAAACTTTTGCACATCTTTTACTCAAGCTATTCTTCACTGATTTGTGTTGTGTAATCGTTCTATTGAGGTGCTAGGAGGTTATTCTACTTATCATTGTAGCTTATTTACCTCGATTCTGTGTTAGATCTTGTTATTGGGTTATTTGGACTTTTACTCTTTGTTCTTCAAGTATTTGACTTATTTGGGTTAAACAAGTCAACAAAGCACTGAAATCACGATCATTATGGACCAACAATATGGTATCAGAGCCTTAGTGCTCTTGATTGTTTGATTCAAGTGATTTTTGTGTTGATTTTCGAAGTTTTTGGGTCAAAACACTTTGATTCTGTTTGACGCTTGTTTTTGGTGTTTTGGAGTTGTATTTTGCTCAAGGTTCGTAGTATTTGGTCATAGGAAGCTTTTAAAACAAACCTGTGTGCAAATGGTCAAGTTTTGAGGTTTTTCGAACTGTTTCCGTACTGTTTCAGGGTGGTTGAGCTACCAGCGAAACTATCTGTTCAACCAGCGAATCTGTTAGTTCATCCAGCGAACCTAATTCAAATTTTGTCCTGTTTTGGTTTGTGTTGTGGCCAGCGAATCTGAGATTTCATCGAACGAAAGTTCACCTGTTTGACTGACTGTGCAAGCGAAACTGCTGCCAAAATCAGGCCAGCGAATTTGTGCTTGCTCGTCAGCGAAACTGTTTGACTGTCTAGCGAATCTGCTTCCAGCGAATCTGCCAGCGAAACTGCTGTGTTCTTCCAGCGAATCTGCCAGCGAAACTGTTTGTTTTCAGCGAATCTATTATCTGTTCAAAGTTATGACTTCATCAACATTGAATATGAATGATCTGGATAGCGTTCAACCTAATAGGCCTCCGAGGCTTGTTAGTGGTGAAAACTTTGAAGACTGGAAAAGATGTCTGAAAGCCTTCTTCTACTACACGGATTACAACCAATGGGAATCTATCGTAAATGGTCCGCACGTGCCAACAACTGTTGAAGGAACTGTTACTTCAACAAACACAAATCCAAGCACTTTCACTGAAGCAGACATCAGATTACTAGATCGAGACAAGAAGGCACTCGGGGCATTAATACTCTGCTTACATCAGGATATCTTTAACAGGTTTGCCGAACACACAACAGCAAAAAGTCTGTATGATGCTTTGTGTGAATTTTATGATGGCAATGAGGATCTGAAACTTGATAGAAAAGCTCAAGCCGAAAAGGAATTCAACTCTTTTGTGGGGTACTCACAAGAGAACTTGACTGACATTACAAACCGATTTCTATCTGTGTCAAGTAATTTGAAGAAATATGATGATAAGCTGGGCAATCATGAACAAGTTGCTAAATTGTTAGATTCTCTTCCTCCACAATGGAGTCTTCAAATCAAGCTGCTGAAACAAGAGAGAAACTTTCCTGACTACAAACTGATGGACGTCATCAACAAGCTGAAGTCTTTCGACCTTGACGTGAAAAGAAGAGAATATAATCAGTCAATGATGGTTCCAAACATTCCCTCTCAAAATGCTGCACTTATCTCATCCGCTGCAAACTCATATATGTACAGTGCTGCATCTAGAGGACCATCAAGTCATGTATCTGCTAAATCTGCTGGTGTACCTTCAAATGTTGGTTCAAGTTCGAATGCATCTGTCACCACACAGATTCCGTCAGATACTATGGCTTTATTTGGAATGTTTGTTCACAGTTATGAAGCTCTTGTTGCAGGTGAGTTGAAAGGGAAGGGTATGACAGTAGAAGATATGTATCAGGTGGACCCTGATGATTTGGAGGAAACAGATATTCAATGGCAGATGGCTATGCTCACTCTTCGTGCCAGACGATTCATGGAAAGAACTGGCAGAAGAAACTTTGGAAATCAAGGACAGAATGCTAAGCTGGGATATGACAAGGGAAAGTTACGATGCTATAACTGCAAACAACTGGGCCACTTCAAGAGAGAATGCCCATTACCAATCGTTACTGAGCCAGTTAACTCTGCAAATCCAAGATCTGCTCCAATTCAAGAAAAAGCTGAGGAAGCAAAGTCAAAGAATGAAACTGCACTTCTCACTAACTTTGACTGGAGTGCAGAAATCGAAGAAACCAAGGAGGAGATTAACCATGCCCTTGTTGCTGAAATTACTAAGTTTTATGACAATGAAATAAATCTCTTTGATCCGTTCAAAGAATTTTTTGGAAATGAAGAGGAAGAGAAAGTGGAGGATGCTGTTAAAGCTCAATCAGGTGTTATTGCTCAAGGACATCTGAATCATTCTGGGTTGGTTTGTGAAGCAGCTGTTAATGAAGTTAAGCATGAGGAAGAGTCAAAGGTTAGCCTGGAAGAAGTGATTGAAAAGGCAAGGCTAGATGCAGTCGATGAATTCAAAAGAAGCACTCCCTACTGTCAATGTGATCGCGCACTGGCCGCCGAAAAATTGGTAATTGGTCTTCCTTACGATGTTATTGAAGATATGTGTTCGTCTGCTTGCAAAATTCGTTTAATTGGCATATACAAAGCTAACAAATTGTTAATGTCAAACGAAAATGAATTAAAAAGGACCAACAAAGAGCTTAAATTAAATGAATCAAAATATTTTGTCAAGTTAAGAGAGGCTTTAAAAGAAAATGAACACTTAAAAAGAACTCTTTTAGAAAAGAACTGTGAAATTAACTACTTGACTGAGCAAGTTACACTTGCTGAATTTGAAGCAAGAAAACTTAAAAACAAATTGCAGCAGTGGACTATATCTGGTATGAAAAGGGAGGAACTCTGCCAAAAACAAAGGGGGGCCAGAGTTAAGACAGGGTTGGGTTTAAGTAACAAAGAATCATATGCATATCCTCCACCCAGTACTTTCTGTTATTCTCCTACACCTATTCCTCATCCCTCAAATGAGTTAATTCAAGAGATTATGCAGAACGATACTGACAGTTCCATTGCAGGTTTAAGTGAAGTAAACCTTAAGGAAGTTAGAGAAGATTACGCATATGGTGGGAGTGTTGGGCTCGGTTGTTCTGGCAGTAGTGATTGCAGTAGTTCTGATTCCAAGAAGTCTTTTGAAGACATTTGTTTAGATAATCCTGTTTGTAGTAATGTGACATATTCAGACAATTTCATGTTTAATAGTAATTTAGGGTGCTCCACTTCAAACCCTAATGTGTTGAATGATGATGATTTGATTAAAAATGTGTGTGTGAATGACAAAGACAAACTTTCAGGTCAAGTCTCTGAAAGTCAAACCAAAACAAACTGTTTTCAAAAGTTCTTCACCCACCAAATTCCATCTTTCACACCTGTGAGAATTTCAAAACCAAAAGAGAAGGAATCATCCTTTTCATACATTCTTAAACCAAAACCTGAATCTGATACAGTTAAAGTCACAACAAGTAAGTTAAAAGAACTCTATGACACTTACAGTGACTGTGACTCACAACTGTCTGAATGTGATGAGGAAATTGTAATCGATAAAATTCCTGTCAACAGAATTCCCAAAACCGGTTTGAAGTCTCACTGTTTTAAATGTGGAAACACTGGTCACACTGTCAAGCAATGCCCTAAGTTAATCCAAAATAGCACAAAGCAAAAATCTTTGGGAAAAAGATTAAACACTTTTGTAAATAATTTCTTTTGTAATACTTCATCTGCTTCACCACCCAGGTACACAAAGACTTGGGTGCCTATTGCAAAGGTCTAACTTTTCTTCTCTTTTAATAAATGTCAGGAACATTCAAATGCCGTTGTAAATAGTCATTGGCATATTGACAGCGGATGTTCCAGACATATGACAGGATTGAAGGATCTTCTTACTAACTATAGGATCATAAATGGAGGTTATGTTGCTTTTGCGGGAGATAAGAAAGGTGGGAAGATGATTGGTCAAGGAGAAGTCTCAAATGGCTCACTTACTTTGGAAGACGTTAACTATGTTCCTGAACTGGCATTCAATCTTCTGAGTGTATCACAAATCTGTGATAAAAATATCCCTGTAATGTTTCTTCCTAATGAATGCCTGTTCTTGAAGCCAGAGTTTACCATTCCTGAAGATATGGTGATCATGCGAGCTCCGAGACGAAATGATACCTATATGCTGAATATGGGATCAACAGAATCAAACTCCACTGTGACATGTCTTCTGTCTAAAGCATCATCCTTTGAATCATTTTTGTGGCATAAACGTTTAGGACACATCAATTTTAAAATTCTGAATAAATTGGTTAAGAACAATTTGGTTAGGAGTTTACCACAAAAAGATTTTTCTGTGGTCGAGAAATGCATGGCTTGTGCTAGAGGAAAACAGCACAAAAAGCCACATAAACTCAAAATTACAAATACTATCTCAGAACCCCTCGAATTGTTACATACTGATTTATTCGGTCCAATAAGTGTCAAGTCAATTGCTAAAAAGTCTTATTGCTTGGTTGTCACAGATGATTACTCAAGGTACACCTGGGTGAGATTCATGGCAAACAAGAGTGAGACTGCCGAAGAGTTGATGAAGTTAATACCTCTAATAGAGGTTCTTGGAAAGAAGAAGGTTCAAGCCATCAGAAGCGATAACGGAACTGAATTCAGAAACCACATCTTCAACTCCTTCTGTGAACAACGGGGTATTCTCAGACAGTTTAGCGCTGCCCGAACACCACAACAAAATGGTGTTGCTGAAAGAAAGAATCGAACCCTTGTAGAGGCCGCTAGAACTATGCTGATCGAGTCAAAACTTCCAATTATTTTCTGGGCTGAAGCAGTTAATTGTGCAGCTTATGTTCTTAACAGGGTACTGATTGTCAAAGAAAAGATGAAGACGTCATACCAACTGTTTCGAGGGATTAAGCCGCTGATTGATTTTCTACGCCCCTTTGGATGTTCTTGCACTCTTCTGAATATTCAAGATCAGAAGACGAAGTTTGGGGCTGTCTCTGATGAATGCTTCTTTGTGGGATACTCTAACACACAAAAGGCGTATCGCGTGTACAACAAGCGAACGCGGATTGTGCAAGAGTCCTACTATGTTGATTGGCAAGAATCAAACACTACAAGTATTGGTAGTGAACCGGCTTGGTTTTATGATGCCATCACCATTTTCAAATCATTTAATCTTCCTGACTCTGACGATGACGACATTATTCCACACACATCGGTTTCTATTTTCAATCATACACCCACACCATCACAATCACAACCTTCCACATCCGCTACACAACTACCTCCTACTTCATTTGACATTCCATCACCTCCACCACCTGAAACTGTTCAAACTTCTTCATCAGATATTCCATCCACATCCACTACCATCCCATCACCTACACCTTCACAACCATCAAATCAAACACCCTCAAACGATCAAAATCCTTTACTACTCAACACTGACTTCAAAACCCTGAAAAACCATCCTCACGATTATATCATTGGATCTATTACCGATGGTGTGCGAACCCGGAGTCAGAGCGGTTTGATTAATGAATGTCTTTATGCTGCCTTTCTGTCACAAGTCGTTCCAAAGAATTATAAACAGGCACTTGAAGATCCGAGTTGGGTGGATGCCATGCAAATGGAGCTGCAGCAATTCAGGAAGCTCAAAGTTTGGGAATTGGTTGATCTTCCTCCTAACAAGTGTCCAATCGGCACTAAATGGGTTTTTCGGAACAAGCCAGATGATCGTGGTGTAGTAATCAGAAATAAAGCGAGACTGGTTGTTCAGGGATTTGCTCAAGAGGAGGGGATTGACTACACCGAAGTTTTTGCTCCAGTCGCTCGTCTTGAAGCCATCAGAATCTTTCTTGCTCATGCTGCGAACAAAAACTTTAAAGTTTATCAGATGGATGTGAAATGTGCATTTCTATACGGAGACATTGATGAGGAGATCTATGTATGTCAACCACCAGGCTTCGAGGATCCTGATTTCCCGTCAAAGGTTTACAAGCTTGATAAATCCTTGTATGGGTTGCATCAAGCTCCAAGGATCTGGTATGAAACTCTCACACAGTATCTTCTCAGTAAAGGTTTCTCACGTGGGGCTATAGATATGACATTATTCAAGAAGGAGGTGGATGGCGAGCTGCTGATCGTTCAGGTGTATGTTGATGATATCATTTTTGGTTCGACTAATGAAGGGTTGTGTAGAGAATTTGAGAAGGTGATGATGGATCGTTTTGAGATGACTATAATGGGGGAGATGTGTTTCTTCTTGGGGCTGCAAGTGGAGCAAAAGCCTGATGGAATTCTAATCCACCAAGAGAAATACATCAAGGAAATCCTCACAAAGTTTGGCATGGATGACTCTTCTCCTGAATTGATTCCTTTTACAGCTCAAACATGCCTTACTTCCGATGATAATGGGAATCCTGTGGATGCTCATCGGTACCGCTCGATGATCGGATCTCTCATGTATCTGACAGCAAGTCGTCCAGATATTACATTTGCCGTCTGTTACTGTGCTCGCTTCCAAGCCAATCCAAAAGAATCACACGAAAAAGCTGTCAAACGAATTTTCCGTTACCTTAAGGGTTCCTCTCGTTTGGGACTTTGGTACCCAAAAGGTGGGAACTTTGATTTACATGCTTTTTCTGATAGTGATCATGCTGGTTGCAGGATTAACAGGAAGTCAGTCACTGGTGGATGTCAATACCTTGGAGAATGTCTTGTTTCATGGCAAAGCAAGAAGCAAACAACCGTCTCCCTGTCCACAGGAGAAGCAGAATACATAGCTGCGTCAAGTTGCTTTTGCCAAGTGCTGTGGATTCAACATCAGATGATGGATTATGGCATCAACTTTCTTCATACGCCACTATTCTGTGACAATGAAGCTGCTGTTGGAATCGCCAAGAATCCCATTCATCACACTCGAACCAAGCACATTGAAACAAGAATTCATGCAATCCGGGATGCACAGGAAAAGGGGTTTATTGATATTATTCCTATCGAAACTAGAAAGCAAAAAGCTGATCTTTTCACAAAAACTTTTGACAAACCACGTTTTTATGAACTGATCTCCATGCTTGGACTTATATCCTTTTGAAAACCTTTTTCTGTGAGAATCCTTTTGTAAATATGTAAATAATCTGGTCTTTGTATATAATCGGGTCTTTATCTTCTTTGAAAAATTCGTGGGTCACTCGATTCTTTGCTCCGTTACTTTATTTTACTTCATTTTCTTTTAAATTCTGTATATATATATATATATTTCGAAAATCTGAAAAACAAAAATTTCTTATTAGACGGCTATCATATAGAAATTTTGGGGGAGATATAAAAGATTAACTATTTATAGTTTTTCAAATTTTGCTATTTCAGGATCTCCGTTTTGATTGATGTTGAAGAGTCGTTGAAGGAGGTCAGAAGCATTGCGTTTGGGATATGTCAGATAGGCTCAGCCCGAAAACAAAGTAAACAGTGATTGTGCAGCCAAACATAACGCTCAAGATCTCGACAACAAGGATTATCCCCTTGACATGATTGGATTGCACAAAGATAATGGTTCTGTCAAAAATGGGTTGAGAGCGTCAAATCTTTGTCTTGATCTTCAAATCTTTGTCCTGAATTCCCTAAAAATCTCAAATCACCCTCGCCCTATCCCCGAATCGAGTTTCTAGTATGCAAAACAAAAAAAAAACAAAAAAAAAAAAAAATAAAAGGCTGCTAGTGATGCTCTTCGGAAAAGCCTCTGAGTGAGTTACTTGTTAACTCCTCAGAACGTCTTGAGTCAAGTGCTTAACTCCACTGATATACGAAAGTATTGACCTGGAGTTGGTGGATCTTCTCTGCTATACGGAAGTATTGACCTGAAGATTCACCGAGCATGCTCAAATGTTTATCTCCTCTGTTATACGTGAGTATAGACCTGGAGCTCTAGACTATTTGAGTTTCCCAAATAATAAGTCGCATTGTATTCAAAATGAATCAGTTGCTGACAAGCTCCACTCACAAAGAAAAGATGCAAAAATTGCACAAGTGTCAAAAGAAACAAACGCATCGGTCAACATTCAAAAGTTGATCATTGAAATTCAAGCAAAGTCAATAGTATTGCTCAGATATACCCTGATGACAGAACTTGTTCTTTTTACCTAGATGTCTGTGGGGACCGAGCTGTCTGAGTTTCTTCAATCAAACAGAAAACATGATAAAAGAAGCTGCTGATCTCTTGTTGAAAAGGACTAAGGCATGGGTTTAAATGGACAAACATATCTGCAATCCCGCCAATCGATGATTCTCCGGATTCTACTCAAAACATCATAAAGAATATATATCCTCTCTAGCGTTTAAAACCGTCTCCTGTTATTTTAATTTTATTTTATTTTATTTTACTTCATTTTATTTTTTATATTTTAGGATTATATGTGTATATGTTTATTTTTGGAGCGTTGAATTCGTGGGACGTTTTCACGGATTTACAAAGTCTTTAAAATTTTTAAGAAAATCCAAAAATATTTTTTGTTGTTTGTCTAGCGAACCTAAGGCGAACCTACAGGTTCGCTCGGCGCCCAAAGTTCGCCCGGAACCTTTTTGTTTCGCTGACATGAAACATCGTTGTTTATGTGTCAGCGAACCTGCTAGCGAACCAGTCGGAGACTTTGTCTTTTGGTCTTCCAGCGAACCTAAGGTTCGCTGGTCTGTCTGCCAGCGAATCTATGGGTGTATATATATACAGTGACAGCGGATATTTCATATATTCGCTGTACAAACCACTGTAGCACGTTTTTTTTTTTCAAAATTCTAACCACCAACGTTCGATTCTCACCGTTTTACGGCCTTTTCACACATTAAACTTCATCTTATTGCTCGGTATGTGTTCGATTTCACATTAATCAAAGTTTTAAACCCTTAATCGCACAATAAATCTGTTGAATCTGTTGATGTATGATTATTTGGTGATTAAATGACTGATTGTGTGTTAGATGTTAGGGTTTTTACTTCATAATAGCCTCGTCTTGTGATTATACTATCTAACTGTTGCCTTAAATGCCTGTTAATGATGAACTGTATGTGATTTTGGTCGTTTTTCAAAAACTAGGGTTTCCAGCGAACCTAAGTGTTCGTCTGGCGAATCTGAACGAAAGTTCAAGACTTCGAGCGAACCTATGTCGTTATGCTGCCCGCGCAACAACATAGATTCGCCCGACTGTTTCTAGCGAACCTATACATTCGCTCGACAACAATGACTGATTTTTCATGTCAGCGAATCTATAGGTTCTGGTGCCAAAATCTCAGGTTCGCTATACCAGCGAACCTAATTTCCAGCAAATCTATTTTCTGATTTTCAAATCTTCATTTCTGATCAATCTCCGTTTATTTTTCAGGCAAAATGTCGACTTTATTCTTTGAGAAAAAGCACAACATGTGTGCTTTACTCGACGAAAATTTTGAAAAGGCCAGCAGCTACAGAGACGCTATCAAGTGGCTGAAGTCGTCACACATACATCATGCCATCTCTCACTCTCCCACCATATACGAGACGCACGTTCGGGATTTCTGGCGAACTGCGGTCATGAATGTGTCGGTGCAGCCGTCACGTATATGTGCAAATGTCTGTGGCCACGACTTGGCGTTTACTGAAGCCGATTTGGCCAGAATTCTAAGATTAGAAGAAGATGTTGGTGAAGAGGTGAGTATGACAGCTGAAGAAGTTTACGGGGCATTCCGGACAGCGGGGTATGAGGGTCCGATGCCCGGAGAGAAAAAGATGGAATTTGTGAAGTCGTACCTGATCCAGGAGTGGAGGTATATAGCACATGTGTTCATTATGTGCCTGGATCACAGGAAGGGAGGTACGGACGGGCTGAACTTGGACTGGGCTCGAGCGATGATGCTGTTTTGCCGAGGGCAAAAAGCTAATCTTGCGAAGTTGATTTACAATTACATGCTTGAGAACATCCATGCCAGCAAAGGGGCCAAATGGTTAATGTATCCCAGATTCATTCAGATGATTCTGAATGATAAACTACCAAATCTGCCGGTGGAGGGTGCAGAATTGAGAGTCTGGGATATGCATTCAAGAATCTTCAAGGATTGTAAATCTGTGAGGCCGGATTGTGTAGGAAGGATTGCGTATTTGTGGGAAAACATGTATACGGCTGAGAGATGGGTGTATATTCAGAGGTTGATCGAGTCGGAAAAGAAACGGGGCGGAGAGAATATAGAGGTGATAGAGAAAAAGATAAAGAAGAGGAAAGCCTATGCCAAAGAGAAGGATTATTCATTTGATAGAGAGGTGGATGAGATACAAGCTGAAATAGATGCGGGCCGAGAACTGAGGACAAAGAAGAGGTCTGATACAAACGCTGAAGGTTCAAAGAAGGCTAGGCATGATACCGGGGGTACATCGGGTGGATCAACTGATGAATTGAAGGGTGTTGTTGAAAGACTGGAAGCAGAATTGGTTGAACTAAAAGGCAAACATGAAGAATTGGAGAAACAGGATGCAGAGAAATCGACGGTGATATATGAGATGGGTCGGATGATGAAAGATCAAAAGTGTCTGTTGGTGAGGATCTTCAAAGAGTTAAATAGTTTAAAGGAGAATGCTGGAACTGAACCGGCTATGTGTGAGGCGGAACTGAACTCCTTAACGGATATTGCAAAGTATCCGTTAATGGATGTTGACTTTGGTGACAAAAGTAAGGGAAAAGCCGTGGAGGAAGAGTTTGATGAAGAGATGGGAATTGATTTGGATACATTTGAAGGGGATGAAGTGGTAGGAGGATCTGGTGTGGATTATACTTTGGTAGATGAACCTGATACTGATATTGATGAAGAAAGTGAGGAAGATTTGGATGAAGAGCCGGAAATATACAAAGTTGAGGAAAAAGGGATGAGCTACCAATTTGAACACGCTGAGCTTGACAAATCCGAATGGTTCAGGAAAGAAGAAGCTGTGGTGCCTGAGGTGCCAATATTCCAACATCTTGACGAACCCAACACCAAACAGCAAGATAGACAGATCATAGCATGGAAATACAACTGTTTGGTGGAGGCGTACATGATTAAACGAAGGGGTGGGGACATTACGTACGTCAAGAACCGAAAACACTTTGCCACCTTTCCTCGCTGGGACTTGCGGAGACTGGCAGAGCTTCCACTACTTGGGAAAGAAGATAGTGGCAGGGCTTGCGCGTTCGAAGCTGCTATTCAGGAGGCTGCTAAGTCTGATTTTGTAGAGTTTGGATACCAAAAACCGAGGAGGATGAGGCAGAAGGTGGATAAACATTGGGTATCGTGGAAGGGCAAGATCGTGCTGAAAATAGATGCTCCGAAAGTGATGACAAGGGTAAGGGTCCCAGACACTCAGCCGCCGAGACTGAAGGATTTTGTCAAATGGTTCTATGATAATAGCACTGGGGAGGCAGTTGTCAGACTGAGTGGGGAAGACCGTCCTGAAATACGTTTGTTTGATCCTATGGAGGTCTTCTCCTTCTGTGATGAAGATTTAAAGGTGTTGTGCGAGCATAGGATAAAGCACGGGGCTGGAGATGACACTGCTGCTGAAGCGAACCTGTTTGTAAAGGTCGCAAATAAAGCCCGGGGGATTCGTGCCGAACTTAAAGCTGTAAATGAGAGGTTGAGGAGGACGGATGACCTGAAAATGGACATGGATGATCTGACAAGACAGCTTGATCGATCTATTGAACAGAGGTTTGAGAAACCTGTAGAAGTGATTGATTTGGAGGTTGCTAGCGAGGAGCCAACTGCAGAAATTCAGGCGGAAACGACAGTTCAACTTGAGCCTGATACAGAGGTCGCAGATGCTGATTTCGTAGATTCAATGCTAAATCTGAGTGAAGATGAGGCCGGAACTGAAGACTATACAAACCCAATGGCCGGGATCAAAGAAAGGGCAGGAGCTTTTATTGAACATCTTTGAAGCCATAAAGACGGAGCTAATCAGAAGACTTCCCCAGGTGAGGTCCAACCTAGGGGGAGTATTGATAGTCACTATGTATAGGTTGGACCCACCGGCTTGTCGGTGTTACTTTTGTATGTAATTGTTTGACTTGTAATGTTGTTTGTACTAGCGAACCTACGGGCGAATCTATAGATTCGCCCGCAGCTCAACATGTCTTTTGTATCTAGGTGTCGACTGGGCGAACCTATGTGCCCAGCGAACCTGTGTTGGTTCGCTGGATAGATTCGCTAGAGCGAATCTATCAGCGAACCTAACACCTATATATTGTAACCTTATCTTCACATTTAAAAAACTTTTGCACATCTTTTACTCAAGCTATTCTTCACTGATTTGTGTTGTGTAATCGTTCTATTGAGGTGCTAGGAGCTTATTCTACTTATCATTGTAGCTTATTTACCTCGATTCTGTGTTAGATCTTGTTATTGGGTTATTTGGACTTTTACTCTTTGTTCTTCAAGTATTTGACTTATTTGGGTTAAACAAGTCAACAAAGCACTGAAATCACGATCATTATGGACCAACATATGACAACAGCTCGGGTGAGGCAGTTATCAGATTGAAAGGAGATGACCGTCCAGAAATCCGATTATTTGATCCAATGGAGGTCTTCTCCTTCTGTGACGAGGATCTAAAGGTGTTGTGTGAAAACAGGATAAAGCACGGGGCTGGAGATGATACTGCTACTGAAGCGAACCTGTTTGTGAAGGTCGCAAACAAAGCTCGGGGGATTCGTGCTGAACTAAAGGCGGTAAATGAGAGATTGAGGAGGTCGGATGATCAGCGTATGGACATGGACGACCTATCTAGACAACTGGATCAATCAATTGAGCAAAGGTTTGAGAAACCAGTGCAGGTTATAGACTTGGAGGTTATTGGCGAGGAGCAAACGGTAGAAACTCAGGCGGAGACGACAGTTCAACATGTGCCTGATACTGAGGTCGCAGATACAGAGTTTGTGGATTCTATGCTAGTGTTCAGTGAAGATGAGGCCGGATCTGAAGACATTACAAACCCAATGGCCGGAATTAAAGGAAGGGCATGAGCGTTTATCGAACATCTTTGAAGCCATCAAGACGGAGCTAATTTAGAAGACTTCCCCAGGTGAGGTCCAACCTAGGGGGAGTATTGATAGTCACTATGTATAGGTTGGACTCACCGGCTTGTCGGTGTTACTTTTGTTTGTATTTGTATGACTTGTATTTATAATTGTTCTAGCGAACCTACGGGCGAATCTATAGATTCGCCCGCAGTTCATGTTGTCTTTTGTATTAAGGTGTCGACTGGGCGAACCTATGTGCCCAGCGAACCTGTGTTGGTTCGCTAGATAGATTCGCTACAACGAATCTATCAGCGAACCTAACACTGCTATATATTGTAACCTTATCTTCACTTGAATACAACTTTTGCACACCTTTAACCAAAACTCTTATCTACTGATTGTGTCGTGTAATCGTTCATTTGAGGTGCTAGGAGCATATTCTACTTATCTTTGTAGCTTGTATACCTCATTTGTGTTGTGTAATCTTGTTATTGGGTTTGTTTGGATATTATACACTTTGTTGTTCAAGTCTTGGTATTCTGTTGTTAAACAAGTCAACATAGCACTGAAATCACGATCATTATGGACCAACAGGTACGTTCGTGAAAGACTGGGTTATTAGCGATGTGCTTGACTGCAAGATTGTCACAAAACAGAGTAGTCGGACGGTTTTGAGGGAACCCAAGTTCTTTTAATAGCCAACACATCCATAGAATTTCACTCACTGTACTCGCCATGGCCCTATATTCAGCTTCAGCGGAAGATCGTGACACGACCGATTGCTTCTTGGATTTCCATGAAACCGGGGCCCCGCCAAGAAGTAACAAATAACCTGTCCGAGACCTTCTAGTGTCAGGGCACCCGAGCCAATCAGAATCTGAATATGCAACAAGATCAGTTCCCCTAGATTTAGGAAGTAGAATACCTTGCCCTGGAGTTGCTTTCAAGTAACGTAAAACTCTTATGATAGCATTCATATGAGATTGTCGAGGATCAGAAACAAACTGACTTAAAACATTAACCGAGTAAGAAATATCTGGTCTGGTCGCTTGAAGATAAAGTAGTCGTCCTACAAGGCGACGGTATTGGCCGGCATCAACACGTTCTTCCTCATCATACCTGCTGAGCTTCAGATTTTGCTCCATGGGAAATGTGCTAGGTCGGCAACCGAGCATCCCACTATTTTCTAGAATATCAAGAGCATACTTCCTCTGACTAAGAACTAATCCATCTCGAGTTCGAGCCACTTCGATACCCAAGAAGTACTTGAGATCTCCAAGATCTTTTATACTAAATTTGTTGTTTAGAAAAGCCTTTGTTTCATCTATCTTTGTGGCATTATTGCCTACAATAATAACATCATCAACATATATAAGGGCTGCCAAAAGTATTTCGTTAGTCCGAAAAAGAAAAAGAGAATGATCTGCCTTTGATTGTGTAAAACCAACTTCACGAAGTGCCGAAGTGAACTTTTGATACCAATTCCTGGAGGCTTGTTTTAAGCCATAAAGAGATTTACGGAGCTTGCAAACTTTATTCTCTTTACCCTTTTCGAACCCTTGTGGAATTTTCATGTAAACATCTTCCTGGAGATCACCATGTAGGAAGGCGTTATCAACGTCAAGTTGGTGAATAATCCAATTTTTCTTTACAGCAACTGCAAGTAACATGCGAACCGTTACCAACTTTGCAACAGGGGCGAAAGTATCATGAAAATCAATACCCTCTAATTGTTTGTAGCCCTTCGCCACAAGTCTCGCCTTGTACCTTTCCACTTCTCTGTTTGGTTTATGTTTTATCTTATACACCCATTTGGAAACTATCGCTTTCTTTCCCTCGGGTAGTTTCTCGAGAGTCCAAGTGCCATTTAACTCAAGGGCCCTTATTTCTTTTTTCATAGCTTCTATCCATCTTTTGTCCTGCACTGCTTGGTTAAAAGTTTTTGGCTCATCATGCGCACTGATGGCCGCTAGAAAAGCTTTATGAGATTTTGAGAATTTGTTGTATGAAATATAGTTTGCTAGAGAATGTACCGTTGATGAGGTGCCGAGATCAGGAGTGGGTAATGCAGGATCAATGGATGGCGGAAGTTGAACTTCGAAACCATCGAGTCGTTTAGATCTAACTCGTTCTCTTTTTCTTTCTGGCATTTGGGTATCAGGTTGGACATTTTGTTGTGACCCACTATGATTAGTGTTATCAACTGTAGACTCGTTGTTATTTGGCTCATCAGGTCCACTATTGCCAACATTAACTTTTGAATGTGATCCACTACTGGTAGAAGAGGTTGAGTTGTGATCATTTTGGGTTTCAAGTTCTTCCTCTTGGTTTCTTGTGTGAACCCCAATAGGTTCAATGTTGGTTTGTGGGCTATGTTTTGGGTCATGGGATTCGTCATAATACCAAGGAGGCAAATCAAAAATTTCTGGTTCATCAATACAATCCAAGATCTTGTTCGACTCACCCGGGAGAACACTTTCAAAGAAATGAACATCCCGTGAAATAATAATTTTATTTTTCTGAACATCAAAAATTTTGAAACCTTTGATTCCTGGAGGATAGCCTAAAAATATGCCCGGCTTCCTCCTTTCTTCGAACTTATCTCCTCCTGTTTCGGTGTTACAATAATACGCGAGACAACCAAAAATCTTCATGTCTTCATAATCTGGTTTTCGATTAAAGATAATCTCATATGGCGTTTTATTTCCAATTGTCTCGGATGGTAATCTGTTGATCACATATGCGGCTGTTAAAATACATTCGCCCCAAAACCGTGAAGATAGTTTGGCTTCAAATTTTAATGCCCTTGCTGTTTCAAGTAGGTGACGATGTTTTCGTTCCACCACACCATTTTGTTGAGGTGTGTGTGGACATGTGGTTTCAAGTAAAATTCCTTGATCGGCATAAAAGTTGACCATACGGTTTGAGGTAAATTCACCACCATTGTCACACCGAATTCGTTTAACTGTTTTGCCATATTGGGTTTTAACAATTTTATGAAATTTAATCAAACAGTCACTCGCTTCGTGTTTGTATTTCAGAAGAAAAACCCAAACCGAGCGACTATAATCATCAACAATGGTAAGAAAATAATTTGCATGTGTGAGAGATGGGGTTCGGTATTTTCCCCAAATATCGCAATGTAAGAGTTCAAAACAATCCTCAGTTTTGATAGAACTAATAGGAAAAGGTAACCTGGTGTGTTTGGCCTTGGCACATGAATCACAGTTAATATTTTTGGACTTTAAAGAACTGTTCTTAACACAATCAAGGCTGGAAAGTTTCTTACTTGACGCATGTCCCAAGCGCTTATGCCAAACATCAAAACTAACCGCCATTGCGTTTCTCTTGCTTCCTACCAAGCTCATCCGATAAAGTCCATCCTTGCACTTGCCCACCCCGATCAACCTCCTCGAGTTGAAGGTATGCATTACGCAAAATTCAGGGAAAAACGTTACGGCACATTGCAAATCTCTTGACAATCGACTGACAGATAGGAGATCACAAGTAAAGCTTGGGACGTCTAAAACATCCTTAATATGTATTCCGTTAGGTAGGGTACATGACCCTTTTCCCTCGACTGATATAGATGAACCATTTGGAATTGTAACAGGTGGCTCCCATGTATATTTGAAATCATTATTAAACCAGTCCAACCTATGGGTTATGTGACCGGTAGCGCCCGAGTCCACAATCCATCTACCGGTAGGATCAAGATTACCTGCTACGTTGGCGACGGATGAGATCTCATTCTTGGTAGGAGAATCTTCACGGGCAAACATGCCAAGGAATTGTTGATATTGCTCGTTGTTTAAACTAGGAATGGTGTTGTTCTCGTCTTTGTCACAATCTGCCTTCGGTTTATGATCGATTCTGTTTTCATGTGATTTAGAACCCTTTGTTTGTTTTTCATGTGGTCGAACCATAGTGATGAGTGTAATAATCGAACAACGACAAGGTGATGAAAGAACGAAGATTGATTTTGCGGATTAGGGTTAGAGTTGGTTCGAGCGGCGTGATGCCTGCTCTGATACCATGAAGAAAACAAACCTTTTGTTTTGGTTGTTTTATTTTTCCGATTGATGATAATATCAAAAGAGATTACAAGAATAAATAATGTTTCAAAGAAACTAAACATGGAAAATATACTATCTTAATATAAAAAAACTTTGATATCTTCTTTAGTTTTCCATCTTTCTTATACTTCGTTGATTTTATACTATTTAAGAAAAAAACTGAAAAAACTACACATTTGTAAAGCTCTATGCACTCAACAACATACAATGTAGTAATTGATGAAACATATATGAAATCATGAGTTTTTTCTTACCTTTTAAAATGCAAACTCACATGATACATGTTTTCAGTTATTAATGCATTTATGTTAGGCATACAGATTGTATAAATTCTATATAATTGTAAAAGATAATAAAGTGCAACTTGCCTTTAACTTGCTCCTCTCAAGTTGAACTTCGGTGTGATGTAGTTGTAAGTTAAAGATATCGGTTTAGCACCGTCGTAAATGTCGGTTAGGTTCCGCTTTAAGTTGACATTACCAACTGTTACATCAAACTTGTTGGCAATGGTTATTTTGATTCCACGTTCGTAAAGAAGCACAAAACTTAAACAAAAAAAGTAACATATTAAATGACTGAACTCTTGAGAACACACGCAAAGGTTAATGCCACCATACTGGGTTTTAAGTTTTTACATAGCTGTCAAGTTAATATAAATTCATAGTTTTTGTCAATAGTCATGTAGTTTGATACCAGCTTTTGTTATTGCTGCTATTATTTTAGGCATATAAGTTCTATATAATTGTAAAAGATAATAAAGTGCAACTGGCCTTTAAATTGTTTTTCAACTTCGTTGTGATTGAGATGCACTTTCAGGTGCCGGTTTAGAAACATCATAAATATTAGTAAGGTTACTCTTTAATTTGACATTACCAACTGTTACAACAAATTTGGTGTCCGTCATTCTTTTATTTGCTTAAAAAAAGTCAAACAAATAATGACATGGTATGTTGATTTTGATATGAGTTGTTAAAAAATAATTTTTAGAACTTCTTAAGAAGTTGTTTAAAAAATGGTATGGTTTATGGTTGAATGCGCTAGTCATGCACAAAAAAACCGGTTTCGGAACCAACCCGGTGTACCTGAACCGAAATCAGAACCGATCGTATCCGAACCGTAGGGTACACCGTACACATGGGTTCCGGTTCCTCCAAGAAAGTGGAACCGTACCCGGAACCGAACCGGAATCGCCAGAACCGGTTTCACCTCAAACCGGTCAAATCCCGGACCGACCCTACCCGGAACCGAAAAAAACCCGGTTAAACAGGTCAAAATCCGGTCAAATACCTGACCATACCCGGAACCGAACCCGACCATATCCGGTTCTTGACTTTGTTGACCAAAACTGGACCCGGTTCCTACAATAAACCCCGGTTTTTTTCACGGCTAGAATGCGCTCCAAAATGTTGTATCAATAGTGATTTTTTAAGGAATTCGAGGAAAAAGTCGCAAAGCATTGTCTGTGCATTCTGTCACACAAAAATTAACATTTATGACAGATTATGTGTTTAGGTGATCTATGCATTCTGTCACACAAAAAATAACAACAAATTATATGTTTAGGTGAATTACTCATGACTTTGTGTTTGTTATTTGCACAATGTTTAAAAATAATATGCAAGTAGTTTTAACCCGTTCAAGAGTGATATTTGCAATCTTTATTGTTGTTTTCCACCTCCATTGGTTATATGTCTGTAAAAAAGTAATATTATGTTTATAAGAGCCATATACTTGTTATTTGATATTTTTATGTTTATAAGAGCCATAGTCTCACTCTTAAAGCATGGTCTGCAACTTGATGGTAACATTGTTGAAGGTTATTGAATACGTATGAAAATACGTCTGTTCTCGGCTCTATATTACACAAACGGGTGGTAAGGACAAATTAGACCACATGGAATCACTCTACACCCTGCCATGGATAATCACCCTTCTTTTACGAGATATATGAAACTTTTAGAAGAGAATAATTGCATGGATATTGGCAAATGACACATGTCAACATCTTATATATGCACAAAAAGTGCATTTTAGGATAGGGTTTCTCTATGTAATTCTAGCTAGTATAAATAGATAGAAACTTGTAAAGAAGAGGGGATGCATTTTTCTAAGAGAAGAATTAGCCAACGATCCAATATCTTTCATGTCGAGTTTTAATGTCGAGTTTTTAGAACTCTTCAGTTATATAAAGGGCGAGGATCACTTAAAGGCCATTGGACAGAGGTTTTTATAAGTAAGACTACATAGAGTCTATACTAGCAGGTGACCGCGCGATGCGACGGAGGCGTCAATTTGCAACGACAATGATTTCTGTTAGTTAATCAATCCTCTTGTGATATATCATATGAACCCGCGCGATGCAACGATACCGATATTTTCTAAGGTATTTGGTTTTGTGAGTTTTGATATCCACGTATTTTTTTAATGAGATTTATTATATTTTTTCCTAAAACTTTTTAGGTTAGTATTATCATAGTGATGGATATATATTGTAAGTAAAACGCTAATATGTTATCACTTGTTTCTAGTAGTTTTTCCATTCACAATACTTTATGAAAGTTTATTGTTATTGAAGTTAGTAGCATCATGGTTGTGGCCATAAGCCATAAGCATTGCACAATCCGGTGGTGAACAATTGTTTAATGTTATAAATATGACACTATCATATTGTTAAATTACATTACTGTAGTCCAGTGGTGGATAGACGGTTGTTTAATGTTATAAATATGACACTATCATATTGTTGAATTACATTACTGTATAACAGTCGCTTTGAACGTTGATGATCCTTTGATTGCTAAAAAATTTTGTAGCTCACCCATCTTAATCATCAAAAATGCCACACTAAGTTCTAAAACCAATACATTTACATTGAATATTCTTTTGAAACCACCTAGATTTAACTAATTAAATTGAAAATAAAAATTTACAAACCAATAATAATCTATATAATATTTCAAGGTTTTAAGAGAGACTATTTTTTAAAGGGAAATTTTTTTTGTTCTATATTAAGAAATTTAAGAGGGAAATTTAGTGCAATTTTTTCAACATGCATGCATATATAAGTTGATGGAACCAATTTCTTTAATATTAAATATTTACAATATTTTAAACATAATGGGTTATAATTTTTTTTATAAATATTATTATTTAACCCGTGTGTAACACACGAGTATTAAACCTAGTCTATATAATAATTTAAGGTTTTAAGGGACAACTTTTAGGGGGAGTTTTTTTAATTCATTAAAGGAAGTTTGAGAAGAACAATATGAAATATCACGCATGAGTTGATGAAACAAAATATCCTTAAATATCAAATATTTATAAATTTTTAAGCATAATGATTATGATTTTACAAATATTATTATTTAACACGTGTGTAACGCACGGGTGTTAAACCTAGTAAAGAATATATTGGAATATACACACGAAACAACCATTACGATTACTTTCCTTATACATAGTTTTTTAGCTCTTAAATTACTAACATGATCAACATCAATATTCATCCGTGGTCCATATTTTCACTTTACTTGTTCATTGTCTTACTTTTGCAACAATTGAAGATCATCATTCTCAATGAGTTTAATAAAACTGCAGTAGTATTCTTTACAGTTAGTACAAAAATTAAAGTTTATAAATTAGAACTACACAACTTTTGTTACTATTTTATTTGCAGAAACGGAAACAAAACTCTCAAAACATTTTGAGAAACACACACGAGCTATGAGTCGTCAATTTACTAAGAGTGAAACTCATTTTTTAAACGAAAAAAGATAATGGTGTAACGAAAACAGGCTTGCAGCGGCTTAAAATGATGTTAGTGTAGGAGAAACTAATAATTTACTAATTGTTAGTGGTCATAAATTGTAAACACGAACCCACCACAACCACCTATGAAAAACTAAGTAATCAATGACTACAAGGCTACAAAATTAAATATTATCTTTTTAGTTTATCTAATTACCCACCCACCTATGAAACCCCAACCTCTCCACCGTAACTAAAGAATGAATTTTAGCAATTCCATTATAATTAGTGTTTAACATCAAACACATTAGAGTGGTTTTTACCTCCATGTAGTAACAGATATACATCATTCTATAAACTATGCTAAACTCATAACATTCCTACTTAGTACGTAACTATTGTTGGAAGCTTACCATGGCTAGAAGATGCTTACCTATAAGGCGAGAAATTAAGTCAAAAGCATTATGTCAATTTCACAAAGACTACAAACTTACAAAGCATATATCCACGCTTAAAGTTAACTCATTGATAAAACATGACAAAATGTTCTACATTATAAAAAAGGGTACCATACACTTGATGTTTGACATGAATAAGAGAATATCTAGCAAAGAGCCCCACGATGCATAAATGGATGTCAAAGATGCATGTGGAGTTCCACAAGACTTGTAACAACGTAAGTTTAAAAGGTGTTAGTATATAAATAGTCAAGAAAAATAAAATGAATTCATACCTTATAAGTGTCGGACAAATATGTGTTGATAACAGAGTAAGTACATGACTCCCAGAGTCCCAGGCCTGATAAAACTGGACTATGCAAAATAGTAGCTCTAAACCACTCCCAACAGCACATAATGTGCTAAAACTATCTATGAGATTAGTGATAACATCAGGGGATTACTTCTAATTTAGAAGACAAGATCTTACTATCTATAATTAAGCTTTCATGAGAATAAGAATAATTAAAAGGGATAACCTCTTGATCAAGTGTGCTCCCTGAATTAGACCCTTGTAAGTAGTAACATACACTAAAACCTCAACATTGCAATACATAAAGATAAAGCCAGACTCATCTGCTACCAAGCTTTTGAAATTCCAAACAAAAGAGTACACAAGGGGTACCTGAGAAAGTTAGGAACAGGTCCCAGTTATATGCAATTAAGTAGCAGAATGGACTTGATTAACAGTTAAGCAGTTAACTAAAGTTTATACAAATTAGTTATCATTGTTGCATCCTTTTGTCAATTCAATGTATATTTCTTTCAGTATTATATCAATTCATGGCTTCATGCTAAAGGAAACCTACAATGAAGATCTACACAACTTTCCTACATATTAAAAAGTAACCAGTTAACCACAACCCAAGCCTTAAGTTATAACTGATATATTGTTTCCCCTTTAATCATCACCACTTATAAAACTCAAGTTGCAAAATAAGAAAAATGTGAAAAATTCATAGGTTATAAAATTGATAGAAGGTATTTTAAATATAATAATTACCCCCTAAAGTTCACATTTCAATATATTTTTTAGTAACTTTTATTTTGTTTTTTAGTAACTTTCATTTTGTTAAACAATTTGTATCAATAGTAATGGACCATGCCATTTGATAGGCGTTATGGATGTGTCATGTAGGAGCATACAATATTTCTTAAGCTTACTATCTTCAATACTTTAAACCTATAACAATGAATCATTAGATTAAATTTGTCACCTGTAATGGACCATGCCATTTGATACGCGTTGTGAATGTCATTAAATTAAATGTTCAGTTATAACCCAGCTGTGAGCTGCATTACAAAAAATGATTTATTTAAATAGTATGTATTCATAGATGCATAATCAATCAATGATTACTACCCCATAAAACCTCTGTACATGGCGATCCCTGTTGGCTCCATCTTCGCTTTTATAAGCATAATGAGCTATTATGACGACATCAACAGAAAGCAACATATGTGTGAATAACTAATACTCAACTTAAATTTTAAAACATGATAAAAATGGTAACATTTGTACCTATTACATATCCAGTTAGTTCTCTCTTCCAACTGAACAAATTTGGTTTGGCTGTTGTTGTTTCTGTTAATCAGCATGCTTCAAGGTTTGAAAACCATGCTTCAAGGTTTTCAAACCATAGTTTTCAAACCATATGTACTTTCAACCAAGAAATGTAACCTTGTACCTAGGTCTAATGACATTATGATGTGACATGTAAAACTTGAATAAGTTAGAAGAACGGTGTATAGTTTTTGGAGTATCTTTGTTGGATTATGATGCAAAGCTAATAGGCCTTTGCCAATAAAGACAACATACAAAACGTACCCGGTGCATCTCCTCATTGAGTAATCACTTTTATGCAATAAACCAATTAATTAATCATTACACATATGTGTAACTAAAAAGAATCCAAAAAACATGATAGATTTAAGTGCTTTAAGGTCTTCAATAATCACAGGAGAAATGACACCATGACGTGAACTCAACAACTATGGAGATCTTTGTGTTTTCAATCAAAATACTTAAAGTCCAAAAAAAATATTTTGAAATCAAGATTAAAACATGACCATTTCTTATGTGAACCAAATTATATTGTTACAATCACACTAATTGGTATTTTGAGGTATGAAAATGTAAAGATGTCAACCTAAAACTTGGTAACTATTATGAGATGCCTTCACTGCTGCAGCTAATTTTCCTTCAAGTAATTAAAATAAACTTCATAATCATCCATATTTGTCTATTTCTTAGCTTATGTGTGTGAGATGTAATTTGGCAACCAAACAAACCACAAATTTAGCAGCAAATCCAGTAAAAAAATCCCAAATTTCAGATGGAGTTGCTAATAAGTTCAAATATCTACTAAAGAAAAACAAATCCCAAGTGAAATTAAACATGTCAGGTAAAAAAAACCTCAATGAAGGTTTTTTTTACCTTACTAAAAAACCCTCAATGAAGGATTTCAAGCTAAATCAGTTACTGTAGCTATTAGTTACGTCGTTAATTTAAATATTTCTTCTCATGAAAATCATGTTTAATTAGTTGCATAAATCATCATCTATTGGTTGTTTTAAAACATAAAAAGGAGGAAAGCTTGGTTCTCCACATGCACTTGGAAATTTTTAACACAATAACAATTCACAAAAGGTTTAAAACCTTAGTTTGCGGGCCAACCCATCAGTTTTTGACTTGTTACCTTCTCACGCAGATAAGTTTTTTTTTCCCAAAAGTTGAGCAAATTTGTCTTAGCCACACAAGAATGTGCTATCGGTAGAAGAAGGTCCACTCAACTCAACATGTTTCATGGTAAAATGTTGCTTGCTTAAACCTGCTATTAAGCAGCCCATTTTGCCACCTCTTGTATTCAATTCTGAAAAGCATAGTAGTTTTAACAATTTAAAGTCCACAAAAACAAATCCGCAAATGACATCAACATTTTCCATTTATTACTGTTTACTAATGCCTATATTATATACTAAATAGGTTGCCTATAATAGAAGTTCCACTTACAGCTAGCTCAAAGTCACCAGACATGCCCATTAACAACTCATATTGCCCCTCAGGTATTCCAAGAGCATTGCATACTTCAAATATGCTACTAGCTAATGTCTGACTTCAATTGCTACAAAACAAACCTATGATAACATGAGTAAAAAAAGTAAAATATATAAAGATGTGTCAGAAATCACCTTAAAGTAATCTGGAGTTGATGTACAATCTGACATTCAATTTTCATAACATAAAAAATAAACAACGACATATCGCAAACATAAGAAATATGGATGCACAACACAACAATAATATTTATCAAACTTAATTCAATAACTAAAAGAACAATCAGAAGTAGCAGTAGAAACAAAGTAAAAAGAACCAATATCTTTAGACCAAAGACGAGGCTCTTGCTTGCCACAGTAAAACAAAAGCTCCTTATATTTATGTCTCGTACTCGCATCGTCTACATCTACCACTATTAGTAGAGTATGTTAAAAGAACACTTAAATACTAATCAATTGAATGTAACAAAACACAAGGTACCTTATAGAAGTACCTCCTTCTTGGTTCTAATTTCACCATCACTTCATCATGTACTGGCCCTGGATCATGCAACCAACACTGTTATTCTACAAACAAATGCATTTTCATTTAGATGAAAAATCAATCTGTTGACTAAAATCTATCAAGTACCAACAAAATCATAAGAAATTACAAACCATGAATTATCTATACCTTCTAATAAAACAAGGTTTTAGATGACACATGTCATCCATTAAAGCCACTTAAAAAATAGTTTTCCCGCTCAAATTTTTTAATAACATTTTTATTATATGAAGATTTACATTCCATAAGTAATCATTTTTTAATTAATTCTAAATTTACAAGGTAATCAAATGATTTTATTTTTTCCAAAAATATGTTACTCTTTGAATTGATTTGTTTTGAAAATATAAAATTTATATTACCTATGAATTCATTTGCGTTTTTAATCATTGTTTTTTCATAATGTTAATTAAAATCGAAAAAAATGAATTCAATTGTTCCAAAAATATTCAATATTTCAAAATGTAATGTTTTTAATCAATGAGTCTATATTGCTAAGCCAAAGTCTTGATGAGATCCTTGCTAAATATAAGCATGTCTATTGTTCACATAAAATGATTTTTTTATTGTTGTATGTAGTTCGTTTTTTAGCTTTAACAAACCTTTATTTAACGTGATAATATGCAACTTATTGTTAAATGTTTCTTTTTTCTAAAGGAAAATTTCATAAAAAAATAAACTTTATATTTTATTTCAATTAGGTCAGTTAAACTTTGTTTTGTTTTAATTAGATAACTTTAGTTTAAAATGTGTTCTACTTCTAGCTAATTAACTTTATAATAGGTAACACTGATTTTTAGGTGAATTTGGGACACGTTGTGTGTTTTTTTCTTGCTATCAACTATATTTCATTGTTTTTTATATGTTTTTTTTGTCATCAAATTTTTTGGGACCCGTTTTTTCTTCCATCATTTTTTTTATAAAAATTCACAAGTTTTTAAATTTTTTGCAATTTTTAAATAAAATGACACTTTTATAGACTTTTTTAATTAAGAAAAATTTTGCAACTTTGTTTTTAATTTTTAAAATTTTTTGGAAATATTTGCTATATTTTATTTAAATTGAATGTTACAAGGCTTGCTTACGCTTGGTGGTGGGAAATTAGAAAAAATTGTTCATGGAAGTTGTCATCGGGAAGTTAATGTTTACCTATTATACAAGTTAATTACCTAAGATTGAAACACGTTTTTAAAGTTAAGTTATCTAATTGAAACAAACAAAGTTTGAGTGACTTAATTAAAAACAAAAAATGAAACTTGCTTAATTTTATTTATTTTCTATGTCTCCACCCGTGTAACACGCGGGCATAAAACTAGTACTGTATATAACAATCTTTAATTAAAAAGGTAACAAACTTGACAATTAACATACCATAGCAAAATCAAAGAATTGCAAATCCATTAATAAAAAAATCAATTTACGAATTCCCCTTCCAATTGCCTGTTTCTGAAATTTTGATGATTTTTCCATGTAGAATGCTACATGAAACCGGCCTGGTTACTGATTATTAAACAGTCAAAATCCATAACATACTTGAATAGAGGATGTGATCTTCGCCTCTTCCTTCTTCGATTGTGAAGCAAATTCAGATTTAGGGTAGAGTCTACACTAAAAAAAATACACACATGAGGGAGCCAAAGAAGGAAAATATATTACCGAACACAGCAGCTTGCTTTTTGACAGTGTTGTTCATGGATGTAGATGGCGGTGTTGATTGAAGCGTTGCAGATGCGAGAGATAATGGAGAAGAAGAGTCATGGCTTGTTGTATGTGTATTTTAAACATCAAATAAAAACCTACAAATATGGAGTGAAAAACCGATTAAGTAGATGACTTTAAAAAAATAGGTGGTTAAATTGAAATTTGAGTTAAAAAGACTTGATTACCCTTAAGAGTGAGGGGAGTCCACCCCTCACCACCCCACACCATCCCACACTTTTTACTCCACCCCACATTCATCCCACAATCACCCCAAATCACCCAGTATCCACCCCACACCACCCCACATCATTTTTAAAATTTTTTATTTCTCAACTAATTAAAACTTTTATCTCATTAAATAATAAAAAACAAATTATAACTAATAAATAAAAGTAAACAACTAAAATAAAATAAAAACGGTTACAAAATTAACTAAAAACGGTTGCCTCGGATTGATCGGTTTCTAGATGACACCATCTTTGTAAAAATATAGAGAGATTTATGTGTTTTTGGTTAATGAAGGTGATTTATATTTGATTTGGGTTAGTATATATATTAAATATGTGTATTAAAGAAAAAATAAATATCTTTTTTTAATAAAAATAGCCGTTGGAAGACAAAAAATGGTCAAAAACTTTCGGGGAGAGACTCGGGGAAGACACCCCAAATTGCACCCCAAACTTCGGGGCCGCGAGGGGGTGGGACGGTGTTCCCGCACGGGGCCGCATCGGGGCAGAACTCACCCTGAGTCCACTCCGCATACACTAAAAGTGTTTGTACATTGTGTATTAAATGGTAGTACTTGGTTGATAAATGTGGTATCTTAAAATACTCCTTCAATCCACATTATATATAGTATAGATAATTGTAAAAGTTAATAAAGTGCAACTTGCATTTAAGTTGTTTTCCTGAAGTTGATCCTCGGTGTGGTTTAGTTGCAGTTGCAGGTGTCGGTTCAGCAACATTGTAAATGTTGGTATGGTTCTTCTTTAAGTTAACATTACCAAATGTTACATCAAATTTGGTTACCATTGTTCTTTATTTGCCTTCAATGAACTTCTAGTAAAAATAAGAAATTAAAATTGTTTAATCTAATCATAAACAAAGATAAGATAACTCTGATAAGTTACCTGGTACTTGTTTGACTTAAAGAATTATAGAATAAAGTTATGAATTCTGATGAAATAATTTTTTTTAACGGCTGATATTATAAAACGGAAAACTAGCGAGACGCTAGGACCGAGAACAAGGAAAACAAACAACAACACACTTACAAAGGAAAATCAACGTAAGAAAAATTACACCACTTATGCCAAACCAAATCGGCTAATTGGACAATTCTGATGAAATAATACGTACATGTTCTATTCTATACATTATATTTTTGGAATTTAATTTGAAATTTGAATCCTACAACAATTATAATAAAGATATGTATTATATGTTTTAATATTAGTTCTCCTTAAAGATAAACTAGGTTTTATCCTCTGCCCGCGCGTTGCGTAGGTGTTTTGATTGAATGTTTTATCAGCGCTGCTGGGAAACATTAGACTTTTAACATAAGATATTAACACTAAACAAACTATACAGCTCTGCTTGTTTGATAGATTCAAGTAGCCTACAAAATAATTAACATACAAAAGATGCATATTGCTCTTTTAATTGGACAATTCACATGCCAAATTTTTATTTTTTTTGAAAATTTCGCTCTATGTTGCAACTGGCAGGTCACTCCGTCTTCTTCTATGCCAATTTGGATATTGCTCTTTTTGGAGGTGCTTGTTTTGGTTTCTACGTTCCAAGGCGAAATTCAGAGTTCATTCTTATCAAATCCCAAGTTCTCTTCAATGCACCTGATGAGAAACAACGACAGTGTGGTGTATCACCATTTGATAATGCTACTAGAGCCAAGCGAGATGAGCAATATGGTTTTGATTATTGATACTATTAGTCAACCACATGTTTATTCAAAACCACCATCATAATAATTTCACCACTCGCAGGCTGAATGCCCTCTAAAAATTGTATGATTAATAAGCATGACAATATGACATATAAGTGATTTGTAGACTTTGATGCAGTTTAGAGCGGGGATGAGTTGTTAGACTTTGAATGATATCAAAAGAGGAATATGAATCCATATGTTGTTATCTTTTGTAATTACCTGGTCTAAATAGTAGCAACCAAAATTAGTCGTCACTGAATAGATGAAACATCACCATAATAGTGTCAGCCAACATTAGCCGTCACTGAGCAGCTAAAAGAGCGCCATAACAACAGATATTAGCTGCTCTATAGACGTTGTTTGCATCCCAAACAAGTGAACCACCCTCACGGACCCTTTTTCTAACCAATAATCTTGAAGATAATCACATAATCAAACGGGTCAGAAAAATCAGTTCTTTGCAGCACTTTATATAACTTTTTTTTTTCTACTAGACTACATAAATTTGGGTGCAACTTGCAAGGATTAGAGAATTTTGTTTCTGATTTATAACAACAACCTCAAGGTTCATTCATACTTGAATATTAGCATTCAAAACTGTATTTGAAAGTGAGTGGCTTGCCATTGATGGATAAATGCTTCTAAACCTCATCTCATGTCTACAACATTGTAATCTTCACATATGAAGAACTATAAAGAACTAATCACTCCACAACTTGAAGGACTTATTATGTTATTATCTAAAGTATAGGTTTAGAGTCAGTTTGTGTCTTTATAATAGTGTAGGGGCTATTCATGTCAACTCTACAACCTAAAAACTACTCTATGAACAGACACAACGTTTCTAAACAAACGTTATGACCATTCATGCATACATGTATATATGCAACACTCCTGTAAATTGATTATTATGATGAATATATGATTGTTACTTGATCTTGATATTGTGTGAATCAATTGGGACAAGAACATCTACTCCAATCTCTATAATTTCAACAAAGCAAAACTCCCTGAGTGAACTCATGTTTTCGATGATGATAAATAATTTAGCCTTGATTCATCAAGAAGATACCTTTATAATTTATCTATAAAATGTGTCAAAACAAAAGAAGCTAACAATTTATGTATTCATCCAAACAAAACACATGATATACTATATAAGCGTACACTTAAATTTAACCTCGTATTTGAAACTAAAAAGCCATTTTTTACTTTACTAAAAACATTAGTACTTGATCTTATAAACCAAGAGTGCATTTTCATTTTACAATCTTGATAGAGAGTTAATTACACGGATGGTCCTTGTGGTTTGACCTTACTTCATGTATGGCCCCTAACTTTCTGAAATTACAAGGATGGCCCTTACTTTTCGGAATTTCGTTGCACCGTTGGCCCTTGGAGTGGATGGCGTTAAAATTCTCCATTAGATGGGTATGAAATAACTATTATACCCTTAATTTAAAACAAAAGAAACCTTTGACCAGGTGTAAGAAAAAAAATAAACATAAGGCTCATTTTTAAGGCCACAATTCTTCACTTTCCTTGCATCTTCTTCACTTCAACACCACGACCACCACCTAGTTTCCAACTGTAACAGTGGTGTGCAACGATTGCGGTAATGGTATGGGTTGGCTGTTGTGGAGGTTATCAGTGGTTGTGTTTTGTTGTGAAGTAGATGTGGCAACAACGATGGTCAACAATGATGATGGAGGAGTAGAGATGATGATGATATTAGATTGTTAGTTTAAACCAAACATTATTAAGTTTATGTTACACATGTGTAAGTGTCTTAATGAGTCAAAATAGATAAGTAGTATGTTGACAAGTACAAGGTCTTATAAGTTAGTTATGATAGGTTAGTTATGTTAGTTAATATTGGTTATCTTAACTGCAGATGGTAACCGACATTAACCGTCATATTATGTATGTATATATAGGAGTCCAAGGGTTGTACAAACTTATGTTGTTGTTATCAAAGTTTATTGTTAATCTTTATGATCAATCTATGTTCTTTGATTATGTCTTATCTCCGCTGCACAAAGCGATCCAACAGATGATGGTGTGATGATGAAATGGTGATGGGGAGTGATCATACGGGATGATGGTGGAACTTGTGCGGCGGTTTGTGGTGGTGGAATGACGATTGACAGTGAGTCGTGCAAATGATCAAGTGGTGGAGATGACGATGAATGTAGAGATTGGTGGGGAGGTGGTGAAATAGTGGTGATGGTTATAGTGATGGTAGGAGGTGGTTTAGTCGAAGATGGAAGGAGGGTGAAGAAGTGTGGATTTGAAAAATGAGCCCCATGTTTATTTTCTTTCTGACATCTGGTCAACCCTTTTTTTTTCTTTCAACATTAATTGTTTTTTTTAAATTAAGGGTATATAATAGTAGTTTTATAACCAACGAAGGTAGAATTTTAACGTCATCCAATCCAAGGGCTAACGGTGCAGTAAAATTATGAAAAGTAAGGGTCATCTTTGTAATTTCATAAAGTTAGGGGCCATACATTAAGTAAGGTCAAACCACAGGCGTCATCTGTGTAATTAACTCCTTGATTAATGTACAAATTTAAAAGCTGAAACACCAAATTGTATGTTAGGGCTTATTTCTGTTTAAGATTTACTTTGTACTTTGTTTATACATTTTGTATAGTTTAGGGTTAATTTTGTATTTTCCCTAATGTATTGTTGCATAAAGCATGTAGTAAGAGAATGTTAGTGAGAAAGTCTAGATCACAATTACACGTTAGAGAGAGAGTTAACTGTGTGTGATTTACATTCTCCTGCACTTTTTGTACTACAATTTGCTTTGATCATCAATACAGAGAATTATTAGTAATGAATTGTGTTGCTGATTGAACTGTTTGTTTTGTGTACTTGAATCATTCTGATCATTGAGCGATATCGATCCAATTGAACCTATCAATTGGTATCAGAGTTGTTGGTATTGTGTTCTTCGCTATTCATCAAGCAAAAACACATCAATATTGCTCAAAATCATGATCTGAATGATCTTTTGCTGTTTTTAGTTGTGATTCATCATCGCAATCACTTCTAATTCACAACAATTATGCAAATTCCATCAGATTATCATCAGATCTGAGGAATTAGGAAGGAAGAGAAATTTACTGTTCGATCAAAATTTTGCTCAAATTCATCAAAATGTGATCATGTTTTGGATTGATTGAGATTGAAGATTGATAATCGGTACATTTCACTGATTGGGTGTGATTTTTGAAGTAATTGGACAAGTTTTTGTTAAACCCAGAAAATTTCGTTTGACGAAGTTGATGAACAGGATGAACTGGTTGAAGATTAACTAGCCGGGTGATCAAATTTGACTTAGACAAAATTTTTGGACTTAGATTTGTGAACAATTAGGTCCTGTGCAGCCGTGTGAAGGCAATTTTGTCTAGACGGGTGAAGAATTTGTAAGAAAAAGGTTGTACTATTCAGTCGGGTGATTAATATTTCAGCCGGGTGAGGGTACTGTTTAGCCGTGTGAAGAATCTTTCAGACGGGTAAGACAACTGTTCAGCCGGGTGATCAACTATTCAGCCGGGTAAACAACTTTGTTGCCGTGTGATCAACAACTGTTCAGTCGGGTCAACTTTTTATGACGTGTCAAGTTCCAAGCCGTGTCAAGTTTGTAGCCGTGTCAAGTTTTTTCTGTTCAGCCGGGTAACTGTTCTGCTGGGTAAATATTACAAGTGTTGAAGATTGACAACTGTTGAGCCGTGTGACTGTTTAGACGGGTGAAGAACATTCTCAGCCGGGTGAAGAAGAAAAGTCACTGTTCAGCCGGGTGAAGAAGAAATTTTCACTGTTCAGCCGTGTGACTCATTTTCAGTTTTTTAAAACCTTGTTATCTTACCTTGTCGTTATTTACTTGCTTTTAGTTTAAATTTTTAAATTGTTTTTCTTTTCAAAAATCATCAAAACCACAAAAATATTTTCTTTAAAAAATTGTTAAAATGGCACCTAATGAAGATTCTGATAACCGTGTTCCTAGATTGGTTAATCGTGCAGATTTCAAAAACTGGACAATCAGATTGAAGCATCATCTATGCTCTATTGACAATGATCTCTGGAAGTCAATTGATAAAGGTCCTCACATTCCAACTCAGACTGCTCCTGATAGTGCGAGTACCTACACCAAAGATTCTACTGAACCTTATCCAGAAGATAATCTATCAGCTGAAGACTTACGAAAGGTCAAGAATGACAGTAAGGCTTACTCTTTGATGTGTAAGGGACTGCCACTTCAAGTGTTGTCGAGATTGGATGCCTATCAAACTGGTTACACACTGTTCAAAGCATTGAAATCAATCTGTGAAGGAGGAGAACAGTTGAGAAGTCTCAAGAAGCAGAAATTAAAGAGACAATTGGAGTTATTTGAACATATTGCTGGAGAATCTGTGCACCAGATGATGAATAGATTTGTTCATCTGACCACTGAAATGACAAATGTTGGTGCAAAGACAGATCTTCAAGATTTGAATGACAAATTGTTGTGTGCTCTTCCATCTTCATGGAAACAGACTGTGACTTTACTGAAGCATACTGAAAAGTTTCCAATGGACTTAGACCTGCTCATTGCAAAGATAGAAGAAGTTGAGATTGATGAAAGTTCGAGAAATACTGACAGATCAGGTTCACATGCTCAGTACAAGTTTGTTGTGAATCCTGCTAACACAGTGGAGAATGTTTTTCTTGCACAAGATGCTGCAAAAACTGATGAAGAGGGTGATTTATTTGTTGGTGCAAGCTTTTATACTGATTCGTCATACATTCCAAACTCACCAACATATTCTCAACCTCAATCTCCACCAAGACCTCAAGTTCAAAGTCAGAATGTAAAATCAGAAAATCAAAGTTCTACAGTTCAAGCTAAAGTAAAAGATGTGATGAACATCTTGTTACACGATGATGAGACTAAGACTGCTTATACTGCTTTCATGGCAAGTTTTCAAGCTTATCAAGGAAGTCATTTGTCTCAGATGGATGTCGTACTTCAAGATTTATTTGAAATGGATCCTGATGACGTTGAAGAAATGGACTTGAATTGGCAAATGGTGATGGTTGCATATCGAACTCAGAAACATGCATATGTGAACCGTAGCTTCAAGCCACATGCAAACAAGACAGTTGGTTTTGACAAGTCAAAGGCCAGATGTTTCAACTGTAACTGCTATGGTCATTTTTCTAGGGAATGTAAGGCTCCTAAGAATCAGAACTACAATGATCAAGCTGGTTCAAGTGGACAGAATCAAGGTCAAGGTCAAAGCTCGCAACAGTCTTCAAGTTATCAAAACAGGAATCAACGTTTCATGCAGAAGCCATATCAAAGTCTTCCAATGCTAGAACTAAAAGATGAAGGCAAGAAGCCAGAAGATTAGAACAAAGCACTGGTGGTTAGCGTAAAGGATGGATATGACTGGAGTGCTTATGCGGAACAGTTTACATCTGATCTCACTTCAAGTTTGGCGTTAGTATGTGAAATTTAGGAAGATTGGTCTGAAGAAGGGGATGGTAAAGTGACTGATGGTGTGAGTGAAGATTCTGAAGAATATGACTGGAGTGCAAAGTCAGATCCTGTTGAAGAATCTGAACCAGAAGTTGCGCTTATGGCTACATCCAATGAGTCTTCATCATCTGCCGAACAACCAAAGGTTAGTATCGAATTACCCCTAACTATGTTCCTTTGCCTATTGATGTGAAAGAAAGGTTATGTTCTGAACAATGCATTCAACAAGTAGAACATTATCGAACTCATTCTTTTAAAATTGGTGACAAATTAAGCAAACATGAAAAAGTTCATGAACAACTTAAAATTGATCACAAATTTGCTGATGAGAAGATATTGTCACTTAAAGAATCATGGAACAAAACCTTAAAGGATTTGGAACTAGTAACAAAACAACTTGAAGAAATGACAAAGAATTTTGAACAAGAAAAAGTTGCTCATGCTGTCACACAAGTTGAATTAACAAAGGTTAAAAGTTGTAAAACAATGGTGAGACAACTTATGAGTGAAAGAGGAAATAAAAACAAACTAGGATTGGGTTTCACTCATGAAGCAATGCCTAAATCAATCACACAAACTTTACCTGAAAACTTCGATGAATTTGATCATTCACCTGAAAATGAACGAAAATTCAAAGAAAATCAAAGAAGTAAATCCGAATCCGAAGGATCTGAAGTGTTGATTGAAAGTTTGAAAGAAGATGATGTTGTGACGACTGAAGCTGATGACGAAGCAAGCAACAAATTTGAGCCTGTTCTGATTCAACTTGTTGAATATCCTGAACTGAATCCCAAGCCAGAAGAAAAGGTGAAGGATGAAGCTGAATTTTCAGGATACAATGATCCTGAATACATCAAGTGGAAGAATGAACAGAAGGCAAAAGTTGCTAATCAACTGATCAAGAAGAAAGAAGTGAAAAAGGCTGAAATTTCAAATGGAAAAATGCAGAAATCGAAATTAACAGTCAATCAATCTGAAACAAAACAGTCAAAAGGTAAAAGTGTCATAAAATCGAATGACAACACCAAAGCTCAAACTGTTAAAACTGACAGTGTCAAACCTGTCAAGAAGAAAGTGTCAAAAGGTAAAACAATTAAGTTTGTGTCTGCAGGAACTTTCGATATGAACGGATCTTATGGTAACCAAATCAATTCTTCAATCAAATCTAACTCTGGTCTGAAAACAGGTTCAGGTCCTAAGTCTTCCGCTGTCAATGATAAAAGAATTGAACCAAAGAAGGTAACCAAACAAGATGGTTTAAAATCGAACCAAGTTCCCAAACAAGCGAAATCACAATCAAAATCTCCACAAAAGAATCAAGTTAATCTAAAACCGAACAAAACTGATAATGAATCACGAGTGGGTTCAACATCAAAAGTTAACAATCGACTCTTTAGGATTAGCAAGAAACATTGTGAGATTTGTGATCGTTATAATCATGTTACTGCTGAGTGTTTCTTTAACAGGTACTGCGGTTACTGTGACAAAAGAAATCATTCTTCAGAGGAATGTTTTTATAACAAATTTTGTGATATTTGTGAAAGAAGAAATCATGACACAAAAGATTGTTTCTTTCGGAAAAACTCATCAAGAGAAATGACTCTGTTTCCAAATTTTCAAAGAAATCAATCTTTTGGTTTTCAAAAATTTAATGATGTGTTGTTAAACACATGAGATTATTGATATATTTTACCACATTTATCTCTCTTTTTATTATAATATTTTATATTTTTTTAGGTACTTAGTTGGTTTCACTAAATTTTACAGGTTTTCTTCAAAATGAGTGAGTTTGGTGCATGAAACGGGTCGGAAACGTGAAGCTAAAGAATTTTTTCTTGACCAGCCACTCTTGGAGGACCGCCAAGCTAGTAATAACATTCTTGGCGGTCCGCCACGCGACACTGCACCATTAAAATGTGTTGACCTTTTTTGACCAGTGGGTTTCTGAACCCTTGGAGGACCGCCAATGATATTTTGGCACTTCTTGGCGGTCTGCCAAGCGATACTGACGGAAAAAGACCTAAATTCTCACTATTTAAACAACATTTTGGGGACTTTTCATGGATCATCTCTTCACCCAAACACACAAAACGGCTGAATACAAGGGTTTTGAGGGTTTGTGAGCATATTTGAGCTTTGATTCAAGGATTTAGAGGCTAAACTTAGAGATTTGAAGCTTGATCTTTGGGTTTAGAAGATGGATCTTGAAGATTGAAGCTTGGATTGAAGGTTTTGCTGCTGTTGGGTGAAGAATCAAGGAAGAATTTGAAGATCTAGAGCTAATTTGGTGAAGATAAAGCATTGATTTGAAGATTGGAGGAGTTTTTGGTGGTTGGTGTATCTAAATTTCTCCTCTTTTGATCTTTGTTCATCTTCCATATATAATGTTGTTAGATCTAGTGATTATTATGTTTGATTTGATGATTGGGATGATGATTGGCTAGATTTAGTATGACTATTTAGGCATTATGGATAATTGATGATGATATGATGATTTTTGGTTGTTTATGATATGTTGGTTGGATGTTCTATTGAGAAAGTTGGTTTATAATGATCTTGTATGCAATTTGTGTGTTGACTTTATGATTCATGTTGAGATCTTGACTTGATTGTGGATAATATTATCTTGATTTGATAACTTGATAATAGATTTCACATTTTTGGTGGTTAGTCTACTAGATTTAATCATCATTTGAGTAGATCTAGGAATAGATACTCATAAGTTAAGATTGATTTGTGGATTTGAGCCAATGTGCTAGCCGGATTCGTTACCGGAAGGTGAGGATTTGTAGATTTCATCCTTTTGTTAGTTGGTTTAGGTTAAAATACTACGGAAGTAGGTTTTGCTTAATAAAAACTAGCAACTTGTGTTATCTAGTCTTGATTTATCATAAACCGATTGATCCCGTTGTTTTAGTTTACTGATTGAGTCAGTTTCTAGGATAAATGGACTTGTAAGCCGAGAGGTGAGCCAGTTTAGGATCCCTTAGACATCCGGGAGTGATTTATCAACATTCCTCACACCGTTAGCTTCACATATCTATTTTAGGACTTTCTAGCACCCACGAGACCTTAGTAGTAGGTACTGATGTGTTAGATTGTTTTGAGTAGATATATTCTCAGATCCGGTGCCGACATATCTAGAAAGCCGAGAGTTGTCATATTATCATCAGGATTCCCGCCTAAATAGTCATCATTCCATCCATAGTTCTCTTTTAGCTTATTTCCATCTTTAGTTTCCATTTAGTTAAGTTTTTACCCCTAGTTTATTTTAGATAATTTTCCGTAGTTTAAATCTTATTCTTAGAGTAATTTTAGATAAATTGTCTCTTGATTGTTTAATTTAGTCTTTAAAATCTAAACTCAAGTCTTTTACAACGGTTAGAAGTCGATAGAGATCCAGTACTGAAGGACGCCAAACTCAAATCTTTGGGTACGATATCCGGACTTACTTAACTTGCTACATACGACCGGTACACTTGCCGATTGTGTGAACTTGTTGGGTTTTTCCTTTTTACAAATTTAAAACCTGAGTTACGATCCAAAACACATTTTCATATACAACATGGTTCGCATCAAGTTTTTTGGCGCCGTTGCCGGGGATTTGAGCATTTTTGGCGACTTTGAGAAAGATCCGAGTCGGGGGTCTAACCACTTTTTACTTGCTTTTTAGTTAATTATTTGTTTTTATTATGCTTAGTTTAGTTCTTTAGTTTAGTTTCCACTACTTGCTATTTGAAATCCCTAGTTTTAGTGCCTTTGCTTGTTATTTGTTCTTTTAGTTAGTTTAGTTAATTTTAGTTAATTAGTAGTTAGTTTAGTTAATTTTAGTTAGTTAGTAGTTTTAGCTTAACTCGTCATTTTCTCGCTTCTTTATTTCTTCTTTTTAGTGTCATTTTTTTTTTCTCTTCTTTATCTCTTCTTCTTAGTTTATGCGCCGCACCCGATCTTCCGGCCCACCCGAGTTTGTTTCTTTACCTAGCCCCGAACATCGTATCGACATTCCTGAGGAGTCCGAGTACATTACTGAGACAGAGACCGACGATTCTGAGCATTCCGGATACACCGAGTACGCAAGCGGTTCTTATTCTGAGTCAGTTTCTTCTGAGTCAGTTTCTGTTCCCGATACCATCATGGGTGATCAGCCACCTGTTCGTCGAGTCATTGCCGACTACGCCAGACCGACCGCGGCTGGTGCTAGATCTAGCGTTGCTTGTCCACCAATCCAGGCCAACAATTGGTCTATCCCACCTCAAATCATTTCAATGGTGACGAACACTGTTCAGTTTCACGGATTACCATCGGAGGATCCGAACTCTCATCTCTCACGTTTCGCGCGCATTTGTGACACCTTCCAGGTAAATGGTGTTACTGAGAACGCATGCAAGTTGCGTCTTTTTCCATTCTCCCTCACTGATCGAGCCCACAGTTGGCTAGAGTCCCTCCCCCCAGGTTCCATTACCACTTGGGATGACATGCAGGAGAAGTTCTTGAAAAAGTACTTCCCTCCTGCTAAGACTGCACGTTTGAGGTGCTTGATCGAGTCTTTTCAGATGCGGCCGGACGAGACTTTTTATGAGACGTGGGAACGTTTCAAGGAGTTGCTGCATAACTGTCCCCACCATGGTATTGAGTCTTGGTCGTTAGTTGAGAAATTCTACAATGGTGTCACTCCTGCGATTAGGAACATCATAAACACCACAGCCGGTGGTAATCTGTTGACCACAAAGACTGTTGAGGAGTGCAATGATTTATTTGAGGATCTCGCCATGAGCAGCTTTGAGTACCCGGATACTCGAGCTCCAGTTACTTCCACACCGCGTGGAGTACATCAGGTTGATTCCAATACAGCTCTGTTAGCGCAGGTCGAGGCGTTGACAAAGATGGTGAAAGATTTACAGCAGAAGAAGGTGCAGACTTGTGAGATTTGTAGAGGTGCACATGATACTGTTGATTGTCCGATTGCCCCTACCGATGATGTTGAGCACGTTGATTATGCAGGGGGCAAGTCTATTGGTTCTTATGGTCAGGGTGATTATTCCAGTGGTCAGACGAGATTTCAGAATACTGCTTTTGGCAATTCTTACAATCCTAACTGGAAGAATCATCCTGGATTTAGTTGGAGAAATCAGAATCCACCGGGATTCCAGCAGCGTCCTCAGGGTTCGTATCAGGGTCAGGGTAGTAGTTCAGGAGGCGGGTCATATCAGGGTCAGGGTAGTAGTTCGAGTAGTGGTATGCAGGGTGAGAGAAAGAGTTCGTTGGAAGAGATGATGGCGCAGCAGGCTCAAGCATTGACACAGTTTATGACGCAGCAGACCCAGCATCAACAAGAGTCGAACGCCAAGTTTAGAGAGTATGATACATTGATCCATAGTCAGGGTAATGCATTGAAGAACCTTGAAAGGACTATGGGTCAGATCGCGAGTTCTTTGACTGAGAGGCAGGTAGGTTCTCTTCCGGCTCACACGGAGAAGAACCCAAATGCACACCATCAGGCCAATGCGATTGTTACTAGGAGTGGTAGGACACTTGGTGAGGTTGAGAAACCAGTTCCGTATACTGATGATGAGGTTGATGAAGAGATAGAGATGGAGGCTCCTGCTGGTACGGTGCATTCTAGGCTCCGCCCAGCAAGTACAGCACAGCCAGCAGGACCTGAGATAGTTGAGACTGAGAAAGTGGTTGAGAGAGCTACTGAGGGACCAGTAGTGTCTAGGAGGAGGTATGAGCCACCGATTGATATTAGTAAACTTCCATATCCTGGTAGGGTGGCTCAGCACCGTTATGATGAGCAGTACGGGAAGTTCCTTGAGATCTTTAAACAACTCAAGGTGAACTTACCCTTTGTGGAAGCACTCCAGCATATGCCGAAATATGCTAAGTTCCTCAAGGATCTTCTTACAAATAAGAAGAAGTTAGAGCAAATTTCGAGAGTGACCTTGAGTGAGGAGTGCTCAGCAGCGGTTCAGAATAAGTTACCGCAGAAGATGACTGATCCGGGTAGTTTTACTATCCCTTGTTTTATTGGTAGCTTATCTGTTACCAATGCTCTTGCTGATCTAGGTGCTAGCATCAATTTAATGCCATACTCTGTTTATGCAAAGCTAGACCTAGGTGAGCTTCTTCCCACTCGTATGAGCATTCAGTTGGCTGACCGATCAGTCAAATATCCACGGGGAATTGTGGAGAATATGTTGGTGAAAGTTGACAAGTTTGTCTTCCCCGTGGATTTCGTAATTCTTGATATGGATGAGGACGACCGCGTTCCATTGATTCTTGGTCGTCCATTCTTAGCTACCGCTGGAGCATTGATTGATGTTTCTGATGGTAAGCTCACTCTGAGAGTGGCTGATGAGACTGTGACATTTGATGTTGCTCGTTCCATGCGACACACCCATGAGCAAGATGATACATTATACTTTATGGATACGCTCTGGTCACATGTTTCAGACACTATCAAGAGTTTGGTGACATCTGATCACACTGATACTCAGATCTTGGTTAGGGAGAACCAGCAAATAGAGATGACCGCTTATTCCCATGAGCGTGATCTGCGAGTTCTGGCTAGTAAGCCTCCCCAAGAGGCTGAGGTATGTGAGGTGATTGTTCGTGATGATCCGGCTGAAAAGCCATCTGTTGAGATTCCTCCTTCTTTAGAGCTTAAGGATTTACCTTCTCATCTTGAGTATGCATTCTTGGGTGAGGGATCCCAATTGCCTGTCATTATTTCTTCTGATTTGACAGAGGGTGAGAAGATGAGGTTGATCAGTGTGCTAAAGGCTCACAAGCAGGCGATTGCCTGGAAGTTGATGGATATCAAGGGCATAAGCCCTTCCTTCTGTACTCACAGTATCTTGATGGAGGAGGATTACAAAACTGTGAGGCAACCTCAGAGACGACTGAATCCCAATATGCAGGAGGTTGTGAAGAAGGAGGTGATAAAGTTGTTGGATGCCGGACTCATCTATCCTATTTCTGATTCTAAATGGGTGAGTCCTGTTCAGGTTGTCCCTAAAAAGGGAGGGATGACAGTGGTTCAAAACGAGAGGAATGAGTTAATTCCTACTCGTACAGTTACCGGATGGCGAGTTTGCATTGATTATCGCAAACTTAATGATGCAACTCGTAAGGACCACTTTCCGTTGCCCTTTATTGATCAGATGCTGGAGCGTTTATCTGGGAAACAGTTCTACTGTTTTCTTGATGGTTTCTCAGGTTATTTCCAGATCCCCATTGCACCGGAGGATCAGGAAAAGACCACGTTTACATGTCCGTATGGCACATTTGCGTACCGACGCATGCCTTTTGGGCTATGTAACGCTCCAGCCACTTTCCAGCGATGTATGGTCGCCATCTTTCATGATATGATCGAGGACTCCATGGAGGTTTTCATGGATGATTTTTCTGTATTCGGGAGTTCCTTTGATTCATGTCTTTCAAATCTGGAGCGTATGTTATCTCGTTGTGAGGAGACGAACCTGATGCTTAATTGGGAAAAGTGTCATTTTATGGTTCGTGAAGGTATTGTGCTAGGGCACAAGGTCTCGGAGGCAGGGCTCGAGGTTGATAAAGCCAAGATTGAGACTATTAGCAAGCTTCCACCTCCCACATCTGTGAGATCTATTCGGAGTTTCCTTGGACATGCGGGTTTCTACCGCCGTTTCATCAAGGATTTCTCCAAGATTTCCCGTCCGATGACTAGACTACTCGAAAAGGATGTGCCTTTCGAGTTTGATGCTGGTTGTTTGAGTGCATTTGAGCTCTTGAAGGAGAAGCTTGTTAATGCACCAATCATGGTAGCTCCCGATTGGAGTTTACCATTTGAGATCATGTGTGATGCGAGCGATTATGCCATTGGAGCGGTCTTGGGTCAGCGTAGGGACAAGCATTTCCATCCTATTTATTACGCGAGCAAGACGCTCAATGATGCTCAGGAGAATTACACAACCACAGAGAAGGAGTTGCTTGCGGTGGTCTTTGCGTTTGATAAATTCCGATCTTATTTAGTTCTTTCAAAGACCATCGTTTACACTGATCATGCAGCCCTTCGTTTTTTGTTTAGCAAGCAGGATGCGAAACCAAGACTTATTCGTTGGATTCTGTTGCTACAAGAGTTTGACATTGAGATACGTGACAAGAAAGGAGCTGAGAATGTCGCGGCTGATCATCTATCTCGACTTGAGGATCCGGAGCGTGAGGAGATACGTATTGATTTGATTGATGATCAGTTTCCACATGAGATGTTGATGGTGTTGAGCACACAGGAGCATGGTTTACCATGGTTTGTTGATCTGGCAAACTATCTATCACACGGATATCTGGTTCATGGTTTGACGCATCAGCAAAAGAAGAAATTCTTTGCTGATGTGAAGCATTATATATGGGATGATCCTTATCTGTTTAGGATTGGCGCTGATCAGATAGTCCGTAGGTGTGTTTTTGGAGAGGCGAGGTCAGTATTGAAACACTGCCATGAGGGACCCACTGGTGGTCATCATGGTGTGAGTGTGACTGCGAGAAAATTATTTGATGCAGGCTTTTATTGGCCTTCCATTTATCATGATGCTCGGGAGATGATTAGAGCATGTGATGCTTGCCAGAGGGTTGGCAATATCTCATCTCGTGATGAGATGCCCCAGACCGTTAGCCAGGTGGTTGAAGTTTTTGACATATGGGGTATTGATTTCATGGGCCCGTTCCCGAATTCACATGGGAACAAGTACATCCTGGTGGCCGTTGACTATGTTTCAAAGTGGGTTGAGGCTCAAGCCTTACCCACTAATGATGCCAGGGTTGTAGTGCGATTTTTGAGGAAGTTGTTTGCACGTTTTGGTGTCCCCAAAGCAATTATCAGTGATAGAGGTACTCACTTCTGCAACGCGCAGATGGATCGAGCATTGCAGAGATATGGGGTGACCCATCGTCTTGCTACAGCTTATCACCCACAGACGAGTGGGCAAGTCGAAGTGAGTAACCGGGGCATCAAGTGTATTCTGGAGAAAACGATCGGAGCCAATCGAAAGGATTGGTCCGACAAGTTAGATGACGCTCTCTGGGCTTTCCGTACAGCTTATCGGACACCGACTGGTTCTACACCGTTTCGGTTGATTTACGGGAAAGCGTGTCATCTTCCTGTTGAGTTAGAGCACCGTGCATCTTGGGCTTTACAGACGGTGAACCTAGATATATCGAGTGCTAGAGATCACCGATTCCATCAGATACACGAATTAGAGGAGTTGAGGGATCACGCGTACGCACATTCATATGATTATAAAATGAAGACAAAGGCGCGTCATGATCGGCACTTGAAAGGTACAAAAACCTTCAAGTGTGGGGATCAGGTTCTTTTATTCAACTCCCGGATGAGATTGTTTCCCGGGAAATTGAAATCTCGATGGTCCGGCCCGTTTACTGTTCGAGAGGTTTTTCCATATGGGACTGTCGAGATTGAAGACGATGAGAGAACATGGAAAGTAAACGGTCATAGGTTAAAGTTGTACGTGAGAGGTACACGTGTCGAGGGTCAGGAGGAGGTCTTGCGCCTCGATTTAATTGATGCGTGAGTGTTTGAAGTTTCACCCTTGTACATAGTAGTTTTTTTTTTATCTTTATTTTTATAGTTTATTTATTTTTATTTTAAATCTAACCACTCCTGTACTCAATCTCCATTCAGGAGTGGTTCGGTTTCCTTTAGTTAGTTTTAAAAAAAAAAAAAAAAAGAGTTAGGGTCATTTAAAGTTTAGTTAGAGTGTCTTTAAGTCGTCGGTTTAAGTTTCATTATCTTTTAGATTTTATTTGTGGTTAAACTAGGAATGGTGACGTTTCTTGGCTGATGCGATGACGTGTTCACAACACGAGAGTTTTAGTTCTTATTAGATGGTGGTGAGTTCGTGGTGGTTTTAACGTTTATATTTAGATGAAAATGGGTAGTGGTCAATTTCAAACATTCATCCTCCATTTCATTACTTCATCATCATCTTCATCTCCTCAACACCATTAAACCCTACATTCACCCCCACCCCTCCTTCATCCTCACCTTCATTTAACACCTGTACTCGCCGCACCACCACACCACTATCTCCATCTCCGTCTCTGTTAACAGCCACCACCACCACTGTCGCCGTTGCTGTCACAATCCACCTGCACCAACAGCAACTGAATCAGCCACCACCATTGCTGCTCGTCATCATCATCATCACGCTAACCACCGCCACCACTATACTCGCCGCCCCTGTCCACCATAACCACCATTGCTGCTGCTTCAAATAGCCGCCGCACATCCACACCCACCTAAACCCGCTTCTGCTTCACCATTCAACACCATACAGGTTTAAGTTCTTTTATTTGTGTTAATTAGTGTCTGAATTACAGTAGTCTAGACATAGATTTTAACTAATTAGGTTTAATTTTAGGTTTAATTGCAGTAAATTGCAGTAGTTTAAAATTAGGGTTCTTGAGTTTGAAATTTGGGGGTTTTATGAATCTGATTGTTTTGAATCAAATTGGTTGTTTTTTATAATCAGGTTAATGCTTTCTTGAAGTTTAAATTGTTAATTTTTGTCTAATTTGATGGTTGGTGATGAACTTAGTGATTTTCGCTTGTATATATGTTTAGTTTATATGCTAATTAGGATCTATTTTAGTCACATTTGCTATTTTGATCGTTTTTTTTAGAGTTTATATTTTGGTGGAATTGGGGATTTTGGCTAGTTTGATATTAATGGTTAAATGATAGACCGGACCACCCTCGTACTCAATCTCCATTCGAGGGTGGTCGGGTATGGTATATTGCACGAACAAAGCCCCCATGTCCATTTTTTCTTAAAAAAAATTTATAAAAACAAAAATATTTTTTTTTTCATATCTTTTGTAAATAGCTTTTAGTTTTAAAAAGTTAAAAATCAAAAATACAAAAACATTTTCGCTTACATAGTTTACTTAGTCAACTTAGTTAGTTTAGTTTAGTTTAGTTTAGTATATTAAGCAATTTCAATAGTTTTTGCTAAGTTGCATTAATGTGATTGATTGATCATGGGTACTTAAAAGTTCAAAATCAAACCACCCTCGTACTCAATCACCATTCGAGAGTGGTTTGATTTACTTTGATAAGCCATGGGCATGTAAATATTAGTTTTTTTTTTAGTCGCCTATCTCGCATATTTTGGTCTTTGTTACTAACTTTCAATGCAGGACATGGCTGCTGAATCCTCTTCTGCTGGTGCTCGTCGGAAGCGTTGTCGAGCTATTGTTGAGGACGGGACTCGTCGGATTAAGTATGCAGATCCAGCACCTGAGCCACCAGAAGGTCAACGCCCACAACTTTGTGATCACCCGCTACTGCGTTTTGCTCGTCGGACGAAAGAGTATATCCGTTTGCAGAAATTGATAGGTTATGAGCATCTCACGCCCCGCACTATTGATTGGGATTTGATGAAGACTATGGGTGTTAGCGCTAAGATAGGAGAGATGGTCACTCCGGAGTGGAGTCGTGTCTTAGATTGTGCGGATACTCAGTTTGTGGAGCTTACACTTGAGTTTCTTTCCACATATGTGCACAAAACGGGTAGTTTTGAGGATAGGGAAACAGTGGAGTTTAGCTTAGGGCGACGGATCCATTCTATGTCTATGCCTGAGTTCGCCACTAGATTAGGTTTTTACACTACTGACGAGGTCCAACTACTAGGTTTCACTAAGAGTTTGAGAGGTGTATCTGAGGATGAGGGACCTCAGGGGGTTACTATGGCTACATTGAGACAGTGGTGGACGACGATTGCTGACATTCCATATCGACCGAGTATCCCAGCTTCACATATTCTTGACCCGATGATTCGTTTCATACATCGCATCATTGCGTGTACGATTGTTGGAAGACACACAGGGATTATGAAGGTCAATAAAACTGACCTTTTGGTTCTATATTGCATTGTTCATAGGGTCCCGGCCAATCATGCCACCGTCTTTTTAGCATCGATTGCCCGGCCTCGCAGGGGTGTGCGACCGAAACTTGCATTTGGGCAGTACATTGCTAGATTAGCGCAGAATTTGGGGGTTTTTGAGATTTATCCTAAGGTTAGACTGACTAAAGGACCTGTTTCCGTGCACTTTCGATTTGAGGATATGCAACAGATGGGCCTTTGCCCCTATGACCTTCCTCGACGATTTGGTCCTATTCGTGAGCCAAGTGAGGCTCAGGTTCAGGAGGGAGTGAATCAGGAGGATCAAGAGGGAGATGTTCCTGTTATTCCACCACTACAGCCGAGACGGATTAGGCCTCATGCACATGAGAGGGGTCAACATGCCATTATTGAGCCTACAACTGATGCACCACCACACCCACCTCGTCAGATGACACTTAGCAGACTTCATCAGGAACTGGTTGACTTTAGAGCAGAGTATATGACAGATATTCAGAGGATGGAGGCCTTATTTCAGGGTATTTATGCACATTTTCAGATTCCTCAACCGCCACCTCTCCGATAGAGCCACTTCATCAGCATTTACCATGCCAGCCATACTTGTGATATCCTTGGTTTATTTTGGTTTATTATGATTTGATACATTTGGTTGTATATATTCTTTTATCACTAATACATGGGGTATTTGTACGGGTTTATGGTTTGGGTGTGGTTGTATATATTCTATCTTTCTATTTCAGTCTTTATATCTTTATTGCATGATTCTGATGTTATTTTGTTTGACTGTGGTTGGATGAATCTCTACGACATGCGCAAGAATTGGGTCCACATTATATATTCTTCTCGAGAGATCTTTCTACATGAGTCTTCTTCTCTTTCTTTTCTACGCCCCCATGGGCCCGTACATAACAGGGGAGTATTCGTTTTTATTTTCTCTTTATTTTATTTCATTTTACTTTTTCTCTATCTTTATACTTGTTTCACACATTAGGGACAATGTGTCTTTCAAGTGTGGGGATAGGTTTTATAGTTAGATTTTTATTTGTTATTTTTTCTATCAAACCACTCCCGTACTCAATCTCCATTCGGGAGTGGTTCGGTTCATTTTTTTTATAAAAAAAAAACAGAAAATCATTAAAAATACAAAAATAGAATAAAAGTTATTTTCTTTTAAAAAGACTTGTCCCGTTTTTGTCACCTTGTACACAAAAGACGCGTCTCATTCAATGTAAATCGTTGACAAAAGGTGGGTCGGTTTGAATTTGCGGGTTCTTGACTTTTAATATATAATATAACTAAATAAAACGAGAAAAGTCTTCCTAGCTAGCCTTTTAAATAAAAAATAAAATCTTTGGATGCCTAAGATAGTGAAGTGAACCGGATAGTTAAAAATTATACATTGCTTGCATCATTATCCCATACCCCTTGTCTTGTGAGGATTTGAGCCTGATTATTGAGCTTTACTCGATTATATATATGCTCATTATTCTTTTGTTGAGAGTTTGACCATTATTGTAGTTGCAATTATAGAACTTGTATGCTTTGATGCATTTTGAGATCTTAGACTTGAAATTAAAACAAGAATATGATTGAGGCATTTAGGATTCACCTATTCCGACATGCTTATACCTGCCCATTTTATATACTTCCCCTAGTTACCCCGTCTGAGCCTTAACCTTTTTATTTGTTTGACCCATTTAGCCATTTCCTTTCGTATATATTTTACCCCTTTTTGCTTTGGCCCAAGTGTTTGAAAATCCGGCTAAGTTAGTGTTTAAACAAAGCTTTTTATTGTTTTAAGTAGTTTGAAATTTCGAGAAGCTTTTAGAAGTTTGTATATAGTCAGAAAGTATGAATAAATGTTTATGAAAAAAAAAAAGAAAGAAAGAAAAAAGAAAAAAAAAGAAGAAAAAAAAAAGATGTTGAGAAAAATGAGAAAAGAAGAAAAAGGGTAAGAAAATTGACCCTAAGTTGATAGTATATTAGGTTTGGGATCCAAGTTTGATCCAAGTTTTGGTTTTTGGTTACAAGTTAGTTGTTTTGATTGTTTAGATATTGACAAAGCCGGGTTTTTAGCACTTTTCGTTTGTTTTTCCTTTGTTTATCCTACCCCTAGCCCTAGCCACGTTACAACCCGAATAAAGACCTCTTGATTCTTGTTAATTTCTTGTCAAAAGGTGGAGATATGATTGGCATACAAGCTTATGTTTATATTGCACTACTTTAATCGGCATTGAGAGTTCACTCCCAAATTTCATATCTAGCCCGAGTGGTTGAGTGAGAGTGAGGGGTGCAAGTATGTATAGTTTGATACTTGAAGGTGAACAAAGCTTGATTGGGTAGACTTTGGTTTTAAAATTGTTTCACCGTGCTAGTTGGGTTACCTTTGATCGTTATAATAAACATAATAATAAAGTTGTGAATCTCGCGATTCGATTCGATTTTACTCGATGAAGGCGTATTTGTTTGAGAATTGTGTTGGATGTGTTTGTAAATATTTTGCTTAGGGACAAGCAAAAAGTTAAGTGTGGGGATATTTGATGTGTTGTTAAACACATGAGATTATTGATATATTTTACCACATTTATCTCTCTTTTTATTATAATATTTTATATTTTTTTAGGTACTTAGTTGGTTTCACTAAATTTTACAGGTTTTCTTCAAAATGAGTGAGTTTGGTGCATGAAACGGGTCGGAAACGTGAAGCTAAAGAATTTTTTCTTGACCAGCCACTCTTGGAGGACCGCCAAGCTAGTAATAACATTCTTGGCGGTCCGCCACGCGACACTGCACCATTAAAATGTGTTGACCTTTTTTGACCAGTGGGTTTCTGAACCCTTGGAGGACCGCCAATGATATTTTGGCACTTCTTGGCGGTCTGCCAAGCGATACTGACGGAAAAAGACCTAAATTCTCACTATTTAAACAACATTTTGGGGACTTTTCATGGATCATCTCTTCACCCAAACACACAAAACGGCTGAATACAAGGGTTTTGAGGGTTTGTGAGCATATTTGAGCTTTGATTCAAGGATTTAGAGGCTAAACTTAGAGATTTGAAGCTTGATCTTTGGGTTTAGAAGATGGATCTTGAAGATTGAAGCTTGGATTGAAGGTTTTGCTGCTGTTGGGTGAAGAATCAAGAAAGAATTTGAAGATCTAGAGCTAATTTGGTGAAGATAAAGCATTGATTTGAAGATTGGAGGAGTTTTAGGTGGTTGGTGTATCTAAATTTCTCCTCTTTTGATCTTTGTTCATCTTCCATATATAATGTTGTTAGATCTAGTGATTATTATGTTTGATTTGATGATTGGGATGATGATTGGCTAGATTTAGTATGACTATTTAGGCATTATGGATAATTGATGATGATATGATGATTTTTGGTTGTTTATGATATGTTGGTTGGATGTTCTATTGAGAAAGTTGGTTTATAATGATCTTGTATGCAATTTGTGTGTTGACTTTATGATTCATGTTGAGATCTTGACTTGATTGTGGATAATATTATCTTGATTTGATAACTTGATAATAGATTTCACATTTTTGGTGGTTAGTCTACTAGATTTAATCATCATTTGAGTAGATCTAGGAATAGATACTCATAAGTTAAGATTGATTTGTGGATTTGAGCCAATGTGCTAGCCGGATTCGTTACCGGAAGGTGAGGATTTGTAGATTTCATCCTTTTGTTAGTTGGTTTAGGTTAAAATACTACGGAAGTAGGTTTTGCTTAATAAAAACTAGCAACTTGTGTTATCTAGTCTTGATTTATCATAAACCGATTGATCCCGTTGTTTTAGTTTACTGATTGAGTCAGTTTCTAGGATAAATGGACTTGTAAGCCGAGAGGTGAGCCAGTTTAGGATCCCTTAGACATCCGGGAGTGATTTATCAACATTCCTCACACCGTTAGCTTCACATATCTATTTTAGGACTTTCTAGCACCCACGAGACCTTAGTAGTAGGTACTGATGTGTTAGATTGTTTTGAGTAGATATATTCTCAGATCCGGTGCCGACATATCTAGAAAGCCGAGAGTTGTCATATTATCATCAGGATTCCCGCCTAAATAGTCATCATTCCATCCATAGTTCTCTTTTAGCTTATTTCCATCTTTAGTTTCCATTTAGTTAAGTTTTTACCCCTAGTTTATTTTAGATAATTTTCCTTAGTTTAAATCTTATTCTTAGAGTAATTTTAGATAAATTGTCTCTTGATTGTTTAATTTAGTCTTTAAAATCTAAACTCAAGTCTTTTACAACGGTTAGAAGTCGATAGAGATCCAGTACTGAAGGACGCCAAACTCAAATCTTTGGGTACGATATCCGGACTTACTTAACTTGCTACATACGACCGGTACACTTGCCGATTGTGTGAACTTGTTGGGTTTTTCCTTTTTACAAATTTAAAACCTGAGTTACGATCCAAAACACATTTTCATATACAACATGGTTCGCATCATTTAACCAAAGTCATTCTCCTGATTTGAGAACTTTCAAACGAAACAATTCTGGTTTTAATGAATTTTCACCAAGAAATGTGCAGGTAAACAGTTTTAAGCCGAGAGCTTTGATGGTGAGAAATCAGAAATTTGAAAATAACCTTGATCCTAAGTTAGAGGAAAGGTTCATTGCTTTAAGAAGAAAGCAAACAAATCAAGCCGTTGGGCGAAACAGTTTTCAACCAAATCTCTCGAATGAAACAAATTTTCAAAATCTTCATTATCAACAAGTTACTGTTACAGATAGATTCGGAAAACCCAAGACCATGTGGGCCTGGGTTGACCAAACTAACTAGGTAATTGTTGAAATGCAGGTACGCCCTCGAAGACCTATCAACTCATGGTTTGTTGATAGTGGGTGTAGCCGGCATATGACAGGCAATCATGCCTTGCTTCAAGATTTTAAGCTAAAGAATGGTACACATGTTGCATTTGGAGGAGATGCGGGTGGTAAAATTACTAGAGAAGGAACCGTATCCAATGGGGTCATTAGCTTTGATAAAGTCAACTACTGTGCACAGTTGACCTTTAATTTGCTAAGTGTATCTCAAATTTGTGACAAATCTTATTCAACATTATTTGATGATTCTTTCTGTTACATACTCAAACCAGGTTTCAAGATTGACAATGAATGGGTGGTGGTTAAAGCTCCAAGAGATCGTGATGTATACAAGCTTGATATGTCGCAGATTGATGCTGAAACCGAAACTACTTGTCTCATTGTTCATGCATCAAATGATGAGAGTCAGCTTTGGCATAGATGGCTGGGCCATTCAAACTTCAGAAACATGAACAGACTGGTGACTGGAAATCACGCTGTGGGAATATCGTCAAAGAAATTCTCAACTACTGATCTCTGTCCAGCATGTTTGAAAGGAAAACAGCACAGAATGTCTTTTAAGTCCAAGCAAGAACACTCCATTTCGAAACCCTTGCAGATGCTACACATGGATCTTTTCGGACCAACAAATGTTCAAAGCATCGGAAAGAAGTCTTATTGTTTTGTCATCATTGATGATTTTACTAGATTTTCTTGGGTTTATTTCTTGCATGTTAAATCTGAAACTGCTGAGTTGTTAAAAGAATTCATCATCAAAGTTGAAAATCAGTTGGATTGTAAAGTAAAAATCTTGAGAAGTGATAATGGAACCGAATTTAAAAATTCTAATGTCGATTTGTTTTGTGCAGAAAAAGGAATTGCTCGCCAATTTAGTGCTCCAAGAACTCCACAACAGAACGGAGTTGCAGAACGGAAAAATCGAACACTGATTGAAGCAGTAAGATCCATGCTTGCAGATGCCAAAATCCTTATCACATTCTGGGACGAAGCTATTGCTACTGCGTGTTTTGTACAAAACAGGACATTATTGGTTCAGGATAAAAATAAAACGTCTTATGAGTTACTTTTTGGAAGAAAACCGAATATTTCTTACTTGAAAGCATTTGGTTGTCCTGTATCGATTCTAAATTTGAATGATCATCTCGGAAAATTTGAGTCCAAATCTGACGATGGATTTTTTCTTGGTTACTCGTCTGTTTCAAAAGCTTATCGGGTTTTTAATAGCAAAACAAACAGTGTTATCGAAACTATTAACGTAAAGTTTTTAAAAAATTCATTTCCGTCAGTGGCTCATGGTCCCGAATGGTTGTTTGATTTAGATTCGTTATCAAAATCTTTCCATTCTAACTTGTTTGATTTTTCAGGAAAATCGAGTAAAGAATCAGGCGACTTTGGATGTTTTAGTGATGATTATGATAATGACGATGATAGCAATCTCAATTCTGAGTATCCGATCATGTCATTTCATAATCCTGATAATGGTGTATCCAATCAAGCTCCGGGTCCATCTGGTTCTCAAGAAGATCAAGAATCAAACATTCTTGGTGATGATATGAATCCGCAAGATACTCCTAATGATGGTGGATCTGTTCAGAATCAACCATCATCAGATCCGAATGTTGAAGTTGTTCCAGAATCATTTGACTACTTCATCAATTCACCAAAACAAGTTCCTAATTTCACTTTGCATGTGTCTACAATTCTGCAAGATTTACCGAATCTGAATCAGTCTAATCTGGAGACGCAAGTTCAAGGAGATTCAATTCCAACTCATCGAGTACACAGGAATCATCCTTTATCTCAGATTATAGGGCCTTTGAATCAGAGAACTATGAGAAGTCAGACGGAACATGCAAACGTTTGTCTTTATTCATGTTTTCTTTCTCAAGTGGTGCCGAAGAATATTTCAGAAGCGTTACAAGATAACAGTTGGATTGAAGCCATGCAAGAGGAATTACTTCAATTTCGCAAACAAGAGGTTTGGAAATTAGTGGACTTACCTGAAGGAGAAAATGCGATTGGTACAAGATGGTTGTACAAGAACAAGCCAGATGAACGTGGCATTGTGGTCAGAAATAAAGCCAGACTTATTGCACAAGGTTACACTCAAGAAGAAGGTATTGACTATGAAGAAGTGTTTGCTCCGGTCGCTCGACTTGAAGCTATTCGCGTTTTTCTAGCGTATGCCTCTTTCATGAAGTTCAAAGTGTTTCAAATGGATGTTAAAGGCGCTTTTCTGTATGGACCAATTACCGATGATGTATACGTCAGATAAGATAACCTCCTGGTTTTGAGGATCCTGAGTATCCACATCGTGTATACAAATTGAGCAAAGCTTTATATGGTCTACATCAAGCCCTAAGGATTTGGTACGAGACGTTATCTAAACATCTGCTGGAACATGGGTTTACAAGAGGTCAGATTGATCCTACTTTATTCATGAAGCGGGAAAATGAAGATCTTTTATGTGTTCAAGTGTATGTGGATGATATCATCTTTGGCTCAACAAGTCCGTCCATGTGCAAAGAGTTTGAAGAAATTATGAAAGCAAGATTTCAGATGAGTTCGATGGGGGAGATTAATTTCTTTCTCGGATTGCAAGTAAAACAATCAGCAGACGGAATTATTATCAACCAATCAAAGTTTGTTGAAAAGTTGCTGAAAAAGTTCAAGATACAAGATTGTCAGACTATTCGAACGCCATCTGATGTGAATTGCAAGATTCAGCCAGATCCAAAAGGCAAATCTGTTGATCAAACACTGTACAGATCGATGATTGGTTCGCTGATGTATCTTACTGCATCAAGACCAGACATCATGTATGCTGTATGTGTGTGTGCAAGATATCAGTCTGATCCAAAGGCAATTTTGAATTATATAGTTATTCTGATAGCGATTTTGGTGGGTGTGCTCTTGACAGGAAATCGACTACGGGTGGATGTCAATTTCTGGGTCCTAGACTTGTTTCTTGGCAATGCAAAAAGCAGACCAATGTGTCTGTATCCACAACTGAAGCAGAGTATATCGCTGCATCTACAGGATGTTCTCAAGTTTTGTGGCTACAAAACCAATTGCTTGACTACGGGTTTAATTTTCTCAAAACTTCTATTTACATAGACAATACTGTTGCTATGTTCATTATTGCTAATCCTGTTCAACACCTCAAAAACCAAACATATCGAAATTTGATTTCACTTTCTCAGAGACAATTCTGAAAAAGGTTTAATAATTTTGATTAAAGTTCATACCGACAAACAACTGGCAGATCTTTTTACAAAATCTTTCTTGTCAGGACGGTTTGAATTCTTAATTCAATCCATAGGATTAATCAACCATGATTGATTCTATTTTTCAAAAACTCAATACAAAATCAGAAAATATAAAAGTCAAAAATAGAATAAGTCGATGTCAAGTATTGATTCCTTTGTCTTTTATTTTATTGTTTTGCATTGTGTGTGTGCATGAAAAAGAAAAAGCAAACAGAAAGGATATAAAAACAAAAAGAAAAGAAAATATCATGTCATAAGAATCTACATTGCAAAAAGTGAGAAATGATAGTACACTAGACATTATTTGTTTCATCATTTTATATAATAAAGACTGATGAATGTTAATTGATGTGCGAGACAGCTCAGGCAATTAGACTGAAAAAGTAAGTTCATTGTTGACAAATCTAAACTCAATGATCTTTGTGTTAAGTTCCTTGCTATACATGTCTAGATATATATCTTTTGATACACTGCTTGTGATGATAGTTGTTCATGATCGGGTAACGATGCAATCTTTTCAGTGTGATGAACCGCATCGTGAGCTTCTTTGTTGTGGTACCCACAGACCTGAAGTCTCACACGAAGTCTCTTTTGAGCTTCAAGGTGCAGCAAAAGATTCCCAAAGTTGGAACAAAAAGAGTCCCAAATGTGGACCATCACCAAACAAAAATTCCAAAAAGGAATTCAGAAGATTCCCAAGGGGAACGATAGGAAATTAAAAATTCCAAAAATGGAATCAAAAGAAGTCCCAAAGTGGACCAAATCCGAATAGAACCCAGATTCCACACTGTTTATGATTGTAAGTGACCAGGTTTTTGTGCAATATGCATTCAGGTAGTGATTGATAAGGAAATATGTTGACATATGTATACATGTGGGTCACATAAGTCATTTTAATCGAATCTTAATCTCATCATGATACTGAAGAAGTAAGTGTGTCAACTCGAGCTAATTGGTATGTTTTCATATCATCACTCAATCAAACATAAGTCAAATGTCTATTCAAAACTTGCAAAACATGTTCAGATAATGTGTGGTATGATCTCACTGCGATATTTTGATTCATTGCATTGCATATGTCTTTATTTTAATGTGTGTGCTTTGTGTGTGCAGGCATATGGAATCTTTATTGACACATCGACATCCTTGTTAAACTTAGAAATTTCAAGAAATTTCAAGTTTAGGGGGAGAATAATTGAAGAAAAATATCTACAAAAATCCAAAAATATTTTTGAATAAGTGTGTTTTGAATGAACAAGATTATGTGGTATGAATAAGTGTGTTTTGGATGTGTTAAAAACAAACCCAAGGTCTTGTGATGTGTTTTTAAGAAATTGCTTCGGGATATAGAAATGTTGGTTGTGCAAAAACATTTTTACAAGAAAAAGAGAAAAAGGATTTATTGAGAATTAATTGTTTGCCTTGTTTTATATTTTTGATAATTAAGGTGACAAACCCTAATAAGGATGTCTTGTCTAATTAATATGTCGAGAATGTTTGCAGGTGCAATAAATGCAGTTGAAAAGTCAACAGACGGAGAAGAATGAAAAATTGTCAAAGTGTTGTCGTCGGGTGAAGATATCAGAAGACTATTTAGCCGGGTAATGAAGTTGCTATTCAGCCGGGTAAGAGTGTTGATTGATATCAGCCGGGTGATTGAAAGAGATGATAGCCGGGTGAAGATATTATGACTACTGTGTTGCCGGGTAATGAAGTGATATGTTACCAGCCGGGTAATGAACAAATCACTATTTTGCCGGGTAAAGAAGTCATGGCGATATTAGCCGGGTGACAAGTTGTATGTTATTATACATCCGGGTGAAGAAGTGTTGACACTGTACAGCCGGGTAATAGAATGAAGATTCTATGTAGCCGTGTAAGTGAAGAACACTATGCAGCCGGGTAAGTATAACAACTGTGTTGCCGGGTGATGAAGAGAAGTTGTCTCTATATAGCCGGGTGATGAAGGTATCACTATGCAAGTCGGGTGATGGAAGAAGATCACTATGCAGCCGGGTAATGAACAAGAAGTCATTATGCAAGCCGGGTGATGGGTAAAACCAAAACAAGTGTAGTTGTTCCTAACCTTTACCCGTCTCAACAGTGCTTTACCCGTCTCTATAGTGACTGACCCGTCCAAGTGTTTTTATGTTAAATGTTGACCCGTCCTAATGTTGTGACCCGTCCCAACAGTACCTGACGCGGCTCAACAGTGCATGACCCGTCCAGGCTTTTTGGGCTTTAATGTTGACCCGTCCCAAATTGTTGACCCGTCCCAATTTGTTTGACCTAATTTTTCAATCATATAAATACCCGCCTCTTCACAACACTTATCAGTTTTCACCAACGTTTTCAAGCAAAAATCCCCTGTACTTAAACCGTTGATTATCATATTCAATCGATTGTTCTGTAACAAGTTATATTGATTGAATAAGGTATATTTTACATGATTCGACCTTGATAAACCTGCTAATTGATCGTAAAAACGAAAAATGATGATGAACAGTAATTAGACCAATGAATCGACACTTTGATTTTGAGTGTTAAAACTGAAATCGAATGTTGTAATAGGTGTAATAATTGTCGATCATTAACAATCACTCGTTAATTTGCATTAAATTGCCTAAAATCAACTGAATCAACTGAAATTTTATCATAACTGTCGAACCGCCATTGATGACATTTTGAATGTTCTTAAGTTTAACATCAAACTGATGATATATGTGTTATTAAGTGACAAATTGATGTTAAAACTGAACTAAAACATGTTAAACAACTTCATCATACAAATTTCAGATTTGTGTTCTTAAGTGATTAATCTGTTAAGTGTAAACTATTGTATGATCATTGATTCACAAAGGTTTTTATTAAACAAAATGATGAAAATCAGATTGTTAGATCAACTTAGGTGTTAAAATGATTGTGTGATTGTTTTACATTGTAACTTTTTGTTCAAATACTTATGCAAATTTTGTTATTTATGAATGAAAAATCTAATACATGTGTCTTGTCTTTGTCAAAACAGATGGAGAATCTTAAGTTTGAGCCTAAGCACAATCTGGTTGCATGTTTGGATGAATCTGTACCAGAAACAGAGGGGTATAGAGACATGATCAGATTCATTAGAAGAACCAAGTATGTTTATGCTATGTGTGCAAAGCCAGTTATATATGCAAGACTCATCAAGAGTTTCTGGAGAACGGCTGAGGTTGTTACTAATGAAGACGTTGTGACAGTGGTTAGAGGAAATATCACCAGACAGTTGCAATTGACTGTCTCTGAAGAATCTATCAGAACAGCCTTGAGGATAGATGATGATGATGAGGTTGGTGCAAATGATGAATTAACAACTGCTGAGTGCCAGGCATGTTTCATTAATATAGGTCATCCTCCCATATTTCCCAAACAGCAGTTTGTTAGAGCTCGATTAGGGAGGAAATGGAAGTTGCTTTGTTATATGATACAACAATGCATGTCTAGAAGGAGTGCTGGGTTTGATAACTTTCCTTCTGACATTGCTTCACCCATTGTTGCTATTGCTGAGAACAAGCCTCTCAATATGTCGAAGTGGATTATGAAAGGGTTTGTATTCAATTTGGTGAAAGGCAAAAGGTTCAAGTTTCTCATGTATCCGAGATTCTTGCAACTTATGATCAATGTTGCTTATCCTATCATCCGAGAAGAAGGTTTTGAAGGAGGGATACTTTACACTGAAGATATGAATGATCTATCATATAGAAAGATGAGCATTGAAGGTGTTCAGAGTATTGAAATGTTTGACTATATGCGGGATATAGCAAATAATGTTGAGGATATTGAAGTTGTATATCATCACATATCACATGGAGAGATTGTGAATCCTTTGGATCTTGTTGATGAGATTCCAGATAATCTATTAGATGATGATGAGTATTTTGCTCGTCATCTAGAAGATGAAGAAATTGATGAGAATGAGAATGAGAATGAAGAAGAGGATAATGAATCTGATGAGAGTGATGATGATAATGAGAGTGATGATGATAATGAGAGTGATGATGATGGTGGTAATGATGGAAATGATGGTAATATTGAAGAAGAAAGTGCTGAATCTGTTCCAGAGGAGGCAGAGAATGTTGAGTTTGATGAACCGATTGAGATGGAGACAGAAAATGTTGAAGTAAATGAGCCTGTTGAGGTTGAAAAAACAGTAGAAGAGGTTTGTTTTGATCCTAGTAGGGATATCACAGTAAAGTATGTAAGATCACGAAGATCAAAAACTGTGATTGATCCTATTGTTGTGGAGGAACAAAGTGTATTTGAAGATGTCAGTGTACCTGAAATGATAGATATTGTCCAAATCGCTAAAGAAGTTGCAGCAGAAGTGGAGACTGTGGCACAAACAGTTGATGATACTGATGTTTGCTTGATTGTGTCTGATCCAGTTGATATTGCCACATCCTCCAAAGCTGCTGAACATGTTGAACAACTAAAGGAGTCTTCACCTAAGGTTGGTTCAAGTGTTGATCTAAATGAAGAAGAAGATAAAGTCTGTCATTTGGAAAGGATGATAGCCAAACTCTTAGATGCTAATGCGCAGTTGAAAGCATCTAATGAAAGGAAGAAGAAGAGATTAGAAGAGTTTTGGGCTACTCATCAGAAGAATTTAGAAACTTTTAAGTCATTAGATGAGGATCATGAAAAGCTGAAAGTTGAGCATGAAAAATTGAAGGCTGATTATGAAGAGTTGCAGGCAGAGTGCAACACTTTACGTGCTGAGAAGGAAGTGTTGGAAAAATGGATAAAAGAAGAGGAGCCTGTCAGACCAGATTCAGACAAAGACTTTGTTGTTGAAGAGAATGTTGGAGTGTCTGAGACTCCTAGGGACGTCGCAGTCTATCAAACTAGATCACAACGATCTAAGACTGTGACAGAACCAATTGTAGAATCTGTCCCTATTCCCGATGAAGCTGCTGATTCTGTCAATCTTGACAAAGCTGAGGGAAAACGCAAACTGTGTTGTGCCTGAGATTTTTGGAGAAGAGGTAAGTGTGAAGAAAGCAAAGACTGATGAAACAGTTCAGATTGAGCCGATTCAATCTGAGTCTGTAATGGCAGCTGAAGTGCCTGAAGTGATGAAAGTGGCTGAGTCTGAGAAGGAAGGAACTATGATTGAAACAGTACAGTTTGAGCCGGTTCAAACTGAAACTGCACCGATGATTGAGGCACTTGATGATTTAGACGATATAGACTTTACTGATTCTGAACCTGAGGCTAATCCTGACGATGAGATACCTACTGATCTTCCTGAACGATTTGCTTATTTAGAGAAGATGAAATATAATCCAGTTTATTTGAATGGACTTACTGTCAGTCAAATAAAAGAGGAATATGAGAAGTGTCTGAATGCTCAAGACAAAGTGACGGCTGATGAAAAAGAATTTGTGGTGGAAATGGGTGAATGGACGCCTTTGCAAGAAAGCTTAAATATCGATGATCTTCCTCCTGAAGAACTTTATCATCAAAATCCAGAAGAGATGTCAGCCGCAAACATGCGTCAATGGCTTAGTTCGAGGAACTATCCATACAAAACTTTGAAGAGGCTGAAACGAGAATCTCTGAAGAAGATTGTGGTGAGTTTTATGAAGACTGAGAAAATGCATAATCGCATGTTTTTCTTAGATTACAACAATCCACAGTATTATGAGTTGACTAAGAGATACAGAGTGCTGGAACCCAAGGAGATACATGTGATGGCATTACCTGTTGATGCACATAAGAAAAGAAAGGAGCTGATAGACATGTTTCCTAGCGAGATGAAATCTTATAACATTCCAATGGACGTACGAGAATCTTGGCATAAGTCTGCCATAGCAGGAGATATCGTCAGATCACTGCTGAGTAAAGGTCAGTCAGTTGCTGAACTACTGGATTCAATGATCGTGCCGGAAAAGTCCAAAAAGGTGAAGATTATCGCTTGGAAATATGATGAAGTTTTTGATGCGTTTTTTATTAAGAGGGTAAATGGGCTGTGCGATGTATATCACTATTTTTCAAGTATCTTCAAGCTGGAAGTTCAAGATTTGAAAGAGCTGCACAAATTGAGATTGATTAATCACACGCATGCTGAGCGTGGTGACAAATGTGCAATGTTACTGGATGCCGGGATAAACCGTTTACCAAAATTTTTAGAGTTTAGAGGTCAGCAAGAGGACAAAGTGTATTTGGATTCAAAGAAGAAGAAACAGAAAAAGTTAGTTCTGCGTGACATGTACTTAGAAGAATTTTCCGATGAATATTTTGACAAAATCACAGATCCGGGGTTGAAGGTGATAGAAGGTTCTCAGGCAACTAAGCCCATTCTGAAGGTGTTTTACAATAAGGAGACTTATGAGCTGAAACTTGTGCGTAATTTGGATGATTGGGATCAAGACATGATCACTCTGTTTAGTACGTTTGAGCTCAAACTACTACATCCATCTTACATTGACAATCTCCGGAACTACAAGATGGAAAAGTTGAAAGATCCGGTAGCTGAAGAAGATAGAAGGTTATTTGTGATTATGATATAAGTGATCGATGCTGCTACTGAGAAAATCCGATTAAGGAAGGCATTACTTAATGCTAACCTTGTGAAGATTGATATGCCGGAGATCGAGTACATGAGGGTGACGTCCAAGGGTACATTAGAAGTGAAGGTCAACGGAAGGAAGAAACCGTATGAGTTTTATGCTAACATTGACTTTGCAGGTATTACCTTGGACACGCTGAAAAGAATGAAGGACTGTGATATTGTGTCAAATGAATCAAAGCCGAGACAAGCGAAGATTGCTGAGAAGTTCAAGTCTTGTATCGAGGAAGCATAAAAGAACAAGAAGAATACAAAGGGAAGCCGCTGTTGGATGTTAAAGAAGAATATGAAGATTTTTGAGAGATTGATGCTGAAAGAGCAAGTGTTGAATACTGAAGATTTTTGAAGTCCAAAGATAAATCTTAGGGGGAGTACTGTTAGGGCTTATTTCTGTTTAAGATTTACTTTGTACTTTATTTATACATTTTGTATAGTTTAGGGTTAATTTTGTATTTTCCCTAATGTATTGTTGCATAAAGCATGTAGTAAGAGAATGTTAGTGAGAGAGTCTAGATCACAATTACACGTTAGAGAAAGAGTTAACTGTGTGTGATTTATATTCTCCTGCACTTTTTGTACTACAATTTGCTTTGATCATCAATACAGAGAATTATTAGTAATGAATTGTGTTGCTGATTGAACTGTTTGTGTTTGTGTACTTGAAACATTCTGATCATTGAGCGATATCGATCCAATTGAACCTATCATTGTACAAATAGAAAATAAAAAAATTCACTACTTAAGCTGAAAGTTAAGAGAACAGGATTTATCCTTCACCAATCTCTTGCAAAAGAACCAATTAAAAGGATGATTAAAATCGCAATTCTGGGCAACATGTCGTTTCTACATGGGAACCGCCAATTTGTAACCGAATCGACATCCTAACCATTAATAATACAATCCAAAAATCTCCAATCCAAATGCAGCGATAACCACATTAAAAAAATAAATCATTGCAAATACACCAAATGTAAAGAAGAAAAAAAAGAAGATTAATTTCATTAAATCTTTCAATAAAGAAGAATTGTATTTCTAAACGTAAGAGGTTTATTAATTTATAAAGGTTTAATACTATTTGGAGTCATAATACAATTAGAGTAAACTGCAGTTTTGGTCCCTGTGTTTTGATAACATTAACATTTTTGGTCCCACCTTAACAGTTTTGGTCCATGTGTTTTTATTTTTTAACAGTTTTGGTCCCGAACACTAACTCCATCCAATTTTCCGTTAAGTCTCTCACACGCGCCCCCACATCTAAAGGGTAAAAATGTCATTTCTTCCTCTTTTTTTTTATCTAAGTCATCATGTAGGTTAACATTTTTATTTAGTCGTTTGTCAAAAAAGCGAGAGAAATAACATTTTTACTCCGCATGTGAGAGAGACTTAACGGAAAATTGGATGGAGTTAGTGTTCGGGACCAAAACTGTTAAAAAATAAAAACACAGGGACCAAAACTGTTAAGGTGGGACCAAAACTGTTAATGATATCAAAACACAGGGACCAAAACTGCAGTTTACTCATACAATTAATGTTAGACTACATGTAATGGTTAATGCCCCTTAGGGGCATTATGTGACAAGTGGATGTCATGTCACTAGGGGTGTTCATCGGTTCGGATTGTGGGTTTTTCGGTTTGTTCGGTTCGGGTTTTTCGGATTGACATTTTTTTTTGTTGAAACCACAATCTGAACCAAACCTAATTCGTGGAAACCTAATCCAAACCACAAACCACTTTTAATTCGGATTGGTTTTCGGATTGAACCTAACAAACCACTTTAGCAAAAAAAATATAAAAAATATTTTTTTTTCTCTTTTTTATATATAAACCGCATTTTATTTCAAGGATAAAAAGTATTAGTTTACGATATCTACATTATAAAGTTATATCCAACATAAAAATAATGATTTATAATCCATATATGACATTAGTTATTGATATAAATGAATTGACAAACTATAAAATATAAATTATAATAGTGTTATCACCTAATTCGGTTTATTCGGTTCAAACCAAATTCAAAATTTTGAAACCTAAACCAAACCACAAACCAAATTACATATTCGGTTTTCGGTTTGAACCAAACCAAAAACCAAATATATAATTCGATTTGGTTTTAAATGGTTCGGTTTAGGTTCGGTTTTAGGTTTAATCGGGTTGGAACCAAATATTGAACACCCCTACATGTCACTAAGGGGCATTATCACCAAAATGGGTGTAGTGGTTAATGCCCCACATAATGCCCCACAATCATTACCCCATCATTTAACTAATCATTTAATAAATAATTTATTTAAACATTTATTTATTAATAAAAGTAAAAATACATAAAAGTAAAATACACGAGTACGAAACCGGAAATAAACAAGTCATCACGCGTCACCCTACGATTTAACCAACAATGCTCGACCAAGTCCGCCGTGAGAGCATAATGCGCCTCTTTGTTATGCATGAAGTTGGAGTTCGCTATTCTTTCTTCCATGCTTATTCGTTCGCGTTCCGGTTCGACATATCCCGGTGTATAATCCTGACAATAGGCTTTGCCTTCATCCTCCAAAATCATATTATGTAATATGAGGCAAGCGTACATAACGTACATCATTTTTTCCTTTGACCCTAGCCGACACGGGTTGCTCACAAAATGCCAACGTTTCTTGAGAACTCCAAAAAGACGCTCGATATCTTTCCTTGATGATTCTTGAACTTTTTTAAAGTAAGCTCTCTTTTCGTCAATTGGGTCTCTAAACGTTTTTATTATCATCGGAAGCTCCGGATATATGCCATCACCCAAATAATATCCAAACGGATAATAACTTCCATTAACAAAAAAAGATGCCTCGGGTGCATTGCCGGCTATGCGATCCTCTATGATTGGCGACGCCTCAAGAACATTGATGTCGTTGTTTGATCCGGCGGAACCGAAATAAGCATTCCAAATCCAAAGGTCGTACGAAGACCGCTTGAAGAATCACCGACGGCCCTTTTTGGTCACCCCGTGTAAACTGTCCACGCCAAGCGTTTGGACAGTTAGCCCATTGCCAATGTATGCAATCTATGCTACCAACCACACCGGGTAAACCATGCACTTCTTCGTGTACGTCGTATATTTTTTGTAGATCTAACCATGTCGGCTTTCTCAAATAACGCTCTCCGTAAAGGTCAATAATACCTTTACAATAGTTTTCCATGCTATCTCTTGTTGTTTTCTCTCCCATTTTTAGATACTCGTCGTTTATGTCGGTTGCTTTGCCATATCCAAGGATGCGTAAAGCCGAAGTACACTTTTGTATAGCCGTAAATCCCATCCTTCCTCTCGCGTCGCATCTTTGTTGAAAATAAGGTTTTTCTCGTTCCAAATCTTGAGCTATACGTAAGAATAGCCTTGAACTCATCCGGAACCGACGCCGAAAACTAGCTTCATTATATCGTGGCTCAACCGGATCGAAATAATCTTTCATCAAACGTTCATTCGCCGCCGCTCGGTCTCTCTCGACGGATACTCTTTGATAAACGGGTCTCGGTGGGTTAGCGACGTGTTGCAAAAACGAAGCCGCGAGTGCAACCGCGCTTGTAACCGCATTATCCATCTCTATTTCGCCCGTTGAAGTGCTATCTCCACTTGACGATGAAGCATATGATTCCATTTTAGATTATTTGGTGTGTGTGGTTTGGGAGATAATTAGAGTATAGTGTGTGTGTTTTAAAAAAATTGGTGTATTTTGGATATGTATTTATATAGTGTGTTTTAAAAAAAAGTTGGTAATTTTTTTTTTAATTTGGTCAAACTAGCCGTTCACTAGCCGTTGTAATGTATATGCATCGATTTTAGTGGGGGCGCGGGCGTTGTTCATAAAACGCCCAAACGTGTTTTTGCCCTATAACGCCCCTTCGTAATGGTGTTGGGGCGTTAAGGGGCGTGATTTTGGGTGGGATAACGCCCACTACGGCTGGTCTTATTATTGAGTTATACAATATAGAGTTAGTTGCTCAAATGATCCCTCATGTGTGCATGATTTTGTCAAAAGTTATATTTTTAAGAATTTTTGCTTAAATAGTCTCTATCTGTCAAAAGTTGTTGCTAAAGCAATTATATGCACTAACATCGTTAAAAAACTCCGTTAGTTGAATGGAAATTGACCAAAATGCCCTTTGAGACCAAAAATATAACTTACTCATCTTCTTCTTCTTCCACCACCAATTACCACCACTTCCTCCACCACCCTCACGGCTACCACCACCACCACTCTATCACCACCACTACCAACTGCAAGGAATTTACAAGCGTATGTAAATGGTGAACGTATGTTACCTAAATGGAATCAAATATATCCGGTGGTAGTTGACAGCGGTGGGAGTAAACCTCACCGGTGGTAGTGTCCACCATTACGTGTTCTGCAAAAACCATCATTCAGAGCGTCAATTGTGCCGCCTCTCTATCCATTCGTTTATCTTCGAAAATCAAATTCACTCACACACTCTGTTACCATCACTCATCAGATCAAAATAGCATGCTAATCAGATGATTTTAGTCGACTCGCCGATGAGATTTACTCTTGCTGCCGTCAACCACCATCAGATATGTTCGATTCCATTTTGGTAACTTACACTTGTTCATTTCTTGATATGCTAACACGTAAACAATTTTATAGTACAAATTTGCTATGATAAGTGATATTGAAATCGAGGAAGATTTAAAATAAGAACAATCATCATGCATGGCAGTATCGAGGAAGATTAATATTTTTCACCAAATCGAAATAAATTCAAGTTTCAAATCAAAAGTTAAAAAACCATGATTACCTTACGTAATGTCAAAAATAAAATAACTAGTGAATAAAACCAAGTTAAGGAACATGGTGTGGTATTGTACGAAACAAAACTAAACCAAATCCAATACCATTTAAAAAACCAAACAAAGGAAGGCAAAAAAAATAGATTTAAATTTATGGTAATGTAGATGTAAAAGACGTTACCTTGCAATGGAGACATATCATTTTTCAATCTTTGGTGTTAATAGTTTGAACTTACCAATAACTTGGTTTTCTGGAAGAGGAAACAACATCATAAAATATATAATGAAGTAGATGTAGTTTTCAAAATTATTAACCAAAACAAACTTTGATATATAGGATGAAGATCATTACATAATACATTTTTATCGTGAGAACAAAAAGAATAATTTCTAGTTCTTTATTAAGTTATTGATTATTCTAATATCATTAATTTACATATATGTAAATCCATGGTTCATTAATTTACATGTGTGTGAATCAGTGGTTCCTTAATTTACATGTATGTAAATCAATAGTTCTGTAGTTCTATAATTAAGATGGTTCTGTAGGGACACCTTCATTTGAGAAATCATTTTTTGAAAAGAACTAAGTGAGAACCGCTTTAACTGATATATTTTTATTATCTAAATTGATAAACTCTTATAAAATTACTAGTATTAAGATTTATTTAAAAAAATATGTTTTGTAACATTTTTTGTTGAAATTCATATATGCACCCACATTATATGTGCAAATATGCACACTTTTAGTTTTTATTAAAAACCGAGGAGAGATATGATAAAATTCAAGAAACAATGACACAATAGTAATAAATCATCTTCTTTTTACTATAACATTGTTATTGAAGTGATAAGTACACTGCTTATATGATTATCACTGGTTCTTTCCAAATATATGGTTCTCATTTAAAGATAATACTATTTATTTGGTTAACACTAATAGTTATCTATATTATAACTGCAAATTTGCTAGAACAATTTTAGACCCAGTTTTAAATTACCTAAACAAAAACTTGAAAACCTCCAAACAGGAAAATTAGAATGAATTCCTACATTAACGTTTAACCTTAGTATGATTTAAAGGACTACCTGTTTCAAAATATCATAATTAAATATTTAAATAGTTAATACGAATTATAAGCATATCTTTTGTTTTTAATGTTGGTCTAGCGGCATGTTGTTTAACGATGCAGAATCCGCTGCCTAATTTAATTATTTAAAAAAGCTATTTGGTAGAAAACCAACTTAGATTTTGTTCAAAATCATAACAGAAATAATGTGTAACAATGATCATCAGTCATTTTTATAATACCATAAACTTCATAGGTGTGTTTTAGATTGAATCGAGTAGTGACTATCTTAAAAGCGTACGTTTTGCCCACCAAAACATATAACTCATCTAGTAATAATTTCTCGGAGCCATCCTACATATAGTGATATTAACAATAGTAATAGGTTAATTATTTACAATTTTTAGCACATTTTTTTATGAATACATGCTAAATAAAACATATATACCTTCAAATACTTATAAACAAAATCTTTTGCTGTTTTTTTTGAAGATTCATTGTGCTTCACGACAAAATAAGGTGATTAATATTATCCCTGAAGCATCTTCTACTCTCATATCTATTTTTAGTCTATGAAATAGTTTTTTTTAATGTTAATTAAGGATTAATCACATCAAATGAATTTTGGAAGAGGTACATTAGTAAAAATGTTATACGAGTGGCATTATAGTAGTTAGTACCTTGGAGTAAAAGTAATATTTTCATTAGAACAATCAGTGCTATTACAATTCAAGACATTTTTTTGTTGACCATCAGAGCGTTGACTTCATTCTTGTTTGATGACTTGATACATACTTTCTTATTACATCTTGTGCAACCATCATAATACCAACCGGCATGTTCCTCAACCTATGCAATTGTTCCAACAATCACCATAGGTTTAGGTTGTCAAGTATATTTAATTAGCAAAGGTACAAAAGTTTAGTTTATTTTTAATTGTGTAATATATAAAGAAAACTAGATTCGTACCCGTGTACTACACGGATTTTAGTTTTATAGGTTTTAACTCAATTTAGATATAAAATTTGTTTCTAACATATCTATTATTAAATCGATTTGGATATTTACAAATATATTCATATAAAAAATCATATGTACAATAAAGGATATGATTATAATAGTTGGTAAATTTTTATTTGAACATATCGGGTTAGGAGATAATTCATGATAATTATTAATTTTTTTATTTGAACATATCGAGTTAGGAGATAATTAATGATAATTGGTAAAACTTTAATTTGAACATATCGGGTTATGGTAGATCATAATAATTGATAAGTTTTTTATTTGAGCATATCATGTTAGGAGATAATTTCATGATAATTGGTACATATCGGGTTAAGATATAGATCATGAAAATTGGTAAATTTTGTATTTGAACATATCGGGTTAGGAGATAATTCATGATAATTTGTGAATTTTTAATTTAGACATATCGGGTTATTTCGAATATGGAGCATACCATGACCCGCCTGAAAATTCTCCATCAAATTAATTTAGAACATGACACCTTAGCAAAATCCTATATGGAGTAGTTAAAATGGTGACATATGGATGAGTTACTCAATTATTAGAATATGTAGATACCTCTCAAACTTAGATTAACCTCAACACCCTTTTTGAACACGTGATCCACCAAAAAGTCATCTTGTAAAGAGTAAAACAAAGATAAACTTGAACTTCCTAATCCAGAGGAGTTAGTCATCATGTAAAGAGTAAAACAAAGATGAACTTTTGAACTTCCTAATCTAAAGCAGTTTTGGTTTTGTTCGTTGTCCAATAACCTGCGATTTAAGTGTGATACGGAAGAATTTAATTATACGTTTAAAAATGATAATTTATAAAGGCACATGATCGATAAACAAAGAACAACATCATTATTGTAAGAGAAACAACATCATTATTGCAAGAGAAAACTCACTAAAAAGCTCGTTACAATAACTCTATATTGTTTGTCCATGCCAAAGCCTGTACCCAAGTCTTATATTTATAGTTCTAGCTAACCTACACGTGTTAGACTATCATACAAATAGCTATATCATGATTAATTCCTAAATATTAGGGATTTAATCTAACTTGTTGTATTCTATTCAAACTCTACCAACTTGTAGATTTGGTTTTGGAAATTAACTCCAACAATCACCCTCTTAATTTCTGAACCAAATTAAGCAGACTCTTAACTCCAACCTTGTTTCATTGATCTCGATTCTTCCTGAACTTTCTTTATCTGGATTCATCTTACCAGTAACCATGACTCGGTTATCCACTTGAATTCACGATCTTTGAGCGCTCCTTAAAGAAACATAATTGACTTCTAAAACGCAATTGGAATGCGATCCGAGTTCATGATTGTATTCCTTAAACTTTGCTAATCTAAATTTGGTCACAAGGCTTTGGATTTGGTTCATGGATTCTTGGAATTGATAAACAAGAACGACAGCGGCTTCATGAAGCAATTGCCCGATGTCCCTAGTTAGATCTTCCTTGGCGTTTTCTATCAGTTGTCCATAGATCTCACTTGGTCGACTTCAATAGACCCTAGATCTCTCCTTGGCAAAACCGATTGGCCCTAGATCTCTTCATGACAAATGACAAGCTTCCTTGCGGTGGCTAGATCTAGAATCAACCCCGGGTACCTAGAACTCGGTTCTTGATTCGACAAAGCCGTGATACCAATTAAAGGCACATGATCGATAAACAAAGAACAACTTCATTATTGCAAGAGAAAACTCACTTAAAAACTCGTTACAATAACTCTCTATTGTTTTTCCATGCCAAAGCCTCTACCCAAGTCTTATATTTATAGTTCTAACCTACACGTGTTAGACTATAATGCAAATAGCTACATCATGATTAATTCCTAAATATTAGGGATTTAATCTAACTTGTCGTATTCTATTCAAACTCTAACAACTTGTAGATTTGGTTTAGGAAATTAACTCCAACAGAGTATTTGTTAATACAATTTTTTCCAATTCTACTTCTACTGCTATGTTTTAATTGGAAAATAGTTTTACCAATTCTTAAATGATGAGATTTATTAAATATCTTCATTGATGAGAAGTCTTGTAATGTCATATGTACTGGTAACGTTATTTTTACTTATAAAGATGAGTAAAATAGGTCAGTTTATATAGTTTTAAGTAAGTTAATGTAAAATTTTTTTGTAACTTGTATATATTAAAAATAAATTACCTTCAAACCACTATAACTTTCCAAACTGCAGTATGACAAATTTTATACCAAAAGAGTTTTTTTTCATAATTATCCCATAGAGAGAGGTTCATATACAAAGTTTTTTTTTGGTACAAAGTGTGAGAAGGAATCTAGTGATGACAAGTGGCATTTGGTTAAATTTAAAAGGAAGGGTATAATTGGAAGAATGAAAATAGGTTTTTACAATTAAAAATATATATCAGCGCCTCCATCAGATACATGAACCTCTCCATCGGTTTTTCATCTTGTTTGTTTGGTCGATTCAAGCCTCTCGTGGGATTTTGGTAGCAACAGATACGTAAATCGATTCTGATTTGAAGCTTTGATTACAGAGTATACGTTTTTTGAAGTTGTAATTTGTCTGGGTTGAAGAATATTCGATTTTGAAGCTTTAAATTTACTGCGTTGAAGGATTGGAATTGAGTTTATACCTGTTATTAATGGCGACTATGGAAGATCCATGTGGTACGTATACATAACCTTTTCTTCTGTTATATGTATTTTACGTGTAATGTATGGAAGTTGTGTCATATTTGTTAGAAGGTTGTTGTTGTGTCATATTGTGTCATATTGTTATATAATAGCAAGTTGTTGTGTTATATTATTTGTGTTTGATGTGTAATATATGTAGGCTGTTTGTGGTATATGATGTAAGGTTGTAATGTCATGTTGTGTCTTTTTCTATTGTGTCAAATCTAAGCTGGTTCTTGAGTCATATTATCTGTTTTTTATTGTGTGAAATATAATTATGTGTAGTTTAACAATCTGTTGTGTCATATTATTCAACTGACATTATGTTGTAATATTTTGTGTCATATTTGTTAGGAGGTTGTTGTGTCATATTGTAAGGTTGTAATGTCATGTTGTGTCTTTTTCTATTGTGTCAAATATAAGCTGGTTCTTGAGTCATATTATCTGTTTTTTATTGTGTGAAATATAATTATGTGTACTTTAACAATCTGTTGTGTCATATTATTCAACTGACATTTTGTTGTAATATTTTGTGTCATATTTGTTAGGAGGTTGTTGTGTCATATTGTATGTTTTTCTATTGTGTCAAATCTAAGCTGGTTCTTGAGTCATATTATTTGTTAGGAGGTTATTGTGTCATATTGTATGTTTTTCTATTGTGTCAAATGTTATATAATAGCAAGTTGTTGTGTCATATTTTCTGTGTTTGATGTGTAGTTGGGTCTTTTTCTATTGTGTCAAATTTAAGTATGTGTAGTTTAACAAGCTGTTGTGTCTTATTATTCAAATGACATTGTGTTGTAATATTATAATGTCTTCTGTTTTCTTTTTATTTGTCATATTTTTATTTGTGTTATATTTTTATTTTATGTAGATGTTGAAACTTACAAAGGAGTTGGTGTGCGACTGGTATCACCAATTTCTGGAAAAGTATCTTATATACCTTCTGCAAATAGCTCAATTAAACCTGTTGTTGGAATGAAGTTTAATTCTATTGAGGAGGCATTTACGTTTTACAAAGCTTATGCCCTTTCTAGTGGGTTCACAATTAGGAAACATACGGAGTATATTGGAAAAACAAAGGGAGTTTTGAGGTATTTTGTTTGTTCTAAGCAGGGTTTTAAAAAAAGACGAGCATTTAATAGTTTAAATGATAAGAATAAAAAGGGTAAACAGATGCGTAGGAAACCATCTAGTCGAATTGGATGTGATGCACATGTTAAGTTACGTGTACTTGATGGGAAGTGTGAGATTTATTATTTTAAAGAACAGCATAACCATTTTTTCGTTCATAAAGAAGATGTTATGTTTTTACCTGCTGCAAGAAGGGTTGACCATGTGAAAGAGAGTGCAATTCAAGCTTTGGCTGCTATAAATATTGGTCCAGTTAGAGCATTTAATATTCTGAAAAGTTTGATGGGTGGTTATGCTGAAGTGGGTGCAACAAAGGCAGATTTCAAGAATTATAAAAGGGATTTAAATAAGTATATTGGTGAGTATGATGCTGATATGATTGTTCAACTTATATTGAATAAGAAGAAGCACTTGCCAAATTTTACTTGTGAATACACTGTTAAAGAAGATGGGACTTTAGGTGGTTTGTTTTGGGCTGATGATGTTTCCAAGACAAATTATATGATGTTTGGTGATGTTGTTGGATTTGATGCTACATATAGATCAAACAAGTATGATTCATATTTGTGTTATTTCATTGTGTTATATTTCATTGTGTTATTTTATATATTTGTGTTATCTTTGTTGTGTTTTGTTATAGGTATGATATGGTGTTTGTTCCTTTCACTGGTATAGACAACCATAACAGAAATGTTACTCTTGGTGCTGCCATTCTTGGGTCTGAAACTGCTGATGCGTATAGATGGTTATTGCGGACATATATTAATACCTTTGGTATTCCACCTCAAGTTATTGTTACCGACCAAGATGCTGCTATGAAAAGGGCTATCCTTGATGTTTTACCAAATTCCAGACATAGATTATGTATGTGGCATATATGGGACAAGGTGACTGCAAAGGTATAAAAAGTATAATCAATTGTGTTTTTTGTACCTTATTCTTATTGTGTCATATATTTGTTGTGTCTTTGCTTATTGTGTCTTTTTCTTATTTATGTTATTGTATGTTTATACTGTTTTATATCTCAGTTTTTATGTATTGTGTCTTTTCTTATTGTGTCATTTTCTTATTCTGTCTTTTACGTTATTGTGTCTTTATACTGTTTTATATCTATATCATTTTTTATGTTGTGTCTAATATTCCTTTATGTGATATTTATGTAGGTAGGATCAGTTTTGTGTAACACAACAGATTTCAAAAAAAGAATGGCAGATATTGTATGGACAGATTCTATTACTCCTGATGAGTTTGAAAAACAATGGGATATTATTCTTTCTGATTTTGGTTTAAGTAATCATTCATGGTTGCATGAGATTTATGGTTTGAGGAAAGATTGGATACCTGCTTACTATCAAGATGAGAAGTTGTCTGGGCTTATGCGTACAACGTCGAGATGTGAGAGTGAGAATCATTTTTTCAATCAATTTTGCAATCCAACTTCAACTTTGGTTGAGTTTTATGGTCATTTCGAGTCAGCAATGGAGGCTCAAAGATATGAGCATAGGAAAAATGACCATGATACTCGATATACTGAACCTGAGTTGTGGAGTGCCTTTATTCTTGAAAAACAAGCTGCTCAGATTTTCACAAGAACAATTTTTTTGGACCAGCAATTGGAGATTGATGATGCACTAAACAATTGTTTGTCTATTAGTGTAGTGCATCTTAATGGAGTTTCAAACTACGAAATTAAAGACTTTTTGCAGCCATGTAGTGAGTACTTTAAGGTATTAATATTTTCTACATTGTGTCTTTTTAATTATGTTATAATTTATAGATATTAGCTGTTACTGTCTTATACTTTGTAGTTAAATCATTGTGTTATTATGGTATTTTGAAGATTATATTTGTGTCTTTTTCATGAATTGTTTTGTTAGTAAATTATTGTGTCATTTTTGTTTCTTATTGTGTCTAAATAAGAATTTTTATTGTGTCATATTTTTTAGTGGATCATACTTGTACTTAAGTTATTGTAATGTGTATTGTTTTGTTTTGTATTTATTATTTACCGTGTCTATTTGTTGTGTCTTTGTCTGTTCTGTTTCTAATTCTATATTTTTGTCTGTTTCTTTTTAGGTTATGATTCGAATTGAAGATATGACGTTATCATGTAGTTGTAATAGGTTTGATCAATTTGGTTTGATATGTAGACATATATTTTATGTTCTTAGGGTTAGTGATGTAAAAGAATATCCAAAGAAGTATGTGCTTAGGCGTTGGACAAGGGATGCTGTTCCCAATAGTTCACTCAGACCTGAGTTTATACCCGAGGGTTGTGATAAGAATTGGTATGAAGTTGAAGCTATTGTTCGTGATATCAAGGCTACAAATGATTACATAATAAACAGATTGGTTACAAACAAAGAGGAATTATCTGGTTATTGTGATTATTTGAAGAGTTACAAGTCCAAGGCTGATGAGGTTGAAATGGTTGCTCCACCTCTAAGTAGGAAAGCTAGATTTGCATCAATCACTGGAATGGAAGAAAAAAATGAAGTAAAAATTCGTGTTCCTATTAAGCAAAGGACCAAAGGTAGGCCGAAACGTTTGAAATCAGCTCGCGAAATAGCTATCAGTCAAGCTGTCAGTCTAGCAGGGAAGAAACTTAGGAAATGTGGGTTTTGCAAAGAACCTGGTCACACTCAGCGTACTTGTGGCTTGTATATACAGAGTATTAAAAGAAGTTCAAGTAGTTCAACAGGCCAAGCTTCAAGTAGTTCAGCAGCAGTAGATCCTATTGTGTCAGCAGTAGATCCTATTGTGCCATAATATTATTGTGTCTTTTTATGAACCATTGAAACTTACTGAAGTTATATGATTTTAGCTCATGTGTTTTTTATTTGACTTCAGCTTATGTGTTGCACTTATATGAAGTTATGAAATTGATTAATGATTTTCATTGTGTCATTATTACATTTGTCATTGGTTATTTTCATTGTCATTATTACATTGGTCATTGTGTCATATTATTTTCTTTGTTGTGTCAAAGTCCAAGTTTGACAGTATATCTCTTGTGTCATCAGGGACTATATCTTTCCCATTGTGTATTGGCCTACTTAAAAAATCCATTGTCTTTTCCTTTATCATTTTCATATTATTACAAATATAACACAATCATAAGATACAACGGCCTGCTTCACTCTAATCTTGCATTTTGTATCAATCAGAACACAACAAAATCATAAGACACAACAGACTGCTTCTTGATTATAATAAAAATGTAAATAAACTAACATAATAACATATGACACAATACGATAACACAACACAACATGACACAATATTACATGACACAACAGCCTGCTTCACTCTAATAACATATAACATATAACATAATAACAGTCTGCTTCACTCTAACCATGCATTTTGTATCAATCTTGCATTTTGGTTGCATCAAAACATAACACAATCATAAGACACAACAGCCTGCTTCACTCATTTGTGTCATACTATCAATTGTGTCATTGTCTCGTTTTATCATTGTGTTATTGTGTTTTTTTGGTAGTTGCCTTACAATCATTTGTGTCATACTATCAATTTGAAACAACAGCCTGCTTTGACTCTACTCATGCATTTTTTATCCATCAGAATATAACATAACATAACAGCCTGCTTCGACACTACACATGCATTTTGGATCTATCAGAATATAACACAATCATAAGACACAAACCCGCTTCACTCTAAACATGCATTTGAATCTAACAGAATATAACACAATCATAAGACCAACCACCCGCTTCACTGTACACATGTATTTTATCTAAATTTTTATATAAACCATTAAGATAATTCATTAACATAAAGCATTCCTTCACAGTTTAAACTACAATTGAGCTGAATTTACACAAGTTTAAGCTACCATTGTCATGAAAGAACAAAAGATTTCTGGACTATCAAATTGACTTAAGCCTTTTAAGGATTCTTTTTTTTGATGTTTGCTGGAGGCTTTTTTTTTGTGAACCTGGTAGCTCCAAGTAAGCCTTCACATCCTTTTGCACGAAATCCCTTGCTTCATTAATATCATGCAAAAGTATTTTTGTAGCATACTTTCTTCGTAAGTCTTCCAACTGTTTTGCCTGAATTTTATCCTTGTCTGAAAATCCACAACTCCAGTCCTTCTCATCTTCTCCCTTATACATTTCCATATGTCTCATCAGAAATATTCCGCAATCAGTTGAATTGTTTGTTGTTCTCCACGGCATCTTAAATATTTCAATGCTTGTTTGTTTCATTTGATTTGCTTTCGGATGAGATATGCTTTCAAGGTATTCTGCAAAAACATCTCTCTGGAAAAAGTATGTTATTTTCAGTACATGTGTAATATTAATAATATGTGTTTCAAATACTTACTATTTTTTCTGGAAAACCAAGGTACTTCGCTTCATATTCTTCACATGCACTGTTGTCAATCAAAATTGTCCGAGAATCTTTTATATTAAAACACATTAGGTAATAATGACATGATTTAAGGATTGGCACCATCACCATATCAATCTTTAACATATCTTCCAACAACTTTTCATATTTTAAAATGTCGTTCATATTCTCTGTAAATTCGACAAGAAGATCCTTTGTGTCTTTATGGAAATTAAAACCACTCTGTAAATAAAACAATGTTAGTGTTTAAAACAATATTAAAACCACTCTACACATGCATTTTTGATCCATCAGAATATAACACAATCATAAGACACAATATGCTGCTTTACACTACAAATGCATTTATGATCCATCAGAATATAACACAATCATAAGACACAACAGCCGGCTGATATGTCTTATGATTGTGTTATATTCTACTCATTCATTTTGGATGCATCAGAACATAACACAATCATAAGACACAACAGCCTGCTTTGACTCTACTCATGCATTTTTTATCCATCAGAACATAACACAACATAACAGCCTGCTTCGACACTACACATGCATTTTGGATCTATCAGAATATAACACAATCATAAGACACAAACCCGCTTCACTCTAAACATGCATTTGAATCTAACAGAATATAACACAATCATAAGACACAATATGCTGCTTTACACTACAAATGCATTTATGATCCATCAGAATATAACACAATCATAAGACACAACAGCCGGCTGTTATGTCTTATGATTGTGTTATATTCTACTCATTCATTTTGGATGCATCAGAACATAACACAATCATAAGACACAACAGCCTGCTTTGACTCTACTCATGCATTTTTTATCCATCAGAACATAACACAATCATATATGACACAACACCATGCTTTAAATCTAACAGAATATAACACAACATAACAGCCTGCTTCGACACTACAAATGCATTTTGGATCTATCAGAATATAACACAATCATAAGACACAAACCCGCTTCACTCTAAACATGCATTTGAATCTAACAGAATATAACACAATCATAAGACCAACCACCTGCTTCACTGTACACATGTATTTTTGATCCATCAGAATATAACACAATCATAAGACACAACATGCTTCTTCAGTCTAATCATGCATTTTGTATTCATCAAAACACACCACAATCATAAGACACAACAGCCTACTTGACTCTACATATGCATTTTGGATCAATCACAACACAACATAATCATAAGACACAACAGCCTCGTTTACTCTAGTCATGCATTTTGGATCCACTAGAATTGTGTCATTGTCTACAATGCCATTGTGTCATATTATAATAGTGTTATAGTGCTTTTTTAGAAGTTGACTTACAATCATTTGGGCAGTGCAAAACATCCTGTAGATAGACTCTCTTGCCTTCTTTTTTTCTTCAACATTAAGTATATGAGCCCATATAGAAATGACATCAACATGAACATCAATTCCTGGTGTTAGAGTCTCCAACTCCACCCTTATTACTGTCAAGTAATTCCCAACTACAAATAAAAAATCCCTACAAAACAAAAAATCAAATAAATGTTATGTCATACAATTGTGTAATAAAGAAGTTATCTTACCACATTTCTCCATTCGCTGCAAATAAAGAACTTGATGTGTTACGCTCTGAAACCGTTCTTTTTTCAGCCATTTCAATATGGCGTTGTATGTATGGTGAACATAAAGCATTTGCCAAAACCTTCTTTCTCTCTGGTCTATTTTTTATGTTTAATTCATCTTGTTTTGGTGGTGCATAAGAAAGTGGTTCAGCATTAAACACAAGTTTTGATTCAGGAGTTTTGTAGTTGTCATCATCTTGTTGTAACATTGACAAATCATTTACAATGTTTTCAACAACTGTTAATATTTCAGATTCCCCAGCCTTCTCTTCCCCAACATTTGTTCCTTCAGCTATTTGTAACATAGGTAAATCTCTTATGACATTGTCCACTTCATCAACTTTATTGTTTCCAGATTGTTCTTCTTGTGTCAGATCATCAATTCCCAAATCAAATGTTGGTTGTTCATTCAATCCAACCTCCTATTCACCCAACTCAACCTCTTTTTCACCCATCTCAACCTCTTGTTCATTCAATTCAACCTCTTTTTCACCCACCTCAACCTCTGTTGCAAGCAACTCAGCCTCTTTTTCACCCATTGTGGTAACTATCTTGCCTTCACCCAACTCAACCTCTTTTGAACCCATTTCAGTATCTATCTTTGCTTCACCCAAATGCACCTCTTTTTCTCTTTGTTTTTCTATATTATCCATCAAATTCAATAAGTATGTATCAGAAATGGTTCCAACTGTTGTGTCATCTTCTTGTGTCAAATCATCAATTCCCAAATTAAATTCTGGTTGTTCATCCAAGTCAACCTCCTTTTCAACCAAGTCAATTTCTTTTTCACCAAGGTCAAATTCTGTTGTGTCATCTTCTTTTTCACCAAGGTCAACTTCTTTTTCACCCACCTCAACCTCTGTTGCATGCAATTCAGCCTCTTTTTCTATTTGTTTGTCTATTTGATTCAAGAAAGTGTTCAATTCTGTATCAGATACGGATCCTACTATTGTGTCATATTTTTTGTTCCAGTCACTATTCAACATTGACTCCCATTTTCTTTGTTTTTCTTTAATCATTGTACTTTCTGGGAAGTCTTTGACTGCTTTTTCTATCAATTTTTGTATTTTCTTTGAATGTTCGTCAAAAGCTTTCAACTCTTTCTCTATAAACTCTGTCCTAACCTCCTGTATAAAGTTAAATAGTTTATTAATTATAATAACTATAACACAATTGTATTATTAAGATTAATCTAATACCTCTTCCATTCCCGTTGTGTCATCAAATCTTTCAAAGTTGCCTTTATCATGCAAAGTCTCAAAATCTGTAGATGCAAATTGCTCCAAATTAGCAATTGCTTCTTGATTATAATAAAAATGTCAAGAAACTAACATAATAACATATGACACAATACGATAACACAACACAACATGACACAATATTACATGACACAACACCCTGCTTGACACTACACATGCAATTTTGATTCATCAGAACACAACACAATCATAAGACACAACACCCTGCTTGACACTACACATGCATTTTTTATCCATCAGAATATAACACAATCATAAGACACAACAGCCTGCTTTGACTACTCATGCATGATAACATAATAACATATGACACAACATGACACAATATTACATGACACAACACACTGCTTGACACTACACATGCAATTTTGATCCATCAGAACACAACACAATAATAAGACACAACACCCTGCTTATATTCTACTCATTCATTTTGGATGCATCAGAACATAACACAATCATAAGACACAACAGCCTGCTTTGACTCTGCGCATGCATTTTTTATCCTTCAGAACATAACACAATCATAAGACACAACAGCCTTCTTTGACTACTCATGCATGATAACATAATATCATATGACACAATACGATAACACAGCACAACATGACACAATATTACATGACACAACACCCTGCTTGACACTATACATGCAATTTTGATCCATCAGAACACAACACAATCACAAGACACAACACCCTGCTTGACACTACACATGCATTTTTTGATCCATCAGAATATAACACAATCATAAGACACAACACCCTGCTTATATTCTACTCATTCATTTTGGATGCATCAGAACATAACACAATCATAAGACACAACAGCCTGCTTTGACTCTACTCATGCATTTTTTATCCATCAGAACATAACACAATCATAAGACACAACAGCCTGCTTTGACTACTCATGCATGATAACATAATAACATATGACACAATACGATAACACAACACAACATGACACAATATTACATGACACAAGGCACAATAAAGCACATAATTATATATGACACAATACTTAAATGTACAACAATATGATAGAATAAGAAATTATAATAACATCTAAAATATTAAAGCACACCTGTATTCTCTATAACTTCTTCAGCTTCTATGTTGTTTTTATGATATTTCTTCTTGTGTCTTTTTATTTTTACTTTCACTGATTTTGATTTTTTCCCAGTTGTGCCTTTCCCAGTTGTGTCTTTTCTTTTTTTCTTTTTCTTGCCAACTTTTTCACTTCCTTTCGTTTTATCCTCAAACAGCTCCAACACAAGCTCTTCCTCAATTTTTGTAAACATTTTGTATGTAAATTTTTCAAGCTCAACATTCTCATCCTCTTCCAATTCTGTTGTTCTTTTTCGTTTCTCACATTCATTTGCATATAAAATCTGTATCAGCAATAAAAAAAAGATTAGATAACATATTGTGTAATAATAATAATAATTATATTTTCTTACCGCAAGAACTACAAGAGGACCACATAATAGTTCTTTGTCTTTATCTTTCTCTGTCTCCCATACTTTTTTTGTCTTCTTCAAGCAATTTACAATATACTCACACCAGTTCAACTTCTGAATTTGTGGGTTTCTTGTGATTGTATTTATAAAACGTTGATTCACTGTGTTACTCTTCATTGCTTCACCTAAGACTGTGAAAACCATGACAAGAAAATTCAGCCTGAATATTCTTCCAGTGTCGGTTCTTTTTGTCAGGTGCTCAACAAATTTTTTTATATAAATTTTCTTGGGTGGTATTTCTCCAAACTGTGATCTCCACTCCCTTACCACTGGGTCATTGATATTGGGTTTAATAGTTTCTTCCACCTTCTTGTCACCAAATGGTCTGCGAAATACATTATTGATCAGAATTGGAGAAACTTCAAAAGAAAAACTGCCACTGTTAAAAACACTTGTTTCAGCATCAAAATTTTGAATGAGCCAATACCCAAAAGATGCCGGTAAACAGTGTAGCTTTAGTTGCAATATGCTTGAAAAATGCATATCCTTGACAATCTTTTTTTGTTCTTTTGTCAAGCTCTTCAAAACAATGATGAGATTTGAAGGTGAGCATCTCAAATTCAGTTTCTTACCCGTATAAGGGAAATACGGGTATGATGTATCATTAGACACAACTTTTTGAGCTTTGTCTTTATTTTGTTTTCTTCTTTTGTATGTAATTAACGGAAGCTCAGTTGTGTTTTTTCTCTTCTTAGTAACAGATTGTGTCTTTTCTAACACAAGATCTTCATTTTTATCTGCAAAGTAAAGAATAACATGATATATCAAAAAAAGTATTATAAAGTGTATCTAAGTAAATAAATGATAGCTTTGTGTAAACCTCTAGAATCTTCCTCTTCGATATCAATTTGAATTGGCGTTGACTCATCATTTTTCCATTTTGTAAAGTGCTTGATTGCTATTCGTTCACTTTTTTTTCTTTTTCTTGTTACCATCAATTTTGGACCTATCAGAATATAACACAATCATAAGACACAACAGCCTTCTTGACACTACAAATGCATATTTGATCTATCAGAATATAACACAATGTCACAATCATAAAATAGAGTAGCCTGCTTCACTCTTCATATGCATTTTTGATCCATCAGAACACAACACAACCATAAGACACAACACCATGCTTGACACTACACATGCATTTTTGATCCATCAGAATATAACACAATCATAAGACACAACACCCTGCTTACACTCTACCCATGCATTTTGAATCCATCAGAACACAACACAATCATAAGACACAACACCATGCTTGACACTACACATGTATTTTTGATCCATCAGAATATAACACAATCATAAGACACAACACCCTGCTTACACTCTACCCATGCATTTTGAATCCATCAGAACACAACACAACCATAAGACACACCACCATGCTTGACACTACACATGCATTTTTGATCCATCAGAATATAACACAATCATAAGACACAACACCCTGCTTACACTCTACCCATGCATTTTGAATCCATCAGAACACAACACAATCATAAGACACAACACCATGCTTGACACTACACATGCATTTTTGATCCATCAGAATATAACACAATCATAAGACACAACACCCTGCTTACACTCTACCCATGCATTTTGAATCCATCAGAACACAACACAACCATAAGACACAACACCATGCTTGACACTACACATGCATTTTTGATCCACCAGAATATAACACAATCATAAGACACAACACCCTGCTTACACTCTACCCATGCATTTTGAATCCATCAGAACACAACACAATCATAAGACACAACACCATGCTTGACACTACACATGTATTTTTGATCCATCAGAATATAACACAATCATAAGACACAACACCCTGCTTACACTCTACCCATGCATTTTGAATCCATCAGAACACAACACAACCATAAGACACAACACCATGCTTGACACTACACATGCATTTTTGATCCATCAGAATATAACACAATCATAAGACACAACACCCTGCTTACATTCTACCCATGCATTTTGAATCCATCAGAACACAACACAATCATAAGACACAACACCATGCTTGACACTACACATGCATTTTTGATCCATCAGAATATAACACAATCATAAGACACAACACCCTGCTTACACTCTACCCATGCATTTTGAATCCATCAGAACACAACACAATCATAAGACACAACACCATGCTTGACACTACACATGTATTTTTGATCCATCAGAATATAATACAATCATAAGACACAACACCCTGCTTACACTCTACCCATGCATTTTGAATCCATCAGAACACAACACAACCATAAGACACAACACCATGCTTGACACTACACATGCATTTTTGATCCATCAGAATATAACACAATCATAAGACACAACACCCTGCTTACACTCTACCCATGCATTTTGAATCCATCAGAACACAACACAACCATAAGACACAACACCATGCTTGACACTACACATGTATTTTTGATCCATCAGAATATAACACAATCATAAGACACAACACCCTGCTTACACTCTACCCATGCATTTTGAATCCATCAGAACACAACACAACCATAAGACACAACACCATGCTTGACACTACACATGCATTTCTGATCCATCAGAATATAACACAATCATAAGACACAACACCCTGCTTACACTCTACCCATGCATTTTGAATCCATCAGAACACAACACAATGATAAGACACAACACCATGCTTGACACTACACATGTATTTTTGATCCATCAGAATATAACACAATCATAAGACACAACACCCTGCTTACACTCTACCCATGCATTTTGAATCCATCAGAACACAACACAACCATAAGACACAACACCATGCTTGACACTACACATGCATTTTTGATCCATCAGAATATAACACAATCATAAGACACAACACCCTGCTTACACTCTACCCATGCATTTTGAATCCATCAGAACACAACACAACCATAAGACACACCACCATGCTTGACACTACACATGCATTTTTGATCCATCAGAATATAACACAATCATAAGACACAACACCCTGCTTACACTCTACCCATGCATTTTGAATCCATCAGAACACAACACAATCATAAGACACAACACCATGCTTGACACTACACATGCATTTTTGATCCATCAGAATATAACACAATCATAAGACACAACACCCTGCTTACACTCTACCCATGCATTTTGAATCCATCAGAACACAACACAACCATAAGACACAACACCATGCTTGACACTACACATGCATTTTTGATCCATCAGAATATAACACAATCATAAGACACAACACCCTGCTTACACTCTACCCATGCATTTTGAATCCATCAGAACACAACACAATCATAAGACACAACACCATGCTTGACACTACACATGCATTTTTGATCCATCAGAATATAACACAATCATAAGACACAACACCCTGCTTACACTCTACCCATGCATTTTGAATCCATCAGAACACAACACAATCATAAGACATAACACCATGCTTGACACTACACATGTATTTTTGATCCATCAGAATATAATACAATCATAAGACACAACACCCTGCTTACACTCTACCCATGCATTTTGAATCCATCAGAACACAACACAACCATAAGACACAACACCATGCTTGACACTACACATGCATTTTTGATCCATCAGAATATAACACAATCATAAGACACAACACCCTGCTTACACTCTACCCATGCATTTTGAATCCATCAGAACACAACACAACCATAAGACACAACACCATGCTTGACACTACACATGTATTTTTGATCCATCAGAATATAACACAATCATAAGACACAACACCCTGCTTACACTCTACCCATGCATTTTGAATCCATCAGAACACAACACAACCATAAGACACAACACCATGCTTGACACTACACATGCATTTTTGATCCATCAGAATATAACACAATCATAAGACACAACACCCTGCTTACACTCTACCCATGCATTTTGAATCCATCAGAACACAACACAATGATAAGACACAACACCATGCTTGACACTACACATGTATTTTTGATCCATCAGAATATAACACAATCATAAGACACAACACCCTGCTTACACTCTACCCATGCATTTTGAATCCATCAGAACACAACACAACCATAAGACACAACACCATGCTTGACACTACACATGCATTTTTGATCCATCAGAATATAACACAATCATAAGACACAACACCCTGCTTACACTCTACCCATGCATTTTGAATCCATCAGAACACAACACAACCATAAGACACAACACCATGCTTGACACTACACATGTATTTTTGATCCATCAGAATATAACACAATCATAAGACACAACACCCTGCTTACACTCTACCCATGCATTTTGAATCCATCAGAACACAACACAACCATAAGACACAACACAATGCTTGACACTACACATGCATTTTTGATCCATCAGAATATAACACAATCATAAGACACAACACCCTGCTTACACTCTACCCATGCATTTTGAATCCATCAGAACACAACACAATGATAAGACACAACACCATGCTTGACACTACACATGTATTTTTGATCCATCAGAATATAACACAATCATAAGACACAACACCCTGCTTACACTCTACCCATGCATTTTGAATCCATCAGAACACAACACAACCATAAGACACAACACCATGCTTGACACTACACATGCATTTTTGATCCATCAGAATATAACACAATCATAAGACACAACACCCTGCTTACACTCTACCCATGCATTTTGAATCCATCAGAACACAACACAACCATAAGACACAACACCATGCTTGACACTACACATGTATTTTTGATCCATCAGAATATAACACAATCATAAGACACAACACCCTGCTTACACTCTACCCATGCATTTTGAATCCATCAGAACACAACACAACCATAAGACACAACACAATGCTTGACACTACACATGCATTTTTGATCCATCAGAATATAACACAATCATAAGACACAACACCCTGCTTACACTCTACCCATGCATTTTGAATCCATCAGAACACAACACAATCATAAGACACAACACCATGCTTGACACTACACATGTATTTTTGATCCATCAGAATATAACACAATCAAAAGACACAACAACCTGCTTACACTCTACCCATGCATTTTGAATCCATCAGAACACAACACAACCATAAGACACAACACCATGCTTGACACTACACATGCATTTTTGATCCATCAGAATATAACACAATCATAAGACACAACACCCTGCTTACACTCTACCCATGCATTTTGAATCCATCAGAACACAACACAATCATAAGACACAACACCCTGCTTACACTCTACCCATGCATTTTGAATCCATCAGAACACAACACAACCATAAGACACACCACCATGCTTGACACTACACATGCATTTTTGATCCATCAGAATATAACACAATCATAAGACACAACACCCTGCTTACACTCTACCCATGCATTTTGAATCCATCAGAACACAACACAATCATAAGACACAACACCATGCTTGACACTACACATGCATTTTTGATCCATCAGAATATAACACAATCATAAGACACAACACCCTGCTTACACTCTACCCATGCATTTTGAATCCATCAGAACACAACACAACCATAAGACACAACACCATGCTTGACACTACACATGCATTTTTGATCCATCAGAATATAACACAATCATAAGACACAACACCCTGCTTACACTCTACCCATGCATTTTGAATCCATCAGAACACAACACAATCATAAGACACAACACCATGCTTGACACTACACATGTATTTTTGATTCATCAGAATATAACACAATCATAAGACACAACACCCTGCTTACACTCTACCCATGCATTTTGAATCCATCAGAACACAACACAACCATAAGACACAACACCATGCTTGACACTACACATGCATTTTTGATCCATCAGAATATAACACAATCATAAGACACAACACCCTGCTTACACTCTACCCATGCATTTTGAATCCATCAGAACACAACACAATCATAAGACACAACACCATGCTTGACACTACACATGCATTTTTGATCCATCAGAATATAACACAATCATAAGACACAACACCCTGCTTACACTCTACCCATGCATTTTGAATCCATCAGAACACAACACAATCATAAGACACAACACCATGCTTGACACTACACATGTATTTTTGATCCATCAGAATATAACACAATCATAAGACACAACACCCTGCTTACACTCTACCCATGCATTTTGAATCCATCAGAACACAACACAACCATAAGACACAACACCATGCTTGACACTACACATGCATTTTTGATCCATCAGAATATAACACAATCATAAGACACAACACCCTGCTTACACTCTACCCATGCATTTTGAATCCATCAGAACACAACACAACCATAAGACACAACACCATGCTTGACACTACACATGTATTTTTGATCCATCAGAATATAACACAATCATAAGACACAACACCCTGCTTACACTCTACCCATGCATTTTGAATCCATCAGAACACAACACAACCATAAGACACAACACAATGCTTGACAATACACATGCATTTTTGATCCATCAGAATATAACACAATCATAAGACACAACACCCTGCTTACACTCTACCCATGCATTTTGAATCCATCAGAACACAACACAATCATAAGACACAACACCATGCTTGACACTACACATGCATTTTTGATCCATCAGAATATAACACAATCATAAGACACAACACCCTGCTTACACTCTACCCATGCATTTTGAATCCATCAGAACACAACACAATCATAAGACACAACACCATGCTTGACACTACACATGTATTTTTGATCCATCAGAATATAACACAATCATAAGACACAACACCCTGCTTACACTCTACCCATGCATTTTAAATCCATCAGAACACAACACAACCATAAGACACAACACCATGCTTGACACTACACATGCATTTTTGATCCATCAGAATATAACACAATCATAAGACACAACACCCTGCTTACACTCTACCCATGCATTTTGAATCCATCAGAACACAACACAACCATAAGACACAACACCATGCTTGACACTACACATGCATTTCTGATCCATCAGAATATAACACAATCATAAGACACAACACCCTGCTTACACTCTACCCATGCATATTGAATCCATCAGAACACAACACAATCATAAGACACAACACCATGCTTGACACTTTACATGTATTTTTGATCCATCAGAATATAACACAATCATAAGACACAACACCCTGCTTACACTCTACCCATGCATTTTGAATCCATCAGAACACAACACAACCATAAGACACAACACCATGCTTGACACTACACATGCATTTTTGATCCATCAGAATATAACACAATCATAAGACACAACACCCTGCTTACACTCTACCCATGCATTTTGAATCCATCAGAACACAACACAACCATAAGACACAACACCATGCTTGACACTACACATGTATTTTTGATCCATCAGTATATAACACAATCATAAGACACAACACCCTGCTTACACTGTACCCATGCATTTTGAATCCATCAGAACACAACACAACCATAAGACACAACACCATGCTTGACACTACACATGCATTTCTGATCCATCAGAATATAACACAATCATAAGACACAACACCCTGCTTACACTCTACCCATGCATTTTGAATCCATCAGAACACAACACAATCATAAGACACAACACCATGCTTGACACTACACATGTATTTTTGATCCATCAGAATATAACACAATCATAAGACACAACACCCTGCTTACACTCTACCCATGCATTTTGAATCCATCAGAACACAACACAACCATAAGACACAACACCATGCTTGACACTACACATGCATTTTTGATCCATCAGAATATAACACAATCATAAGACACAACGCCCTGCTTACACTCTACCCATGCATTTTGAATCCATCAGAACACAACACAATCATAAGACACAACACTATGCTTGACACTACACATGTATTTTTGATCCATCAGAATATAACACAATCATAAGACACAACACCCTGCTTACACTCTACCCATGCATTTTGAATCCATCAGAACACAACACAACCATAAGACACAACACCATGCTTGACACTACACATGCATTTTTGATCCATCAGAATATAACACAATCATAAGACACAACACCCTGCTTACACTCTACCCATGCATTTTGAATCCATCAGAACACAACACAATCATAAGACACAACACCATGCTTGACACTACACATGCATTTTTGATCCATCAGAATATAACACAATCATAAGACACAACACCCTGCTTACACTCTACCCATGCATTTTGAATCCATCAGAACACAACACAATCATAAGACACAACACCATGCTTGACACTACACATGTATTTTTGATCCATCAGAATATAACACAATCATAAGACACAACACCCTGCTTACACTCTACCCATGCATTTTGAATCCATCAGAACACAACACAACCATAAGACACAACACCATGCTTGACACTACACATGCATTTTTGATCCATCAGAATATAACACAATCATAAGACACAACACCCTGCTTACACTCTACCCATGCATTTTGAATCCATCAGAACACAACACAACCATAAGACACAACACCATGCTTGACACTACACATGCATTTCTGATCCATCAGAATATAACACAATCATAAGACACAACACCCTGCTTACACTCTACCCATGCATTTTGAATCCATCAGAACACAACACAATCATAAGACACAACACCATGCTTGACACTACACATGTATTTTTGATCCATCAGAATATAACACAATCATAAGACACAACACCCTGCTTACACTCTACCCATGCATTTTAAATCCATCAGAACACAACACAACCATAAGACACAACACCATGCTTGACACTACACATGCATTTTTGATCCATCAGAATATAACACAATCATAAGACACAACACCCTGCTTACACTGTACCCATGCATTTTGAATCCATCAGAACACAACACAACCATAAGACACAACACCATGCTTGACACTACACATGCATTTCTGATCCATCAGAATATAACACAATCATAAGACACAACACCCTGCTTACACTCTACCCATGCATTTTGAATCCATCAGAACACAACACAATCATAAGACACAACACCATGCTTGACACTACACATGTATTTTTGATCCATCAGAATATAACACAATCATAAGACACAACACCCTGCTTACACTCTACCCATGCATTTTGAATCCATCAGAACACAACACAACCATAAGACACAACACCATGCTTGACACTACACATGCATTTTTGATCCATCAGAATATAACACAATCATAAGACACAACGCCCTGCTTACACTCTACCCATGCATTTTGAATCCATCAGAACACAACACAATCATAAGACACAACACTATGCTTGACACTACACATGTATTTTTGATCCATCAGAATATAACACAATCATAAGACACAACACCCTGCTTACACTCTACCCATGCATTTTGAATCCATCAGAACACAACACAACCATAAGACACAACACCATGCTTGACACTACACATGCATTTTTGATCCATCAGAATATAACACAATCATAAGACACAACACCCTGCTTACACTCTACCCATGCATTTTGAATCCATCAGAACACAACACAATCATAAGACACAACACCATGCTTGACACTACACATGCATTTTTGATCCATCAGAATATAACACAATCATAAGACACAACACCCTGCTTACACTCTACCCATGCATTTTGAATCCATCAGAACACAACACAATCATAAGACACAACACCATGCTTGACACTACACATGTATTTTTGATCCATCAGAATATAACACAATCATAAGACACAACACCCTGCTTACACTCTACCCATGCATTTTGAATCCATCAGAACACAACACAACCATAAGACACAACACCATGCTTGACACTACACATGCATTTTTGATCCATCAGAATATAACACAATCATAAGACACAACACCCTGCTTACACTCTACCCATGCATTTTGAATCCATCAGAACACAACACAACCATAAGACACAACACCATGCTTGACACTACACATGCATTTCTGATCCATCAGAATATAACACAATCATAAGACACAACACCATGCTTACACTCTACCCATGCATTTTGAATCCATCAGAACACAACACAATCATAAGACACAACACCATGCTTGACACTACACATGTATTTTTGATCCATCAGAATATAACACAATCATAAGACACAACACCCTGCTTACACTCTACCCATGCATTTTAAATCCATCAGAACACAACACAACCATAAGACACAACACCATGCTTGACACTACACATGCATTTCTGATCCATCAGAATATAACACAATCATAAGACACAACACCCTGCTTACACTCTACCCATGCATTTTGAATCCATCAGAACACAACACAACCATAAGACACAACACCATGCTTGACACTACACATGTATTTTTGATCCATCAGAATATAACACAATCATAAGACACAACACCCTGCTTACACTCTACCCATGCATTTTGAATCCATCAGAACACAACACAACCATAAGACACAACACCATGCTTGACACTACACATGCATTTCTGATCCATCAGAATATAACACAATCATAAGACACAACACCTTGCTTACACTCTACCCATGCATTCTGAATCCATCAGAACACAACACAACCATAAGACACAACACCATGCTTGACACTACACATGTATTTTTGATCCATCAGAATATAACACAATCATAAGACACAACACCCTGCTTACACTCTACCCATGCATTTTGAATCCATCAGAACACAACACAACCATAAGACACAACACCATGCTTGACACTACACATGCATTTCTGATCCATCAGAATATAACACAATCATAAGATACAACACCCTGCTTACACTCTACCCATGCATTTTGAATCCATCAGAACACAACACAACCATAAGACACAACACCATGCTTGACACTACACATGTATTTTTGATCCATCAGAATATAACACAATCATAAGACACAACACCCTGCTTACACTCTACCCATGCATTTTGAATCCATCAGAACACAACACAACCATAAGACACAACACCATGCTTGACACTACACATGCATTTTTGATCCATCAGAATATAACACAATAATAAGACACAACACCCTGCTTACACTCTACCCATGCATTTTGAATCCATCAGAACACAACACAATCATAAGACACAACACCATGCTTGACACTACACATGTATTTTTGATCCATCAGAATATAACACAATCATAAGACACAACACCCTGCTTACACTCTACCCATGCATTTTGAATCCATCAGAACACAACACAATCATAAGACACAACACCATGCTTGACACTACACATGTATTTTTGATCCATCAGAATATAACACAATCATAAGACACAACACCCTGCTTACACTCTACCCATGCATTTTAAATCCATCAGAACACAACACAACCATAAGACACAACACCATGCTTGACACTACACATGCATTTTTGATCCATCAGAATATAACACAATCATAAGACACAACACCATGCTTACACTCTACCCATGCATTTTGAATCCATCAGAACACAACACAACCATAAGACACAACACCATGCTTGACACTACACATGTATTTTTGATCCATCAGAATATAACACAATCATAAGACACAACACCCTGCTTACACTCTACCCATGCATTTTGAATCCATCAGAACACAACACAACCATAAGACACAACACCATGCTTGACACTACACATGCATTTCTGATCCATCAGAATATAACACAATCATAAGACACAACACCCTGCTTACACTCTACCCATGCATTTTGAATCCATCAGAACACAACACAATCATAAGACACAACACCATGCTTGACACTACACATGTATTTTTTATCCATCAGAATATAACACAATCATAAGACACAACACCCTGCTTACACTCTACCCATGCATTTTAAATCCATCAGAACACAACACAACCATAAGACACAACACCATGCTTGACACTACACATGCATTTTTGATCCATCAGAATATAACACAATCATAAGACACAACACCCTGCTTACACTCTACCCATGCATTCTGAATCCATCAGAACACAACACAACCATAAGACACAACACCATGCTTGACACTACACATGTATTTTTGATCCATCAGAATATAACACAATCATAAGACACAACACCCTGCTTACACTCTACCCATGCATTTTGAATCCATCAGAACACAACACAACCATAAGACACAACACCATGCTTGACACTACACATGCATTTCTGATCCATCAGAATATAACACAATCATAAGACACAACACCCTGCTTACACTCTACCCATGCATTTTGAATCCATCAGAACACAACACAACCATAAGACACAACACCATGCTTGACACTACACATGTATTTTTGATCCATCAGAATATAACACAATCATAAGACACAACACCCTGCTTACACTCTACCCATGCATTTTGAATCCATCAGAACACAACACAACCATAAGACACAACACCATGCTTGACACTACACATGCATTTTTGATCCATCAGAATATAACACAATCATAAGATACAACACCCTGCTTACACTCTACCCATCCATTTTGAATCCATCAGAACACAACACAACCATAAGACACAACACCATGCTTGACACTACACATGTATTTTTGATCCATCAGAATATAACACAATCATAAGACACAACACCCTGCTTACACTCTACCCATGCATTTTGAATCCATCAGAACACAGCACAACCATAAGACACAACACCATGCTTGACACTACACATGCATTTTTGATCCATCAGAATATAACACAATAATAAGACACAACACCCTGCTTACACTCTACCCATGCATTTTGAATCCATCAGAACACAACACAATCATAAGACACAACACCATGCTTGACACTACACATGTATTTTTGATCCATCAGAATATAACACAATCATAAGACACAACACCCTGCTTACACTCTACCCATGCATTTTGAATCCATCAGAACACAACACAACCATAAGACACAACACCATGCTTGACACTACACATGCATTTTTGATCCATCAGAATATAACACAATCATAAGACACAACACCCTGCTTACACTCTACCCATGCATTTTGAATCCATCAGAACACAACACAACCATAAGACACAACACCATGCTTGACACTACACATGTATTTTTGATCCATCAGTATATAACACAATCATAAGACACAACACCCTGCTTACACTCTACCCATGCATTTTGAATCCATCAGAACACAACACAACCATAAGACACAACACCATGCTTGACACTACACATGTATTTTTGATCCATCAGAATATAACACAATCATAAGACACAACACCCTGCTTACACTCTACCCATGCATTTTGAATCCATCAGAACACAACACAACCATAAGACACAACACCATGTTTGACACTACACATGCATTTTTGATCCATCAGAATATAACACAATCATAAGACACAACACCCTGCTTACACTCTACCCATGCATTTTGAATCCATCAGAACACAACACAATCATAAGACACAACACCATGCTTGACACTACACATGCATTTTTGATCCATCAGAATATAACACAATCATAAGACACAACACCCTGCTTACACTCTACCCATGCATTTTGAATCCATCAGAACACAACACAATCATAAGACACAACACCATGCTTGACACTACACATGTATTTTTGATCCATCAGAATATAACACAATCATAAGACACAACACCCTGCTTACACTCTACCCATGCATTTTGAATCCATCAGAACACAACACAACCATAAAACACAACACCATGCTTGACACTACACATGCATTTTTGATCCATCAGAATATAACACAATCATAAGACACAACACCCTGCTTACACTCTACCCATGCATTTTGAATCCATCAGAACACAACACAACCATAAGACACAACACCATGCTTGACACTACACATGTATTTTTGATCCATCAGAATATAACACAATCATAAGACACAACACCCTGCTTACACTCTACCCATGCATTTTGAATCCATCAGAACACAACACAATCATAAGACACAACACCATGCTTGACACTACACATGCATTTCTGATCCATCAGAATATAACACAATCATAAGACACAACACCCTGCTTACACTCTACCCATGCATTTTGAATCCATCAGAACACAACACAATCATAAGACACAACACCATGCTTGACACTACACATGTATTTTTGATCCATCAGAATATAACACAATCATAAGACACAACACCCTGCTTACACTCTACCCATGCATTTTGAATCCATCAGAACACAACACAACCATAAGACACAACACCATGCTTGACACTACACATGCATTTTTGATCCATCAGAATATAACACAATCATAAGACACAACACCCTGCTTACACTCTACCCATGTATTTTGAATCCATCAGAACACATCACAACCATAAGACACAACACCATGCTTGACACTACACATGTATTTTTGATCCATCAGAATATAACACAATCATAAGACATAACACCCTGCTTACACTCTACCCATGCATTTTGAATCCATCAGAACACAACACAACCATAAGACACAACACCATGCTTGACACTACACATGCATTTCTGATCCATCAGAATATAACACAATCATAAGACACAACACCCTGCTTACACTCTACCCATGCATTTTGAATCCATCAGAACACAACACAATCATAAGACACAACACCATGCTTGACACTACACATGTATTTTTGATCCATCAGAATATAACACAATCATAAGACACAACACCCTGCTTACACTCTACCCATGCATTTTGAATCCATCAGAACACAACACAATCATAAGACACAACACCATGCTTGACACTACACATGCATTTTTGATCCATCAGAATATAACACAATCATAAGACACAACACCCTGCTTACACTCTACCCATGCATTTTGAATCCATCAGAACACAACACAACCATAAGACATAACACCATGCTTGACACTACACATGCATTTTTGATCCATCAGAATATAACACAATCATAAGACACAACAAACTGCTTATACTCTACTCATGCATTTTTTATCCATCAGAACACAACACAATCATAAGACACAACACCCTGATTGACAATACACATGCATTTTTTATCCATAAGAATATAACACAATCATAAGACACAACAAACTGCTTATACTATGAGTCACATTACAATAAACGATATCATTTTAATTAACTATTATGAGTCACATTTGTGTCAAATTATCCTACAATTACAAAATGAACGATATCGTTTTAACTAAGAGAGAGATGTTGAATTTTACCCCCAGATGCTAATTTTGAAGTTTTCTTTCTCCGAGATTTTAGTTTTTGTTTTTCCAAATTTGTTTGTTGTTCTTCCGTTTGCGACGGTGATGTTGATGACGGAGATGTTTCTTCATCTGAGCTCATTGTTTGTGATGGTGTAGTGATGATGGAGAATGTTGTCTGATGACGTTGTAGCTGCGAAGGTGAGGGTTTTGGAAGTTTGATGGTTTGTGAAGAAGGATGTCAAAATTACAATAATACCCCTCCGCTTTTTTTCAGATGTTCACTTAATTACATATTTGCCACCGCGTAATTTTAAGCCTTAGATGTAAAAAAACTAGTTGATCTAATGGTTGTAGTTCCTTCTCACACTTTGTACCAATAAAAAACTTTGTAGGATAACTTGACTCTTATCCCATAATGTCATAGAGATAGTCATATGTACTATTAAAGAGTTGTCCTTGTCAAAAACAATATTAGTATATGTTAAACATATAAATTTAACAAAGTTTAAATTAAAACACTAACTCTAGATTTTAGAGCTCCACTATTTTGTTTTCATATTGCATTCCATTTTTTTCATATATATTCTTCTCACGAATCTTAACAATTGAGCCAATAATTTCTACAATATGTACATACGGTTAGTATATAATAAAATATGTTTTAAAAAGTTAGACATATTGTTCAAAATCTTACCAATAGTATGGCTATTTAGAGAGGTTCGGTCATTAATGGATTTGAAGTCTATGAATGAAAAACCATAACGTGGCCCAAAAGGTTAATAGAGCTTACAACTTATGTATAGTAATGCATGGTTAGCCTATGTGGATTGTTGACATATTTGAAGCTATTGCTATTTTTTACTATTTGGTAGTTAATTTTTAAGCAAGCTCCTAGAGAAACTTTTCAAGTCTGGTGAAGAACTTACCCAACCAATTAATATGTATCCGGATGCCCTCCGAAAGTAATCTATAAATTATTAGAGCTGAAATCAATTTAAAAAATATGGGAAATATTATGTCAAGTATGTTTATAAATACCTCTTCATCGATCACTATCATCTCAATCGAATAAGTCAAATTGAGATTTTGATGGGAGATTTTGATGGGAGATTTTGATGGCTTTTTTTCCTCCAGATTCTTCTAACTCGAATGTTGATTGTAAAGTCAGAAACTCTTACATCAATGATGGCGAGCGAAGTTATTTTATTTGATTACATTGATGTTCTACATAAAGTAAACAAACAAACAAGCTAAAAGTGTTAGACATATAACATATCTAATATAATCATAAACAAAGATATAAAAAGTTGTTGTAATTTACCTAGTAATGGTTTGATTTAAAGTATTAGAGAAGTGAGATCTGAATTCTGATGAATGAATGTATAAGTGTTATTGTTTACATTATATATATGAAACCTAATATCAAATTTGAATCCAACAACAATTATAATAGAGATATGTAATTTTATCTCTAAATTATAGGAGGCTTGGATTTCTCATTTTGTTAAATATTCGATTGATTTTAAACTTAATTATCGTTAAAAGTAAACTTTATCTCTAAATTATAAAAGGTTTAATATTTTTAAAATTTTAAATAATAATTCTACTCGTTAATCTTGTAGAAACAAAAATATTACCGTCCAAAGTAAATGAACTAAAATTTAGGTGAATTCTACTTGTTATTATTTAAATGAATTACGCCATTACCTGATTTTTAATGTAACATTCAGGCGCTTTCTGATAATAAGAATTCCGTCACATAAGCTTCGCTTTTTCGTGTTAAATAATCAGCATTTCTTTTCTCAAATCAGCAGCCACTGAACCATCACTTTTGAATATGTCACATGTCGTTATGTCAACATATGCTTGGGCTAATCCTGGAAGGAGCTTTTGAGCTATTTTATAGACAACTTTTAGGGTGACCTGTTTCCTTGATTTTCCCGGATTCGGTTACTACTTCTGCTGCTACAGGTGGGTCCATAATCAATTAAATTTATCCTGATAAATATGTACAAAAGAAATTAAAATAGTTTTCGGTATTTTTTAGAACATAAGGGTACTAATCTTAATAAGCATATTACAAGGATACTTTTGAGAAAAATATAAGATAATAGCATGTGTTTAGATGTATCATATACAAGTCTACAAAACAAAAATAATAATAAAAAGTAGATCTCTTAGAACTCATAAGTTATTCACTTGCAAGTAAAAGAAATGGATTATAAGGTTGGTAGATAACATAATAAATAAGAAAATATATAACATCTATGTGTTTATCTTAAAACTCTTATTTTTTACTCGGAGTAATAGTAGCAATCCATACTATTATATACATGTTTGTATATTCGATCATCACACTTGGACATCAAGTTGACTAATATCCCACTTTTATGTGGATTGTTGCTCGTTTCATCACGGGACTGAATGTTTCATCACAATCAACTCCTACTTGTTGTGCTCTACCATCACAGACTAAATGTGCTTTATAGCACTCAAGGGAACCATCTGACCTGGTTTTTTGTTTGAATAACCACATACACCGAATTACCTGCATATTCGGAATTCTAGGAACAAGTTCTCATCTCTTATTGTCGTTAAAAGAAGTAAACTTTCTATCATGGCACTGTTTAAAACGGTAGTGGCTAAATCATCTGTTGGGTTTTTAGGAAGTAAGACAAGTGAAGGAGAAGAAGTGTGAAGGTTAAGGGGTTGTTTAGGCTTTAACTTGGCTGTCATGCTTCGGGTGGTTGTAACAGCCCAACGTAATCGCATCATGATATTGTCCACTTTGGCGGTCGGAACGCCCTCATGCTCCGCCCCTCACGGTTTTAAAACGCGTCATGGTAGATAAAGTTTCCACCCCTTTAAAACGCGTCGGAACGCCCTCATGTTGCCACATCAGTCTGGTCCGTGTATTTAATACCATCTGTAACAGCCCAGCGTAATCGCTCCATGATATTGTCCGCTTTGGTGGTCGGAACGCCCTCAGGCTCTGCCCCTGACGGTTTTAAAACGCGTCATGGTAGGGAAGGTTTTCATCCCCTTTTTATAGTAGGCTTTGTTCTCCTTCACAACCGATGTGGGATATTACAGTGGTGATGGTTCGAGTTGGTGGGGGGCTTTAATGGGCAGGGGTTATGGAGGTGGTTTGGGAGCTGCTTGGTGGTGGTATTTATTTGGTATGTCGCTGATATGTTTTAGAGAAGGTCGAATCCGAATGAGTAGGTGAGTGGGGAGCTGGGAGGTGGGGAGAAGGGTGGTGAGCATGGTGGTGTGGTGGGTTGAGAGGATGATGTAGGTATATGAATTTTGGTTGTGTTGGTTTCATAGAGGGAGGCTGTGGATCACTGTGAAAATTGGAGTGAAGGAAGTTATAAGAAGGTAGTTGTGAGTTTAAGTCTGCAAATGGGAAGCATGTTCATCGAAGAGAACATGGAGACACAAGAGGATTATACGAATGGAAAGCTCATAACATTTGTAACCGCAATGGTGTGAAGGATACCCCAATAACGTGCATGGGAGGATCTTGGTTGTAATTTGTGAATGGTGAGGGAAGGTATTAGTGGGTAACACAAGAAGCCAAAGGTGCGAAGATCCAAGAAGGATGGGTCTTTGTGATAAAGTGTGGAGGTGGGGAAGTGGTTTTGTTTTGTTTTATAGGGTAGGATATTAAGTAAGTAAGTTGCTAATTGTAAAGCATGGCGCCTGTAACATCCCGTATTTTAGGTACTAATTTAACTTTTTATTTCTTTATGTGAGAAATATTTATTTCGTCACACGTAACGAACCCTGTCGATTTGTAAACAAAACTTTGGGAACCACGACTCGACCATACTAAACGTAATAGAGTAATATGAATTATTACTCTACAAATCCGACTTAAGTCTTCCTCAAGATAAATTGTGGAAGTAACCATGCAAAACATATACACATGCGAGTATACATGTGTGTGTATATGTATACACGTATGAAACACACATGCAAGCAAAGCATGAAATCTACATATAATCAATCACCCAAAATAAAAACCCGAACTATCACAAGTAAAGACTAACTAAAACTACACGTTTACTTATCAACTAAACCAACCGAAAACCTTAAACCACTAACACCACCACCAACCATCATGACCTTGTACCACCTTGCTTCTTCTCCTCCTTCCCTACCCCCCTATAGCCATTGCCCATCACCACCACCCCATCACCCATCAACTCCAAGTCACTAGTTGTCTCCTAGAATGCATTGACTTACGGTTAATACACAAAGGTTAACATAACCCTTAAAACCAATGGTTAACCACTCAAAATCCCCTATAAATAGAGGCATGAACTCTCTCAAACACACACACACACACCCAAACTGTCCCCCCCTTGTGTTGCTGCTGATCGGACGAAGAAAAGGGCACCAAGACGAAGCCACGAAGTCGAGCACAACACCCTCCATCATCCTTCATTCTAGCCCCAACGTTCGGTAAAACACTAACTTCATTTTCTTAACTAAATCATATGTTTTTACTAACCAATAAGACACTAAGTTGGTAAAATAAAAGTCCAAAACAAAAATGACACTAAAACCATGCTCAAAGAAATGGTAACTCGAAAGATAGAAACAAACATGATGAACTATGGTTCATCAACCACAAACACACAAGAAGAAAATATATAAGTTTTCATAAAATTCTTCTTCTTCCCCTCTAGATCTTGATGTTGGTTCTAAATAGGTCTTGGAAAAGACAAGACAAACCTCCAACACAAGAAAAATGGACAAGATTTGAAGTGATAACACAAAGGTCTTGGAAAACAAGACACATCTTTACTCAAATCGTATCAACGTCGCCAAGCCCGGGTGCAAAATGGCCATTGGTAGACATGGTCTACTTATAACCGAGATCTCACGACTAGATACGTCTAAAGGTTGGTTTGATAACATAAAAGCCATGGTTGACAAGGCAAACAATCAAACCAAAATTTAGACACACTAACAAAGTGTAATGTTCAAAAACATTTTCTATAAATAACTTGAAGTCATGATTAATATTTGTATGAAACTAGTAATGATAAGCACAAACACATCCTCATAACACTTTGGGTTAACCCCAAAGACATTACTAATACACACTAAACATTAGATCTAAAAGTTGTACCTTATGTAAAAAAATATAAAAGCTGGCAGAATATATAGGTCAACTTTAGGAGGTCTTATCTCAGCCAAAACTTGATGAAACTACACGTTTCTGGAATCTAAAATATAGTTCAGACTTTTATCTTTCAAACCCAAGTGGTCTCATAATTTTTAGAGGTGATTTGATTCCCGAAAAGATAGTTACAAAACAGAAGGTCGGAACTGTCGATTTTGGCAGCATGTTTAAGTCAACTTTAATGTGACACTACTCTCTCAATTTTTACTCAAATGACTTGATTCTTCTTTTAAAAGTTAGCTTTATGTGTTAACTTTAAAACCCATGTAACTTATCCTCACAAAGATAAGATTTGGACACTCAACCAACTTAAATACTTTTGTAAGTCCAACAGCAAAATATGACGAACCTTTGTCAACAAATAAATAAATTTGAGGTCCTTGACTAAACTATTAAATAAGAACCGTCACGTTTCTAATATGTTAAAATACATATAAATGTATGGTAAAAATCTCAAGCTTTACTTAGCGCAATTAGTCAACTAAAACGATGCCAGAAATAACACATGGAACGACATATTACAAATATAAACTTTAAATAAATGAACATATTACTACTCTCACCCTCCATTTAAATCACTAACATTTTATGAACAAATTATAAGATCCCTAAACGTCAACACAATCCAAAGATACAACTAAAAGAAACTACCAACTTAGAAGAAAACTTGAGACTTGGTCAAACTTATAATCATGGGCAATAACCATGTGCCAAACTCTTGTGTACTGTAGGTCGTGTTCGTTACCACCCACTTAATCATTTGCTCAATCATTCTCTGCTAATCGACAGTGAGTTCTCGTAGCCCCTTTTTACTATTTTTACTCTTTTGGGGGGAAAACATGTTACTCAAACTTACTTTTTCTTCTTCTGAATCTTATTACTTTATGTATGTGCACTAGTAAACCCGATAATGTATTTCATGAGCTAACTGAATATCACACTCTTTAAGATCTTGTTCTACTCGAACACAACCTCTTAGCTACTGGATGTAGCCTATGGATTAATATTGATAGTACTATCGGGATTGACAATCCCCATTCTCCCGACTGATTGGAATGCGTAAATCCACGGTCAACAAATGTTGAATGATTATTTCCATCCTTATTTACTTGCAAATATTCGTGATAGATATTTGCTCAAGATCTTATACTTATTACACTTGTCATTTGGTTGAGGATTGTAGGCTCATGGTAATAATTATCAACCGACTATGTGTTACTATCACATAAATTATATTATGAACTCATTATGATCATTATCCAAACTTTGATTAGTTTTGTTTATCGAGTCTCTAAACTCTACGAGCTCACCAACTTTATGTTGACCCATTTTCTGACATGTTTTTCAGGAAATTAAATCAAGTAGGTGTGAAACTTTTGGAAATGGCATACTAGGGCACATAGAAAGATTTTGAAGCATAGGCGTAGCATTATCTAAGCAAATGCGTTATAATCTTTTAAATATGTACCCTAATACATTGTAGCTATTTTGGATGTCATGTACGCTTAAATGGAATGTAGTAAGATCTTTTGTTACACCATGTGTTCATAACATCCCATGACGTCATGCCCTCGAGTTTCCGCCGAGGTGGGGGTGTGACAGCACCAAATGTGGGGGAGAGAAGAATGGGTCAGAAGGGCTTGAACAAGATTATTGATGGAACATATTTTCCTCTCAGCTTTGCCATTTTGTGAGGAGGTGTAAGGACACGAGAAACGGAATTGTAAACCCTTTTGATCGCAAAACTTATGAAAGGCTTTGTTTATTGTATTCTGTTCCATTGTCACATTGAATGTTTTGATGTAAGATTAAATTGTGTGTTAATCATGTTTTGAATGTTTTGAAATATTGTAAACACATTTGATTTATTAGATAGTGGATATGTCCATAGAAAGTTGGTGTAATCATAAAGAAATAGAGCATAATAACGGTGACCTCTCGAACTCAAAACATGAGAGGTCCACAAATTAGTGTGCACAAGATCAAAAGGAAAGAGAGTAGGTGTCATTGAATCATAAAAAGATAACTTAACATGTTTACCAAACACACATGACTGACATAAATGCTTATTAGACCCTTTATTAACTGAAATAAAATTCTGTTTGTTCAAAACTAGCAAAAGAGAACATCCCATGTCACCCAAACGATGATTCTAAAGATCTTAAGATAAAGCAAAAAAAGTGGATGGAGAAGTGACTTTAGTGCTGTGAGAGGTGAGAGGATAGAGGTCCCCGGTGTTGTCACATCGAAGGATAAGTCTCTGAGCGAGCGAGTTTGGTAGTCCTTCACAAGAAAACCAGATGGGTCAAATTCAACAGCAATATGATTATCAGTAGTAAAGTGGCACACATAAATTAGGTTTTTAAAAACATGTGGTGATACCATAATATTTTGAAGGTTTAGGGGCGGATAAGGGGTAGTAGGGTGGTTTCACCGGTTTCGGTTGTGAGTATTTGGAGCCTACTGCCAACAATAGTATGGTTCAACCTGTTATTATAAGCATAAGATGTGAGATTACCTATACGGTTTCCATGTGCTTGGTTGCGTCTGTATCCGTGTACCAATTCTGATCCGGGTTGAGTGTCATAGTGTACATCGTCTGCTCAATATTGGTAGGAGTGTAGAGAGTTTCTACATAAGATTGTGCCAATGGCGGACCAAGTATGCCAGGAGCCTTATTAGGGGGCGATTCTGCGGGGTTGTGGGTGTATGGGCATGGTGGGGTAGTGTACCCCAATTGTTGTTGTTGTGGTGGTGCCCAAGATTGTTCTTGTTGTTGTGGTTGTCCCCAAGATTTTTGCTTTTGATTATAGCATTGCCCCTGATTGCATTGATAGGTGTTACTTTGGTATTTATACTTGGATCCCTGACCACGAGAACAACCACCAGGACCGCCCCGAGAGCGGCCACCACAGCCTCGAGCTTGGCTATTATCCCAACCTCTACTACGTTTTAAGAACTAATATGATATTCACGGGTTGAAGGCTGTTGTAGCAACTGATTTTGTTAATGATGGGAGGGTGATGGTGTTGAATGTTGTTTATTTGCAGCAGTGCTGATGTTGGTGGTTGTACGGAGAGCCGTTGGTGTGGAACGGTTTAGCTTGTGTGTTTCCTCTAGAATGAGCTTTGACTGGGCAGTATGAAAATCATAGAGTGGTGTGCTTTATTTTAATAACGTACATATATTGTCATGCTACTCAATGAGACCCCCAATGAGTTGTAGAACAAGACGTTGATTGGTGACGGAGGTTGTGACATCTGCCCCAAACCCGAACCTGAATGCTTGACTCGAAACCGACGTCAGCTACCTTTTATTGTAATCGTATTTCTGGATATGTAATGCTTCGTTATTGTCACACCCAAACTCCAGGGCCCGACACGTTGCATCATAACTAGCCATTAATAAATAAATAATCATAATACGGCGGAAGTCTTTCGTAATAAAGACCACTAAATGTCAATCCAATTTGAACTTTTAACAATGTCACTAATAAAACTACCTATACTCGTCGCGAGTGCGTTACAAAGCAACTATCTAAGGACACTGCTCCCAGGTGTCCAAATCGGGTACTAGCTCCTATGATGAGAGCATCAACCATCTGATCCTAGCTAAGCTTCTTCAATCTATCTAACGCCCTCAGGCGTTCCTTGTACCTGCATCACGAGCTAAAGGACGTCAACAACAACGTTGTTGGTGAGTCGTAACCAGTGACATAAAACATGTAAAACAGTTAGACATTATTCATTCATTCATATATGTGTGGTGATACGTTATCTGCAAGCCAACTCTCCTTCTAATGCCATATCTGATGGTGGCCAACTTTCGTTAGAGCTCTGTTAACGTATATGCGGCATACAGGGATAAAAAAGGTACCCTTGTGACCCCCTTTTGGTCACATCATCATATTGCCTAGACTCGGTGGTACCTCTCCTGTTACGAGCAGTCAGTCTACCTAATTGGATCCAACTAGACGCATATACATCCTGAGGCGGAGCCGGTAGTTCCTTAAACAACTACCTCTTAGTGAGAAGCCGTGCCCTAATGACTTGCCCTGTGGTATGTAGCCGTCGTCTCTTTCGTGGGACGACTCTTAACGCGAAGCTTATTACCGCAGACCAACAACACAACAACCGGACGAACCTTGAGTTGAGGTGCGTTGAATCACCAGGTGCGATCTACTCATAACCACACACACACACACACACACACACACATATATATATATACGTACATATATATATATATATATATATATATATATATATATTCAAAACATTTCATACTTTTCGTATAAGCTCGGATACAGCCCCGAAATCATAAAACATATAAAAGAGGGGCGGTTAGACTCACCTCAGTGCAGTCTAAGTATCCTGACCAGGTGGCTAATAAAGGCAACCCTGTAAACATTTCATACTATCAAAATTCATTCCCCTAGGGATAATCTTGTCGGTGTTTTCTCACCGATCCATTACCTTAGTCACTTTGTGTGACTTAGGTGATGGCTTTAGTCCTTGGGCTTAGACATCTTACTCAGAATGACTGGGCATTCGAGTCAGGGTTCCTATGGTTTCATTTTCAAATCTTTTGAAAGCCACTTCATCATATATACTTGTGTTTCTCACAAGGTTCTAGCATACATCTGGTTTTATTAAAACATGACTCATTCCTAGTATATTATCATAATATAATAACTAAGAATGTTCTACATTAAAACCCTGGTTTTTCCCTATGGACTTAAGTCATAATAGTCTTAAGTAAACAAGGGATTTTTATATTTTACCTAGATATTCTGGCAGCGCTTTGTTCTGTCTGCCTTGGATCTATCTATTTATCTTCCAGCAGTTCAGCAACACTTCGACTTGCTAGCTTAAAGATCCAGCTCTATCTCGAGGAATCCAACACCGTTCACAATGACCAACATTGTAGCGTGTTCATAATCATCCACATACATATATATACATGTGTATATGTATAAATAACTATACATGGTAAATAACTCGAGTAATACAAAAACGAGTCTTTCTATAGTAATCGAGGGCTTTCGGGATGCTAATCCTTAGCAATCCCTAACTTTATCATCCTCCCAAAGACAACCACATGCTTCATTGCAGCTTTTCAGAATGTCACATCTCATCCTACTCGACCAACGCCATAACCATCCGGTTATTTCTTCGGGTCAGTTCGCGTACGTGGAATTCTTAAAAACCGACATACGCAAATAACCAATATAGCATTTTGAAAAACGAACATTTATTCGCCCTCACATTATCCATACATTCTCATCTTGACCAACATGCAATACAATCAATTTTCCTGTTTTCGACAAGAAAACTATTACAAACTGATCAGAGCTAAATCCATACTTCCAGACTTCTGATCGTAATTTCCTTTGGTGAAAATGTTCACCTATGTCTCAAGAACCTACAGTACAAATTTCGTCACGAACCAACGGTCGGATCTCCGGGAAAGTGACGATCATTGAGACTGCATTTCCAGTGACGGAAATTCGATCAGTCTCGGTTTTCAACATAAACATCGTACCTCTGAGTAAGATCTTCGAAAACTGAACGGTAGATGTGAGCATCTATGTGTTGGGAACAATATATCCAAAATTTGGACGTATCCAACGGCTAGATCTTCCAGTATCCTTCCTAGAACACAACTGTGTTTTCAGGAACAAAACATGCATCTATACAACGGTTTTCCGACCTTTACACGACTTTAACGAAAGATTCAGATTAAACAAAGCTTACCATTGCGTTCAGGAGGTCGAGAAATGGTTCCACAGTGAAAACCTCTTTTCTGGCCGTCACAAACCACCGCCGACCGCCGTCGGCCGCCACCAGACCGCCACCGGCCACCGCAGGACCGCCACCAGCCACCCACCAACTGATTCCTCCCTCTCTCTCTACTCTCTCACACCTTGAGTGTGTGTTTTTAATTGCAAATGAGAGAAGGGGAGGTGAATTCATATATATAGTGGGTTGGTGTGAGCCTAGTGCTCACACTGCGTCATCCGGCACTGCGTACGAACTTGATTCCTTTTGCGTTTTGTAAACATCATTTCCTAAATAATATCACTTAACTCAATAAATATTCTCGAAATATTTATTTCGTTAGATACTACGCATTCGGGGCAAAACTGGCCCGGTACGCATTTTTGTCACGTATTCCGTACGTTTAGCCATTTTTAACGTTAACGGATATCGTACCTCTTTGGTACGGAAATTCAACCCGTACCCTCGGGTATTCTACCCGTTCGTTGCGGGCGTTTAATCCTGCAACTCATTCCCCAACACGTTCCTCGTGCTATGCGGGTATTCTTACCCGCATTCCATTCGGGTTTTAAACCCGTTACCCATCCTAAACCTCGTCGACCTTCGTTCTTCAGTCGGAAAAACCTCGACGACCGTCGCTCTTCAATTGGGCAGAACCTCGACGCCCGCTAAGTGATCCTCGTGCGACCGACACTCGTAAGGAGCGTTTCGACGCAGAGTACCGCACTTACAGCGATCCCGAATAAAAAATACGGCTCTCTCTCTCTCTAGAAGTTAGAGAGAGAAAGCACAAGTGAGCAAGAGTGAATGGAGGGTGCCTCTTCTTTTATAGGTCGTGATCGCCTATGACGTGATACGCGTGTGACATCTGCCCGAACCCGAATGCCCGACTCGAACCCGAGATTATCCATCTTTAATGTACTCGTAATTGTCCCTTTAAATGTAATGTTTCGTTATAAAAAATATACGTATAAATACGTCGAACATTACGTCATCCTCGTCTTTAATGTATAACGACAAAAATTTCATTCAACGGTTACTAATTAAATACTAAATACAATTATTTAATCTTCAAAGTAATTATATACATTATATATGTATATATTGTATTTTATAAAAGAAATTTTATAAAGATTATTAAACATAAGAACGTATTAAAGTCTTGAAATAAATATTAACGTCAAGAACGAAGGAAAAACGTAAAAACGTCACTTATATAATCGTTACGTTTCAACTCGGTTAAGTTAGTTAGTTAATATAAGTTACAATTTAACTTTGGGCTAAAAGTGTCAAATTTCAAACTTATATTAAAGTTATTATGATCTTAGAAATAATAATCAAACTAAAAGGGCCATTTGTGTAAAATTATATTAATTCCCTCCCATCCAGCCCGCATCTCCGATTTAACTTTTCCGGCGACTTTGCCGGAATAATCCGTTTTCCGGCGAGTGCTATATATACGTTTTGAACCATTTTAATCCAACCAATCTATATAAAATGACCCTCGGTATGTTTCGAACTCGTTAACAATGTTTAATTTCCTTTAAATCGATATAATCCTTGTCCTAAACCAATTTATGAATCGTTATTAAAACCCACATAATGCAATCGACCCAAAACGCTCCAAATAAGTAAATTGTATCAACAGGAACGATCATATCATCAATTGAAAGATGTTGGTAGCATTCAATTGGATTAAAAACACCAGTTTAACACCCAATTAATCTCATTTATCCCGTCACTTTACTCGAACCCATTCGTATAGTTCCGGACCAAATTATTCCAATTCATTCGACATTCTTCATCTCCTAACCTCTTTCTAACTCCCTGCAACTTCAATTTCTCGAATCATCAACCAAAAATCCGTAAGTGATTTTGTATTCGTTCATTGTGTTCTTCATTCGATTATCTCCATATACTTAATACCATCTTTAATTATGTTAGGGCTATTGTTTGTTTCTTTATAAGAATCAAATCTGCAGGAGCAATTGATATATAACAGCTTCTAGGTCCCTGTTCAAATCCGAACCCGTCGCCTATTGTTCTTCATTCCTCTTTGATTCAATTCATCAACTATCCAGTAAGTTTAATATACCAAAATGTTCCTTATCATGTGTAGATCAAAACCTCTCTATCATTTTCTAAGTTCGTTGTGTGAATCTGATGCAATTTGAGGATTTGTGTTCTAGGGTTTATGTGTTAAATGGAGGTTTTATCTAAAACTTGTTAAAAATCATTTCTGATCCATTTTTAATCAACAATGAAACATAGCGCGTCTGGTTTGTAACAATGATGGATAACTAGGTGACCTCGGTTTGAACCCAAGCTCCCAAACCCTTCATTTTTATTGATTTTAATACATTTTATTAATTTTAACTAGTAATCCTAACCCTTTTTCATATATAAAAATGTAACTTGTCAAAATTTTATAAGTTTTATAAAACCACGATTTTGTATAAATTAAATTTTATAAATGTTATACAAATAAGGTTTTTGTATAGAATTTTATCTATTTCAAAATTATATAAACGTTTTAAAAGTATTTCTAAAGTATATAATATATATTGACATTACGTAAATTGTTAAAAATATCTAATTGAAGTTTCTATTATTTATTAAAATAATTATTATTTCTATTGCTATCATTCGAAATAAACGAGTTTATATATTTTTAGTCGTCTAACGAAAAACCCCCAAATCCCAATCCGAAACCTTATAATTCCAAGTTCATTTGACTTCTATCTTTCCAATTCTAGTTTCTATACAATATGTTTTACTAAGTTAGGATTGTCATTTAATTAGGTGATTCTAATATTTTGACGATCCTCGTTTCAATTCAGAACTATTTACTATTTGTTTTGTGCTCGAGTTCAAGGTGTGTAAATTCACTCTCCTTTTTACTTTTACATTTTGGGGCTGAAACGTGTTCTATTACAATACAATGTTTTCCAGTTTCTATTTTATTTTCCAACAGAGATCATAAAATATGTTAGTCTTGTTCCGGACAAGATGCAAACTTATGTGGTAGTTTAAAGTAGTATTGTTACTTTGTAATCCCAGTGGTACAATGTTAGCGCTAATGGTCTGACAAACTCACCTACATGTACAACAACGATAGGTGATTTAAACCCGCCCATACAATTACAATGTTACGAGTTGCTATTCGATGTTACAAGTTGGTATACGATGATACAAGTTGCTATTACTATGCCATGTCCCTAAGTTGTTAAATAATTAATGATAACTTAAATATCGAGACGGTTACGAGACGGTTGCTTAAAAGTTATCGTTAATTAATACATGAGTTGGTTCCTCATGATAAATGGCTACAAGTTACGTTACAATTATGGTTTACAATGTGTGTGCAAGGGGTCATGGTCGAGAATGATATGAAATAGCTATGCATGTAAGCTTGCGCAGCATATTATGATGATCTCGGATTTTCTGTATTACTATGTATCACTTTGTGGTTTACTCACTAGCTTTAAATAGCTAACTTTATTTTCACATTTTTCAGGTGATGCTTATGATTATTTTGCTTCTTTTGCCAAGACATAGAAATGACTTGGACCTAGAATAATAAATCAGACAATTGCATTTACTGTTTCGGTTTTATTACTTTTGTCTCATCCATTTAAGACTCATGTACTAAACTTACTACATCATTATTAAACTTAATAATTAAATACCATGTGTTTTGTTTACTATTGATATCCAATTCCAATGACAGTCTGGTGTTTCCGCCGTCGGGCGGGGTGTCACAGTTTGGTATCAGAGCCATGGTTATAGGGAACTAGGATAGGGTATTAGAAACACACCGACCTAGACTATAACCTAAGAGTCCTTAGTGCAAATAGTTTGTGCTTAGAAAACTATTCTAGAACTTACCTCCTTATTTCTTTTATGAACATTTCTATGTCTTTCCTTTATCTCATTTCTTATCTGATTTCGCGAAGGAACTACAAGAGACTCTTCTGTGTGATTAGGATCTTTCTCTTTGTGGAATCTCGTCATCGTCTTAAGTAAGTTTGAAACGTGGGAACGTGTGCAATCTGGAAGGGGGAACGCCTGTATCCTGGACATCCTGTCTAAGGCAAGCATTTCGTATAAATCTCTTTAAGAGACCTGTATGCATACCTGGGGATGTACGAGATGAGTGGGAACCTATAGGCTAAAGCACGCCTTCTCGAATACGTTGAAAACGAACTTAGCACTTTGATAAGTCTTAAGTGTCCAAAACCAAGACACATTCCCAAGCCTTCAAATTCTATCTATTTAAACGATTTGATGATTATCATTTTCTGTGATTTCAAATTTATTTCAATGGGTTTCTATATTATTTCAAATGTTATTTCAAGGTTGTTAATTTACATTTCAATGATTTCAAATTGATTACTATGATATGTGTTTCTAAAGATTTTATGAAATTCAAAGTACAATTATTGTTTCTATTCAATCCAAAATTCCATTACAACTTATGTTATCTCAAAATTTTCTATGTCTCATGAAATTCTTTTTCTATCTTATCTTGTAGAATGGAAACTAGACGTGAACGACTTGCTAATACCATCGCGACCCAAATGGCTAATATTTTGCCAAATCTCGTGACTCAACTCAATAATGCTAATCAAAACGCTCTGCCCAAGACTCCTCGCTGTACTCTAAAGTACTTCAATTCTTGCGGTCCAATGAAATTCTTTGGTAACGAAGGGGCTACTGGTCTTCTCCAATGGTATGAAAGCATGGAGAGCACCTTTGTCAATTGTGAGTGCCCTGAAAACTTCAAAGTCCGCTATGCCACAAGTGTCCTCCAAAAGAGTGCTTTGACTTGGTGGAATGATGAAAAGCGTAGGCGTGGTGAAGATGACATCTCTGAAATGACGTGGGATGAATTCAAAACCGCCATGACTGACAAGTATTGCCCTCCTAGTGAAATTCGTAAACTCGAGGGTGAATTCTGGGGTCTCAAACAAGACAGTGGTGAAAATGTGGCCTACAATGATCGTTTTTCTCAGCTCAGTACTCTGTGTCCTAATATGGTCACTCTCTAATCCCGTGGTATTGAACAGTATATCGGAGGTTTGCCAATGACTATCCAAGATGTTGTTTGGGGTAGTAAGCCAGCTACTGTGGGTGAGGCAATGACTTTAGCCGGTCGCCTTACTGAAAATCATGTTCAAGCTGGTTCTTTGTTTCGTAAGGGCAACAAAAAGTCCAAAGGTTCTTCTAGTGATGATTCTAAACCATCGGAGAATGATTCTTATAAGGGTTTTAAGCCCGAATCCTCATCTCATACCAAGAAGCGAAAGAACAATGCCACCAATTATGTGATAACTGCTCCTAAGGCACCGCAAGGGGGTGATGCTAATCAAAAGTCTTATTTGGGGACTCTACCCAAATGCAACCAATGTCCTTTTCATCATGCTCCTAAAACTCCATGTTTTAAATGCTCTGTTTGTCAACGTTATGGGCATGTGGCTAAAGATTGTTGGAAAAATGCTAATAATAATCGGGGTAATCAAGGTCGTGCTTGTTTCAATTGTGGCGACCCGACTCATTTCCGCAACAATTGTCCTCAGCCTATTAATGTGAACGTGAATACCAATGCTAATGCTAATCAAGTTGGTCGTGCAAGAACTTTCAATATCATAACTAATCAAGCCCAAGCAAACAATGAGGTCGTGAACGATATGCTTCCCAAGTGATCATTACGTTTCTATTTTATTCGGGTGCCAATAAGAACTTTGTTTCATTAGAGTTTGTTTCATCATTTACTATTTGTCATGTTGGATTTAATAATCCTTATGTAGCGAACAAAAAAAAAGAAAGTGTTTTTATTAGTTTTTATATTTATGGTGCAAACCTAAACTTCAAGGTCACGTTTTCTTCATGATTATCTTTTGCCTATGATTCTCGATAACTTTGACGATTGAAACTCTTGTCTTGTGTGGTAACTCAAAAATCTATGCGCTAGGATTAGGTCGTGTGTTCCGCTCGTGTCGACGTAAAGACAAACAAAGATAACTCGCTCCGTATGTACATCGATCGCGAGCTTAATATATATATACATTGATCGCGAGCTTAATATATATATATATATACTTTGTAATCCCAACGGTACAATGTTAGCGCTAATGGTCTGACAAACCCACCTACATGTACAACAACGATAGGTGATTTAAACCCGCCCATACAATTACAATGTTACGAGTTGTTATTCGATGTTACAAGTTGCTATACGATGATACAAGTTGCTATTACTATGCCATGTCCCTAAGTTGCTAAATAATTAATGATAACTTAAATATCGAGACGGTTGCTTAAAAGTTATCGTTAATTAATACATGAGTTGGTTCCTCATGTTAAATGGCTACAAGTTACGTTACAATTATGGTTTACAATGTGTGTGCAATGGGTCATGGTCGAGAATGATATAAAATAGCTATGCATGTAAGCTTGCGCAGCATATTATGATGATCTCGGATTTTCTGTATTACTATGTATCAATTTGTGGTTTACTCACTAGCTTTAAATAGCTAACTTTATTTTCATATGTTTCAGGTGATGCTTATGATTATTTTGCTGCGTTTGCCAAGACATAGGAATGACTTGGACCTAGAATAATAAATCAGACAATTGCATTTACTGTTTCGGTTTTATTACTTTTGTCTCATCCATTTAAGACTCATGTACTAAACTTACTACATCATTATGAAACTTAATAATTAAATACCATGTGCTTTGTTTACTATTGATATCCAATTCCAATGACAGCCCGGTGTTTCCGCCGCCGGGCGGGGTGTCACAACGCGCACGACACACCTTCTACTTGCGCGTATCGTATAAGTGGGGTGGTTTCGCAAAACCACGCGCTGACGTGGTTTACTTGCACCCGGGTTTTCCTGTACTAGGCGATACGCGCAAGCCAAGGCCCTCTCTTGCGCGTGTCGCGTAGATTAAAGTTTCTCTTTTTTTTATTTCTTATTATATAAGTTGTTCTCGTTTCGGGTCGGGGTGTCACAGTTATCATTAAAATATAAAAATATGTCGAGCTTTATGTTATTTTCCGTCTTTAATAAACCGATCAATTTCATTGCATATGATATCTAGGTACTAAATATTTACTAGTTATAATAAATAACTCTCCAATATATATATATATATATATATATATATATATATATATATATATATATATATATAGGGGAGGGTTCATTTGAGAAGAGTAAATATTGCGAGAAGAAAAAGAAATTGCTAAATTCTTCATTTTTTCAACCAAAAACGTTTTTAACTTACAAAACAATGATAGAAATGCAACATTTATTCATTAACTTTGATATTCAATATATAAAATTTAATAAATTTCGTTTATTTGTTAAACCTACACATGTGGAAGTCATGTGTAGGTTAGGTTACTTACACATAACCTACACGTGTGTAGGTAATTTTAAAACGCTAAAAACACATACGTAAAAAATATTTTAATGATTTTTTTTAGTTTATACCTTACACATTTGTATGTAGGAAGTGAATTTATTTAAAAAAATTAAACAAATAAAAAGTTTTTTTAGTGATTTAGGTTTCTTCTTTTTCTTCTCGCAATATATGAGTCTTCTCAAATGAACCTCCACCTATATATATATATATATATATATATATATATATATATATATATATATATATATATATATATATATAAGAGTTATTCTACATAGGGTTGAAAATCTAAGAATGCTAAAAAGGATTTATAACCTTTAGATCTCTCTTTTAATGGTTGAGATCAATTTGTAGGGAAAAAAAATGGTGGAAGGATACATTAGTCATAGCAACTTTTGTTGACTTTCTCTCTTCACATGCAAGGCACATGTCAATTTCCCCACTTTTTTTAAAACGTTCATAACTTTTGGATACGATATTATTTTTTAAAAAAAATTACACCAAAAAAACAAGCGTTTTGTTATCTTTAAAACGCGTATAATATTGATATATAAAAAATAAAAAAAAAAATTCGGCACTTGTCTAGTCCTTGTGTATTATCATGTGATTGTGTTATATTATAACTAGTGAAATATCATTTTTATCCGTTCATTCTTAAGTCATTATGTAATATCATCTTATTTTAAATATTTGTTGTGTCATCTTATGTGTTTAGAAATTATCACTGTGTCACAAATTGTTAATATGTGTTTGAGAAATGTTCAAAGACGAAGTCATTTTTTGTTACAAAGTGTGAGAATGACGCAATGGTAAACAAAGACACAATGACACTTATAAAAAAAATTCTAACTCACAATATAAATCAAATTTAAAAAAGTGGTTCGGAGACCTTGTTCCCCATGTATTCCTCTTTCAAAAAATAAATAAACGAAAAATTAAAAAATTACCGTTTTTTTATTTTTTTATTTTTTAAATTAGACACATCATGACTTTTTTCATTGTGTCTAATTTAAAAAAAATAAAAAACGGTAATTTTTAAATATTTTAAATTTTTCGTTTATTTATTTTGACAGAGGAATACATGGGGAACAAGGTCTTCAAACCACTTTTTTTAAAATATGATTTATATTGTGTTAAAAAATTTTAAAAGTGTTATTGTGTCTTTGTTTACTATTATGTCATTCTCACATTTTGTAACAAAAAATGACTTTGCCTTGGATTATTTCTCAAACACAAAATAACAATTTGTAAAACTGTGATAATTTCTAAACACATAAAATGACACAATAAATCTTTACAATAAGATGATATTACATAATGACTTAAGAATGAACTGATAAAAGTGATATTTCACTAGTTATAATATAACACAATCACATGATATTACACAAGGACTAGACAAGTGCCAAAAAATATTTTTTATATATCAATATTATACGCGTTTTAAAGATCAAAAAACGCTTGTTTTTTTGCGTAAGTTTTTTAAAAAAATAATATCGTATCCAAAAGTTATGAACGTTTTAAAAAAGTAGTGGAATTGACATGTGCCTTGTATGTGAAGAGAGAAAGTCAACAAAAGTGGCTATGACTAATGTATACTTCCACCAAATTCTTTTCTTACAAATTGATCTCAACCATTAAAAGGAGATCTAAAGGTCATAAATCCTTCTTAACATTCTTAAATTAAAATCATTTGTAGGATAACTCTCCTTTATATATACTAGCAGAACACCCGCGCAATGCGGCGGCGGCGACAATTTATAATGTGATACGTATTTTCTGATAGTTTATCAAGTATTTTGAAAGACGTTTTACGACGACAATTTACAATTTGAATTTTTGTGCAATCTTTTTACAAAAATTGAGTCTTCCATTGCCAACAATAGCATAAAATAGAAAAAATCATGACGCAACAACCTTTGTAAACAAAACAATTCACATGTACAATTCACATGTATCATGACACAACACAACTCACACAAACCATTTATATAATCATTCACACATAGAAACAATAATAAAACATTCAATCTAAAGGATCATCTATAGATCAAGGCTTAAAAGAACGGAAATGTGCCTCAAGGCGTTTTCCCTTCAAGGCGCAAGGCGCCTCAAGACAAACCGAGGCGTAAACCAAAAGCAAAATTAAAATATAAATATAAAAGTTATGTATCTTATAAAACTTTATCTTATAAAGAGTAAACTGCAGTTTTGGTCTCTGTGTTTTGATATCATTAACAGTTTTAGTCCCACCTTAATAGTTTTGGTCCCTGTGTTTTTATTTTCTAACAGAATTTGTCCCGAACACTAACTTCATCCAATTTTTCGTTAAGTCTCTCACACGAGCCCCACATCTAAAGGGTAAAAATGTCATTTCTCCCTCTCTTTTATCTAAGTCATCATGTAGGCTAACATTTTTATTTAGTCGTTTGTCAAAAAGAGCGAGAGAAATGATATTTTTACTCCGTATGTGAGAGAGACTTAACGGAAAATTGGATGAAGTTAGTGTTCGGGACCAAAACTGTTAAAAAATAAAAACACAGGGACCAAAACTGTTAAGGTGGGACTAAAACTGTTAATGGTATCAAAACACAGGGACCAAAACTACAATTTACTCTCTTATAAAACTTAAAATACTAAACTTAGAAGAGCAACATTTTCATAACTATTATCATCTTTAAAACATAAAAAAAACATCAAAATAACACAAAAACAATAGTCATAGAAATAACAATGTCTAAAGCATAAAAAACACAATACGTTTGTAATCAAAATCAATGTCAAACGGCATAAAAGGCATCAGCACTGCCAATGTCAAACGGGTCATATATGTAAGTCTTTCACCCGCCCTCTACCGGTTGTTCTACTTCTTTTCCATACTTCCAAGCAGAATCCTTTCTAGAGTTTTTAGTCGACATCCCAAAAAGACTATATAAAACAAAACAACAAGATTAAACGGGGCATTCAATTTAATTAAGCAGTAACAATATTAACATAAATTTCTAACCGCAGGTCAGCATCATTAATTTTAAGCATATAAATCCCCAACAATCTAAGTATAAAGTATCTAAAGTAGACCAGTAATACATTCATTATTAATAAACAGAAATATCTAACAACTATCTAATAGCAAATTAACATTTATAAGCTGAACATCAGTCAATATCTAACACAAACTATATAATAGCATATTAACATTGAACTATTAAAGGATCAACATCAACTATCAATAGCATATTAACAAGTAAGGAAAAAATCAATATCTAATAGCAACAGTAGGACATCCACTTTCCTGAAATATATAACATCCACTTTCCTAAAATATATAACATACCTTAATCAATAGCAGCTAAAATTACATGCACAATCAAGTCCATTTCCATAAGAGACTCGTTAGACTTGTGATAAATTGAGTTAACTTGGATGAAAAACATGACACTGTCAAATTCCAGGTTAGGTACCCATTTAGACTTGTAATTACTTGTTTCTTTGCTGATTACTACTGAGAATATCTAAAACTAATACGCCGTTGACTATTATTGTAAACACATTACTAAGTCACTAACATGTCAATTAAAATGTAAACACATTACAATTAGACAAACAATATTTTTATTTATTGGAAAACAAACCTTATTCTGTTAGCATATGATATCTTGTTTTCTCTCCGGCCTTGCCTAGAAGACAAGGCCTCTCACTGCCATCTTCACAAAGTCGTCCAGATCCACATCTTCATCTTCTTGTCAAACATTCTATGAGTCAGACCTGAAACAAATGAAGCAAGAAACAGACATCAATCATGGCTGGAAGAAATCAGTTGAAACGTTGGAGAAAGTGTTGTTCTTTTCGAACACACATTCGGATTACGACACCATGATGAAGATTTTCAAAAAAAAGCCAACTTACTTTAACAATGTATAACAAATCCCAAAAACAAAATACCATATCGGATATAAATAAGCAATTGTCATTACTAAAATTCAAGCAGTTCATCCACAAATGATAATCATCTAGATTTGAGAAGCAAAAATATGAGTTTAAAATGTCAATAAGAGTTGTATAAATTACCATTAAGCACAAACACAACAACTGGTGAGCAAATATAGCCTGCTTAACGAAAACAGAAACAATAGCAAGGGCAACACGTTAAGTTCAAGAACCACAATCTAACGACAAATGCAAGCCTGCAAGATCCATATAAAATTATAAACCATACCCGCTGACCACCACCTCTACGATGGCAAAAAACCCGGTGAGAAAAGCAACTATTCATGGTCGGAACCGGTTTCCGTATCTCCAAACGCACCATCGTTTTCGTTGGGTGAGAGCGAATTTTGTGCATGTTTGGGATTGCTTATTATAACCTCCTTTTGACTTATTAACTTTTGAGAAGTTAATAAGTTAAAAAATAGTGTTTGGATAGTTAATTGAAAAGGAGTTTTAAGGCTTAAAAAAGGAGAAAAGGAGAAGTTGATGGTGAGTGACTTCTCCAAATAGAAGAAAAGGAGATGGAAAAAGAGAAAAGGAGAAAAGGAGAAGCAATCCCAAACATGCCCTTTGTATCCATCGTTTTCATGAGTGAATCCATCGTTTTCATGGACGATGTTGAATTTGAACATAAATGCCGACCCTATGAAACCCTAAATTGGGAGAGAATGTTAGCGGCGTTCTTCAAATTGAGATTTCAGATTTAGGGCTGGGTTTTGTATAGTTTTTATTTTGAGAAAATATTAGTTTTTTTATCTAGGTTCAAGGTAATCTGTTTTTTTTTTAAAGAGAATGCGTATTTTAGTCATACTATTTTTTTTTCTCCACATACTAGGCACATGTCAATTCCCCCACTTTTTTTAAATGTTTATAACTTTTACATACGACATTATTTTTTTAACAAATTACACCATAAAAACGATCATTTTTTTCTCTTTAAAACGCGTATAATATTAATATATAAAAAAACGAACTTTTTTCACATTTTTTCAACTCATTGTGTCTTGCGTCAGGTCATTATTTCTTTCATCAGGTCATTGTGAGGGTTGTTGTGTCATTTATCGGGTTATTGTGTAATCTTATTTGACAAGGATTACACAATGATCTAATAATAATTACACAATTACACAAAAAGTATTTCGAAGATCTTGCTTCCACATCTGATTCCTTCAAAAATAAATAAACGAAACTTAAAAAAACTACTATTTTCCCATTGTGTCTTTTTTCATTGTGTCTAATTTAAATAATAAAAAATCAATAATTTTTTAAATTTGATTTATATTGTGAGTTATAATTTTTTTTAAAAGTGGCATTGTGTCTTTGTTTACCATTGTGTCATTCTCACACTTTGTAACAAAAAAATGACTTTGTCTTTGAACATTTCTCAAACACATATTAACAATTTGTGATACGGTGATAATTTCTAAACACATAAGATGACACAACAAATCTTTACAATAAGATGATATTACATAATGACTTAAGAATGAACCGATAAAAGTGATATTTCATTAGTTATAATATAATACAATAACATGATATTACACAAGGACTAGACAAGTGCCGAAAAAAATGTATTTTTTATATATTAATATTATACGCGTTTTAAAGATAAAAAACGCTTCTTTTTTGGTGTAATTTAAAAAAAAAATAATATCGTATCCAAAAGTTATGAACATTTTAAAAAAGTGAGGGAATTAACATGTGCCTTGCATGTGGAGAGAGAAAGTCAACAAAAGTGGCTATGACTAATGTATCCTTCCACCAAATTTTTTTCTTACAAATTGATCTCAACCATTAAAAGAAGATCTAAAGGTCATAAATCTTTTATAGTATTGTATAAAAGAGATTTTATAGATACTAATAAATATAATTGTTTCTAAGTCAAGAAAATAACCATTTAACGTCAAAAATCGAAGTAATTGTATAAAAACGTTACGACTCGGCCGAGTCGAGCTGAGATAGGCTGGGCTTGAGCTCGAGCTCGATCTTAAATGAGCCAGCTTGACTCAGTTCGTTTTTCTTATCAAGCTAAAAAGTCGAGCTCAAGCTCAGCTCGTTAAAAGCTCGAGCCCAATCAAGCCGGCTAGTTAATTTTTTTTTAATTTTTAATAATAAAAAACATAAAGAACTAACATACTTATATACTTATATGTATTATTTATGTTTTTGTTTTATATTGTTATATGTTGTGAATTAATTAAACTAAAAGTTTCAACATTTTAACCACATATCTTAATTAAACTTAATACATTTTACTAAAACTAATATATATACATATATATATATATATAATGTATATTTTAAGTTGGCTCGTGAGCTCACGAGCCGAGTCAGGCCTAACTCGAGCTCGACTTGAACCAATTCGAGCCGAGCCGACTTGTTTACATCCGAGCTTTTTTCAAACGAGCTTCGAGCAAGTCTCGAGCCGAGAGCTTTTTGAACACCCTTACACATACGGCAATAGCCCCTTAGCTACTTACAGATTTTAGAAGGGAGATGTGTTTGGCTAATCTTCCATAAACACTTCGAGTCAATGATTTTGTAAGATTCTTTTTATTTGGTTTATTGAATTTGGATTTATAACCGTGTGACAAACGGTTTTTTCTTGCATATTTATAACCTGTGTGACAGACGAGTCATGTGTGATAGACATACTTTCAGATCCAACTAAGCTTTTGTTGGTTGAATATTAATTATTTGTGTATGTTTGGATTAATATCTTTTTTGACACATTGATGTATGATTAAGATTTGCATAAATAATTGATAATGTGTGACATATAGATATATGCTTAATTATCATTTAACCAATAGTATCTAATAACACGAGCTAGCTGTTATTAGTGAATTACAAAATCAGAATCTCGGAATGATCACGTTTTCTTACCATTGTTTTTACAATCTTTAAGTAATCATTAGTGTTAGTGTTTTCAGTTAATTTCTTTAAATCAATCTTAAAGTTTACAAGAAAATAACAACTAGCATTAACCACGGACACCTCAATGGATACAACCTATTTCCATTATACTAGAGTTTTTAGTAGGTTTTTACATAGACCACTGACGAAATCTATCAAAATGCCGTCGTTGCATCGTTCTTAAAACAATATTTAAAATGCCAAGAAATCGTTATTAAAGCCCAAGTTAAAATGAGTTAATTGTGCCAGAACTCATTTTAATTATTGGATTCAATTTACATTTTTTTTAACAGCAACATCGGAAAATCGAGTGGTTAGACCACCCGAAGGCAACCACTTCATTACGAGCTATCCCACAAAGGCCCCCGTTGCACCCTTCTAAAAGAGGAAATCCACCCGGATAAAATAGAAAAAGCTCCCCTGTCAGAGATAAAACCCCTGACCTTGTGAACCTTAAGATTTATATCTTACCGTTGTACCATCACCCCAACGGCTATTCAATTTACATATATAGGGGTTCTTTGTTTGTTGAATTGATGCCATGTGCGGAGAAAGAATCTTGAAGAATATGATTGCAAATCTTTATCATTTAAAGCATATTTTTAGAAAATTCAATTTACATATTATTTTATTTAGATTTCAACTAAAATTGAAGTCATCGGTTCAGTTGTAGGCCCCAAGCTCAAGATTATAAATTCCACTCAAACGAATACAAGGACTGAGGACATAAGCCCATGCATGTAGATGATAGAAGATATAAGTCTATAGGATTTTGGAGGCTTACGAGTGAGATTTAAGTAACCATTTAACTAACCATTTCTTATATTTTTTTACTAATAAAAGGTCAAAAAGGTTGATGGTGTCTAGGGGTGTTCATTCGAATCGAATGCGAATTGGGCGAATTAGGCGAATCGAATTGGTCGAATTGAGACTTTTAAAAACTGTATTCGTATTTGATCCACATTCGAATTAAAATCTATGTATTCGATTCGATTAGGTTATTCGAATTCGAATCGAATTCGAATACATTCGAATGTATTCGCTTTAAAAATATAAATAAACAAACACTTCAAGTAACAATACAAATGTAGCACCAACATAACATAAGTCTAAAACATCACCCAAACAAGGTGTTTCATCCAAACAATATGCAAAATACTAGCACATTAACAAATCTAAAACATGTTAAAAAAAAGTCTAAAACTGCATAATCAACAAAAAAAGACTATAAACAAATTTAGAACATGTAGAAACAATAATTAAGCAGCTACCACAACACCAAATCATGTTCATATGCAAAAACAACAATTAAGATTGGGTAATGAGTTGGATTTGAGTATTTTAACTTTACTTCAAGCCCATTAAATCATATTAATATATAGATATATTAAAAATATATATATATATATATATATATATATATATATTTCTTATTCGAATTGGGCGAATCGAATGCAAATACTGAAAATCATATTCGTATTCGATCCACATTCGACAAAATTATTCGAATCGAATTCGAATGACCGAAAGTCGATTTCGAATGGCCTTAATCGAATTAGATTCAAATCGAATTTCGAATAATTCGAATGATATTCGAATAATGAACACCCCTAATGGTGTCTAATTGATATGTTACAAAATGGTAGGATCTAAAATAAAAATAAAAGTTTTAAAGATATTCCTAATGGTTAATTCTAGTACATTTATCATTTTTATGTAACAACTAAGCTTCATGATTGAAACATATCAAATTTAACTAATAAACATTCAGTAAAACACAAACATACGTGAAACGTCGATTTTCAGCTTATTACCCTCAGTTAGATCATTTTACTTTATTTTGTAGGTATATTAGTTTCTATTGGTTTCAACTATCATTTTTTGTTTTCTACCGGTCCTAACTATTGAAATGACTGGTAACGGTCCCAACTTTTATCACTTTGACAACCAACAGTTCGTCGTTAAATTTTTTTAACGCCATTAAGTTTTTTCGAATTCAAACCGATGTTTAGGCCTTTTGATCGGAAGAAAAATACGAGTCAACAAATGTAAAACTTATCTCGAAACATCCCTCCGAACGATAAAAAGTTTACATTTGAGTGAAGCACCGTTAGGTTTAAACACCCGATTGAAGCACCGTCTCGTTGTTTAGAGCGCCATTTCGAGGTAACTTTTACATCAATTGACTTGTATTCTCTTCCGATCAAAATGCCTAAAACATCGGTCTTAGATTCGGAAATAACTTAACTGAGTTAAAAAACTTCACGACGGATTGTTGGTTGCCAAAGTGATAAAAGTTGGGACCGTTACAACCAATTTAATAGTTGGGACCGGTGAAAACCAAAAAGTGATAGTTGGTACCGGTATAAACCAATATACATATTTTCTAAAAAAACACCCGTTCAAATACAACCATGACTAAGGACATAGACGAGAAAGCTAGCAGGTAAAAAGTTGATGATTTACTTTGAAAACTTCAGCTTCAAGCACATTTTACCCGCTCTGTTTTTTGGCATTTAAAATTTACTCGATTTTTTTTGTCAAGGATGTAACTTATTAATTCTCAACTTTTATCTCTCATCCACACACTTGAGATACACTACCCTTAATGTATATGTTTTTAGACACAAACTAAATCTAAAAATACAGACTCAATCTACAAAAACGTCAGTCTCCTCATGCATGAAATCTACGTTGTCTCCAATATAGAATTATAGATAGAGAAACTACTAAAAATAAAATAAAAAATAAACTAAAAGTACAAAGTTGTAACAAACACACCTAATTTACATAACTTCATAAAACGTTATAAATTAACGGCAACGACCGTATAGCATTTCATTTGCGGCCGCCTTAACAAACTAATGCTGTTGGATGCTCAAATGACCAGAACTTTTGCTTGAAACTATGAAAAGATAATATGCAAATCCCCAAATAGTTCTTGCACCAAACCGTTATGTGTTGTAAAGAAAATATTACAACTATTGGCCATAGTACCTTCGTGAATGCCAACATACCATCAAGATCTGGAATATGTGTATATTGGGATTAGTTCATCAATTCTACAATACAAAATCAACTTATTAAGACAGTATCTTGGCTTTTGAAACCTTTTTTGAGCTTCTTTTGAAGACGCTATATCTTGCCTCTTGATATCCTGTAGTTCATTTACAACTGCTGATGGTATAAAAAGGGATAAAAGAAAATTGTTAGCTAAGACTTCAACATATATAAAAATGATTTAATTTCAACTTAATTAACACGCAAGATTTATTACCAATTAATTTTGGTACAAAAGGCCGAGTCCATACGATCCCTTCAAAAAGTCTAAAAGTTTATTATTTACACTCTTCATCTCTGCTTTTATCGTTTGCCCTTTTATTAGTCGTTCGTTGTCGCTAAAACAAAGAATCAATTGCACCTTCCTACCAACAAACTGTACGTACGTCAAGATCAATAGAGACAAATCAATGACTACAAAAGTAGGTCTTTCTAGGTTTGCAATCCGATACCCCACCGCCAAAATCTAAATCCAAAGAAACATACATACCACTTACATCATATCATCGGAATAGAAGATGAAAACATATGTCGTTCGCCTTCAAATTGGGACCGATTAGCTAAATATGAAGTCAGCGATGGAGTTGGAGGTTGGCGGTGGATTTGGTTAAAGGAAAGAAGCAAATTAAGTAATATGAGTTGTGGATCGAGGTGGTCATCGCCTTATCAGAGAGAAAAGAGCACTAGAAGAGAAACCCGCCCCGCCCGCATATGGAGGAACCGCAAAGTTTAAACGGCCTAGATTGATATCTAAGATTATATCTCCGGTACCTGTTACTATTTTGTCTCTGTATACTGAAAGTTACCAAACCACGCTAAATAAGAAAATTGTCAAAAAAAAAACAACTCTGTTGGCTAAGACCTTTATGTTAATTAAATCAGGAAGACATAGACGTTGATAAATAGATTATATGATCCGCATACCTATTAATCAAATCTCGTTAATTGTTTATCTCCTTAATTATTAATTTTTTTTGTTAATGACATTGAAGAATTTGGAATATTTATCCTCAATTCCTCATCGACCTTTTGTTTCCAACCATCACCGTGTAACCATAGTGTCTGCTTTCTTTAGAAACATCATTCTTGAAGACGATATCTTTGTCCTCATGGACGGTTTGTCGATAACCATCTCTCTAATTGACTTAATGTTTCTTGTATTCCCGTAGGCATAGGTATCGTCTCATTGTCAAGATCATAATGTCAATGTTGAATTCTTGTTTTGAATTAATATCAAGTATGTTTATTTTCTTTTTCTTAAGTTATTCTTCACAATTGTTTTGTTTGTGTTAATAATGGAAAATAATCATGTTTACAATGCTGGGTATGATACCAACAGTTACACTTCTGGGTATGATTAATCTTGATCGATGAATTCATTTTCAGTTCAATGAAGATGGGTCATGAACTGGTTAATTTTGTGTTAATATATAGGTTATCAGGTTAATAAACAGTTGTATTATGTAGTTATTAGTTGTTTATTTGGTTTTTGTGAACAGCTTGATTATATTAAAAGAACAAAATTAGCAAGAACATAGACTACAACAATAAAAGAAAATTACAATTTATGTATAAAAGTGACTATTTCACATAGACCACTCCAAGCATCTTAAATTGGCTTTATTATTTGTAGAGATTAGGCCGTCATCATCCAGACTATGCCAAGCCCCAAACCTGACTCCGTACCTACGGGAGACCGGGGCCAGGGGATAACACCAACGGGCGAAGTATTTGACCAGACTTTACGATAGGCCCGGAGAGAATGAATAACTTGACAAAGTATTAGTTTCTCCTCTTGGCGACCTGAAAACATAGCCGTTTGAAGAGGGCAAGATGACAATAATAAAGGTGAAAAGACCCGACCAAGAGGAGCACATGACAGACCAATGGATTAAAGCCTAGTCAGAAATATGCTATTATCACATAGATAAAAGAATGTTCTAGAAGCATGTATAAATACCTATTTTATAAAGCATTAAGATTCATTCAATACCAAATCAAGAAATATTCACTTTACAAATACCTGTTCACTTACTTATCATTACTGCTCGTCTCATAAAACTGACCCCACTAGTTACATTCATTGCTCCCAGAACCTTGGAAGCAACAAGTGGCGCCATCCGTGGGACGCTCTTGAGGAGAAAGAAATGTCGTCTAACCTTTTTCAAACCCCAAAGCGACCAGACCCCACCCAATTGAACGATCCGTGAGATGAGTCAGTCATCAACTCAACCGGAGATCCCCGCTAAAACTAACCCCAACCTCCCGGACCACCGGGAGGAAATGTGATCAACCAACCGACCAGTGCCCCCCGGGACCAAACGCATACTTGTCATCCTTGACCCAGAGAGGAACCGTCATATACACAGACTCAGAGGAGGAAGAGCCACATGAGGACTCACCAAAGGATGGGAGGATAACGACAGATTTCGTGAAACAAAATAAGGCAGCCATCCTGACACAACTTGCCGAGTTAGAAAAGATCGAGCGACTAAACGAAGTCAAACAAAAGTTGACATTCGACCAATCCCCCCAGGCACCACAAGTGTGCTGCCACCAGCTGTCAACATGCCGGTCACAAACCCGCCAACAACCACCCCATTCCAAGGGTCACACTTTCAGCCACAGATGTTCATCCCCCACCCCTTTCACACACAGTTCCCACAGTTCCCTCCCGGAGTACCCCCTGGCATGCAATACGTTTTTTCCCCTGTCCAACCACTACAAGGCCCAACCCCGGTTGGAGCCCCAACGAATTTGCAAACAAACCCAGGGCCAGGCGCAGGAACTTCCGAGGACGACCTCTCAAAGCCTTATGTTCCGGAGAATTTGGCGACTGAATCAAAGTTCACTCGACGTATAGCCAACTTCCAGTTCCCAACAAAGCTAAAAATGCCAAACGGAATAGGCAAATACAGTGGTACCGGAGATCCGGATGATCACATTCACGCGTTCAAAGGCGCGGCACAAGTGGAACGCTGGGCGCTCCCGATCTGGTGCCCCATGTTTGCCCAGACGTTTACAGGCCCAGCGAGAGTATGGTTTGACGTTTAAAGACCGTTTCTTGAGGGCTTTCCACCAATAAAGAAAGGCGTTAAAAAATCAAGGGGAGGTATTGCAGATAAGAAGAAATGACGGCGAAGCCATTCCTGAATATATTGAGCGGTTCAATAGAGAAAGTATGAATATACCGGACGTACCGGAAGTTATGAAGGTAACAATCTTTATCAATGGTCTAAGGCATAACCAGTTGTGTGGGAAGCTAAGTGCCCAGTTCCCAAAGACACTAGATGAAGTGATGGATTGGGCCAGAGCATACCACAAAAGGAAGGAGGCGGAAGACCAAATGAAAGAAATGAAGGGTCGAAGAAACAAGCATGTGCGAAGAGACGAAAAGAGAGAGGGGCAGCAAGCAAACCGGCAACGAAACGACCGGGACACAAGAAAAAGGACTTTCTCCCCGTATAGGGCAGAAAGGAGCGGAGAAAGAAGGTCGTTGATAGTCATGTATAGGTTGGACTCACCGGCATGTCGGTGTTATATATTTTGTATGTATTTTGTATGTTTTAGTACTAGCGAACCTACGGGCGAATCTATAGATTCGCCCGTAGCACAGTTTTGTTTTTGAGTTGGTGTCGACCGGGCGAACCTGATTGTGCCCGGCGAACCTATATGGTTCGCTAGATAGATTCGCTGTCAGCGAATCTATCAGCGAACCTGTGTCTAATATATATTGTAACCTTATCTTCATGAAATGCAACATTTTGCACAACTTTGACAGAAATCTTATCCAAAACCCTTGTGTTGTTTGTGTGTTTACTGGAGGTGCTAGGAGCATATATTACTCATCTTTGTAGCGTATTTACCTCCGGTTGTGTGGTTTTAATCTCGTTATTTGTTGTTTGGTTATAATACACTTTGTTTGTTTGAGTCAAGTTTGTTTATTGTTATACAAGTCATTATAGCACTGAAATCACGATCTAGATGGACCAACAAGTCATTATAGCACATGATTGATGTTGAAGAGACGATGAAGGAGGTCAGAAGTATTGTGTTTGGGATATGTCAGATAGGCTCAGCCCGAAAACAAAGTAAACAGTGACTGTGCAGCCAAACATAACGTTCAAGATCTCAGGCAACAAGGATTATCCCCTTGACATGATTGGATTGCACAAAGATACGGGTTCTGTCAAAAATGGGTTGAGAGCGTCAAATCTTTGCCTTGATTTCCCTAATCATCCCAAATCACCCTCACCCTATCCCGGAAATCGAGTTTCTAGTGTGCAATACATATAAAAAGCTGCTAGTGATGCTCTTCGGAAAAACCTCTGAGTGAGTTACTTGTTAACCCCTCAGAAAGTATTGAGTCAAAGTGCTTAACTCCTCTGCTATACGAAAGTATTGACCTGGAGTTGGTGGATCTTCTCTGCTATACGGAAGTATTGACCTGAAGATTCACCGAGCATGCTCAAATGTTTATCTCCTCTGTTATACGTCGGTATAGACCTGGAGCTCTGAACTATTTGAGTTTCACAAATAATAAGTCGCATTGTGTTCAAAAGAATCAATTGCTGACATGCTCCACTCACAAAAAGATGCAAAAATTGCACAGTGTCAAAAAAAAAATGCTAATGCATCGATCAATATTCAAAATTTGATCTTCGAAATTCAAGCAAAGTCAATCGTATTGCTCAGATATATCCTGATGACAGAACTTGTTCTTTTTACCTAGATGTCTGTGGGGACCGAGTTGTCTGAGCTTCTTCAATCAAACCAAAAACATGATAAAAGGAGCTGCTGATCTCTTGTTGAAAGGACTAAGGCATGGGTTTAAATGGACAAACATATCTGCAATTCCGCCAATCAATGATTCTCCGGATTCTGCTCAAAACGTCATGAAAAATATATATATCCTTCTTTAGCTTTTAATTCTTGCTTTTTCTTTCATTTTATTTTTCTAACTTTTCTCTTGTTATTATTATTTTTTTTAGGTTTATGTGTTTATTTTCGGAGCGTTGAAATCGTGGGACATTTTCGTGGATTTACAAAGAATTTAAAATTTGAGAAAAACCAAAAACATTTTTAATTTTTCTTGTTTTGTGTCCCAGCGAATCTACTAGCGAACCTACAGGATCGCCAGAACCTCAGGTTCGCCCGGAACCTCTTTACATCGCCGCCGTAGTTTCTCATGTCTTTTGGTCTTCGGGCGAATCTAAAGTTCGCTAGTGGTTTGGTCAGCGAACCTATGACTGTATATATATGTAGTGACAGCGAAACCTTTCACACATTCGCTGTCACTATTACTGTAGCCGTTTCATATTTTTCAAAAGTCACACGTTCGATTCTCACTCACCAACGATCTTTTTCATCATAATCTGACCTAATTCCGTCTGGTATGTAATCGTCTTCATCTTAATCTTTGTTTCAACCCATCAATCGCACATTAACCCTCTTAAATTCGTCGTTCTGTGATTTTGAGTAAATCAAATGACTGATCTTGTGTTATTAGTTAGGAATTTACTTCATGATATCCTCGTTTGATGATTATATTGCATGATTGTTGCTTTGTTTGCTTGATTATGGTGTATTGACTGTGATTTCGGCTGTTTTTCAAAAACTAGGGTTTCCAGCGAACCTATGTGTTCGTCTGGCGAATCTGAACGAAAGTTCAAAACTTCGAGCGAACCTATGCCGTTATGCCGCCCGTGCATCAACATAGATTCGCCCGACTGTTTCTAGCGAACCTATACATTCGCTCGACCAAATGACTGATTTTTCATGTCAGCGAATCTATAGGTTCTGATGCCAAATCTTAGGTTCGCTCTTTCAGCGAACCTATTTATCCAGCGAATCTTTTAACTGTTTTCAAAATCTTCGTTTCTGATCAATCTTCGTTTATTTTTCAGGCACGATGTCTACATTATTCTTTGAAAGAAAGCACAATATGTGTGCTTTGCTTGATGAGAATCATGAAAAAGCCGGTGGGTATAGAGATTGCATCAGATGATTGAAGTCGTCTCTCATTCATCACGCCATTTCTCATTCACCGACTATATACGAGCTGCATGTTCGAGATTTCTGGAGAACAGCAGTGATGAATGTATCTGTACAGCCATCACGGATCTGTGCCAAAGTCAGTGGGTTTGACTTGGAATTTACTGAAGCCAATGTGGCAAGGATTTTGAGATTGGAGGATGATGTCGGTGAGGAGGTTAGCATGACGGCAGAGGAAGTTTATGGGGCATTCAGGACAGCTGGTTATGAAGGTCCTATGCCGGGGGAGAAAAAGATGGAATTCGTGAAATCTTATTTGATCCAAGAATGGAGATACATTGCACACGTCTTCATCATGTGCTTGGATCATAGGAAAGGGGGTACTGACGGGTTAAACTTGGATTGGGCTCGGGCCATGATGCTGTTTTGCCGAGGGCAAAAAGCAAATCTTGCGAAGCTTATCTAGAATTACATGCTCGAAAACATCCATGCTACGAAGGCAGGCAAATGGCTGATGTACCCCAGATTTATTCAGATGATTTTGAATGACAAATTGCCAAATCTGCCCGGTTGTTGGTGATGAGCTGAAGATATGGGAAATGCATTCGAGGATATTCAGAGACTGTAAATCGGTGAGATCTGATTGTGTCGGTAGGACTTCTTATTTGTGGGAGAACATGTACACTGCTGATCGATGGGTACAAATTCAGAGATTAATGGAGACTGAAAGGAAACGGGGTGGTGAGAACGTAGAGGTTATTGAGAAAAGGTTGAAGAAGAGAAAGCCATATGCTAAAGAAAAGGACTATTCGTTTGATCGGGAAGTAGATGAGATACAGGCAGAGATCGATGCGGGAAGGGAGATCAGAACAAAGAGGAAATCTGATGCACCGACTGAAGCGTCAAAGAAGGCGAAGCATGATATTTCGGGTACATCTACTGAATTAGTTGGTAAATTGAAGGGTGAGATTGATAGTTTGAAGGCAGAGTTGGGGGAGCTGAAGAGTAAATATGCGGAATTGGAGACGCAGGATGCTGAAAAATCAACTGTTATCTTTGAAATGGGGAGAATGATGAAGGATCAACAGTGCCTAATTGTCAGAATATTCAAGGAACTGAATAGCCTGAAAGAAAAAGATGGGTCAGAACCTGCTATGTCCGAGGCTGAACTGAGAAACTTAACGGATGCTGCAAAGTATCCGTTAATGGATTGTGTGTTTGGGGATCAGGATAAAGATAAGGGTAAATCTGCTGAGGAGTTATTTGATGAGGATATGGGGATAAATCTGGATGTATTTACTGGGCCTGAAGTGGTTGTCAGTGCTGAACCGGAAATCGACGTGAATGCTGATAGTGAGGAGGACTTAGAGGATGAGCCAGAGAAGTATAAGGTCGAAGAAAAGGGGGTCAGTTATCAGTTCGAGCACATTGACTTAGATAAATCCGAATGGTTCAGAAAGGACGAAGAGGTTGTTCCTGAAGTGCCCATCTTCCAACATCTTGACGAACCAAACACCTCCCAACTGGATAGACAAGTTATAGCATGGAAATACAATTCCCTTGTGGATGCGTATATGATCAAAAGGAGGGGAGGTGATATTTGTTATATCCGAAACAGGAAGCATTTCGCCACACTGCCGAGGTGGGACTTGCGTAGGCTGGCTGAGCTGCCTTTGTTGGGAAAAGAGGACAGCGGGAGAGCCTGTGCCTTTGAGGTTACGATTAGAGAGGCTGCTCAGAATAATTTCGTTGATTTCGGGTACCAAAAACCGAGGCGGATGAGACAAAAGAAGGATAGGCACTGGGTTTCGTGGAAGGGTAAGGTCGTTTTGAAGATTGAAGCGCCAAAGATCATGACTAGGGTCAGGGTTCCGGATACGCAGCCACCCAGACTACACGATTTTCACAAGTGGTTTTATGATAATAGTACGGGTGAGGCTATTATCAGGCTCAAAGGAGAAGACCGTCCAGAAATACGTTTGTTTGATCCTATGGAGGTCTTCTCATTCTGCGATGAAGATTTAAAGGTATTGTGCGAGAATCGTATCAAGCACGGGGCTGGAGATGACACTAGGACTGAAGCAAACCTGTTTGTGAAGGTTGCTAACAAAGCCCGGGGTATTTGTGCTGAGTTGAGAAAGGTAAACGAACGGTTGAGGGTGACAGATGAGCAGCAGATGGATATGGATGACTTAACTAAGCAGCTTGATCAAACGATTGAAAAGAGGTTCGAGAAACCGGTAGAGGTTGTGGATTTGGATGTGGAAGGCGAGGAGCATACTGAGAATGTACAGGCGGAAACGATCGTTATTGATATGCCTGATACTGATGTCGCCGATGCTGAGTTTGTAGAGTCGATGCTGGTTTTTAGTGAAGATGAGGCCGGATCAGAAGATGTTACAAATCCGTTGGCCGGAATTGAAGAAAGGGCAGGAGCGTACATTGAGAACCTTTGAAGCCGAGAAAAAGACGGAGATTAAATAGAAGACTTCCCCAGGTGAGGTCCAACCTAGGGGGAGTATTGATAGTCATGTATAGGTTGGACTCACCGGCATGTCGGTGTTATATATTTTGTATGTATTTTGTATGTTTTAGTACTAGCGAACCTACGGGCGAATCTATAGATTCGCCCGTAGCACAGTTTTGTTTTTGAGTTGGTGTCGACCGGGCGAACCTGATTGTGCCCGGCGAACCTATATGGTTCGCTAGATAGATTCGCTGTCAGCGAATCTATCAGCGAACCTGTGCCTGATATATATTGTAACCTTATCTTCATGAAATGCAACATTTTGCACAACTTTGACATAAATCTTATCCAAAACCCTTGTGTTGTTTGTGTGTTTACTGGAGGTGCTAGGAGCATATATTACTCATCTTTGTAGCGTATTTACCTCCGGTTGTGTGGTTTTAATCTCGTTATTTGTTGTTTGGTTATAATACACTTTGTTTGTTTGAGTCAAGTTTGTTTGTTGTTATACAAGTCATTATAGCACTGAAATCACGATCTAGATGGACCAACAGTCGTGGATCACGAAGGAAACATTTACCCCGCTATTAAAAACCCCCGCTGAGGTCTACGCGCTGGAAAGGAAAAACAACTTGTTTACAACACCAACACCGCTAAAGAATGTCAACAAAAACTCACCGCAATACTGTGACTTTCACAGGGAAAGGGGCAAGAGACAGATGACTGCATCATCCTGAAGCGACAAATCAAAGCAGCAGTAAAATCTGGAAAACTGGCACACCTGGTCCGGGAGATTAAAAAGAAGGGTTACGAGCATGGCGGAGAAGAAAAACAGACAGAAATCCACCGTCCAACGGTAAATATGGTAGAACAAATGGAAAGTGGCACGATGATGGCATCTCAAAAGAGAAAAGGTGAAACGCTAGAAGCATGGATGAAGACCCCCATAACTTTCGAAGCTCTAGAAGAATGGGAGTCCCAAGAAAACCCAGTAACCATTACCGTGGGGGTCGACGGACACGCGGTGAGACGAGTCCACCTCGACGGCGGAAGTGGCTCGGAAGTCATGTACGAGCATTGTTTTAATCAGTTGGATCCGGAAATCCGGGCAAAGATGCAAGAAGGAACGTACTCACTAGTCAGTTTCTCCGGGGAAGTGGTTTACCCCCTGGGAAAAATCACATTACCGGTAGTGGTAGGAGAAAGCCAGCGACGGATCACGATCAACATGACATTCGCCGTGGTCAGAGCCCGTTCAACATATAACATGATCATCGGAAGACCAGGGCAGTAGTATCCACGACTCACGGTGTCATAAAATTCCCCACCCCGAAGGGCATAGCCACGATCCGTTCGTCTTCCTAGATTTTGGTCGCATCAGTCCTGGCCAAACGATGATCATGGCATCAAGGCTCTCCGGGCAGTAGTATCCACGACTCACGGTGTCATAAAATTCCCCACCCCAAAGGGCATAGCCACGGTCCGTTCGTCTTCCGAGCTTTTGGTCGCATCAATCCTGGCCAAACGACCAGAACTCCTGGAAGACCCGGACCCGGCAGTTGAAAAGTGGATAATCAACCCCCGATTTCCAGAACAAACGGTCAAGGTGGGAATGAAACTATCAGCAGACACAAAGGCAAAGTTGAAAGAGATATTCTTGGAAAGTGTCAAAGTATTCGCCTGGCAGCCAAGTGACATGACTGGAGTCCCCAGACACCTCGCCGAACACAAGCTCAAAGTAATACCGTTCAGTCGCCCTATTAAGCAAAAGAAAAGAAGCATGGGCCCGGAAAAAAGTCAGGCAGTATGTGAAGAGGTAGCTAAGCTGGTACAAGCAGGAATCGTAAGAGAGGCTAGATACCCCACCTGGATCGCAAACCCGGTCATGGTAAAAAAATCAGATGACACGTGGAGGATGTGCATAGATTTTAAAAACATTAACGAGGCGTGCCCGAAAGACAGCTACCCCCTACCAGAGATTGACAAGAAGATCGACGCCCTGGCCGGTTTCCCTTTGAGGTGTTTCCTGGACGCCTATAAGGGATACCGCCAGATCAAGATGGCAAAAGAGGACGAAGAAAAAACAGCGTTCCATACTGACGCCGGTACATTCTGCTACACCAGAATGCCTTTCGGCCTAAAGAATGCCGGTACTCGTACCAACATTTGATGGACGACATTTTCATCAAACAGGCAGGAAAAAGCATCGAGGTATACATGGATGGTCTGGTAATAAAAAGTCGGGAGGAGGAGTCAATGCTGGAGGACATAAGCACAACATTCAGGACCCTGACGGGGGCCAACATGAAATTAAATCCTAAGAAGTGTACCTTTGGGGTAGAAGAGGGAAAGTTTCTGGGGGTCATGGTAACCAAGTCAGGGATACGCCCGAATCCGGACAAGGTCGAGGCAGTAGTACATATGGCCTCCCCGAAAACGCGAAAGGAGGTACAACGTTTAAACCGAAGGTTAGTCTCCCTCAACCGCTTCTTATCCAGGATGATGGAAAAATCATACCAATTCATCACCACCCTGAAGAATTGCATTCGAATGAATGATTTTGTATGGACCGCCGAGGCTGAAGAAGCCTTCAAAGAAATGAAGAAGCACCTATGCACCCTCCCAACGCTCACCAGCCCGACAAAAGAAGAAACATTACCTTGTACCTAGCCACAACGACTCACGCCATAAGCGCAACCCTCATGGCTGACTGGGGAAACGCACAAATGCCCGTATACTTCGTCAGCAAAATTTTAAAAGACGAAGAGACGCGGTACCCGGCAATAGAAAGACTCACTTTAGCTCTCATCTATGCATCCCGAAGACTATGAAGGTATTTTGACGATCATCCCATTTAGGTCATTACCGAACAACCACTCCAGCAGGTTCTCAAAAGACCAGAGGTGTCAGGAAGGTTGGCCAAATGGGCAATAAAGTTGGGGACATACAGGATAACATACAAGTCCCGAACCACGGTAAAGGGGCAAATCATTGCGGATTTCCTTACAGAACTCAGCAACGAGGGGGAAGAGATCGCCACAGACCAAGTATCAACCCCGAAGGAACAAGGAAGCCCGGAACCAGATACGAAAGAATGGAAACTGTACTCAGACGGAGCGTCAAATAGCGAAGGAAGTGGGATCGGTTTGGTTTTAATAAGCCCGGAGGGGGCAGAAATAACCCATGCCCTGCGCCTAAATTTTCGAACGTTAAACAACGAATATGAGTACGAAGCACTTATCGCTGGCCTAAGGATTGCAAAACAAATGAAAGCTCAAGCCGTGGAAGTATACGTGGATTCACTTCTAGTGGCAAACCAAATAAATCAAATTTATGAGGCAAAATAGCCTTCTATGAAAGCTTATTTAGAGTTGGTCGAAGCCATGTCTAAACAATTCAAGCGCCTCCAGGTTAAACATATCCCCCGGAGCCAAAACAAGAAAGCAGATGCTCTAAGCAAACTAGCCTCTGTAGCCTTCAGCCACCTGGCCAAGGAGATCAGGGTGGAAGTGTTGAATAAACCATCCACATGGTCAAAAAAAGTAAGCTCAACAACTAAAAAACCGGCAACATGGATGGTTCAAATCGTCAAATACTTAACCACCGGAGAATCACCAGATAGAAAAGATGAGGCACATGCCTTGAAACAGAATGCAGGATACTACGAAGTAATCAATGGAGAATTGTACAGAAAATCATTCCTCGGACCATCCATGAAGTGCGTCGACCAAGAAGAAGGGATATACGTAGTCCGGGAGATACATGAAGGTATCTGCGGGTCCCATGCCGGTCCAAAGGCGGTAGTCAGAAAGGCAATGAACGCGGGGTATTAATGGCCGGCCATGTATCAAATGGCGGCGAAGTGATCTAAAAATGTGTTTCCTGCCAAAGGCAGGCCCTAGTCAGTCGGAGGCCGGCCCACCTCATGATTCCGGTTTCCTTTCCATGGCCTTTTTACAAATGGGGAATCAACATCGTGGGTCCTTTCCCGGAATCCGTCGGCAAAGTAAAGTTCCTCTTGGTGGCCATTGACTACTTTAGCAAATGGATCGAAGCGAAACCACTAGTCACGATAACCGACCAACATATCAAAAAATTCGCATGGGAAAATATTGTCTGCCGTTTCGGGATTCCCGGAGTTATAGTCAGCGACAACAGCAAACAAGTCGCGGAAAACCCATTCAAAGCCTGGTGTGACAAATTACAAATAAAACAAGTATTCGCTTCGGTGGCTCACCCACAGGCCAACGGTCAAGTGGAACTGGCAAACAGAAGCCTAGTAGAGGGGATAAAAACCAGGCTGGGAAGAGAGTAGGGTTCATGGGCGGAAGAGCTATCTCATGTCTTGTGGGCACACAGGACAATGCACAAGACCAGTCATGGAGAAACACCGTTCAGTCTGGTCTACGGCACAGAGGCCATGATCCCAGTGGAAATAGGGTCAAAAACCCCAAGGACTATCCCCACTGGTGATAGAGAAGCAGACCTTCGAACTAACCTCAACCTACTAGAAGAAAGGAGAGAGATAGCCGCTATCAGGGAAGCAAGTTATAAGAAGACCATGGGAAAATACTATAATGCCCGAGTCCGAGAAGTCGTGTTCCAACCAGGACAACTGGTGTTGAGAAGTAACGAGGCAAGCAAAGCTGAAAGTCAAGGCAAGATGGGCCCTCAGTTGGAAGGACCTTACCGGGTCACGGAGGCGTCTAAAACCGGTGCGTATACGCTGGAGCGAATGGATGGGACCGTACTCCCAAGGACCTGGAACGCAATTCATCTCAAAAAATATTACATATAATATTTTTTCATAGTCCGGCCTAAAACCCGAACACCGGGTCAGCATGTATTAAAAACTTATCAGTGTTGAATCAAGTGGGAACATTTCTATTTTTAAAAAAGGCTTGCCTTTGATAAACTAGGGAACAAACACCCTAATCACTTATAACTGGTAAAAGAATGGGGGACAAAAACCCCGGGGGACAAGACAGACCCCCACTATAATACGTTAGCGAGGAATAAGCACCTAAAATATTTAAGACCCCACCAAGTGGGGCAAGTACCATCCATATTACAAAAAACCCCTCATTAAAAAGGGGGGGGGGAACACGAGGAACTAAAATAAAGCCTCGGCCAGGACACAAAACGTCCACAAAAACGACCCACAAAAAGGTCGGTCACAAGTATCAAGAACAAGTTTGATATCAAAAGCCCCACAAGCCGGGGAGACTATCAAATTAATGTCATCAAGGGTTCGGGGCATTGAATCTGGCAATAATGCCAGAGATCTCTTCAACAGACATCCGGAACACTCGGCAAGCTGGGTGATCAACTGATGGTCCGAGGATTGGAGAGTCTCAGCTCTATCCTTCAGGGCCTGACGAGCATCCGGATCAAACTCTGGATGGGACTCGACGGGGACATCCTTCTTAGCATAAGCGGCCCCGGCAACCAACCCCTTGTTGAAACCCACAACCATCGCCGCCATATTCACATTACCCACCAAGGAAATGAACCCGGACTCTTCAAGATAGCCGAATACATGGAACGGAAGCCTTCAACAATCAGTCACTACTTCTCGGCTTTCAAAGAAGACACCCGTTCCTCACTTTTCTTCTCATTATCAGCCAAGGCCTTCAGGCGAACCACATATCCTTCAATGGCTCGGGAGTGGTCCTCTTTCTCATGGGTTAAGAGTGTCGCCCGGGCTTCAGCCTCCGCAACCCTTCTCTCTAAGTCCCGGGCATGTTCCTGAAAGGAAAAACAAACAAGTTCTCACAGTTTAGCCAAATAAGAAGAAGAAAACAGAAGTATGAGAAAAGAGAATAAGAAACCTCAGCCCTTTCCAAGAGAACCCGATGAGAATCAAGTTCAACCTGATGGGCGGTAATCTCATCCGAGTGACGCACCTCCTGGGATTTCAACCGCTCTTCCATCAACTCAACTGCCTGGCGAGACGACTCCAGGTCCTTTTCCAAAGGAGCCATCTTGGATGAAACCCAGGTATCTTGATCATCCAGTCGGGCCTGGAGTTGATCCTTCTCCCCCGACACCTGGACATACCGGTCCTCCAACCACTGCATTCGCCTATAAATCTCCACCCCGTGGGAAAAATTCTGAACCAAATTGTACCCAAACCCCTCACAAAGCTCGGATCCTGGTACCCTCCTCATCCTGTGCCTTTCACCAGGGGACCGGGCCCTCAAAAGAAACTCCTCCACAACAGCAGGATCACCAAAGGTTGAACCTTTAAGAAGATGCCATGAGGGAACAAACGGCTACGAATCTTGAGCTAGGTTAGGTCCCTGGTCCTGGGTTGGGTTAATAGAAGAATCAACCGGCTGCTCACCCTGGGGCGCAAAAACATTTGTCCCGGAAAAACCAACATCCCCATGATCGAGATCAAAAGAATCATGGGGAGAGAGGTCATCTAATTCAACGGGGATGGATTGAAAGGGAACAACTTCAAGAACTGGAACACCAGCCCCAGCATTCGCAGCCCGGGAAGCCCCAAAACGAACATTCAGACGACGTACCTTGGAAGGCTGGGAACAAGCATACCCCATAGCAGGCCTCTTACCAGTGGAATAGGAAAAATGACCGATAGACCCTTGGCTGATTGGAGAATACAAGGGCAGAGCGGGAAAGACGGAAGCATCCCCATCTGCCATGACCGGCGGGGAAGTCTCACCCACTCCCACGGCCGGATCACGAGAAGGTCCCAAAGAATCACTGGCCAACCGAGGAAGAACAGGAACGTAGGGATTCCCATTCACATCAATCGGAAGCTCCACCCAATCAAATTTTGTAGAATCACCCTCCAACAGCGAGAAGAAATCCATCTCTGCAAGATAAAAAAACAGAACATGTCAGAAAAATCACAACCCAAGTCAGTATAGAAAGAGAGAACCGGCTCCAAACCACTACTCACCAACACCGTCTTTGAAAACAGCAGGACGGGTGCGAGGATTCTCATGAAGGGTGCTGAGCCCGGCCAGAACTAGCAAAGGCTCAGGATAAACAATAATGGGGGTAGGATTCTCCTTTAAAAGAGTAAAAAGACGAGCGTCATAAGATCCTTCGGCCAGCACAGGGTCCTTCACTGATATACCCAACGAACCACGGGGAAGGGCGGCGAAACCCTCAGAAACATAAAAGAACTATTTCTTCCATCCCTTACGGGAATCAGGAATGTCCAGAGCACAAAAAGGATTCGGCTTACGAAGCTTGGAAAAAGTGAACCAATCCCCAGACTTGTCCAAACGATAAAAACAACGAAATAAGCTCACGGTCAGCACCCCACCCAAGCCACGACAGGCTATCTCAAAATGGGTAGGGCGGCAAAGACCCAAAGGGTTGACCTGGTAAAAATTAATGCCGTAATAAAGCAATAACTCAATCAGAAAAGGCGAAAGTGGATATCGACAACAAGCAAAATCAAAATGGTCCTGGTAAATGGTAACCATACCGGGAGGAGGAATCGCGGAATCATCTGGCCCAGGAAGGATGGGATGAAGATCCATCAGGCCATAATAATTACAAAAGAATGCATGGCACCAGAAGAAGCAACAGTGAAAATAAACAAATGTACAAAGAGAAAACTCACCGTTGAAAAGATAGGCGAGAAGAAGGAAGAAGGAGGAAGGAAAAAAAATAGAGGGGAGAATGAAGAATATATAAGGGTTTAAAAACCGTTGGGGGAGAAAACGAAGAGTCAGGGAAAATCTCGACCGAACACGTGTCCTGACAGGATAGAGGGATGCGTACACTTCACGAGTAGTTCATAGACCCCTAAAAAAGGAGTAAATGAACTAGGGGGTACATGAAGAGATTAGGCCGTCATCATCTAGACTATGCCAAGCCCCAAACCTGACTCCGTACCTGCGGGAGACCGGGGCCGGGGGATAACACCAACGGCCGAAGTATTTGACCGGACTTTACGATAGGCCCGGAGAGAATGAATAACTTGACAAAGTATTAGTTTCTCCTCTTGGCAACCTGAAAACATAGCCGTTTGAAGAGGGCAAGATGACAATAATAAAGGTGAAAAGACCTGACCAAGAGGAGCACATGACAGACCAATGGATTAAAGTCTAGTTAGAAAGATGCTATTATCACATAGATAAAGGAATGTTCTAGAAGCATGTATAAATACCTATTTTGTAAAGCATTAAGATTCATTCAATTCCAAATCAAGAAATATTCACTTTACAAATACCTGTTCACTTACTTATCATTACTGCTCGTCTCACAAAACTGACCCCACCTAATTACATTGATTGCTCCCAGAACCTTGGAAGCAACATTATTAATGATAAAATCACTCGAAGAACTGTAAATGAAGATCAACACCACAATTAACACCTTCTCTTATTGGAATTATTTACTGGAAGCAAACGATTACAATATGGAACACACACACACTTGATTGAATGAATAACACTCTACCTAATCACCTCTATTATACACTAGACGCAACTAACCTTCTTGATTAGTTGCTAACTAACTTTAACAACCATTTACAAAGATTAACTAAAACTACAAATTTAGCCCCTGTACTTTAGAATCATTACACATGTAGCCAAAACAAATACAAGCTATAAAAGTTGACTTCTGCAGATTTGACTAATGTTGACCATGACCTTGACTTCCATAACGTTGACCATTTAGCTCAAATCTCAACAATCTCCACCTTTGAGCTATATGCACAAATTTAAGTCAAACTACCCCACATTCAAAATCTGCATACATTTCAGAAACTTGAGATCAGGAAGAGACTTTGTAAACATATCAGCTCCATTGTCATGAGTGCTTACATACTTAACTTTCAAAAACGAGCGTCATAAACAATATTCTAATGTCATTAGTAATTTTAGTAAAATTAATTAATTAATTTTTTATGTTTCAATGGATTCAATTCACGATCTTTTTATTTTGAATGTTATTCCTTCCTATCTAATCATCAATTTTAAAACCCTATATCCTCTACAACCACCAGTTTTAATTTTTAAAACCAAACCACGTTCTTCTTCTTCTTCTTCACAATATAGTCTTTCATCTTCTTTATATGGTTTACGAAATCAGATTATACTATAGTTAAATTACGAAATCAATAACTGCGAAATCAACAATCAAGTCTTCTTGCCCTTTAAAGCATCAACAGTTGCACTCATCTTCTTCTCTGCTTTCTTCACGGTGACGAACAAACAATCCAAGGTATAATTTCAATTTAAACATCAAATGCGGTGCTATCGAAATAAAGAATCGACCAGACGATTACTAATTTCCTTCTGATTTTGACCAATGATGACCGCTCTTTCTACTATTTTGATATTTGTTACATTTGCTGCTAATTGTTATTTTTAAATGATTAGATGATTATTGTTTGCTCTTAGGAATTCTGCTCATTAGTCTGGTTCCTTAGTTTTGATAGTTGATTTGCTTTTAGGTTTTAATTCTTTCTCAAGTTGCTACCCACATATGCAAGCAAAGTATATATATTGAAGGTACAATATATGCATTAGTTCAAACCCTCGAATGAAGCCAATACCTTGCATAAGTCATAAAAAAATATACTATCCGTGTTTTTTTTGGTATTTTGATGCATGCCTTCTCCATTTATATATGACATCATCTAAGTATACGTAAGAACGATCTTCACAACGTACAACATAATAAACCAAAATACACCTTCAACCGAAAAACCAGTCAATCTTATAATTTTCAAGTTATTGTTGTTTGACCTATTTTTATGCATATGTTATGTAATCTGTTATTAAACTTGATTTTGTGCTATATTATGGTGACAAGCTAGTAATGAAGGTCATGGATAAATCATGGATTTCATCTAATAGATTATCAACTGCATACGAGGAAGGTGTGAATGCCTTTTTAGAGTTTGCACAAAGTAATACTCCAAAATCAGATGTTATCCCGTGTCCTTGTGTAAATTGTATCAATTTGTGTTACCACTCAATTTAAAGTGTGCGTTATCATTTGTTTGCCAACGGTTTTGATTAAAGTTATAAGGTTTGGTCTTTCCATGGAGAAAAAGTTATCATTTGTTTGCCAACGGTTTTGTGAAAAGCCACTTTATGTAGGGTCAACGTATAATGCACTTAGTGGATTACTGAAATTCTAACATTTGAAGGGTCAATTTGGTTGGTCTGATGGTAGTTTTGATGCTTTGTTGGGTGTCTTAAAAGATATATTACCATCAAACAATACAATTCCCGGTTCGATATACGAGGCTAAGAAGTTGCTAAAAGGAGTAGGTCTACATTATAAAAAGGTTCACACTACTAGAAAATTTGGCAATAGCGACGGCCATTTCGGTCACAAAACGGTCTCAAAAGGCCATCTAAGACCGCTTTGCAACTAGAAAGTCAGTTGGAAAAACGCTCGTCTCTAATGCCCTGTAGCAACCATTTTGCGACCGATTTTATACTTGTGACCGCATTTTCCGTTGCAAATCTTGCGACTGTTGTTGCTGTCGCTTTTTTTGCGACCGCCATTGTTTGCGACTGAAAATATTTTGTGACGATTTTACAACCAACCACTAGTTTTTTTTTTGACTCTTTTAGCAACCAAAAGATTCCTACCGGTTGCACAACTGCAACAAGCTTTTGCCACATTTTATTAAGCATTAAAATACACTAATAAAGCTCATACTTTTAAAATTTACCATTCATCAAATATTCAAAACTACATTAAACAATCCAAAAGTTAAAATGACCAAACATACTTTCAAAGTTTTCGATAACAACTCATAAACAAGTTTTCCCTAACAACTCATAAACAAGTTTTTAGCCATAACTTGATGATTGCCCTCCTTGAGCCATAACTTTTAGCATACTTTCAAATTTTTCCATCCCGTTGCACATAGTTTCGTTTTCCGCCGCCAACCCCTCAATAACTCCATTCATCCTTTCTTTCTCCTCATCTTTTTCTTTAACAAGCTCGTCTATAACTTTGTTCAACCTTTCTATCTACATAACAACCCATAAACAAGATTTGGATGAATATAGATGATATCCCTAACCCTAACAAACACTACTTTAACTATTCGCTTTAACTGAATACAAGCTCGGCTACATATCAATTGTCACACTACACATTTCAACATGAATCTATTGAATAATTTAGAGCTATTTTCCACCCAAAACAGAACATAACTAGCACAAAAATAACACTTATTAACAATAAACCTATTATGAACTAAATTAAGTTATGGTTATAGCGTCCCCTAATCAAATTGAAATAAAAGATTAATGATTTACACATCAAAACCCTAATTAAACTTAAATTATGTTAATGGGTTGAAAGCAATCAAAAGCAATCTAAAGCATGTTTAGAACGTCACAAATTTACAGTGTTTCAAAAGCAAGCTATAACCTTTTTTAGTAAACAAATAACCCAAACTATTGAATAACATCTGCAAATTATATGTTTGTAGGTTGGTTATACCTCGGGGTTTTTTCTACCATGTGTATATGAGTCGCTAACATTGCTTAGCCCGTACACTTTGCCTTTTTTGATGCCCCCAGAAGCTTGTATCCACAAGTCTTTATCAACAGATTTAGGGTGTTTGCATTGTTCCTTTCCGTACTTGTTCACAACACATTCCTTGTATTTAACCTATTGTAATTATAAATTTACCAATTATAAATAATGCATAAACAAAACATATGCAATCTGATATATCCGTATTATAACTCTACTAATTATAAATAAGATACATATATATACAATCAAGAGTATACATACGACATCTTACGAGCCAATACGATTCTAAATCAGTTTTGCATATCTATTAACAAATACGGTTCGGTTTGATTCTTATTGTTGAATATTTGAATATTACGAGAACATTGGGCTGGTTATTTTAGAGTCAATACTTTCTTGTAGTTGAATATTTGAACCTTGGTATTTTATAAAGTTTTGGTTACATTACACACCTGGAAACGCTCAAACAACCGCATTTTTTCCTTAGTAGAAACATCTCTCCAACTTTCCCAAGGACTAGACCACAAAGCCCTTAAGATTGTTCCATTAATCCGGGTACACGCCTTTTGATTACTAAATCTACAAAATGGAAGACATGAATAAAAATCACATTTTTATCCACATAAAGAAACAATCTTAACATATATGTATGTACTTACTCCCCATCTTCAATCCAAATCCACTCACGGTTCACCGGCTCAGGTACTTGGACTTGAGAAGCGCGTCCTCGTCTCGTAGGAGCAACGTGAAAGGTAGAGTCATCATCATTACCCTCAACGGGAGAAGACGTCAACGTATGTGCATCTGACTGTAGTCCAATGGTATCACAACTACCTCGATCACCACCTTGATCACTACTTTGACCACAACCTTGATCACTACGTATTTCAGGTGATTTTTGCTCGTTTTACCTGTAATTTAGAAACGTACTCTGATTAATTCAAGTTGGAAGTAGAGGTCTTCTTTCATCAGATACTACATGACTAGCCTGCAGGAGTATAAACAAGTTAAAAACAGCTTCTTAAGAACACAAATTATATATATCACTGAGCATTTGTACCTCCTCATTTGCCCCTGCTGCTATATTTACGAATTGGTCCCTATTCGCAAGTAAAAAAAACTGAAGAGTCTTAAAAAATATTAAAAAGGAAAGAAAGAAAGAATAATTAACTTTCGTATTAAGCTAAGTGAAAGGACTGTCATAAATAGTTGAGTACCTATGATTGTTCTGAACCGGCTCCAACTCCAATACTCCATTTTCTTCTTCCTTAACTTTTTCAAGAGGGAAAAAAAACTAGAAAAAGAATGAAACAAGTGGTAAATTAGTAAAATCACATAAGAAGTTAAATGTCTTAGGAGGAAAACCTCTTAAGATGTCATACCTGATGCATTGAAATGAAAACAATAGAAATTCCAAACATAAAATTTATAGTCAAAATGTGACCAAACAAAGCTGCAGATGCAAAGCCTGTGAAGATCGTGGCAACCGTTGACGAATACTTTTTCAAAATCGTATCTGCAGGTTGTAAACCATTTTTAGAAATATATGTAAAACCAAGATAATGTTTTATGGCACACAGTGATGAGATTTTATAAATATAATCTTTCTCGAAGTTGTTTAATAATACACTTTAAACATGTTCATAATCTTACCAGCATATTTGAAGAAAAATGAAGATAAAATTCCTTGTGCTGCATTATTTATAATTGAAAGCATTGTAGCTTTTGAATGCCCTTGCAAAATATCAAAGCTTTCAGGACCTGAAAAACATGATCATAGACCAAATAAAGGTTTTAATGTAGATGATTAAATATAACAGTCAAAACTTCTGGTCCCTTTAATGTCACTAACGGACATGTGTTTAAATATGAGCATAAGTGTTTTACATGTATTGTCTCACCATGAATATCTAGTCTTGTGTCAACAACTGCTTCATTAGAAAATGCAAAATCGAAAAACATATCCACATTGTCACAAAATTTAGAATTAAGATATCCATGACTATCATTCTTTTTTGACATCGACCCTCGGTCGGTATACCATGCCATTACCAATTGAACAAAAACTAATCTAGCACGACAAGCCATAAGCATCAATTACATACACTATTAGTTATTATTTTGGTCAAATACGCCATAAACATCATTTACACAATGTTGTTTTGTAAGAATTTATAAAATTCTCTTTATTTTCTACATACCACAACAGATACAAATCATAGGTTATATTTTTGTTAAGTGTGGCTTCCTAGAAAGAACATATAACCGTAACATTTTTCTCATCAATAACATCGTTTATCCATATAACTTCACAATACAAGCACTTCAAATCTATCAAGAGCAGGAACATCATAACCTAGTAACCTAATTACATCATTCAAAATAAGGAAAACAAATCTACATCTTCAAATTAGCAGGGGTCATGTGTGTAGAAAACAACCATGAGTTTGGGCAACAATCTGTAGAAAACAACCATGAGTTTGTAAGTTTATTGTTGCAACTCGCAAAGTTTACAAGGTTTAGGATGTGCCAAATCGAAACCGTTATTGTATGATACATCCACCAAAATTTTTCTTCCACCATAAAGAAAGAGTCGAGGCACCATTATTCGCCTAGACCTTACTACTTTCAAGGAAAATGATAAGAAAGCTTCAAAGCGTGCACTTCAAAGTTAAAATAATCAAACTGTCACTTTTGAGTAAACTTGGTACCGTCACTAAGTCCATCAGAGATTCAAACAAACCAAATAATATAGATCATAAAACAGTAAAACACTTTATTCATTCACAACATAAAGCCTCTAATATCGATTGCATTTATAAAACACTCCCTACTTACAAAGCTTGAAAACTTAAAATATCTTGACATGAGAATATCAGGCCAGCATAATTAAAGCTCGATAATTTAACTAATTTTCGCCTATTTTATAAACTTTCTTACCCGTAAAACACACATACTCTACTTCCATTGAACTCATAATTTCAAAGTCAACAATCTAACAACCAAGATGAATATTGTATGATACATCCTTAACAAAGCATATTAGGTTTTTAAATAAACAATCCATTAACACTTCCTACATATTCACAACAATCATCATCATCTATACACCATTTCAACTTTTCCTATATGCTAATTTCACTTTAAACTTCAATTTCCCCAACCCTAACCTAAACAATCAAACAATAACAATATCTACCAATTAGATTTAACAGCCAAATCGTCTAATTCAATATGTAAAACAACTAATATTAAAACATCAGAAACTATCGTCTTACAGTGGAAATATAGCTTATTCCTCGGATCAAGTCGGAGACGACGTCGTGTAAAAAGCAGAGATCTAGCGAAAGATGTAACAAAGGTGGAGCTGTGGTTATTGTTGGTGGTGGTAGGAAGAAGACGACGAAGTTGAATGAGATGTGGTAGTATCAGTGCTTCGAAACGGAAGCTTAAATAATCACCAAACTTTGCTGCTTCTGCTGCCACCACCAATCGGAATGAAGAAATGGCAGCGGCACTATGCTGATGGAGGCGATGGTGACGGTGTTGATGGCGATGGTGACGGTGTCAATGGAGAAAAAATGGCAGCGACACTAAATCGGAATGAAGAAATGGCAGCGGCACTATGTTTTGAATTGAGATGTGGAAGCAATCGGAAGAAACGGCGGAGATATTTTAACCTAATTTGTAAATAGCCTTTTATATTATTTGCTACTGTTAGATTGGTGGCAATTTATGACGCAGGTTAAACGGTGGTATAATTTGTGATTTTTTTTTCACTGTACCTTTTAATTCCTTATAAATCTTTTTACCATAATATTTTGCTACTCAATTATGACTTTGAAATCCGGCGATTATGACTTTGTTCAAATAAAATATTATCAAAACTGCGATGGATTGACGGTCGAAAAAGAATCAACTTTCATATTATTTTACCAAATTTTAACTATTTTTTATAAATCTATCAATTATTCTTTAATAACTATAATTTTGCGACCGTTTTGAGACCGTTTGGGTGAAGTTGCTACCATTAAAATTTCGGTCTGAAATCGGTCTATAAATTTGCGACCGCTTTTTTCGGTTGCAAATTTTGGTAGCAATTGCCTAATTTTCTAGTAGTGTCATGCATGTGAAAACGACTGTGTTCTATTCAGAAAGGAATACGAGGACGCTTCTCAATGTCCAACTTGTGGCACATCTCGTTGGAAGAAGAATACAAAAACGTGCCTTGAAAAGTTTTGTGGTATTTTCCTCCAATAGATAGATTCAAAAGAATGTTTTCATCAGCAGAAACTGCACATGACTTAACTTGGCAGGCACAAGATCGGGTTAATAATGGTATGCTAACTCATCCTCGTGATTCCCCCTCCTGGAAGCTTGTTGACAACACATGGAAAGAATTTGAAAAAGAAAATCAGAATCTCAAATTAGCCTTATCCTAATAACATATAATCCACCATCTTATTTGTGTATGTCAAGAAAATTCATGTTGTTGACTCTATTGATATCAGGGCCGAACAAACCTGGTAACAATATTGATGTCTACTTGGCACCATTGATAGAAGATCTAAAGCTTTTGTGGGTAATTGGCGTTCAGACATTTGATGCCTATAAAAAAGAATACTTCAATCTAAGAGCAATATTACTTTGGACTATAAGTGACTTTCCTGCATATGGTAATCTTTCGGGGTGTGTTACCAAAGGTTATTATGCTTGTCCAATATGTTCAGAGAATACTTTTTCACAATGGTTGCCAAAGTCCAAAAAAGTATGTTTCCTTGGTCATAGAAAATTTCTCCCAATTAAACATCCATTTCGTAAAAGAAAAAAAGATTTCAATAATCTACAAGAGAACGATGTTATAAAAGAACCATCATCTGGTGAAGAAATTTACGAATATTTGGCGGGTTTTAAGAATAGGTGGGGTAAAAAGAAATAGTTAAAGAAGGAAACGCCAAAAACAGAAACATCAAAGAAGAAAACGTCAAACAAGAAAAAAGAAAAAAATCGACGAGAGAGCCAAATTGTGGCATAAAAAATCAATTTTTTTAACTTCAATACTGGAAGAAGTTGCTTGTTCGCCATCAATTAGATGTTATGCACATTAAAAAAAATGTGTGCGAGAGTGTTTATGGGACATTGTTAAATTTGCCTCACAAGACAAAGGACGGGTTAAACGCGCGACAAGATCTCGAGGAGCTGGGCATTAAGCCTGAATTACAACCCCAACCGAAAGGGAATCGGCTTTTTCTTCCACCAGCATGCTACACATTAAATTCCTCAGAGAAACGTTTATTTTATGATACCTTATCTGACATAAAAGTGCCTTATGGGTATTGTTCAAATTTCAAGAATCTTGTGTCCGATGATGTTTCAAAGATGAATGGTTTGAAGTCTAATGATTGTCATGTGCTGATGCAACAACTTCTTCCTTTTGCAATTAAGGGTGTGTTACATGATAAAGTGAGGAAAACAATCATAAGTTTGTGTCATTTTTTCAACAAATTGTGTAGTAAAGTTGTTGATGTTAGTAAGCTAGGAAAGTTGCAAAGTGACATCGTATTAACTTTGTGTTTGTTAGAGAAGTATTTTCCTCCTTCGTTTTTCGATATCATGATTCATTTGATGGTGCATTTAGTTAGAGAAGTGAGGCTATGTGGTCCAGTTCACTTTAGGTGGATGTATCCATTTGAGAGATACATGAAAATACTCAAAGGGTATGTACGAAATCATTATCGACCCGAGGGTTGCATTGCAGAATATTATATCACAGAGGAAGCCTTAGAATTTTGCTCGGGCTATTTGAAATACATGAAATCAATTGGCAATCCTTATGAACGTGTCGATGAAAGAATTCGCATCGGCAAGCCTTTATCTCGGGCTATAACAAATGATGTGGATGTTAAGTTACTTGATCAAGCTCATCTTTATGTATTAAGAAACACTGCAATTCTGGAGCCGTATATAGAGTAACAATCATATAACACTGTATTTTCTTTGTACTCCATCTGATACTTAAATATTCCTCTAACCTCTACTTTAATACAGGAAACATATGTTGGAACTGAAGGATCTCAACCCACGTGCCTCTCGAAATAGTACATGGTTAAAAAACCAACACAGTCGGGCATTTATTAGTTGGTTTAGAAATGAGGTTTTTTATAAGGTTGTTAGAATTACCATATCTTTTTAATAACTTTTTTTGAGTTACATTATTTCTTTTCAAATAGGTTGATAAACGCTGGCGAACGGGGAAGATATTTGTGACAATGTTCGTTGGTTGGCCAAAGGGCCTAGTCTTGGTGTTAACAAATACAGCGGTTTCGCAATAAATGAGTATCAGTTCCATACAACATCCCGAGATGACTCTAAAACAACTCATTGTAGTGGAGTATCTTTAGTTGCACATGCTATGCAGATTGCTAGTGCAAAAGACTTCCATCCCGTGTATGGCGCTGTTACTTACTTTGGTCGTATAAAGGAGATATGGGATCTCGATTATCGCATGTTTACGGTTCTTGTTTTCCTGTGCGATTGGGTTGATAGTCGTGGGGTAAAAAAGGATGATTTTGGATTCACAGTGGCTAACTTTAACAGGCTTGGTCATCAGTCCGAACCCTTTATATTAGCTAGTCAAGCCAAACAAGTTTTTTATGTTCAAGATCAACAAAATAAGAATTTGTCTGTTGTTGGCTTCACTCCACATAAAATGTACAAGTATAGAGCAAGTGGTGAAGCTGATGATATGTTGGAATTTGATGCTACCGTTAATATCACACAAGACTCCACTTTAGTAGACCTTGATGATAATTTTTCATGCGAGCGCATGGATGGCGATGGCATATTAGTTTAAACTATTTTGTGGATACTATTAACTTTAGTTTTTTTACTTCAATTCTTGGACGTGATTGATTTTGTCTCAACCGTTAAAATGTGATATTTGTGTGATTATATATGTGTGTTTATTGTTTAAGTTTACATCGGATCATGATGATCAAACCAAATTACATGGAATTTGTCTTTTATTATTACATAGAATTTATCTCTTATTACTTATTTTGTCTTTTATTAGTTATGTTAGGGTTCGTTTCTGTTTAAAATTTACTTTGTACTTTGTTTATACATGTTTGTATAGTTTAGGGTTAATTTTGTATTTTCCCTAAATGTGTTGATGCATAAAGCATGTTGTGAGAGAATGTTAGGGAGAGAGTCTAGATCACATATTACACGCTAGAGAGAGAATTATGTGTGTGATTGTATTCTCCTGCACATTGTACTACAACTTTTATGCTTTGATCATCAATACAAGAGAATCATTTAGTAATGGATTGTGTTGTTGATTGAATTGTGTGTTTGTACTTAGATCGTTCTGATTTGCAGCAATATCGATCCAATTGAACCTATCAATTGGTATCAGAGCAGTTGGTATTGTGTGTTCTTCGCTATTCATCAAGCAAAAAAAAACACATCATTATTGCTCAAATCATGATCTGAATGATCTGTTGCTGTTTTTAGTTGTGATTCATCATCAGAATCATTTCTAATTCACAACAATTGTGCAAATTCCATCAGATTATCATCAGATCTGAGGAATTAAGAAGGACTTGAAGTTTACTGTTCGATCAAAATTTTGCTCAAATTCATCAAAATTTGATCATGTTTTGGATTGATTGAGATTGAAGATTGATAATCGGTATATTTCACTAATTGGGTGTGAATTTTGGACAAATTGGACAAGTTTCATTAAAATTCTGAAAAAAATCTGTATGACAAAAATGATGAACATGATGAACTGGTTGAAGATTAACTAGCCGGGTGATAAATTTGACTTAGACAAAATTTTTAGACTTAGATTTGTGAACAAATAGGTCCTGTGCAGCCGTGTGAAGCCAAAATTGTCTAGACGGGTGAAGAATTTGCAAGAAAAAGGTTGTACTGTTCAGCCGGATCAAAGAACTGTTGTGTCGGGTGATCAACTGTTCAGCCGGGTGATTAACATTTCAGCCGGGTGATTCACTTACTGTTTAGCCGGGTAAACAACATTTCTGCCGTGTGATCAACAACTGTTCAGTCGGGTAAACCTTTCTGCCGTGTCAAGTTTTCAGTCGTGTTAAGTTTTACTGTTCAGCCGGGTAGCATATTCTGCCGGGTGAAGATTACAAGTGTTGAAGATTGACAACTGTTTTGTCGTGTGACTGTTCAAACGGGTGAAGGAAAATTCTCAGCCGGGTGAAGAAGAAAAGTTGCTGTTCAGCCGGGTGAAGAACAAAAATCTCACTATTCAGCCGTGTGACTTATTTTTGAGTTGTTTCAAACCTTGTTATTTTATCTTGTCATTACTTAGTCATACTTAGCTTTAAATTTTAATTGTTTCTTTTCTAAAAATCATCAAAAACACAAAAAATATTTTCTTTGAAATCTTTAAAAAATGGCACCTAATGATGATTCTGATAACCGTGTTTTCCTAGATTGGTTAATCGTGCAGATTTCAAGAACTGGACAATCAGATTGAAGCATCATTTATGCTCTATTGACAATGATCTCTGGAAGTCAATTGATAAAGGTCCTCACATTCCTACTCAGACTGCTCCTAACAATGCAAGCACCTACACCAAAGATTCAACTGAACCTTATCTTGAAGATAATCTATCAGCAGAAGGCTTACGAAAGGTCAAGAATGACAGTAAGGCTTACTCTTTGATGTGTAAGGGACTGCCACTTCAAGTGTTGTCAAGATTGGATGCTTATCAAACTGGCTACACATTGTTCAAAGCATTGAAATCAATCTGTGAAGGAGGAGAACAGTTGAGAAGTTTCAAAAAGCAGAAATTGAAGAGACAATTGGAATTGTTTGAACATATTGCTGGAGAATCTGTGCACCAGATGATGAATAGATTTGTTCATCTAACTACTGAGATGACAAATGTTGGTGCAAAGACAGATCTTCAAGACCTGAATGACAGATTGTTGTGTGCTCTTCCATCTTCATGGAAACAAACTGTGACTCTACTGAAGCATACAGAAAAGTTTCCAATGGACTTAGATCTGCTCATTGCAAAGATCGAAGAAGTTGAGATTGATGAAAGTTCAAGAAATACTGACAGATCAAGTTCACTTGCTCAGTACAAATTCGTGGTGAATCCATCTAACACAATGGAGAATGCTTTTATAGCACAAGATGCTGCAAAAACTGATGATGAGGGTGATTTATTTGTTGGTGCAAGCTTTTATACTGATTCATCATACATCCCAAACTCACCAACATATTTTCAACCTCAATCTCCACCAAGAGTTCAAGTTCAAAGTCAGAATGTTAAATCTCAATCAGAAATCAAAGTTCTACTGTTCAAGCCAAAGTAAAAGATGTGATGAACATCTTGTTACAAGATGATGAGACAAAGAATGCATTTACTGCTTTCATGGCAAGCTTTCAAGCATATCAAGGAACTCATTTGACTCAGATGGATGTTGTGCTTCAAGATCTATTTGAAATGGATCCTGATGACGTTGAAGAAATGGATTTAAATTGGCAAATGGTGATGGTTGCATATCGAACTTAGAAACATGCATATGTGAACCGAAGCTACAAGCCACATGCAAACAAGACAGTTGGTTTTGACAAATCAAAGGCCAGATGTTTCAACTATAACTGTTATGGTCATTTTTCGAGGGAATGCAAGGCTCCTAAGAATCAGAACTACAATGATCAAGCTGGTTCAAGTGGACAGAATCATGGTCAAAGTCAGAACTCGCAACAGTCTTCAAGCTATCAGAACAGGAATCAACGTTTTATGCAGAAGCCATACCAAAGTCTTCCCATGCCAGAATTGAAAGATGAAGGCAAGAAACCAGAAGATCAGACCAAAGCACTGGTGGTTAGTGTGAAAGACGGATATGACTGGAGTGCTTATGCGGAACAGTTTACATCTGATCTTACATCAAGTTTAGCACTGGTATGTGAAATTGAAGAAGATTGGTCCGAAGAAGGGGATGATCAACTGCTTAAAGCTGTGAGTGAAGATTCTGAAGATTATGACTGGAGTGCCAAGTCAGATCCTGTTGAAGAATCTGAAACAGAAGTTGCGCTTATGGCTACATCTGATGAGTCTTCATCATCCATTGAACAACCAAAGGTTAGTACCGAATTACCCCTAACTATGTTCCTTTTCCTGATGATGTTAAATATAGGTTATGTTCTGAACAATGCATTAAACAAGTGGAACATTATCGAACTCATTCTTTTAAAATTGGTGACAAATTAAGCAAACATGAAAAAATTCATGAACAACTTAAAATTGATCACAAAATTGCTGATGAGAAGATATTGTCACTTAAAGAATCATGGAATAAAACCTTAAAGGAATTGGAACTAGTAACCAAACAACTTGAAGAAATGACAAAGAATTTTGAACAAGAAAAAGTTGCTCATGCTGTCACACAAGTTGAACTAACAAAGGTAAAAAGTTGTAAAACAATGGTGAGACAACTTGTGAGTGAGAGAGGTAACAAAAACAAAGTAGGATTGGGTTTCACTCATGAACCAATGCCTAAATCAATCACTAACACTTTACCGGAAAACTTCAATGAATTTGATCATTCACCTGAAAATGAACAAAGATTCAAAGAAATTCAAAGAAGTAAATCTGAATCCGAAGGATCTAAAGTGACTGGAAAGCTTGAAAGAAGATGACGCTATGACAGTTGAAGCTGATGATGAAGCAAGCAACAAATCTGATCCTATTCTGATTCAACTTGTTGAATATCCGGAACTGAATCCTAAGCCAGAAGAAAAGGTGAAGGATGAAGCTGAATTTTCAGGATACAATGATCCTGAATACATCAAGTGGAAGAATGAACAGAAGGCGAATGTTGCTGATCAACTGATCAAGAAGAAAGCAGTGAAGAAGACTGAAGTTTCAAATGCGAAGATGCAGAAATCGAAATTGATAAACAATCAATCTGAAACAAAACAGTCAAAAGGTAAAAGTGTCATAACATCAAATGACAACACCAAAGCTCAAACTGTTAAAACTGAAAATGTCAAACCTGTGACAAAGAAAGTGTCTAAAGTTAAAACAATCAAGTTTGTGTCTGCAGGAACGTTTGATATGAACTCATCTCATGGTAACCAAGTCAATTCTAAGATCAAATCTAACTCTGGTCTGAAAACAGGTTCAGGTCCTAAGACTTCCGCTGTCAATGATAAAAGATTTGAATCAAAGAAGGTCACTAAGCAAGATGTTTCAAAATCGAACCAAGTTCCCAAACAATCTAAACTTGATCACAAACAATCAAAGTCACAATCAAAATCTCCACAAAAGAACCAAGTTAACTTAAAACCGAACATGTCTGTTAATGAATCACGAGTGGGTTCAACATCAAAAGTTAACAATCGGCTCTTTAGGATTAGCAAGAAACATTGTGAGATTTGTGATCGTTATAATCATGTTACTGCTGAATGTTTCTTTAACGAGTATTGCGATTACTGTGACAAAAGAAATCATTCTTCAGAGGAATGTTTTTATAACAAGTTTTGTGATATTTGTGAAAGGAGAAATCATGACACTGCAGATTGTTTCTTTCGGAAAAACTCATCAAGAGAAATGACTCCTTTTCCGAATTTTCAAAGAAATCAATCTTTTGGTTTTCAAAAAGTTAACCAAAGTCATTCTCCTGATTTGAGAACTTTCAAACGAAACAATTCTGGTTTTAATGAATTTTCATCCAGAAATGTGCAGGTTAACAGTTTTAAACCGAGAGCTTTGATGGTGAGAAATCAGAAATTTGAAAATAACCTTGATCCTAAGTTAGAGGAAAGGTTTACTGCTTTAAGAAGAAAGCAAACGAATCAAGCCATTGGGCGAAACAGTTTTCAACCAAATCTCTCAAATGAAACAAATTTTCAAAATCTACATTATCAACAAGTTACTGTTACAGATAGATTCGGAAAACCCAAGACCATGTCGGCCTGGGTTGACCAAACTAACTAGGTAAATGTTGAAATGCAGGTACGCCCTCGAAGACCTATCAACTCATGGTTTGTTGATAGTGGGTGTAGCCGGCATATGACAGGCAACCATGCCTTGCTTCAAGATTTTAAGCTAAAGAATGGTACTCATGTTGCATTTGGAGGAGATGCTGGTGGAAAAATAACTGGAGAAGGAACCGTGTCAAATGGGGTTATTAGCTTTGATAAAGTCAACTACTGTGCACAGTTGAACTTTAATTTGCTAAGTGTATCTCAAATTTATGACAAATCATATTCAACATTGTTTGATGATTCTTTTTGTTACATACTCAAACCAGGTTTCAAGATTGACAATGAATGGGTGGTGGTTAAAGCTCCAAGAGATCGTGATGTATACAAGCTAGATTTGTCGCAGATTGATGCTGAAACCGAAACCACATGTCTAATTATGCATGCATCAAATGATGAGAGTCAGCTTTGGCATAGACGGCTGGGCCATTCAAACTTCAAAAACATGAATCGTTTAGTGACTGGAAATCATGCTGTGGGAATACCGTCAAAGAAATTCTCAACAACTGATCTCTGTCCAGCATGTTTGAAAGGAAAACAGCACCAAATGTCTTTTAAGTCCAAGCCAGAACACTCCATTTCAAAACCCTTACAGATGCTACACATGGATCTTTTCGGACCAACAAATGTTCAAAGCATCGGAAAGAAGTCTTATTGTTTTGTCATCATTGATGATTTTACTAGATTTTCTTGGGTTTATTTCTTGCATGTTAAATCTGAAACTGCTGAGTTGTTAAAAGAATTCATTGTCAAAGTTGAAAATCAGTTGGATTGTAAAGTAAAAATCTTGAGAAGTGATAATGGAACCGAGTTTAAAAACTCTAATGTCGATTTGTTTTGTGCAGGAAAAGGAATTGCGCGTCAATTTAGTGCTCCAAGAACGCCTCAACAAAACGGTGTGGCGGAACGGAAAAATCGAACACTGATTGAAGCAGCAAGATCCATGCTCGGAGATACCAAAATCCCTATCACATTCTGGGATGAAGCTATTGCTATTGCTTGCTTTGTACAAAACAGGACATTATTGGTTCAGGATAAACATAAAACATCTTATGAGTTATTGTTTGGAAGAAAACCGAATATTTCATACTTGAAAGCATTTGGTTGTCCTGTATCGATTCTAAATTTGAGTGATCATCTCGGTAAATGTGACATCCGTCCCGATCCGATTTTTTTCTTCTTTATGAAAACCGAACCGTTAATTAATATTGTAATCATTTGGGTTATTATGTAATAATGGTTTAAGTTATTTTAATCTCCTTGTAAGTATCTTTAAATTACCAAATAAATATTATAAAATGAATTTTATAAAATGTACTTAAATTAACAAGAAACATTTCATATAAATGTTAATAATCGTTAATGGGTTAGTTGGTTAGTTAAAGTTAAAGTTAAAGTTAAAGTTAAGGGTTGAATGTGTAATTTATAAAACACAATATAAACCTTTAAACAAAACAATTAACAAACTTGAAAGTGCAGGGGCTAAACTGAAAAATTAAACTAAAACCAACCCCCCACCCGCAGAACCCGTGATTCCGGCGACAGCCTCTCCGGCGACCCACCGGCGACTCCGGCAACGTCTAACTCGATCAAATCCACACGTTTTTTAATCGATTAAACCGGCCTTATCAACTTATCACCTAGTTTCGAACCTAAAATCACCATTTAACGAGTTATTGACTGTTATCTTTGACCCAAACCAAAACCCACATTTTCCGGCCGATTTCGAGTCCAATTCAACAATATCAAACGATAAAGATCTAATTAAGTTAATCTAAAACACTGCCACATTCGATTAGAAGGATATGAACAAGTTTAATTAACAATTATCATATCAAATCGTTCGAATTAAGCTTAACTTTATCCAAAACCCACTTGACTTCAATTCGATCTCTTAGACCCATTCCAGTTCTATATAAACAACCCTAAACACTCTTTCGACTTCGCATAACCTTTCTGCAACAACCAATTCACTTTTAAACACACACAACAGTCGAATAAATCCGGTGTTCTTCGCGGTTTTGCTCCTAGTCGACGACACACTTCAGGTCTATTTCAGGTTCCAAATTCATAGGGTTTTTGTTCATAACCAATCATTTAGTGAAACTGTGTGTTTAATTTCATTATAATCAACATTTGCAGTTTCGATTTGATCCGAAGTAGTGTTCATCATTCGTTCTTCCATTTTCTATCAATCTTTAACCAATTCAGGTAATCGAAGGTATCATTGTGCTCGTAATCATCTGCTGATCATTGTAGTTTTATTCAATTGCATTTACAGATTCAATTCGATGTTCAATTGTTGTGATTTGGAAACTAGGGTTTATGTTTGAAATGGGTTTATGAAACAGAAGTTTTAAAATTATTTTCGTTTCAAATGTATTTAACAAAATCGAATTTGGTCTGGTGGTTAGGTGTTGGAATGAACTGCAAAGGGTCCCTGGTTCGACTCTTGTCTGGACCGTTTTTTTATTTCAAGTTTACAACTTTATTTCTTTTATTAACTTCCTATAAATATTATTATTATGACATTAATTATGAAACTAATTATAAAAGGTGTACAAGTCAAAAAAAAATATATATATATGTTTTGTACAAAAGTATATAAATAGTATATATAATTTGTTAGATTAAACGATTAAAATTCTCGAGCGGGAAGTTTTGAGACGTTTAGATTTTTATATAAAAAGTCTACTTACGGGTTTTTACTAAGTACTAGAATTATTTTAATCATGATTATTCATTTAAGTCTATGGTAATATTATATTTTTATAAGTCACTTTTAACAAAACGGTTGTCATTTAACAAGTCATCTTTTTATAAATTATTATCTTAAAGAGATAAGATTCGTATACAACTTAAACAATATACTGCAATGTTAAAATAATCTATTAATATTACATTATATTTTCAGTTGTAACATATATTCACTTAAACCCATATTTCAAATTAGAACCCTAGATTCCTAGATAGTTTTCAATTATCATTTTAACATAGGATAAAATCCTTTAGGTGAGCCTTAAGGAGTTTCCTGGTGACGTTTTCCAAGTTTATTACTTTTCATTCGATCAAGCAGTTATCACGTGAGTATTCATAGCCCCTTTTTCATGTTTTACATTTTGGGGTGAAATCATGTTTATCGTCTTGTTACTTTTATTCATTTTAATTTATCACCTGATACTTTAACCGACGGTGATTGTAACATGTTTTCATTTATTTGGTTTAATTGCCTGATATGTTACCCGATGGTAATTGTAACCGTTTATTTATTTCATTCAACTTAATCACCTAATACTTTATCCGAGGGTGATTTTAACTACATTTTAACTAAATCACCTGATACTTTATCCGAAGGTGATCGTAACAACATTTAGTTTAATTATCCGATATTTTATCCGAGGACGATTAACCTACTTTTCATTTAATCATTTTATCAACGTCACTTAGTCTGTGTGATTAAGTGGATGCTAGATGTAACGTTAGATTGTGCTATATGTTTACCTTGTGTGCTACACTTTGTATTTATAGTTTTTATATAACATGAACATTAAATTCATTTATTCATTTTAATCATTTTCAAATATTTTAATCATTATCTTTATATATACATATATATATATATACATATACAAACCTATGTTTACTCACCAGCTAATTCGTTAGCTGAACAAATACTATTTTCACATGATTTCAGGATGTGCAGCTTAGGAGGATTTTGAGATGCCTTCACATGTAGGATCTTGGACCTAGTTAATTAAACGAGCTTTCACTGAGTTATATTTGTTTGTTTATGGTTGAAATGATGTAAAACTTGTTATGTGGAATTATGAAAATGATGTTAATATATTTTAATCATTTTTAAGTACCATGAGCTATGAGCAATCTATCCACTTGCGTCCGCCTCGATGATTCCGCCATCGGTCGGGGTGTGGCAGATTGGTATCAGAGCCATGGTTATAGGGAATTAGGTTATTAGAAATGGAATGACCTAGTCTATAACTAAGGACCCAAAACATGAGTCATCTCATGTCATTAGTTGTTAAATCATGCTATTTGATTACATGCTTACATACATGTTATGCCTTGTATATGCCTATTGTCTATCTCTTATTACACTAATTCAACTCTCACTACCAATCTTATTAACTACAAAACTCTATGTCTTATACCTAATTCTAAATCGATTTCCTAATCGATAATCAAATTTAAATTAATAATTTTATTCATGATTTTCAAATGTATCTCGTAAATTCCAAAATTTGTATTTTACTGATGGTTTTCAAATCTCGTTAAAGTCTGAGTTATGTAACTGAACACGTGCAATACTAGAAGGGTGGGTGCCTGTATCTCGGGTGTTCTGTCTAGGAAAAGGTATTCGTATAAATCCAAATCATCTGATGGATCTGTTACCTTACCTGGGAACCCTCGGGGTGAGTGTCCACTTATAGGTAGCCACGTCTTCATTAAGGTTACAGAACTTACTACTTTGATAAGTCAACGTATTCGCTCGGTTTGCGGACTGAGCGTTTACACTCAGAATATCTCCACCCGATTTCAATACATGTCTTCTTATAAAAAAAAATAATAAATAATAATAAATAAATAAAATACCTCACATAATTATTTTAAATCTTTCAGAATGTCTTCTCGTCGTCCTCGCAATTCGGATCGGCGTATCGCATCCATTGTTGCTCGAGAAGTTGCTGCTATTATCCCGACCCTATTGACTCATCTGAATAATGGCATTAATGGTGGTGGTGTTAACTCTCCTCCGCTGGGATGTTCTTTCAAAAAATTTAGCTCCTGTAACCCCACAAAGTTTAATGGGACTGAGGGAGCCACTGGTCTTCTACAATGGTTCGAGAGTACTGAGAACACTTTCCTCAATAGCGACTGTCCTGACAATCTCAAGGTTCGACATGCTGCTAGTGTCCTTCAAAAGAGAGCGCTTACTTGGTGGAATGGGGAGAAGCGTACCCGTGGGACTAATGCTGCAATGGCTTTGTCTTGGGATCAATTTAAAGATCTAATGATTAAAGAATTTTGTCCAAGGAACGAAGTGAAGAAACTCGAAGCTGAATTCTGGGATTTGGCTCAGGAGGGTGGTGAGAATCTTGCTTACACTAACCGCTTCCATGAGCTCAGTCTGCTTGTTCCTCATCTGGTTACTCCTCTCACTCGGGCTATTGAAAAATATATTGGTGGCCTTCCTATGATAATCCAAGATACTGTCTTAGGTAGTAACCCTACCACCCTGGAAGACACTATTCGACTTGCTGCTCAATTGACCGATAACCATGTGAAAGACGGGTCTTTGGTTAAAAAGGGTAGTAAGAAGGATTCTGAAATATCAGCCTCTAAGACTGGAGGCGAGGATAATCCTGAGCCCCATTCAAAGAAACGAAAGGCTGAAGCTTTGAACTATGCCACCGTGACACATGTTGTTCCTATTAATCAAGTAGCACCAGTTATTCAAAGGGCTCCAGTTAGGAAGCCTTACCAAGGAATCCATCCGCTATGCAACAACTGCAAACTGCATCACGCTACAAATATTCCTTGTCGTCGGTGCACCAAATGTGGGCGTCTCGGTCACATTTTCAATTACTGCAGGGAACCTGCAAAGGCTACGGTTAACCCAGATGTAGACCCACCTCCACTTGCTATCACTCAAGGTCGTGCTTGCTTTCAGTGCGGCGACCCAAATCACCTCCGTAATCGGTGCCCTCAGCTTGTTAATGCAAATCGACAAACTTGATTGGCTATGAACTTGTCTTTAATTATATTTGGTTTTATGTAAGCGCAACTATTTATGAACAAGTTAGTCTTATGATCTTTTGGTATGCATGATTATCTATGAACATTAAACTCTTGATAAACTTACTTATGTACGTGCGTTATTATATGTGAATGTTTCATGGCCCTGGCCCATGCATGGCAAAACAAGCAATGCGAAGCATGCAACGATTAGTGTAATTACGGGTGCACACGGAATTACAATAATTTGTGCATGAAACGCATAGTAAGATTTGTCGTGCGCTTCTGGGTAACACCACATATGTGATGTGATAAGGACATGGTGGATACGCCGCTGGTACATCCTATATATAAGTGCACTTATCACATTGTCAAATGAAGTGTTACCTATGTCCAGTGAAGTTTGTGTAACTTCTGGACCTTGACCCTTAGCAACTTAATCCTAACAATGTTTTCATTGAATCTTTCATTGATCATTATTATCAACATCTAGTGCTCACGTTGATGATTCAATATCTCGGGGTTGACGTATTCTTGTTCAACTCGAGGAGCTAGATAACGTTAAGTACGTCTGTTATGGAAAAAAAAACGCGTCATCAAAGACAACGTTTGGAGTTGTACCCGTTTTACTCACTTTGATTTACCATGTTTACTCGTGTGTTCATATACATTCACTCCATCCATCCATTAAATTTATTAATCGCCCCTTTTCACGTTAGTTATTCGTTTTATCATCCCACTCTCATAATTCATTTGAACCCGAATCACGTTCCATTATGATCTTGAGTATCAATCAATAGCTATCTGAACTTCTGTTCAAATAGTTCATCAGATTTCATTTAGACCCTAACTAATAAACGGCGCTCAATAATTTGAAACTTAGTCTCTAGCGAATTACCTCACTAAATCATAACATAACCCCGTACCAAATTTAACTTTTAATCAAATTTCGGGACGAAATTTCCTAAAGGAGGGGAGACTGTGACATCCGTCCCGATCCGATTTTTTTCTTCTTTATGAAAACCGAACCGTTAATTAATATTGTAATCATTTGGGTTATTATGTAATAATGGTTTAAGTTATTTTAATCTCCTTGTAAGTATCTTTAAATTACCAAATAAATATTATAAAATGAATTTTATAAAATGTACTTAAATTAACAAGAAACATTTCATATAAATGTTAATAATCGTTAATGGGTTAGTTGGTTAGTTAAAGTTAAAGTTAAAGTTAAAGTTAAGGGTTGAATGTGTAATTTATAAAACACAATATAAACCTTTAAACAAAACAATTAACAAACTTGAAAGTGCAGGGGCTAAACTGAAAAATTAAACTAAAACCAACCCCCCACCCGCAGAACCCGTGATTCCGGCGACAGCCTCTCCGGCGACCCACCGGCGACTCCGGCAACGTCTAACTCGATCAAATCCACACGTTTTTTAATCGATTAAACCGGCCTTATCAACTTATCACCTAGTTTCGAACCTAAAATCACCATTTAACGAGTTATTGACTGTTATCTTTGACCCAAACCAAAACCCACATTTTCCGGCCGATTTCGAGTCCAATTCAACAATATCAAACGATAAAGATCTAATTAAGTTATACTAAAACACTGCCACATTCGATTAGAAGGATATGAACAAGTTTAATTAACAATTATCATATCAAATCGTTCGAATTAAGCTTAACTTTATCCAAAACCCACTTGACTTCAATTCGATCTCTTAGACCCATTCCAGTTCTATATAAACAACCCTAAACACTCTTTCGACTTCGCATAACCTTTCTGCAACAACCAATTCACTTTTAAACACACACAACAGTCGAATAAATCCGGTGTTCTTCGCGGTTTTGCTCCTAGTCGACGACACACTTCAGGTCTATTTCAGGTTCCAAATTCATAGGGTTTTTGTTCATAACCAATCATTTAGTGAAACTGTGTGTTTAATTTCATTATAATCAACATTTGCAGTTTCGATTTGATCCGAAGTAGTGTTCATCATTCGTTCTTCCATTTTCTATCAATCTTTAACCAATTCGGGTAATCGAAGGTATCATTGTGCTCGTAATCATCTGCTGATCATTGTAGTTTTATTCAATTGCATTTACAGATTCAATTCGATGTTCAATTGTTGTGATTTGGAAACTAGGGTTTATGTTTGAAATGGGTTTATGAAACAGAAGTTTTAAAATTATTTTCGTTTCAAATGTATTTAACAAAATCGAATTTGGTCTGGTGGTTAGGTGTTGGAATGAACTGCAAAGGGTCCCTGGTTCGACTCTTGTCTGGACCGTTTTTTTTATTTCAAGTTTACAACTTTATTTCTTTTATTAACTTCCTATAAATATTATTATTATGACATTAATTATGAAACTAATTATAAAAGGTGTACAAGTCAAAAAAATATATATATATATATATGTTTTGTACAAAAGTATATAAATAGTATATATAATTTGTTAGATTAAACGATTAAAATTCTCGAGCGGGAAGTTTTGAGACGTTTAGATTTTTATATAAAAAGTCTACTTACGGGTTTTTACTAAGTACTAGACTTATTTTAATCATGATTATTCATTTAAGTCTATGGTAATATTATATTTTTATAAGTCACTTTTAACAAAACGGTTGTCATTTAACAAGTCATCTTTTTATAAATTATTATCTTAAAGAGATAAGATTCGTATACAACTTAAACAATATACTGCAATGTTAAAATAATCTATTAATATTACATTATATTTTCAGTTGTAACATATATTCACTTAAACCCATATTTCAAATTAGAACCCTAAATTCCTAGATAGTTTTCAATTATCATTTTAACATAGGATAAAATCCTTTAGGTGAGCCTTAAGGAGTTTCCTGGTGACGTTTTCCAAGTTTATTACTTTTCATTCGATCAAGCAGTTATCACGTGAGTATTCATAGCCCCTTTTTCATGTTTTACATTTTGGGGTGAAATCATGTTTATCGTCTTGTTACTTTTATTCATTTTAATTTATCACCTGATACTTTAACCGACGGTGATTGTAACATGTTTTCATTTATTTGGTTTAATTGCCTGATATGTTACCCGATGGTAATTGTAACCGTTTATTTATTTCATTCAACTTAATCACCTAATACTTTATCCGAGGGTGATTTTAACTACATTTTAACTAAATCACCTGATACTTTATCCGAAGGTGATCGTAACAACATTTAGTTTAATTATCCGATATTTTATCCGAGGACGATTAACCTACTTTTCATTTAATCATTTTATCAACGTCACTTAGTCTGTGTGATTAAGTGGATGCTAGATGTAACGTTAGATTGTGCTATATGTTTACTATGAAGAAGTGTTTGCTCTGGTCGCTCGACTTGAAGCTATTCATGTCTTTTTAGCTTATGCCTATTTCATGAAGTTCAAAGTGTTTCAAATGGATGTAAAAGGCGCTTTTCTGTATGGACCAATTACCGATGATGTGTACGTCAGACAACCTCCAGGTTTTGAGGATCCTGAGTATCCACATCGTGTATACAAATTGAGCAAAGCTTTATATGGTCTACATCAAGCCCCAAGGATTTGGTACGAGACGTTATCTAAACATCTGCTGGAACATGGTTTTACAAGAGGTCAGATTGATCCAACTTTATTCATGAAGCGGGAAAATGAAGATCTTTTATGTGTTCAAGTGTATGTGGATGATATCATCTTTGGATCAACAAGTCCATCCATGTGCAAAGAGTTTGAAGAGATTATGAAATCAAGATTTCAGATGAGTTCGATGGGAGAGATCAATTTCTTTCTCGGATTGCAAGTCAAACAGTCAGCTGAAGGAATTTTTATCAACCTATCAAAATTTGTTGAAAAGTTGCTAAAAAAGTTCAAGATGCAAGATTGTCAGAATATTCGAACGCCATCTGATGTGAATTGCAAGATACAACTGGATCCAAAAGGCAAATCCGTTGATCAAACACTGTACAGATCGATGATTGGTTCACTGATGTATCTTACTACATCAAGACCAGACATTATGTATGCTGTATGTGTGTGTGCCAGATATCAGTCTGATCCGAAAGAGTCACACCTAGTTGCTGTTAAACGTATTTTCGGATACCTTAAAGGGAAACCGAATCTCGGGTTATGGTATCCTTATGAAGGCAATTTTGAATTATATAGTTATTCTGATAGTGACTTTGGTGGGTGTGCTCTTGACAGGAAATCGACTATGGGTGGATGTCAATTTCTGGGTCCTAGACTTGTTTCTTGGCAATCCAAAAAGCAGACCAACGTTTCTGTATCCACAGCTGAAGCAGAGTATATCGCTGGGTATGCAGGATGTTCTCAAGTTTTGTGGTTACAAAACCAATTGCTCGACTACAGGTTTAACTTTCTCAAAACTCCTATTTACATAGACAATACTGCTGCTATGTTCATTACTGCTAATCCTGTTCAACACTCAAAAACCAAACATATCGAAATCCGATATCATTTTCTCAGAGACAACTCTGAAAAAGGTTTAATAATTTTGATTAAGGTTCATACCGACAAACAACTGGCAGATCTTTTCACAAAATCTTTTTTGTCAGGATGGTTTGAATTCTTAATTCAATCCATAGGGTTAATCAACCATGATTAATTCTAGTTTTATGAAAAATCATACAAAAATCATAAATATAAAAGCTAAAAATATAATAAGTCGATGTCAAGTATTGATTCCTTTGCCTTTTATTTTATTGTTTTGCATTGTGAGTGTGCATGAAAAAGAAAAGCAAACAAAAAGAATATAAAAACCAAAAAGAAAAGAAAATATCATGTCATAAAAATCTATATTGCAAAAAGTGAGAAATGATAGTACACTAGACATTATTTGTTTCATCATTTTTATAATAAAGACTGATGAATGTTAATTGATGTGCGAGACGGCTTAGGCAATTTGATAGGTTCAATTGGATCGTTAATATCACTCACTGATCAGAATTAGTCATACACAAACACAGTTCAATCACAAACACAATTCATACTAATAATTCTCTTTTGTATATTGATGATCAAAGCAGATTTGTAGTACAAGTGCAGGAGAAAATAAATCACACACACTTAGTTCTCTCTCTAACGTGTAATAGTGATCTAGCCTACTTCCTCACACTCTCTCACTACATGCTTTTAAGCAACAATTACAAGTTTAAGGAATATAACAAAATAGACCCTAAACTATACACAAACATATAAACAAATACAAAGTAAATCTTAACTAGGAAATAACCCTAACAGTACTCCACCTAAGATTTATCTTTGGATCTTCAGCAAAATCTTCAACAGTTTTCATCTTTTTCAGCTTCAATCTCTTTCACCAATCTTCTGGTTCCTCTTTGATATCCAGCAACTCTTTTCCTTTAAACTCTTCTTGTTCCTTCAGTGCTTCTTCTATACAAGACTTGAACTTTTCTGCTATCTTTGCTTGTCTTGGTTTGGACTCATTAGTAAGGATTGGGCAGGCATTCATGCGTCTCAGAGAATCCAGATTTAAACTTGCAAAATCAGTGTTAGCGTAAAATTCATAAGGCAGCTCCTTTCCTTTGACTTGCACCTCCAAAGTACCCTTCGCACTAATCCTCATAAATTCTATCTCTGGAATGTCAACCCTCACAAGATTAGAATTGAGCAATGCCTTCCGTACTCGAATCTTTTCTGATGCAGCTGCTATCACTTCTATCATCACAACAAAAAGTTTTCGATCAGCTTCAGCCAGTTTATCTTTGCATTTTTCCATTCTGCAACTTCTCAGAAAATCAATATATGATGGATGCAGCAGTTTCAGCTCAAAAGTACTGAATAAAGTAATCATATCTTTATCCCAATCGTCCAAATTTCGAACAAGCTTCAACTCAAAAGTTTCTTGATTGTAGAAAACTCTAAGTATTGGCTTCGTCTCTTGAGATCCATCAATCACTTTCAATCCCGGATTGGTTACCTTATCAAAATACTCATCAGAAAATTCCTCCAAGTACATGTCCTCACTAACAACCAACTTCTTTTTCTTTCTTTCTTTCTTCGCTTGCACATAAGCACTATCTTCTTGTTGACCTCTGAAGTCCAAATATTTCGGTGATTTGGCCATCCCGGCATCCAGCAGCATTGCACATTTATCACCACGCTCAGCATGCGTGTGATTTATCAGTCTAAGTTTGTGCAATTCTTTTAGATCTTGAACTTCCAACTTAAAAATGCTAGAGTAATAATGGTATACGTCACATAAACCATTAACTCTTTTAATCATAAATGCATCGAACACCTCGTCATATTTCCACGCAATAATCTTTACCTGTTTGGATTTTTCCGGTACGATCATTGAATCAAGAAGTTCAGCAATCGACTGACCCTTGCTCAGCAGTGACCTCACAACGTCACCTGCTGTGGCAGATTTGTGCCATGATTCACGTACATCCATAGGTATGTTATATGACTTAGCTTCACTTTGGAACATGTCCATCAACTCATGCCTTTTCTTGTGTGCATTCTCAGGTAGCGCCATCACCGGTATCTCCTTTGGTCCAAGAATTTTGTATCTTTTAGTCAGCTCGTAGTATTGGGGGTTGTTGTAGTCCAAATAAAACATACGATTGTACATTTTCTCCGTCTTCATGAAACTAACAACAATTTTCCTCAGCGACTCAGATTTCAATCTCTTCAAAGTCTTATAAGGATAATTCCTTGAGCTCAACCAATCTCGCATATTCCTACTTGACATCTCTTCAGGATTTTGGTGATACAGTTCAGTTGGAGGCAAGTCTTCGATTTTCAAACTTTCTTGCAACGGTGTCCATTCTCCCATCTCAACGATAAACTCTTTTTCATCAGCAGCGGCTTTGTCTTGGGCTATCAAACACTTTTCATATTCTTCATTGATTTGACTCACAGTCAGCCCATTCAGAAACACTAAATTGTACTTCATCTTCTCAAGATAAGCAAATCTTTCATCTAAATCATCTGGAATCTCATGATCTGGATTATTTCCCGGTTCAGCTTCTGGTTCAGACTCAGTAAAATCTATATCGTCCAAATCATCTAATGCCTCAATCATTGGTGCATTGTCAGTTTGAATCGGCTCAAACTGACTTTCGTCTTCTGGAACAGTTTCAGGCACATTCTCTATTACTTCAACATCTTCAGACACTTTTTCAACAATTTCAGCAGTTTCAGGCACTTCTTCAACAACAGCAGCTTCAGATTGAATCGGCTCAATCTGAACTGATTTATCAACTTCAGTACCAGTCACAATCTCATCTGCCTTTGCCAACTCAACTTCCTCAGATTCAACTACAGCTACAGATTGAATCGGCTCAATCTGCACTGTTTCTTCCAATCTCGCCATTTTACTGCTACTTTCATCACCTATAATTTCTGGTACAGCATCTAATTTCCTTTTTCCCTCAGCTTTGTCAGTATTGACAGAATCAGCAACAGCTTCATCAGGAATGATAATTGGAGATTCCACCCTTTTACCCACATTTGTTGTGCCTCGTGCTCTAGTGAGATAAACTTTTGGTACTTGAGAAGGTTCAGACACTTCCATCACTTCGTCTGAAAAATCTTTATCAGATGTGGACCCGGATTTCTTCGAGCGAGTTTCTTCCAACCATTTTTCCAACATTTCTTTTTCAGCATCCAACGTATTACATTCAGCCTTCAAATCCATATAATCAAACTTCAAAGTTTCATGTTCCTCCTTCAATCTATCATATTTAGCCTTCAACTCGTCATGTTCAATCTTCAATTTAAGATGATCCGCATCCAAAGCTTTGAAAGTTTCCAGATTTTGATTGTGAGTCACCCAAAACTCTTCAAGTCTTTTCTTTTTCCTAGCATTTGAAGCTTTCAACTGTTCATTTGCCTCTAAAAGCTTTGCCACCATCTCTTCTAACTCAATAATTTTCTTCTTATCCTCATTTTCTTCAACACTTGACACAATTTTTGGCGAAGACTACAAAATTTGTTCAATGTTTTCTGCAACAGGGGATGATGTGGTGGGTATATCAACAGGGATAGGTTCAGTAATGCCAGCATCAGCTTCATCAACTATCTGTGCAATAGTCTCAGCCTCGGCCATTACTTCCTGAGCTATCTGAACAATATCTATCTCTTCAGGCTCACTCATCACTTTCTCAACAACAGATTTAGATCTTCGAGATCTAACATACTGTTTAGTGATAGGCTTAGCAACTTCAATTTCAACTTCTTTTTCAACAGAAACAACCTCAACAGGTTCTTCTATCACATCTTGTTCAATGACTTCAACATTTTCAGTCTCCAATTCCATTGGTTCAGCTATCTCCATAATCTCTGCCTCCTCTGAAACAGATTCAGCACCATCATTACCATCATCATCACCATTGTCATCTTCATCATCATCACCATTGTCATCTTCATCATCATCACTTTCTTCATCATCACTATTACCATCATCATTTTCATCATCCTCAGATTCATTCTCTTCATCTTCTGCATGACGAGCATTATACTCATCATCATCCAGTAGATTGTCAGGCACCTCATCAATAAGGTCCTGTGGATTCACAATCTCTCCATGAGAAATATGATGATAAACTCCTTCAACATCTTCTTCATTATTTGTTATATCTCTCATATAGTCAAATAGATCAATACTAGGCACATTCCCGATGCTCATCTTTCTGTAAGATAGATCGTTCATGTCCTCGGTATAAAGTATCCCTCCAACCACTCCTTCTTCTCTAATCATGGGATAGGCAACATTTATCATCAACTGTAAGAATCTCGGGTACATGAGAAACTTAAATCTTTTGCCCTTGACCAGATTAAATACAAAACCATTCATGATCCATCTTGACATGTTAAATGGTTTGTTCTCAGCTATAGCAACAATTGGAGATGCTATATCAGATGGGAAATTATCAAAGCCTGCACTCCTCCTTGACATGCACTGTTGAACATCATAACATAACAGTTTCCATTTCTTCCCCAATCTAGCTCTATAGAATTGTGACTTTGGAAATGCAGGAGGATGTCCCATATTAACAAAGCACGCTTGGCATTCAGCCATAGTCAATTCATCATTAGCCCCTACTTCATCCTCATCAATCCTCAATGTAGTTCTGATTGCTTCTTCAGAAACTGTCAACACCAATTCTCTAGTAATGTTTCCTCTAACCACAGCTACTCCATTATCATCTCTAATAACCTCAACTGTCCTCCAAAAACTCTTTATCAATCTAGCATATATGACCGGTTTGGCACACATAGCATACACATATTTTGTCGTCTTTATGAATCTGATCATATCTCTGTAACCTTCAGTTTCAGGGATAGATTCATCCAAACATGCCACCAGATTATGCTTGGGCTCAAACTTCAAATTCTCCATCTGTTAAAACAAAAACACAACACAAACAAGACAAATGTGTTAGATTCTTCATTAATAAACTTCAAATTTTCATAAGTGTTTGAACAAAAGTTATAAAAGTAAAACATTCACATAATCATTTTAACCCTAAATTAATCTAACAAACTGATTTTCATCATTTTGATCAAAACAAATTTGAATTTTAATGATTATACAACATTTTTCAAGTTAACAGTTTAACACTTAAGATCATAAATTTGACATTTATAAGATGAAGTTGTTTAACATGTTTTTAGTTCAGTTTTAACAAGGATTTGTCATTTTTAACACATCTTTCATCATTTTGAAGTTAAACAGTTATGAGCTTGAAGCAGGTCATCAATGGCGGTTGACAGTTATAAGGTAATTTGAGTGATTCAGTTGGTTTTAAGGTATTTTGATGCAAATGAGTGTTTGATTGTTAATGATCGACAGATTTTACACTTAAAACAACATTCGATTTTGGTTTTAACACACACAATCAAAGTGTTGATTCAGTGATCAAAAACACTGTTCATCATCGTTTTTCATTTTATCGGTCGATTTGCAGGTTATCAAGCTTCAAACATGTAAATTATACCTTATTCAATCAATATAACTTGTTACAGAACGATTGATTGAATATGATAATCAACGATTTTGTGCAGGGGATTTGTGCTTGAAAACGAATGTGAAAAATGACAAGTGGTTGTGAAGAGGCGGGTTTTCATATGGTTAAAAATTAGGTCAAACATTGAGGTGCCGGGTCAACAACTTGGGACGGGTAAGCATAATAGCCCAATAAGCCTTGACGGGTCAAGCACTGTTGAGCCGCGTCAGTCACTGTTGGGACGGGTCATGTACTTTGGGACGGGTCACAACATGGACGGGTCAACATAAAAATATGTAAACACACTTGACGGGTCAACCACTGTAGAGACGGGTAAGTCACTATAGAGACGGGTAAAGGTTAGGAACAACTACACCTGATTGGTTTTATTCATCACCCGGCAGTATAGTAGTCTTCAAAACATCACCCGGCTTGCACAATAACTTGTTTGTTCATTACCCGGCAACACATTTGTCTTCTTTTTCACCCGGCATGCTTTCTTCATCAACCGGCAACACAGTTGCTTTACCATCACCCGGCATGCTTTCTTCTTCACACATCAACACAGTTGTCATCTTTTTCACCCGACATGCTTTCTTCTTCACACGACATGCTTTCTTCATCACACGGCAACATAGTTGCTTCCACTATTACCCGGCAACACAGTGTTATACACTTACACGGCAAGATAAAACTTCTTTCTTTTACCCGGCTGTATAGTGAACATTTCTTCACCCGGCTGTATAGTGACACAACTAGTCACACGGCAGATATCTATGACCTTCACCCGGCTGTATTGAACATGTTCATTGCCCGGCTAAACAGTAGTCATAATATCTTCACCCGGCTTCACTTCTTTTTCTCAATCACCCGGCTCATATCAAACACACAACATTGCCCGGCTGAACAGTGTCTTCATTACCCGACATAATAGTTGTCTTTGATATCTTTGCCCGGCTACAATACTTGAGCAATTTTCTTCACTTTTTCTCGTCTGTTGACTTTTTCAACAGCATTTATTGCACCTGTAAACATTCTCGACAAATTAATTAGACAAGACATCCTTAAAAGAATTTGTCACATTAATTATCAACAACATTTCTAGGGCAACAAATTTAACACAATTTAAATTCCCTTTTCTTTTTCTTTAATTTTTACAAAATTATTTTTGCACAACCAAAATTTCTATATCCCGAAGCAATTTCTGAAAAACACATTACAAGACCTTGGGTTTGTTTTTAACACTTCCAATACCTTTGCTTTTCATACCACATAATCTTGTTCATTCAAAACACACTTATTCACAATATTTTTTTTTTTGATTTTTGTAAATATTTTTCTTCTTCAATTTATTCTCCCCCTAAACTTGAAATTTCTTGAAATTTTTAAGTTTAACAAGGATGTCGATGTGTCAATAAAGATTCCATATGCCTGCACACACAAAGCACACACATTAAAATAAAGACATATGCAATGCAATGAATCAAAATATCGCAGTGAGATCATACCACACATTATCTGAACATGTTTTGCAAGTTTTGAATAGACATTTGACTTATGTTTGATTGAGTGATGATATGAAAACATACCAATTAGCTCGAGTTGACACACTTACTTTTTCAGTATCATGATGATATTTAAGGTTCGATTAGAATGACTTATGTGACCCACATGTATACATATGTCAACATATTTCCTTATCAACAACTACCTGAATGCATATTGCACAAAACCTGGTCACTTACAATCATAAACAGTGTGGAAACTGGGTTCTATTCGGATTTGCACCACTTTGGGACTTCTTTTTAATTCCATTTTGGAATTTTTTTCATTTCCTATCGTTCCCCTTGGGAATCTTCTGAATTCCTTTTTGGAATTTTTGTTTGGTGATGGTCCACATTTGGGACTCTTTTTGTTCCAACTTTGGGAATCTTTTGCTGCACCTTGAAGCTCAAAAGAGACTTCGTGTGAGACTTCAGGTCTGTGGATACCACAACAAAGAAGCTCACGATGCGGTTCATCACACTGAATAGACTGCATCGTTACCCGATCATGCACAATTATTATCACAAGCAATGCATCAAAAGTTGTATATCTAGACATGTATAGCAATGGAACTTAACACAAAGATCATTAAGTTTATGTTTGTCAACAATCAACTTACTTGTTCAGTCTAATTGCCTGAGCTGTCTAGCACATCAATTAACATTCATCAGTCTTTATTTAAAAATGATGTAACAAATAATGTCTAGTGTAACTATCATTTCTCACTTTTTGCAATATAGATTCTTATGACATGATATTTTCTTTTCTTTTTGCTTTTATATTTTGTTTTTGCTTTTCTTTTTCATGCACACACACAATGCAAGACATAAAATAAAAGACAAAGGAATCAATATATGACATCGACTTATTATATTTTTTGACTTTTATATTTTCTGATTTTTGTTTTGTTTTTCGAAAAATAGAATCAATCATGATTGATTAATCCTATGGATTGAATTAAGAATTCAAACCGTCTTGACAAAAAAGATTTTGTGAAAAGATCTGCCAGTTGTTTGTCGGTATGAACTTTAATCAAAATTATTAAACCTTTTTCAGAGTTGTCTCTGAGAAAGTGATATCGAATTTCGATATGCTTGGTTTTTGAGTGTTGAACAGGATTAGCAGTAATGAACATAGCAGCAGTATTGTTTATGTAAATAGGAGTTTTTAGAAAGTTAAACCCGTAGTCAAGCAACTGGTTTTGTAACCATAAAACTTGAGAACATCCTGCAGATGCAGCGATATACTCTGCTTCAGCTGTGGATACAGAAACGTTGGTCTGCTTCTTGCATTGCCAAGAGACAAGTCTAGGACCCAGAAATTGACATCCACCACTAGTCGATTTCCTGTCAAGAGCACATCCACCAAAATCACTGTCAGAATAACTATATAATTCAAAATTCCCTTCATAAGGATACCATAACCCAAGATTCGGTTTCCCTTTAAGGTATCTGAATATACGTTTCACAGCAACAAGATGCGACTCTTTCGGATCAGACTGATATCTGGCGCACACACAAACAGCGTACATGATGTCTGGTCTTGATGCAGTAAGATACATCAGTGAACCAATCATTGATCTGTATAGTGTTTGATCAACGGATTTGCCTTTCGGATCCGGTTGAATCTTGCAGTTCACATCAGATGGAGTTCGGATAGTCTGGCAATCTTGCATCTTGAACTTTTTCAGCAACTTCTCAACGAACTTTGATTGGTTGATAAAAATTCCGTTTGCTGATTGTTTTACTTGCAGTCCAAGAAAGAAATTAATCTCCCCCATCGAACTCATCTGGAATCTTGACTTCATGATTTCTTCAAACTCTTTGCACATGGACGCACTGGTTGAGCCAAAGATGATATCATCCACATACACTTGAACACATAAAAGATCTTCATCCTCCCGCTTCATAAATAAAGTTGGATCAATCTGACCTCTTGTAAATCCATGTTCCAGCAAATGTTTAGATAACGTCTCGTACCAGATTCTTGGAGCTTGATGTAGACCATATAGAGCTTAACTCAACTTGTATACACGATGAGGATAATCAGGATCTTCAAACCCAGGAGGTTGTCGAACATATACATCATCGGTAATTGGTCCATACAGAAAAGCGCCTTTGACGTCCATTTGAAACACCTTAAACTTCATGAAGGAGGCATAAGCTAAGAAGACACGAATAGCTTCAAGTCGAGCGACCGGAGCAAACACTTCTTCATAATCAATACCCTCTTCCTGAGTGTAACCTTGTGCAATAAGTCTGGCTTTATTTCTCACAACAATGCCACGTTCGTCTGGCTTGTTCTTGTACAACCATCTTGTACCAATTGCATTTTCTCCTTCAGGTAAGTCCACTAACTTCCATACTTCTTGTTTGCGAAACTGAAGTAATTCCTCTTGCATAGCTTCAATCCAACTGTTATCTTGCAGCGCTTCTGAAATGTTCTTTGGCACCACTTGAGAAAGAAAACATGAATAAAGACAGACATTTGCTTGATCAGTCTGACTTCTTGTAGTTCTCTGATTCAATGGCCCAATAATCTGAGAGACAGGATGTTTCTTGTGAATTCGATGAATTGGTATGTCACCTCCTTGCACTTGACTCTCCAGATTAGAAGTATTCAGATTCGGTAGATCTTGTAGAATGGACGAAGTATGTGGAGTGAAATTAGGAACTTGATCCGGTGAATTGATGAAGTAGTCAAACGATTCTGGAACAACTTCAAAATTCGGATCTGATGATGGTTGATTCTGAACAGATCCACCATCATTAGGAGAAACTTGCGGATTCACATCGTCTTCAAGATTGTTTGATTCTTGATCGTCTTGAGAACCAGAAGGACCCGGATCTTGACTAGATTTGACATGATCAGGATTGTGAAAAGACATGAATGGATATTCCGAACTGAGATTTCCATTATCGTCATTATCAGAATCGTCACTAAAGCATCCCAAGTCGCCTGATTCTTTGTTTGTTTTTCCTAAAAAATCAAATAAGTTAGAATTGAAAGATTTCGATAACGAATCTAAATCAAATAACCATTCGGGACCATGAGCCACTAACGGAAACAAATTTTCTAAAAACTTTACGTTAATAGTTTCAATGATAAGCTTTAGAAACAGACGAATAACCTAGGAAAAATCCATCGTCAGATTTTGACTCAAACTTCCCGAGATGATCACTCAAATTTAAAATCGATACAGGACAACCAAATGCTTTCAAGTAAGAAATATTTGGTTTTCTTCCAAATAACAACTCATAAGATGTTTTCTGTTTATCTTGAACCAATAATGTTCTATTTTGTACAAAACACGCAGTAGCAATAGCTTCGTCCCAAAAAGTGATAGGGATTTTGGCATCTGCGAGCATGGATCTTGCTGCTTCAATTAGTGTCCGGTTTTTCCGTTCCGCAACCCCATTTTGTTGAGGCGTTCTTGGCGCACTAAATTGTCTAGCAATTCCTTTTTCTGCACAAAATACATCAACATTAGTGTTCTTAAATTCAGTTCCATTATCACTTCTTAAGATTTTAACTTTGCATTCCATTTGATTTTCAACTTTGATGATAAATTCTTTTAATAATTCAACTGTTTCAGATTTAACATGCAAAAAATAAACCCAAGAAAATCTAGTGAAATCGTCAATAATGACAAAACAGTAAGACTTCTTTCCGATGCTTTGCACATTTGTTGGTCCGAAAAGATCCATCTGCAAGGGTTTTGAAATGGAGTTTTCTTGCTTGGACTTAAAAGACATCCTATGCTGTTTTCCTTTCAAACACGCTGGACAGAGATCAGTTGTAGAGAACTTCTTTGACGGTATTCCCACAGCATGATTTCCAGTAACCAGACGGTTCATGTTTCTGAAATTTGAATGGCCCAGCCGTCTATGCCAAAGCTGACTCTCATCATTTGAAGCATGAGCAATGAGACAAGTGGTTTCGGTTTCAGCATCAATCTGCGACATATCAAGCTTGTATACATCACGATCTCTAGGTGCTTTAACCACTACCCACTCATTGTCAATCTTGAAACCTGGTTTAAGAATATAACAGAAAGAATCATCAAAAAGAGTTGAATAAGATTTATCACAGATTTGAGATACACTTAGTAAATTAAAGTTCAACTGTGCACAGTAGTTGACTTTATCAAAACTAATGACCCCATTTGAAACAGTTCCTTCTCCTGTTATTTTACCACCGGCATCACCTCCAAATGCGACGTGTGTACCATTTTTCAGCTTAAAGTCTTGAAGCAAGGCATGATTGCCTGTCATATGCCGGCTACACCCACTATCAACGAACCATGAGTTGATAGGTCTTCTTGGGCGTACCTGCATTTCAACAATCACTCAGTTAGTTTGGTCAACCCAGGCCCACACGGTCTTGGGTTTTCCGAATCTATCTGCAATAGTAACTTGTTTATATTGAATATTTTGAAAATTTGTTTCATTTAAGAGATTTTGACGCTGAAAACTGTTTCGCCCATTGGCGTGAAATGATTGCTTTCTTCTCAAAGCCATAAACCTTTCCTCTAACTTAGGATCAAGGTTGTTTTCAAACTTTTGATTTCTTACCATCAAAGCTCTTGGTTTAAAACTGTTAACCTGCATATTTCTTGATGCAAAATTGTTTAAACCCGAATTGTTTCGATTAAAATTTCTCAAAACAGGAGAATGACTTTGATTAACATTTTGAAAACCAAATGACTGATTTCTTCGAAAATTTGAAAATGGTGTCATTTCTCTTGTTGAGTTTGTTCGAAAGAAACAATCCTTTGTGTCATGGTTTCTTCTTTCACAAATATCACAGAATTTGTTATAAAAACATTCTTCTGAAGAATGATTTCTTTTGTCACAGTAACTGCAGTACCTGTTAAAGAAACATTCAGCAGTTGCATGGTTATAACGATCACATATCTCACAATGTTTCTTGGTAATCCTAAAGAGCCGACTGTTCACTTTTGATGTTGAACCCACTCGAGATTCATTATCAGTTTTGTTCGGTTTTAGATTAACTTGATTCTTTTGTGGAGACTTTGTTTGTGATTTTGATTGCATGGGACTTTGGTTCGATTTTAAACTGTTCTGTTTGGTTACCTTTTTAGATTCAATTCTCTTATCATTGACAGCGGAAGACTTAGGACCTGAACCTGTTTTCATACCAGAGTTAGATTTGATTGGAGAATTGATTGGTTTACCATAAGATCCATTTAAATCAAACGTTCCTGCAGACACAAACTTAATTGTTTTACCTTTTGTCACTTTCTTCTTGACAGGTTTAACATTTTCAGTTTTAACACTTTGAGCTTTGGTGTTGTCATTCGATTTTATGACACTTTTACCTTTTGAAGGTTTTGTTTCAGATTGATTGATTTTCGATTTTAACTTCTGCACTTTGGCATTCGAAACTTCAGACTTTTTCACTTCTTGCTTCTTGATCAACTGATCAGCAACTTGCGCCTTTTGTTCTTTCTTCCACCTGATGTATTCAGGATCATTGTATCCTGAAAATTCACCTTCTTCCTTCACTGTTTCTGACTTCGGATTCAGTTCCGGATACTCAACAAGTTGAATCAGAACAGGCTCTAACTTGTTATCAGATTCGTTGCTTGCTTCATCATCAGCTTCAGTTGTCACACCATCTTCTTCTTTCAAACTTTCCATCAGCACTTCAGAACCTTCAGACTCGGATTTACTTCTTTGAATTTCTTTGAATTTTCGTTCATTTTCAGGTGAATGATCAAATTCATTAAAGTTTTCCGGTAAGGTTTGTGTGATTGAATTTGGCATTGGTTCATGAGTGAAACCCAACCCGGTTTTGGTTTTGTTACCTCTTTCACTTATAAGTTGTTTGACCATTGTTTTACAACTTTTCACTTTCGTTAATTCAACTTGTGTGACAGCATGAGCAACTTTTTCTTGTTCAAAGTTCTTTGTCATTTCTTCAAGTTGTTTTGTTACCAGTTCCAGTTCCTTTAAGGTTTTGTTCCATGATTCTTTAAGCGACAATATCTTCTCATCAGAAATTTTGTGATCAATTATAAGTTGTTCATGAATTTTCTCATGTTTGCTTAATTTATCACCAATTTTAAATGAATGAGTTCGATAATGTTCTACCTGTTGAATGCATTGTTCTGAACATAACCTTTCTTTCACATCAATAGGCAATGGAACATAATTAGGGGGTAAGTCATTACTAACCTTTGGTTGTTCGGTAGAAGATGAAGACTCACTGGCAGTAGCCATCAGCGCAATTTCAGACTCAGATTCTTCAGTAGGATCAGACTTTGCACTCCAATCATATTCCTCTGAATCTTCACTCTCAGTATCAACCACCTTGATATCTCCTTCTTCTGACCAATCTTCTTCTATCTCACATACCAGTGCCAAACTTGATGTAAGATCAGATGTAAATTGTTCTGCATATGCGCTCCAATCATAACCGTCTTTTACACTGACCACCAGTGCCTTAGTTTGATCTTATGGTTTCTCGCCTTCATCCTTCAGTTCCGGCATGGGAAGACTTTGGTATGGTTTATGAAAGAAACGTTGATTTCTGCTTTGGTAGCTCGAAGACTGTTGTGAGCTTTGACCTTGACCTTGATTACTTGAACTAGCTTGGTCGTTGTAATTCTGATTCTTAGGAGCTTTGCATTCCCTTGAAAAATGACCATAACAGTTACAGTTAAAACATCTGGCCTTCGATTTGTCAAATCCAACCGTCTTGTTTGCATGAGGCTTGTAGCTTCGGTTAACATATGCATGCTCTTGCGTTCTATATGCAACCATCACCATTTGCCAGTTTAAGTCCATTTCCTCAACGTCATCAGGATCCATCTCAAATAAATCTTGAAGGACAACGTCCATTTGACTTAAGTGACTTCCTTGATATGCTTGGAAACTTGCCATAAAAGCTGTGAAGGCAGTTTTGGTCTCGTCATCTTGCAGTAAGATGTTCATCACATCTTTTACCTTGGCTTGAACATTCGAACTTTGATTTTCTACTTGATTCTTCAGATTCTGACTTTGAACTTGAGCTCTTGGTGGAGATTGAGGTTGAGAATAAGTTGGTGAACTTGGAAAGTATGATGAATCAGTATAGAAACTTGCACCAACAAATAAATCTCCCTAATCTTCAAACTTCATTGCATCTTGTGCAAGAAAGGCATTCTCCACAGTATTGGCAGGAGTCACCACATACTTGTATTGAGTTTGTGAGCTTGATCTATCATTATTTCTCGATCCTTCGTCAATCTCAACTTCTTCAATCTTTCCAATAAGCAGATCTAAATCCATTGGAAATTTCTCAGTATGCTTTAAAAGAGTAACAGTTTGCTTCCATGATGATGGTAAAGCACATAACAATCGATCATTCAAGTCTTGAAGTTCAGTCTTAACTCCGAGGTTTGACATCTCAGTAGTTAAGTGAACAAACCTGTTCATCATCTGGTGTACTGTTTCTCCATTAATATGCTCAAACAACTCCAATTGCCTTTTCAATTTTGATTTCTTCAGACTTCTCAATTGTTCTCCTCCTTCTCATATTGACTTTAATGCCTTGAAACATGTATAACCAGTTTGATATGCATCCAATCTCGACAGAACTTGAAGTGGCAATCCCTTACACATTAAAGAATAAGCCTTGCTATCATTCTTCACTTTCCTCAAATCTTCTGCTGACAAATTATCCTCTGGATAAGGTTCAGTAGAATCTTTGGTGTAGGTACTTGCACTATCTGGAGCAGTCTGAGTTGGAATATGAGGACCTTTTTCAATTGACTTCCAAAGATCATTGTCAATAGAGCATAGGTGATGTCTCAGTCTGATTGTCCAATTCTTGAAATCTGCACGATTGACAAGTCTAGGAACACGGTTATCAGAATCATCAGTAGGTGCCATTTTAAAAAATTTTTTTTAAAGAAAATATTTTTGGTTTTTGTTAATTTTGAAAAGAAATAGTTAAACTACTAAAATAAAGACAAGTAATTAATGACAAGATAAGAAAACAAAGATTAAAACAACTAAAATGAGTCACACGGCTGAACAGTGAAAAATCCTTCTTCACCCGGCTGAATAGTAGCTTTTGTTCTTCACCCGGCAGAGAAAAGTCTTCACCCGTCTAAACAGTCACACGGCTCAACAGTTGTAATACTTGTATTCTTTACCCGGCAGAACAGTTACCCGGCTGAATAGTTACACGGCAACAAGAAATAACTTCACACGGCAGATAACTTGACCCGGCTTGAATCTTGACACGGCAAAAGCTTTACACGGCTAAACAGTTGTCGATCACACGGCAAGGTTGTTTACCCGGCTACACAGTCTTTGATCACCCGGCTGAAATTTCTTAATCACCCGGCGTAACAGTGTATCACCCGGCACAACAGTTGTTGATCCGGCTGAACAGTAACACTTTTTCCTCGTCAAATTCTGTGACACCTGACAAATTCAGGTTAACTTCGTTAGTTAAACTCTGTTAGTCACGTTAACGCAATTATATTTTTCATTTAATTTGATGAATTAAATGTGCAAACTGTTATATAAATATTCACACGAAACGACCACATGAGTTAATACCCGAGCGTTGGTGATCTTAAATGAATACAAATACCATAATAATACATTTTAATTGTTATGTGTGCTTAACTGTTAAGTTTTCGTGTAACCGCGTATTTTATCGGTTTTAACGATTTACGAATTTCGGTAAACTCGGTGAAACAAAGGTTTACGTTTTACAAAGTTTTTCATTATGTTTACAAACCGTAGTGAACACGTGGCCTATGGACCACCCATGTGACCCATAAGTGGCCCAAGGCCCAACCCAACTTAACATTTATCAACAATTAACAAAATTTGTCAAAACCCTAAACCTAATTAACAAAAAAAAAACGTTTTTGGGCTGCTCTTTCCCCTTGACCTGCTGCCGTAACACATACACACACACAAGAATCGATTTTGTTGCTTCTTGGTTCAATATTTGGTGATTTCGGGTGTTGATTGAAGTAGTAAACGCTATACAAGTAAGTTTTGATCTTAAAACTATCATATATGTTACAAAAATTTCATCTTTCAAAACCCTAGTTCATCCAAGTTCTTCAATTGATAAGCTATATGTGAAATTGGGTATTGATTATAGGTTATTTGATGTTTTGATAAATTGGTAATCAATAGAATCTATGGTTGTGTTTTTGTGAAACTAGGGTGATTATGAAGGCATGAGAACATGGAACTTTATACATAATCATGATTAAATATAGTTAGATATGAACTTGTATGATGATTAGAATGAAATTTGGATACTAATCATATTGCTTTAATCATGTTTTTGACAAAACCGGTAATGATAGATGTTGGACAGATTCGTAACCTGAGCTTACATGGACTATAACTTGTTGAAAACCGAACCAAAAGGGGTCATTCTTGAGCCTAGATTGTAGTTTAAAGAGTCTAGTTTCCAGAAAACTAAACCAATTAATTTTTAGAGAAGATTAAGTCAGTCTTTTTGATTTTACAAAAACAGATGTCAAATCTGAAAATCTGGACAGAAAATGAGTCAACTTCAAAAGGTCATAACTTTATAATTAAAACGTATTCTTGGATGATTCTTACACCAAATTAAAGCTTATTGTCTTAGCTTTCTATATTGGTAAAATTTGTATTTTTATTCCCCTGTATGGTCGTTCAAATTTTATAAAACTTTATAGTGTGCAATCAGGTGTCTTTTCTGACCTTGATGTAAAGAGGTATTTTTAATAAATAGTTGATTTAGGTTTTAAGTAAAGTATATAAAATAAGAAATGAACTTAAGACAATATTTAATCTATAGTTAAAATTTGGGACTTATACATGTTAGTTTATGTTGGTTTCTGTACAAAATAAAAAGGGTCAACAAAGCCGAAAAATCTGAATAATGGACTTGCAATGTGTTTCACTTGTGTTTTGTGTGTAACTTGTCAATTAGACATATGATGACTTGGTGATGATGCTTTCATGCTATTAGGTTCTTAAGTAAGTAATATGAATGTTTCAAATATGCATAGTCATAGGTGGATAACTTGATATTTTGAATGTGATCAGTTAATCTTGTTAAAGTTAGTAGCATTATTGAAACGAGTGTTGAGAACTTTCATAAGGAGCATGATAGACACTATATGTGAGTTATGTGATGTTTATATGGTTACCTATAGTAGAGTTGGATTCGCTTAAAATGTAGTCTCGGATGTGACTTCCTAGAAATAGTAACTTTACTAAAAACAAAGTTTGATTCTTTAACATATGTACTATGTGCTAGAATTCGATTGCTCTCATTGTCTAAATGAACATAAACAAACATGAACACAATTAAAAACTCACCCACGGGTTGTTGGGTCAACAAAAGTCAACTTTGGTCAAAGTTGGTCAAAAGTCAAACTTTTCAAATCGCAAGTAAACAATTGAACTGTTTGGATGCATAGGGTTTTACATACCTGCACAAACACACACTTATGGACTTATCATGTAGTAGGAATGCTGTGTTTGCTTTTACCTTGCTGATGCGTGTAGCTGTGCACCCGAAGGTGAGTTCACTAAACCGCACTTTTACTGTTATACCCTTTTATGGGTTGAACTCGGACTTTTACTATTCTACCCTTTTATGGGTTGAACTCGGACTTTTACTATTCTACCCTTTTGTGGGCTGAACTCGGACGAATACTTTTACGGATTTACAAATTTTGTATGTCGCATGTCTGGATTAGAGCAACTTTTATTTTGTTCATGAAAGACCTCATGGATACCTAGTTGACCGTTAGTATTTGTGAAATAGCGGGGAAATTTTGAGTAGTACTACTGGGTTTGACAAACCCCACCCGGGCTAGTCGCGCTAGCACGACAGAAGGACCTGTCGAACGGGTGTTGAATGACCTAACATACTTACAGTGCATCCTGCTGGGATGTACGAACGGGCAAACTGCACTTAATGTGTACATACGTCAGCTTCGGTCAGATACATTACGCCTCTAAGGACATGTGCTGTAGATTAGCTACCTACAATGACATACTTAATTTATATTTCTGCTTGCAACTGAACTTACTTGATTTTATACTTACTATGTGAACTCACCAACCGTCGTGTTGACACTTGTTAGACTTTCACTTTTACAGGTCACTGAGGTACCACGCACTTAGGACATGGCATGGAGTCACGGCTTTTCATTTAAACATTTTCATGCATTACAACCCATGTTTTGAGTTTAATGTCTATTTAAACTTTGTATCTTGTATTGGACGCGTGTACTGCGCATTAGTTTCCAATTTAATATTTTGGCTTTACATTTCGTTTACGCTTCCGCAAACTTTTAAATGTTAACTCTGTAATAAATTTTCTCATTTAATGAGACACGTATGTTTTAAATTCATATAGTGTCGTTTGGTGTAACTAATGACTGAGATCCTGGTTTGTCACACATTTAACGGTAAAACTCCGTTAGTGGATTTTGGGGGTGTGACAGATTGGTATCAGAGACATTGGTTATAGCGAACTAGGTTTGCATTGCATTGCATTCTAGACTATAACTGTACACTGCATTAGTTGCACTTATGTGAATTCATTTGTGACCTATATACATGTTATATACACATACACATGGTTACATTAGCATTACATGAAGTAACCAACCTGTATTACGTGACACTTCTAGTGAAGCTTGAACTGGATGTGTATCTGCTAGTTTTGAATTGTTCACTGAAGTCTGCATGAGAAATATTTGACAATGACTTTGTTCAAAAGTATCACGCTTTTTAGGCCAAATTTTTTTTAGGGGCCTTAGTTGAGAAACGATTACATTTCATTATAACTTGAAACTTACATGACTATGGCAACAAACTGGTTTCGTATGAAGCCTAGACAATTCAGTTTTGAATTACCTACCTCATTATGGCAACCAACCGGCAGAGACCGATGCCTAAGGTATAGAGGTACATGAACAACAGTAATGGATATTTGTCCAGAAACTTATTCCTAGTGAGGTCATGACTTATTACTTATGTGACCTCCTACGTGCTATTACAAATTACTTATTATACGACACGTTCGTGTGCTACAGCATGTTACTTAATATGAGACATTATTAGTTGTAACATGTCACTTACTGTGTGATCCACTACATGTTATTCACTTGATTTGATATTACTACTGCTTATACACATCGTACACCCAGATTGTGCCTAGACTAGTAGTCTTACCCTTAGTAAGAACTTACACCATACCTGATACATGCGACCCATTGATATAACACACTGATGGCCTGTTAGTGTCCTATACATCTAGTATGGTCGTCTCCTACTTATAGGTTTATCATACACTTGATATGGGATAGCAATACCACACGAACGAATGTAAATCGAAGAACATAACTAAACGTAAGATTAATGTAACCGGTGGGAGACAAACTTGGGTGATTGTGTAAGGTAAATTGACGATTACGGGTGCGCAACGTAATGGTGAATTTACAAGTACATGATGATCCTGGCAAAATCTGCCATGTGGGCGATATCCAAACAGAAACACAAAAGTGATGAATCAATCAATACAAGTTCATCTGAAACAAACAATTCACTTCTAAATAACGCACCGATATTAAGTCTATGCTTGACTGAACCCATTAAATCCATATACGGATGGTATACAATTACAATACAACCTTTGATGGCATATGATAAGTTTATCTTAAAACTACATACATTTTACCTTATACACCTAAGTTAAAGATAATTGAAATCTTTTCTTGGTGGCACACAAATAAGAACAAATATCTGTGTTGAAAAACCTGATAATGTTCCGCTACTACTATATTGGTCTCCTAATGATACGGCCCATTCCACATAACCAATCTGAATCCACTAGTTGAAACATTACCTTACTGAAGTCACAACCTTATGATACGTAATGAGATGCTTTAATTTATGGTCGGTGTACTATAACCTCCTACCAACAGTCGGTAACATCTTAACATCATTGGTTCTGCAAATAAATGTTAAACAAACCCTATAATTCTTAGAATTCCATGGAGGAGTCTAATAAAGCTAACAACTTATATATATATATATATAATAAAACTCTTGTTGATATGACAAACCAACCGCGTAATATTGCTCATTCAAATCACTTATTGTGAGGTAAATCTGTATTGCTTAAACATTCATGTGAATACCTCGTAACATACCAGACTCGTCCTAAAAGTACTTCACCTAATTGTACACTATTCTCAATTCTTCAAGATAAATAGAACTCTAAATTATTTCTGATAATAAATTACCTAGAAATAATTCCGACTCATGATGTTTCAATTGTTAACGATGCACTGGCGAACCACACGTGTAGTATGCATACGCTTCGATCTAGTGGGATGACTCATCTTAATCCCACACTCTCGTAAGTGTTAATTCTCACACCCAATCTACATCTCCACTGTTGTAAAACACGTTTTGGGACTAATTATTTTTTTTTTTCTTAAGAACATCTACTTTTAAAACCTTATCTACATTTTATCCATCTTAATATATATTCAAACTCCTCTACTCGATTATTCACGTAACTGAACCAAGATAAGCATTGTAAAAGTCTCGATTTGTGATTATTCACATTAGAATCACATAAAATTCCAATAGATAACCGGTGTTACAGTATGTATATTACAACGTTACCATTTCCTTAAATATATATTCATTTTCCTCAACCCTTTGAATGACTTAGTAAAGAAGACATGAATGTTAGTGGGTGACAAGTACGCCTTCAAGGTGCTGGTGGTGTGGTGGGTTAGCTGCGGTACACCCTATATATAAACACTAACGGTACGTTGGATGTGGACCTGAAACCAAGCCGATAATTAACATGGGGAACTTTCATAGATAAACACGAAATTTCTTATAAAGTTGTTTGATCTATCACTTATAGGGTAACCTACTATGTACTCGGATAAATTATAACTTCATATACCCTTTATTCACAACAACAACAAAAACCAAACATTTCATAACTGACATACGCATATAGATTCTGATTTGGAATACATTTCACGACTCTAAGAATTCTGGTGATGATTACCACCATCAACAATAAACCAACACTACCGGTTGATGTTCTGAGGGAGATTCACTCATTACGGTCCAGGGCAACCGCTTTCTAATTTGTTCCATTCCCGGTACACCTTTGTAATTGCTAAGAAACATAATATTGATACTCTGATTATCCTTTGGCACTTGGGCGCCTGACGTTCCTTCATAGAAGCTCTATTATCCAGCAATTTCCATATTAAACTTAATTAGCTTCCTTAATAAAAAGTGTTTAGCCGCCATGTAAGAAACTTTAACCTAGCTATTTTAACTTGTGAAGGTCCTAGTAGAGGAAACCATATAAGATATGATGATACTGAAGCCACCCGACACATGTAATGATATAACATGAGATCCTTTCTAATCCGTTAATGAACTTGGAACCCCTAGACTCTAAATCGGACTGTTATACCTCATCGTCTTCTATATCCTCAAATGGTGAATCTAAACACTACCGTACGATGAATCCCGTTATAAAAATCACAGCTAGAGTATTACTATTTAATATTGGAACCCTCACCTAGTAGGTTAGGGAGCTAAAACCACAAATAATGAACTGGACTAAAACTATATCTCCATAAAGAATACCCGAAAAGTGAATCAAATCTTCACCTAATGTCGACTTACGAATCCCATGGAACCTGCCTCTAGGGGAAAACGGTTTGTTAATCGTATACTCCATCACACCCTTGTAAACATTACCCTGGAGTTCAATTAAAATATGTGCCCATAAGAACACTTGTTTTCGGCTAATATTGTAGGAATTAAAATCTAAAGATACAACGGAAATCACGTAACAACAAGAGCTTGATAATACAGTAACGCAGCCATAAAACTATCTAGGTTGAAACACTAAACAACAAATTAGGAACTTAGTAATGAGATGACAAGCATGAAACGGTGATCATACGCTGGAAGTGGAACAAAATATTGAGGTATTGTAATTGTAACAACTATGGAAACAAATGTATGGCGAAGTCTAAGATAACATTCTTGAAAACCTTCTCAGTGAGAAAATGCTTGGCGTATCATATGCCCCCGGGCACACTTCTAACCGTAACACTCAGATTCCATCAAAGAGAAAATCGATTATAGTCCAAAGGATTAGGAACACTTCATGTAACATAGACACTTTCATTTTTATACTACTTCAGTAAGCAAACATTAATAACATTTTACCCTACATCATCATCCAACAACTTTTCTATCGACTACAATGAATCATGAATACTTATTAAGTTCCTTGATCATTCTTGCTTAATTCACGTACGTCCGAACATATAGATAGTATCAAAAAAATTCATTCCTCATCTATTTTTAGAAGGTCCATGACATCCTTGAGACCGCGTTTTGACAACGTTTTTTTATGAAGGCAAGTACCTACACACGGTATAACTTGTGCACAAGTTGTCTGAGTCCAACAATCTATACCAATCAATGAACTCTTCAGTTAATACTTCGTCCTCGGGTAGCTAATAACAACGTGGAACTCATTAATATGAATCCCCGAAAAATACAGTATAGAAATCGTTATTTGTAAATCCCATCCAAAAACTTTGGAATCCCATCAAAACCATGATACATTTGACCATTTGAAACCCTAGGGTATTGGCCTTCTAGGTCATTGACTGGGTCAGTTTTAAAAGATAAACATGGTACATAATGTTTCTGATGTCTTCAACCTATACATTATTTGAATGGAACACTTGTCGTCTCAATCGATGAACAATAACATTTCACAGAAAATCAGTTGAAATATTAGTCAAAGAATTCAGAACACTCAAACACTGTAAGATCACTATAGTCGAAGTTGGCTAGAACTTAGAAGCATCTTTAATTATTTCAAATGACAACATCAAATACTAATACTATTGGTTAAATTTTCGGGACGAAAATTCTTTCAACAAGGGGATGATGTAACACCCGAGAATTTCAGATTAACCCCGTTAACAAAATCTCGTTACTTCTATTAATGAAATTATACTCCATCTTTAATGAGTTGAGTTAAACGTGCTACATATTGTACATATTACACAAACAGTACATGTAACGACAACCCAAGGAATTACCAGATCACATGAGTTTATACACGGATGTTGGCGGGTTACTAAAATAATAATTCCGAACAACTAAATAAATATAAATTTAGTGAACTTATATGTTATGTGACTGAAAGGTTTTTGGGAACATTGGGTGACAACTCGAAACCTATTTTAATGTCCGTATCTAATTTTCGGGACGAAAATTCCTTCAACAAGGGGATGATGTGACACCTGACAAATTCAGGTTAACTTCGTTAGTTAAACTCTGTTAGTCACGTTAACGCAATTATATTTTTCATTTAATTTGATGAATTAAATGTGCAAACTGTTATATAAATATTCACACGAAACGACCACATGAGTTAATACCCGAGCGTTGGTGATCTTAAATGAATACAAATACCATAATAATACATTTTAATTGTTATGTGTGCTTAACTGTTAAGTTTTCGTGTAACCGCGTATTTTATCGGTTTTAACGATTTACGAATTTCGGTAAACTCGGTGAAACAAAGGTTTACGTTTTACAAAGTTTTTCATTATGTTTACAAACCGTAGTGAACACGTGGCCTATGGACCACCCATGTGACCCATAAGTGGCCCAAGGCCCAACCCAACTTAACATTTATCAACAATTAACAAAATTTGTCAAAACCCTAAACCTAATTAACAAAAAAAAAACGTTTTTGGGCTGCTCTTTCCCCTTGACCTGCTGCCGTAACACATACACACACACAAGAATCGATTTTGTTGCTTCTTGGTTCAATATTTGGTGATTTCGGGTGTTGATTGAAGTAGTAAACGCTATACAAGTAAGTTTTGATCTTAAAACTATCATATATGTTACAAAAATTTCATCTTTCAAAACCCTAGTTCATCCAAGTTCTTCAATTGATAAGCTATATGTGAAATTGGGTATTGATTATAGGTTATTTGATGTTTTGATAAATTGGTAATCAATAGAATCTATGGTTGTGTTTTTGTGAAACTAGGGTGATTATGAAGGCATGAGAACATGGAACTTTATACATAATCATGATTAAATATAGTTAGATATGAACTTGTATGATGATTAGAATGAAATTTGGATACTAATCATATTGCTTTAATCATGTTTTTGACAAAACCGGTAATGATAGATGTTGGACAGATTCGTAACCTGAGCTTACATGGACTATAACTTGTTGAAAACCGAACCAAAAGGGGTCATTCTTGAGCCTAGATTGTAGTTTAAAGAGTCTAGTTTCCAGAAAACTAAACCAATTAATTTTTAGAGAAGATTAAGTCAGTCTTTTTGATTTTACAAAAACAGATGTCAAATCTGAAAATCTGGACAGAAAATGAGTCAACTTCAAAAGGTCATAACTTTATAATTAAAACGTATTCTTGGATGATTCTTACACCAAATTAAAGCTTATTGTCTTAGCTTTCTATATTGGTAAAATTTGTATTTTTATTCCCCTGTATGGTCGTTCAAATTTTATAAAACTTTATAGTGTGCAATCAGGTGTCTTTTCTGACCTTGATGTAAAGAGGTATTTTTAATAAATAGTTGATTTAGGTTTTAAGTAAAGTATATAAAATAAGAAATGAACTTAAGACAATATTTAATCTATAGTTAAAATTTGGGACTTATACATGTTAGTTTATGTTGGTTTCTGTACAAAATAAAAAGGGTCAACAAAGCCGAAAAATCTGAATAATGGACTTGCAATGTGTTTCACTTGTGTTTTGTGTGTAACTTGTCAATTAGACATATGATGACTTGGTGATGATGCTTTCATGCTATTAGGTTCTTAAGTAAGTAATATGAATGTTTCAAATATGCATAGTCATAGGTGGATAACTTGATATTTTGAATGTGATCAGTTAATCTTGTTAAAGTTAGTAGCATTATTGAAACGAGTGTTGAGAACTTTCATAAGGAGCATGATAGACACTATATGTGAGTTATGTGATGTTTATATGGTTACCTATAGTAGAGTTGGATTCGCTTAAAATGTAGTCTCGGATGTGACTTCCTAGAAATAGTAACTTTACTAAAAACAAAGTTTGATTCTTTAACATATGTACTATGTGCTAGAATTCGATTGCTCTCATTGTCTAAATGAACATAAACAAACATGAACACAATTAAAAACTCACCCACGGGTTGTTGGGTCAACAAAAGTCAACTTTGGTCAAAGTTGGTCAAAAGTCAAACTTTTCAAATCGCAAGTAAACAATTGAACTGTTTGGATGCATAGGGTTTTACATACCTGCACAAACACACACTTATGGACTTATCATGTAGTAGGAATGCTGTGTTTGCTTTTACCTTGCTGATGCGTGTAGCTGTGCACCCGAAGGTGAGTTCACTAAACCGCACTTTTACTGTTATACCCTTTTATGGGTTGAACTCGGACTTTTACTATTCTACCCTTTTATGGGTTGAACTCGGACTTTTACTATTCTACCCTTTTGTGGGCTGAACTCGGACGAATACTTTTACGGATTTACAAATTTTGTATGTCGCATGTCTGGATTAGAGCAACTTTTATTTTGTTCATGAAAGACCTCATGGATACCTAGTTGACCGTTAGTATTTGTGAAATAGCGGGGAAATTTTGAGTAGTACTACTGGGTTTGACAAACCCCACCCGGGCTAGTCGCGCTAGCACGACAGAAGGACCTGTCGAACGGGTGTTGAATGACCTAACATACTTACAGTGCATCCTGCTGGGATGTACGAACGGGCAAACTGCACTTAATGTGTACATACGTCAGCTTCGGTCAGATACATTACGCCTCTAAGGACATGTGCTGTAGATTAGCTACCTACAATGACATACTTAATTTATATTTCTGCTTGCAACTGAACTTACTTGATTTTATACTTACTATGTGAACTCACCAACCGTCGTGTTGACACTTGTTAGACTTTCACTTTTACAGGTCACTGAGGTACCACGCACTTAGGACATGGCATGGAGTCACGGCTTTTCATTTAAACATTTTCATGCATTACAACCCATGTTTTGAGTTTAATGTCTATTTAAACTTTGTATCTTGTATTGGACGCGTGTACTGCGCATTAGTTTCCAATTTAATATTTTGGCATTACATTTCGTTTACGCTTCCGCAAACTTTTAAATGTTAACTCTGTAATAAATTTTCTCATTTAATGAGACACGTATGTTTTAAATTCATATAGTGTCGTTTGGTGTAACTAATGACTGAGATCCTGGTTTGTCACACATTTAACGGTAAAACTCCGTTAGTGGATTTTGGGGGTGTGACAAATTCTTTACCCGTCTAGCACAAAATCCTTTACACGGCTGCATAGGACCTAATTGTTCTTCAATCTAAGTCCAAAGGAAATTGTCTAAGTCAAATTTTATCACCCGGCAAGTTAATCTTCAACCAAGTTCATACTGTTCATCATCTTCTCCATGAGAATTTTTCAGGGTTTATCAAAAACTTGTCCAATTCGTTCAAAATTCACACACAAGCAGTACAATAGTCCGATTAACAATCCCTAATCTCAATCAATCCAAAACATGATCAAATTTAGATGAAATTTGAGCAAAATTCGATCGAACAGTAATTTTTTCTTTCTTCTTAATTCCTCAGATCTGATGATAATCTGATGGAATTTGCACAATCGTTGTGAATTAGGAGTGATTGCGATGATAAATCACAACTAAAAACAGCAACAATTCATTCAGATCATGATTTTGAGCAATATTTCAGTGTTTTTGCTTGATGAATAGCGAAGAACACAATACCAACAGCTCTGATACCAATTGATAGGTTCAATTGGATCGTTAATATCACTCACTGATCAGAATTAGTCATACACAAACACAGTTCAATCACAAACACAATTCATACTAATAATTCTCTTTTGTATATTGATGATCAAAGCAGATTTGTAGTACAAGTGCAGGAGAAAATAAATCACACACACTTAGTTCTCTCTCTAACGTGTAATAGTGATCTAGCCTACTTCCTCACACTCTCTCACTACATGCTTTTAAGCAACAATTACAAGTTTAAGGAATATAACAAAATAGACCCTAAACTATACACAAACATATAAACAAATACAAAGTAAATCTTAACTAGGAAATAACCCTAACACAATTAGACTGAAAAAGTAAGTTCATTGTTGACAAATCTAAATTCAATGATCTTTGTGTTAAGTTCCTTTGCTATACATGTCTAAATATATATCTTTTGATGCTTTGCTTGTGATGATAGTTGTACATATTCGGGTAACGATACAATCTATTCAGTGTGATGAACCGCATCGTGAGCTTCTTTGTTGTGGTATCCACAGACCTGAAGTCTCACACGAAGTCTCTTTTGAGCTTCAAGGTGCAGCAAAAGATTCCCAAAGTTGGAACAAAAAGAGTCCCAAATGTGGACCATCACCAAAAAACAAAATTCCAAAAAGGAATTCAGAAGATTCCCAAGGGGAACGATAGGAAATAAAAAAATTCCAAAATGGAATTCAAAAGAAGTCCCAAAGTGGACCAAATCCGAATAGAACCCATATTCCACACTGTTTATGATTGTAAGTGACCAGGTTTTTTGTGCAATATGCATTCAAGTTATGGTTGATGAGGAAATATGTTGACATATGTATTCATGAGGGTCACATAAGTCATTTTAATCGAACCTTAATCTCATCATGATACTGAAAAAGTAAGTGTGTCAATTCGAGCTAATTGGTATGTTTTCATATCATCACTTAATCAAACATAAGTCAAATGTCTATTCCAAACTTGCAAACATGTTCAGATAATGTGTGGTATGATCTCATTGCGATATTTTGATTCATTGCATTGCATATGTCTTTATTTTAATGTGTGTGCTTTGTGTGTGCAGGCATATGGATTCTTTATTGACACATCGACATCCTTTTTAAACTTAAAAATTTCAAGAAATTTCAAGTTTAGGGGGAGAATAATTGAAGAAGAAAAATATTTACAAAAATCCAAAAATATTTGAAATAAGTGTGTTGAATGAAAGGATCAAGTGATTAATGAAAGCAGATGTATTGAATGTGCTAAAAACAAACCTAAGGTCTTGTGATTTGTTTTTAGAAAATTGCTTCGGGATATAGAAATATTGGTTGTGCAAAAACATTTTATGAAGAAAAATCAAAGAAAATGAAAAAGGATTTTAATGTGAATTAATTTGTTGCCCTAATTTCTATTTTTGAATATTTAATATGACAAACCCTAATAAGGATGTCTTGTCTAATTAATATGTCGAGAATGTTTGCAGGTGCAATAAATGCAGCTGAAAAAGTCAACAAAGAGAAAAGTGAAAAATTGTCCAAGTGTTGTTGCCGGGTGAAGATATCAGACTTCACTATTTAGCCGGGTAATGAAGTGATGTTGTTATCAGCCGGGTAATGAATGTCACTATTTAGCCGGGTAAGGAAGTGATGTTTGATATCAGCCGGGTGACTGAATGAAAGAAGGTAGCCGGGTGAAAGAAGAAATAATGCCGGGTGACAAGTTGTAAGTTACTATACAGCCGGGTGATGAAGTGTTAACACTGTACAGTCGGGTAATAGAATGAAGATTCTATATAGCCGTGTAAGTGAATAACACTGTGCTGCCGGGTAAGTATAACTGCACAGCCGGGTGATGAAAGACAGTATCACTATGCACCCGGGTAATGAACATGAAGTCATTGTGCAAGCCGGGTGAGGATAAGGTGTCTACTATTCAGCCGGGTGATGGATAAAACCAAAAACGAAGGTGTAGTTGTTCCTAACTCTGACCTGTCTCTACAATACTTGACCCGTCCCTACAGTGATTGACCTGTCTAAGTGTTTTACATGTTTAATGTTGACCGTCCCAAGGTTGTGACCCGTCCAAAAAATTATGACCCGTCCCAACAGTACTTGACGCGTCTCAACAGTACATGACCCGTCCAGGCTTATTGGGCTAAAATGTTTACCCGTCCAAAATGTTGACCCGTCCCATTAAGTTTGACCTAATTCTTGAGCCGGCTGAACAACGCATATATATACCCGCCTTTTCTCAAACACTTATCATTTTTCACTAACAATTTCAAGCAAATCCCCTGTACCTCAAATCGTCCATATCATATTCAATCGATTGATTATGTAACAAGTTTTATTGATTGAATAAGGTATAATATATGTGTTTCGACAATACTGAACTTACTGATTGATCGTAAAAACAAAATGTTGTGATGAACAGTAACTAGACATTGAATCGACACTTTGATTATGGGTGTTAAAAATTAAATCGAGTGTTGTAATAGGTGTTATTAACTGTCGATCATCAATTTTCATCCATTAATTTGCATCAAATTGCTTAAAATCAACTGAATCAAAGGAAAAAGTTCAAACTCTGTCGAACCGCCATTAATGAACTTTTGAGTTGTTCATGTTTTTGATATCAAATGATGAATCATCTGTTATTGAGTAAATTGATGCTAAAACTGAACTAAAACATGTTATACAACTTTATTATGAAAAATTTCAGATTTGTGTTTAAGTGTTTAAACTGATTAAGTGTATAATTTTCATGATCACTGTCTCACAAAAAGTTTTGTTAAGCAAAATGATGATTATCAGTTTGTTAGACTAACTTAGGTGTTAAATGATTGTGTGATTTGTTACATTGTCACTTTATGTTTAAAGTCTTATGCAAATTTCTGTTATTTGTGAATGAAAAGTCTAACACATGTGTCTTGTTTTTGTCAAAACAGATGAATGATCTTAAGTTTGAGCCCAAGCACAATCTTGTTGCTATGTTAGATGAATCTATACCAGAAGCAGAAGGGTATAGAGACATGATCAGATTCCTGAGAAGAACAAAGTATGTATATGCAATGTGTGCCAAACCCATTGTGTATGCAAGACTCATCAAGAGTTTCTGGAGGACTGTGATTAGAGGAGACATTACCAGACAGTTACAGTTAACTGTGTTTGAAGAGTCCATCCGGACTGCTTTGAGGATTGATGAAGAAGAGATTGGTGCTTCTGATGAACTAACTACTGTTGAATGTCAGACTTGTTTCATAAATATGGGTCATCCTCCCATATTTCCCAAACAGCAGTTTGTTAGAGTAAGACTAGGAAAATAGTGAAAGCTTTTATGCTATGTCATCCAGCAATGTATGTCTAGGAGAAGTGCTGGGTTTGACAACTTTCCTTCAGACATTGCATCTCCCATAGTTGCAATTGCTGAGAACCGGCCATTTAATGTGTCTAAATGGATTATGAAGGGTTTTGTTTTCAATCTGGTGAAAGGCAAGAGGTTCAAGTTTCTGATGTACCCACGATTCTTGCAACTGATGATTAATATTGCTCATCTTATTATTCGAGAAGAAGGTTTTAATGGAGGGATCTTGTACACCGAAGACATGAATGCTCTATCTTATCGGAAGATGAGTATTGGAGGTGTTGAAGGTGTTGAGATGTTTGCCTATCTGCGAGATATAGCAAACAATGATGAAGACATTGAAGAAGTGTATCATCATATATCACAAGGTGAAGTTGTAGATCCATTGGACCTTGTTGATGAGTTGCCTGACAATCTGCTTGATGATGATGAGTACCTTGCTCGTTATCCAGAAGATGAAGATAATGATGAGGATGAGAATGAAGATGAGGATGATCAGTCTGATAGTGATGATGATGATGATGATAGTGATGATAATGGTGATGGTGGAAATGATGATATTATTGAAGAAGAAGGTGCTGAATCAGTTTCTGAGGAGGTAGAGCTTGTAGAAGAAGAAGTTACTGTCGTTGAAGCTCCTAAGGATATCACTGTTCACTATTCTAGATCACGACGATCTAAAACTGTGATTGATCCTATGATTGTAGAGGAGCCGAGTATATTTGAAGATGTGGGTGTGCCTGAATCGGTGGATGTTGTTCAGATTGCACAGGAAGTAATTGCCGAAGTGGAGACTGTTGCACAGGCAGTTGATGATGCTGATGCTGGTGTTGCTTTTCCTGATCCAGTAGATGTTCCCATAACATCATCTCCTGCAACTCCACTAATTGAACAACCTATGGTGTCTTCGCCAAAAGTTGTGTCAAGTGATATTTTGAATGAAAAGGATAAAGAGATTGAACGGCTGAATAAGGTGGTAGAAGATTTGATGAAAGAGAATGAATTGCTTAAGGCTTCGAATGAGCGAAAGAAAGTTAGATTGACTGAGTTCAGAGAAACAAATTTAAAGAATATGAAGATCTTTAAAGAACTTGATTCAGAGTATGAGAAACTAAAGGAAGATTACAAAGAGTTGTATGCTGAATGTAATACTCTGAATGCAGAAAAAGAGATGTTGGAAAAGTGGTTGGAAGAAGCTAAACCAAAGAAATCAGGATCTACATCTGACAAAGATTTTTCAGATGATGTGATGGAAGCAACCGGGCCTTCGCAAGAGATAAAAGTTTACTATACCAGAGCTCGAGGAACTAAAGCTGTGGGTGAAAAGGTTGAAGTACCAATTCAAATTCCCGATGAAACTGCTGATATTGTCAATCTTGACAAAGCCGAGGGAAAACGTAAACTGGATGCTGTACCGGAGATTGTGAAAGAAGATGTGGTTGCCAAGAAAGCTAGAACTGAAGAAACAGTTCAGATTGAGCCGATTCAATCTGAGTCTGTACTGGCAACTGAAGTGCCCGAGGTTGTTAAAGTGGATGAGAATGTGAAGAAAGTTGTTATTGAAGAAGCATTTCAGTTTGAGCCGGTTCAAACTGAAACTGCACCCACAATTGAAGCATTAGATGATTTGGACGAAGTAGATTTTACAGATTCTGAACTGGAAGCTAATCCTGATGATGACATACCCATTGATCTTGATGAGCGATTTACATACTTGGAGAAGATGAAATACAATCTTGTTTATTTGAATGGACTCACAGTTAGTCTAATAAACGAGGAGTATGAAAAGTGTGTGAATGCGCAAGACAAAGTAGTGGGTGATGATAAAGAATTTGTAGTTGAAATGGGTGAGTGGACGCCGCTTCAAGAAAGTTTGAACATAGATGATCTTCCTCCAGAAGAATTATATCATCAAAATCCGGAAGAGATGTCAACTACAAGCATGCGTGAATGGCTTAGTTCGAGAAACTATCCATATAAGACTTTGAAGAGACTGAAAAGAGAATCGTTGAAGAAAATTGTGGTAAGTTTTCAAAACACTGAGAAGATGCATAACCGTATGTTCTTTTTGGATTATAACAATCCACAGTACTATGAACTGACCAAACGGTACAAAGTACTTGAGCCAAAGGAATTACCACTGATGGCACTGCCCGAAGATGCGCACAAGAAAAGGAAGGAGCTTATTGATATGTTTCCGAGCGAGATGAAGTCTTATAACATTTCGATGGAAGTACGAGAGTCATGGCACAAGTCTGCCACAGCAGGTGATATTGTTAGATCACTGCTGAGTAAGGGTCAGTCCGTTGCTGAATTACTAGACTCAATGATCGTGCCTGAAAAGTCCAAGGATGTGAAGATCATAGCTTGGAAATATGATGAGATATTTGATGCGTTTCTAATCAAGAGAGTGAATGGGTTATGCGATGTGTATCATTACTATTCAAGTATCTTCAAGTTGCCTGTTCAAGATCTGAAAGAATTACACAAGCTAAGGTTGATTAATCACACGCGAGCAGAGCGTGGTGATAAATGTGCTATGCTATTGGATGCTTAAATCCAATAACCCTTGATAGTATCTGGTGTAAGTTTATATAAAGGGTATGTCGATCAAACAGTATAAAAAGTTTAAACTTAATGTGTCATTGTTTATGTTCGTGATTTGATTTTGACAAAAGAAATAATTTCATCTTAAATGGTAATCACTAATTAATCACGGCTTTGAAGAGAGACGTAACAAATCATGTAAGCTAGTTATGTTTAGTAATATGATTTAGACAATATATATTTCGATTGAGTCTTTTAAAGACATAGGTACGATTTCACTTTATTGTTATCCTTCAATTGTCAAAGCCTAGCTAGAAGTGAACAATTAAACATATATTAGTTTTAAACGGTATGAAATATCACCTTTTAATTTATACAGGTTCTAACTATCAAATTAGCCGAGAACAATATCAAATTTTATCACTTTAACAACCGAAAGACCGCCGTTATAAAAGTTTTTTTTCGAATTCTAGACTGACGTTTTAGGGCTTTTGAATATGAGTCGATTGATGCAAAATTATCTTCAAATGGCGCTCCGTTCGACAAAATTTTTACATCCTGATTGAAGCACCGTTAGGTTTAAACAATCGATTGAGCTTCATTTCTTCGTTCCTATTCCGATGTAACTTTTACATCAATCAATCTCCAATGTTCAACGATGTGTTAGTCAATACTATTCTTTCATATAGTTTTACGCCATTAAGTTTTTTTTTTAATTCAAGAAGATGTTTTAGGCCTATTGATCGGAAGGATAATACTAGTCGATTGATGATAGGTTCAATTGGATCGATATTGCTGCAAATCAGAACAATCTAAGTACACAAACACACTTCAATCAGCAACACAATTCATTACTAATAAATCTCTTTGTATTGATGATCAAAGCATAAAAGTTGTAGTACAAATGTGTAGAAGAATGTAAGAACACATACACTAATTCTCTCTCTAGCGTGTAATTGTGATCTAGACTCTGACTCTAACATTCTCTCACAACATGCTTTATGCATCAACACATTAGGGAAAATACAAAAATAACCCTAAACTATACAAAATGTATAAACAAAGTACAAAGTAAATCTTTAACTAGAAACGAGCCCTAACAATTGATGTAAAATTTTGCTAGAAACGGCTCTCTAGATGATAAAATTTTACATCTGATTGAAACACCGTTATGTTTAAACACTCGATTGAAGCATCGTTTCGTTGTTCGGAGCGCCGGTTCAAGTTAACCTTTCCATCAAATACTTCTGATCAAAAGGCTTAAAACATCGGCCTTGAATTTGAAAAAAACTTAACGGTGTTAAAAAAATTTAACGACGGACCGTTGGTTGCCAAAGTGATAAAAGTTGGGACCGTTTATAGCCAATTCAACAGTTAAGACTAGTGCAAGCCAAAAGATAATAATTAAAATCAGTAGAAACCAATATACATTCTTCTTTCAGGGTCTGCTTAAGCTTCACATATGCTAAGGCGTTCCACACGATGCTATGTCCTACATATATTACTTTTCTTAGCGATCACCCTCTAATGATTTCAATCTTTGAATTTCCTACAACCATACACATCAACATATAATACAATAACAATAGTTTAGTAGTAACATAAACAACATTACATGGCTATGATCAAATATATAAATTCAACAATAAAATTTGAGAATTACGCGGTTTGACTAAATGCAAAACAATGTGCAACTTAATTGTGAAAAAATAGACAAACATGACAATAAGAGTGAGGGGAGTCCACCTCTCACCATCCCACACCACCCCACATTCATCCTACATTCACCCCAAATCAGGGGCGCACCGTAAGGGAGACAAACGGGGGCTCCGGCCCCTGCGCGTTTTTTATCCTGAAGTACTGATTTTTACCCCGATACTTTAAATGTTTATATATATATTGATCTCGCCCCCGTGTAAAAAAAGTAACATGTGTTATATATATTGAGCTTGCGGCTCGCCCCCGTCAATAATAAACGACACGTATACTAGTTGGGTAGTCGGGTACTCGGTCATTAGTCCATTACAATTTAAACCCAAGTAACAAATTCTTAGCCTAGACTACACATTAGCCCATTAATTTAGTTGGGTAGTGGGCACAAAAACCCAACTACACATTACCCATGTCCCATGACCCACCCCTTAATGTGAAACAAAAAAAAAAAACGCAGCCATCAACAGAAGAAAATTGAACAGCACATTCAAGTATTCAACAACCTAAGGTTGGTTTTCTTTCACTTTTGTTGGTTTAATTTGAGTTTAGGATCTAGGGTTTTATATTTTTTAGTTTTTTTAGGTTTTGTAGATTTGATTGAAACTTGAGTTTATGTTGAATTTAGGTTGATTTAGCATGGGAAAGGTGAACAATCTTCATTCTTTTTTCAAAAGAAAGGATGTTGAGGAAGAAATTGTTAATGAAAATCTAGTTTTTATATGTGTAATGTGTTAGTTGAATCATATGTTTAAATGAAGAAATTTAGACATCTAGTCTTGTTATTGTTTGACCCGACCCGAATCAAATCTTCAACCCGAAAAATATAACCTGAAACATAGTGATAAGAAAAAAATTTCGGGTCCTGTAATTTTCAGCCCCCGTGCTGAAAGTGTTCAGGATCCACCACTGCCCCAAATCACCCGGTGTCCACCCCACATCACCCCATATTATTTTTTAATTTTTATTTTCTCATTTATTTAAAACTTTTAATATTTTATTATATAATAAAACATAAATTACAATTAATAAATAAATTTTTAGTCTTCCTTCTACTCAAGGTCTCAAGCTATATCCCCCATTAACAAACCCTCACCACCACACACTTCACACCAAATAAATACAAAACAAACCACTGATCGATGGTGAAGAGGTTGAAGTGGCGGAGCAACACGGCGGAGCAGAAGACGTTGAAGTGGCGGAGCAACACGGCGGCAAAGACTACCATGACCCGGCACCGTTGATCGATGGTGAAGAGGTGACCAAATGCTCTTTCTACAGAGCCATTGACCCACTTCAAAGAGCCGTTGCACCGCAGTTGGCCCACTTTAACGTTCAAAAACTCGGGAAGAGATTCGGGGAAGGGACACCAAATCGCACCCCAAAGTTCGGGGCCGAGGGGGGGGTGGGGCGGTGTTCCCGCTTGGGGCCGCTTCGGGGCTGCGCCCACCCCGATACCACTCCGTCTACTCTAAGGGTGAGGGGAGTCCACCTCTCACCACCCCACATCATCCCATACTTTTTTCTCCATCCCACATTCACCCCAAATCACCCGGTATCTACCCCACACAACCCCACACCACTTTTTTAATTAAAAAAAAATGATTTTTAGCCTTTGAGGGTGGCCCCCACATGTCCAACTGTCGAAAAAGCTCGGGGAATTGCTCGGGGAAGTCACCCCAAATCCCACCCCAATGTTCGGGGCCGCGGGGGGTGGGGCGGTGTTCCCGCTCGGGGCCGCTTCGGGGCCGTGTCCACCCCGAGTCCACTCCGGCTACACTAATATCAGCACTCTTACATATTTTTTGAAATGACCAACGGATACTATAAGCCCAACCACCCAAGTCTTGCGAATACAGACAACGTTGGACAACAACACATGCACAATCTTGCCTTGAAACATGATTGCAGTTTCAGATCCGTAAACGTATATGGGTTATTATAACTTGCTATTATAGGTGGAATTTTAAAATTCATTAATATGAAAATATGACAATATGACAATTTAGCTTCTATTGGTTTAAAAACAAATTAAAGAGGCACAATATAAAAAAGAGCTACAAACGGAACAGGTAAACTGTGTCCCATGGATTTAACGGATCAACAGAATCCAACGGCTAAAATACAAGGTTTTAGTGATTAGATGCTCAAAAAATTGCAAAAGGATGAACAACAAAAAATGAAACAAAAAAAAACACAACACAAAAATGTATATGCTAAGCAAGCTTCACAGGCACATGTACTCTAAAATGCAAGGTTTTATTTTTATTATTGTCAATCTGAAGTCCGAATAAAGAAAACTGGTTTATATTATCTTTTATAAACGGACCTTGTTTTTATAGTTCCATTGAGTACTATTAGAACGTTGAGACGACACTGAATTGATCTTAGCTTTATATTGTATTTTTATTTAGTAAGTGATGGTTTTGGAAAAGAAAAAAAGTTAAAACAATATTGAAAGATGAAAATTGGATATATATAACGTACATAGTTTGATAGATATGGTGAAAATGAAGGAAGATGGAGATGTGACACTAAAGTAGCACATAAATATGAAGGTTGAAAGAATCAAATTAAGAAGTATATATAACAAATGGTCCAACACGTACGTTGTGACACTATTTAATGAAGACTTGCAAAGTCTTCGTCTTTACCGGATGCACACGGCAACTAGTTTGTTTTCATGTCCTGACGGATCGAGACTTGTAAACTTTTACTCTTGTCATTTTTCTAATGGTTTGTGCAAACAGTATAGTAGTAGTTCTTGTGTGTTACACCCTCTTCACAATTATAAATCAAATACGATCAATGCTAATAAGAGTTATTTTTTAGCTTTAATTTAATATTACTATTTGTATTAATTAAAGAACACGTCAGTTACGACGATGTTTTTATAGCTTGGTTATGGCAGGATACAACCATGTAATGAACCTACAAGGAAACAAAAATAGTATGTAGTAGTGGCGGTACTTGGAAAGATTTTGCCTATCGTGTTGGAACCTTTTAAGTTTGAATTCTAACAAACTAGATAACTAGATTTTATAACTTTAAGAGGTGATCAAATTTCATGTCAGGTTTGGTCACCCATGGCATGGACCTTTAGTTAGTTAAATATGCTATTGTAATAGATTAGGATAATAAGATGAATTTGGTTTCTTTTCGGAAGGAAAGAACATTCAAATCAAGGAATGACTTAAGATGAATTTGGTTTCCTTTTGGAAGGAAAGATCATCCAAATCAAGGAATGACTTGAAAATAGAGAATAACGTGTGTTTGTTTTTTCTTCAAACATCTTCAAGGGTTAATGTCTGTAGACGCGCAGACATTACCATTGAAGACTATTTGCTTTGTTTTTGTAAAACAGATTTAAACTCAGTTTTTTATCTTAAAAAATAGATTCAATTGCATATTACCCCTATAAGCACCCCCCTATATGCATATTTCCCCAACTAAAAAAATCAATTGCATATATACCCAATGCTAACTAAATGACTTTATTAAAAATGGGTATATTTGCAAATTAAAGTTGTTTATAGGAGGAAATATGCAATTGACTTTTTTGGCTGGGTAAATATGCATTTATAGTGTTTTGTAGGGGGAAATATGCATTTAATCCTAAAAAATAAGATATAGACCCCTTACTTAAAACAACTTCACAAAAATCATTTTCAATTTCCTCACCATCATCACCATAATTTATATATGATAATATTAAAAGATATATATAATACTATCTTTTACCACATTCATACGTGACTATGACTATATATGATTATATATGACAATATTAAAAAATATATATAATACTACTTTTTAACTATAATTTAACTCAATCTATAGTTAATATGTGTCTCCAATGTGCTACGGACTTAGAATCAAACTGAGTTTACAAGACCGTGTGGTGGGTCAGGGGTTAAATTTTACCATAGTCGATTGAGAATTAAACATATATAAACTAAAAAATATTTTTAGGGAGCAACCGCTCCCATCCTATGAGGGTGGGTCCATCCATGCTTGTATGATGATTATATACACCGTTATAAATATAAACACCTTCTTACATTCATTTAATTCAATAGTCACATCATATCCTTCTTATTTACAAATACGAAGCTATTTATGGCTTATGTGCATCTGTTCTTTATCCTTTCACTAATAGTGATATTACCTGTATTGTAAAGTATGCCAAAACAGGGTGCGGTGATAAGTGTGGAAACGTGAGAATTCCATACCCTTTTGGAATCGGTGTGGAATGTTCCCTCAATCAATCGTACATCATTGATTGCAACTCCTCCACACCATATCTACGTGCACTCAAGCAACTGCAAGTCTTGGATATTGACTTAAAAAATCTTACAGTCATCGTTAATATGCCCAAGATCTTTGATTGCCAAAATCCAGTTCGAAGTAGCAGTCAAACCACGTGGTTGGATCTTAGTGAGAGCCCCTTCTTGTTCTCCATGTCACATAATAAATTTGTTTTTGAGGGGTGTGGTAGTGCTGCTATGATAGATAATGGAGGTGCACTCACAGCTTGTTCAACGACATGCCTCAATAATACACTTAACCATAGAAACAAATGTTTTGGAAGCCCTTGTTGCCAATCTGCAATTCCTCATCACCTCAAGTCGTTCACCATTAACATGGAAAGGCAAGAGGGGAATGGAGTATGTGGGTCTGCCTTCTTGGTGGATAAAACTTCATATGATCACCGAACGTTTTCTATCAAGACTACCTCTTTTATTCCAGTGTCAATTTTGTGGACTATAAACTACAAACAAACCAACAAACAAGTGACTTTAACTTGTTATGATAATACTGCCCCACAAAAACGCAAAGTGGATATGTTTGATGATACTCTTATGGACACTTGGATATGCGACGCAGATTCGCTTGAAGGAAACCCTTATTTAATAGATGGGTTTTCGGATCATGGTACGTAATTCAATATATATATATATATATGTTACTTATTTCTTTATTTTGTTTCTTTATGTTTATAGGTTTGACTTTGAGTTTTAAATTAATATCTATCTATCTATCTATCTATCTATCTTTCTTTCTTGTATTCTACCTATCCATCTTATTCTATTCTATCAAAGAGAAAATATATTTTTGTCTTATGTTTTTTAACTAGGTCATACAAATAATTATAATTGTCTTATAAGATATATTACACGTCAAACACCCATTTATGATCTCAATTAATGTCATACATCTTATTGGTCTTCATGAAAAACTAATATGTGACATATTTAGTTTTGGGTCATCCTATTCACACACCCCATATCATATTCACACACCCCATGCTTTTATTTCCCACACCCCCAGGCGCCGCACATAAACCTCGGTGTCGCGCCTGGGTTACTTCTTATCCCAGACACATCCTCGAATGTAGTCAATCACGCTTCAACACCCTTATGCTCCGTGCATGGCCCTCGGCATGGCGCCTGGGTCATATATGCGGCCAACAACATCATCGGCGCCTAGGTCATTTATGCGGCGCATATGTCCAGGTTTGACCGAATTCCATCTCGTTTACGACATTCCTCGGTTGACGTTGACAGAAAAGTGACTCAGGCGCCACATCAAGGCCTATCCATGACGCCAGGTTTTAAAACAGGTGTGTGGATAGAATTTAAGGTGTGTGAATAGACAAGGCCTTAGTTTTTCAATATGACTTTTTCAACTCTGTGTATGAATCAATTCAAGTTTCGGACTAAACTCGATCTTGTGTAGTTTATTTCTGTGTAGGATCCTACAGATAAAACCACCGGTATAAGTCTAATTAACTAAACATCCACCCACTAGCTTACATCTTTTCTAGAATCATTGCTCTTTACCTACACGAAGTAATTTCATGCTTAATATTAATTCTTTTTTCTGTCAGCGCCAATTTCAAAATACGCCAAGACACGGTGCAAAGATATATGTGGGAATGTCACTATTCCATATCCTTTTGGAATCGGTGCGAGGTGTTCTATAAACCATTGATACATAGTTGATTGCAACTCCTCCACGCCATATCTACCAGCACTAAACAACATGGAAGTCTTGGGCGTGAACTTGAAAAATTTAACAATCACCGTAAATATGCCTTGGATTTCTAAGTGCAAGCACCCTGTTAGGAATAATAGTCCAATCATGAGCGTCAATCTTAGTGGGATGTCACACCCCGACCAAGGGGGTGGGCCGTGACGATTGAATATCCAACAAAACACAGCGGAAACTATGTATTCATTGATAGTGGGCCATAGGTTTACACGTAATATCAGTGTATTCTACGTGTACATCAAAGGGTACAATAGTAAACTCTAACAAAAGCAGTGAGGCTAGTTGGTTTACTATTCCCAAGTAGTCTTCTTCTATAATTCGTCTATAATCTTTGCGTGTTTCTTCTAATCGGGGTCTTCTAAAGCTATCAACCGTATCTAAATGCACATCCAAAGTTATACAGTCTAGTTGTATACTTTCATCGATAAATCGTCTAAATACCTGAAATACATACCCGAAAATACGTCAACATAAAGTTGGTGAGCTCATGGTTTAACAAGACAGACAATGTCATAAAACGTTTAATCCACAAAATTCTGGACATTAAATAAATACGTTCATGGTGTACGGTCGACAAAATATGTAGCCAAACCTGTTCGGATTATACCCAACCCGAATACCATATATAACAGTCCCCTAACCCAAAGTGGGCTAACGTGCTCTGCTAAGCACCGACAAATCATTGAACATGTGGCGTAACAGTTTTCAACCTCAGTGGGGGGTATGCCACTGTACGCGGGGGATTCCCAAATAGTACTATTCACATTTCAAAGGGCTCCTGCAAGAAGTTAATGGCTACCGAAAGTTGTACCAACGTTCGGGGACAAGAGTAGCAGATGTATTACACCATGAAAATCAATTTATATAAACAAGTTTAGTAGGTATGTATCAGCCCCAAAAGCATTACGTAAAAAGGGGGTTCATGAACTCACCTGGTGTCCAGCCTGCTCAAGATTTCTAAAGATATTGTACATTCAGCGTGGGAGTTCTACCTCCTAGCAGGCTTCCTATGTTTAGTTTAGTCATGTTAGACCCCAAAATACATAAGTCTATGTGTTTCGTTGTGTCGGTGTCGCGTGCGTACGGTTTTGGTTACATTCGTGTAATATCATGGTTTTAGACGTTTGCGTTGACTTATATGTCTAAGTATGTATATACTTATGGTATTCCAGGTTATATAGGTAGGTATTAAGTGTAGGTTGATGTTAAATCAGTAAAGTTTGGTACTTGTCACTTTTAGTCCCTAGACTTTGTTAAATCGTCGGATTCGTACTAAAGTTGGGTTTTTAACTAAGGGTTGATATTAATAAGTACTATACATTATACTTATGGTATGTATAGCATTTTAGATATGAATCTACTGATAAAAATATGTCTAAGTATTAGATTCATGAAGGTTAGTTTCCATCGGTCTACCGAGTACGGTGCGTTACCGCGCATTAAGTTACGTTTTAGGTTTAAGTCAAAAATACTTCAATATAATTTTACCCATATGTTAAATGGTCATATGATACTGTAAAAATACACTTTTTATAATTTTTAGATATTTCTAAAAATTACTATATTTTATTTAAGAATGTAGCCGGTTAATGTAGTTTAAACATAAATAATTTGTATAAAATAAACCATGACCCAATAAATAGTGGAACTTCATTTTCAACATACTTATACAGTAAATAAGTAGTTACAAACTTAATATTCGATTTTTATAGTCCGTCAGTCGTTTTCGTATTTTAACGCGCGTGAAACCGATGAATAAACGATTTGCTTACAAAATACTTTTTAAACACTTTTTATACTTTGAAACACTTCTTTGGGTCTCATCCATACTGTATGAAATGTATTTTCTTGCCAAAAAGGTCTTTCTTCAATTTTTTTACTTTTTGTGAAAATACTAGGTTCATATATTCAAAAATTCATAATAAATAAATTAAGTTTATAAAAATTATGAAACTTTGTGAAATACTCTAATTATATATATAAAAGCTCCTGGATGTGAAAAATACCAACTTTAACTTGCGTTTCCGAGTTTCGTGTTTTTAACGCGTTCGGTTCGGTTAATGTTACGTTTTAAGCATAGAGAGTCTTTAGTGATGTCTAGGGTCCAAATTTACTTACCTTATGTTCATATATGAGTTTGGGTTCTGTAAATTTGGCTTTAGGAGTCTCTAACCATTTTCTATAAATTTTCGTGTTTTAATCCCATTAAATATTAGAAAATTTGTAGTAATTATTTTGTTGTCCGGAAAAATATGAAATTTATTTTCTAGCATATTTATACCATATCTAAGCTACTGGAAAAATAATATTTCAATATTTTTATATTTTTCGTACTTTCGTTGTTTCGTACGTTTAGTCTCGTTTATTCTTCGATTCTTAGGTTCACCCATCAACAATCAACTATTTTCGATCCTAAGTGTCCATATGCATATTTATAACAGTACAATAGCTCATTTTTATATTTTTATACTTCCCATACGTTTTTAATAAATAAGTGTGAAAATATACATTTTCAATATTCAAAATTGCATATTAAATAATCTATAACTCAAAAAATTATGAAATTTATTTTGTAACCAAATTTTATCATAAAGAAGTTCCAGAAATTATAAAATCACGTTTTCAAGATTGTTGGTTGAGTGTTGTTGTTTTTCCTAAAATAAAGGGTGTAGTTTGACTATTTTAGTCAAACTTACATATTTTCATTTAGAAGATGTTTTTATGGTTTTTAATGGTTTTATTACTGAAAAATAAGTGTTTGGAGATGTTCAAATGATATGGGAAGTGTTGGTATTCATTATGTGTGAAAATGGACGTTTTGTGCACGTGTAGTGTGTTTTCGGGTGTTTTTCCATTACCTTGAGATTGAGAGTGAGTGTGGGTGCACTTGGGGTGGTAAGAAGGTCATGAAATGGGCTGGAACTCGACTAAAACAGGGCTAGAAGTGGCTGTTCTCAGCGTGCTTTCTTGTGGTGACGAACGGTTTGTGCTTCGGTTTGCTCGGTTGTTGTTTTCGTTGTACTCGTGGCTCCTCTTTGCTTGTGTTTGATGCTTTTGGTCGACTTTAGAGTCTTGTACTGCTGAGTTTTGATTTCTTGAAGTGGAGAATGCTTGATTGTTGAGAGAAAAGTGTTGGAGAGATCTTTGGTTGTGTGTGTGAAGTGTTGTTGTAAAAATGAAGTTGGTATGTAGTGTATGGTTGTGTGTTTTCAGCCGTAGGAAAGAGAGAAAGAGGGGAAGAGAAGAGATCTTGTGTTGGTTATTGAAAGATTGTGGTGGGATTGTGTGAATTTTGGTGAGTTAGTTAAGTAATGTTTTAATGGCATGTATTGGTTATTAGGGTGGTGTGTAGGGTGGATAAGGGCACTCGAATATGGGTAGGGTGGCTATGCCATGCAAGTATTATTATTTTTGTTAAATAGTTTTTATATAATCTTGTATTATTTTAATTATTTTTAAAAAGTGTTAGTTTGGTTCATAAGTTTTAGTTGGTTTTTATAAAAGTATATATATATATATATATATATATGTTTACATATGGATGTTTATGTATATATATATATATATGTGAGTGTTTGTTATGTAGTGTTAAAAATGATGGTTGTATGGTGGTAAATATTGTGTGTTGATTGTATGTGTAATTGTGTATAAGTGTAGTTGTTTATTTAATAGATTGATTAGTTTTTATATATACACATATGCATGTATATTTTCGTATGCATGCATGGATGTATATATTGAATGGGTTGATTTTTATATAATGTGGGTGTTGGTTTTTATAAGTTTGGTGATTTGTGTGCAACAACTATATCTATGTGTTTGCATGGGATTTTATTGATTTTGATAATTATATATGGGTTTTATGTATGATCATCTATATACATGTATTTGTACGTGTGCATGTATATATATATATATATATATGTGTGTGTGTGTGTGTGTGTACAAGGTTGTCTAGTGGTTATTAGGTTCATAAAATTGGTATTTTATTATTTTGTTGTCTAGCATAGGTTATAAGTGTAAATTAAATTATATATTCTAACAATTGGTAATGCTAAAGATATTAGTGGAGAAATGTCTATCTAACTCATGGTAGTAAAAATAAATACCTACGCGTATCCGGGTATTTAATATGACGGGTTTCGTCATCGGTACTTATCGTAAATTTACATGGGCCAAGCCCAAAATTTAAGTTGGGCCTAAGCCTAATAATGGTTGGGCCAAGCCCAATAATTTAAGTGGGACCTAAGCCCAATAATAGTTGGGTCAAGCCCAATGGGTTTCTAAATAAGAAAAAAAAATTCCGGGCCCAAAAATCGGGGTTGTTACATCCTCCCTTACTTATAAGAATTTCGTCCTCGAAATTAAAACAAGGTCGGTATCTTGACGTTACGTTACCTTCCTAGCACAACACTTTAAAGTATTCACATAAACACATAGAAAGCACATAATCAACTTGCTAATTGATTCGTCATTTGGTTTACGTTGTCTTGCAACAATGACAAGCTTATAGCCACTACTGGTTCCCTATTGTTTTTCCTTGGTGTCGCCCTCGAAATTAAGGGAGAGGTGGTATCTTAGTACAACTATGTTACTCTCTTAGCATAAGATTTTCGAGAATGTATGTAAACACATAAGTAGTACATAATAACCTTGTGTACTGATTCATGATTTGGTCTGGTATTGTCTTATCATAGTGATTGTTTCAAACTATGTTCGTGTTCCTAACTTTTTGTTAGTCGTCGTTAGTTGAGTTAAACAAATCAAATGGGGGTATTTCTTAATTCGTTCGTTCTTTATCTCCTATGTGAATTCACGTCCTCGTTTTGAATTTCACTAAACCATAAAAGTTTTAATTTCACTCATTCATGCCTTTTTTTTTGTACCGTATTGTTTCAACGGGGTTCGTTGATGAAATTTAAGTTATTATTGCGTTTCGTCTTCTTATTCAGGATTACTAATATCTCATTTAGTAGTTACTTCTTGATATTAGACATTTGAAATGTGTCTTGAATACTTCTAAGCTCATTGGTAGTTCGTGACAAGTATTATAAGCATTGTTTCATTATTTTCGGCTTTGAACGTGATCCTTAAGGCACACACTCCAGGGGGCCTTGTTCCTTTCTTTTCTACTGAAGGCGGCGTCAACCACATGCATTTCACCTAGATGATATTGTATCTCTCGGTCCTAGTCGTCGAGTTGTTCTACTCCCTTACATTGTCGTTCCTTCAACATATGTGATCGGAAATGTGCTATAGGAGGTTTAGAGTTATGCTTGAGATGGTTAAAGTAGTCTGCCAACTAAAGGTATCTCCGAGGTTTTAAAACTTTATATAGAAGTTACAAGGATGAGTAACAACAAGAGCGTAGGTTAAGAAAGATTCGAGTACTCATTTAGGTATCTAAGGAATGGATTTTTACTAAGGGGTTAGTGGCACTCGTATATTGAGTAGATACGATAGAAATTTCAACTAGTGTGGCGTCGGGCCACAAATGGAAAATGATTTAAGTTCTGAGGTTGTAATGATTTTGGATTCTGCATGTCCGGATATACAACATTCTTCGCACGGTCTTCCTAATCGGGATTACATAATTCGATAAATTTAATACATGTACGGAAAGGTATTTCGTTCGTAAATCATTCCCGCAAGATGCAACGTAGAGAGGCTAGTTCGTTGATGACGACGGAAGATCCATATGCTTAGTATAGGGTCGTTTTGAGGGAATATAGGGGATGTAGGTAAGTAAGTATCCTCTAAAGTCTAGAGTTAAGATTTACTAGGGGTTAGAGAATATACAAAGTGCTTTTCTCATTATCTTCGTGCCACTGTAAGAGTTTTGTGTATAAGTTTAGGTTGACTTTTTTTTTTTTTTTTTTTGGAATTAGCATCCACGGTGTTGTATTCTCTATTAGAATGATAACGGTTTAGAAGGAGTTGCTAGTAAATGTTTACATGGTGATGTAAGCAACTTTGATGTGGGAGATAAGTCCGTAGAGACGAATTTTCTCTAAGGTTAGCTTTAGGCTCGCGGGTCTATCCCTATGTATTATCGTCATAATTGTGTTTCACACATGTTGGAGCTTATAATTAACTCGTAGGGATGATGAGGGTTCAGAGTATAATATGAATAACGGAGCGTCATTTACGGTCTACATCCAAAGTAATAAATGAATTTTATCTGAGTAGGAACGAAAGAAGAATGGGTAGGATTTTTGGAAGGTTCCACTAACTATATTCACATTCATCTTGTAGCTTCTGAAAACGATACTTAGAAGTTATAGTCTTATCATGTCTTTGCCTCTACTAAGTCGATTCCAAATTTGATTCGCTCGTGTCGTATTAGTTTCCAATGTAAGTAGCCGCTCTCAACCTACCTTAGGTATCCCTTGATCTTAACGTAAAAGGCCTTAAGGAGCTTTTTTTTATCCTAAAAGTTGTGTCATGCAGGTGTTTTCCATCTTTGGTAACACAAGGAATAGATTAACTAGATTACTAAAAGGCGTGTGTCTAAAACTTTCTTCCATGCAACGATTCTTCCTATATCTCTCCGTCGTTTGAAAACTGTTATATTCAAGTCCTGAATTGTTGCGAACGTTCCTAGCAATTACACCGTATTTGTCCTAGGTTAGATCGAACTTTGAGATGATCCAATCGTAATTTCATTTGCGATCATATAGTAGGCATTGGTGGATGTCTTCTCATAAAACGAATTGCTTCTGCTTATCTAAGTTTCTTATACGCGAGTTGGGAAATTTTCGATAATGTGGGAGGATAAAGCTTTGGTCCTACTTCTAAAGTATACCATTAGAAAAATATTCTATGGGAGGTTTGAGTATGTTAGAATGGTTCCTAATGCTAAGGGTTAAGCTTATGATACAGATCCTTTTTATTCACCTTGCAGCCAAACATTTATCGTCTCATTGTAGTCGGGTGGTTGGTCCACTTATGACAGAGAGTGCACTGGTTCTTGGGGACTGCCTGCCAAGAAGCCTACTTCATCATACAAAGTATGATAACGAGTCGGTCTTGTTGTCTCTATCATCTCTGCATGTCTATCATTCTTGCACTTACATCACTAATGCATATGCATTTTTTTTTTCATGTACATCATTCATGCCTGTCCATTACTCGTGCATATCCTTCATTAAAGCAATCACTTTAAGGTCTAGAGTGAGATGATTGGTTTGGGTAATGGTCATGGTGGGTAATTCTCGCCAAGAACGCGGATAGGTAATTAACGGTTTGTTAGTGAGAATGAAAGTCATCCATTGAATGTTCGAGGGAGTGAGAGGCACTCGTTGTTAATACTATTATGACGTATTATGTTGGGTATATAGGTGTAATCGGCTTATTAAGTCTTTTGGGGGGAATTAAGAAAAGGATTGTGTTTTAGTGAATGGTCCTAACAGAGAATTAGAGAGCGATAAACCTTCGTTACTTATGGTAATAAGTTTGTTGTAGCAACCTATTTGTTGAAGTTTAGCATAAGGTTTTCCCTAATAGGCCAGGCGGAATTGAACGATAAGATACATTATATGTGAATTATAACAAGAGTTGTCAAAAGATAATGATGGTGTACAAGCTATGTGTCATGATTGCGGTTGGGATATAAGAAGGGTCAATAGAACATTTTCAATGAGAACTCCAAAGTACTTTGAAGGAATGAGATTTTATGGTTTCCAAGAACGGTTATCGTCTCAACGAAATAATGACGGGAACTTCGTATCAAAGTAGATATAATGCAGAATAAAGTTGTTAAGGGTCTAGTCTTCGATACTTGTAATGGTTATTTTGTCATAAAGAAGTTCCAGAAATTATAAAATCACGTTTTCAAGATTGTTGGTTGAGTGTTGTTGTTTTTCCTAAAATAAAGGGTGTAGTTTGACTATTTTAGTCAAACTTACATATTTTCATTTAGAAGATGTTTTTATGGTTTTTAATGGTTTTATTACTGAAAAATAAGTGTTTGGAGATGTTCAAATGATATGGGAAGTGTTGGTATTCATTATGTGTGAAAATGGACGTTTTGTGCACGTGTAGTGTGTTTTCGGGTGTTTTTCCATTACCTTGAGATTGAGAGTGAGTGTGGGTGCACTTGGGGTGGTAAGAAGGTCATGAAATGGGCTGGAACTCGACTAGAACAGGGCTGGAAGTGGCTGTTCTCAGCGTGCTTTCTTGTGGTGACGAACGGTTTGTGCTTCGGTTTGCTCGGTTGTTGTTTTCGTTGTATTCGTGGCTCCTCTTTGCTTGTGTTTGATGCTTTTGGTCGACTTTAGAGTCTTGTACTGCTGAGTTTTGATTTCTTGAAGTGGAGAATGCTTGATTGTTGAGAGAAAAGTGTTGGAGAGATCTTTGGTTGTGTGTGTGAAGTGTTGTTGTAAAAATGAAGTTGGTATGTAGTGTATGGTTGTGTGTTTTCAGCCGTAGGAAAGAGAGAAAGAGGGGAAGAGAAGAGATCTTGTGTTGGTTATTGAAAGATTGTGGTGGGATTGTGTGAATTTTGGTGAGTTAGTTAAGTAATGTTTTAATGGCATGTATTGGTTATTAGGGTGGTGTGTAGGGTGGATAAGGGCACTCCAATATGGGTAGGGTGGCTATGCCATGCAAGTATTATTATTTTTGTTAAATAGTTTTTATATAATCTTGTATTATTTTAATTATTTTTTAAAAAGTGTTAGTTTGGTTCATAAGTTTTAGTTGGTTTTTATAAAAGTATATATATATATATATATGTTTACATATGGATGTTTATGTATATATATATATGTGAGTGTTTGTTATGTAGTGTTAAAAATGATGGTTGTATGGTGGTAAATATTGTGTGTTGATTGTATGTGTAATTGTGTATAAGTGTAGTTGTTTATTTAATAGATTGATTAGTTTTTATATATACACATATGCATGTATATTTTCGTATGCATGCATGGATGTATATATTGAATGGGTTGATTTTTATATAATGTGGGTGTTGGTTTTTATAAGTTTGGTGATTTGTGTGCAACAACTATATCTATGTGTTTGCATGGGATTTTATTGATTTTGATAATTATATATGGGTTTTATGTATGATCATCTATATACATGTATTTGTACGTGTGCATGTATATATATATATATATATATATATATATATATGTGTGTGTGTGTGTGTGTGTGTACAAGGTTGTCTAGTGGTTATTAGGTTCATAAAATTGGTATTTTATTATTTTGTTGTCTAGCATAGGTTATAAGTGTAAATTAAATTATATATTCTAACAATTGGTAATGCTAAAGATATTAGTGGAGAAATGTCTATCTAACTCATGGTAGTAAAAATAAATACCTACGCGTATCCGGGTATTTAATATGACGGGTTTCGTCATCGGTACTTATTGTAAATTTACATGGGCCAAGCCCAAAATTTAAGTTGGGCCTAAGCCCAATAAGGGTTGGGCCAAGCCCAATAATTTAAGTGGGACCTAAGCCCAATAATAGTTGGGTCAAGCCCAATGGGTTTCTAAATAAGAAAAAAAAATTTCCGGGCCCAAAAATCGGGGTTGTTACATGGGAGCCCCTTCTTGTTTTCCAAACCCCACAATAAATTTGTTTTTGAGGGGTGTGGTAGTGCTGCTATAATGGTTAACGGAAGTGTGGCCATGGAGTGTTCAACTGCTTGTCTCAATGTTACACATAGCGATAGAAACAAGTGTTTTGGAAATGGTTGTTGCCAAACTGTAATTCCTCATTATCTCAAGTCCTTGGTTTTAAAAAGCGCGCATTAAGCGCGCTTAAGCGCAAAGCGCATGTAAGCGCAACTCTCTGCGCTCCGCTTACCCAAAGCGCGCATTAAACTTAAAAGCGTACGCTTTTATCCGCTTTTCCGGCAAGTTTCCGAGCGGCGGAGCGGTCGCTTTGTGGTCATGGAGCGTAAAATCGAAGTTCTTACGCTTAAGAACGGAGATGAAGACGATAAAATAGAAACTTACCTGTGAAGAGATGAAGAGTTGCAGGTAGGATGGAGGTAGAAGGAGTTGCAGGTGATGAAGAAGATGGAGAAGATGAACATGTCGCATTTTAATTTAGAATTAGGGTTTTTTAATTTTAGGTTATTATAAAATTACATTACTTACCCTTAAAGTTCTATTTTATTTCAGTTTTTAACCAACTAGGTAAAGTTACACCACTCATCCTTAAAGTTTTTTATTTCAAATTTTAACCACACTTTTGAATATTTATCTTTTTTATTTTCTATTGCTTTTAACTTATACATAGAGCTTTATATATTGTAAAAAGATTAATATTACAGTAAATATTATATGAAACTAATATAAAAATGTTATATATATACCTTGCGCTTCGCGTATAAAAAACGCACCGCTTTTCCGCTTTACGCTTTGATTTTGGACCTTGTCGCTTTTGTGCGCTTAACGCTTTTTAAAACCAAGCTCAAGTCTTACAGCACTATTCTCGCTGCCTTAAAAGAGGAAGATGAAGGATGTGTGTCTGCCTTCTTGGTGGATGAAGCTTCATATGACCAAAGAAGGTTTTTAAGAAATGCTTCTATTATTCCGATATCACTACTGTGGACTCTAACGGACTCTGATCAGGTAACATGTTGTCCTCATAAAAACGTGAGCGAGCTGCATGAACGCATAGGTGATATGTTTGATGGAACTTCTGTGATTACTCGGGAATGTTACACTTCAATGTCATATGAGGGAAATCCTTATTTAATAGATGGATGTGACTACTTCAATGGTATGTCATTCAATATTTGCATAGTATTTATTTGTTTGTTTCCTGACACGAAACTTCCTTTCACTGATGAAGAGCCCACAGAAGAATGTAGAATATGCGAGGATAGAGGAGGTAACTGTGAAACAGAGGATATGTATGATGTTGATGGTTTACTTTTCGGTCAGAACTTCACTTGTCACAATCACCATCTTGATAAAGAAATTGTAGTTGTATTTCTAGGTAATTTATTCTCTCTATACTTGGCGGAATGTGCATTAACACCGATGACAATCTTTAAGGTGTTTTTTTAAGTTTAGGACTTGTGTTATAGGCCCCCTACCTTAACAGGCTAAGAATTCATGATGTTTTTTGTCGAACAGTCATTCGACTTTGCGGGCTTATATGTGAGTTTGGGGTGGTGTGGCAATAGTAACTTTAAACTATTGAAAGCTAGAAGTTCAAACTAGTTGAGGTCTGGTTCATTGCAAAAGGACATCTCTTAAATGGATTGTAAACACATGTACTTATCGCTTCAATAACAATGGTAAAGTAAAAAAATATTGTTTTATTACTATTGTTCATTATTTCTTGAATTTTATCACCTCTCTCCTTGGTTTTTAATTAGAGACTAAAACGTGTGCATATTTGCATAGATAATATGGGTGCATATATGCACTTCAACAAAAAACGATACAAATCATGTTTTTTTTATAAATAAATCTTATAATTGGTAAGTTTACAAGCATTTTTGTCAATTTAGATAATAAAATATAATAGTTAAAGCGGTTCTCACGCAGTTTTTTCCTAAAAATGAGTTCTCAAATGAAGGTGTCCATGTATATATATATATATATATAGGGTTAGGATCCTTACAGAACCATTTTTATTTACAGAACTACAGAACCATTGATTTACATACATGTAAATTAAGTCTGGTGATATTAAATTGTATTTACATATGTGTAAATTAAACATAAGTATTTGAATAAAGAAACTCAACCATTTTTTGTTGTAGCAAATTTACACATATGTAAAACAACCTAAATATCACCAAACTTAATTTACATGTATGTAAATCAGTGGTTCTGTAGTTCTGTAAATAAAAAGTGGTTCTGTAATGATCCTCACCTATATATATATATATATATATATATATATATATATATGGGGTACCTTCATTTGAGAACTCATTTTTAGGAAAGAACTGAGTGAGAACCGATTTAACTGTTATATTTTTTATTATTTAAATTGACAAAAATACTTGTAAACTTACTAATTATAAGATGTATTTATAAAAAACATGATTTGCATCGTTTTTTGTTGAAATGCATATATGCACCCACATTATATATGCAAATATGCACACGTTTTAGTTTCTAAAAAAACCCCAGGAGAGAGGTGATAAAATTCAACAAAATAATGAACGATGGTAATAAAACAATACCTTTTTACTTTACCATTGTTATTGAAGCAAAAAATACATGTCTCGAACCGGGTAAATTAACCTTACGTTTTATAATGTTCTTTGGTTTACATTCATCCGTAAGGTTTTGCTATCCTATGTTAAGTATTGAATGTGTATAAGTGTATGATAAGCCTATAAGTAGGCGGCAACTATACTACATGTGTAGGACACTAACAAATTATTAGTGTGAGGTACCTATGGATCACATATATATCAGGTACAGTGTAAGACTACTAGTCTAAACACAATGTGAGTGTACAAATGAGCATAAGCTATGATAACATCAAATCAAGTAGATTGAACGTAGTGGATCACACCATAAGTGACATATTACATCTCATAATATGTCTCATATTAAGCAACATGTTCTAGCACACGAATGCATCATATAATAACTGATGTGTAATAGCACACAGTAGGTTGCATAAGTATTAAGTCAAGACCTCTATGAATGAGTATCTGGACAAAAATCCAGTCCCGGTGTTCATGTACCCCTATACAATTAGGCGTCGGTCTCAGCCGGTTGGTTGCCATAATGAGGTAGATAATTCAAAAGTGTGTTGTTTAGGCTCAGTACGGCACCGGTTTGTTGCTATAACATTGCAGGCTTCAGGTTATAACAAAATGTAAACATATCTTAACTAAAGTCCCCCAAAAAAAAAAAAGTTTGTCCTAAAAACGGATTAACTTTTGAACAAAATCATGGTCAAACATGTCTCATGCATACTTCGATGAACAATTCATAAGCTAGCCAATACACACCTAGTTCAAGCTTCACTAACAGAGCAAGTCCCTAAAAAAATATTTTCCCTAATGTGTCACATAATATAAGTTGGTCACTTCATGTAATGCTAGTGTAGGCGTGTGTATGTGTAAATCACATGTATATGCGTCACAAATATATTCACACAAGTGCAACTAATGCAGTGTACAATTATAGTCTAGAATGCAATGCAATGCAAACCTAGTTCGCTATAACCAATGGCTCTGATACCAATCTGTCACACCCTCAAAATCCACTAACGGAGTTTTACCGTTAAGTGTGACAAACCAGGATCTCAGTCATTAGTTACACCAAACGACACTATATGAATTAAAACATACGTGTCTCATTAAATGAGAAAATTTAATACAAAGTTAATGTTTAAAAGTTTGCGGAAGCGTAATCGAAATGTAATGTCGAAATATTAAATGTAAACTAAATGCGCAGAACACGCGCCTAACACGAGATACACAGTCTAAATAGTCATTAAACTCAAAACATGATTTTTAATGCAAGAAAGTGTTTAAATGAAAAGCCGTGACTCCATGCCATGTCCTAAGTGCGTGGTACCCCAATAACCTGTAAAAGTGAAAGGTTAACAAGTGTCAACACGACGGTTAGTGAGTTCACATAGTAAGTATAAAATCCAGTAAGTTCAGTTGCAAGCAGAGATATAAATAAAGTATGTCAGTGTAGGTAGCTAGTCTACAGTACATGTCCTTAGAGTCGTATGTATCTGACCGAAGCTGACGTATGTACACATTAAGTGCATTTTGCCCGTTCGTACATCCCAGCAGGATGCACTGTAAGTATGTTAGGTCATTCAACACCCGTTCGACAGGTCCTTCTGTCGTGCTAGCGCGACTAGCCCGGGTGGGGTTTGTCAAACCCAGTAGTACTACTCAAAATTTCCCCGCTATTTCACAAATACTAACGGTCAACTAGGTATCCATGCGGTCTTTCATGAACAAAATAAAAGATGCTCTAATCCAGACATGCGACATACAAAATTTGTAAATCCGTAAAAGTAATCGTTCGTGTTCTCAGCCCATAAAAGGGTGAGATAGTAAAAGTGCGGTTTAGTGAACTCACCTTAGGTAGCAATGCACAAGCATTCAGTCACCAACAAATCCCTATTGGTACACATAACAAATAATCCATTGCATTAGCACGGTGTTTTTATACACGTGCGGTTTGAGCTCTTTGTAGAAATTAAAGTGTGGGGGTTTATTAATATTGTAGGTCGGTTGCACCCACGTTTCTATTCAAGTATTAGTATCAAAATAATAGTAATAGGAATATTAATAGTAGTACTGATGAAGTGTTGTTCTAAATACAAGAGCAACTTGATCCCAAAGCTTTAGATACTCCATAGAAGTATGTATGTTTATTATTCGTTATATACCACATGTTACTATTGTATTATATTTTTCTCATATTACGATCACTAATAATAGTAATAAAACCAATTAGGTTTCGTGTCTTCAAATCATGTCCAAACTAATTGATTTGTCATTGTTGTATCTATCAAGTTCCCATTCAAGTCGCTATCATGTATTTGTTGTTTGGTTTCACAAATTGTATAAGTTTTCATTGTTTTATTTAGAGCTCAACTCGCTACACATTATATTGAAGTTATAAAATTCTTTAACTTGATTATACCTCTCATCAGAGTCGTGCACTTGAAGCTACTCGTAGACCGCTCGTTTTTCCGACTTTGATTTCATTACCCTTAGCCCAACAACTCATAATCATATTCGGTCATTACCAACACCATGAACAATACTAACTCATACAACTATAATGAACCACTACCACCACCACCACCACCATAATCCGTCACTTATAACGATCAACATCAATTAGTATTGTTGTGACCAAAACCACAATCCATAACCATACAATCAGAAAATCGCCATTGTCACCATTTACCCATCACCAACATCAACTTCATGCTCTACAACCACAATGACCAACCTAAAGTATCTATCACCACCCATAGTCACCCGAAGCACCACCATCACCATATCCACGCTGCTAGTACCACCATTACAGCCACCACATATCACTGCAACAGCCACCATAACACCACCAAATCACCACCGATGTTGCTACTTCATATCTGTTGCACCGCTACCATAACCATCACAACAGTACCACTACACTGCTGTCCTACCCCTCTGCACCAAAACCATCGACGGCTAACCATACTTATTTCAGCATAAACCACCCCATCTCTATCACGAACACACCAGAGCCAAACCATACACTGTAGGTCGCAGGAAGAACGAAGAAGAAGAAAAAAAAACATATCTGCTGCAACCTTTCAAACCCTATAACTTTTTACCTGTTGCGATTCAGAGAGAACAGACACCACTGTTGGATTCCTCTCGTCGAGGCGAAGATTTTGATATATAATACACCTCGTGGGGACGCCGGAGTTGGCAGGAAAATGGCCGGAAAGCGGCTGTATAAAGGAGGTGGCGGCTGGATGAAGGGTTGGGAGAGATTTAGGGTTTTGTAAATATTAATTGGAAGCTTATAATAGGGTTTATATACTTTAGGTTCACTAGTGGGCTTTTTAATTAACTAATACGCATAATGCACCGCGCCTCATATTGTTTCTCGTAATATTTCTCATTCTCAAATATTTGTCAAGACTAATATTCCATACACGATTTCCAAAATCATTTCCAGTATTATTTTAGTTATTTGGAACTTAAATATGAAAGTTTCCGAATTAATACGTGTTTCCTTCGCTCTTTGTATTTAAATACGTTTGTTTATTACAACTCAATTACCTTGACTTCTTATAAGTTTATAATACATATTTAATATTAATACATCGAACGAACACTCGCTATAATGTACCGGGCCTTTAATGGGTCTCATTTATCATGTTGGACTTTTATTGGGCCTTTAGGCCCAATCACTTAAAATTCTTGATTGAGATAATTACGTTAACAGAGTTGTGTTAACGGAGTTTATCCTGAAAATGTCGGGTGTCACACTATGTATGAAGTAGCATGTATTTTTTTTTATCAATTTTAACAAAATATGTAACACGATGTAACAAATGTAATCCATACAGGTTTGTTTTCTAAATATATGTAACACTATGTAACAAACGTAATCTATGAAGTTTTGTTTTTATATAATACGTAAGACGATGTACCAAAGGTAATCCTTTAGTTTTTAATAAAATATATATCACGTTGTAACTAGTGTAACATGATGTAACAAACGTAACATGTGTAGAGTGACACGTAGTCCATTCATTTTTTTAATTTGTAACAAGATGTAACAAACCTATCAAATATATAATATGATGTAGCATACGTACTCTTGATATGTAACTTATGAAACATGTTCTTTTTTGTAGGTAAAAGAACTTTTATGTATGTAACATATGTAACACTGTGTTTGAAGCATGATTGAAAGTATGTAACATATGTAACACTGTGTATGAACTTGACATGTATATTTGTTTATCATCTTTTAAGAAAATATGTAACACAATGTAACACATGTAACATGTCTGGATTGGCACGTAATCCATTCAGTTTTGTTTTTAAAATATATGTAACATGATGTAACAAACCCAATCCATTCAGTTTTTAATAAAATATCTAGTGTAACATATTCAACATGATGTAACAAACGTAAAATGTCTGCAGTGACACGTAATCCATTCAGTTTTTTTATATGTAACATGATGTAACAAACGTACCAATTAGTGTAACATATGTAACACTACGTCTGAACTCACATGTAACACGATGTAAGTAACGCGTTAATTAGTTTTCAGTATTTAAATTAACTAAAAGTATGAGAAAGAAATTTTAATATGTAAAACGATGTAACATATGTAACATGTATGGACTGACACTTAAAATATGTAATAAAATATGTAACACGATGTAACATACGTACTAGTTAGTTTTCAGCATGTTGTTTAATATTTTTTATTCTTAGACTTTTATATGTATCTTATGTAACTTGTTGTTTTCTTTATAGGTAAAGGAACTTTTATGTCAAAGATGAAGATATTATCAAGAATCGAAACATGATCGAACTTTTGTGTGAAATGACATGTATCAATGTTTTTATTCAATTTTTAAACTATCCATTTAGTTTTGTTTTTAAAAAAATATGTAACCCGATGTAACAAGCGTAATGCATTCAATTTTGTTTTTCTAAAAAAGTATGTAATACGATGTAACACACGTAATATGTCTGGAGTGACACGTAATCCATTCAGTTTTGTTTTTAAAATATATGTAACAAATGTAATCCATTTAGTTATGTTTAAAAAAATATGTAACACGATGTAACAAACGTAATCCATGGAGTTTTGTTTTTATATATTATGTAACACGATGTAACAAAATAATCCATTCAGTTTTTAATAAAATATTTATCACGATGTAACATACGTAACATTCGTTTTGTTTTCCATTCGGGAGGGAGGGTATACACTAGGTTTAGGGCGAGGGATATATATTTAAATAATGTCAACCATAATATCACATCGGGTGTTACATGTTAGCCTTTTGTTAGTACGTACTAGTATGTATGGACTTAGTTAGAATGTGGGCTATACAATTTTACACCGCACCCACCAATTTGTTGTTTTATTTAACCGTTACAGATTGTTACACATCATGTGCTTCTTTTTTTTTTATAATTTTTCAGAATGCTATGTGGGGGTTAAATATCATGCATTGTGTTTTATCCATTTTTTAACCTGTTACAAAAAATGTTACATAGGCTGTGTAGGGTGTTACATGTAATTCTTTTTGTTAGTCATAGTATGTCTCCACCTAATGTTACATAATGTTACACAATCAGTTATATATCATGTTTTTTTAAATGAAATTAACACTCTTTGTATTCCAGGTGAAATTTGTTACACCCCACCACCCTAGTTGTTACACATTGTTGCATACTCCACGTTACGTATACATTGATGTTACACAATTTTACACTACACACATTTACATACCATTTTAGACGTAGTGTTAACATATGTTACATCGTGTTACATATTTTGTTTAAAACAAAACTAAATGGATTACGTGTCAGTTCATATATGTTACACATGTTACATTATGTTACATCACTAATCGGTTCGAATTAGTCGGGTTATGATAAATTGGATAAACCTATCTCAAATAATAAAATCCACCTATACAAAATAAACACAATTCATAATCAACAACTCGAATTAAAAACATTTGATCTTCTTCACCTTTGACCTAAATCAATAACTCTTTAATAAGTAACATATGTAACACGATGTAACATATATAACAAGTGTGGACTGACACGTATTTTTTATAAACAAAGAGTTAGGTAATAAAAAATTTACATTTATTTTTATAATTTCAACTCCAAAACAACTTTACCACTCTAGAACCATAGGAACAAAAAACATACCACCTAACTAAATCAATATTATTATAAACAAAAACTAATTAATGTAAAAAAGTTTAAAATCTACCTAATATTTGTGACATCTGCCTCGAACCCGAATCTGAATGCCCGACTCGAACCCGAAGTTGCTTATCTCTTATTTTGTATTCATAATTATTTCATTAAAAATGTAACGTTTGTTATTATTATTACAAAATACATTGGATTCTACGTTATTCCCGTCTCAATTAATCAATAGTGTTATATCTCAAAATATCTAAGCATTTGAAATAATCACTATTTATAAATCTAAAAATATATGTATTGTGTGTTATAAAAGAAAATTTAGTGAGAACGTCAAACAAATATCACTTCTAAGTCTAACAATGGTCTCTTAACGACTTAAATGAACTAAAAATATAAAAAACGTCAATCCAATGACGTTGCGTCTCGACTTGGTTACGTTAGTTAGTTAGTTAATTTTACCATTAAACTAACTTTGGGTCAAAACCGTAATTTTTAAAACTTAAATTTAAAAGCTTATAACTTAAATAATAACTTAATGAATCATAAGGGGCTGGTTGTGTAAAATATTATAACCCAGCCCAGCCCCCTTTTTTTTACCCGTATTTCCGGCAGCATACGCCGGCCAGCCCTTTTCCGGCCACCATTTCTTTTTCCGGCAAGTCTTGTACATGATTTTTAACAACTCCAAATCACCGCAAATCAATCCTAAACCTTCCTAATCTGTTTTCGAACCTCTATTAATGTCTAATGACACGTTTCTACAACAATATAGGCGCGGGTCTATTTGAGGTTCAATTCAAAATCGCAATCTCCGTAATTAACCCCCTAATCAACGAATTAAACCATTCCAAATCAACCCTTTATACTCGAAATGCATTTCTAAAACATCAAAACACCGTTTCTTCTCCGTAATCACCAAATTGGAACCAACCAAAAATATTTCCGGCGACATAAGCATATTCTACCTTCCAAGCACCATCACAGGATATATATATACTCATTTGACTCCTCTTAATCATCTATATCTTTATAATCCATCAATTTTATCTTATTTCAATTCCAGAATCTAAAAAATCGATCAAATCTGTCGAGTTTTAGTCCTATTCCAGTCCGTATCAAATCATCGCTTTCAAGTAAGTTTATTATACCAAAATGATCGTGAGATCATGGGGATTAAAAGCCCTATGATCGATTTGGGTTTGATAAGCAGTTTGGAAACCAATTGGATAGATCTTCATTCTAGGGTTTATATTAGAAATGGATATTGTTGTTTTAGAAAGGTTAAAAGTCTTCAAAGTGGTGATGGTATGAGCAAGGTGGTCACGGGTTCGAGTCCCTTTGCTCATTTTACATTAATACTTATATTTTTGACTATTTTAAACATTAATCTATATTTCTAATAACCTAAATAATACCTTTTAAGATCAATATATATATTTTGTTAAAGCATAAAAACTTATAATTTCAATTACATATATATAAATATTAATTCATGGATTATAATTGTTATTACAAATATTGTTTTAAGAAAGTTTAAAAGGATTTCTTATAAAATATATTTGCTACGAAAATACTATAACTTTTTGTATGAACTCCCAATTGGTAATTTAAAAACCCTAATTCCCAATTTGTAATATAAAACCCTAAATCCCAATTCCGAAACCCTAGATTTCGAACTTTGATTCGAGTTACTATTGTTTGTTTCTAAGTTAGGGTTTTCTCAATTAATTAGGTGATGCTAACATTTGAGCAACCCTCGGCTCCCTTTAGCCGCGTTCTATTGTTTTGGTTACTTTTGCATTTCAATGAGAGTAAACTCACTCCCCTTTTACTGTTTTTGCTTTGGGCTGAAATATGTGTTTCGATATTATACTACGGTTTTTGTTTGTTTGTTCCATTTCAAAATGAGATCATTAAATGTGTTAGTCTTGACTCGCGACAGGATGCAAAATTATGTGTTAGTCAATAGTACTTATATTATCTTGTAATTTCCATCGGTACGATGTTAGCGCTAATGGCTTGACAAGCCCACCTACACTAATGGCCTGATAGGTGATTTTAACCCGACGATTCTATTTTCGATTCTATGTGTTGGTTACTAGTTACTATATGTGATGCTTCTTTCTACGTTGCTATGTCCCTTAGATGCTTAAACATTTATTGATAACTTATATATATCGAGACGGTTAAATGATGGTTAAACGATAGTTATCAGTATTTGTAACATGAGTGGTTCCTCATGACTTGTTGCTAAAAGTTACCCTGCGGGGTCTATGGATTCTTGTTTCTATGTGGTTCTATGGTCATGGTTGAGATATATGATGATATTGCTATACACATAAGATTGCGAAATATATTTATAATGATCTCGGATTTCATATTATTTACTATTAACTGTGTTTTTACTCACTAGCTAATTCGTTAGCTAATTTATTTTACACATATTTCAGGTGATGTTTTGAGATGTTTATGTTTTCGAGACATTTAGGATGCTTATTGGACCTAGAATAAATCGGAATTAAACGCTATTAATTGTTGGCTCTTGTTTATGTTTTTAAGACTATTTATCTCTCATTTATGTCACGACATTGATGCTTTAATGATATTAAAATACGTCTTTTAGTGTGCCATGTGCTTTGTATTATTGATATCCAATTCGCTTGACAGCCCGGTGTTTCCGCCGCTGGGCGGGGTGTCACAATATATTCAGGTTTTAGGGGCGGCAAAAGAACCTATCTGGGCGGCAAGTTTAGGCGGGATACCATTTGTTCGGAGGGAATCAATTTTGAACGATCAATGCTCTTCTTTTAATTTAGGAATTGATATCCATCCTTAACATAACCTAATAATCTTTTACAATTATAGATCCAGCAAACCCAAACCTTTTATATGTTCCGTCCTTGATTTATTTTTCCAAAAACCAAGTCAATCAATTTGCTGATTTCATTTGATTTATTGGGAGCCAATCGGTTCCGAAAAACGATTTGGAATCAAATCAAAAAATTCAATTCATCTTAAACTTGAAAACAATTTTCAATTGATGAAGGTTCCGTTTCAATAAAAAATTAAAGCTTCAAATAGAGATCAATCGGGTTTTGAATAAAGTTCAAGAAGGCGCAACACGTTTTCGATAGTATATGGAAGAATGTGAGTTTTGAATTTATTTTGAATTTCTTTGGTTTATTTGTTAACCACACACGCTAATGTATAAAGATGGGTTGTTAGGTTCACAGATCATTTACATCAATGGCTCACTCTGATTACTTCTCTATAATCAAGTAAAGCATTTCCGATTGTTTCTCTAGAATCCGGTATGACATCAATGGTTTGACTCCTTTATATACCGAAACGAAATTGTAATCTATTGTGTGTTGGGGTTGACTTTTGAAGTATTGATTGTTGATGCTGATTGGGAAGTTGGAAGTTTTGATTTTGTTTACACACTAAGTGTTGTTATTGTTTTTATGAATGATTGATTTGGTTAAAAAAGTTGGATCACTTTACACACTAACTTGATGTCAATAAAACTTATTTGATCGTGAATGGTATTAACACTAACTTGCTGCTGTAGTCTTTGTGAATTGTTGATTTGGTTAGAAAGATTGGACTACTGTATATACTAACTTGATGTCTACTTTTAAAGCTGAGTGAGTTTTATTTTATAGCTTCAAAGTGCAAAATTTTAACTTTATGCAAACATATGTATCAGTGGGTGATGATTTGGTTAAAAAGATCTTTAAAAGTGATAATGAAGTATTGAATTTGTTCTCAACTCTGTTCCTAAATTGGATGTTATTACATATGCATGTTTGCAATCTAAACAATTATATGTTTGCAATCTAAACAATTATATGTTTTAGAAAATATATACCAATCTTAGAGGTATTGAAGTTACTTAGTTTAATATTATATATACCAATCACAATTCTGCACACATATAAGTATTTCCAACCTTTGGGTTAAAACATAATTTGCAAATAACCATATGAGTGAAGATGTATGAAAGGATTAGAATCTTTCAAATACAATTTCTAATCTTTGCATTTGTTTTAGTATTTGACATCTTCTTATTTTAGTTATTTCTATGGTTATTTTGTTTAGCATCAATATGCTGTTTACTGATGGATGGAATAGTATCAAAAGTCTTTTGGTTTATGTAAATTTGATTAAACTGGTTCTAAATGTTTAGAGATATGAGAAGGTATTGTTAGAGTTTATATTTCAACTGGTTCTATTAGTGTATCTAAAACAACATCATGATAGCCCCAATAATATAATTGTAGTGCATACCATATGAACAAGCAACATTCATTGGCAGTATTGGCTTTCGACAGTAATTCATATCATTTTTGCATATGAATTTGTCAGTAACATTAATTTATTTTAGGGTTATTGGATTTTAATACTCCCAACTATGGGGTATTGGCCGCTGCCACTCCCAACTAAGACCCTCACTGTCACCACTCTCAACTTAACACTGCACTTACTGTATCACTCTTGTCGTTAAAAAACACTAACATCGTTAGTGTTTGGGTCAAATGTGTAACTTTGTTAACTTAAGGACATATGAATGTTTTATTTGATATATATATATATATATATATATATATATATATATATATATATATATATATATATATATATATATATATACATACATACACACATATCCACATTCTTCTGAAAATCAAACACCAACACCACTTTAACATCACCTACTCAATCGTTCTCCCGGCGATCAAACACCAACCATTCTCGGCGATAAACACCACCAGTTGTTGTCGCCGGAAACTAATGTTATGGTGGAAGTCATATGGCAAGCAGGGGATCTTTAAAATCAAAAGCAATGGACGTTTCTTATGTTTTGGAACTGTAACCGAAGAAGGAATTGCTTCTCCGATTGCATCTTATTGTCGTCTTATTGATTTGGAACATGATTACAATGCACACAAGTATGCCCTAATTCCCCTCTATTCAATTATGTGTTCAATTAGTGTTTGTTTTTCATGGATTTTATTGAATTTGATAATTAATATGTTGCTTTGTTAAGATTGCATTTTGGTTCAGATGATTATTCCTTGAGATTAGTGTTGTGATTTAGCTCTAAGTATGACTCAAGAACTTGTTATGATTAAGCTATGGTGGAAGTGGTAGTGTGGTGGGTGTGGTGGTGGGGCGATGGATATGGTGGCGGGGTGTTGGTCGTGAATGGTGGTCCACCGGAAATTCATTCGGGAAGTGGTGGAGGTTGATAGTGGGGGTGATGATTAGGTGAAGAGCGGTGTTGATGGTGGAGACCGGAGTTGTCGAAGTTGGTGGTGGTGGCCGGAGTTGGTGGGGATGACCGGAGATGGTGTTGGTGGTGGTGATGGGTGGTAATGGTAAATATATGTGTATATATATAATAAACAAAACATTCATTTACCCCCTTAAGTTAACAAAATGACATTTTTTGCCTAAACACTAACGACGTTAGTTTTTTCTAACGACGGAAGTGATACAACAAGTGCAGTGTTAAGTTAGGAGTGGTGACAGTGAGGGCCTTAGTTGGGAGTGGCAGCGGCCAATACCCCATAGTTGGAATAATTAAAATCCAATAACCCTTTATTTTAAATATGCAGACATGCACAAAGAGCCTGAACTAGGAGTTGACTTACATATATATTGAAGTTTTGAAGATAACCTTTGATGCATTCCAATACCTTGTATAGTTTTCAAGATTAAGTCTCATTTTTGTTCGCACAAAAGGAGTTGCCACTAATTGCATGTAGAATGAAGTTACCATTCTTGGGTTTCATTTACTTGTGTAGAATCAAGTTTCTGATCATGACAAAAATAATTGTTTATACATTAAAAATATATTTGTTTTTAATAAAAATGAATGTTGAGATTTTGTACATTTTGAAGACACTTTGACTTTCAACCGGTCATAAAAAAAGTCAAGTTTTCTTTGTTTAACTGTTTGATACGCAAGAAGAAAAATAAATCTCCATCACCAAAATTACATGAAACCTAAGATCTTTTTGCAATATAAAAAGAAGAAAAATACATCGTCATTTGTAAAATTAACATCTTATCTAAATAACCGTTATATATTCTATGATATCTTAAATTTTACATCTTCAGTTTTTTATTTGTATCTTTTAAATCTAGTCCGTGTGTATACACGGGTTTTAAACCTAGTAATTTTTATAGTGCAACATCAAAACAATATTACCACTTTAGAACCTGGGAGAAAATGCAAATTAACCACCTAACTAAATCAAAAAAAATATATGACGTTTTTAAAATAAAACAACCAATAATCTAACCTTTGTAATTAATCAAGACAACCAATATAATCATTACAGTAAAAATCAAAACTATATTTAACAGTCAAACCTCAAAATTATATACTCTCCTTTAACAATAAACTGATTCAGCAAAAATAATAAATTAAATCACTCCAATCTCACAAAACAAGAGGCTAAATAAACGAAGCTATATAATATATACAAAGAAAGATAACATCTTAAACTTATCACAGACAAGCCAAAAAAAATCGGTTACCGGTGATGATGAAGAAGACGGTGGTATCAGATGACGACAAAGAACGAAGACGGAGACGATGGTGGTGTACGGTAGGATGCGGTTCTCTCTATCTTCAGATTCATAACCATCAAATTCTTTAACATCGATTTATAGTTTTCATTAGAGAAGAATTTGGGTTTTGGGTTTTGGGTTTTGAGATGGAAAATAATAAAATTTCAATTTGAAAACGATAAGATTGATGAGAAGAAAAGTGATCTGGAAGTGATTTGATCCTCACTTAATTTTAGTATTGAAAAGTGTGAATGAGTGTGATTTCCCTATAATACTCTTTGTGTACTTTTTAAATACAAAAAAACAATATAATAAATGTCATGATACAACATGTAATCTCAACCATTGATGAACTTAAATCAATGGTCCACAATGAGTTTTTAAGGTTTTCTTAATATAAGTGAGTTTTTATATTATCCATTCCATATATATATATAGATATATATATATATAGATATATATATATATATATATATATATATATATATATATATATAGGGGAGGGATTTTCTAAAAAGACTTAAAACTCTAAAAACGCTAAGAAGGATTCTGGGGCGTCGGATCTGGATGTCAACGGCCCTGATTGACGCGGTGGCGTTTTTGTAAATATTATGAAGTTTAGCTGACGCACGCGAAGGAACCAGGGGTAGATTTGTCATTGCGCGTTTCCAACACCGTGTATATAAAAAACACCATGCTTAAAACTGACTATGTAAAATAACACCACGCGTATGAAAATATTAATTAATAAAAAAACGCCATAACTTACCTGCTACAAAGTAATACCGGAATCGAATTGAAAACGTCATAACAATGATTAACACACCATACAACTTTTATAAAAAAAAACACCATACTTAAGACTGAATCTATAAAATAACATCACGCATATGAAAATATTAATTAATAAAAAACGTCATAACTTACCAGCAAATAGAGTAAACACCGAAGTCGAATGAAAACGTCATAACAATGATTAATACATAAAAAACACACCATACATAACCGGATGTTCGTAATTAATAAACGAAAACATCGAAAACATTGATCGAACGTTCGTAATTAGTAAATGAAAACGTCAAAAACAAACAAAAACAACAAACGAAAAACGTCAAAAAACGACATACAAGATCGGATGTTCGTAATTAATAAACGTAAAAAAAACACCATAACTGAACATCTCAGCATCGCGCTGTGAAAAAAACACCATAACTGAACATCTCTGCATCGCGCCAAAAAAACACCATAACTGAACATCTCAGCATCGCGCGTATAAATGACGAAGATGCCCCTCCGTGTTTTTTTTCTCTCATTGCCACGTGCTTGTTGTTGAATGCTTCCTACACTTCTTAGAGTTTTGACCCTTTTTAGAAAATCCCCAATCTATATATATATATATATATATATATATATATATATATATATATATATATATATATATATATATATATATATATATATATAGATTGGGGATTTTTTAAAAAGGCAAAAAACTCTAGGAAGTGTAGGAACCAATCAGCATCAACTATTTGTCTAATACTAAAAAAACAGGCGGAGGGGTATTGAAGTAATTTTACCCGATGCATGTTGTTATGGTAAGAGCGTTTTGCATGCATGATGTTTATTCTGTTTTTTCGTTTTCATTATTGTGTTTCGCTAGGGTTTATATACCGTATTTCATAAAATAGATCTATATCATTTGGCGTTTGCATTTGGCGATTAATCCGTAGTTGATCCGTTTATTCATAATCTCTATTCAATGGCGGATACGATTGTCGATGATCGTGCAGTTTTCACAGGTAAAGTTTGTCGTTGATGTACTCATGATTTGTTATTGTTAATGCGTTTGAATCGTATGTTTTCATTCATTTGACAGATCCAGATCCAACGCCACCGCGTTAATCTTGGCCCTTGACTTCCAGATCCAACGCCCCAAAATCGTTCTTAGCGTTTTTAGAGTTTTTAGCCTTTGTAGAAAATCCCTCCCCTATATATTTATATATATATATATATATATATATATATATATATATATATATATATATATATATATATATATATATATATATATATATATATATATATATATATATATATATATATATATATATATATATATATATATATATAGTGTTACCTTCAAATGAGAACCATATATTTAGAAAGAACCAGTGAGAACCATATAAGCCGTGTACCTATCCCTTCAATAACAATGGTAAAGTAAAAAGAAGATGATTTACTACTATTGTGTCATTATTTTTTGAATTTTATCACCTCTCTCCTCGGGTTTTTATTAAAAACTAAAAGTGTGCATATTTGCACATATAATATGGGTGCATATATGCATTTCAACAAAAAACGTTACAAATCATATTTTTTTATAAATAAAGCTTAAAACTAGTAAGTTTATAAGGATTTTTATCAATTTAGATGATAAAAAATATAACAGTTAAAGCGGTTCTCACTTAGTTCTTTCCAAAAAATGAGTTCTCAAATAAAGGTGTCCCTCTTTTAATAATTGGCTAAGCCAAACCCCCACACACTGCCACTTGGCACTCCTACATTCCACCTCCCAATTGAAACGGATCCTCTTATAACCCGTTTATAAACCGACCCAAATTAAAACAATATTCGGATCCAATATAATCTACTGGTTACCCATTCCACTTTATTTTTGCATCACAAACCCTAAATCGACACAACTGTTATACTAACGCTCTCTCTGCTTCCTCCGAAAACCCTAAATCCAAACGATCGCCGCTGTTCCTTGAATCCATCTTCTCCGATAATGCCAGCGCAATCACATGTATATCCTTACCATTACATCATCTATGTTTCTGTTGTATCGTTGCTCTGGCTGCTTCCTAAACAAACCCTAAATTTTATACGACAACCGCTTTTGCTTGAATCCATCTTCAAGGATAAACACAGTGCAATCACAGGTATATCCTTACCATTACATCATATACGTTTGTGTTGTAACGTTTATTATGGTTTTGCTTCCTAAACAAACTCTAAATTTTATTCGACAGCCGCTTTTGCTTGAATACATCTTCAAGGATAATCACAGTGCAATCAAAGGTATATCCTTACCATTACATCATATACGTTTGTGTTGTAACGTTTATTATGGTTTCAAATTATCTTCAGTGTTGTTACGTCTTCCTTGTTCATTCGTTGTTTCGTCTTTTTTTCGACATTCAAATCCGTGTTTTAGAACGCAAAACGATTAGGGTTAACAGATTGTTGTTTCAGAATATTAATAGTTCTGTCAAGTTGTATTTTCTATGATTTACATGATTACCAAAAGTTAGTTTTTATATATTAATAGCTCTTTCAGCCTTATTATTCATCACACCCATTAACCCCAAAGTTAGGTTTGGAATTTCTTGACATGTTTTCTCCAAGCGGCAAATTTAGGTTTAGTGTATTCAGTGTCTTAAACCTCATACAACTTTTAGTTGATAATTTTTTTGTTTACATTGAATCACATAATTTTTATCACATGACATTAATCAACTATCAATAATCACATTCATTGTTTTATTGACTTGTCTTTCTTCTTCAGTTTATGGAGATTAATCCTGGATTTTTCAAGGTCCTTCGATATACATCTCTAGAACATCTGGTAAGGATCGTATTGGTTGATTTTTTTTGCCTAAATTATTTTTTTAATACATTTACATATAAAAATCATTTAATTTATTATTATAGGCAATTCCCAAGAGGTGGCTAATGAAACGGTACAAGAAAGAAAACTTCCTATATGGGACAGTTTGTGTTAGAGATGATATGCATGTTTGGAATGTCAAACTCGGCAGAAACAATGATGGAGATGTGGCTCTAACAAAATCTTGGATCAATATTGTTCAAGCTTATGGAATGCAACCAACAACACTGATTCATTTTCAATCCTTTGATGATGAAACCAAAACCTTTAATTTTCAAGTTTTTAACAACCCTTTTGCAGGACGTTCTTTCTACTATATCATGATTCACAATATACCTACATGTGTTAGTATCTTGAAACCATTATACTTATCTTTTATTTATTGAATTCATTTTACATGTTTATTAATGGATTAATTTTGGACAGGTTTTAAACAAAGATTTTGTTGAAGCTTATCTTGGAAACTTACATGCTGGCGATTATATAACTGTTAAGCTCAACGAATACGATTCATATCGTGTTCAGTTGGCTGCATCTCAAACTGGTTTAATGTTTGGCGAAGGATGTGAAGACATCTCAAGGGTTTGTTGCTTCATATTTTCATCAACTCTGTTTTTCACATTTATTGCAGATGGTCTTCTTGAACTGAGGTTGTATGATGCCTCTGACACTCAAGTCTTAATTCCACCGCAGCATGAAGTTTCCCAAAATCAGGTTTGGAATAATCCTATCCATTCAATTTTTAATTAAATTATTACTTAATTATATAATTTATCCTTATTATATTGATTATGTGTTACTGCAGACTTCACATGCTGCAGCTGCAAGTGGCTCATCTGTGCAGTCGCGGTCTAACATCCAAGCTGAAGAAGGTTTAACTTTTCAAATCAAATCTGAAAATTCTAGACTTGTGAGTATCTCCTTAATTTAAACAGTTTCTACGTTTGAAACGGATTTATTTTATAAACAGCTTCCACCTTTAAGCCTTATGTCTTTTTTAACTAATACATGTGATGCGTTAAATTTTATTTGTGTAAATCTGTTTTTAATGTAAACTTTATACATGTATGATTTGTGTGAATACTTCTTTGCAAACTTCATTACAATTTTATACTTTGGTTGTCATTTACAAATAGTTAAGCTAACATACTCCTTAACTTTTACAGCGTTTACCTAAAAATATTACTGATTCGGCTTCAATGGAGAATCAACCTGTTTTAGATACATGGAAGCTCAAGTATATCGATGGTTCTCTACATTTTGGTGATATCAAGAAAGGTAATGACAAGTCACGGGAGCGTTACTCATTGATTTACTGGGATTATATTAGAGAGTTCAATGGCATCTATGTCGGAGACCAGGTTTCGTTCACCTTTTTCCCATCAAAAAGGTTGTTGGTTATTGATCAGGTAGTACATTTATAGATCTAACCGTTAGTCTTTCAAATAGTTTTGGTGTCTCAACCAAAAATATTTTGTTGGTCTGTATTGTCACACCCTTAATTTTCCACAAACGGGGTATCCGTTATGCTGGTTCTCTACATTTTGGTGATATCAAGAAAGGTAATGACAAGTCACGGGAGCGTTACTCATTGATTTACTGGGATTATATTAGAGAGTTCAATGGCATCTATGTCGGAGACCAGGTTTCGTTCACCTTTTTCCCATCAAAAAGGTTGTTGGTTATTGATTAGGTAGTACATTTATAGATCTAACCGTTAGTCTTTCAAATAGTTTTGGTGTCTCAACCAAAAATATTTTGTTGGTCTTTATTGTCACACCCTTAATTTTCCACAAACAGGGTATCCGTTATGCGTGTGACATACCAGGATCTCAAGACATTAGTTACAGTAACACTGACTCAACGTTTTAAATAAAAGTTTAACTCAGACATTAACCCAAAACTCAGGGTATAAAAAGGTAAGTATTCAAAGTTTAGCGGAAGCTTTCAAACAAACCCATTATTTAAATAAACTTGTGCTCAACAGTCTAGCACGATACTAGTATAAAACCTATGCTCCATAGTCTAGCACAAAACCGGCATTTATTTTCATTAAACCAACAATGTAAATAACTGTTCAAAATAAAATAAAACGACTCATGCATGATATGTCATACGTGCACAGCTCCTAGCCACCTGAGAAAACATACTAAAACGAGTCAACAAATAATGTTGGTGAGTTCAATGAGTTTAAGTAACAAGAGTATATAAAAATACTGAAACCGTTTAACCGATAAACATCATTACTATTGCTGGTTAGCTAGACCACCTCGTTTACTACATGAGCACGTCGAGATTAAACTGAACGATACGATAAGGTTGCCTTGTTACCACCACGACGGGTGACCAAAAGTTAAAGGACAATTTGCACCACCTGGAAACCAATCCAGCATGATGGGGTCTGCCGAACCCGTAGTACTACTCAAATTTCCCCGTTATACCCACTGTATATTAATAATCTCGACAAAAAGGAAAGGACTTTAGAGTTGGGTGGAATCATGCTCAGTAAAATAAACAGTTAGACAATAGAACTTTGTTTTATCAAAACCGTTGCCCGAAGGCCCTGCCCGAAGGCGTAAACCTCAACCCAAGGTTGTTTAAAAAGCTTGCCCGAAGGCCCTACCCGAAGGTATAAAACTCAGCCCAAGGCTGTTTAAAATCTTGCCCGAAGGCATTTGTACTCTTACCGAAACCTGCCCGTAGGCATTACCCGAAGGTATAAAAAGTAGCCTTAGTTGGCCCCGCCCGAAGGCGTTGTAAAATATTTGTATGTTTTCTCCCCGAAAAAGGTTTAAAAGCGGGCAAAGAACTCACCTTTGAAACGCACCGCAATTAAATTGTATGTGAAACTTGAAACCCTAAACCACCCTAGCTATGACCTGTTAGGCAACAATTCACCTTATTATTCATATTTACACTTACGAAATATTCATGATGTCTACGCACACACAAATGTATACATGCATATATCACTTATTATCAACTACATACTTGCCTTATTACACATTAGCAAATTGTTTTCGTAATATACATACCATCACATAGTCTACATACAATGATACATGTATACTTACGCACTTAACACAGTTCTTAATTATATTTATCATGCATACAATTTATTACTCATGCTTATATTTATAATGCATACAATTTACCAAATGCTTTTATTTACCGGTTGAACATACCATTTCATTCAATTATTCACAAACTCGTTTTGACCCATCAACATATACATTCATGAACAAGAACACCATTTGCATACACTTGATCATACATGCTGCTGCCATAATCACACATGCATTCATACGCACACACATCGCACATACTATCAAATCATACGTAAAGTTCCATGTTGTTGCTGGTGGCACGTGTACATACAAACATATATTCCAATTTTGCTATTGTGTTCATCTAAAGACACAACCTACTAATCATGCAATGGTTGTTTTCTATATATATTCATACAACTAACACATACCACTGTCGTAGTTAATACATATATATGATGTACATATTGTTACTGTTATTCATGATCGTACAAATATCGATACATACACACTCTCATATATATACATACTAGTACACGCTGCTGCAATAATAAACCTTCATACATGTTGTTGATCAACATCTTTACACACATACACAACATACACATAGCACATACACTCAGTTTGTTGGTCTGCTGCGATGTTTCTACGCATATATATACACACATTTGCTCGATCATTCATCACCTATACTTACATATGATTCTATATATCCATGCGGCTGCTTGTTTTGACATACACACATATACATATATCGAACTACCTACTGATTTCGCATTATACACACATACTATGCATTAATACATACATGCAGACTACCTACATACGACACACAAGCTGCATATATACACATACGGATCATACTCGCATACCACACATACACATACAAACATACTTAGCAGAATACAATACGCGTTACATACACAGCACATACGCGTGAACAGATTGAACCCGAGATCAATTACAAAAAAACGAAACCGTAATGCGATACATGGCGAAAGTACACGATAAACACGTACCGATACTAAAACGGGTATGCGGAGGTTGAGGGTGCGAAGATGGGTGGTCGGAGTTGGTAGTTTGCCGGAGTTGCAGGTTTTTCCGGTTCCGTTTGATGTTCCAAACAGCAGCAATAATGCGTACGGTGAGGCGAAACAAGTCTGCTGCGATGCAGGGATGAAACCGACGTGGTATGGCGATGAAGATGGAGGTGCGGCTGATTAGGGTTTTAGACGTGAGTGTGTATGCGTCGAAGGTAGAAGACGGGTATGGCCGGGGTGGGGGTTGGTTTATATAATTTCAATTTACATTTTTGGCCCTTAAACTTTAGTAGGTTAGTTAGTTTTGTATTAAAGTTTATAAATTAGATTAGTTAAGTACAAAACAAACCCTACACATATATAAAATGAATAGTTACAAGGTAGTTAACGGTGTTAACCAGAATTTACGGGGTGTCACATCATCCCCTTGTTAAAAGAATTTTCGTCCCGAAAATTACGACGTGTCGTTGGTTGTCTACAACGAAATGGAACTAAGAAAAGAAAAATTTTCAGGTTGTCACATTTATGTTTTGTATAACAGCATCAATGTTAGTTGTCTAAGCTTTAGTATCACTCATGATATGATATGATCTGCTATTTTTTTTTTTTTTTCGAACGGCGATATGATCTGCTATTATATTAGTGTCTAAGCTTTAGTGTCTAAGCTTTAGTGTCTTACAAATTATATAACATATGCTTTTGTGTCTAAGCTTTAGTATTTTCATAACACATGCTTTTGATTTTATTTGATATGATGATATGATTATCATTATGATGTTATGATATGATATGATGATATGATTATCATATTATAGAATATAAATCAGTGAGTCAACGTTTTCTATTTTTTGTTAATTAATTTTTAGGCCGCATTTTTTTAATAATACAAATCAATTAAATTTTCATGTAAACTTATTTCTTTTGTTTTAAATATTTTTATATATTATATTTCATTCAATAAACATTGACTATAATAATCAATCATTTCCAACTTTATAATTTTTTTTAATAAAAACGGAAAATCAAAGTTTCTAAATTTATAAAATTAACTCTTTCCAATTTTAATACGGATTTGAAATTTTATAGTTTCAAAAATTTAAATTTTAAAATATGCATTAAATAGTATATAATTACCTTTTAAAAACTGTATTAGAACAAAAAATCGAAAAAACTGCATTGCCAAAAATAATGATATTCATTTTTGTATATCAATCTTTATCTTTTTTAATAAAGGAAAGAAATGATTTCCAAAAAAATTTGGATTGAACATTATTAATATTTTTAAAGTTTGCCAAGCAAAGATTGATAGTATCTACTTTTTGTTTGTTTTAATCTATTTACGTTAATCAAATATACTTTAGTATCAAGAATATTTTTAGAAACCGAATTATTTAACAAAATCAAATATACTTTAGTATCAAATATACTTTACATTCCATACTACAATTCATATTCATATATAGGGTTTAAACTTTAATTACTTCTTTCCGTTTATATAAATGATCCTTTCCAAAATTAATGAATATAACATTAACTTTAGAAACCGAATTACATTAACAAAATTAAATTTATTATCATTACTTCTTTCCGGTTATATAAATGACTTCTTTCCAAAATTATATTATAACATCATTTCACAAACACTATATAAGTAACACATAATACCTAAACATTTCATAATCAAACCAAACAACTTTTTCTTGATAACAAAATAAAGAAACATGTCTAATAATCAAGAAGCTTCCTCCTCTTCTATCAACACTTCAAGGTATTATGAACTTTGTTATTTGTCATTAATCATTTCTTTAAGCTGTTATCATCTATTTTTATGTTTTTACTAATATTACATTCTTCTGAGACATAAGCAGCGATAATGTGAAAGACTCTAATATCAATTTTACAAAGCTCAAGGACTTGACTCCTTCGAACTCCGATGTAACCATTAAGGTTAGAGTTTTAAGGTCTTAGAACAAGATGAGTTTCAGAAATCAATCCGAGGTCTATGCACTTGAATTGCTTTTCGTAGATGATGAGGTAATTTTTACTTAATAGATTATACTTGAGCTTCCATGTTATTGATTGGAGGTGTATCTAATATTTTTTTCCTAAATCTTTTTCAGGGTACACGTCGTCAAGGAACCTGTAATAACACCTACCTTGAACGTTTTGGACCATTACTTCAAGAAGGAGCATCTGTCATAATAAAAAATCCGACTTTAGGAGACAACATGTCCAAATTCCAATATGTTCAGTGTCCCTACAAGATCTGTTTTTTCTATGACACTAGAGTAACGGTCTGTGATGATTTCTTGAGTAACCCGCATGGCTTCTCTTTTACCCCTTTCAGAGATATCTTGGATCGAACATTTCCGAATGATCAACCAATTGGTAAGTTTCAGTTCAACTCAGTTTATAAAATTCCTATGTCAATTACTTTAAACATTTACCTAATATTGTTATTTATTTATTTTTATAAAGATGTCATTGGTGATGTGATGAACTGCTATGATGTCGAACCATTCAAGTCTAAAACTAGAAAAGAATCAATCAAGCGTACCATGCAGCTGCAGGACAAACAGTTTGAAATTTCTGAACCGTTAATTACATTCTTGAAATCTTTTTTTAAATACTAATTTTTGTTTCTTTTATTTAGAGGCAACAATATATATGTTACCTTGTGGGACCAGTACGCAGAGAAGTTCAACCAATACGTTCAAGAAAACAAAGAGCTTAACCGGTTGGTGCTTATTTTGCAGTTTGGAACGCTATCGTATTTTAAAGGTTTGTTTTAGAGGCAACAATATATATGTTACCTTGTGGGACCAGTACGCAGAGCAGTTCAACCAATACGTTCAAGAAAACAAAGAGCTTAACCGGTTGGTGCTTATTTTGCAGTTTGGAACGCTATCGTATTTTAAAAGTTTGTTTATAATTCTTATTATGTATTAATTTTTTACTCAATATAATTCAGTATTTTCTTTTTCCTTATAGACAAAGCTTATGTGTCCAATTCTTATACGGTAACTAAACTTTTCATCAATGAACACCTCAAGCACCCGGATGACTTCTATGTTAGGTACATGTATTTCTATTTCATTAAACATTGTTCTACTCAGTCAGAGATGATTTCCTTTTGAAGACCTCATTCAAGAAAATTGTAGAGGTTAATGCAATGTCAAAGGTATTATATATCATATGGTTGTTATTAATATTTATCCAACTTTCTTAGTTTTTTATATTTATGATAACTAACTAATTAATCTTTTATTACAGCCGGAAAATGTCATCATACTTGCTACTGTTAATGGTGTAGTACCTGAAATTCCTTGGTTTTACAATGCTTGCACACGATGTAATTTAAAGGTGACCTTAAACACTCCGTTGGATAAGATGGCCATAGGTGAAGAGAAGGTTTGGGTGTGTAAATCCAGGTCATGTAAAGACAAAGCTATATCTTCAGTTCCAAGGTATGGTTATAAATTTATGAATTTGCCTAACTTGTTAATCATGACATTCATTTAAACCTAACCAGGTTTAAAATTCCTATTCGTGTGAGTGATGCAACTGGAATGATCATACTTTCAATGTTTGATCGTCATGCAACTAGATTGTTCTCCAAAACAGCAAGTGAAATGTATCAAACTTACTTGAATGTATGTTTATATTTTCATCTTTTAATTATTGTATACAACAAAGTCCATATACTATATGTTATAAAATCACTAATTTTTTTTTAATGTATACAGGGTGGTTATGAAACAACTTTACCAGCTGAGTTTAGTCTTTTAAACGGCAAGTATGCGTGGAAAATCGATGTCTCCGAATACAACACTGATCATGGTTCGGTTACATACGGAATTATAAAGTACTCTAATGATCTTGTCATAACTATCGAGCTAGATGATCGCTTTGTTGATGATAAGGTTATTTTCTGTCTAATTTCTTACATACGGTTCAATATATTCAGTGGGTTACAAAACAGACAGCATATTGAAGTGCAACTGCTTGAATATTTGTTCTTTTTTTAATACGTTTACTACAGACTCAATAAACTTAAAGGTTAAAACTTATATGTTTACTGCTTGATCTCTTCAACTATAATAGACTGCAACAATAGATTTATTACTGAAGAGCTGGATTATGACATTGACAGCCTAAAAACAGATGTTGTAGGTCTTATCAATGCGCTAACGGATGAGCAAAGACGTGTCTATGATACTATTATGACATCTGTTAGAAGAGATCAAGGTGGTGTTTATTTTCTATACGGTTATGGTGGTACTGGAAAAACTTATTTGTGGAAGACTTTATCAGCGTCTTTACGATCGAATGGAGAAATAGTTTTGAATGTAGCTTCAAGTGGAATAGCATCTTTACTACTAACTGGCGGTCGGACTGCACATTCAAGGTTTTCTATTCCTTTGAATCTTAATGAAGACTCTATGTGTTTTATTAAGCCAAATAGTGAGGCTACAGAGCTATTAAGAAAAACTTCCTTGATTATTTGGGATGAAGCTCCTATGTGCCATAAACATGCTTTTGAAGCATTAAATCACACAATGAATGACGTTTTGACCAACGATAGTAGTTGCTCTAACAATATCATGTTTGGTGGTAAAGTTGTTGTCTTTGGTGGTGATTTTCGTCAAATCCTTCCTGTAGTACAAAATGGATCCATGCATGACATTGTTAATGCATCCCTATGTTCTTCATACATATGGTCAAATGTCAAAGTTCTCCAATTGACAAAGAACATGAGGTTGTCTTTAGGTATTGACTCACCAAACATTAAGGAAACTGCAGAATTTTCTAAATGGTTACTAGACATTGGAGAAGGGAAGGTGGGCCAACCGAATGACGGTGAGTCTATTATTGAAATACCAAAAGATCTCCTAATTTCTGCTTCTCAAGATCCTGTGTTGGATTTAATTGACTTTGTTTATCCTTTAATGTTGGACAAGTTACATGAGCCTAATTGTTTTCAAGACAGAGCTATTCTTGCACCTACAAACGAGGTTGTTCAGTATATCAATGATCGTATCATGTCTATGTTACCTGGAGATGAAAAACAATATTTAAGTTCAGATTCTTTTTGTCAGTCGGATTTTGTGAGTGAAGCATTTGATGAAAACCTATACTCACCTGACATTTTGAATGGACTTAAACTATCAGGTGTCCCTAATCATGAATTAGTCTTGAAAGTTGGTGTTCCAATTATGCTACTTCGAAACATTGATCAAAAGAATGGTTTGTGCAATGGAACAAGGCTACGTGTACTTTATCTGGGTAATAGGGTCATTGAAGCAGAAATCATTTCGGGGGCTAATATTGGTACTAGAACTTTCATTCCACGCCTAAGCCTTACCCCGTCTGATAAAAAGATACCCTTCAAGTTCAAAAGAAGACAGTTTCCTATTGCAGTTTGTTTTGCTATGACTATAAACAAGAGTCAAGGACAATCATTGTCAAGGGTTGGCCTATATTTAAAAGATCCAGTATTTTCACATGGACAACTTTATGTTGCATTGTCAAGGGTTAAAAGCAGAGGAGGTTTGAAAATTCTTATACAAGACAAATCTGACAATGTTACAAACCACACAACTAATGTTGTTTACAAGGAAATCTTTGGAAATCTATAGTTCAAAAATGTTCATTTAATGATATTATGGTTCAAAGTTATTATTAATGGTTTTATGTTACCATATTGTTGAACTATGTGTAAATTAAATATCAAACTAAATTATACTCATTACATGTGAAATTTTTTTTTAATACGTTAAACAATGTTTACATTTTTTCGTTTCATCCCGTTGGTACCCACGGGTTCTAACCTAGTATATATATATATATATATATATATATATATATATATATATATATATATATATATATATATATATATATGATTAAGTTCATTTAAGAACACTCATATCAATAGTTTACTTTTTTAAATAAATTCACTTCCTACATACAAATGTGTAAGGTATAAACTAAAAAAAATCATTAAAATATTTTTTACGTGTGTATTTTTAGCGTTTTAAATTTAACTACACATGTGTAGGTTATATGTAACTAACATAACCTACACATGACTTACACATGTGTAGGTTTAACAAATAAACGAAATTTATTGAATTTTATTTTTTGAATATCAAAGTTAATGAATAAATATTGCTTTTTATTTATTTTTCTATATGTTAAAAAAGTGTGGTGTCCTCGTATTACAAAGGTCACATTATATGTTTTGTACGTCGCGGCGTAGTGTTATGTCTCGTACGTTACGGCGTAAGGTCGTAGAAATTAACGCGTCATGAAAGTGCAAAATGTGACTTATTTCTGAATTTGTTACACACATTTTATTTGTGACATTAACACAATTAAACATGGTTAAAAAGTGTATACCGTCTCGGAATCAGGCATAAAGTCGTAAAAGTAATTTGAGGAAAAGAATAATGCCACAAAAAAGATAGAATCCCTCCTAACATAAATCGGAATCACGTCTACTAGCTCTCTGCTAGTTCAATTAGAGTAGACAGAGTGGATGTGGGGTGGATGCGGCCCCGAATCGGCCTCGCACGGGCACACCGCCCCACCCCTTTCGGCCCTGAAAATTGGTGTCCCATTGGGGTGTTCTCCCCTAGATATATGATCGTTTAAGGTGGGCCCATCCTCCAATGGCTATTTTTTAGGCAATTTTTTGAGAAATCAAAAATTAGAAAATGATGTGGGGTGGTGTTAGATGGATTCCAAATAGTGTGAGGTGAAATTTAGGATGGAAGTGAGGTGGAGTAAAAATATGAGGTGATAATGGGTGGACTCCGCTCACCATTATATAGGCATGTCACTAGGCTTGGCCAATTAAATGTAGCAAAAGAGTGTGAGATTTAATTAAAAAAACAAAACTTCGTTTGTCCAATTTAAAGACAACATGTGGCAGGCTGTTGGGATCCCAGCGACCTTGCCATATAACCTTGCCGTATACTAGTAATAGGTTAGAACCGGTGTAGTGTGATAAGTATCGAACTTGACAAGAAAAAAGATGAGAAAACCAGAAGAAATATAAAGAAAACCAGATTCATTCATAATATTTTCATTCATGCTTAACAAATGCATATAAATCATACTTATAGGCTTATAGCAAACTCAAATGACTAGACCCACTACCTACTAATAAAAAGAAAAATACCCACTATTAAGAACATGGAGTTTAAAAAGTAAACTAAGCCCACTTAACTACTTTTGAACACTACGTGTGGAAACATCATTGGATCCCGATGCATAGTAGGCTTGTACCCTTTGCTGTGAGACTGGTACAAAACATAGTGCACGGGTTAAACGATAAAAATGATAAAATTTATATAATGGTAACTTCTCATGACTAAGATAAAGCTACTATCCCATAACATTTATACAAGAAACCCAAATGAGAACAATTCAATCAGTTTTAAATAAACTAAATGTAGCATTAAAGGGTTATTGGATTTAATCACCTTCAACTATTGGTTATTGGCCGCTGTCACCCTCAAGTATCACTTTGGCCAATATCACTCCCAACTAAACACTTTGGTGTCCGTATCACCAAAATTCAACCAATTCAAGTCACTTTTGGTTAACTTTTGATTATTTTTTGGTTAGCTTTTGGTGTTACGGACATCGTATCACCAAAACTTAACCAATTCAAGTCACTTTTGGTTAATTTTTGGTTAATTTTTGTTAAATTTTGGTGATACAGACACCAAAGTGTTTAGTTGGGAGTGATATTGGCCAAAGTGATACTTGAGGGTGACAGCGGCCAATAACCAATAGTTGAAGGTGATTAAATCCAATAACCCTAGCATTAAAAGGAAAGCATGAATCAAAAAGTTCATATGGGATTTATATAGAATAACAGCAAGAAAACTTACCGTTCAAGCAACCAAACAATATATATAACAATATCTTTAAGCACTATATATGCAATCAGATTAACTATTCATGAAGCAAACCAAACCCGGAAACATTAAGTTAAAGCAGAAAAGAGTTAATTACATTAAAAAAAATGACATTTAACAAGGACAAAAGTCACATTTAGCAAGGACAAAAATCCTTGCTAAATGTCTGAAAGTCCTTGCTACAGCTCTACAGCAAGGACATGTCCTTGTTAAAGCCGCGTTGCTATAGGTCTATAGCAAGGACGGTCAACGCATATAGCAAGGACGTCTTTGTCTTTTTAAAAAATAGATAAAAAATTTTCAGCAAGGACATTGTCCTTGCTATAAGGTTTTCGGTAAATAATTATAAAACCGTATATAATATTTATATTTATACGATTATACATGTATACATGCATTAATGTATTATAAACGTATAATACTACAGTAAATACTTAATCTATAGCAAGGCCTATATCATTGCTATATCATAAATATATATTTATTTAATATTTTACATTGTCCTTGCTAAACACTTTAGAGGAGAAAAAGTCCTTGCTAAAAGGCTGAAAATTTTGTAACAGATTTTTGCTGTAAATACAGCTTCCCGTCCAGAATTTTTCTAGGTCTATACATGTTTCGCTTTCCGTATTTTCATCAAACAACAACAACAATATAATCAATCATACAATTAATATATACAAACTCATACATACAAAAAAATACAAACCAAATTTTCCAAAATGGACTAATACATTACAAATAAGTGAATAACGATCCATTAATATATGTATAAACAAACAAAACATTAATTAATTCAAGTGTCTTATTTATACAAACATAAACTAACCAAGGATCCAATACATTAGTCATCCTCTTCGTCCGAATCATCTTCGTCAACTTGATTAGGTCCTCTTTTCGAATCCATCAAACGTGAAAGGCGTGCTATAAAAGAAGGTCTTGAAATAATTTTGCAATTTAAGCCTACAATATAAGGTATGCATTATAAGTTATTACAAAACTACATGCTACCAATACAAAAACTTTTACACTTGTCAAAAACACTTAAAAGTGTGTTTAAGTCTATTATAGTTCCAACTAATCAAATACACTCGTTTCATGCACCTTTTAGTCCTACGGGTCAAAATGACATGAACCCCATATAATACACTTAACACATCCAACTTTTAGTATATTAACGTTCATCTATGTCAATTTGACCCATTTAATCTAAAAGTAAGATGTTTTAACATCCATTATACATAAAGAATTAACCACTCACCTTCGTCCGTAGGAAAGTCGTCACCATTACCTCTTGTTTGCCAAGTTGTCTTCCAAGCTTTACCACACCTTGCTTGCCAACAAATTCATTTCTCAATCATTAGAATACACCTTGAGGTTTTACAAGCCATTCAAATATATAGATATTAATCCACAAACTCTCTCATGTATTCATCTACTATAATACTTATATAATAGATTATTGACAATGTCCTTGCAATATTTGACGCGGGATTTTGTTTGTTTCAGAGGGAATCAAAAATACGTATTTACCCCGTATTTTTTAATTTTGGTGGGAATTTAATATTAAAAAAAATTATACAAACTTACAGCAAGGACATTGTTCTTGCTATAGGTCTGGCCAAAAAATGGTCCCACGCGTTTATATGTTTTCTTTTTTATTAAATAAAAGTAATCAGAAAAAAAAAACTGAAAATTTTGATGCAAAGACATTATCCTTGCTAAAAGTCTGATCAAACTATACTAGCAACTGGTCCCACCTTTTTTGTCTTTTAGTGATCTATAGCAATGACATGATGTCCTTGCTATATAATTTCCTTGCTAAATGTTCTTTTTCTTGTAGTGATATAAACAACAGCATCACGCCGATAATAACCTTGAACGCACCAAAATGTAAAACAATGATTCAAAAACTGTTCAAACTAATAAGGTTTTAAGTTAAATAAATATAAGAGCAATCATCAATATGCATCTGAATACTTAGGGTCAATCTCTTTTACATGTCCTCAAATTAATACATTCAAATGAAGTTAAAATGCGAAGTTTATTTGGTCTCTAACAAAATTGGAGTTTTCCTTTACTGTGATCTTTGTCAAAGACAACCATATACTTCATCCAAATCTCCAAGTCTAACATACAATTTGGTTCCAATAATTTTCCTTAATGAGGTTTTGTACGACAGCATGCAATTTTCAAACCGGGTGAATATGAATCACTCTTGACCTGATTTAGGATCCGCAATAAAGAAGTTGAGATGCAATATGAGTTTGACACATACGAAAAATATTATGTGAACAGGCTAAAGTAATGTCACGTGTATAATTTACTTAATTATTAGAATAGAAAGATTTAATTAAAGAAATTATAAAGGATTCAAAATTACTAAAATCATCTCCTTTTAAAAGTTTTTGCAAAATACAATTAGAACATTTATTTTTCCGCTTTTTTACAAAAAGTATAATATTCTTTTAGGTTAAGATTTTGTTTATTCTTTGTTTTATAATAAGAGTAAAAGTTTGACTTTTTTAAAATTTTTGATGATAGATCATAGCAACATATTTTGAGATACAACATAATGCATCTAATTAATTGTATCCAAATTGTGAATTTATTTTTTGGTTCAACTAACGGTTACACAAAATATGACTTATTTGGTTATCCAAACAAACACTATAACAATTAGTTTAATCGGATAATCAAATCAACGAAGTGACTAAAACGGTTGAATTCGTTTTGGTCAGACGTATTTTCATTTCAGTTCGGTTAATGACTAGGAAACAAAATTCATAACAGAATAAACCATTGAACACCCCTAGTATCCACACCAAACACTTTTGATGTATACAAATAACTAATTTCATTGATAAACACACTTTTTAACAAATAAATGCAACATAAAAGTTATGGGAAATATTTTACAAGTTTAAAATAATTTTTTAATGGGGTGTGACAAGCATAAATTAGGAAGGGAGGGGGGTGGTTAGGGCTGACATACCATGTCAGACACAACACGATAAGACACGAACACTATAAGATCAAACATAAATACGCCATGATAACTTATCGTGTCATTTTTTTGTAAACACAAACATGACAAAAATTAAATTACATAATATGATACGATAAAATCCAATTTTTTAAATTAAATAAAATTTCCAAAAATATTTAGAAGTCTTAAATACTAAAAAAAACTTAACATGATAATTATTAACATGTTTAGGCGTGTGTTTGCTAAATTATTGTCCACTTGTTTTTATGTGTAAGAAAACTTTGTTTGAATGAATAAAGAAAAATTAGATGTATGGAGTTTTTATTGTTTAACTCAACTCGTACCAAATACCCAATCCGGACATATAACCTGAAACCAATGTTGTTTGGCTGGATTGGTTCGGTCGGTTCGGGATCAACCGGCCGAATCGGGATCCAGAGTGGGAACCGGTTCGATCCATACTAGTTTGTTATGTTATAGGAAGATCGGCCAGTTTTCCGGTCGGACCGGTTGAACCGGGTGGTTGAATCGGTGAATCAGGAGGTCAGACCGGGATTTGACATGAAAATTGTTTACATATTTATTATTAACTAGATTAGTGCCCGTGTACTACACGGATTTTAGTTTTATAGGTTTTAACTCAATTTAGATATCAAATTTATTTTTAGCATATCTCTTATTAAATCGATTTGGATATTTACAAATATATTCATATAAAAAATCATATGTTACAATAAAGGATATAATTTATAATAGTTGGTAAATTTTTATTTGAACATATCGGGTTAAGAGATAATTCATGATAATTGTTAATTTTTTATTTGAATATATTAAGTTAGGAGATAATTAATGATAATTGGTAAAACTTTAATTTGAACATATCGGGTTAGGATAGATCATAATAGTTGATAAGTTTTTTATTTGAACATATCAGGTTATGAGATAATTAATAATAATTGGTACATATCGAGTTAAGATATAGATGATGATAATTGGTAAACTTTGTATTTGAACATATCGGGTTAGGAGATAATCTATCTAACATACTTTGTTTTATAAAAGGAATCTTTAGAGGGAAAATTTAGTAGGAGAGTTGATGAAAAATTTAGTAGGAGAGTTGATGTAGACAAAATTTTGTGATTAATGAGAATTTACAAAAATATTTACAAATTTTTAAATATAATAATTATAATTTTTTAAAAATATTTTTATATAACCCGTGTGTAACACACGGGTGTTAAACCTAGTTGATGATAATTTGTGAATTTTTAATTTAAACATATCGGGTTATTTCGAATATGGAGCATACCATGACCCGTCTAAAAATTCTCCATCAAATTAATTTAGAACATGACACCTAAGCAAAATTATATGTGGAGTAGTTAAAATGGTGACATATGGATGAGTTACTTAATTATTAGAATATGTAGATTTGAAAATACATTATAAAATCATCCGGTTCTTAAAACCGATCCAACCGGTCCGACCGGTGAACCCGTTATATGTCCGATTCGATGTTTGAACCGGTTTTGAAAACAATGCCTGAAACATAATGATCGGAGAAAAATTACAAGTCTCGTGACTTTCGGACACTCCTACATAAAACTTCAAGTTTCACCAGTGGGTTTAAATGGGAAGCGGACTAGCGGCGACACTGTTTGGATGTGTAGCAATGTAGCGGAACATCGGTGGTGATGATGCGTAAATAGGAGACGTATGACAAGTAATCGTTGGTCTGGGTAATTGCCGGATTAATGGTTGAGATGGTGTGTGTTCACTACGTTTTTATTTGTACTTATTTATAGTTTTTTAAAGGGTTATTGGATTTTAATAATCCGAACTTTTGTATATTGGCCGATATTAATCCTAACTTAAAAAATTCTCTGTGGCAATCCCAACTTGTAACTTATTTTCCTACAATAATCCCCCGTTAAAATTAACTTAACGGAGTTAACTTTTTTTTGAATTTTTGACCGATGTTTTAGGGCTTTTGATCGGTAGGACGACACGAATCTATTGACGTAAAATTTATCTTGAGCCGATACTCCAAACGAAGAAATTTTAACAACTGATTTAAGCACCGTTAGGTTTAAAGACCCGATTTAAGACCGTTTGGTCGTTTGGAGCATCGACTCAATGTAAGTTTTACATCAATAGATTTGTATCGTCCTCCCGATCAAAAGCCCTAAACATCGGTCAGAAATTCAAAAAAAAGTTAACGGCGTTAAGTTAAATTTAACAGAGGATCAATGTAGGAAAATAAGTTACAAGTTGGGATTGCCACAGGGGATTTTTTAAGTTGGGATTAATATCGGCCAATATACAAAAGTTCGGATTATTAAAATCCAATAACCCTTTTTTAAACAAGGGCATTTTATTTATTTCTCTAAAAACTAACTAAAAAAACTTAACTCTATTTGTCAGATTTATACAAATAAATGAAAAATGAAAACATAACGGGCAAGTAAACTGATTTAAACCTTCAACGTACCATTATCACTTTGACTGAGGAACATCATACGTAATAGGGTTACATGCTACATCCATGTGATAACTTTTATAACTATTAATAGAAGGGGTGACTGACCTCCCTTTTGTCATTTTGTAAGTTTCAAACCTTTAAAGTTTAATCCCTCCGGTTTGTCTACGACTTGACTTTTTCTTTTGATTTTGTTCTAGTTTTTATTTTGATTCTTAACTTTAGATATTTACATTTTCGACAAAAAAAACTACTTTTTATCCCTGTGTGTGCCGTGTAGTTAAGTCGCAAACACGAGACCTCATGGCCTCTACGACCCGGTTACGTAGCTACCCATAATAGTTAGTGAACTGTTTTTAAGTTTATAAATTAAAGTCCTTAATATATATTATAACTATATGAAACGACTTCATGAATGGTTTCATTTGCATCACCAGACATCAGTGTAGGAAATACAAACATAAACTTGTTTTGAGATTTTTCCATCCGATGTTTACTTTTGGCAACATATATTTTTATAAATTTATTAGTTGCTTACGCTGTGACCACGTACAAAGAAAGAAGAACATGCATGAAACTACTCGGTGATTAATACTGGTGAATACTTCAATTAACATATAATTAACTTTATAATTGATCATTAGTTGGTAACAAAATTGCATTCATTAAAATTTTGTACTTTAACTAGAGAAGTTCAAATGCCGTTTAGTTAACGTACCAACAATTGAATATGTCTTGGCCTTCATCCAGGTTTTAGCATGTTCACGGGTGAAGTTTTTATTGCTGCAATTAGCTATGCGTTGTACAAAAGAATAGAAAAAGCAATAGAAAGGAGGCGAAGAAAGAGATTCTTTAAACGCAACAGTGGTTTAATTTTAAAACAACAAGAAGATGCTGGCCCATCTTTAATTGATCAAACCGTACATTTCACATCACATGAGTTGCAAGAGGCCACAAACAACTTCAACGTAAATAGAATTCTTGGTCGAGGAGGTCAAGGCACAGTGTATAAAGGAATGTTGATGGATGGAAGGATCGTGGCAGTCAAGAAATCAAAAATAGTTGACAAAAGCCAGTTAGAGCAGTTTATAAATGAGGTGGTCATTCTTTCTCAAATCAATCATAGGAATGTAGTCAAACTATTGGGATGCTGCTTAGAGACAGAAGTCCGTATGATTGTTTCTGAGTATATTCCAAATTGGTACGTTGTATGATCAGCTTCATAGTGAAACTGACGAGTTCTCAATTTCTTTAAACACGAGATTACAAATAGCTACAGAGGTTGCAGGAGCGCTTGCTTGCACTCCGCAACTTCCATCCCTATATACCATAGGGATGTCAAAACCACTAATATACTTTTGGATGACAAATATAGGGCCAAAGTTTCCGACTTTGGGACTTCAAGGTCCGTCCCAATTGAGCAAACTCATTTGACTACCTTAGTCAAAGGTACATTTGGTTATTTTGATCCCGAGTATTTTCAATCTAGCCAATTCACTGAAAAGAGTGACATTTATAGTTTTAGAGTTGTATTGGTTGAATTGTTAACCGGAGAAAAACCAATTTCTCTAACTAGATCTGGTGAGCATAGAAGTTTGGCTACACACTTTATGTTGGCTATGGAAGAAGGCTTTGTTAAGTCTATTTTTGATGCAATAGTGATTAATGAGGGTACTAGAGACGAGCTTTTAAATGTAGCTAACCTAGCAATGCGATGCTTAAATTCAAATGGAAAGTATAGACCAACAATGAAAGAAGTTGCTATAGAGTTAGAGACCATACGTAAGTCGAACATTCCCTCTACAGTTCAAACAAATACCGGTCCTGTTCCTGTGCAGTATGGGGAGGAGCAATCGATGCTTACTTATGGCGAATCATTGTCAACATTCGCGAGCTTTAATGATAGCATTAGCGAATGATGTTAAAAGCTCGATCTTTGTTTTTCAACAAATTTAATTATGATGTCAGATAGTTTCAAACTGTGTAATAGATTTATGTTTATGTCACTAGTTTCATAATTCTATAAACAAAGACTCGTTTTTTTTTATTTTCTGTTAATAGTAGATACGTGTGCAATGTTGGGAGACTGGGTCTTACGAGCAGTGATCAAACTTATAGTTGATTATAAATAGTGATGGAAAATGTAGTCAATTTAAGTCAACTGTAGTCAATTGTTGTCAAAGTCAATGTTCACATGTTAGTTAAATGTTGCAGGGACTAGCGTTGTAATATTTGTAACTTGTGATGTAATTGACTTAGTGTGTATTTCTTTTATAGTGTAGGGTAGAATATGTCAGCATTGTTAATTGAGTTTGTTAATTTTCATTAACGGCCAATTTGGGGTTGATATATAGGAGGTTAGGTTGTTGAGATGAACTAATTTCGTTCATCTTCATTTCACTGTAAATTTTCTTCTTCTTTGTAATTGTTCGATTGCTCCCTAAAAACGGGACCAGTAGAAAGTGTTCAAGATCATACTTGTTGTTCGTGTTCAATCATTCAATTAGGATCTTTACTAATTCACAACAAGTGGTATCAGAGCCACGGTTTTTGGCTCGAATTGGAAGATCGAAGAGTGATTGAAGGTAGCTGTTGACAATTCAAGACTAAATTGGTGATAAGGCGAGTGGATCTTTGAGTATAAGAACAATTGAAGGAGGAAATGGCTTCAACAAAGTTTGATTTGGAGAAATTTGATGGTAAAAACGATTTTAGCCTTTGGAGAATGAAGATGAAGGCACTACTGGTTCATCAGGGATTAGTAAAAGCTCTGGATGGGACAGATCCATTGGTGAGTGATAAAGCTACAGAGAAAGGATAACATGATATCGATGAGAAATGGAAAAATATGAAGGAGAAGGCTCATAGTGCTATAATCTTGAGCTTGGGTGATAGAGTTCTTCGTGAAGTCTCCAAAGAAACTACAGCATCTGGTATTTGGACAAAACTTGAAACTCTACACCTTACAAAGTCCCTTGCAAATCGATTGTATTTGAAAAAGAGACTATACACTTTTCAAATGAGTCATGGCAAACAGTTGAATGATCATGTAGATGAATTTCACAAGTTAGTGCTAGATCTAGAAAATATTGAAGTAAAAGTTGAGAATGAGGATCGAGCAATTTTGTTTCTGGTCTCACTGCCACAGTGTTATGAACACTTTGTTGACACTTGATGTTTGGACGTGATACACTAACCATGGAGGATGTTCTTGCTGCTATGAATTCAAAAGAACTGCAGAAGAGGATTGATTTGAAAGAAGAAGGTGGAGAAGGTCTTTTTGTTAGGGGAAGATCAGAACAAAGAGATCAAAAGAGTTTCAAGAGTAGGCCACACTCGAGATCCAAGTCAAGATTTAAAAGAAAGTGCTATGTCTGCCATTCTGAAAAGCATCTGAAGAAGGACTGTCCAGAACTTAAAAAGAAAAGGGTGAATCAAGCCGTTTTAAGCACTCTAACAACTATACTCCATCAGATGAAAATTCTGATGGATATGACAGTTTTGATGTGTTGATGGTAACCAAAGGGGATGTTCTTGATGGTTGGGTAATGGACTCAGGATGCAGTTTTCATATGTCTCCTTGTAAGGAGTATTTCATGGACTTGAAGTTTGAAGATCTAGGAATTGTTAAACTTGGTGAAGACAGGGCATGTTGTGACACCCCACAAATTCAAGATAACACAGTTAACTATCTTTTAACTGTTCTGTTAAATTTATATAAGTTTAGTTTGTTTTGCAAATTACTAAACTACTTTATTAAACCTTCAAACCAAATTCAATAAGCCCTGATTGTTTAGGGGCCAAAAGTGTAAATTGGAATTTATGTAACCCAAACCCCCCATGTTCACCCGTCGTCCCCTACATCTCGACATACACACACATACGAAACCTAAACCGCCGCACCAGCACAGCAGCCACATCATCATCTTTTTCCGGTAGCCCACCCTTCGTTTCTCCTCTTCGCCGGTGCCGGAAATCAAAATCACAACAACTACGGTTGATAGCGCGCGTCGCCGGTGAACCTGCAACTCCGGCGATCTCATCTACAGCCATTTCAATCAGTGGAACGTCGTTCGTATCAGTCATCACCTCTCTCCGGTATGTTCGGTCCTCTGTTTTATCGCATCCAAACGCGTTACGGTTTCGTTTTCGGGTTTTGCTCCGGTTCGATTATATGTATCATACGTAGGCTAATGATGTACTTTTACGTGTATATGTATCGTAGGTATGTATAAAAATTGTGATATGTGTTGTGATCATGAATGTATCATGTAAATATAGCTTGTTAACAGAGCACACAATGGCGTATGTATATATAGATATCGTTCTTATATGTATGCGTGAAAACAATATGTCTTGGATTTGGGTATAGGACTCGACAGTGAATATATATATATATATATATATATATATATATATATATATATATATATATATATATAGGGATCCATTCAAATGAGAACACTTTTAACTTGAGAACAACTTAGGAACCGCTTTAACTGTTGTATTTATTATAATATTAATTGATCAAAATGATTATAATTAACCTAATTTTAACATCTATTTAAAAAATATATGATTTGTGAAGTCGTTTGTTAAAATGCATATATGCACCTAAATCACTTGTACACAAACACATATTGTGGGTGCATATATGCATTCTAACAAACGACATGACGAATCATATTTTTTTTAAATAGATGTTAAAATTAGTTGAATTATAAGCATTTTGGTCAATTTATATTACAAAAAATTCAACAGTTTGACTCCATATATGATTCGTTAAAGTTGTACTTTTTGTACTCAAGTTAAGAGGTGTTCTCATTTGAGTGTGCCTATATATATATATATATATATATATATATATAGGGGAGGGTTCATTTGAGAAGAGCAAATATTGTGAGAAGTGAAAGAAATAACTAATTTCTTCATTTTTTTCAACAAAAAACGTTTTTAACATACAAAAAATGATAGAAATACAATATTTATTCATTAACTTTGACAAACAAAAAATAAAATTGAATGAATTTCGTTTATTTGTTAAACCTACACATGTGGAAGTCATGTGTAAGTTAGGTTACTTACACATGTGTAGGTAAACTTAAAACGCTAAAAATACATACGTAAAAAAAATTTTAATGATATTTTTTAGTTTATACATTACACATTTGTATGTAGGAAGTGAATTTATTTAAAAAACTAAACCATTGATAAGTTTTTTAGTGATTTAGGTTTCTTCTTTTTCTTCTTGCAATATATGAGTCTTCTCAAATGAACCTCCTCCTATATATATATATATATATATATGTATATATTTGTATGTATGGATTAAGAAACAGTAGCAGCAGAATGGTATGGAGGCATGTGTAATCCGTCATGTATGTGCGGCGTAGGTATGTATATATGAACATGATGACAAGCGTATATGTATGTGTATGGAGTAAAATAGCAGCAGCCGCATAAAAAAAATTGTATGTATGAATATGTGTTGTACATGTATGTTGTGTGTATGAATTGTATGTATGTATATGATTTACAAATGAATGTTGTGTGCACGTAATAATAGGTATGTATATGCGTTATATACGTATGTGTGTTCGTGTATTGGTACGACTTTAGTATCTGGATGCAGTTCTGTATGTATATAGTTCTATATATATAGATGTACGTATGAGAAATTGTATACTGTATGTGCGTATGTATATGGTTGGCAGCAGCGTGAACGTAGAATATATGCAATTACATGTGAACCGTGTGAATGTATGGATGTGCGAACATGTATGTACGTATTTTCAGTTACATAAGTGAATGAATGTACCAGTTTGATCATGTATATGTGATGTTTAGTTAGTGAAAGTTGTCAATATAGGTACAGGTGTAAAGTGTACGATTTCGTATTAAATAACAATAATAAATTATGTGTATGCAATATGTGTTGATAATGTGTATGTAGTACGTAAGCATGGTATGGTTATTGCATGGATAGTCTAATTGGGATGTATGCAATGTGTATGAAATGATGAGTAGGTGATTACATGAGTATACGTGAATTTGAGATACATATGTGGTCATACGTGAGTAAGTAATATTATGATTACACGATGATGATGTGGTTCGGATCAATTTAATGATAAGATACATGAATTCCATGGCATGGAAATTTATATGAATGAAAGTGTGCAATCGAAATACGTGATATAGGTTTAACAATTTTGTGATAAACTATTACGGAGGAAACGAACCGAACACACGAAACCATACCGAATACCATCTTATATGTATGACTTACGTGTTCCTAGTTAATAACTAGTGAGTAATTGTTAAGCAGGTTGTAGGGCGATCTAAATACTCTTGTTGAAATTTTGCTGTTTAATTGTTGTGCGCTTCAAAGGTGAGTTCACTGAACCAAACTATTTACTATTCTACCCTTTCTGGGCTGGAACATGAACGAATACTTTTACGGATTTACAAATTTTGTATGTCGCATGTCTGGATTAGAGCAACTTTTATTTTGTTCATGAAAGACCTCATGGATACCTAGTTGACCGTTAGTATTTGTGAAATAGCGGGGGGATTTTGAGTAGTACTACTAGGTTTGACAAACCCCACCCGGGCTAGTCGCGCTAGCACGACAGAAGGACCTGTCGAACGGGTGTTGAATGACCTAACATACTTACAGTGCATCCTGGTGGGATGTACGAACGTGCAAAATGCACTTATTGTGTACATACGTCAGCTTCGGTCAGATACATACGTCTCTAAGGACATGTGCTGTAGACTAGCTACCTACAATGGCATACTTCATTTATATTTCTGCTTGCAACTGAACATACTTGATTTCATACTTACTATGTGAACTCACCAACCGTCGTGTTGACACTTGTTAGCCTTTCACTTTTTTAGGTCATTGATCTACAACGCACTTAGGACATGGCATGGAGTCACAACTTTTCATTTAAACATTTTCTTGCATTAAAAACAATGCTTTGTGTTTAACAACTATTTAAACCGTGTTTCTCTACTTTTGGGCGCATGTTTTGCGCATTTAGTTTTCATTTAAATATTTTGATATTACCTTTCGATTACGCTTCTGCAAACTTTCAAAAGTCAACTCTGTATTAAATTTCTCATTTAATGAGAAACGTATGTTTTAAATTCATATAGTGTCGTTTGGTGTAACTAATGACTGAGATCCTGGTTTGTCACACACTTAACGGTAAAACTCCGTTAGTGGATTTGAGGGTGTGACAGATTGGTATCAGAGCCAATGGTTATAGCGAACTAGGTTTGCATTGCATTGCATTCTAGACTATAACTGAACACTACATTAGTTGCACTTGTGTGAATTCATTTGTGACTTATATACATGTTATTTACACATACACACTCCTACACTAGCATTACATGAAGTGACCAACTTGTATTATGTGACATGTTAGGAAAAAAAAATAATTTAGGGGCTTTAGTTTGGATAAGTTTACATTTCACTGTAATCAGCAGTGACCGATGCCTAAGGGACAGAGGTACATTAACAAAAGTAATGGATTTTATCCAGAAACTCATTCATACAGAGGTCTTGACTTGTTAGTTATGAGACCTACTATGTGCTATTACACGTCACTTATTATATGACACATTCGTATGCTATAACATGCCCATTAATACGAGACATATTGTTAGTTGTAACATGTCACTTATTGCGTGATCCACAACGTGTTATCTACGTGATTTGATATTACCGCTGCTTATGCACCATGTACACTCAGATTGTGTTTAGACTAGTAGTCTTACACTTAGTATGAACTTACACCATACCTAATACATGCGACCCATTGATACAACACACTGATAGTCTGTTAGTGTCCTATACATCTAGTATGTCGTCTCCTACTTATAGGTTTATCATACACTTGATATGGGATAACAATACCACACGGATGAATGTAAATCAAAGAACATAACCAAACGTAAAATTAATTTACCCGGTGGGAGACAAACTAGGGTGATTGTGTAAGGTAAATTGACGGTTACGGGTGCGCAACGTAATGGTGAATTTACAGATACATGATGATCCTGCCAAAATCTACCATGTAAGTGATACCAAAAAAAAGAAGAAACACAAAAATGATGAACCAATCAATACAAATTCATTTGAAACAAACATCCATCTCTAAATACCGCACCGGTATCAAGTCTATGCTTGACTGAACCCATAAAATCCACATACGGATGATATACAATTACAATACAATCTTTGTTGGCATATGATAAGTTTATTTTTTTAACGACATACATTTTACCTTATACACCTAAATTAAAGATAATCGAAATCTTTCCTTGGTGACAGACAAATAAGAACAAAGATCTCTGCTGAAAAACCTGATAATGTTTTGCTACTACTATATTTGTCCCCTAATGATACGACTCATTCCACATATAACCAACCTGAATCCACCAGTTGAAAGATTTATCTTACTGAAGCCACAACCTGGTGATACATAATGAGATGCTTTAATTTATGGTCGGTGTACTATGACCTCTTGCCAACAAATCGGTAACATTTTAACATCATTGGTTCTGCAAATGAATGTTAAACAAACACTATAATTTTTGGGGCTCCATGGAGGAGTCTAATAAAGCTAACAACTTAAAATATATATATATATATACATATATAATAACGAAACTCTTGTTGATACGATAAACCAACCATGTAATATTGCACATTCAGAATCACTCTTGTGAATAAATCCATATCGCTTAAACATTCATGTAAAAACCCCGTAACATACCAAGCTTGTTCTAGAAGTACTTCACCTAATCGTACTCTGTTCTCAAACATATTTTCTCAATTCTTCAAGGTAAACAGTTCTGACTTATTTTGTTTCTGCTACTAACGATTCATCAATGAACCACGTGTGTGATAAGTATACGTTTCGATCTAGTTGGATGACTCGTCTTGATCCAACACTCTCGTAAATGTTAATTCTCAAACCCAATCTACATCTCCACCGTTGTAAAACACGCTTTGAGTCAAAAAAAAAATTTTTTTGTCTTTCTCTCAAGAACATCAAATTTAAAATATTTTCTAAATTTTGTCCATTTAATATATATTCAACCTCCTCTACCGGATTATTCGCGTAATAAAAACAAGTTAAGCGTTCTCAAAGTCTCAGGTCAGTGATCATTCAGATTCGAACCACATAAAATTCTAATACATAAGCGATGTTACAATATATATTACAACGTTACCATTTCACTTAATATATATTCTTTTTCCTCAACCCTTTGAATGACTTAGTAAAATAGACAAGAATGCTAGTACGTGACAAGTACACTTTTAAGGTGCTGGTGGTGTGGTGGGTTAGCTGCGGTACACCCTATATATAAACATTAACAGTACATTAAAAGTGGGACTTAAAACCAAACAAATAATTAACCTGGGAAACTCTAATATATAGACACATCATTTCTAATGATGTTGTTCAATCTATCACTTATAGGGTAACCTACTATGTAGTCAGATAAATTATAACTTTCATACACCTTTTATTCACAGTAACAACAGAAACCAAATGTTCCATAACTGATATAAATTATGATTTTGAATACACTTCACGGCTCTAAGAATTCTCGTGATGATTACCACCGTCAACAATGAACCGACACTATCCGTTGATGTTTTGAGAAAGCTTTGCCCATTACGGTTCAGGATAACCACTTTCTATTATGTTTCATTCATGGTAACACCTTTCATGTGGGTTATACCCAGAAGCACAAAATTGTAGAATAACTCAACACAAATCCATATGAACAAAAGTCTATCTGGAACGAAAGTTTATTCTTCAGTAACGCACTTATATCAAGTTATCATCGATTACATTCATTAAAACCTATCCATGGATGATAAAAACTTACAATACTACTACAGATGAGAAACAATACAAACTCAAATATATACAAATTTCCCCACACCAAACTCACCGTACACATACTGCTATTGAAGTCGATCCATAATGACACGATCACAAGATTCATGAATTATTTTGACAAATTAATAAGATTACACTGCTACACATTGACATCAATGTTAATGACTTATTCCCCATATATAAATATGAATATCGAATATGTTCCATGGCTAAAGATTCGCATGATAATTAGAACGATTCACAACAAACAACTAATACCGTACCCATTACTGTTCAGACTAATGACTTCTTATTCCATCTACCCTAATACACATTTGTATCTGCTAATAAACATCATAATTGATGCTCTCATTGTTATTTGACACTCCAATTGTACAATATCTTTCTTTAGAAGTTCCAGTTTATCTAAGAGATCCCACCTTATATATAATTAACTTCCTTGACCAAATTATTCAAGGCGCAATGTAAGCAAATGTCACCTAATCACTCTAAACCATGAAAACCCTAAAACTGGAAGCTACATGCTAAAGGGAACTAGTGAAGCCAAACGACCCAGGTAATGAGATAACATGACATCCTCATCTGATCTATTAAACTCTAAGTCTCGATTTGGACTATTATCCATCATCACCTTTTAAACACCCTAATGGCGAATTAAAACTCTACAACCATGAAGCTGGTATCAAAATTCTTACTATCATCTTATTGTTTGAACTCTTATCCAATCTATGCGTAAACTAAAACTCGTATTTAAAAAGAATACTGCTAGATCACCCTAAACGACATGCACAATTAAATCACTCGTCAATTGGAATGAAAAGACAAGATCCTTGAGAATTTTTTTTTATGATACAACGCTTGGCATATCATATACCCCCTCCACCATGACAATGACACTTAGATTCCATCCATAAGAAAACTTACTGTACTCTAAAAGAATTGGAAGCAAATTATATAACACCGACTCCTTTGTTTTCAGCAATACTTAAGTACGTAAACTCTATTAACATAGCATCTTCTGTCAAGCAACCACTTGTCCCCTTGACCACAACGAAAATCTCATAATCATCGAAGATAGAAATACTTATAAGATTTCCTGAAAATTTTCCTAAATCATGTACTTCCGAACGCATAAGTAGTATTATTATTCATCATTCTTCATCCATTCTTAAAACTTTCTATGACATCCATGGCGTTTACGTGTTGACAACACTTCTTTTAATGAAGTACAATACCTATACAAAGTTGAGTCAATTTATAGATCTATAAAAATATATGATTCTTTAGGTAATGCACAATCCTTAGATATCCAAATAACAACTTCAAGCTTATTGATATAAATATTTCTAATAGTCTAAACGTAAGAGGTCCTTTGTAAATAGAGAATTCCCCACACATCGAAAGTTCACCGCCCCCCCTCGATAAAACGATCCATGTGAATACCGCATAGGATTTGTCCAATAGTTCTCGTGTCTTCAACCAAAAGGAATACCTCCCTGGGAGACTCGTCATGCCACTTAATATATTATAGATAAGAACAAGCACGTTTATTTGAGGAACTAGTTGAATTGGAGAGCCGAGAATTCAAAACACTCAAACATAGTATGATTCTTTTAAATTAAAATTCATTGAAATTCAAAAAGTAAATCGAAGTTCACGTAAGAACGCAAAAAAAAAAAAAAAAAACTAATAATGTACGTACACTCTTGACTATTCACAACATCAATGCCATATGCTAATGTTAATGGTTAAATTTCGGGACGAAATTTCTTTCAACAAGGGGATGATGTGACACCCTAGAAATTTCAGATTAACTCCGTTAACTAAGTCCCGTTATTTTTGTTAATGAAATTATACTTGACATTTAATTAGTTGAATTAAACGTGCCACTTGTTACATAAACAGTTACATTTAACGGCAACCCAAGGAATTACCAAATAATAATTCCGAACAACTAAATAAATATAGATTTTGTGAATTCATATGTTTTATGACTGACATGTTTTCGGGAACATGGAGGTGACAACTCGGAACTGTTCTGTTAAATTCTTTCATTTTTCAAACCTATTTTACCCCACAAATTCAGGATAACACCGTTAACTATCTTTTAACTGTTCTGTTAAATTTATATAAGTTTAGGGTTTGTTTTACAAATTACTAAACTACTTTATTAAACCTTCAAACCAAATTCAATAAGCCATGATTGTTTAGGGGCCAAAAGTGTAAATTGGAATTTATGTAACCCAAACCCCCCATGTTCACCCGTCGTCCCCTACATCTCGACAGACACACACATACGAAACCTAAACCGCCGCACCAGCACAGCAGCCGCATCATCATCTTTTTCCGGTAGCCCACCCTTCGTTTCTCCTCTTCGCCGGTGCCGGAAATCAAAATCACAACAACTACGGTTGATAGCGCGCGTCGCCGGTGAACCTGCAACTCCGACGATCTCATCTACAGCCATTTCAATCAGTGGAACGTCGTTCGTATCAGTCATCACCTCTCTCCGGAATGTTCGGTCCTCTATTTTATTGCATCCAAACGCGTTACGGTTTCGTTTTCGGGTTTTGCTCCGGTTCGATTATAAGTATCATACGTAGGCTAATGATGTACTTTTACATGTATATGTATCGTAGGTATGTATAAAAATTGTGATATGTGTTGTGATCATGAATGCATCATGTAAATATAGCTTGTTAACAGAGCACACAATGGCGTATGTATATATAGATATCGTTCTTATATGTATGCGTGAAAACAATATGTCTTGGATGTGGGTATAGGACTTGACAGTGAATATATATATATATATATATATATATATATATATATATATATATATATATATATATATATATATATATATATATATATATATATATATATATATATATATATACATATATATATATGGATTAAGAAACAGTATCAGCAGAATGGTATGGAGGCATGTGTAATCCGTCATGTATGTGCGACGTATGAATGTATATATGAACATGATGACAAGCGTATATGTATGTGTATGGAGTAAAATAGCAGCAGCCGCATAAAAAAAATTGTATGTATGAATATGTGTTGTACATGTATGTTGTGTGTATGAATTGTATGTATGTATATGATTTACATATGAATTTTATGTGCACGTAATTATAGGTATGTATATGCGTTATATACGTATGTGTGTTCGTGTATTGGTACGACTTTAGTATCTGGATGCGGTTCCGTATGTATATAGTTCTATATATATATATATATATATATATATATATATATATATATATATATATATATATATATATATATATATATATATATATATGTACGTATGAGAAATTGTATACTGTATGTGCGTATGTATATGGTTGGCAGCAGCGTGAACGTAGAATATATGCAATTACATGTGAACCGTGTGAATGTATGGATGTGCGAACATGTATGTACGTATTTTCAGTTACATAAGTGAATGAATGTACCAGTTTGATCATGTATATGTGATGTTTAGTTAGTGAAAGTTGTCAATATAGGTACAGGTGTAAAGTGTACGATTTCATATTAAATAACAGTAATAAATTATGTGTATGCAATATGTGTTGATAATGTGTATGTAGTACGTAAGCATGGTATGGGTATTGCATGGATAGTCTAATTGGGATGTATGCAATGTGTATGAAATGATGAGTAGGTGATTACATGAGTATACGTGAATTTGAGATACATATGTGGTCATACGTGAGTAAGTAATATTATGATTACACGATGATGATGTGTGTCGGATCAATTTAATGATAAGATACATGAATTCCATGGCATGGAAATTTATATGAATGAAAGTGTGCAATCGAAATACGTGATATAGGTTTAACAATTTTGTGATAAACTATTACGGAGGAAACGAACCGGACACACGAAACCCTACCGAATACCATCTTATATGTATGACTTACGTGTTCCTAGTTAATAACTAGTGAGTAATTGTTAAGCAGGTTGTAGGGCGATCTAAATACTCTTGTTGAAATTTTGCTGTTTAATTGCTGTGCGCTTCAAAGGTGAGTTCACTTAACCAAACTATTTACTATTCTACCCTTTCTGGGCTGGAACATGAACGAATACTTTTACGGATTTACAAATTTTGTATGTCGCATGTCTGGATTAGAGCAACTTTTATTTTGTTCATGAAAGACCTCATGGATACCTAGTTGACCGTTAGTATTTGTGAAATAGCGGGGGGATTTTGAGTAGTACTACTGGGTTTGACAAACCCCACCCGGGCTAGTCGCGCTAGCACGACAGAAGGACCTGTCGAACGGGTGTTGAATGACCTAACATACTTACAGTGCATCCTGCTGGGATGTACGAACAGGCAAAATGCACTTATTGTGGCTGTGAATGAAACAGTTAAAAATGCTATGTTGTGGTATAAGAGACTGGGTCACATCAGTCAACAAGGTCTTGTAGAATTAAATAAACAAGATGTATTGGGGAAACTAGACAGTTGTGAGATTGGATTTTGTGAAAGTTGCATATTAGGCAAGGCTCAAAAAGTCAAATTTAACAAAGGAAAGCATACTACTAAAGGCATTTTAGACTATGTGCATACAGATTTGTGGGGACCTGCTAAACATGGATCTTTGGGAGGTGTATATTATTTCATGTCTATAATTGATGACTACTCAAGAAGGGTCTAGATTTACATCTTGAAAAACAAAAATGAAGCATTCACTAAGTTCAAGGAATGGAGAGCAATGGTGGAAAATCAGACAGAGAAAAAGGTCAAGAAACTAAGATCAGATAATGGGTTAGAGTTTTGTAGTGGAGAGTTTCAAAGGTACTGTAAAGAACATGGAATTAGTAGACATTTAACAGTGCCAGGCACACCACAACAAAATGGACTTGTGGAAAGAATGAACAGGAAGCTGTTAGAGAGAGTAAGGTGCATGTTAACAAGTTCTGGTCTGCCTAAGTCATTTTGGGCAGAAGCTGTAACCACTGCAGCATATCTGATTAATAGGTCACCAAGTTCTGCCTTAAATAGGGTAACACCTATGGAAGTTTGGTCAGGCAGGAAGTCTGAATATGATGACCTGAAAGTGTTTGGTTCATTGGCTTATGCTCAGATCAGTCAGGGCAAGTTAGAAGCAAGGGCATAGAGGTGTATATTGTGACATCTGCCCCAAACCCGAATCCGGACGCCCGACTCGAACCCGAAATTGCTTATCCTATTAATGAATTCGTATTTATTATCATTAAATGTAACACACTGATATTAAAAATAAATATATAAATATGAATGGGCGCTACGTTAATTCCCGTCTTTAATGCTTATCGACCAAATGATTATTCAACGACTACAAATAAATTCCTAAGTGTAATAAATCATTTTTATTTAGCATTAATCTCAAAAAAAATATATAAATAGTATTTTATAAAAGAGATTGTATAAGAATTATCAAACAAAAATGCTCCTAAGTCTCGAAATAGTCACTTAATGTCGTAAATAAGCTAAAATATAAAAACGTCACTTATATAATTGTTACGTTTCAATTTAGTTAAGTTTGATAGTTAATATAAGTTAAAAACTAATTTTGGGCCAATGTTATAACTTTTAAAACTCTAATTAAAAGTCTTAAACCAAAAATGAACAAAACACAAAACACAAGGACTGAACGTGTAAAAGTTTATAAAATCCCCCCCCCCTCCTGCTGAAACCCGACGCCGGCGAACAACCCTTTTTCCGGCCACCCTGTGTTTTCCGGCGACTCTATTTACACGCATATACATCTATTTTAAGCAACCAAAATCTCGCGGATTCTCTATTAACAAGTTTCGAATCATCTTATTAGCTAAAAACACGTTTTTACCTCAATTAGCTCGGTTGATTTCGGCTTAAAATACAAAATCAAATATCCAAAATTAAACTTATAAATTGATGATAAATCTTTCCAATACATTCCAAAATACTCGACTATCAATTCTTAACACCAAAACCTTCTATTCGCTCTACAAACAAACCAAATCATCGACCAAAACTCAAGAGATATTGCTGCGACGACTTCAGTTGATTTCGATGTTCTGAACATTAATCCATGTAATTTCTGTAACCATTCTCATCCTCTTGTTCATCTATAACCTCCCAACTCACTAATTGTATCTCATATCAATTCAGAATCACGGTTTTTGCATCAAAATAGCCGACCCTTGTTCTTCAATCAAACCCATTTCAATCCGTCGAATCCAAGTAAGTTTAATATATCAAAACGTTCGTGAGATCATGGGGATCAAAAGCCCTATGATCGATTTGGTCATGGTTAACAGGTTCAAACGAATTTGGTGATTCTTTGATCTAGGGCTTGTTTGAATATGAGTGTTCTTGTCAAATAAAAGATAAAGCAATTTAAACACAGATAAATAAAACAAAAGTGAATCTGGTCTAATGGTGGAAGTGGTTTATCTAACACCCAGAGGTCACGGGTTCGAAACCCCTTGGCTGCAATCTGTTTATTTTTATTTTTGGTATTTTACATATTGGATTAACATTAAACTTTAATTACAAATCAACTAATATATAATATTCTTTATATTAAATACATTTTAATATTTATAAAACTTATAAATTCTATACCTTTTTATAAGTATTTGATTTATATAAATATTTAAAGTAAAATACAAAAATACTTATGAAATATAAATATTTATCCAAATACGAAAATACGACTACATTTCGTATCAAAAATCACAATTCGTAATTCAAAACCCTAATTCCCAATTTTAATGTAAAACCCTAAATCCCAAATCCGGAACCCTAGATCTCGGATTTGTGATTTTTGTTTCTATTTGTTCGTTTCTAAGTTAGGGTTTTTCCCAACTAATTAGGTGGTACCGATATCTGGGAGACTCTAGCTAGGTTCGTCATAGCAACGTTTCTTTTTCCGGTTATCTTTGCTTGTTAAGGTGAGTAAACTCACTCCCCTTTTTTCTGCTTTACTTTTTGGGGCTGAAACATGTGTTCTATATGATGCTACGTTTTCTTTTCGTTTCTTGTTTGTTTTTCAAAATGAGATCATTTGATGCGTTAATCTAGTTTGGCCACTTGATGCAATATTATGTGTTAGTAAATAGAAATTATATTATTTTGTAATTTCCACCGGTACAATATTAGCGCTAATGGCTTGACAAGCCCACCTACACTTTTTGGCACGATAGGTGATTTTAACCCGGCGATTCTTTGTTGATTCTATATGTTGGATTCTAGTTGCTAAACGAGATGCTTGTTACTAGGTTGATATGTCCCTTATGATGCTAAGAATATTTATTGATAACTTATACAACGAGATGGTTCAATAACGGTTACATGCCGATTCAATAAATGTTTTCAATAACTATAACACGGTTGATTCTATGATGATTCTATGGTCATGGTTGAATGATATAATGATATTGCTATACATATAAACTTGCGTGACATATTCATATTGATCTCGGCTTTCTTATTATGTATTATCAATTGTGTTTTTACTCAATAGCTAATTCTTTAGCTAACTTATTTTACATATGTTTCAGGTGGCGTTTGAATCGGTTATGTTTTACAAGACACGTAGGATTGCTTTTGGACTTAGAATAAAAGTTAATTAAATGACTTTGATTATTGGCTTTTATTATCGTATTTAAGACTATTTACTTTTTTCTTTTCATGACATTGATGCTTAATTAAATATTAAAATGTGCTTTTAGTGTGTCATGTGCTTTATACTATTGATATCCAATTCACTTGACAACCCGGTGTTTTCCGCCACCGGGCGGGGTGTCACAGTTTGGTATCAGAGCCATGGTTATAGAGAACTAGGATAGGGTATTAGATACACACCGACCTAGACTATAACCTAAGAGTCCTTAGTGCAAATAGATGTACTTAGGAATTCTTTTGAACTTATTTGTTTTCTTTCTATGAACCTTTCCATGCATTTTCTTAATCTCATTTCTTATCCGATTTCGCGAATGCGCTACAAGAGACTCGTCTGTATGATTGGGATCTTCTCTTTGTGGAATCTTGTCATCGTCTTAAGTAAGTTTGAAAACGTGGGAACGTGTGCTATCCGGAAGAGGGAACGCCTGTATCACGGACATCCTGTCTAAGGCAAAGCATTTCGTGTAAATCTCTTTAAGAGACCTGTATGCTTACCTGGGGATGTTCGAGATGAGTGTGAACCTATAGGCTAAAGCATGATAGTACATGTATAGGTTGGACTCACCGTCATGTCGGTGTTACTTTTGATATGTTATATATTTAGTTGTTTTTGTACTAGCGAACCTACGGGCGAATCTATAGATTCGCCCGGAAGTCTAGATTAGCATAGTCTTTTGTTTAGATCAGCCGCCGGGCGAATCTGTGTTGTGCCCGGCGAAGCTAATAGGTTGGCATCAGCGAATCTGTCAGCACTATATATTGTAATGTTTTCTCATTTCAATTCAAGTTTTGCAAGTTTATCAAACCCTATATGTGTGTGTGTGACGGCTGAGGTGCTAGGAACTTATTATTACCATCTTTGTAGCTTGATTACCTCTGTTTGTGTTGATTTGATTTGTGATATTAAGTGTTAAGGGTATTTGGACTATATTTCATTGAATCTAAGTGTGTTTTGTTGTTTACCAATCATTCTAGCACTGAAATCTGATCTGATGGACCAACAAAGCACGTTTTCTCGAATACGTTGAAAACGAACTTAACACTTTGATAAGTCATTAGTGTCCAAACCAAGACTCAATCCTAAGCTTTCAAAATTTCATTTTCTTGATGATTCTATGATTTTCCTTCCTATGATTTGTAATTATTTCTATGAACTTCTATAGTTATTCAAATAATATTACAAAGTCATTTACTGGTATTTCTAAAGTTTGTAAGTGATTTCCTATGCTATGTTTCGAGGGATTCTATTATGTTCTAAGTACTATTACTATTTCATTTAATCAAAATTTCTAAAGTTTCTAAGTGATTTTCTATGGCATGTTTCAAAAGATTCTATGATGTTCTAAGTACTATTACTATTTCATTTAATCGAAATTTCTGAAGTTTCTAAAGTTTCTAAGTGATCTTCTATGGTATGTTTTAAAAAATTCTATGATATTCTAAATAGAACGAGGTGCTATTATTACATCGGATGTTTCTATCGGTCAAAGATTTTACTACAAAACCGTGTTATTCTACGTTTCATAATTCCATTTGTTTCTAAGCTACAAAAAAAATAAAATAAAATAAAATAAAAATACTTATGCGTTATAGTCGCTAGCTAGCTTATCCTTATAACACAATTACACCGCTGTAAACCAAATATTTCAAAACAAAACTAAGGCATATCGACTAACCTCAATCGAATTATCCAAAACTTCAAATCATATATCAATTGACAAATCTAAGGCATACTTCTAATCCCAAATAAATTATCTACTCTCCAATCAAAGGTTTGTCATGATTACTGAATTCTAGTCAAGGCTAAATTCAATAACTAAATAAAAGTTAACGGCCTTTGCTATTCTTATAAGCTAACGTTTTCGAATCGAACGTTTACCCTTAGAATGTTTCAGCTTGACTTCTATACTCAAATAGTTTCAAAACTACTTATCTAACTATAAGATTCTAATCGAATTTCTGATCCATCATTAAAACTATAAATCTACTATCAAATTATGAACTAACCATCAAAACAAGTAATCGTTAATCAACTAGACGATGTTATCCATAAATTCGTTATCCAAAACCTAACGAGAACTCACTACACAACTATTCTCGAACTCATTGAACTAAATATTTCATCTATACACACGACCACTATGAAATCCTACACCGCTAGTTTTCATAATTAATCCAAACCCAATGCATTTCATTTATAAATTCGTTACTCTAACACAATATGTAATCAGTGGCCTTTGTAAAAATACCGGTATTCGATTCTATTAAAATAATTTCCTTATTTTCCCAAACAAATATATATATATATATATATATACAATAATAATAATAATAATAATAATAATAATAATAATAATAATTTTAATAACCTTTTGGTTTTAGTATTTTGTAAGATAAAAATATATATATATGCATTTCATGATAAATAATTTCTTTAAAAATGGATTGGATATTCAAACGTTGGTCAATTTCCCCATTTTCTCAACTATGACACAAAGACTTGCAACAAACACCTTGTCTTCTGTTTTCCAATACCAAGTACTTACAACTTAAGTTGTATCATTTATTTTCAAATCAACCCTCTTATCTATGATAAAGATTAAAGCTTTCAACTTCTTACCTAGCTTTTAAAACTACATCATCTCTTATAAACTTATTTACATCTATAGTTAGTACATCTGGTTTGCCTAAAACTGTTGGTCATATAAATTCAAACATCTTAAAGATCGAGTCCAATAGGAACTAAGTGATCTATTCATTCGAACTATAAATTGGATTATCCACATTATCAAATTTTCATGAAACTAATCTTTCTAAAAATCCTAATAAACTATATTATTACAACAACAAATAATGCTTACGAACTAGTCAATATCGGAAAACTTAGATAAATACATCTTACACACATAAAGTCGGTTTTCACAAGCTTAAGTGTTACTATCCTGGTACTCGAATTTGACTATCTATATCGTTGAATAAAACTATTTAAATGAGCAATGTCTACCTAATAGACTGTAGTTTCTTTTGAATCATCTATCTACTTATCATCTTAAACTGATTTTTCCCGAGTACTATTTCTATCGAATATAATTTCTGAATCTATGCGTATCATTATCTTAACTTAGCGATGTTGTGTACCTTTGACTCGCACGTGATCGAATGAACTGTGTGGTCCATGCAAAAACTAAAGTAATTACGGGTGCACAAGGAATTATGATAGTTGGTGCATGGAAACCATAGTAAGTTTTGTTTTGTGTTTTAGGGCAATGCGACAAATAAGGTATGACAAGGGCATGGTGGATACGCCGCTGGTACATCCTATATATAAATGTTTCTGTCATACTGTCAAATGAAGCATTGTTTGCAATCTGTGAATTTTTGTATTATTCTAAGTATTCTACTCATATAATAAAACTTTTCGTACACTACCTAGTAAGATAAACTATATAAGTTCTAAGTTGATCTAAAATAACCAATCTAGTACTATTTGAATCTATGAAGAAATCATAAACCAAATCTCATCATATAGAAAACAAGATTTAACAAATGCTTTCGCATATTAGCATTTGTCATCGTCATCATCCAATCCTTAAGATGGTGTGTTCTAATTCAACTCCTCGACACTAATGTATTCTTGCTCAAACCAGACGAGCTAAATAACATAAGTACATTTATGATGGAGAGCGTAATCTTATGGTTAACTTGTAGAGTTGGGTCACAATTAATCATTCTATTTTCACTCGACTTATTTACTCATTTTACTAATTGCATCTAATTCGTTTAACTATACGTAAAGTTACTTTATTCGTTTCATCCATGATTATTCTCGATCTTCATTTAAATCATTCTAAATCTATGTACAAAAAACATTTATTCACAATTTGAAATCTTATTCCATTCCTATATTGAGTAACAAATAATCTTTATTCGAATCTCATAACAATTAATTTACCTGAACTCTCATAATCCAAATAGAGTCAAATAGACGACTCTCAAGGATTCCAAAGCAAATTAAGAATAAATAACTTCCTAATCTCATTTAATTAAATGCAGTTCACCGAACGGCCATTAGAAATCATGGACCGTGAACTTCAATAACTTAAAACGTAATCGGCTACCGATCGGTTAAAGTTCATTGGATACTCAAAACGCGAACCTATAACTATGACAAAATGAAAACCATGTATTCGCATCTTTTTGCTTCTTTTTCTTCTACTTCGGTTTGAGCAAATTTCGGGAGGAAATTTCTATAAGGAGGGGAGACTGTGACATCTTCTCCAAACCCGAATCCGGACGCCCGACTCGAACCTGAAATTGCTTATCCTATTAGTGAATTCGTATTTATTATCATTAAATGTAACACACTGATATAAAAATATATATATAAATATGAATGGGCATGATACGTGCAATATATATATATATAAAATAATTAACTAAAACACCTAGTTTTAAATTTATAAAAACCTAGACGAACTACTAAATCACACACAACCGGCAGTGGACCGATCGGATATAATATAGTGAAACGTAAGTCCGGGTGTCGACCCACAGACTCTATATATTACGTTTAATTAACTAAATTAAGACTCGCTAACTAGACACGGACTTTAAATAAAAGATTATTTGAAAAAGGGGGGTTTTACTGTTAAAAATAGTAACCTACTAAAAATAGAAACTTTCTAAATTAAGAAACTTACTAAAAATGGAAACTGACGATTTAAAAGACGGATTTCAAACAAATGAAAGAAGACGGACCACCTAGGCTAGAATCATCGTTAACTTCAATTATCGCTTACGTTGGACTAATGGTTATGGAACCAGGATCTAAACCTATTCACTTAAAAGCTTCCCTAATTAAGACCCTCGACCCTTTTCGAGAAGAAACCTAAAGGATAACTATTAAGTTATTAGCACACCGGTTACGGGATTAAGTATCCTCACAGTTACCTAATCATATTACGCTTACTTGACCTACGCTAAAGATCTATCTCACGATATAATCCTTAAAGCCATTTGAACCAAATCATTCGATTTAACAAGCAAGATTGGTAATTAATACTAAGCCGGAATTTTCACAAAAACCTAAACCTAACAAATCAAGAAACCGAGACTTATTAATAACCTATCATCTCACGGATATCTAGGTTAGCTACACGTTATTATCGATTTCACTAATATATTTAATCCTATGGTTTTATTGCAAATCAACCATAATTAATCACAACGCAAGTTAATGACTAAAACGAATCCTATTACGTGACATAGACAATCACCAAGAACACGTGGATTAAAAATACCAATTCTATCAATTCAAACATATATAATGCATCAAACAATTATAAAGATTCAAACTTTAATTAAACGTAAACCATAAACCAAAAGTTAATCCAACACAAGTTCAAAACAAAGTTAACGAATCATCACAACGCCTAGGTAATTCTAAAAAGGTTTAGCTAAGCATAATCAACATGAAAAACACAAGTTTAAACATAATTGACATGATAGAAAAAAGAACAAAACAATAGATCGAAAGAACCCGGAACGTCTAGATGAATCTCTTCAATCTCGTGCTCTCCCGTAGCTTCGTTTTCGCCTCTCTAGCCTCAAAAACTCTTATTTTTCGTCCAAAAATGTCCCCTAGTCGTCCCCTAGGGTTTCTAGGAGGCTAGGGTTTCATAAGGAGTGTTTATATAGCGAACCGAGCCTAGAAAAGCCCAAACTTTCTTTGTTTTCGCGTACCGGCTCGCTCGTAACTCCGTTTCACGTCCCGTTTTCGCCTACGGATCCGATTTTTCACGATCTTTCCGTTTATTTATCAACACGGGTCCTACGAAACATAAAGACATTAGTTGTGTCAAAAATGATATAAAAACGTAACCGAAACGACACAAAATGCAAACAAACACAACTAGGGATTTATGTATAATTTATCCTTTATCAGGGCGCTACGTTAGTTCCCGTCTTTAATGCTTACCGTCTGTAGAATTAAATAAACAAGATGTATTGGGGAAACTAGACAGTTGTGAGATTGGATTTTGTGAAAGTTGCATATTAGGCAAGGCTCACAAAGTCAAATTTAACAAAGGAAAGCATACTACTAAAGGCATTTTAGACTATGTGCATACAGATTTGTAGGGACCTGCTAAACATGGATCTTTGGGGGTGTATATTATTTCATGTCTATAATTGATGACTACTCAAGAAGGGTCTGGATTTACATCTTGAAAAACAAAAATGAAGCATTCACTAAGTTCAAGGAATGGAGAGCAATGGTGGAAAATCAGACAGAGAAAAAGGTCAAGAAACTAAGATTAGATAATGGGTTATAATTTTGTAGTGGTGAGTTTCAAAGGTACTGTAGAGAACAGGGAATTAGTAGACATTTAACAGTGCCAGGCACACCACAACAAAATGGACTGGTGGAAAGAATGAACAGGACGCTGTTAGAGAGAGTAAGGTGCATGTTAACAAGTTCTGGTCTGCCTAAGTCATTTTGGGCAGAAGCTATAACCACTGTAGCATATCTGATTAATAGGTCACTAAGTTCTGCCTTAAATAGGTTAACACCTATGGAAGTTTGGTCAGGCAGGAAGTCTGAATATGATGACCTGAAAGTGTTTGGTTCATTGGCTTATGCTCATATCAGTCAGGGCAAGTTAGAAGCAAGGGCACAGAGGTGTATATTGTGACATCTGCCCCAAACCCGAATCCGGACGCCCGACTCGAACCTGAAATTGCTTATCCTATTAATGAATTCGTATTTATTTTCATTAAATGTAACACACTGATATTAAAAATATATATATAAATATGAATGGGCGCTACGTTAATTCCCGTCTTTAATGCTTATCTACCCAATGATTATTCAACGACTACAAATAAATTCCTAAGTGTAATAAATCATTATTATTTAGCATTAATCTCAAAAAAATATATAAATAGTATTTTATAAAAGAGATTGTATAAGAATTATCAAACAAAAATGCTCCTAAGTCTCGAAATAGTCACTTAATGTCGTAAATAAGCTAAACTATAAAAACGTCACTTATATAATTGTTACGTTTCAATTTAGTTAAGTTTGATAGTTAATATAAGTTAAAAACTAACTTTGGGCCAATGTTGTAACTTTTAAAACTCTAATTAAAAGTCTTTAAACCAAAAATGAACAAAACACAAAACACAAGGACTGAACGTGTAAAAGTTTATAAAATCCCCCCCCCCTCCTGCTGAACCCGACGCCGGCGAACAGCCCTTTTTCCGGCCACCCTGCGTTTTCCGACGACTCTGTTTACACGCATATACATCTATTTTAAGCAACCAAAATCTTGCGGATTCTCTATTAACAAGTTTCAAATCATCTTATTAGCTAAAAACGCGTTTTTACCTCAATTAGCTCGGTTGATTTCGGTTTAAAATACAAATTCTCATATCCAAAATTAAACCTGTAAATCGACGATAAATCTTTCCAATACATTCCAAAATACTCGACTATCAATTCCTTAACACCAAAACCTTCTATTCTCTCTACAAACAAACCAAATCATCGACCAAAACCCAAGAGAGGATGTGATGTACAAAGATCTGATTGGGAAAACAGTAATCATTATTGAAAATGATGAGGTGCTAAAGAAAGTCCAAAGTGAGGTGGAGGTGAATAAACTTGTGGATGATGCACCTAGCAGCAGTACTGGTAAAGGTCCAGTTACACCTAAAAATAACTTGGCAAGTAATAGGCCCAAGAGAAGTGTTGTGAAGCCTTTAAGATACAGGGAAGGTGATAGTCTTTCAGCTGTTGCTCTGAATGCTGCCGAAATGGAATGTGTATTTGAACCAATGAGTTATGTTGAAGCTACAAGTTGTGATGAAAAAGATCAGTGGATATATGCTATGGAAGATGAGATGAAGTCACTATATACTAATGATACTTAGGAGTTGGTGGAGAAACCATATGACAAGAAATTGGTAAAGTGTAAATGGTTATACAAAGTAAAAGATGGGATTGATGGTGACAAGCCAAGATACAAGGCAAGGCTTGTAGCAAAAGGGTTCACACAGCAGGAATGGGTGAATTATACAGAAATTTTCTCCCCTGTGGTAAAACATACATCAATCAGACTTATATTATCCATTATAGCTGATCAAGACTTAGAGTTGCAACAGATGAATGTAAAGACTGCCTTTCTTCATGGGTGTTTGGATGAAAAGATATACATGACACAGCTAGAGGGGTTTGAAGTAAAAGGACAAGAGTCCAAGGTGTGTTTACTTAAACGGTCTTTGTATGGGTTGAATCAGTCGCCTAGACATTGGAATAAAAGGTTGGATGAGTACATTCTAAAGCATGGGTTCAAAAGAAGTTCATATGATAATTGTGTGTACTTGAAAAAGGATAAAAATCATAATGATCTATACTTACTCCTATATGTTGATGATATTTTGATTGCTTGCAAGGATAAGGCTGTAGTTGAAGCAACCAAACCACTTTTGATGAATGAGTTTGATATGAAACAACTTGGGGATGCCAAGAAAATTATTAGAATGGAGATCTGGAGATATAGACAAAGAATTTGTTAAAGTTGCATTAGCAAAGCTATTTGTACAAGGTTCTTAAAGCATATTCCATGGATACAAGTAAGTCTGTTCTTACTCCTTTGGCTCCTCATTTTCAATTGTCAAATCATGATTCACCAGAGACAGAAGAAGAAGTCAGTTATATGTCTAAAGTGCCTTATGCTAATGTTGTTGGATGCCTGATGTACCTTATGGTTTGTACAAGGCCAGACATAGGGTATGGAGTGAGTGTGGTAAGTAGGTATCTCTCTAATCCAGGGAAGAAACACTAGGATGCTGTGAAGTGGATTTTGACATATCAAAATGGTACAAGAGGTTATGGGTTATTGTTTGGAAAAGCACAGGTGAATGAAGGAGTTGTGTGTGACTATGCAGATTCTGATTATGCTAAAGATCTAGATAGAGGTAGGTCCATAACTGGATATGGTTTCAAAGTTTTGGGTAACTTGGTAAGCTGGAAGGCAAGGTTGCAGAATGTAGTGGCTTTGTCCACTACAGAGGCAGAATATTGCATTAATAGAGGCTATGAAGGAAGCTTTGTGGTTGAAGAGGTTCACAAATGAGCTGGGGTTAAAACTAACAGGATCAGTTGTGTTTTGTGATAATTTGGGGGCTATTCAGTTGGCTAAGCATAGTGTCTTCCATGAAAGAACAAAGCATATCAGAGTGAAGTATCATTTTATAAGGGATGTAGTAAGTTCAAAAGAGGCAAGAGTTGCTCAAATTAGAACTCATGACAATCCTGCAGATTTATTCACCAAGTCATTGCCTTTTGCTAAATTCAAGTTTTGTACTGATGCTTTGGGAGTAGGCTGATTGTGAGGTAAGATGGTACAGGTTGATTAAGTATGCTACAAGATGGAGATTGATGGAAAATGTAGTCAACTTAAGTCAACTGTAGTCAACTGTTATCAAAGTCAATGTTCACATGCTAGTTAAATGTTGCAGGGACTAGTGTTGTAATATTTGTAACTTGTGATGTAATTGACTTAGTGTGTATTTCTTTTATAGTGTAGGGTAGAATATGTCAACACTGTTAATTGAGTTTGTTAATTTTCATTAACGGCCAATTTGGGGTTGATATATAGGAGGTTAGGTTGTTGAGATGAACTAATTTCGTTCATCTTCATTTCACTATAAATTTTCTTCTTCTTTGTAATTGTTTGATTGCTCCCTAAAAACGGGACCAGTAGAAAGTGTTCAAGAAATTTATATACATACTAATAGGGAAGGTCGGTGCTTTTCACCGGCCTCTCCCGTCACGCCGCGTTTCAACTTTTTCGTACTTTAACGTATTAACGGTTTTAATCCCCGACTTTTAACGCATTGACGGTTTTAGTCCTCGACGTTTACTAATTGTCGTTTGAGGTCTTGATGAGTTTTTGACTTTGACATCTTACTCCACTTTGACACATAGTACGACTTTTACTAATTGTCATTTTAGCCCCTAATAAGTTTTCGACTTTGCTCTCTTACTCTACTTCGACATATAGTACGACTTTCATCGTTTTTTAACATGTGACACATTATGTTTTTTCGTCATGACGTACGGGGCATGAGACTTTTTTTTCAACACATATAACGAAGTTAAATACGCAAGACCCGACTGCGTGATCCGGCCGCTGCAACGCGCGGCCTGGTGTTAAATCTAGTTAACTAGTATTATACATGTTTCGGTTCGGGTAACTTGAGTTGTATCAAACATATAGTTGATTAGTGAAAATCACCAAAGTGGACGTATAGTTAAACAAAGTTTCAAGCTTACATCTTATAGATAAATTTAAATTATGTGAAAGATACATATTAATGTTAGCTAAATGACGGTTGTACTTAAAGCTTATATCTGTAACACATTTCTCGCATCTAAGGGTCTTCTGTATTCGACACGTGTCCACATGATGTGGGCTTAGAGAAACATCTCTGATGTGGACTAGAGACATCTCGATGTGGCCACAGGGAATATCCTAAGAATATATGTTGGCTTAGCCAACTTCTTTTCCAAAACACCACCACCATCTTTTCATGTCATTTATCCGAACTTTCAGCCGATTAATGTTTATGGCGATATTTTCCGACAATCTCTCAACATTCCAGTGACGATTTCTGGCGAGGTTTCCGGCCATTTTTACATTATTTTTTCCATATTTATAACCCGCTTTACACGGTCATCATTTCACCGCTTTACAGCAATTGTGCCATATTTTTCAGACGTTCCTTTTACATCTTCCCCAGAAAACGCCAGAAACATCGCCTGAAATGGTCATCGGAATGTTGGGAGATTGCCGGAAACATCGCCGGAAAAAATCGTCAGAATTTGTTACTGGAAATTTGGGGAAGATGGTGGTGGACTGGAAAAGAAGTTTGACAAGCTAACATATATTCCTAGGATGTTCCCTACGATCACATCACATATGTTTTCTAAGCTCACATCAGATATATTCTCTAAACTTATATCAGGTGAACGCGTGTCAAATGTAGAATACCCTCACGTGTGGGAATGAGTTCACTTAACGAAAGAAAGAATATGAAAAAAAAATCTAAACTTTTCTTTTCTCTTTCTCTTCTTCTTCTCTCTTTCTTTCCTTTCTCTTTCTTTCTTTTCCTTTAATTTTTGGAAGGAAACACTTTCCATCCTTTTTCCTTTCATTTTCTTTCTATTTCTTTTCATTAATGAAACTCGGGGAACACAACTTCCTTTCATTTCCTTTCCTTTCTTCCCTTTAATGAAATTCAGGAACACAATTCTGTTTTTCCTTCCTTTCATTTCATTTCTTTTCTCACCTTAATTATACTCGGGAACACAACGTTAGAGATATGGGCTTAAGTTACCGCCGACATTAGCCGGTATCTCTAACATAATTAAAATTTATCCATGAGATGAAATGTAGACCGGAAACTTTTGTGTCCATGTTGGTGATTTTCTCTTTTAGGAAAATAAAACAATCCGTGTTTGCATGGTGTGGAAAATAACATACATTGTTACATTGTGTCTTCAAATTCACCTTCATGAGTGTTAGATATTTTAGTGTAATTGTAATTAACTAGAGATCGAATGTCGTATATTAATAATAATCAAAAGAGCTCGTAGGTGCGGAGCGCACACTCGTTTGAACTTATTAAGATATTAAGGGGTTCCAAGGGGGCGACGCCCCCTTGGCGGGGGTCCGGGGGCAGTGCCCCTGGAAGCAGGGTCCAAGGGGCGGCAGCCCCTGGCTGGGGTCGAGCTATGTTAAAAAATTCATTTACGAGTTTATTTCTGAATTTTGTTAGAAAATTCAGGGACCAGTTTTGTCAAAATAAAAAAATGAAAACTGCCTTTGACAGTTTTACTAACCCAAAAACTGATAATACGCTTCTATTGATTCATCTCTGGTTCGAAATCAATCAATTTTGACATACAAGTTCTTGCAATTCATAATCTGAGTTTTATCCGATTAGATCATTTGGTAGAACTGGCCAAATAGATTTGATCGGATAGTGTTCACACGACTCTCAGATTTTCCAAGTAATCGTTTTTAATTTCTCCAACAATGAGTGCCATTTGTTTTCGATAACAGAAGGAAGAAGCTTAATACGAATAGCCCGTTTAAAAACCAAGCCTATCATAGAACATAAAAAGGAAGCATAGAATGAAGCTCATTAAGCACGCAGTTTAATTCGAAATCAGGTCAAATTAATTACATCTAAGAAAAAAATTGTTGGGACGTGAATCGGATTTCGCAGGAGTGAAACAGAATGTGTCATCGGAGATTGTTGGTTTCATGGTTTGTGTGTGATACTCAAACAAACGAATAAAAACAATACAAAAGTTATAGTTATAAAGTTTCAAAAGATAGCTGCATATCATATATATATATATATATATACTAGGTTAACACCCGTGGATACCCACGGGTTGAACGGTAAAAATATATTATATAATTTTATATTGAAATAAGTAATAAAAAAGTTAACAAATGTAAAAAATATAACATGGATTTATAGAAGGTCTAAAACTTAAATAACTTCTGATCATTTTTATCTGGATGTCAACTGGTGCTAACCGCAACTCCGGCAATCCAAAGAAGGGAAACAGTCAGCCTACCAAAGTTGGTACCTATTAAAAATCCTCATGGGTGTCAATGCAGCGATTATGCATCTGAAAACATGTTAAAAAACAACACCATAGCATCAATTGTATTGTTTATAGCAATCATTATACAACAGCAATTCGAGACCTAAAACTGTTAATATTTACTAATCTGAAAGCTTGAGGCATAAGAATGTGACGATCAACAATATGATTCAAGTGTGAGTTTAAAACATACAATCATATTTTGTTGTTAAAAAACATATACAATCAATAGTGATACTAAAATGTAATGGTGGTTGCTTTCGAATGCTAAACCATATATATGCTTAACTGCTAAACACCAAATCATGTAACAAATTTGTCTTAACATGCAACCATAAAATAACTTTCAAAAAGCCCTTAAACATGAGAAAACATATATTAGCATTGCTTTCGGAAAACTGATGTATATATGAACAATGCAATGCACTAATAGATGAAACATTTACTTACAAATAGCTACCGAGATTGAATACGCTTATGCAGGCATTACAAAAACAAAACAAATATTGTTAATACATGCATATAAACATAGCTGATGGATTAACACGCAAACGATACAAATATACATATGTAGGCTGCTTATGAAAAAAAGGAGATTGAGTGATAATTTATATTAAGTAACCAAGTGAAATATCAAATCAAATCCAGTTGCTTTAAATCCCAACAAAGACCTGCCTCTAAATATGATAACAGTTTTCAATCTGAGTTGTTCATTCGCATCTCAAATGGTTAAATACAAAATATGAAAGAGGAACATCAAATGATCATCTAGAAGATGATGAATTTAGCCTTTTCATAAGAGATATTAGTTAAAAATCACAATGACTTAAAAAACAGAATCAAGAATAGATGGATCTAAGATCATAGAAAGAACTAAACATCATTTAATATAATGCACTCATTTCAATCCATGTTGCTTGCGCACTTGAACCCTAGGAGTGTTAAAACCTCTAAATCCCCAAATTCCAGTTTTTTCAATCTTTAAAGACCTCTCAGTTGCAGGAACCGCATGAATACCACTTTGTTTCCCACTAACAGAACAACAAACAACTTGACCTTGCAAAGTGCTCATTTCCTTATTATAGTTACCACATACACACATTGCAATGCATTAAACTAAGAAAACAAAGTTAAATTCTTGACATCCAGACTTTAATATTTCACCTAAGATATGATCACTTGCCATAAAATTACAAAATTAAAACAATTCTAAGATGATAAGTGATAACAGCACATGAATCATCAATCACAATTTACAAGTGGCCTGGTCAAATTCTAGTATTTTTGCTTTTTTCTACAGATCATCCAATCAATCAATAACAAAGGTCAACAGATTGTACAAATCGAAGATAATGATCGGCGGATTGAAATCGCAGATGATGAAATCACATAGAAAAGATAAACAACATGGAAAGGAACTAACCTTGATAAGCAAATCGAAGATGATGATGAGCGGATTGAAATCGAATGCTAGAAGTGGTGGATTGAAATCGCAGGACAGTGGAGCGGCAGCGTCTGGTGTTTGTGTGTGAAAAATGGGTTAATCGTTGATGGGTGATTCGTTGAAAAAAGGAACTAACCGTTAGATGTTCTTAGATATTGAATGATTTAGGGTTAATCGTTGATGGGTGATGAAGAGTTGTAGTTGAGCGGCGTTAGGGTTTGGAGAGATAACTGAATGTACGAATGATGTTGGTCAACAACTTCATATGTATATATTAGATCCGCGAATAGTAAATATGGGTAATTAAATGGTGCGGGTCGGATCCGACGATCCGCTTGGATGGTGAGAGTGATTCTGGTGGCGACATGTGGCGCAATGTGGTAACATGGCTTAGTGATTTATTAGAAGAGGAGATATATATATATATATATATATATATATATAGGGTAGGGTTCAAGAGAGACTCATTTTAAGTTGAGAACTAGAGAACTATCAAAATGACAATGGATGGAATTTTAAAGGAAGAGGGTAAATTTGGAACTTTAAATATAAAAATCTTTAAATATTTCTATCTTTTGCATACGTTAATATTATTTTAAAAAAATTGCACCACTAGATCAAAAATTTCATTATCTTTCATTTGAGTATAAATAACGTTATAAAAAATATTTTTTTTCAAGTTTTTTAAAATTTCATACTGCATATATGTAGTATTGCGATATTGTATTTGATTATATATTTTTTTAAACATTAATAACTTCTTCATACGTTATTTATATAAAAAAATTTTAAAAATCACGTTTTGGTATTTTTGATACTACATATATGTAGTATAATTGTACTTGATGTATTTTTTGAAACGACCAAATGACTCAAGAGTCTAATAATTATTTAAACTATAATACGATCTCAAATGACCAGTAACAAAGTTCATAATATTCCATATTAAAAAAATTTATTACAAATGAAAACAAAATCAATAGTTATACTATGTCTAAACATAAAGATAATAATAAACTAATAAATAAACAATAATTATCATAACAAAATAAAATAAACCTGAAATTCAAACTATAAGATAATAACGCATCGGTATTGCATATACTACATATATGTAGTAGCATGATACTACATATATGCAGTATACGATACTGCATATATGCAACACTATAAAATTTAAAAGGGAATAGTGAATACGGTGATGTTATGCACGTAAGTTACACGTAAACCATTAAAATTACGTAATTTTGATAAAATAACTTACATTATTTTTTATTAGAAAACTTAACTCATTGGTCTTTATTCAATTTTAATGGACGACTCACTCTTTTTCTCTTAGATCATAATTCTTCGCTTTCCCATTTACTCAATAATCATCATTCATTTTAAGAAAATGATTACTCGCGCTTTAAAAATTGATTGTACGTCAATTTGGCTTCTCAATTCCAAGTAACAGATTAATATAACATGACTCGTATAATTGTTATTATGATACGCCCCTGCTGCACATATTCATACCACATCACATAACGTGAACCAAGTAATTGCTAGCAATACCAGTACGATCATATGAGAAAAATTCAAATTTAGAATTAAGGTATGATGGTGTTGTTTTTTTGTGATGGTATCGTCAACATCAATATCAGGGAACTTTTGTTATTTTATCAAAGTACTAGTTTTGATGGTTTGTCTTGTAATTTAGGTGCATAACGACATCATATTCACTTTCCCCAATTTAAAACATATAATATCGTATACTACATATATAAAGTATTGAAATTAAAAAAACGAGAAAATTTTATTTTTTTTATAACGTTATTTATACTCAAATGAAAGATACTAAAATTCTTGATGTAATGGTGCGAAATTTTTTTTAAAAACTTAACGTACGCAAAAGATAGAAATGTTTAAAGTTTTATATATTTAAAGTTCCAACTTTGCCCTCCACTTTAAAATTCCATCCCTTGTCTTTTGGGAGTTCTCTAGTTCTCAACTTAATATGGAGTTCTCTCTTGATCGCTCCCCTATATATATATATATATATATATATATATATATATATATATATATATATATATATATATATATATATAGGGTAGGGTTCAAGAGAGAACTCATTTTAAGTTGAGAACTAGAGAACTACCAAAAAGACAAGGGATGGAATTTTAAATAGGAGGGGTAAAATTGGAACTTTAAATATAAAAATCTTAAAATATTTCTATCTTTTGCATATGTTAATATTATTTAAAAAATATTACACCATTAGATCAAGAATTTCTTTATCTTTCATTTGAGTATAAATAACGTTCTAAAAAATATTATTTTTCTCGTTTTTTTTTAACGTATGCAATTTTTTTTAAAATAATATTTAAAGTTCCAATTTTACCCTTCCTCTTTAAAATTCCATCCCTTGTATTTTTGGTAGTTCTCTAGTTCTCAACTTAAAAATGAGTTCTCTCTTGAACCCTACCATATATATATATATATATATATATATATATATATATATATATATATATATATATATATATATATATATATATATATATATATATATATATATATATAGAGAGGAGAGTTATCCTACATAGTGTTAGAAATCTAAGAAGGCTAAGAAGGATTTATGACCTTTAGATCTCTTTTTTAATGGTTGAGATTAATTTGTAGGAAAAGAAATTGGTGGAAGGGTACATTAGTCATAGCCACTTTTGTTGACTTTCTCTCTCCACATGCAAGGCACATGCCAATTCCCCCACTTTTTTTAAAACTTTCATAACTTTTGGATACGATATTATTTTTTAAAAAAAATTACACCAAAAAAACAAGCGTTTTGTTATCTTTAAAACGCGTATAATATTGATATATAAAAAATAAAAAAAATTTCGGCACTTGTCTAGTCCTTGTGTAATATCATGTGATTGTGTTTTATTATAACTAGTGAAATATCACTTTTATCGGTTCATTCTTAAGTCATTATATAATATCATCTTATTATAAATATTTGTTGTGTCATATTATGTGTTTAGAAATTATCACCGTGTCACAAATTGTTAATATGTGTTTGAGAAATGTTCAAAGACAATGTCATTTTTTGTTACAAAGTGAGAGAATGACACAATGGTAAACAAAGACACAATGACACTTTTAAAAAAATTATAACTCACAATATAAATCAAATTTGAAAAAAGTGGTTCGGAGACCTTGTTCCCCATGTATTCCTCTTTCAGAAAATTAATAAACGAAAAATTAAAAAAAATAAAAAAATTACCGTTTTTTTTATTTTTTAAATTAGACACAATGAAAAAAGACACAATGAGAAAATAGTAGTTTTTTTAAGTTTTGTTTATTTATTTTTTAAGGAGGATGATGTGAGAGCAAGATCTATGAAATACTTTTTGTGTTATTGTGTAATTATTATTAGATCATTGTGTAATACTTGTCAAATAAGATTACACAATGACCCGATGAATGACACAACAACCTTACGGATGACACAATCACACAATGACCTGATGAAAGACACAATGACCTGACGGAAGACACAATGACCTGACGTTAGACACAATGAGCTGAAAAATTGTGAAAAAAGAGTTCGTTTTTTATATATCAATATTATACGCGTTTTAAAGAGAAAAAAATTCTCGTTTTTATGGTGTAATTTGTTTAAAAAAATAATGTCGTATGTAAAAGTTATAAACGTTTTAAAAAAGTGGGGGAATTGACATGTGACTTGCATGTGGAGAGAGAATATTTAAAAAAGTGGGCATGACTAAAATACCCCCTCTCCTAATTTTCCTAGATGCCACATGTCAATCTCTTATTGCTTCTTAGCCTTCTTAGATTTATAACACTATGTAGGTGAACCTCACTCTATATATATATATATATATATATATATATATATATATATATATATATATGTATATATATATATATATATATATATATATAGGGGAGGGTTCATTTGAGAAAAGCAAATATTGCGAGAAGTGAAAGAAATAGCTAAATTCTTCATTTTTTCAACCAAAAACGTTTTTAACATACATAAAAATGATAGAAATGCAATATTTATTCATTAACTTTTGACATACAAAATATAAAATTGAATAAATTTCGTTTATTTGTTAAACCTACACATGTGAAAGTCATGTGTAAGTTAGGTTACTTACACATGTGTAGGTAAATTTAAAACGCTACAAATACATCGTAAAAAATATTTTAATGATTTTTTTTAGTTTATACATTACACATTTGTATGTAGAAAGTGAATTTATTTAAAAAAAGCTAAACTATTAATAAGTTTTTTGGTGATTTAGGTTTCTTCTTTTTCTTCTTGCAATATATGAGCCTTCTCATTTGATCCTAATCCTATATATATATATATATATATATATATATATATATATATATATATATATATATATATATATATATATATATATATATATAGTTAGGTTCAAATGAAAACAAACTTTATAATTAAAAACACTGAAAACCAAACAAAACCTATTTTTTTCAATTATTCTTTTTATAAAACTAAAAAGGGTATAATAGGAAGATTAATTGTGCAGTTTTTAAATCTCTCCATAAATATAGGAAAGGTCTTTGACCTAATTACAATCTAAACCGTGAACACCATTCTCTTTCTCTATGACCTACTTCCAAATTCCAATCCAAGTTTGAAACCACCATGGCCGTTCTCTGTGACCAACCTTCAATCATGGTTACCCAACCCTCTTCTATCACAACTATTACCAAACCGCCTAGTATCTTTCGATCTTCGTTTCATCTCTGTTGGCAACCACGCTATATATCACAGCCATCATATCGGTACCAGGTATGATTTTTAAAGTGATGAATTTAGAGTTCAAAGTTATTTAGGCTGCTAATAACCATATTATCAACTTAATTATTTGATTGCTTAATATTTTTATTTCTTTAACTAACGATCGGGTGATTACACTTGTTGGATTATGGGGTGAATTGAATGTGATGTTGATATAAGCAGATGCAATGAGTATCCATTCTCTGTATATAAAAAACATGGAGATTAAGAACCACCACCGATACGAGTTTTGTAACGTATAAGTGTTATTTACGTATACGTATAAGTGTTGTTACGCATACATATATGTAATTAAGACCCACTTTTTCACGGGCACTGCTAATTTACAATCTCAATCCACGTTAGGTATGTTCGTTTTTTGATATTCACCACAACTTTTGAAGGTATACGTATACGTATGTGGTCTGATTTAGGTGGTGACAGTGATCGGAAATGGTAATGAATGATGGTAACCGGTAGTAGTGATGATGATTGACGACGATGATGGTGATCGGCAGCGGTGATGTGGTGCATTAATGGTGATCAATATTGGTGATCAAGTCTAGTACTTTAATCGATCTTCGTTTATTCATATAAACAAACAACATGAGAATTGACCAAGATAATTCTTGCAACCATTCATGTTGTTTGTTTATATGAATACACGGAGATCTATTAAAGTACTAGACTTGAAAAAGACAATGTACAAATTTGTGGTAAATGATTTTTTAGGAATCATATTAATGAACAGTTACAATTTTAAGCTTGTTAGATGGGATATATATGTAAGAGTTCATCTTGCTTTACTATCTTCATGCCATTTGTATTTCGTTCATTCAACATAAGAATTTAACATATATGTTGATGAATCAAATTCTTGTGTTTTTTTTAACAAGTACGGAGTTACATATACGTAACTTACGGAGTTACGTATACTTACTTAGCGAGTTGCATATACGTAACTTAGCGAGTTATCTATACGCATACGTAACATACAGAGTTACGTATATGTAAATCGCTATCGATTGAATGTTAGTTACATATACGTAATATACATATACGTACACGTATGACGTATATATGACTTAAAAAGTTAACAAGTTAAGGTGACGAGTGCTTTTCTTTAAGTTTGGGTTGAGAACTTATATAAAGAAGGTATTAGAAATCATGTGAACATAGATTAAGTAAAAGAAATATAAGTCTCAGTGAATTTTTTAAGACGGGTCAGCACACACTTTTCTTATGCTTTTCTTTTTGTTTGGATGCTATTATAATCCATCGTAAAATTATATTATTTCGCTTGAAAAAACATTGCATAATTAAAACAGATTCTATACAAAATTAAGTAAATCTACATATCAATACTATGTAGAAAATCAACAATTTGGTTTTGAACGTCATCATTTGACCGATTAGTAATTTTCCAGCTTTTTAGTAGATGATGATGAGTCAAAGATGATGAACTCGAAGATGAAGCTGATGAGGATGGATCGAAGAAAATGAACTCGAAGATAACGATGACGATGATGATGAAATAGAAGACAAACACTGTTATTAAATACATGAAACACAATTGTGCGTATACGTAACAAGTGTACGTAGCGCCGTTGTTATGTATGCGTAACACTGTTGTTACGTATACGCATGTTGTTATGTAAACGTAGCTCTATGTAGTATAAAATGTATTTCATGTCATATAGTTCTTTTATTTTGCATATGTATTCCACATATTTGTTTATTAGTTACGTATATGTAATAGTGTAAATGAAATATATATAACTTAGTCTTCTTTCTTTCAATCTGTAAATTATGTTGTTTTTAATTACATACGTATACGTAACTTGTATAATTTATATACGTAATACAATGTCTTTTAGTTGTAATCCAAACATTTAAGTGAATGAAAAGTTATGAGAAGGAAAAAACAAAATTATTATACAGGAAAGAGAAACAAATTTTATGAAAGAGAAAATAAATTAAGAGAGAGGAGAGAAACCAAATTTGTAGGAGGTTAAAGAGTAAATTTGTTTTGACTAAAATGCCCTTTTGTATTAAAAAAATATTTTATGGTTTTTAAGTGTATTCAATGGTTTTTAGTGTTTTTAACTATAATCTTGTTTTCAATAGATCTCATATATATATATATATATATATATATATATATATATATATATATATATATATATATATATATACTATCTATAATGCAGATTGGAAGGGTGACCCATTTATCAACCACGTACAACTATTTTATGCACAATGTACTGCTCTTTGATGCAGAATGTAAAGGGGATTTTAAGGGTATTTTGGACTTTTTGACAACTTTCAATTTGTTACCTTTTAGCCCATAAAAACGAAAAATGAGGCTTTTACATTTTAACCCCTACTAACACCCCTAAATCCGCAAATATGTATTTTTTTAACATTTAGGCTGCAAATTTAATGTCAATTTTGATTACGCATTCGTAAATAATATCATATAATTCGACGTTATTTTACAAACAATATGGTGTTCGTTTTTCCCAGAACCGATAAATATTTTTATAAGTACAAGTAAGTAAAGCATGAATGTACATCAACAACTAAATACAGTACAACTATAACAGTCCAGTTTTTATAAAAATACAAAAACTTCAACGAAATCTAAAAAGTCCAGTGCAGCTAATTTAAATACAGTCCAGCTTTATAGAAATATAAATACAGTCCAGATTGTAAAAATGTATTTACAAAACAGTACACTTAATTCAAGCAAAGTCCAGTTTTAAAAAAAAATAATTACAATCTAAAACAGTCGACTTTTTTTAGCAAATGACAGCAGATCCACCAAATGTACGTACCAGATTGCGCTACGTATGTTGACCTTGGCTGGTGCAGATCTTCACTCATTATCCTTCTTTAACCCATTTCCATTTAACTTGCACCATAACAGGCTGGCAAGGAGTGAAGATCAGTTTATAGCCAGCCCATTCATTAATTTTGATCAAAAACAATATTTGAAAGGAATCGAAGCGTACCTGCAGTTTCAGCTGCTGCTCAATCTGTTTATGCAGCTGCTTGGTCTCTGCTGCTGCTAGACAAAGTTGTCCGGATTCATCCTTACTACAAATAAATGTAAAATTCACTGCAACAATCTATATAAAACAACGCCGTGTGTAAATACCTAACCAAATTATACAAAAAAACATAATCCTGACCTTCAATTTTTAGCCAGTCCATCCATTTAAAGGTCTTTGATCACGAACAATAGTTGAAAAGAATGGAACAGTACCTGCACTTTCAGCTGATGCTCGATCCGTTAATGTTAGCTGCTAAATCCGTTGCTTCTGCTGCATGATCTGTTCTTCTGCTAACAGACAAAGTTGTCCAAATCCATCCAATCCAACCTTACTACAATCATTGCAACAATACTGCTGTTAAAACTAACAATATAAGTGATCAAATGGTACTAATAAATGTAAAGTTACCTTTAAAGTTGTGTTTGACCCGTGACTGCTGTGGTCAACTACATACCACCGTCGACCCGGCAATTTGGTTGCATGTTTCAACTTTATGCGCAATATATGTCTGCAGTCAAAACTAACAATATATGAGATAAAAAACTACTAAAATTCTGTTGACTGTTTTGAAAGTAATCCAAAATAACTTTTAAATTCGTTTTTTTACCCGTTCATTGTGTTGCAAACATATATCCGTCTACCCATGTAACAAAAAGTTACAAAAAATTTAAAAATAACAAAGTTGCAACATATATTTATTAAGAATTTAATTTGACTAAAAATGTAGTTTTTTAGTTATAATATATTTAAAAGCCCATTGCAACTTTTTTTCTGGAGGTTATGAGATTAGAAATGTACCAAATGGTGCAACTTCAAAATTAACCGATTGTATGATAAATTTCCAGCTCAAATGTGCAACAGTAGAAATGCACCATATGATGTACAAGTTGTCCAGACTTTTATTACCACACATGTAACATAATATTCAATAACAACAGAATTGATTAAAACCAATTTCTAGCATGATAATAACTAACTATAATATGTGCATTTATAATAACTATTTATTAAGAATTCAGTTTAACTAAACTCAATAATATTCAAATTTATAATAACTCTTTATTAACAAATCAGTTTGACTAAGAAACAGTTCAATTTGAATCGAAAATTTAGGGTATTTTTTTATTTGAAATGCAAACCAAGCGGGAAAAACAAAAGCTGAATACAAATAAACCCTAGCTGAATCACACTATAAATAGACTAAGAAACAGTTCATTTGTTTTTGCATACTTGAAATACAATAATTAGACACGGAACCAATCTCCAATAAGATGAAACACCAATCAATTCAGGTTCGATTATTCATTTATACGATAATATATCTATTTTTTATTTATATTTACTTGTTCTTATTAACAGTCTTATTATGCAGGAAGTGATTTATGATGATTTGAACTCAGAAAAAGTCAAAACTTCAAAGGTTCCTATGTTTAACTCTATCATCTTCATTTCCTTTTTAAACAAGTTCTCATTAACAGTCTTATTATGCAGAAAGTGATTTATGATGATATGAAATCAGAAAAAGTCAAAACTTCAAAGGTTCCTATGTTTAACTCTATCATTTTCATTTCCTTTTTAAACAAATGTTTGTAATCTGCTACATGTTCTTAATAAAAATATTACTTATGTAGGAGGTTGTTTTTAATACTAGAAAAACAGAAATACTCATTGATTCTTGCGAATTAAACCCACCAGAAAAAGATGCTTCAAAGGTTCGTTTTTAAATATTTATACATCTTTATTATTATTTAATAAAAATATAATTATGCAGGCTGATTCTGATAGTAGTGTTGAGATTATCAACCATGGATTAATGTTTAGTCCATACAAGTCCGATCTTGAACGAGAATGGAGTAAAGAGGTAACTCCACAATTACAATTTATTATATTTCTATAAATGTTTTCATAACAGGTAACATAAAAATTAATACATTACAGGATCAGATTTTTGAACAACAAGATAAGATCTATAAGAACAGAATGAAAAGGGTCAAAAGGCTTGACGAGGAGTGGAACTGGAGTGAAGTTATAGAGCTTGACGGTTCAGATGAAGAAGAAAAAAATCTTTTCAAGGCCTATACAAAGAAGAAAAGTCCACTAAAGATCCCAAGAGTTTCGATTCAAAAGCGAACTAGGCCTCATTTAGTTTGATGCTCTATATCTTAAAATTCGTTTTAGATTTGTTTTCTAGAATAAGTTGTTTCCTTAACATGTTTTATTTCGTAAGTTTAATCTTTTTATTTGTTTTTCAGCTTCTATGAATGAATAAAAAATGTGGCTTTTGTTTCATGAATAAATGAATTTATAGTTCCCAACAGAAAACTTTTTATGTTCGAGTAAAATATAATATTTCTAACAACTATTTAATAATACAAAATCAATTAAAAATAATAATATCAATCAACATAAGTATAGATGAAAATATAAGTTCATTATCTTATATAGTATAGATAAGACACATTACTCTGGAAAAAGGAAATGTGAATCCAATTAGACACAAACAAATGTATGTTTACAATAAAACATATAACTTTAATACTTAATACTCAAAAAACTACAATATTTTAGCTTTGCACTTTCATATTTCGTAAATAGCACATCACAAACTAATGTATGTTTAATTTTAATATTTTCAGATTGGATAATAATAGCACATCAGCAAACAAAAACATAAACATTTAAGCAATTGTTATACACTAAAAGTAAAAAAAAATAATCAGGTAGTATAGGAATTAAAAAACGACATATGTGAATAAATAATTATCATTTCAACTAAAACAACCTAAATTATATGTAAAATTCTGTTGAGAAAAAACTGTATATTTAATAAACATATAATCAGATTTGACTCTACTTGCTTGCAGAATTTTAGGGATAGACATCACCTTTTTAAACTTATAAAAGATAGTCTAGCTTTGCATTTCTCAACTCATATTAGATTTGACATTTTTTAATCAAAAAACTTAAGCAAGTAATATATCGTGTATTGAGCTAAAATTTTAATATTTCAGATTGGATAATAGCACATCAGCAAACAATACATAAACATTTTAGCAGTTTTTAAGACACTAAAAGTAAAATAGGCATAAATACAATGTATATATCATATTAGATTAAACAATTTTTAGTTAAAAAATAATCAAGTAGTATAGGAATTAAAAAACGACATATGTGAATATTTAATAATTAATAACATTTTCAAGATAAAACCTAAATTATATGTAAAATTCTGTTGAGAAAAAATGTATATTAAAAAATGTAAAATTCTGTAAAATTATCCTTTGGAAAAAACTGTTAATAGAAAATATTAATAAACGTTTATTAAGCAAGTGTTTGCAGTTTTTTTGGGATATACAACTTGTGTTTTTTTAAGTGGTTTAGCTTTGTACTTTCATATTTCATAAAAAGTTTTTATTTAAAATATAATAAACTTTTAACTATTTTTATTACTCTCAAAAATAAAAATGTGAATCCAATTAGACACAAACAAATGTATTTTTAAAAAACATAATTTTAATATTTCATAATAACACATCAGCAATAAAAAACATATAATTTTAATCGGTTTTTAGTCACTAAAATATAAAAAGTAAAATAGCCATAAATCCAATGTTTAAATCATATTAGGACTTAAAAAACGATATATGTTAATAATTAAAAATTAATATGACATTAATAATCTATTAAAAAGATTTACACAAAGAATATATCTATTAATAATCAGTTGACAAAAACTGTTAATAATAATTATTAATAATCGGTTAGTAAGGTACCAGTTTTGCAGCTTTTTAGGGACACATCAACTATGTTTTTTTAAATGGTTTAGTTTTGCACTTTAAGAATTCATAAAAATAGAACATTTTCAAGATAATACCTAAATTATATGTAAAACTGTAATGCAGAATTTTAGGGATAGACAGTAGTTTTTTAATTTTATATATATAGTTTAGCATTGCATTTCTTATTTCATAATAGCAAGTCACACAAACACAGGTACGTTTACAATATCAGTGAACACTAATATATATTTTTAACCTAATTTTACAAGCTCCTAACACTAATCGTATACACTGAACAGGAGTTTTGCTTGATTAAACGAAGACAAGGTTCAGGTATGATTAGAAGTTCATGTTTTCATTTTTAGGCTGCAAACAGTTTTTCACTCTGTTTTTATACTGATTAGCAGGTTTGCTTGATTACCCAGTAAATTGTTCAAGTGCTTTCACAAAGATTTCAACTTCTCAAACAGGTAAGTATTGTTTTTAAGATTAAAAATAACAATTTTGTTACATTTTTTTGTTATATTTAGTTTACAGATGATAATTATATTGTTTTTATGCTTAATATTGCAACTACAATTGCTTTTAGCTACTTGTAGGTTTTTTTATTTATTAAATGCATAACATAAGAATTTAGTTGATTCAAGAAAGAGTATACATTGTTTCTTATACTGTGTAAATTAACTAATTAAGTATCCATCATCCTAATCACATTAGCAGGAGTATTTTGGTAATAACTCTGACTTTCATGAAACAATTATCGGATATACCACGTCCAAAAACCAGCTAAACGATATCAGATTATACATACTTGTATTAATTAACAATTTCAATGCCAAAAACAATATAAACACCTACCAAATATCAAAACCTAGAAAAATCTATTTCAACAAAAGTTAATATCATCAGCATAACATATCTAATCTATCTATATACTAAACAAACAATCTCACCCAAAATCATATCAATAGCAATTATAAAATATGCAGCACCATTCAACAACCACTAATAAAAAACTTCAAAAGTTAAACAACGAATCTAAACAAATAAAATAAAATCTAAAGCAGTATAGCACGTTAGATCAATAAAACTGTTGTAATCTACTTTAAGCTGACAAATAGTTTCTTTCTTATATTATCCTTTATAGTAGCATATTATTAATAAATCTATTATCCAATTTAACTGAATATTTGTATAATAATAAACTTATCATTCAGTAATAATCTGGTAAAAGTTACTAAAACAAAATGTTCATTTATGGATCTACATAAAAATTTTTACAAAAGCTGCTTGTTATTCAACAACCAGAAATCAAAAACAGCATCATTTTGAGATGACAAATAATTAAACAGCTTGACAAAGAAACAAACACAGCTTTGAGTTTAACAATGTATACATATACACTTAACTAAAGCAGTTAAACACTTGAGCAAACAACATAGACCAATAACAATGATGTAACATGCTTTGAGTTGACAAATAATTAAACAGCTTGACACAGAAACAAACACAGCAACAAACAACATAATTAAGTGTTAAAGCTAACACCAATCTCAACCAAAATCTTTCAACATGTTAAAATTTACCAAAACATATATTTATCATACATGTTAAAAAAACTAAGCAGTCTTAACAATATACCAAAGTATCTCTGAAAAAAGTCTTTAAGATTTTATCTAACTTTTAAAAAACTGTAACATCTTAAACAAATATAAAACCCTACAAATAATCTATTTCGAAGAAATTTCATATCAACATCTTAAAATCTTAAGCAAACACTTTAAAACACATAAACATTATCAAACTATTACGCCCCATCGTTAATGATCCAACGTATCCGCACAATTAAAAATCAATCACAATCAATGTCAACGAAGCCTAGATGGAGGCCAGATTCCAAAACCTCTCTACTGAAGGTTGGACAAGCACATCTAGGGAGTTAGACACTTCGTATGATTGATTTCATTTACAAAAATATCATAAAAACAAGTTACATGTAAGACAAAAATAATGTATTTAAGTTTAAGACAAGTAGTCAATCTTCATATAAAACAAACAAAATGAAAATTAAAAATGAAATATACTAGCTAAAAGAACCTCGCCTATAGTCCAAGTTTTAACATCAGTGGGCAGTTGATTCCCGATTCCTATCGGAAACTCACTGGTGAAGGTACTTGCTACTGGTCAAAGGTTTATAGATGACTTACAGCGCTGTTTCATAAGTTTAATGCCTTACACCACGTTGTAAGTTTATTCTGTTCTTTTATAATGTTGTACACCAGTGGCCAGTTTAATGCAGATTGATAATTCATGCCTTAAACCAGTGGGCAGTTGATTCCCGAGAACAATAGGAAGCTCACTGGTTAAGGGACCCTACAACAATATTAAACAAAAATATTAGAACATACAACACACAAATAAAGGTCATTAGTATTTAAAACTTTTTTGAATTGACTCAACTATAATATAACTTACCAAGGTATATTGTTGAAGAAGCATCTTCGAAAGTCAAACTTTTAATGCGTGTCTCGCAAAATAGAACAAAAAATTATCATTCAGTAATAATATGCTAAAAGTTACTAAAACAAAATGTTCATTTATGGATCTACATAAAAAATTTCACAAAAGCTGCTTGTTATTCAACAACCAGAAATCAAAAACAGCATCATTTTGAGTTGACAAATAATTAAACAGCTTGACACAGAAACAAACACAGCTTTGAGTTTAACAATATGAACACTTAACTAAAGCAGTTAAACACTTGAGCAAACAACAATGACCAATAACAATGATGTAACATGCTTTGAGTTGACAAATAATTAAACAACTATAATCTAACTTACCAAGGTATTGTTGAAGAAGCATCTTCGAAAGTCAAACTTTTTATGCGTGACTCGCAAAATAGAACAAAAAATTATCATTCAGTAATAACATGCTAAAAGTTACTAAAACAAAATGTTCATTTATGGATCTACATAAAAAATTTCACAAAAGCTGCTTGTTATTCAACAACCAGAAATCAAAAACAGCATCATTTTGAGTTGACAAATAATTAAACAGCTTGACACAGAAACAAACACAGCTTTGAGTTTAACAATATATACACTTAACTAAAGCAGTTAAACACTTGAGCAAACAACATAGACCAATAACAATGATGTAACATGCTTTGAGTTGACAAATAATTAAACAACTATAATCTAACTTACCAAGGTATTGTTGAAGAAGCATCTTCGAAAGTCAAACTTTTAATGCGTGTCTCGCAAAATAGAACAAAAAATTAAGCTTATGAAGTTAGATTCTAAATAAAATTTTACTCAAGAGTAAAATATGAAAATAAAGAAAAAGTACCTTACTTCATCAGAAGATAATTCATGAAAGTAATGTCCGAGAGTGAATCAGATATATTAAATCATCAAAATACCTACAAGTTCCACATTACAAAATAAATAAGTTAATCAATATATTTAAAAGCATAATCTACATGATGAAATTTAAATAATAATTCAGAATCATACAACTTAATTAAGATTTACTTATCCAAACAGCAATAAAATTACCAAAGGCTCTTACATTGAATGCTAATTGTATGCTATTGATCATTAAACATAGATAACAAACTTTTCAAAACATTAGATAAGTTTGCATAACTTAAAAGCAATTAAACACAACTTTTCAATGCTTAAAAAACCAAAACAATTACACATATATAGCATAACTACAAATTGAATGTTGAATCAAACCCACAAAAACCCATATGAACCCTAATCCAGATGAAATAATTAAAAATAAGCACATATATTGAAAAGATCTACACTATATTGTAATAACAGTTAGCACATATTTTGACATCACTTTTAAATGACTATTTATTACCATATAAAACAGAGCAGATATGACTTACAGTTCTGTTTCAAAACTGTTTAAATTCTTTATAAAAAAACACACAAATTATTAAGCCAAACAACAAATATACACTAAAACTTAATACTTTTTATACTTAAACAGATGTATCTATTGAAATAAACACAAAAATAATCGCAACTCTCAACTATCAACTATAGTTAAAAGCAAATATTAGACATGCTAATTAATACTATAACATAAACTAATATACATGTACCAAATACACCATTTAGTTGTGTTCCATACCTATCAAGCTTACAAACCAACCAAAATTGATAAAAACTATATATTCTAACAGTAGTTAACATTTTTTGCTAATCATCGTATATAATCTTCACATATCAGACTTAATCTTCACATGACAGATAACTTATAATGCATTTAAAACAAAAACACTTGCTAATATTTAACCAATAACATAGGCATTAAGTTTCATTCATCCCTATCAAAACAACATAAACAGTTTCGCTTAAAACCTTTAAAAAAAGCAACTAATACCTTTAGCCAAACAACAAATCTGAGCTAAAATTTAAAGATGTTACTGTTAATAAACACAACAATGTAGAAACAACCAAAACGTATAAAAAATCAACAATAGAGGTTGCTAATCGTTTTACCTTCATACACTTACCATTTAATCGTCACCGTGAGTGTTGAAAGATGCATCAGTAAACCTTCGATATACCTACAAGTTCCACATTACAAAATAAATAAGTTAATCAATATATTTAAAAGCATAATCTACATGATGAAATTTAAATAATAATTCAGAATCATACAACTTAATTAAGATTTACTTATCCAAACAACAATAATATTAACAAAGGCTCTTACATTGAATGCTAATTGTATGCTATTGATCATTAAACATAGATAACAAACTTTTCAAAACATTAGATAAGTTTGCATAACTTAAAAGCAATTAAACACAACTTTTTAATGCTTAAAAAACCAAAACAATTACACATATATAGCATAACTACAAATTGAATGTTGAATCAAACCCACAAAAACCCATATGAACCCTAATCCAGATGAAATAATTAAAAATAAGCACATATATTGAAAAGATCTACACTATATTGTAATAACAGTTAGCACATATTTTGACATCACTTTTAAATGACTATTTATTACCCTATAAAACAGAGCAGATATGACTTACAGTTCTGTTTCAAAACTGTTTAAATTCTTTATAAAAAAACACACAAATTATTAAGCCAAACAACAAATATACACTAAAACTTAATACTTTTTATACTTAAACAGATGTATCTATTGAAATAAAAACAAAAATAATCGCAACTCTCAACTATCAACTATAGTTAAAAGCAAATATTAGACATGCTAATTATTAATTAATACTATAACATAAACTAATATACATGTACCAAATACACCATTTAGTTGTGTTCCATACCTATCAAGCTTACAAACCAACCAAAATTGATAAAAACTATATATTCTAACAGTAGTTAACATTTTTTGCTAATCATCGTATATAATCTTTACATATCAGACTTAATCTTCACATGACAGATAACTTATAATGCATTTAAAACAAAACCACTTGCTAATATTTAACCAATAACATAGGCATTAAGTTTCATTCATCCCTATCAAAACAACATAAACAGTTTCGCTTAAAACCTTTAAAAAAGCAACTAATACCTTTAGCCAAACAACAAATCTGAGCTAAAATTTAAAGATGTTACTGTTAATAAACACAACAATGTAGAAACAACCAAAACGTATAAAAAATCAACAATAGAGGTTGCTAATCGTTTTACCTTCATACACTTACCATTTAATCGTCACCGTGTGTGTTGAAAGATGCATCAGTAAACCTTCGAAATACCTACAAGTTCCACATTACAAAATAAATAAGTTAATCAATATATTTAAAAGCATAATCTACATGATGAAATTTAAATAATAATTCAGAATCATACAACTTAATTAAGATTTACTTATCCAAACAGCAATAATATTAACAAAGGCTCTTACATTGAATGCTAATTGTATGCTATTGATCATTAAACATAGATAACAAACTTTTCAAAACATTAGATAAGTTTGCATAACTTAAAAGCAATTAAACACAACTTTTTAATGCTTAAAAAACCAAAACAATTACACATATATAGCATGACTACAAATTGAATGTTGAATCAAACCCACAAAAACCCATATGAACCCTAATCCAGATGAAATATTTAAAAATAAGCACATATATTGAAAAGATCTACACTATATTGTAATAACAGTTAGCACATATTTTGACATCACTTTTAAATGACTATTTATTACCCTATAAAACAGAGCAGATATGACTTACATTTCTGTTTCAAAACTGTTTAAATTCTTTATAAAAAAACACACAAATTATTAAGCCAAACAACAAATATACACTAAAACTTAATACTTTTTATGCTTAAACAGATGTATCTATTGAAATAAACACAAAAATAATCGCAACTCTCAACTATCAACTATAGTTAAAAGCAAATATTAGACATGCTAATTAATACTATAACATAAACTAATATACATGTACCAAATACACCATTTAGTTGTGTTCCATACCTATCAAGCTTACAAACCAACCAAAATTGATAAAAACTATATATTCTAACAGTAGTTAACATTTTTTGCTAATCATCGTATATAATCTTCACATATCAGACTTAATCTTCACATATTAGATAACTTATAATGCATTTAAAACAAAACCACTTGCTAATATTTAACCAATAACATAGGCATTCAGTTTCATTCATCCCTATCAAAACAACATAAACAGTTTCGCTTAAAACCTTTAAAAAAGCAACTAATACCTTTAGCCAAACAACAAATCTGAGCTAAAATTTAAAGATGTTACTGTTAATAAACACAACAATGTAGAAACAACCAAAACGTATAAAAAGTCAACAATAGAGGTTGCTAATCGTTTTACCTTCATACACTTACCATTTAATCGTCACCGTGTGTGTTGAAAGATGCATCAGTAAACGTTCGAAACAACGACAAACAAACTAGGGTTTGTTCGAAACACCGACAAACAACAAACTGTTAGATCTCCCACCGGATAATACGGATCCGATGGCCAAAGATCAAGCCGGCAAAGTAAAAGGAGACGATTAGGGGTTGTCGGAAAAGAAGGTAGGGTTTGAACCGGAGAGAAAAAGAGGCGACAAGTTGTGGATTAGGGTTTGAGAGAAAAAGGATGCGACTATATATAGGGCCCATTGTTCTACCGGGTTAAAAATACCCGACCCGTTTTCTATCCCCTAACCCATCCGGGTTTTTAATTCAAAATTTTATAATAATTTCTTTTAAAAATCATAATTTTATAAAAAAAAACCTTATAAAAAGCCCAATTTTTTTAATTCAGACCCATATATTGATTAAAGTCATTATTTTGTCTTCAAGTTATATATCGTCAATATGCATCCATTAACTAAAAAAATTTTAATTCTTGAATATAGTAAAGATATATAGATTCTTACCTTATTCTAGCAATTCATTTTATTTAAACTCATTACCGATTTGTCTTCCAGCTACAACCGACCTTCATCGTTATGAATCCATCAACTAAGATAGTACGGATTAATGTCAATGCTCGTCGTACTACTTCAATCGATGATCTTCCTACAGACATACTATCTTCTGAGATATTAGTAAGACTTCCTGCAAAGTGTATCGGTGTATATAGGACCGTGTCTAAGCAATGGTTGTCATTGTTAAGTTCTAAAAATTTTATCTTACGGCATTGTCGTCACATCTCCACTTCCTATAAACAAATGTTTTTTTCTGTTGCTCTGTTTCAGTCGTCTGTCTTTCCCGTTACTTTTGATCCATCTGATTATTTGCCAAAAACCCTAATTCCACTACCAACAAATACTTATTGGTATGATGTTCGCGTCCTAACAAGCTTCGATGGTCTTGTATGCCTTTCTTTTCGCGGAACCCAAAAAATGATCCTCTGGAACCCATTAACCCACGCAACTAAATTCGTTTCCAGCACTCTAAGTCGAGGTAGATTCAAACAAAAAACAGATGCTGTCGGTTTGTATGTTTCTCCTTCGAATGAGTACATGCTTCTACATGCAAAACGCAGAAATGGCTCGATGAAGCTTTACAAATATTCATCTAGGTGTGACTCATGGCGCAAGATGGGGTTCGTCGACGAACGAAAGTACCATAACTACAAAATGTCTTGGTCTAACGGAACTTTCTTCCAAGGAGTTGTTTATTTTATTGTTAAAGTGGATGCTGCTGGTATGGGAAATTACTTATTTGCTTTTCACGTGGATTCCGATGAGTTAAAGTCTAAGCCAAAACCAGCAACCACAAAACACGACGGCGATGGGAGTTTAGTTGTGGTTCGTAACCAGCTTCACATGTTTGTTGCTAATAGTTTACCTAATTGGTCTCTTCACTTGTGGAGGATGGACGGTGAAAACTGGACGAAAATATGGGTTCGCCAAAACATTCTTCCACCGTCACTTTTTGGTCGCACCATTACGTACGTCGTTAGTACAGGCAAGTTTCTTGTGGTAAGCAGATCTGGAACTGTTTTTGAAATAGATACTACTAAGAATGGCATAGAGTGTTACCATCCAGTGTTTTCGGAGAGCAGTATACAAGGAGCTGTTTATACCGAGACTCTTATGTCGCCGGATTTTTAGTACCTGAAATCATATTTTTTCATGTGTTTTTTAATGTTATGTCTTTCATTTATTTCAACAAGATGATAAATCCAGTATTGTAATGTTGGTATGAATTTTTTGGTGTTTTGTATGTTTATGTAAGACGATAGATCATATCTTTTTTTACGTTTGTTTGAAGGTTTTTTTGAATGTTTATTTTTTATTCTGTTTTGCTATGTGATGGAAATGACTTTTAACCTAGATTTCGTCATGTTTATGTCTTTGTCTTTTGGTATAAATAAATTATACACGCTCATTACCAGTAGCTATACTATAGAATTAAAAAAATATATATTTTACTTCTTTTGGACTATTTATATTACTTAAAGTTAATTTAATGCAAACTTTTAATATTTGTGCCAACTTTTTTAAACTTATGTTTCTTTAAAGACCAGATTGTAAAGGTTTTTGTTTGGTGTTAATACTGAAGGTATAATTGGTCATGGATTCGCATATCATTGTTGATGACTTTACGTCGGTCACGCAAGAGTGCGTTTGGTATACTTTGTCCTTTGTTTGGGTCGACTTCGTATTGCTAAGCGCGTCTGGGGACAAAATTTTGATAGTTTTTCTTGACCAACACGTAAGATCCATTGCTTACTCTTATAAAGTTATAAAATAACATTACGTGCATGATTTTTGCCAACAATAGATTCGTTTTTTTAGAGACAAAGGGTCGTCGGTTTTATCTCGAAAGATTTCATGCAAACGTACAAAGACATGGATCTGGTTGGAAACATGTTTGTTCTAAATCGTTTTCGAAGGGAGAGGTTCGAATTCAAGGAGTGGCCCAAATACAAAAACTACCTATTGGTTTGGAGTGACTTCAAGGTTAATTTTAATGAGCGTACTAAACTTATACGGTTCTCAACTCATCATCCAAAAGGGTTACGCGTGTTTCCATTAGTGCCTAACATTAAATTTCTTTTGGAGAACAGTAGCGGGGTTAAAAGAATATATAGTACGTATAATTTTTTCTTTAATAAAGATAACTTTTGAGCCCATGCTACATAATTTTTTTTACAAAATATAAAAGAGCATTTATGGTTTTAGATGTTGTTGGGAAGATTGTCAAAGGAGTACGGCTTTGTGGAGAGAGTCGAATGTTTCTTAAAGATAATACGTAAGACATTTGAAGTATCTATACTATATAAATTTAAATCCTTTATTCATACAATATATTTTGTTCTTAATGTAATATATGATTTAGGAGTGGTTGATGTATACAATTGTCTTTATACGACCCGCCGGAGATTCATATGGTTAACACATTTCGTGCCATCATAGAAAAAGCAATTGTCTTTGTATCTCGGGTCAAGTTAATTCGTTTGCCGGAGGGTATGTTAGCCTCTGAACTTTTTAAATATTCAAAGATTCACATATATTTTTCGGTCCATGTCGTTCTCTATAACTTACACATCTCATTTTTCACTTATAGGGAATATTTTACGGTCAACTAAGTTCACTAAGGTTGTCGTTGAACCAAACATGTCGGAGGCTCGTTCTATTTCAGAGAATAATTTGTTCTTTTAGTTTATGTAGTTTGTTACCAACATTTATTACGCATTTATATAAGTTTATTTATTGAACTCTTTCCTTTTGCATCAGAAACCAAATTGATCGAACAAAACATCGATGTTCACAATCGCGATAATATTTAGTCGTTGACTGACTTGAATATAATTAGACAATCAATAAGAGCATTGCAGAATGAAACATAAAAATAAGTACCAGCGATTTAGTCACATGATCATACATTCAACAGAACTCACACGGTAGACATAAAAAAATAATATAAAATAATATATTCTTTTGTTACTATTTATACGTTATATATTATGTTGCTTTTCATACAAAGTTACATATAAATCTTATAAACAAAAAACTAACAACAAACTATAAAGATCAATATACACCATGAAACTTAGATGGCGAAAAAAAATCACAATTCTGATTAATTAAAGACAACGAAACCAAGATACTTCGTACTATACATGTTTTGATGGATATGACCCAAATATAATCTTTGCTTTGTTTTTTTGATTATGTCTGCCATACATAAATTGTAATAGATTACTTTACTTTAAATCTGTTCCAAGTTTGTTCGATCACATAGATATCTTAGTTAATTTTATTACCTACAAATATATGTATTGGTAAATCTACTATGTAACCGTACTGACAACGTAGTTTTTCGTCCTAAAAGGTATTCTTAATTTTAATATGACCAACGGGCAACCAATGGATCATAATGTCGTTTCCTCCTCAACTCCATCTACCTCACGAGGTCGCAAGAGAAAAGAGTATCAAAGACAACGATATTTAGACAAAGAGAACAAGAAAGTGACAAACGACGCCAGCGTCGGTGTCTCTCAACGCGCGCCTCTTGTATCACGTTCGACTAATCAGTCGTGTGAAAGGATTCCTTTAGGAGTCTTACACCTTAATAGCTCGACCAATCAAATAGGGGAGCGGGATAGAAGATTGTATGTTGCACGTAAAGATAAAGGAAAACAGATTTCAAATGATGCTGAGGTTTCACTAATTATATCGGACGATCAACCACCGGTGCGAGACATGAACATAGCAGAGGATCCATATAACTTTGTTTACAACGGTGTACCGACGGAGTCTCTCGTCTTAAAGGATCGGAGTTCCTGTTTGAAATGTTTTGCAAAACTATTCAAATATGAATTCCCAACCTTTTGTTGCATGAATGGCCAGACTGAATTAGCCCATTTAGATATCCCACGTGAGCTATACCTACTTTTCACGATGCAAAATGAAATTGGAGTATTGTTTAGGTCCAACATACGAGCTTATAACACCAATTTTAGTTTCGCCTCGATGGGAGTCACGTTGGATGAAACACTGAACAATATGAGGGACGGGGTATATACCTTTCGCGCACATAAAGGAATCTATCACAGGATTGACCAGTTAGTCTCTAGGGATGGAACTCCCAGGTACTTACAGTTGTACTTTTATGACCCCGAAACCGAGCTAGAACACCGGCTCCGATGGCCAAACCTTGATCGGAGTATTACTGATAAGTTGACACGTGTTCTTTCTACAAATCCTTACGTAATGACATTTCGTAGACTTTCCGAACTGGGTTCTCTAGACGAATATAGAGTCACCCTTAACGCTTCTGTTGAGGTTGACCAGAGGGTGTACAACCGACCAACGACTTCCGAGGTATATGATTAACATAAATTTAGATTTAGCCCTATGATTATTATTATTCTTAAAACACATATTCTTTAGGTTGCCGGTATATGGGTTGAAGGCAATGACAATATTTCAACATATAAAAGAAGTATTGTCGTGTACGGAAGGTCGGATCGTTCTCAAACTATTCAGCCGTACTTTGGATGTTACGATCCGTTATGCTATCCTTTGTTTTTTCCACGTGGTGAGTCGGGATGGCATCCTAACATACCACGAAAAGGGGTGTCAATCAGTGAAGTTAATAACCAGTCGGAGATCGTCGACGACGAGCCAGGAGGTACTATTAAAAATTGTGGTTTTTAAAAGATGAGTTATATTTTATAGTAATAAGTTGATCTTTTATTTACATCCAGGTGCTAACCAACCAAGTGGTAGGACAACAGTAGCGATGCGAGAGTATTATTGTTACAAGTTTCAGATTCGCCCGATCGAGAACTTAGTATTGTTAGGTGGTCGGCTGCTACAACAGTTTGTCGTTGATATTTACATAAAGATTGAGACATCCCGATTACAGTATATTGAGTACCACCAAAATGAGATACGAGCTGATCTATACCAAGGTATTGTTGATTGTGTGCATGCTGGGGAGGTTCAGCCAAACAGAGTCGGACAACGGATTGTATTGCCTGCGAGTTTCGTTGGAGGGCCTCGCGATATGCGGCGACGTTTTTTAGATGCCATGACTTTAGTTCAAGATGACGGACGTCCCGATTTTTTCCTGACAATGACTTGTAATCCTCAGTGGCCTGAGATATGTGATAACTTAAAACCTGGCCAAACTGCACAAGATCGTCCAGATCTTGTTTCCAGAGTGTTTCGTGCCCGATTAGAAGAGCTGAAGCATCAGTTGTTCAAGAAACGTATACTCGGTCATGTGAAGTCATACGTTTACGTCATCGAGTTTCAGAAGCGTGGTTTGCCGCATGCGCATTTCCTCCTTATCATGCACGCGGAAGACAAAATGGGTAACCCTGATCATTATGATAAGGTTGTGTGTGCAGAGATTCCTGACCCGGTACGACATCCGAAGTTGCACGAAGTTGTTGTTAAGCACATGATGCATGGTCCCTGCGGTGCTTTGCGGAAAAGCAGTCCATGTATGCAGGGTGATCCACCGATATGTCGGTTTCATTATCCTAGAGGGTTTAATGAACAAACGACGCAAGGAGAGGATTCATATCCTTTATATAGAAGGAGAGCCAATAATATTAGTGTTGATGTGCGAGGATCAAATCTTGATAACAGATGGGTGGTCCCTTATAACCCAAGGCTTCTTATGATGTTTAACTGTCATATGAATGTCGAGGTTTGTTCAAGTATAAAATCAGTTAAGTATCTGTTTAAATATGTTTACAAAGGCCACGACAAGCAAGTTATTCACGTCGATGAAGACGGCCAAGGTGTTATTAACGAGATAAAAAGATATCAGGATGCGCGTTACGTGTCTCCGCCAGAGGCCATGTGGCGTATTTTTCAATTCGACCTTTCAAAAATCCATCCTTCGGTGTTGGCCTTACAGCTTCATCTTCCAAATATGCAAATGGTTAGATTTAGGGAGAGTGATACGCTGGAAAACATTGTTGATAGGGAGTCAAACAAGGATTCCATGCTTACTGCATTTTTTAAAACAAACCGATCGCTCCCTAATGCTAGACAATATCTTTATAAAGATTTTCCTAAACACTTCACTTGGAATGCAAGCGCCCGTAAATGGAACGAACGTAAAGCTCAGGGACAACGAGGCCGTATTGTTGCTGCTAATCCCGCTGAAGGCGAAAGGTACTACTTGCGCTTGCTTTTGTTAAATGTAAGAGGACCTACTTCTTTTGAAAATCTTCGCACGATTGATGGTGTAACACACCCAACATTTCGAAAAGCGGCTCTAGAGCTTGGGTTAATAGAGAACGATGACAGTTTATCACAATGTCTTACGGAATCCTCTTTCTTTCAGTTTCCCGGTTCACTAAGAAGGTTGTTCGCTACAATAATGGTATTTTGCGAACCTGGTGACATTCGTAGGCTGTGGAATGAACACTTCGAATCGCTCTCTGAAGATTATCGTTTGCATTGCCAGAACGCGGAACGAGTACAGAATATGGTTCTTACCGACATTAGGGTTTTCCTACAATCTATGGGTAAACATATTTGTGACTTCGATCTTCCTGATATAACACAAGAAAACGTACAACACGCAAGTTCCCGTGAGGTGCAGGAGGAGTATGAGATAGTTGTGGATCCTGAACACTTGCGTTATCATAACGACCTAAATTCAGACCAGAAAAGTGTGTTTGACGAGATCATGTCACATGTGAATCATGATCGTCCGGGTGTATTCTTTGTAGATGGACCTGGTGGGACGGGGAAAACGTTTTTGTATAAAGCTTTGTTGGCTCATGTCACACCACGGGTAGGCGGGTGACGTGTGACGACTGATAATCAACGAAGTGGCGGAAGCGTACTTCTAATAAACCAAAGATTAAAGGAAATAAGCATGGCATTACTTCATTACATAATAAATATAAGTTTTATCCCGTCCACTAAGGACGTAAAACGTGGTTCCAAATATGAAACGACAAGTGTCTTAACCAAAATACATAATATCAAATAGTCTTTTAAGTTTAGCGGTAAAATAGTAATGCCATCACTACGGGTAGTCTTCTAGAATCTTCATTTCTAAATGGGTGTCCATGCTAGGTTCAACTTCAAATACCTGGAAACATGCTCAAAAGAAAATGGGTCAACTAAAAAGTTGGTGAGTTTCAAGTTTATGTTTCAAAAGATAATCGTTTGTAAAACAAGGTTTAATTCGTGATAAATCATAAATTTCAGTTTCGAGGTTTTCATATAAAGTAAAGAAAACAACATTTAATATGGTCTCGTGATGTTACACAATGAAATAATGTTTCGTGATGTTACACAATGGAATAATGTTTCGTGATGTTACACAATGGAATAATGTTTCGTGATGTTACACAATGAAATAATGTTTCGTGATGTTACACAATCAACCCTGTACTTAGCCCGGCTTGTGCCTCATCAAATACCAAAAGAGCCGGGACTAAGCCCAAATACATGTTCCCACTCTGCTAGTGCAAGAACACTCGTCTCATTCAAAAACCTGCCACATGCCGCGAACGACCCCGCAGGATCTCAGTGCGGACCCTACCTCTAACGCCATTGGTGTATGGCAAGTAGGCACTGCGCGTGGGGGATTCCCCAAGTAGTACTACCCATATAAACAAGCGGTCCATCCCAAAGATAGAATTAATGATCGTGTAAATAATTTAGCAGATAGAATCAGATACATCACAAATAGCACATAAAATAACTCAAAAATAGCATATCAAATAAATACACTTCAAAACTTTTAAAAATAGCATGCTTCCATCCCAAAACATTAAGTAAAAAGGGATTCATGAAACTCACCTTGTAAATATAGCAAAAAGTCACAAATAGCAAATAACTCCAACCTCGCTTCTTAGCAACCTATCGTAATGTGATGTACTCATAAGTTTTCAATTTATAGGCTCATATCTAACCATGTGCACTCCTAAGTATGTGACGTATTCAAACATTTCACCTTGCGGTGTTTGTTGTCAAGTTTTACAAAAATAAAGCTTCTTAAATTGGAAAGTCTTGGAGTTTTGGGTTCTTATTATTTATCACTTATCATTATATTTTCATGACGTGGACATGTTCTATGAGTCCCAACTCAGCCCCAAATATTATACTTGTTTTAGATAGCGCGTTTCGGGTGTCGTTAATTAATATAGTTACACGCGCCTAGTTTACAAGTTTTTAATGTTTAGTTCATTACCTATCGAGCTTTTCTTACCATAACTTTTATAACTTGTTGTCTACTGTTAGTCTATGTGTTAGTCTATGTGTTAGTCTATGTGTTAGTCTATGTGTTTAGTCTATGTGTTAGTCTATGTGTTAGTCTATGTCGGTTTATGACCTAGTAATAATCTCAATAGTTTAGGGTACCTAGATGTAATTTGGTTTTCTATATATTTGGTTGTAATCTTTTCAATATTCAATCAATTAAAGTTACCTTTCATAGTTTGATACATTTTTATAAGGTTTCGGTTCCAAATCAGAAAGATTTTCGGAGTTGTCAATATTAGTCCCTTAAGTTTCAAAATGACACTTTTAATCCCAAAATTTCGTATTTTGACGCTTTTTGACCCAACAAGGGTCCATACTCATTTTATAAGTCTAATATACTTATTTGAGTCATATTATAACCAGAAATTCCAGAAAAGTTTATATGTTATGAAAATACACGTTTCGGTTTTACCGGGTACGGTAAAACCGTCATATTACGCGTTAAAATTCCATTTTCTCAACCATTTGACTCAAGACTTCAAAAATCAGTATCATGGGCTCACATTAGTGTACATAATCTGCAAATAACAAGTTTTTAGGTTTTAAGTACAAAAATCTCAAGTTTTACACAAAACAGTTAAAAACACGTCTTAACCGTAACCGTAAGGTAAAATACATGGTTTCCCACTTTTTATGACAAAAATATGTTTTAGTCGTCATATACTACTGGAAAATACTAACTTTCTGATTTTTAACCCTTTTGATTAATTATTAGGATTTATTCACGAAAATGTGTATTTTAGTGATTATTTTCACTAATAAATTTGTATAAAATACATTTTAAGGCAATAAATCATGAAATTTATTTTATATGACTAAAATATGTTCATAAAGACCTGGAGATAATAAAATTTAAGTTTCATAATGTTTGGTGCAAATTTGTAGTTTTAAGGCTTACCGGGTGCTCGGTTTTTGTATCTTTTTACTAGTTTAATGCCCGTTTTGTTACATCCAACCCAAGTCACGATTTTTACACTATATTTCCAGCCCTTTTTCATATTCAAATCTGAAAGTTATGTTGGTGTTCATATTCATCTCTTTTTCGGGTTTTGAAGTGTTCAAAATCATTATTTACATCAATGTAATCTACATAGTTTTGTACCAAACCAACCCAAAACTTATTATATCTTTTAACCATGCTTATGAAGGGTTTGTTTACTGTTTTAAAAGGTGTTTTTACGTGGGATTTTATAGAGTTTCAAAACAAGGTATTAAATGGTGGAAACTAGTGCAAAAATGAAGGTTTTAAGGGTGTTTGGTCGTGTACCAACCTTGGTCCAAGCTTGGCTTCGAGATGAACGACTTGTGGGGCTTCAAGAGAGCTTGAAGGATGCGTGAAAGCTGCTGGTCGCTGCTGTTTCGTACGAAGGGATGAGTGTTTGCAAGATTTAAGTGTCGTAAATTAACGGAAGTAGCATTTTCGTTACCTATAAGCCTTAGAAATCGATGGATCACTTCAAAAACTCTTGTAGAAAACTTGAATGAGTGTTGTTGCAGGTTGTTGAGTGTGTTTTGTGTGGTTTTCGTATGGTAGGTTGAGAGAGAGAGAGATGAAAATTAATAAATGGGAGGTAGTGTGTTTGTAGAGGTTGAGTGTTTAGTTGGTGTGTTGAAAAGAGTGAGATGACTTATTGGGTTATGGTTTACGGTTTGAACAAGAAAAGTAGGTGGTTGGTGAGTTAAGTTTCTTTATTCTCATTGGACCATCATGTATGCTTGAGTGTAAGACTAGCTAATATAGTATTTGATATCTTTAGTCATATTTTGGATGGTGAGTGTGTTTCCAACGTACATGTATGTGTATACATGCATGCTACCACTTTTTGTCTAATATTACAAGTATGTCATGAGTGGGTAAATTTTTGTGGGGTTTAATTTTAGTTGGTGATATTTTTAGTGGTATTAGTTTAGTGTAATGTGAGTTGGACGAAAATTTGGATATATTATGGGGTTTTCATTGTGTTTTTGTGGTATAAATATTACCCCATTAATTTCATTGTATAAGTGACAGGAATTTTATTTGTTGTTTGATAAGAATAATATCGCACTAAAGCATTGTTCCACTATTGTCTCTAATGGTTTTGCTATCCTAATTCAAGGCATTAAAATAATCGTCTAATCATAAATAAATACACGTGTACGAATAATATTCGGGTATCACAAAAATAATATTTTGTCTCTTAAATATTCGTTTGCACTTAAAACATGGTTAGTTAAAGTAATCACAAGTAATTGTATGGTTAATAATATAATTATCTACTAATAACTAAGGTTAAGGTGGGACCCGATAGTCGGGTTGTCACAGCTCAAGTTCGTTCGCGCGGTCTTATTGCTCTAGCGACCGCCTCATCTGGTGCTGCCGCGAATAATATGCCAGGAGGTAGAACGGCTCACTCGAGGTTCAAAATTCCTATCACTCTTGACAAAAACTCGATGTGCGCGATAAAAAAACAAAGCGGTGCGGCTGAAATACTTAAGTTGGCCACATTAATCATATGGGACGAGGCATCTATGGCAAAATGTCAGGGGATAGAGGCCGTTGATCGAACATTGCAGGATATTATAGGCGTTAGTCTCCCATTTGGTGGAAAGATAATGGTAATGGGAGGGGATTTCAGGCAGGTGTTGCCAGTCATCAAACGTGGCACTCGCGCACAGATTGTGGACGCCAGTCTACGGATGTCACCTTTGTGGTCTGTGATGAAGAAGATGCGTCTGACCATAAACATGAGAGCGCGTACAGATCCGTGGTTTTCTGATTTCCTCCTGAGAGTGGGTGATGGGACCGAAGAGTCAATCGAAGGTACCTTTATCCGTATACCAGACGACATGACGGTTCCGTGCATAGATAAAAAAGAATCGGTAAAAGATTTGATAAAAGTTGTATTTCCTGCGATACAAGAAAACGTACGCTCTTCGGAATACATAATCAATAGAGCCATATTATCCACAAAAAATGAAAGTGTTGATGAAATAAATGATCAAATGATTGACGTGTTCCAAGGGGAGGAAAAGGTTTATTATAGTTTTGATGTGGTAGAAGATGATCAACACAACTTTTATCCTGTCGAGTTCTTGAACGCGCTAACTGTTAGTGGACTCCCGCCTCATAAGCTTCGCCTGAAGATTGGGTGTCCCATTATACTGTTACGGAATATCGACCCTTCACACGGTCTATGTAATGGCACACGGTTGATATGTAGAGCCTTCCAACGCAATGTTATTGATGCCGAGATAGCAGTGGGTCAACATGCAGGAAAACGAGTGTTTTTGCCTAGAATCCCTCTAAGTCTTTCTGAGGACGAAATGTTTCCGTTCAAGCTTAAAAGAAAACAATTTCCCATTCGACTTAGCTTTTCAATGACCATCAATAAAGCTCAAGGTCAAACAATCCCTCATGTTGGCGTTTATCTTCCGGATTCTGTTTTTTCTCACGGCCAGCTTTATGTGGCGTTATCAAGAGGGATATCACGGGGGAATACAAAAGTTTAAGTACACCCTGCTAGAGACTTCAAACAAAACGGAGTGTACACCTCAAATGTCGTGTATCGCGAGGTTTTGCATGATATGTGAAATGTATGTGTGCTATAACTTAATAATATGCTTTCATATGTTAACGTTTGTGTTTTTTATTATAACCTCAATGTCGTTTTTGATATATTTTCATTTTTTCAAACTATTATTATGATGTGCATACAAACTTATTTTATTTTGTTTTCTCAGGGTTAAAAAATCTAATATGGAGCAGATTAATGTTAACTTGAATGATGTGCCAGGTATTCTTAAAATTAAGGTTATATAAAACACATGATTTTTTGAAAACTTATGTCAACAACTAAACATTGTAATTTCAGAGAACAACGTTGCTCCAGCTCCAACGAATGAGGTGACAGTCAAAGAGGAGATACTTGTCAACGTCCAACAACAAAAGGATGTAAGAGGTGAAGCCAAAGAAAAGCCTGAAATCCCTGGTTTTTTCTGAAGATGATACTTGGTGGTGGGAAAATAGGGTTCTAATCGAAGAGCTGTGTAAGAAGTACGATTAATTTTCGTTCCATCTTCATGAACTCACGTGGATCATTTGTTTTCAGCTCGTATGTTAAGATTTGAATGTTACGTATTTAACTTATGGTTATTTGAATATTATCGTCTTCGGTTTTCATCTTCAATTGTTAATTACATTATATACATGTTAAGCTCCATCACCTAAGTCCATACTATAAAAATTTGTCGCCAAAAATATCGACCCCGCTGCATCGCGCGGGTACCTACTAGTATATATATATATATATAGGTAGGTTCAAATGAAAACAAACTTTATAATTAAAAACACTAAAAACCAAAGAAACTTATTTTCTTTCAATTTTCTTTTTAATAAAATAGAAAAGGTTACTAAGGTAATTTTCACTCCCTACTTATTTTTAAATTCTTAATAACTGATAATTATGCCTCGATTTGAACATTCAACATATTAACAGAATCAAATTTTGTTACAGAAAAATCGGCAAATATCCATTCATCATTATCTTCATTTATCTATTCATCTCTGCATAACCGATTTAGAATATAAAGTCTGATTTTGAAGGTATATTCTGATATATGTTCCAACTTGACAACAATCATGTGATAACTGTTAGATACGTTAATTGAGATGTGATTGGCATTTTTATGCATACAACCCACTCAAACAAGTAAAAACCAAAACAACATGCAACTTTACAATCCATAATACAAGTTTTCTAAAAAAAATAATTTAACCATGAGAACAATGTGGAAAATCCGACAATCATTCTTTAATAACTTCTTATTTTTCTCATCCCCTGAAACACTAACTTCAATCAAAACACTTTGTCGATAAATATTTGTTTTGAGGCGTAAGAACTTTAAAGGCATACTTTTTCCGCAGATCCTTAATCGTTTATTTCCTTTTCCTATCATCCAGATGAAAACCCATAGTTCCAACCCTTCACATGACTTTCTTGTTCGATCTCTGGGTTTCCAATTTTCCATCATATATCTTTCTTCATGCACTTCACAGTTAATATTAGTTAGTACACGTATGCAACAACCAATATTTCACAATATTGTACATCCACTTGATTCCTTAATGACATACTATACATCCACTGGATCTCTTACTTGATGACATATTCAGTTGTATACCATTCTTGTTTGAATAACAACCTACATATACAAAGAATAATAAAATTCGTTCAACGTAAAACTTTCAGCATAATATACATCTAGTTACACAAAACTTTTATAACAATACCTCCTGAATATATATAACATAACCGAAGGACCACGTGGGTAAACTTACATACACGTACTACCATATTAATAACTAAAATACAACCCGTATACTTGGATCAAATAACTAACCCTGCTAATAAATGAACAAAATACCTTAATACACATATCTAAAAGCACCAAACACTAATCAGACACCCACATACCCAAATACTTTTAACATTAACAAACAAATCTAAACTTACATGTTCAAACAAAATATCAAATACACATATACGTACATTATAACATCCAAATAAGTATCAATAACTCTAATTCAATACATATACGTACATTATAACATCCAAATAAGTAACCAATATCAATACCATGAACCGAATACTTATACCAACTGAAACTCCTACACCCGCAAATCAAATTTAAACCAAGTTTTGAAAATCTTTCAAAATTGATTTAACCGCTTATATATTGATTCTTTTAATGATTTCTGTTTGCTTGGTTCTTTTAACACACACAACAATGTAAACATATGTATATTAATAAAACGCGGTCCCAAAATTAAATAGGTCATACATTTTAATTTAGATTACACAAATTTATAGTTGTCACTACATATACGTATTCTACTTACCCATATCAATTACAAATAGAGAAAATGAGTCAACGACCAAAACTAATCATATCATACAAGTCACGGTTGATGGCCTACAGGAAAGTGCAATTAGTAAAGCTAAAAGATTTTGACCAAGACTACAATATTTTGTATCAATAACAATAGTACAATACATATAAGTACACTATATAACATCCAAATAACATCACTCTGTTTCAAACCTCAACACCCAAAACACAAATTTAAACTAAGTTTTGAAAAACTTCAAAAGTAATGTTTTCGGTTTGATTTAGTTTTGGTTGATTTTGTTCCCTTTCAAATAATACACACATACAACAATGTACACATACGTATATTAACAAATCCCAGTGACACTATTTCAAAAATTTACAGTTTGTACAACGTATACATATACGTATTCTACTTACATATATCAATTATAAAATAGGGAACAGTCGATATGTTGTCCTAGTATATTAAACATAGATTATACGTGTACGTATACTACTACATTATACACACCGTTGACAGAATCAACCCCCAAAACAAGTACTAAACTATGTTTTCAAAATTCAATAACACCAAAATTAGTTTTATTTGAAATCCGGCTCACATAATCTACCCCTAAATATTGTAGACATGCAAAATGATTACGCACCAACTATTGAGTACCAAAATCGGATCACTTATATTTTTTAGTATTCAAACTTGTTGAGTACCAAAATCGGCTCTCTTCTATGACTGTAATACAACATATACGTATGTGTATGAAACCTTAAAAAAATTTCATATTTGGTAGACCAGCTTAGTTATGCAAATTGTTTTAAGTACCAAAATCGGCTCTCTTCTATGATTGTAATACAACATATACGTATGTGTATGAAACCTTAAAAAAATTTCATATTTGGTAGACCAGCTTAGTTATGGAAATTGTTTTAAGTGTTGGCAATTTGGCATGTTTAGCCTATAAACAATAACACCTTAAGAACCTCAAAACTAGTTAACAATAAATTCAAATGCAATACTCACGGTGCAGGCTGTGATGCTGGAGCATCCACTAGAGCTGTTGCTGGTGCTTTTTCTTGAGGGCCCTACACAGGGGCGTACCCTTTAAGGGACCAACGGGGGCGTCGGCCCCTGCGCGTTTTTTGCTCCGACATACCGATTTTTACCCCGATACCTTAAATTTATATATATTTACTGATTTCGCCCCCGTGTAAAAAAATTACATGTGTTTTATATATATTGAGCTCGCGGCTCGCCCCCGTCAATAATGAACGACACGTATACTAGTTGCTAGTTGGGCCATTACTCCATTACAAATTAAATCCATAACAATTTAAACCTATTACTCCATTATAATTTACAATTGGGTTGGGCTAAAAAAACCAACTAAAAACACATATACCCTTTTTTTGTGTCATGCATCAAATAGTAATGTCGGATTTGAGTGCTCGTACAAGTCTACTAACTATCGGCCTCGTAAAAAAGATGCATGTTACATTTGAACAATATTTTAAGACTAGTCTTCGCAATAAGATGTCAAATGAGTATCTTGCGGATAGCTTGGTGATTTACCTGGAAAAAGAAGTTGCTGAAAATTTTGTTTCCGACTCTATAATCGATCTTAATGTCGTCGGGTAGCGTTGTAATTCTTTTTTAAAGCACTCACCGTTTTTCTCGCATTATCATATATATTTTAGGTATTTGTTTTGTTAAAACTTATCTAGTTTTTATATGTTTTAGTTGAATCATTTGTTTGAATGAAGAAATTTAGATATTTAGTGTTGTTATTGTTTGACCCGACCCGAATCAAATCTTCGACCCGAAAATATAACCCGAAACATAGTGATAAAAAAAAATTACGTGTCCTATGATTTTCAGCCCCCGTGCTGAAAATGTTCAGGATCCGCCACTTGCCCTACATATAGTTAAAACAAACATCAAGGCAAATACATATGAAAGTACTTACAAGATGAGCTTGGATCTGAAACGCAGATCATACTATGAAACTTTATAATATACATGAGCCAAACGTTCCTTTCTCCGTGCCAACTTCCTTTCCTGCTGGTTTTTTGCTTGGCTCCCTTGGCCTTAAACTGCTAATTCTGTAAGTAACAATTGATATTCGGAAAACACTTAAAATCCGACTAAATAATCCAACCCCCAAATATTGTACACATACGTATGTTAATATAAACAACAAATTTAGACATATGTATATAAAAAATTCACAATTTAAACAACATATACGTATACGTATTAAACTTAATTTTAAACCCAGAAACTTCAAAATATACACATAACATCATTGAATTTAAAATTAGAATAAAATTCGACATCTATGTATGCATTGAATCTTAAACATTCGACATTTATATATGCATTTGAAAAACAATCGTAAACTAATCACATCTTAATCGATCACCAATAAACGTTACTAACCTGTAGGTTTGCAAATCACGCAGCAGTGTCTTCTTCCTCTCGTCGTTGTTGTTTTGTTGGATTTTTCGATCGATCACTTTAGAACTCAGTAAATTGATTTTGGATTTTAACCTACTTATTGCGTTGGGATGGAGTAGCAGATACGTATATAGGGTTTTTGATTTGAATCAAGTAGAATTGGAATAAAACTTATTTTTAATTGGACTGTATAGAAAGTTAGGTTTTGTCATACCAATATTGCCCTTCTCCTTTTAACATTTACACAAATAATTCCTTTTAATTACAAAACTGCCACTAACATGTAAAAAATTAAAAGTCTTTGGTTTTTAGTGTTTTTAAATATAAAGGTGTTTTCAATGGATCTCACCCCTATATATATATATATATATATATATATATATATATATATATATATATATATATATATATATATATATATATATATATATATATATATATATATATATATATATATATATATATATATATATATATATATATATATATATATATAGGAGGAGGTTCATTTGAGAAGGCTCATATATTGCAAGAAGAAAAAGAAGAAACTTAAATCACTAAAAAAACTTATCAATAGTTTAATTTTTTAAATAAATTCACTTCCTACATACAAATGTGTAATGTATAAACTAAAAAAAATCATTACAATATTTTTTACGTATGTATTTTTAGCGTTTTTAATTTACCTACACATGTGTAGGTTATGTGACCTACACCTGATTTCCACATGTGTAGGTTTAATAAATAAACGAAATATATTCAATTTTATTTTTTGAATATCAAAATTAATGAATAAATATTGCATTTCTATCATTCTTTTGTATGTTAAAAATGTTTTTGGTTGAAAAAAATGAAGAATTTAGCTATTTCTTACACTTCTCGCAATATTTGGTCTTCTCAAAAGAACCCTCCCCTATATATATATATATATATATATATATATATATATATATATATATATATATATATATATATATATATAGAGTTAGGTTCAAATGAAAACAAATTTTATAATTAAAAACACTAAAAACCAAATAAACTAATTTTTGATTAGTTTTTGTTTTTATAAAATGCATAAGGGTATAATAGGAACATTTAATTTTTTGAAGTGCCATGAAATCCTCAAGATCTTTGACTTTTTAATAACTTCCCACTATTTAATAACTTCCCATTAAAAACTCAATCCCATCTTCATTTTACTCCTCCAACCACAACTGCCACTTTTCCATTTCCTCCTCGTCGGCGAAGATCACAACCCACCGTCCTCCGTCACCCATCAAGACTTCATTCGCTACTATTGTAGTCTTAACCCTTCTCATGTGCTACCCTCTAACCTTATCATCACGTTTTACGACCCCATCCACCATCAAACATTGCCACCTGCTCCAATCGTCTCTTTCGGAAACCTCCAACACTGACACCAGCAAATCAAATATGATTTGTTGTGTTGTTTAGAGATGGATCAAGTTTTGAAGTCGAATTGAAGAATATGGTGTGTTACGTATACGTATAATTAGTTATTTTATACGGATGGGTCGAGCAGTTTTAAACACGATGAACATGACAAGTGTTGATGTTACGTATACGTATAAGTTATTTTATACGGATTGGTCGAGCAGTTTTAAACACGATGAACATGATGACAAGTTTTGAAGAAGATGGTGTGTTACGTATACGTATATGTAACATTGATCAAGTTTTGAAGTCGAATTGAAGAAGATGGTGTGTTACGTATACGCATAAGTTATTTTATACGGATGGATCGAACAGTTTTAAACACGATGAACATGATAAGTGTTGATGTTACGTATACGTATAAGTTATTCTACAGTACGTAACATCATGACAAAGAACCTGTAACAAAAAAAATATGTAAATTAAGAGAGAGGAGAGAGAAATCAAATTGTTGGGAAGTTATTGTCTCTGTGACTAAAATACCCTTTTATCACCACTATCTTATAATTAGCAAATAATTACTAAAATTAATGATTTCTTTGGTTTTCAATGTTTTCATTTATAATTGTGTTTTCAATAGATCTCACCCCTATATATATATATATATAGTGTTACCTTCAAATGAGAACCAAATATTTGGAAAGAACTAGTGAGAACCATATAAGCCATGTACTTATTGCTTCAATAACAATGGTAAAGTAAAAAGGTATTGTTTTATAACTATTGTTAATCATTTCTTCAATTTTTTCACCTCTCTCCTCGGGTTTTTTAGAAACTAAAATGTGTGCATATTTGCATATATAATGTGGGTGCATATATGCATTTCAACAAAAAACGATACGAATCATTTTTTTTATAAATAAATCTTATAATTGGTAAATTTACAAGCATTTTTGTCAATTTAGATAATAAAAAATATAACAATTAAGTCGGTTCTCACTCGGTTCTTTCCTAAAAATGAGTTCTCAAATGAAGGTGCCCCTATATATATATATATATATATATATATATATATATATATATATATATATATATATATATATATATATATATAGAGGTTCATTTGAGAAGACTCATATATTTCGAGAAGAAAAAGAAGAAACCTAAATCGCTAAAAAAACTTTTCATTTGTTTAATTTTTTTAAATAAAATCACTTCCTACATAAAAATGTGTAAGGTATAAACTAAAAAAAATCATTAAAATATTTTTTACGTATGTATTTTTAGCGTTTTAAATTTACCTACACACGTGTAGGTTATGTGTAAGTAACCTAACATACACATGACTTCCACATGTGTAGGTTTAACAAATAAACGAAATTTATTAAATTTTATTTATTGAATATCAAAGTTAATGAATAAATGTTGCATTTCTATCATTGTTTTATAAGTTAAAAACGGTTTTGGTTGAAAAAATGAAGAATTTAACAATTTCTTTTTCTTCTCGCAATATTTGTTCTTCTCAAATGAACCCTCCCCTATATATATATATATATATATATATATATATATATATATATATATATATAAGCACTCTCTATTAAGAACTCAATTTAACTTGAGAACAAAAGGTACACTTTTTAAACAATCACATAATTTCTTGATTTTAATTTTAAATTATTTAATTCTAATATGAAAAAGGGCAACTAGGTCATTTTAATTTCCTTATTTCAGGATAGTGGATGCATAACCGTTTCTAAATTTTATTAAAAATGAACGCTTATTTTCTCTCATCATATTCTTCTTTTACATGCCCCCACCCCATTTATATTACACAATACTTAATAGATTTTTTCACACATAAACATAATCATCACCACCATGTTTAACGCCATTATTTTTTTTACTTTTCAAAATCCTTATATATACCTAATAACATCACAAAATCTCCAAATCCATTTCATCGGAAACTATCATTAAACCCTTTTCATCAAATCCAATCAACATCTAAAGTTCAACAACAAACGCCTGTTTTTTATCTCTGGTTATCGTGGCGATGTTGAGTCACTGAAACAGCCATTGAAGACACTGTATCATCTGTTGAACTAGTATGTTGTGAACTTGAACCTTGAATAACTTGCTGATGAGATATTGGAGCTCTATTGAGTTTGTGAGAAGCGAACCTGTGTTTCGTGAAGTGGGGAACATGAGGTTGGTGGGTAGGTCTAATACGGTAACTCATAGAGGACCTAGGATGGTACGAATACGAAGAATAATGAAATTGTGATTTATTAATTTTGTATTTAAGGTTTCGATGATAGTGGAATATGAAGAACTAGAAGAAGATTATAAAAAAATACGAAGAACGTTAATGGGTACGGTCACACACTTCGATTGCAACAAATGATAGTAATATGAGGAATTTCATTTACGTAATATGCATATATGCATTTATACACATATGATTTGTCGTTATTACCCGGTGTGATTTCTATGAGTTACCAGAAACTTATGTTTTGACGGAACTAGAAAAAAGCAACAAAAATGGTAGATGGTAATTGTGGTCTTGAGAATGTAAGGGTGAAGCATAGTGGTGGAGCATAGTGATGAAGTTACAGTTTTGTTTTCAAGTTTTAATATTTTTGAATGGAACACTAGTTAGATATGTCGTTTTGATGGTTCATTATTTATCATGCATATATATTTTGCAACTTGCCACAAGTATGATTCATACAATTGTTAAATCTTGATTACATATATAGTTTTTTTCCTTCACAAATGCACATATGCACTTTTTAGTAATGCATATATGCACATCGCTCCTTTACACAGATGCATAGTGCAACCTTTACGAATGCAACAATAGTCATACCAGATTTGTGTAAATTAGTTATGTAAATTTGGGAGTTGAATTAGAACGTATATGAGTTCACCATTAAAAAATGTAAAGTATGCAATGATGTACACAAACATTACATGCATCAATGCAACACAAACAATAGATACACCAATGCACCTTTACCAATAGTTGCATTAATGCACCTATATATATCTGTTATTATTCTCCATCACATATAATATGCATCAATTATATCCAGTGTATTTATTTTCTTAACAAATGTGATTACACACATATATATATATGTGAAATTCTATTGAAAATTGCCATAAATCCTTGTGTTTCAATTAATTTCTAAGTTACAAAAATGACATAACAAATATCTATTTATTGGGATTTATGTAATTTTTATACATTTGGATTCATAGATTGAATTGATGTTTGCAATTATTTATATTTAATTGCTCGCTTTTTAGAAACTACGTCTTTTTATTATAACAATTTTTTATTGTAGATTAAAACAAGTCACTCAAAACAAAAGTAGTTTTTAAGCCCATGATCTTGATCGGTAGTTACTAAATAATTACCAAATAATAATTTACCATAATACCCTTTTAATTGTTTTGAATGATCCCTCTCTATAACCGTACAATTCAAAATATAAAAACTATTTTTGATTTAATTAATTAAAAACAAATTATATGATTGATAGAGAAAGTGTACTTTTGTTCTCAACGTACATTGGGTTCTTAATAGAAGAGTAAATTACAATTTTACGTCTATATAATAAGGCAAATTACGGATCGTGGCCTTTATTTTAAATTATTGCACTGGTTGGCCTTTATATAAATTTTTCTCACGGTTTAGGGCCTTTAAGTTAACGGCCGTTAACTTTTTTGGTTAAGTCCCCTCATGTGCAATGCACATGAGGGTATTTATGTCATTTACCATTAAAGGACTGCTATTGTAAAATTAAAATTATTGTTATTATATATATATATATATCATCATCTTCTTCCTAATAAGATCTAACCACCACCATCTCCCACCATCCTCTCCATAAACCAACACCCACAATACCAACACCACCCTCACATTCGGACAAGGTCTCAATCCGACAAATTCAGTAAAGTTCTATACAACTCTAGAGACTTTTGAAATAAACCCAATCAAATAATCAAGTGTAATAAAATACAGAGAGATGAGCTATTGTTTAAGTGTTGATTAGTCAACTCTACTTTTTTAACAACTTAAAAGGGTAAAAAATAATATGGCCCTTTGGATAAGCAAATAAGATCCACACACTGCTACATCATATAGACATATACTATATCAAAATGATTACAATCAACATGAAAAAGGCAGGAAAATTGGAAAAAGATGAGTGATGATAAAACAGTATGGTTGAAGATGGAATTGAGATGGGGTTTGGGTTTGGTTACCATGACTTGCAAACAGCGATGCAGCGAATGAGCTGGATGAAATCAAGGAAGGAGAAAACGGTCATGATCGGGGATGAAGATGACGAGTACATGACAGATGACATAATCAGAGATGACGAGTACAAGCATGAGTAAGTGTACACGCGTTGGTATACGCATCGTAGTTGGAGATCTTCGATCAAGTTGTTAGGTTGTTATTTGCGTTCCGGTGTGTGAAGTTTAAACTCCGGTGAGTTGTAGGTTTACGGTGATGATGTGAGGGTGGTGTTGGTGTTGTGGGTGTTGGTTTATGGAAAGGATGATTAATGGTGGGAGATGGTGGTGGTTGGATCTTATTAGGAAGAAGATGATTTATATATATATAATAACAACAATATTAATTTTACAATAGAAGTCCTATAATGGTAAATGACAGAAATACCCTATATGAGGGGACTTAACCAAAAAAGTTAACGGTCGTTACTAATTAAAAAGGCCTAAAACCGTGAGAAAAATTTATATAAAGGCCAACCAGTGCAAAAATTTAAAATAAAGGCCACGATCCGTAATTTGGCTTATTATAAAGGCCAAAAAATGTAATTTACTCTTAATAGAATGATCCATATATATATATATATATATATATATATATATATATATAGAGTGAGGTTCACCTACATAGTATTAGAAATCTAAGAAGGCTAAGAAACAATAAGAGATTGACATGTGTCATCTAGGAAAATTAGGAGAGGGGGTATTTTAGTTATGTCCACTTTTTTAAATATTCTCTCTCCACATGCAAGTCACATGTCAATTCCCCCACTTTTTTTAAACGTTTATAACTTTCACATACGACATTATTTTTTTAAACACATTACACCATAAAAACGAGCACTTTTTCCTATTTAAAACGCGTATAATTTTGATATATAAAAAACGAACTTTTTTTCACATTTTTTCAGCTCATTGTGTCTTCCGTCAGGTCATTGTGTTTTCCGTCAGGTCATTGTGTCTTTCGTCAGGTCATTGTGTGATTGTGTCATCCGTAGGGTTGTTGTGTCATTCATCGGGTCATTGTGTAATCTTATTTGACAAGTATTACACAATGATCTAATAATAATTACACAATAACACAAAAAGTATTTCAAAGATCTTCCTCCCATATTATCCTCCTTCAAAAATAAATAAACAAAACTTAAAAAACTACTATTTTCTCATTGTGTTTTTTTTCATTGTGTCTCATTTAAAAAATAAAAAAAAAGTTATTTTTTTTAATTTTTCGTTTATTTATTTTTTGAAAGAGCAATACATGGGGAACAAGGTCTCCGAACCACTTTTTTAAAATTTTATTTATATTATGAGTTAGAATTTTTTTTTAAAAGTGTCATTGTATCTTTGTTTACCATTGTGTCATTTTCACATTTTGTAACAAAAAATGACTTTGTCTTTGAACATTTCACAAACACATATTAACAATTTATAACACGGTGATAATTTCTAAACACATAAGATGACACAACAAATATTTAAAATAAGATGATATTACATAATGACTTAAGAATGAACCGATAAAAGTGATATTTCACTAGTTATAATATAACACAATCACATGATATTACACAAGGACTAGACAAGTGCCGAATTTTTTTTTGTTATTTATATATCAATATTATACGCGTTTTAAAGATAACAAAACGCTTGTTATTTTGGTGTAATTTTTTTAAAAACATAATATCGTATCCAAAAGTTATGAACGTTTTAAAAAAAGTGGGGGAATTGACATGTGCCTTGCATGTGGAGAGAGAAAGTCAACAAAAGTGGCTATGACTAATGTACCCTTCCACCAAATTTTTTTCTTACAAATTGATCTCAACCATTAAAAGAGAGATCTAAAGGTCACAAATCCTTCTTAGCCTTCTTAGATTTTCAACCCTATGTAGGATAACTCTCCTCTCTCTCTCTCTCTCTCTCTCTCTATATATATATATATATATATATTATATGTCGAGCGTTACGTTATTTCTCGTCATTATTATTATGAATAAATGTATCGGATTTGTACGTTATTCTTATATTATTTAATCGATCGTTTTTGTCTCGCAAAATATCTATATACGATTTATAATATTAAATCTCAGGGGTTGTTTGTTTTACCTCTTAATGGTTCAGTTCAGTGCTTAATCATTCAGATTCAGCATTCAGAGTGTTTGTTTCATAAAAAAGAGCCTCTGAATGGTTCAGTTAAGTGCTAAATGGTTAAGATATTGAAAGATGCTGAATGAAACTGAATGAAACATATACCAAACTTAACATCACCTGAAGTTCTACCTCAATATCCCTCCAATTGATAGAGTCTCTTAATGGTTCAGACCTCTTAACCATTCAGCACTTAATGATTCAGATTTTGCCAAACAGCCTCTCAATATATAAATATAGTTTATAAAAAGTGATCTTATAAAAATTGTTAAAAGAAAATGGTTCTAAGTCTCGAAATAGTCACTTAACGTCATAAGCAAGCTAAAGATATAAAAAAGTCACTTATATAAAAGTTACGTCTCAACTCGGTTAAGTTAGATAGTTAAAATAAGTATTTAATTAACTTTGTGCCAAAACTGTCATTTCTTAAATTTATATTTAAAACTTATGTTATCTAAGAAATAATAATAAAACCATAAGGGGTCATTTTGTAAATTTATAAAAAACCCAAACCAATTCCCCCCGTGTCCCGCATTTCCGACCACCATTATTCCGGCCATTTGGCCGGAAAATCCTCGACTCCGGCGAAGCTTTTACGCGTTTTTAAACCTTCCAAATATGCCGAAAAACACCCTAAAACTTTCCTTTAATCGTTTTGAACCTTTACCCGCCTTATAACGCGTTTTAACAGCTCAATTAGTGTGGATTAATTTCGTGATTTCAAACCGAAATTTCAATTTCCGTAATTAGACACCTACTCGACAATTAAATCCTTTCATAACATCCTATACACTGGATTTACACATAGCAATCACCAAAACAATTCCTTTGTCTCTGCACTTCACTAATCGATAAACCAAAAAGATATTTTCCGGCGACTTAGTTTTTCACCACTTTCCGGGCATCATTTCAGGTAATTGTTAGGTTAGTTTTAATCCTCTCAATCATCTACATCTTTCTAAATCATCAATTTCATCTCATTTCTGTTCCAGATTCGTAAAATTCCTCAAGAACAGTCGACTCATTCTCCGGTTCGAATTCGTATCAAACCTTCATAATCAAGTAATTTTCTTATATCAAAATGATCGTGATCTCATGGGGATTAAAAACCCTATGTTTGTTTTAACCTTGATTTACATATTGAAAACGAATTTGGATGATCTTTGTTCTAGGGTTTTAAATGGAAATGAGTATTGTTAGTTGTTAAAAGTTAAAACCATTTAAAAACGAATTATATAACAAAAGTTGCATCTGGTCTGGTGGTAAGTTAATGCTCTTGATTAAGAGATGGTCATGGGTTCGTGTCCCTTGACCAGTTTTTATTACTCTTTTATATTTTATATACTTAAACATTTAATTATACTTTTCTAATAACCAAATATAACATATTCAAGTTAAATATATTTTAAAAGTATAAAAACTTATAAATAATGTTTCATGGCTATTAGTATTATACAAACATATATTAAATACAATTTCAGGATTTAAAAACTTATATTTTTTTTACCCATTTAAACATTAAACTATATGTTCATATAATCTAAATAACATCCTTTCAAACTAAATACATTTTTAAAGACTTCAAAACTTATAAATCTAAATACATACTAATAACACAAATTACATGTTTATAAGTATTTTAAAGTTGTACAAATGTTTGTTTAGTAGAAAACTAAATGGATTCGCATAAAATATTTACAATACGAAAATACTATTACGTTTGGTACCTAAATCACAATTCGTATTTCAAAACCCTATTTCCCAATTTGTACTTTAAAATCCTAATTTCAATTTATAATCTAAAACCCTAAATCCCAAATCTGAAACCCTAGATCTCGGATTTTTTATTCTTGTTACTATTGTTTCGTTTCTAAGTTATGGTTTTTCCCAATTAAATAGGTGATACTAATATTTGGGCAACCCTCGGTTCGTTATATATAGCTGCGTTCTATTTCGGTTATCTATTGCATTTCAAGGTGAGTAAATTCACTCCCCTTTTTACTTTTACATTTGGGGCTGAAATATGTTCAATTACTATACAATGTTTTCAGTTTTCTAATTGTTTTTCAAATGAGATCATTAAATGTGTTAATCTTGTTCCGCGGCAAAATGCAATCCTTATGTGGTAGTTTAAAGTAGTATTGTTACTTAGTAATCCCACCGGTACAATGTTGGCGCTAATGGTTTGACAAACCCACCTACATGTATTTTAAAATAGGTGATTTAAACCCGGCCATTCAATATTTTAGTTGCTATTCAATGTTACAAGTTGCTATACGATAATACAAGTTGCTATGTTATGTTGTTATGCTATATACCTAAGTTGCTAAATAATTATTGATAACTATTATATCGAGACGGTTACGTGACGGTTGCTAAAATGGTTATCTTTAATTAATAACATAAGTTGGTTCCTCATGACAAATGATTACAAGTTACTATACAATGATGGTTTCGACGTGTGTTCAAGGTGTCATGGTCGAGAATGAAATAGCTATGCATGTAAGATTGCGCAGCATATTATGATGATATCGGATTTCTTTATTATTGTTATGTATCAATTATGGTTTACTTACTAGCTTTAAATAGCTAACTTTATTTTTACATATTTCAGGTGATGCTTGATATTATTTTACTGTTTTGCCAAGATTTAGGATTGCCTCAGACCTAGTTAAATAATAAATACAATTGCAATTATTGTTTATGTGTTACTTTATTGTTCTATTTAAGACTCTTGTTCCAAACGTATTAATTATTATTTGGCTTAATAAATAATTACCATGTGCTTTGGTTACTATTGATATCCAATTCTCTTGACAGCCCGGTGTTTCCGCCGCCGGACGGGGTGTCACATAAGAACTCTAATCGTGTGATTACCGGTTTAGATTCTATACATTGTAACTGTTATGTTTATAAAGGTTAATGAATCAACTTTTGCTGACAAATGACTGGAAGTCAAGAATTTAAGAACCAATGGTCAAATATACATGCTTCCTTTAGTGAAAATAATCAAAGTTGAATGGTGTGTTTGAGGGTCTACCATTTTAAAATTTTTACATGTTTAGTAAGTTGAATGGTGTTATAGATGTATACTTAGATTGGGTATTTAATGAAATGCCTAGGAATATGTATACTTTTGTGTTTGACAAAAGTATTAACACAATTGTTACATTTTACAGAAGTGTTACATTCAATGTGTGACATAATTATTGTTATAGTAGTGAAATCTTTTCTGTACAAATCATGCATAGTAGGTGTTTGATGAAATGCCTTGGAACATGTATAGCATAGATACAATTTTTCTTGAAATTGAAAATGTGTTAAGATAGTTTGTTGATTTAAAATATTTGTGGATGAAGTATATGAAAAAACCTAGTTCTGACAGTATATTGTATTTGAGTAGAAATTGTTTGTATATATGTATTTTTATGTGCGTTTTAGTGTGTTAAGTTATAAATTTTTGGAAAATTACAGATTTGATAAAATGTCATTTGATAGAGATTGGATGTATATGACGAGAACCATTAATGGTGTTTTTAATCTGTCATTTGTACCTTATGTTAAACGTTTCTTGAACTTTGCCTTCGCTAATGCACCTGACAATTGAAGTCAAATTATAGGAGGGGTCGAGTTTTTAGTAATTAGATGTCCATTTAATAAATGCAAGAATCTTCATTTTAAGACGAGGGGGAGGTTGAGGGTCATCTATACAACAAAGGGTTCATGGATGATTATAAGCTATGGTATGTGCATGGTGAATGTTTTAAGTCCCAAGATGTGGGCCGATGTTCAAACCCCATACCATCTCAACATTTGAGTCAAGACATTATTGGGAGAATGAGATAAAAAGCTACAAACACCGCCATGTAAGTTGGATACTTTATCGACGATAAAGATCCTAAGCACTATACTATAATTCGTGAGTACCCGCCCCAAAAATCCCTCATAACATATGTTGTTAAATGTGTAAGGTTAGTAAGTTTATATATCATTGTATTTTGTTATATTATATTATCTTTCATATTATATAGTTTTTTATATATTTTATTTATATACACATATATAATATATAAGAGTTAATGGCCAAAATGGTCCCTGAGGTTTATAAGATTTTGCAGTTTTAGACACTTTTAAGAATTTTTGCATAAATAGTCCCTACAGGCCAAAACCTGTTGCTAAATTGGTCCACGACACTAACGGTGTTAAAAAAATTCCGTTAGTTAACTATGAAATGACTAAAATACCCTTAGGCACAATTTTAATAATTAATTCATTTAAAAACTAAAAACGGCCTTGTTCAATAGTGTAATAGTGTAAGGCAATTTATCCAAAATCAACCGCAATCATTGAGGCCGGAGGATGGCGACGACCGTCGTTGACCGCTTCGGAAGCGAATCGTCGGCGTTGCTGCTAGTTTCTTACTCGATCGAACATGAAACAAAGGTATCCAGTTTCTTACTCGATCGTAGCTGTCAAAATCTCCATCAAATGGCAATGTAATCACACCTAATGTTCATCATTTAAGGCTATTATATCGCATCTGTGCTTACTGCTATCAAGGTTATACATATATATATATATATATATATATATATATATATATATATATATATATATATATATATATATAGGGAGGCCTTCAATTGAGAACAAGATTATCTTGAGAACAAAAAGTACTACTTTTAAACCAATCAGATTTTTTCTATTTAATTAAATAAATCAAAAACAACAAAATTAATATTAACTATGCAGTTATAAGTATTTTAAATTAAAAGGGTACTTTAGTAAAAATCCTAATTGAAAAAACTCACCGGTTATATCAGCATATTTAGGGACCACGATTTGAAATTTAAAAACACAATCTTCTTCACCAAGTTATATGTTTATGAAACCTGTTGTATAATCGGTAATCAATAAAAGCTTATAATCAAGTTCGAGGATCTAACCGAAATCAGAACCCTGATATATATCTGCAACATCATCGTCTTAAGGTTAACAATCAAGTCGATCAAAACGTAATTTCACCGACCTAAATTATCAGAAAATCTATAATATCAAATTCACAATGTTTGTAGTGACGGTTTAACATTCCGTATTTGTTAAACTAATTAATACATTGTAGTTATTAGGTTACAATGGTTGTATATTTAATGGTTGTAGATTGTAATGTGAAAACTCTAACCATATGTTGTTGTGTACATCGACCTAAATAATTTAGGTATATCATTTGAACTTCAAATATAACAAAGTTAATGCATGTTAATTTATCATCGTTAATCAACATAGTGCATATATGCATCTATATAGTTAAAATTATGCATCTATATACTTTAAAGATACCGGTAGAATGTATTACGACTAGAGTGTATTAAGACTTGTAAGAGGTGAATCAAATATAGTTTATTAGAGTATGGTTAACTCTATATTTAGGTTTTTGATGTAACAAAACAACAAAGTGCATATATGCATTACAAATTAGACATGTATTAATCAATTGGTTTTAATATATATATAGACGAGGTGTTGAGGTGGGATTTAAGGAATGCTCTATGTGTTTTAATAAAAGTGAGACTCCGGATCATGTTTTACTTGAATGTCCTTTTGCGTCACGAGTTTGGAGCAAGATTTCGGCTTGGTGCGGTTGGCATGGTAACATGGGGGAGAATATTAGAGACCGGATAGATTGGTATATATGAAAATGTTGGGGGAACGGATAGTAAAAAAGGTAAAGCGGCGATGATTACTATGGCGACGGTAAGTATCATATATTATATTTGGAAAAAAAATACAAAATAATGTAAAATGATGCTAATTTGTTATGCTTCTATATTATATCCAAACAGAAAGAAGAAGTGTCCGGATAACCGAAAAATTTGAAAGCATTCAAACAAACCAAAGCAAAAAAAAGGGTGGGGGGATAAAAAGGTTAAACTCAGTAACTGTGAGAGCCTCAATATCATGGTGAAAATAATATCCAGAAATCCGCATCAAAATAAAAAAGTCAGAAGTTTTTCCAACCTTATAAATTGTATATAAATAAAGATATATAGTTTCATAATTTATAGTTTGTGAAAACTGGTAAAAGAGCCGACTAAAATGTTTCTAAAACTGGTTTAGTAGTATGAATGCATATATGCATCAGAATATATGTTGAAATTCATAATAAGCATTGAGATCACATGTAAGCAATCTAAAACAATATTTAAAATAAATATACTTATGTGCTTTATAGTTTTTAGTGTATGAATTCTGATAATATTGTTGGTTAACAATATAAATGTTGAGAAAATGGTTTAATTATTTGGATGCATGTATGCATCTATAAGATATAATACTGAAAATTTTAGTAGGTAAATATATAATTTATAGAATATATACTAATTAATATATTCTGTATGGCAGAAAAAAAAAAGAAATGAGAAGGTTGAAAAAGGAGATAGTAAACAACCGAAGGATATATCCATAACTAAAAAGTGCATTTCTACATATATTATCAAGATTCAACAATTGATATGAATCATATTTTTAACAAGTTTAAAATATGGATCATAACTAATGAACAATCAAAAGACTTACCTAAACAGTCTCCTTATATTCAAAATTGTGTATCAAACTATGTCGTTGTTCATTGTTCTTCAAAATTGAAAATCATCATAAGCTTATAATGGTTACATAATAATGTGCACATATGCATCCTTCTCAGTAGTGTGAATATATGAACTGATTTGGAAGTTTGATTATAGTGCGCACATAAGCTCGTTCAAGCCATCTTCTTCGTTTTTTGTTTCCAATTTTGGCTGCATTGAGCTGTAACAATGGCGTGGTGGTGACGGTGATGGTGATGGAAGATGTTAAGTCCTTACGGTGTTGGTGGGTAAGAGCGATGGTGTTCCCGGTTGACGCCAAATGGTGGCAATGTTATTGTGGCGATAATGATCGAACGTGGTCGATGTGACGGGTAGAACATTATGATTTGATTTGTGCGGTGATGATCATCGGTACTTATTGTTCAAACATGTGAAAATTAATTGATATCAAATTTTGATTTGGGCGTGATATGTCTAACCGATTAAAATTGAATTGCTTTTAAAGTTAATTGTATTCCTAATTGATTGATAAAAGTAAGGAATATTTCAAATCACTTAATTTAAAAAGACATAGGAACGGTTATGAATCCCATTTCCCCTAAATCAGGAAACAAAAATTACCAAGTTACCCTTAATTAGATTTTTATTTAAAAAGGTAAATTAAAAAATGAGAAATTATATGATTGGTTAAAAAGTGTACTTTTTGTACTCAAGTTAAAATGTGTTCTTATTTGAGAGTCCCTCTATATATATATATATATATATATATATATATTGTGGTTCTAAAGTAGCATCAGTTTGCACCATAAATATCTAATTCATTCTTGTCTTATTCTGGAAGGTGTGACGGGAGGTTGTGGTAATGACTGAGAATGGTGACCGTAATGACTGAAACGGTGGTGAAGGGAGGAGGAGGTTGTTGTTGGTAGTGGTGGGTTTGTAATGGTGGTAGAGAGTGATGATGATGGTGGAATATGATGATGGTGGTTACTGGATCATGGCTTAGAGAGAAAGGTGGTGGTAGTTGTGAGAGTTGCAGCAGCAGTGATGTGGTGGTGGTGGTGGTGGTTGAAGATGGTGGTGGAAGAGGTTTTTGTTTTTAAATGAGTTAATTGCTAAAATGGTCTCTAAGGGCATGTTGGTCATTTCACTATCAACTAACAGAAACTTTTTAACGGTGTTAGTGCCGAGGACTATTTTAGCAACAGGTTTTGGCATGTAGGGACTATTTATGCAAAAATTCTTAAAAGTGTCTAAAAGTGCAAAATCTTATAAACCTCAGGGACCATTTTGGCCATTAACTCAATATATAATTTATGATCCCTATATAGATTTGGGGCATAAAGGAGTGGCTGAAGAAGTCCGCTGCTGGAAACGCAATCGTGCAAGTGTCATTACTAGTGGCAAGAGATCTCAGCATACAGGCGGGTCAGTGGGATTCGATGAGCATCGCATTCGACTTGTAAGATATTATACCTTGCTCTGAAACAATATCGTATGCCTTTTTCTTTGTTGCTTCTTGTTCTGTGTTTGTATGTTTGTGGATCAAGAAACTGTTTCTTTGTTACTATCGGTAGTGCCTGTTGTGCCTCAACTTGTACCCCGTAGTGGAAACTTTTTGCTTATCAAAGGCCTTTGAATATAAATATGTATGTAGATCCTTGTTAGACCGCCTCGATAGAGAATGAAAAATGCCAAATTATAGAATCTTGACAACTTGTGAGAATCTAACTGTGGATAAAATGAAATGGTATCGTAAAAACGAATACAAATTGTATGCTTCCTAACTCTACAAAGTATGAAGCTATTATTAGTCTTGTAATAGTTGAGGGAGTTATTATGTCAAAGTCTAATTCTTTTAGGACTTGATAGTAAACAAACAATGGTTAGTTGTAAATTAGATGTTAATTAGTGGTTAGTCGGTTATAAATCTCCTATATATGTCCAAGTGATGGGTATGCAGATCACTTATCAATTTTACATTTCATTTTGTAATAGTTCTTTCATTGGTGAATAAATAATCTGTAGTAATTTGGATTGGATTGGATTGATGTACAGTGTTCTTGTATTTAATTTATTTAATTGATTGATTAATCTTAACAAACATGCATGCATACATATTTATATATACTTAGAATTAATCAAATAAATATTTAAATTTTGTTTTTGTAGTGGTCATTAAGTGCTTATCATTTTAGATAAGGAAAAATGTTAGCAGGTATGTTGCGGATTCCAAAAGGATCAATGGAAAGGCGCGAAATCATACCGTTTTGTTAAGATATTTCAAGGCATTTTTGGAAAGCCAAAGATAGTGTTTTCAAAGCGTGGGAATGGAAAATGGTTGATGCATGTAATCAATACTTTATTAATTCTTTTTAAATGAATGTCTCTCAACTAATGGTTAACATAATGTAGTGCTTGCAACAAAGCGAAGATTGGGAATATGACTTCATGGTCAGTAAACATATGAATGAGTTCATTAAACAAATTCAACATGATTTTCCCACCCGTGTAATAATATTCAACATAATAATTATACAAGATTAACAAAATGGGATCTTTCCGGTAGAAGAAGTTGATGCTTTAGTTATAGAATTGATGCCGGAGTTGGTTGACAAGACGCTCGGTTGAACGGGTGATGTTTTTGGATCAACGTTGAAATATTGTGTTGTTAATTAGACTTACTTTTGTTATTTGTGGGTTTTTTGAAGGCTAGAGAACATGCATGCTGTGCCTAGATGGTTTCGATGTATTTGGGAATTTTGATGTATTAAATATGACATGCTTTTGTACCATTTGTTGGTAATTAGTATTTAAAATCTCCGGGAGTTAAAAGATTAAAATAGATTTCTTCTAGAACACAATCTAAAGGGACGGCTGAATGCTAGCACCTTATAGTCCATTATATAAAAAGGTTGTGAATTTGTGATTAAATAAGATGTTGTTTATACCCAGAGCGTATGACCAAACACTTTAAGGCGCGAAGTCCTTTGCCACATGCAGTCTGTAACCAGCACCTTATATATAGCCAATATACCCGCTTCTTATGCCCATTTTTATACTAGTGTGTACTTGTTGATTATATTACTTGAATGGCCGGAACTTATATAAAAGACCATATGAATATAAACTCAAATTATACCAAAGAAGCAAGACCATGAGACGTTAAAGACATAAATGTCAAAGGCCAGGCTCAAAGCTACTATATATGCTTATAAAACAAACGAAAAGTCAATATGTGTGTTGTGCAAATTGCCCATAAACACATTAATTGCCGGATTAAAGAAGCAAAACTTTGTGCAGAAACATTGGGTACTACACTGAAACAAAATGGTTTATTTGGGTAAAAAAACGAAGATTATACCTGTAAGCAAAATTCTTGTACCCGGACTCAGGGGCGTATGGTAAAAGGGACAAACGGGGGCTCCGACCCCTGCGCGTTTTTGTAGGAATCGTTCGCATAAAAAATTAATAATACTTATATTGATACAATTACAATACAAAAATCAAATAAAGAGGTAAATTACAATACAAGAATTACAACCGAAATAAAGAAAATAACAAGTACAAAAGAAGAAAAGAACAAGTGACCGAGGCTTCGTGTATTGACACGGGTCCCTTAAAACAAATTCCGAGTCTCCCAAGAGAACTCGAATGTTTCCCAGGGTACAACGGCCGAAGCTGTATGTACAGCCGGGGAGGACTCTAGCACCCGAAAATGCACTTTGAGAAGAAGAGAGTGTAATAAGAACATTAGAAAAATGAGAGATAACAAGTGAATGTTTTTTAGTGAGTTCAAGTGTATCTCACAACTAGGTTCACCCTAGTATTTATAGTGAGCCTAGAATTTGAACCATAAATGTCACCTTTACTCAAAAGATGTAACATCTAATTCAATGCTAAGTTGAATGACCACATGAATTCAAGTCAAAGATGTAACATTTTAGGTTTGAATTCAAATTAAAACAACAACCAATTCAACTTTTTTTATTTTGTTTTTTCACAAAATAAATAATATTTTGTTTTTATACAAAATAGTTCCAACAATCCCCCACATGAAAAAACAAATTTCAATTCTCTCAAGTGAAACCACATTTTCACACATTTTTCCAATACTTCATATTTTCTCAATAGCAAGATACAATGTATCTCGATTCATACTCTCTCAATATCAACATACAATTTCAGCGGTTTAATATTGCCGGATAGGTAGTGGTTAACTTTGAACCTTCCGTTGTGATGCATACTTAGCCTCCTAGTGGTTTGGTAGACACGATGTCTTTGAACCAACCACCATTTATGTAGACGACAATACACATTACACAATACTATTCCTGGTCTGGTCAACCCCTCATTGTCGTGTCCATTATGGTCGTGGATCACTAGCCTGGTTCTGCGAGAGCTCTAGGATTTGCGCTCCCCACAAATCCATTCGAAGCGACCCCACTTCTCTCTCACATAGGTGATTATAAAAAAATCATTAAAAGCATTAAGGTTATGATGATTTCACTAGATCAATAACCATTTGTTATACTTATCCTCAAATCTTGTCACTGGTCATTATTGGAATGGGCTAGGAAGTCTTAAGGTTAACTCCCTTTATTGTGTTTGGGGAACCCCTACAGTGACCGTAGTTTATGCAATTAGGTTGTCCTATTGAACCTAGATCTTGGGATCTCCAGTCACATAGGTTAGGTTTTCCTTCGCATTCACTTATCTCATGGGCTTTAGCCACATTCCAATTGACGACTTGAATACTCACTCTCTGCTTAAGCCTTTTGTTAGGTGGGTTCACAATGTTATCTTTTGACTTCACTTTTGTCAATTGTGATAACCCCCCGTTGAGAGTAGTTGTCGTACCTTAAAGTGTGTACGTAACAATTTTTAGGTCCTATCTTTTGAACCTTGGGCTCCGGTATACATACCTTTGCTAGACACCCCTACACTTTCAAGTTTTTTATGATGGTTTTTCTTTCCATCCATATCTCATAAGGGTATCCCTTTTCTTATATGGTATCTTATTTAAAAGATAAATGGCCACAAGTATGACCTCCCCTCACATTTTCGAGTTATCGGATAACATCCGAATGATTTATGTAAATTAAATCGGGTCTAACACGCTTGTTAGAAATTAAGCGATTGCTTAAAATCGTGTTTAGAGCTTCATATTGTTAGGCAATAAATTATTTCTAACATGATGGTTAGATAGAAATGGTTACAAAAACCATTTTTAAGCCTTATGTGTTTATAAAACACCCAAGTTAATCTCATACTTAATGAGTTTTAATTTAATTTCATACTTAATGAAATTTTATTTGATTATAAAATAATCAATTTCCTTCCAAATTTCCAAAACACATAAATGATTACAATATCATTTTAAAGTGTTGTTTCTTTTTATAATATATAAATAAACATGTTTCTAACACATTTGTTAGACATAAATGATTACAAAAATCATTTTAATGTTTTGTTTGTTTATATAAACTAAACATTTGCCAATTGATTCTCGACATAAACGATTCCAAAAACCGTTTCTTCTCTTTTCCAATGTGTGATCTATATATACAACTTAATAATAATGAATCTTAAAGTCCATATTTCATTCATAAGAAAAGAAGATACAACTTCATAACTTAATTTTTATTAGTCATAATTAATATGACACAACTCCATATTTAAAGTTGTATTAATCACAATTAATTATGAACTTAAGAGAAACTAAAACTCTTTTTGATTTATTACATGAGTTATGCGTCAATTAACAAGAAATTATTCTTGAAACCTACGGAAGATTTCAAATGGTTTAATGTTGTGTTTCCTTTTAGTTTGAACACATCAAAGAAAACAAACACTTACATCATCGAAGTAATTAAATAAATTAATTTTTTTGACCAACTTAATAAAACCACACAAAGTTTTTAATCAAGGTAAAACTACTTTTGACTTATAAATACCAATAGAAGGTTTCGAAACTTTTAAACAAACTTAAACTACAAGAAAATAAGGCTATTGCAACTTTTTTTGGTAAAAAAAGGTTTCATTAGGTGAAGTTGCATTAGATCTATTGCAACTTTTTTATTACATAATGCAACTGTTTTTTTACATAATGCAACTTTTTTTCAAATGCAACCTTTTTTTAAATGCAACTCTTTAAAAAAGAGTTGCAATAGGCAACAAAAAAGTTGCATTAGATCTAATGCAACTTCTTCTAATGTAACTGTTTTATAAAAAAAGGTTGCAAAAAAGTTATAAAAAGGTTGCAATAGGTTCATTTTTTAGTAGTGATCACTTTTGTCAATTGTGATAACCCCCCGTTGAGAGTAGTTGTCGTACCTTAAAGTGTGTACGTAACAATTTTTAGGTCCTATCTTTTGAACCTTGGGCTCCGGTATACATACCTTTGCTAGACACCCCTACACTTTCAAGTTTTTTATGATGGTTTTTCTTTCCATCCATATCTCATAAGGGTATCCCTTTTCTTATATGGTATCTTATTTAAAAGATAAATGGCCACAAGTATGACCTCCCCTCACATTTTCGAGTTATCGGATAACATCCGAATGATTTATGTAAATTAAATCGGGTCTAACACGCTTGTTAGAAATTAAGCGATTGCTTAAAATCGTGTTTAGAGCTTCATATTGTTAGGCAATAAATTATTTCTAACATGATGGTTAGATAGAAATGGTTACAAAAACCATTTTTAAGCCTTATGTGTTTATAAAACACCCAAGTTAATCTCATACTTAATGAGTTTTAATTTAATTTCATACTTAATGAAATTTTATTTGATTATAAAATAATCAATTTCCTTCCAAATTTCCAAAACACATAAATGATTACAATATCATTTTAAAGTGTTGTTTCTTTTTATAATATATAAATAAACATGTTTCTAACACATTTGTTAGACATAAATGATTACAAAAATCATTTTAATGTTTTGTTTGTTTATATAAACTAAACATTTGCCAATTGATTCTCGACATAAACGATTCCAAAAACCGTTTCTTCTCTTTTCCAATGTGTGATCTATATATACAACTTAATAATAATGAATCTTAAAGTCCATATTTCATTCATAAGAAAAGAAGATACAACTTCATAACTTAATTTTTATTAGTCATAATTAATATGACACAACTCCATATTTAAAGTTGTATTAATCACAATTAATTATGAACTTAAGAGAAACTAAAACTCTTTTTGATTTATTACATGAGTTATGCGTCAATTAACAAGAAATTATTCTTGAAACCTACGGAAGATTTCAAATGGTTTAATGTTGTGTTTCCTTTTAGTTTGAACACATCAAAGAAAACAAACACTTACATCATCGAAGTAATTAAATAAATTAATTTTTTTGACCAACTTAATAAAACCACACAAAGTTTTTAATCAAGGTAAAACTACTTTTGACTTATAAATACCAATAGAAGGTTTCGAAACTTTTAAACAAACTTAAAGTTGAAAAGAAATTGAATCACCATTAATAAATAAAAACTACTAAAGCTTTTATACATAAACAAAATTACACTCAATCAAAACCAACAAATGGTATATATGAACCACTTTCTTTGTAAATAAAACCCGGTAGTCAAGTGTAAGTTCTCTAAGTCCAACTTTGAGAGACAAACAATGACTTATTATTATTTTTTTTTAAATACGAACGGTGTTTTAAAAAAATTTGTTTTAAGATTGTAGGAATCGTTCGCATAAAAAATTAATAATACTTATATTGATACAATTACAATACAAAAATCAAATAAAGAGGTAAATTACAATACAAGAATTACAACCGAAATAAAGAAAATAACAAGTACAAAAGAAGAAAAGAACAAGTGACCGAGGCTTCGTGTATTGACACGGGTCCCTTAAAACAAATTCCGAGTCTCCCAAGAGAACTCGAATGTTTCCCAGGGTACAACGGCCGAAGCTGTATGTACAGCCGGGGAGGACTCTAGCACCCGAAAATGCACTTTGAGAAGAAGAGAGTGTAATAAGAACATTAGAAAAATGAGAGATAACAAGTGAATGTTTTTTAGTGAGTTCAAGTGTATCTCACAACTAGGTTCACCCTAGTATTTATAGTGAGCCTAGAATTTGAACCATAAATGTCACCTTTACTCAAAAGATGTAACATCTAATTCAATGCTAAGTTGAATGACCACATGAATTCAAGTCAAAGATGTAACATCTTAGGTTTGAATTCAAATTAAAACAACAACCAATTCAACTTTTTTTATTTTGTTTTTTCACAAAATAAATAATATTTTGTTTTTATACAAAATAGTTCCAACAGTTTTTTATCCCGAAGTACTGATTTTTACCCCGATACTTTAAATGTTTATATATATATTGATCTCGCCCCCGTGTAAAAAAAGTTACATGTGTTATATATATAAATTGAGCTCGCGGCTCGCCCCCGTCAATAATAAACGACACGTATACTAGTTGGGTAGTCAGGTACTCGGGTCATTAGTCAATTACAATTTAAACCCAAGTAACAAATTGTTAGCCTAAACTACACATTAGCCCATTAATTTAATTGGGTAGTGGGCCACAAAAACCCAACTACACATTACCCATATCCCATGATCCGCCCATTAACATGAAATAAAAAAACGCAGCCATTGATTCTTTCTTTTCAACAGAAGAAAATTGAACAGCAGTATTCAACAGAAGAAAATTGAAGACGCAGGCAACGAACGAGTGAACGACCAGCAACAACGACTCAACAAGCAGCACTCCAGGTCTCCAACAACAACGAACGACCTAACTCCTAAGGTTCGTTTTCTTTCACTTTTGTTGGTTTAATTTGAGTTTAGGATCTAGGGTTTTATATTTTTAAGTTTTTTTAGACTCGTCTTCGCAATAAGATGTCAAATGAGTATTTGGCGGATAGCTTGGTGATTTACGTGGAAAAAGAAATTGCTGAAAAGTTTGATTATGACTCCATAATCGATGAATTCAAAGATCTTAAAGGTCGTCAGGCAGCGTTGTAATTCTTTTTTAAGATACCCACAATTTCTCTCGTATTATCATATATTTTAGATCTTTGTTTTGTTAACACTTATCTAGTTTTTATATGTGTTGTTAGACATCTAGTGTTGTTATTGTTTGATCCGACCCGAATCAAATCTTCAACCCGAAAAATATAACCTGAAACATAATGATAAGAAAAAAAATTCAGGTCCTGTATTTTTCAGCCCCCGTGCTGAAAATGTTCAGGATCCGCCACTGCCCCGGACCGGACTCAATAAAAAAAGTATGCGTTTTAATCAGAAATTGAACGTAGTACGTATTAGATAAGATGAAGTCGGAAATCAATAAAAAAAATTGAAGAAGCAATAAAAATAAAAAGGAAATGGATATGGATATGGTAAAATCATGATCAAAATCTTAGGTGGATATCCACATAAATAATTTCCATATACATGTGACGCGTTTAGTTGAATTACACGTGACAATGCTTATGTAAAGGATTTGGATATGGTATAATCATGATCACAACCTTGAAATTTTAAGTGGATCGATATGCACATAAATAATTTCCATATATATATGACGCTTATAACGTGGATCACTTAATTGAATGACACGTGACAATGCTTATGTAAAGGATAGGTGGATGACTTAAATATATGCTTTACACATACACAAAAATTTACTCTTTTATTAGTATAAAGAGATTATACACATAAATATTTTTTCTATAATTATGACACTTAAATGGATAGCGTAGTTGAACTTCAAATATTGGATTATTCACTTTTTTTTATTAGTATAGGGAGATGATGTATTGAAAGTTTTTTAAAAAACGAGGCCTAAAATATTTTGTGGCTTAAAACAGGTGCTTATATTAATTTTAGGCCAAGAGATGAACAACAAAAAGTTATAAACGTGTGCTTATATTTGTCTCTAAAGATGGGATGTATATGAGTATTCACAAATGTTGTTTTTCGGATTCAGTTGGGTCAAAATTCTTCTGTGGTGTAACGCTTCGAATGATGTTTTTGTAACGATGAAGGAGGTTTTGTCCTTGCATGAGTCTTGGCTCAAAACACGATGCATGCTATTTTGGAGCTTATGGAAATCGAGAAATGATCGTGTTTTAAATGGAAAGCAGGGGTGTACCAATAATGTGGTTAACAGTATAAAATTGTTAGGTTTCCTTTGGGTTACAAATCATGACAAAGCTTAAGGGAAACAAATTTCTTGGTCTAAATGGTGTAACATTCAATTTCGTTGAAATGTTCTTTTGCTATGGTCTTATCAATGAATGGATGTTCTAAAACAAATTAAAATGAGGCCTATTCGATTCACTTTAATTATTCCAAAGAGGCCAAAAAAACTCTATATGTTAACTGAATGCATATTTGAAATGATTTATTAATGTGAAATATTGTCACTAGCTAGTTGAATTTTTCACGTATTTAAATGGAATAGTTATAGAACTTATAGTTATTTTTTTTTACAGAAACACGCAATCTGAATACCGTATGTTTCATTTAGGTATAAGAGTACGAATTAAATTACTAATGTTGAAAACTGAAATAAGCAATTTTAGAGGTTATATTAAACACAGTAATTAAGTGCCGTACGGGAATGTATCGATCGTTGCCTGTGGATACTGTTGGATGACTATTCTTGCTTGTGGATGCTGTTTTGAAATTTTCGTATATAATGAAAAAAAGACAGTTTTGTTACTATGAGACTATTAAAACTAGTGTATTGTTATTTTCTGAAATTTTCCAATTTTTTATTGAACATAGATTTTGCATCTTTGACAAGAGACACATGGTACGTGATTTTGTCGTATCGTGATTATGGTCCCAATTTTCAGTATTTGTCGTCAACTAAATATTCGTTTTCTTTGATTTTTCTTTTTCATATGTCTTCACTACTTCAAGTTTGTATGATACACGGATTTTAATGATCGATCATCAGCTTTCTTTATTAAATTGAAATAACATTGTATGAACACAACTGAAGTTAAGTTGAATAATTCAAATTAATTTTTCTCTCACTTAGTGATTGATAGAAAGGTAGAAATTAAGTGTGGTCGAGACATCTTTCCACGACAAATACAAACTAGTTAGTAGTTAGTTGACCAAGACATAGATACTTGAGTAGTTGACCAAGACATAGATAATTTTTCTCTCACTTAGTGATTGATAGAAAGGTAGAAATTAAGTGTGGTCGAGACATCTTTCCACGACAAATACAAACTAGTTAGTAGTTAGTTGACCAAGACATAGATACTTGAGAAAAAAACTTACGTTTAAAACATAATTGTTGCGTGATTATAAAAAAACGTTTTGCGCATCATTATTATGCCTGATAATAAATATATATATGCAATTATAAACATATTTCCGTAGTTATAAACATATATATGTGAAATGAACATACATAAGCAACCAAGACAAATGTGCAACAAAGTGAAACACTACCTAATAATTATACATACATGCACATCATGCGCAATTTTCTGAATGATGATTGTTCTATAACATGCATGGCCGGGTAGTGGTCATGGAATATTGGCATACAATCATATTAGAAATATATATATATATAGAGTGAGGTTCACCTACATAGTGTTATAAATCTAAGAAGGCTAAGAAGCAATAAGAGATTGACATGTGGCATCTAGGAAAATTAGAAGAGGGGGTATTTTAGTCATGCCCACTTTTTTAAATATTCTCTCTACACATGCAAGTCACATGTCAATTCCCCCACTTTTTTAAAACGTTTATAACTTTTACATACGACATTATTTTTTTAAACAAATTACACCATAAAAAAGAGAATTTTTTTCTCTTTAAAACGCGTATAATATTGATATATAAAAAACGAACTTTTTTTTCACAATTTTTCAGCTCATTGTGTCTAACGTCAGGTCATTGTGTCTTCCGTCAGGTCATTGTGTCTTTCATCAGGTCATTGTGTGATTGTGTCATCCGTAAGGTTGTTGTGTCATTCATCGGGTCATTGTGTAATCTTATTTGACAAGTATTACACAATGATCTAATAATAATTACACAATAACACAAAAAGTATTTCAAAGATCTTGCTCTCACATCATCCTCCTTAAAAAATAAATAAACAAAACTTAAAAAAACTACAATTTTCTCATTATGTCTTTTTTCATTGTGTCTAATTTAAAAAATAAAAAAACGGTAATTTTTTTAATTTTTTTTAATTTTTCGTTTATTTGTTTTCTGAAAGAGGAATACATGGGGAACAAGGTCTCCGAACCACTTTTTTCAAATTTGATTTATATTGTGAGTTATGATTTTTTAAAAGTGTCATTGTGTCTTTGTTTACCATTGTGTCATTCTCACACTTTGTAACAAAAAAATGACGTTGTCTTTGAACATTTCTCAAACACATATTAACAATTTGTGACACGGTGATAATTTCTAAACACATAATATGACACAACAAATATTTATAATAAGATGATATTATATAATGACTTAAGAATGAACCGATAAAAGTGACATTTCACTAGTTATAATAAAACACAATCACATAATATTACACAAGGACTAGACAAGTGCCGAAATTTTTTTTTATTTTTTATATATCAATATTATACGCGTTTTAAAGATAACAAAACGTTTGTTTTTTTGGTGTAATTTTTTTTAAAAAATAATATCGTATCCAAAAGTTATGAAAGTTTTAAAAAAAGTGGGGGAATTGGCATGTGCCTTGCATGTGGAGAAAGAAAGTCAACAAAAGTGGCTATGACTAATGTACCCTTCCACCAATTTCTTTTCCTACAAATTGATCTCAACCATTAAAAAAGAGATCTAAAGGTCATAAATCCTTCTTAGCCTTCTTAGATTTCCAACACTATGTAGGATAACTCTCCTCTATATATATATATATATATATATATATATATATATATATATATATATATATATATATATATATATATATATATATATATATATATATATATATATATATATATATATATATATATATATATATATATATATATATATATATATATATATATATATATATATATATATATATATATATAGGGGAGGGTTCTTTTGAGAAGACCAAATATTGCGAGAAGTGTAAGAAATAGCTAAATTCTTCATTTTTTTCAACCAAAAACGTTTTTAACATACAAAAGAATGATAGAAATGCAATATTTATTCATTAATTTTGATATTCAAAAAATAAAATTGAATAAATTTCGTTTATTTGTTAAACCTACACATGTGGAAATCATGTGTAGGTCACATAACCTACACATGTGTAGGTAAATTAAAAACGCTAAAAATACATACGTAAAAAATATTGTAATGATTTTTTTTAGTTTATACATTACACATTTGTATGTAGGAAGTGAACTTATTTAAAAAATTAAACTATTGATAAGTTTTTATAGTGATTTAAGTTTCTTCTTTTTCTTCTTGCAATATATGAGCCTTCTCAAATGAACCTCCTCCTATATATATATATATATATATATATATATATAGGGTAGGGTTCAAGAGAGAACTCATTTTAAGTTGAGAACTAAAGAACTACCAAAAATACAAGGGGTGGAATTTTAAAGAGGAAGGGCAAAATTGGAACTTTAAATATATAAATCTTTAAACATTTTTTATCTTTTGCATACGTTAATATTATTTTAAAAAAATTGCACCATTAGATCAAGAATTTCATTATCTTTCATTTGAGTATAAATAACGTCATAAAAAATATTTTTTTTCTCGTTTTTTTAAATTTTATACTACATATATGTAGTATTGCGATATTGTATTTGATTATATTTTTCTTTAAACGTTACTAACTTTTTCATACGTTATTTACATTAAATAATTTTAAAAATCACATTTTGATTTTTTTGATACTACATATATGTAGTATCAATGTACTTGATGCATTTATTAAGTGGTCAAATGGCTCAAGAGTCTAATAATTATTTAAAGTATACATATGATCTCAAATAACCAATAACAAAGTTCATAAAATTTCATATTAAAAAACTTATGTCAAATGAAAACAAAACCAATACTTATACTATGTCTAAACATAAAGATAATAATAAACTAATAAACCAATGTTAAATATCATAAAAAAGTAAAAAAAAACTTGAAATTCAAACTATAAGATAGCAATGCATCAATATTGCATATACTGCATATATGTAGTACTTTGATACTACATATATGTAGTATACGATACTGCATATATGCAATACTATAAAATTTAAAAGGGGATAGTGAATATGGTGATGTTATGCACCTAAGTTACACGTAAAACCATAAAATTACGTAGCTTTGATAAATTAACTTAAATTTTTTTATTAGAAAACTTAACTCATTGATTTTTATTCAATATTAATGGACGACTCAGTCTTCTCCTCTTAGATCATAATTTTTCTCTTTCTCATTTACTCAATAATCGTCATTCATTTTAGTAAAATATTATCCGCCCTTTAAAAATCGATCGTAACTCAATTTGGCTTCTCAATTCCAAATAACAGATTAATATAACATGACTCATATAATTGGTATTATGATATGCGCATGCTGCACATATTCATACCACATCACATAACGTGAACCAAGTTATTGCTAGCAATGTCAATACGATCATATGAGAAAATCCAAAATTGGAATTGAGGCATGATGATGTTGTTTTTTTGTGATAACGTCATCGAAATCAATGCCCTTGAACTTTTGATATTTATCAAAGTATGTAGTTTTGATGGTTTCTTGGGTAATTTAGGTTCATAACAACACCGTATTCATTTTCCCAATTTAAAAACATACGGTATCGTATATTACATATATGCAGTATTGAAAGTAAAAAAAAACGAGAAAAAATTATTTTTTTATAACGTTATTTATACTCAAATAAAAGATAATGAAATTCTTGATCTAATGGTGCAAAAAGTTTTTAAAAAACTTAACGTATGCAAAAGATAGAAATGTTTAAAGATTTACATATTTAAAGTTCCAATTTTACCCCTCTCCTTTAAAAATTCCATCCATACCTTTTTTTTAGTTCTCTAGTTCTCAACTTAATATGGAGTTATCTCTTGATCCCTTCCCTATATATATATATATATATATATATATATATATATATATAGGGGCACCTTCATTTGAGAACTCATATTTAGGAAAGAACTGAGTGAGAACCGATTTAACTGTTATATTTTTTATTATCTAAATTGACAAAAATGCTTGTAAACTTACCAATTATAAGATGTATTTATAAAAAAAATGATTTGCATCGTTTTTTGTTGAAATGCATATATGCACCCACATTATATATGCAAATATGCACACGTTTTAGTTTTTAAAAAAAACCGAGAAGAGAGGTGATAAAATTCAAGAAATAATGAACAATGGTAATAAAACAATACATTTTTACTTTACCATTGTTATTGAAGCAAAAAGTACATGGGTTATATGGTTCTCACTAGTTCTTTCCAAATATTTGGTTCTCATTTGAAGGTAACACTATATATATATATATATATATATATATATATATATATATATATATATATATATATATATATATATATATATATATATATATATATATATATAAGAGGAGGTTCATTTGAGAAGACATAAATATTGCAAGAAGAAAAAGAATAAATTTCAACCACTAGATCATCTTATCAATGGTTTGGATGATTGATGGCATTTTGGTAAATAAATAGTAATGAAAGAAGAATTAATTAAGACAAAGGGGTATTAATGACATTTACATTAATACTTTCTCTCTCATACATTAACATCATTTAATACAACAATTAATGTTTTGAGTCTTTATTTAATTTTAACATGGATCATATTAATATGTGCAAGACAATATATGTTTCAAGTATATGTGTAGGTTATGCGTTAACATATTTTATATGTGTAGGGAACATGTTTTATATGTGTATGATATATATTTTGTTATGTGTAGGTAACGTGTTTTATATATGTGTATGATATATTTGTTATGTGTAGGGTATGTGTTGAAGTACATGAATTCTTGAACACCTCTACGTATACAATACCTACATATGTTTAGTTTTTTTAGAACGACACATATTTTAAAGTTCAATGTAATTATGTATGCATTATATAGGTACCTACATATGGTACGCACTTATATGTAGGTTCTAAATTATTCACGAATGTGAACTAGTGTGTTTTTTTATATGTGTAGGATATATATCGCTATGTGTAGCATATGTTTCATTATACGTACGACTAGTTTTAAGTAATTAATCTAGAAATATTGATATATAATTTTTAATGTTGAGTATAATACTTGATTGTTTTAATTAAATAACTAGGAAAGAGAAATATTTAATTGAGTAGATAATAATTAAATGAAGTGAACATTAATTAATTAGAAAGATAAACTCATCTTTATAATTATACCATTTTCATTTAATTAATACATTTAAAGATTGAATAAAAATGAGTGGTCAAGATTATTTCTTTTTATTCTTGCAATATTTAGTCTTCTTAAAAGAACATTCCCCTATATATATATATAGATAGATTGGGGATTTTCTAAAAAGGCTCAAAACTATAAGAAGTGTAGGAAGCAATCAACAACAAGCACGTGGCAATGAGAGAAAAAAAACACGGAGGGGCATCTTCGTCATTTATACGCGCGATGCTGAGATGTTCAGTTATGGTGTTTTTTCACAGCGCGATGCTGAGATGTTCAGTTATGGTGTTTTTTCACAGCGCGATGCTGAGATGTTCAGTTATGGTGTTTTTTCACAGCGCGATGCTGAGATGTTCAGTTATGGTGTTTTTTCACAGCGCGATGCTGAGATGTTCAGTTATGGTGTTTTTTCACAGCGCGATGCTGAGATGTTCAGTTATGGTGTTTTTAGAGACAAAGGGTCGTCGGTTTTATCTCGAAAGATTTCATGCAAACGTACAAAGACATGGATCTGGTTGGAAACATGTTTGTTCTAAATCGTTTTCGAAGGGAGAGGTTCGAATTCAAGGAGTGGCCCAAATACAAAAACTACCTATTGGTTTGGAGTGACTTCAAGGTTAATTTTAATGAGCGTACTAAACTTATACGGTTCTCAACTCATCATCCAAAAGGGTTACGCGTGTTTCCATTAGTGCCTAACATTAAATTTCTTTTGGAGAACAGTAGCGGGGTTAAAAGAATATATAGTACGTATAATTTTTTCTTTAATAAAGATAACTTTTGAGCCCATGCTACATAATTTTTTTTACAAAATATAAAAGAGCATTTATGGTTTTAGATGTTGTTGGGAAGATTGTCAAAGGAGTACGGCTTTGTGGAGAGAGTCGAATGTTTCTTAAAGATAATACGTAAGACATTTGAAGTATCTATACTATATAAATTTAAATCCTTTATTCATACAATATATTTTGTTCTTAATGTAATATATGATTTAGGAGTGGTTGATGTATACAATTGTCTTTATACGACCCGCCGGAGATTCATATGGTTAACACATTTCGTGCCATCATAGAAAAAGCAATTGTCTTTGTATCTCGGGTCAAGTTAATTCGTTTGCCGGAGGGTATGTTAGCCTCTGAACTTTTTAAATATTCAAAGATTCACATATATTTTTCGGTCCATGTCGTTCTCTATAACTTACACATCTCATTTTTCACTTATAGGGAATATTTTACGGTCAACTAAGTTCACTAAGGTTGTCGTTGAACCAAACATGTCGGAGGCTCGTTCTATTTCAGAGAATAATTTGTTCTTTTAGTTTATGTAGTTTGTTACCAACATTTATTACGCATTTATATAAGTTTATTTATTGAACTCTTTCCTTTTGCATCAGAAACCAAATTGATCGAACAAAACATCGATGTTCACAATCGCGATAATATTTAGTCGTTGACTGACTTGAATATAATTAGACAATCAATAAGAGCATTGCAGAATGAAACATAAAAATAAGTACCAGCGATTTAGTCACATGATCATACATTCAACAGAACTCACACGGTAGACATAAAAAAATAATATAAAATAATATATTCTTTTGTTACTATTTATACGTTATATATTATGTTGCTTTTCATACAAAGTTACATATAAATCTTATAAACAAAAAACTAACAACAAACTATAAAGATCAATATACACCATGAAACTTAGATGGCGAAAAAAAATCACAATTCTGATTAATTAAAGACAACGAAACCAAGATACTTCGTACTATACATGTTTTGATGGATATGACCCAAATATAATCTTTGCTTTGTTTTTTTGATTATGTCTGCCATACATAAATTGTAATAGATTACTTTACTTTAAATCTGTTCCAAGTTTGTTCGATCACATAGATATCTTAGTTAATTTTATTACCTACAAATATATGTATTGGTAAATCTACTATGTAACCGTACTGACAACGTAGTTTTTCGTCCTAAAAGGTATTCTTAATTTTAATATGACCAACGGGCAACCAATGGATCATAATGTCGTTTCCTCCTCAACTCCATCTACCTCACGAGGTCGCAAGAGAAAAGAGTATCAAAGACAACGATATTTAGACAAAGAGAACAAGAAAGTGACAAACGACGCCAGCGTCGGTGTCTCTCAACGCGCGCCTCTTGTATCACGTTCGACTAATCAGTCGTGTGAAAGGATTCCTTTAGGAGTCTTACACCTTAATAGCTCGACCAATCAAATAGGGGAGCGGGATAGAAGATTGTATGTTGCACGTAAAGATAAAGGAAAACATATTTCAAATGATGCTGAGGTTTCACTAATTATATCGGACGATCAACCACCGGTGCGAGACATGAACATAGCAGAGGATCCATATAACTTTGTTTACAACGGTGTACCGACGGAGTCTCTCGTCTTAAAGGATCGGAGTTCCTGTTTGAAATGTTTTGCAAAACTATTCAAATATGAATTCCCAACCTTTTGTTGCATGAATGGCCAGACTGAATTAGCCCATTTAGATATCCCACGTGAGCTATACCTACTTTTCACGATGCAAAATGAAATTGGAGTATTGTTTAGGTCCAACATACGAGCTTATAACACCAATTTTAGTTTCGCCTCGATGGGAGTCACGTTGGATGAAACACTGAACAATATGAGGGACGGGGTATATACCTTTCGCGCACATAAAGGAATCTATCACAGGATTGACCAGTTAGTCTCCAGGGATGGAACTCCCAGGTACTTACAGTTGTACTTTTATGACCCCGAAACCGAGCTAGAACACAGGCTCCGATGGCCAAACCTTGATCGGAGTATTACTGATAAGTTGACACGTGTTCTTTCTACAAATCCTTACGTAATGACATTTCGTAGACTTTCCGAACTGGGTTCTCTAGACGAATATAGAGTCACCCTTAACGCTTCTGTTGAGGTTGACCAGAGGGTGTACAACCGACCAACGACTTCCGAGGTATATGATTAACATAAATTTAGATTTAGCCCTATGATTATTATTATTCTTAAAACACATATTCTTTAGGTTGCCGGTATATGGGTTGAAGGCAATGACAATATTTCAACATATAAAAGAAGTATTGTCGTGTACGGAAGGTCGGATCGTTCTCAAACTATTCAGCCGTACTTTGGATGTTACGATCCGTTATGCTATCCTTTGTTTTTTCCACGTGGTGAGTCGGGATGGCATCCTAACATACCACGAAAAGGGGTGTCAATCAGTGAAGTTAATAACCAGTCGGAGATCGTCGACGACGAGCCAGGAGGTACTATTAAAAATTGTGGTTTTTAAAAGATGAGTTATATTTTATAGTAATAAGTTGATCTTTTATTTACATCCAGGTGCTAACCAACCAAGTGGTAGGACAACAGTAGCGATGCGAGAGTATTATTGTTACAAGTTTCAGATTCGCCCGATCGAGAACTTAGTATTGTTAGGTGGTCGGCTGCTACAACAGTTTGTCGTTGATATTTACATAAAGATTGAGACATCCCGATTACAGTATATTGAGTACCACCAAAATGAGATACGAGCTGATCTATACCAAGGTATTGTTGATTGTGTGCATGCTGGGGAGGTTCAGCCAAACAGAGTCGGACAACGGATTGTATTGCCTGCGAGTTTCGTTGGAGGGCCTCGCGATATGCGGCGACGTTTTTTAGATGCCATGACTTTAGTTCAAGATGACGGACGTCCCGATTTTTTCCTGACAATGACTTGTAATCCTCAGTGGCCTGAGATATGTGATAACTTAAAACCTGGCCAAACTGCACAAGATCGTCCAGATCTTGTTTCCAGAGTGTTTCGTGCCCGATTAGAAGAGCTGAAGCATCAGTTGTTCAAGAAACGTATACTCGGTCATGTGAAGTCATACGTTTACGTCATCGAGTTTCAGAAGCGTGGTTTGCCGCATGCGCATTTCCTCCTTATCATGCACGCGGAAGACAAAATGGGTAACCCTGATCATTATGATAAGGTTGTGTGTGCAGAGATTCCTGACCCGGTACGACATCCGAAGTTGCACGAAGTTGTTGTTAAGCACATGATGCATGGTCCCTGCGGTGCTTTGCGGAAAAGCAGTCCATGTATGCAGGGTGATCCACCGATATGTCGGTTTCATTATCCTAGAGGGTTTAATGAACAAACGACGCAAGGAGAGGATTCATATCCTTTATATAGAAGGAGAGCCAATAATATTAGTGTTGATGTGCGAGGATCAAATCTTGATAACAGATGGGTGGTCCCTTATAACCCAAGGCTTCTTATGATGTTTAACTGTCATATGAATGTCGAGGTTTGTTCAAGTATAAAATCAGTTAAGTATCTGTTTAAATATGTTTACAAAGGCCACGACAAGCAAGTTATTCACGTCGATGAAGACGGCCAAGGTGTTATTAACGAGATAAAAAGATATCAGGATGCGCGTTACGTGTCTCCGCCAGAGGCCATGTGGCGTATTTTTCAATTCGACCTTTCAAAAATCCATCCTTCGGTGTTGGCCTTACAGCTTCATCTTCCAAATATGCAAATGGTTAGATTTAGGGAGAGTGATACGCTGGAAAACATTGTTGATAGGGAGTCAAACAAGGATTCCATGCTTACTGCATTTTTTAAAACAAACCGATCGCTCCCTAATGCTAGACAATATCTTTATAAAGATTTTCCTAAACACTTCACTTGGAATGCAAGCGCCCGTAAATGGAACGAACGTAAAGCTCAGGGACAACGAGGCCGTATTGTTGCTGCTAATCCCGCTGAAGGCGAAAGGTACTACTTGCGCTTGCTTTTGTTAAATGTAAGAGGACCTACTTCTTTTGAAAATCTTCGCACGATTGATGGTGTAACACACCCAACATTTCGAAAAGCGGCTCTAGAGCTTGGGTTAATAGAGAACGATGACAGTTTATCACAATGTCTTACGGAATCCTCTTTCTTTCAGTTTCCCGGTTCACTAAGAAGGTTGTTCGCTACAATAATGGTATTTTGCGAACCTGGTGACATTCGTAGGCTGTGGAATGAACACTTCGAATCGCTCTCTGAAGATTATCGTTTGCATTGCCAGAACGCGGAACGAGTACAGAATATGGTTCTTACCGACATTAGGGTTTTCCTACAATCTATGGGTAAACATATTTGTGACTTCGATCTTCCTGATATAACACAAGAAAACGTACAACACGCAAGTTCCCGTGAGGTGCAGGAGGAGTATGAGATAGTTGTGGATCCTGAACACTTGCGTTATCATAACGACCTAAATTCAGACCAGAAAAGTGTGTTTGACGAGATCATGTCACATGTGAATCATGATCGTCCGGGTGTATTCTTTGTAGATGGACCTGGTGGGACGGGGAAAACGTTTTTGTATAAAGCTTTGTTGGCTCATGTCACACCACGGGTAGGCGGGTGACGTGTGACGACTGATAATCAACGAAGTGGCGGAAGCGTACTTCTAATAAACCAAAGATTAAAGGAAATAAGCATGGCATTACTTCATTACATAATAAATATAAGTTTTATCCCGTCCACTAAGGACGTAAAACGTGGTTCCAAATATGAAACGACAAGTGTCTTAACCAAAATACATAATATCAAATAGTCTTTTAAGTTTAGCGGTAAAATAGTAATGCCATCACTACGGGTAGTCTTCTAGAATCTTCATTTCTAAATGGGTGTCCATGCTAGGTTCAACTTCAAATACCTGGAAACATGCTCAAAAGAAAATGGGTCAACTAAAAAGTTGGTGAGTTTCAAGTTTATGTTTCAAAAGATAATCGTTTGTAAAACAAGGTTTAATTCGTGATAAATCATAAATTTCAGTTTCGAGGTTTTCATATAAAGTAAAGAAAACAACATTTAATATGGTCTCGTGATGTTACACAATGAAATAATGTTTCGTGATGTTACACAATGGAATAATGTTTCGTGATGTTACACAATGGAATAATGTTTCGTGATGTTACACAATGAAATAATGTTTCGTGATGTTACACAATCAACCCTGTACTTAGCCCGGCTTGTGCCTCATCAAATACCAAAAGAGCCGGGACTAAGCCCAAATACATGTTCCCACTCTGCTAGTGCAAGAACACTCGTCTCATTCAAAAACCTGCCACATGCCGCGAACGACCCCGCAGGATCTCAGTGCGGACCCTACCTCTAACGCCATTGGTGTATGGCAAGTAGGCACTGCGCGTGGGGGATTCCCCAAGTAGTACTACCCATATAAACAAGCGGTCCATCCCAAAGATAGAATTAATGATCGTGTAAATAATTTAGCAGATAGAATCAGATACATCACAAATAGCACATAAAATAACTCAAAAATAGCATATCAAATAAATACACTTCAAAACTTTTAAAAATAGCATGCTTCCATCCCAAAACATTAAGTAAAAAGGGATTCATGAAACTCACCTTGTAAATATAGCAAAAAGTCACAAATAGCAAATAACTCCAACCTCGCTTCTTAGCAACCTATCGTAATGTGATGTACTCATAAGTTTTCAATTTATAGGCTCATATCTAACCATGTGCACTCCTAAGTATGTGACGTATTCAAACATTTCACCTTGCGGTGTTTGTTGTCAAGTTTTACAAAAATAAAGCTTCTTAAATTGGAAAGTCTTGGAGTTTTGGGTTCTTATTATTTATCACTTATCATTATATTTTCATGACGTGGACATGTTCTATGAGTCCCAACTCAGCCCCAAATATTATACTTGTTTTAGATAGCGCGTTTCGGGTGTCGTTAATTAATATAGTTACACGCGCCTAGTTTACAAGTTTTTAATGTTTAGTTCATTACCTATCGAGCTTTTCTTACCATAACTTTTATAACTTGTTGTCTACTGTTAGTCTATGTGTTAGTCTATGTGTTAGTCTATGTGTTAGTCTATGTGTTTAGTCTATGTGTTAGTCTATGTGTTAGTCTATGTCGGTTTATGACCTAGTAATAATCTCAATAGTTTAGGGTACCTAGATGTAATTTGGTTTTCTATATATTTGGTTGTAATCTTTTCAATATTCAATCAATTAAAGTTACCTTTCATAGTTTGATACATTTTTATAAGGTTTCGGTTCCAAATCAGAAAGATTTTCGGAGTTGTCAATATTAGTCCCTTAAGTTTCAAAATGACACTTTTAATCCCAAAATTTCGTATTTTGACGCTTTTTGACCCAACAAGGGTCCATACTCATTTTATAAGTCTAATATACTTATTTGAGTCATATTATAACCAGAAATTCCAGAAAAGTTTATATGTTATGAAAATACACGTTTCGGTTTTACCGGGTACGGTAAAACCGTCATATTACGCGTTAAAATTCCATTTTCTCAACCATTTGACTCAAGACTTCAAAAATCAGTATCATGGGCTCACATTAGTGTACATAATCTGCAAATAACAAGTTTTTAGGTTTTAAGTACAAAAATCTCAAGTTTTACACAAAACAGTTAAAAACACGTCTTAACCGTAACCGTAAGGTAAAATACATGGTTTCCCACTTTTTATGACAAAAATATGTTTTAGTCGTCATATACTACTGGAAAATACTAACTTTCTGATTTTTAACCCTTTTGATTAATTATTAGGATTTATTCACGAAAATGTGTATTTTAGTGATTATTTTCACTAATAAATTTGTATAAAATACATTTTAAGGCAATAAATCATGAAATTTATTTTATATGACTAAAATATGTTCATAAAGACCTGGAGATAATAAAATTTAAGTTTCATAATGTTTGGTGCAAATTTGTAGTTTTAAGGCTTACCGGGTGCTCGGTTTTTGTATCTTTTTACTAGTTTAATGCCCGTTTTGTTACATCCAACCCAAGTCACGATTTTTACACTATATTTCCAGCCCTTTTTCATATTCAAATCTGAAAGTTATGTTGGTGTTCATATTCATCTCTTTTTCGGGTTTTGAAGTGTTCAAAATCATTATTTACATCAATGTAATCTACATAGTTTTGTACCAAACCAACCCAAAACTTATTATATCTTTTAACCATGCTTATGAAGGGTTTGTTTACTGTTTTAAAAGGTGTTTTTACGTGGGATTTTATAGAGTTTCAAAACAAGGTATTAAATGGTGGAAACTAGTGCAAAAATGAAGGTTTTAAGGGTGTTTGGTCGTGTACCAACCTTGGTCCAAGCTTGGCTTCGAGATGAACGACTTGTGGGGCTTCAAGAGAGCTTGAAGGATGCGTGAAAGCTGCTGGTCGCTGCTGTTTCGTACGAAGGGATGAGTGTTTGCAAGATTTAAGTGTCGTAAATTAACGGAAGTAGCATTTTCGTTACCTATAAGCCTTAGAAATCGATGGATCACTTCAAAAACTCTTGTAGAAAACTTGAATGAGTGTTGTTGCAGGTTGTTGAGTGTGTTTTGTGTGGTTTTCGTATGGTAGGTTGAGAGAGAGAGAGATGAAAATTAATAAATGGGAGGTAGTGTGTTTGTAGAGGTTGAGTGTTTAGTTGGTGTGTTGAAAAGAGTGAGATGACTTATTGGGTTATGGTTTACGGTTTGAACAAGAAAAGTAGGTGGTTGGTGAGTTAAGTTTCTTTATTCTCATTGGACCATCATGTATGCTTGAGTGTAAGACTAGCTAATATAGTATTTGATATCTTTAGTCATATTTTGGATGGTGAGTGTGTTTCCAACGTACATGTATGTGTATACATGCATGCTACCACTTTTTGTCTAATATTACAAGTATGTCATGAGTGGGTAAATTTTTGTGGGGTTTAATTTTAGTTGGTGATATTTTTAGTGGTATTAGTTTAGTGTAATGTGAGTTGGACGAAAATTTGGATATATTATGGGGTTTTCATTGTGTTTTTGTGGTATAAATATTACCCCATTAATTTCATTGTATAAGTGACAGGAATTTTATTTGTTGTTTGATAAGAATAATATCGCACTAAAGCATTGTTCCACTATTGTCTCTAATGGTTTTGCTATCCTAATTCAAGGCATTAAAATAATCGTCTAATCATAAATAAATACACGTGTACGAATAATATTCGGGTATCACAAAAATAATATTTTGTCTCTTAAATATTCGTTTGCACTTAAAACATGGTTAGTTAAAGTAATCACAAGTAATTGTATGGTTAATAATATAATTATCTACTAATAACTAAGGTTAAGGTGGGACCCGATAGTCGGGTTGTCACAGCTCAAGTTCGTTCGCGCGGTCTTATTGCTCTAGCGACCGCCTCATCTGGTGCTGCCGCGAATAATATGCCAGGAGGTAGAACGGCTCACTCGAGGTTCAAAATTCCTATCACTCTTGACAAAAACTCGATGTGCGCGATAAAAAAACAAAGCGGTGCGGCTGAAATACTTAAGTTGGCCACATTAATCATATGGGACGAGGCATCTATGGCAAAATGTCAGGGGATAGAGGCCGTTGATCGAACATTGCAGGATATTATAGGCGTTAGTCTCCCATTTGGTGGAAAGATAATGGTAATGGGAGGGGATTTCAGGCAGGTGTTGCCAGTCATCAAACGTGGCACTCGCGCACAGATTGTGGACGCCAGTCTACGGATGTCACCTTTGTGGTCTGTGATGAAGAAGATGCGTCTGACCATAAACATGAGAGCGCGTACAGATCCGTGGTTTTCTGATTTCCTCCTGAGAGTGGGTGATGGGACCGAAGAGTCAATCGAAGGTACCTTTATCCGTATACCAGACGACATGACGGTTCCGTGCATAGATAAAAAAGAATCGGTAAAAGATTTGATAAAAGTTGTATTTCCTGCGATACAAGAAAACGTACGCTCTTCGGAATACATAATCAATAGAGCCATATTATCCACAAAAAATGAAAGTGTTGATGAAATAAATGATCAAATGATTGACGTGTTCCAAGGGGAGGAAAAGGTTTATTATAGTTTTGATGTGGTAGAAGATGATCAACACAACTTTTATCCTGTCGAGTTCTTGAACGCGCTAACTGTTAGTGGACTCCCGCCTCATAAGCTTCGCCTGAAGATTGGGTGTCCCATTATACTGTTACGGAATATCGACCCTTCACACGGTCTATGTAATGGCACACGGTTGATATGTAGAGCCTTCCAACGCAATGTTATTGATGCCGAGATAGCAGTGGGTCAACATGCAGGAAAACGAGTGTTTTTGCCTAGAATCCCTCTAAGTCTTTCTGAGGACGAAATGTTTCCGTTCAAGCTTAAAAGAAAACAATTTCCCATTCGACTTAGCTTTTCAATGACCATCAATAAAGCTCAAGGTCAAACAATCCCTCATGTTGGCGTTTATCTTCCGGATTCTGTTTTTTCTCACGGCCAGCTTTATGTGGCGTTATCAAGAGGGATATCACGGGGGAATACAAAAGTTTAAGTACACCCTGCTAGAGACTTCAAACAAAACGGAGTGTACACCTCAAATGTCGTGTATCGCGAGGTTTTGCATGATATGTGAAATGTATGTGTGCTATAACTTAATAATATGCTTTCATATGTTAACGTTTGTGTTTTTTATTATAACCTCAATGTCGTTTTTGATATATTTTCATTTTTTCAAACTATTATTATGATGTGCATACAAACTTATTTTATTTTGTTTTCTCAGGGTTAAAAAATCTAATATGGAGCAGATTAATGTTAACTTGAATGATGTGCCAGGTATTCTTAAAATTAAGGTTATATAAAACACATGATTTTTTGAAAACTTATGTCAACAACTAAACATTGTAATTTCAGAGAACAACGTTGCTCCAGCTCCAACGAATGAGGTGACAGTCAAAGAGGAGATACTTGTCAACGTCCAACAACAAAAGGATGTAAGAGGTGAAGCCAAAGAAAAGCCTGAAATCCCTGGTTTTTTCTGAAGATGATACTTGGTGGTGGGAAAATAGGGTTCTAATCGAAGAGCTGTGTAAGAAGTACGATTAATTTTCGTTCCATCTTCATGAACTCACGTGGATCATTTGTTTTCAGCTCGTATGTTAAGATTTGAATGTTACGTATTTAACTTATGGTTATTTGAATATTATCGTCTTCGGTTTTCATCTTCAATTGTTAATTACATTATATACATGTTAAGCTCCATCACCTAAGTCCATACTATAAAAATTTGTCGCCAAAAATATCGACCCCGCTGCATCGCGCGGGTACCTACTAGTATATATATATATATATAGGTAGGTTCAAATGAAAACAAACTTTATAATTAAAAACACTAAAAACCAAAGAAACTTATTTTCTTTCAATTTTCTTTTTAATAAAATAGAAAAGGTTACTAAGGTAATTTTCACTCCCTACTTATTTTTAAATTCTTAATAACTGATAATTATGCCTCGATTTGAACATTCAACATATTAACAGAATCAAATTTTGTTACAGAAAAATCGGCAAATATCCATTCATCATTATCTTCATTTATCTATTCATCTCTGCATAACCGATTTAGAATATAAAGTCTGATTTTGAAGGTATATTCTGATATATGTTCCAACTTGACAACAATCATGTGATAACTGTTAGATACGTTAATTGAGATGTGATTGGCATTTTTATGCATACAACCCACTCAAACAAGTAAAAACCAAAACAACATGCAACTTTACAATCCATAATACAAGTTTTCTAAAAAAAATAATTTAACCATGAGAACAATGTGGAAAATCCGACAATCATTCTTTAATAACTTCTTATTTTTCTCATCCCCTGAAACACTAACTTCAATCAAAACACTTTGTCGATAAATATTTGTTTTGAGGCGTAAGAACTTTAAAGGCATACTTTTTCCGCAGATCCTTAATCGTTTATTTCCTTTTCCTATCATCCAGATGAAAACCCATAGTTCCAACCCTTCACATGACTTTCTTGTTCGATCTCTGGGTTTCCAATTTTCCATCATATATCTTTCTTCATGCACTTCACAGTTAATATTAGTTAGTACACGTATGCAACAACCAATATTTCACAATATTGTACATCCACTTGATTCCTTAATGACATACTATACATCCACTGGATCTCTTACTTGATGACATATTCAGTTGTATACCATTCTTGTTTGAATAACAACCTACATATACAAAGAATAATAAAATTCGTTCAACGTAAAACTTTCAGCATAATATACATCTAGTTACACAAAACTTTTATAACAATACCTCCTGAATATATATAACATAACCGAAGGACCACGTGGGTAAACTTACATACACGTACTACCATATTAATAACTAAAATACAACCCGTATACTTGGATCAAATAACTAACCCTGCTAATAAATGAACAAAATACCTTAATACACATATCTAAAAGCACCAAACACTAATCAGACACCCACATACCCAAATACTTTTAACATTAACAAACAAATCTAAACTTACATGTTCAAACAAAATATCAAATACACATATACGTACATTATAACATCCAAATAAGTATCAATAACTCTAATTCAATACATATACGTACATTATAACATCCAAATAAGTAACCAATATCAATACCATGAACCGAATACTTATACCAACTGAAACTCCTACACCCGCAAATCAAATTTAAACCAAGTTTTGAAAATCTTTCAAAATTGATTTAACCGCTTATATATTGATTCTTTTAATGATTTCTGTTTGCTTGGTTCTTTTAACACACACAACAATGTAAACATATGTATATTAATAAAACGCGGTCCCAAAATTAAATAGGTCATACATTTTAATTTAGATTACACAAATTTATAGTTGTCACTACATATACGTATTCTACTTACCCATATCAATTACAAATAGAGAAAATGAGTCAACGACCAAAACTAATCATATCATACAAGTCACGGTTGATGGCCTACAGGAAAGTGCAATTAGTAAAGCTAAAAGATTTTGACCAAGACTACAATATTTTGTATCAATAACAATAGTACAATACATATAAGTACACTATATAACATCCAAATAACATCACTCTGTTTCAAACCTCAACACCCAAAACACAAATTTAAACTAAGTTTTGAAAAACTTCAAAAGTAATGTTTTCGGTTTGATTTAGTTTTGGTTGATTTTGTTCCCTTTCAAATAATACACACATACAACAATGTACACATACGTATATTAACAAATCCCAGTGACACTATTTCAAAAATTTACAGTTTGTACAACGTATACATATACGTATTCTACTTACATATATCAATTATAAAATAGGGAACAGTCGATATGTTGTCCTAGTATATTAAACATAGATTATACGTGTACGTATACTACTACATTATACACACCGTTGACAGAATCAACCCCCAAAACAAGTACTAAACTATGTTTTCAAAATTCAATAACACCAAAATTAGTTTTATTTGAAATCCGGCTCACATAATCTACCCCTAAATATTGTAGACATGCAAAATGATTACGCACCAACTATTGAGTACCAAAATCGGATCACTTATATTTTTTAGTATTCAAACTTGTTGAGTACCAAAATCGGCTCTCTTCTATGACTGTAATACAACATATACGTATGTGTATGAAACCTTAAAAAAATTTCATATTTGGTAGACCAGCTTAGTTATGCAAATTGTTTTAAGTACCAAAATCGGCTCTCTTCTATGATTGTAATACAACATATACGTATGTGTATGAAACCTTAAAAAAATTTCATATTTGGTAGACCAGCTTAGTTATGGAAATTGTTTTAAGTGTTGGCAATTTGGCATGTTTAGCCTATAAACAATAACACCTTAAGAACCTCAAAACTAGTTAACAATAAATTCAAATGCAATACTCACGGTGCAGGCTGTGATGCTGGAGCATCCACTAGAGCTGTTGCTGGTGCTTTTTCTTGAGGGCCCTACACAGGGGCGTACCCTTTAAGGGACCAACGGGGGCGTCGGCCCCTGCGCGTTTTTTGCTCCGACATACCGATTTTTACCCCGATACCTTAAATTTATATATATTTACTGATTTCGCCCCCGTGTAAAAAAATTACATGTGTTTTATATATATTGAGCTCGCGGCTCGCCCCCGTCAATAATGAACGACACGTATACTAGTTGCTAGTTGGGCCATTACTCCATTACAAATTAAATCCATAACAATTTAAACCTATTACTCCATTATAATTTACAATTGGGTTGGGCTAAAAAAACCAACTAAAAACACATATACCCTTTTTTTGTGTCATGCATCAAATAGTAATGTCGGATTTGAGTGCTCGTACAAGTCTACTAACTATCGGCCTCGTAAAAAAGATGCATGTTACATTTGAACAATATTTTAAGACTAGTCTTCGCAATAAGATGTCAAATGAGTATCTTGCGGATAGCTTGGTGATTTACCTGGAAAAAGAAGTTGCTGAAAATTTTGTTTCCGACTCTATAATCGATCTTAATGTCGTCGGGTAGCGTTGTAATTCTTTTTTAAAGCACTCACCATTTTTCTCGCATTATCATATATATTTTAGGTATTTGTTTTGTTAAAACTTATCTAGTTTTTATATGTTTTAGTTGAATCATTTGTTTGAATGAAGAAATTTAGATATTTAGTGTTGTTATTGTTTGACCCGACCCGAATCAAATCTTCGACCCGAAAATATAACCCGAAACATAGTGATAAAAAAAAATTACGTGTCCTATGATTTTCAGCCCCCGTGCTGAAAATGTTCAGGATCCGCCACTTGCCCTACATATAGTTAAAACAAACATCAAGGCAAATACATATGAAAGTACTTACAAGATGAGCTTGGATCTGAAACGCAGATCATACTATGAAACTTTATAATATACATGAGCCAAACGTTCCTTTCTCCGTGCCAACTTCCTTTCCTGCTGGTTTTTTGCTTGGCTCCCTTGGCCTTAAACTGCTAATTCTGTAAGTAACAATTGATATTCGGAAAACACTTAAAATCCGACTAAATAATCCAACCCCCAAATATTGTACACATACGTATGTTAATATAAACAACAAATTTAGACATATGTATATAAAAAATTCACAATTTAAACAACATATACGTATACGTATTAAACTTAATTTTAAACCCAGAAACTTCAAAATATACACATAACATCATTGAATTTAAAATTAGAATAAAATTCGACATCTATGTATGCATTGAATCTTAAACATTCGACATTTATATATGCATTTGAAAAACAATCGTAAACTAATCACATCTTAATCGATCACCAATAAACGTTACTAACCTGTAGGTTTGCAAATCACGCAGCAGTGTCTTCTTCCTCTCGTCGTTGTTGTTTTGTTGGATTTTTCGATCGATCACTTTAGAACTCAGTAAATTGATTTTGGATTTTAACCTACTTATTGCGTTGGGATGGAGTAGCAGATACGTATATAGGGTTTTTGATTTGAATCAAGTAGAATTGGAATAAAACTTATTTTTAATTGGACTGTATAGAAAGTTAGGTTTTGTCATACCAATATTGCCCTTCTCCTTTTAACATTTACACAAATAATTCCTTTTAATTACAAAACTGCCACTAACATGTAAAAAATTAAAAGTCTTTGGTTTTTAGTGTTTTTAAATATAAAGGTGTTTTCAATGGATCTCACCCCTATATATATATATATATATATATATATATATATATATATATATATATATATATATATATATATATATATATATATATATATATATATATATATATATATATATATATAGGAGGAGGTTCATTTGAGAAGGCTCATATATTGCAAGAAGAAAAAGAAGAAACTTAAATCACTAAAAAAACTTATCAATAGTTTAATTTTTTAAATAAATTCACTTCCTACATACAAATGTGTAATGTATAAACTAAAAAAAATCATTACAATATTTTTTACGTATGTATTTTTAGCGTTTTTAATTTACCTACACATGTGTAGGTTATGTGACCTACACCTGATTTCCACATGTGTAGGTTTAATAAATAAACGAAATATATTCAATTTTATTTTTTGAATATCAAAATTAATGAATAAATATTGCATTTCTATCATTCTTTTGTATGTTAAAAATGTTTTTGGTTGAAAAAAATGAAGAATTTAGCTATTTCTTACACTTCTCGCAATATTTGGTCTTCTCAAAAGAACCCTCCCCTATATATATATATATATATATATATATATATATATATATATATATATATATATATATATATATATATATATATATATATATATATATATATATATATATATAGAGTTAGGTTCAAATGAAAACAAATTTTATAATTAAAAACACTAAAAACCAAATAAACTAATTTTTGATTAGTTTTTGTTTTTATAAAATGCATAAGGGTATAATAGGAACATTTAATTTTTTGAAGTGCCATGAAATCCTCAAGATCTTTGACTTTTTAATAACTTCCCACTATTTAATAACTTCCCATTAAAAACTCAATCCCATCTTCATTTTACTCCTCCAACCACAACTGCCACTTTTCCATTTCCTCCTCGTCGGCGAAGATCACAACCCACCGTCCTCCGTCACCCATCAAGACTTCATTCGCTACTATTGTAGTCTTAACCCTTCTCATGTGCTACCCTCTAACCTTATCATCACGTTTTACGACCCCATCCACCATCAAACATTGCCACCTGCTCCAATCGTCTCTTTCGGAAACCTCCAACACTGACACCAGCAAATCAAATATGATTTGTTGTGTTGTTTAGAGATGGATCAAGTTTTGAAGTCGAATTGAAGAATATGGTGTGTTACGTATACGTATAATTAGTTATTTTATACGGATGGGTCGAGCAGTTTTAAACACGATGAACATGACAAGTGTTGATGTTACGTATACGTATAAGTTATTTTATACGGATTGGTCGAGCAGTTTTAAACACGATGAACATGATGACAAGTTTTGAAGAAGATGGTGTGTTACGTATACGTATATGTAACATTGATCAAGTTTTGAAGAAGATGGTGTGTTACGTATACGTATATGTAACATTGATCAAGTTTTGAAGTCGAATTGAAGAAGATGGTGTGTTACGTATACGCATAAGTTATTTTATACGGATGGATCGAACAGTTTTAAACACGATGAACATGATAAGTGTTGATGTTACGTATACGTATAAGTTATTCTACAGTACGTAACATCATGACAAAGAACCTGTAACAAAAAAAATATGTAAATTAAGAGAGAGGAGAGAGAAATCAAATTGTTGGGAAGTTATTGTCTCTGTGACTAAAATACCCTTTTATCACCACTATCTTATAATTAGCAAATAATTACTAAAATTAATGATTTCTTTGGTTTTCAATGTTTTCATTTATAATTGTGTTTTCAATAGATCTCACCCCTATATATATATATATATAGTGTTACCTTCAAATGAGAACCAAATATTTGGAAAGAACTAGTGAGAACCATATAAGCCATGTACTTATTGCTTCAATAACAATGGTAAAGTAAAAAGGTATTGTTTTATAACTATTGTTAATCATTTCTTCAATTTTTTCACCTCTCTCCTCGGGTTTTTTAGAAACTAAAATGTGTGCATATTTGCATATATAATGTGGGTGCATATATGCATTTCAACAAAAAACGATACGAATCATTTTTTTTATAAATAAATCTTATAATTGGTAAATTTACAAGCATTTTTGTCAATTTAGATAATAAAAAATATAACAATTAAGTCGGTTCTCACTCGGTTCTTTCCTAAAAATGAGTTCTCAAATGAAGGTGCCCCTATATATATATATATATATATATATATATATATATATATATATATATATATATATAGAGGTTCATTTGAGAAGACTCATATATTTCGAGAAGAAAAAGAAGAAACCTAAATCGCTAAAAAAACTTTTCATTTGTTTAATTTTTTTAAATAAAATCACTTCCTACATAAAAATGTGTAAGGTATAAACTAAAAAAAATCATTAAAATATTTTTTACGTATGTATTTTTAGCGTTTTAAATTTACCTACACACGTGTAGGTTATGTGTAAGTAACCTAACATACACATGACTTCCACATGTGTAGGTTTAACAAATAAACGAAATTTATTAAATTTTATTTATTGAATATCAAAGTTAATGAATAAATGTTGCATTTCTATCATTGTTTTATAAGTTAAAAACGGTTTTGGTTGAAAAAATGAAGAATTTAACAATTTCTTTTTCTTCTCGCAATATTTGTTCTTCTCAAATGAACCCTCCCCTATATATATATATATATATATATATATATATATATATATATATATATATAAGCACTCTCTATTAAGAACTCAATTTAACTTGAGAACAAAAGGTACACTTTTTAAACAATCACATAATTTCTTGATTTTAATTTTAAATTATTTAATTCTAATATGAAAAAGGGCAACTAGGTCATTTTAATTTCCTTATTTCAGGATAGTGGATGCATAACCGTTTCTAAATTTTATTAAAAATGAACGCTTATTTTCTCTCATCATATTCTTCTTTTACATGCCCCCACCCCATTTATATTACACAATACTTAATAGATTTTTTCACACATAAACATAATCATCACCACCATGTTTAACGCCATTATTTTTTTTACTTTTCAAAATCCTTATATATACCTAATAACATCACAAAATCTCCAAATCCATTTCATCGGAAACTATCATTAAACCCTTTTCATCAAATCCAATCAACATCTAAAGTTCAACAACAAACGCCTGTTTTTTATCTCTGGTTATCGTGGCGATGTTGAGTCACTGAAACAGCCATTGAAGACACTGTATCATCTGTTGAACTAGTATGTTGTGAACTTGAACCTTGAATAACTTGCTGATGAGATATTGGAGCTCTATTGAGTTTGTGAGAAGCGAACCTGTGTTTCGTGAAGTGGGGAACATGAGGTTGGTGGGTAGGTCTAATACGGTAACTCATAGAGGACCTAGGATGGTACGAATACGAAGAATAATGAAATTGTGATTTATTAATTTTGTATTTAAGGTTTCGATGATAGTGGAATATGAAGAACTAGAAGAAGATTATAAAAAAATACGAAGAACGTTAATGGGTACGGTCACACACTTCGATTGCAACAAATGATAGTAATATGAGGAATTTCATTTACGTAATATGCATATATGCATTTATACACATATGATTTGTCGTTATTACCCGGTGTGATTTCTATGAGTTACCAGAAACTTATGTTTTGACGGAACTAGAAAAAAGCAACAAAAATGGTAGATGGTAATTGTGGTCTTGAGAATGTAAGGGTGAAGCATAGTGGTGGAGCATAGTGATGAAGTTACAGTTTTGTTTTCAAGTTTTAATATTTTTGAATGGAACACTAGTTAGATATGTCGTTTTGATGGTTCATTATTTATCATGCATATATATTTTGCAACTTGCCACAAGTATGATTCATACAATTGTTAAATCTTGATTACATATATAGTTTTTTTCCTTCACAAATGCACATATGCACTTTTTAGTAATGCATATATGCACATCGCTCCTTTACACAGATGCATAGTGCAACCTTTACGAATGCAACAATAGTCATACCAGATTTGTGTAAATTAGTTATGTAAATTTGGGAGTTGAATTAGAACGTATATGAGTTCACCATTAAAAAATGTAAAGTATGCAATGATGTACACAAACATTACATGCATCAATGCAACACAAACAATAGATACACCAATGCACCTTTACCAATAGTTGCATTAATGCACCTATATATATCTGTTATTATTCTCCATCACATATAATATGCATCAATTATATCCAGTGTATTTATTTTCTTAACAAATGTGATTACACACATATATATATATGTGAAATTCTATTGAAAATTGCCATAAATCCTTGTGTTTCAATTAATTTCTAAGTTACAAAAATGACATAACAAATATCTATTTATTGGGATTTATGTAATTTTTATACATTTGGATTCATAGATTGAATTGATGTTTGCAATTATTTATATTTAATTGCTCGCTTTTTAGAAACTACGTCTTTTTATTATAACAATTTTTTATTGTAGATTAAAACAAGTCACTCAAAACAAAAGTAGTTTTTAAGCCCATGATCTTGATCGGTAGTTACTAAATAATTACCAAATAATAATTTACCATAATACCCTTTTAATTGTTTTGAATGATCCCTCTCTATAACCGTACAATTCAAAATATAAAAACTATTTTTGATTTAATTAATTAAAAACAAATTATATGATTGATAGAGAAAGTGTACTTTTGTTCTCAACGTACATTGGGTTCTTAATAGAAGAGTAAATTACAATTTTACGTCTATATAATAAGGCAAATTACGGATCGTGGCCTTTATTTTAAATTATTGCACTGGTTGGCCTTTATATAAATTTTTCTCACGGTTTAGGGCCTTTAAGTTAACGGCCGTTAACTTTTTTGGTTAAGTCCCCTCATGTGCAATGCACATGAGGGTATTTATGTCATTTACCATTAAAGGACTGCTATTGTAAAATTAAAATTATTGTTATTATATATATATATATATCATCATCTTCTTCCTAATAAGATCTAACCACCACCATCTCCCACCATCCTCTCCATAAACCAACACCCACAATACCAACACCACCCTCACATTCGGACAAGGTCTCAATCCGACAAATTCAGTAAAGTTCTATACAACTCTAGAGACTTTTGAAATAAACCCAATCAAATAATCAAGTGTAATAAAATACAGAGAGATGAGCTATTGTTTAAGTGTTGATTAGTCAACTCTACTTTTTTAACAACTTAAAAGGGTAAAAAATAATATGGCCCTTTGGATAAGCAAATAAGATCCACACACTGCTACATCATATAGACATATACTATATCAAAATGATTACAATCAACATGAAAAAGGCAGGAAAATTGGAAAAAGATGAGTGATGATAAAACAGTATGGTTGAAGATGGAATTGAGATGGGGTTTGGGTTTGGTTACCATGACTTGCAAACAGCGATGCAGCGAATGAGCTGGATGAAATCAAGGAAGGAGAAAACGGTCATGATCGGGGATGAAGATGACGAGTACATGACAGATGACATAATCAGAGATGACGAGTACAAGCATGAGTAAGTGTACACGCGTTGGTATACGCATCGTAGTTGGAGATCTTCGATCAAGTTGTTAGGTTGTTATTTGCGTTCCGGTGTGTGAAGTTTAAACTCCGGTGAGTTGTAGGTTTACGGTGATGATGTGAGGGTGGTGTTGGTGTTGTGGGTGTTGGTTTATGGAAAGGATGATTAATGGTGGGAGATGGTGGTGGTTGGATCTTATTAGGAAGAAGATGATTTATATATATATAATAACAACAATATTAATTTTACAATAGAAGTCCTATAATGGTAAATGACAGAAATACCCTATATGAGGGGACTTAACCAAAAAAGTTAACGGTCGTTACTAATTAAAAAGGCCTAAAACCGTGAGAAAAATTTATATAAAGGCCAACCAGTGCAAAAATTTAAAATAAAGGCCACGATCCGTAATTTGGCTTATTATAAAGGCCAAAAAATGTAATTTACTCTTAATAGAATGATCCATATATATATATATATATATATATATATATATATATATAGAGTGAGGTTCACCTACATAGTATTAGAAATCTAAGAAGGCTAAGAAACAATAAGAGATTGACATGTGTCATCTAGGAAAATTAGGAGAGGGGGTATTTTAGTTATGTCCACTTTTTTAAATATTCTCTCTCCACATGCAAGTCACATGTCAATTCCCCCACTTTTTTTAAACGTTTATAACTTTCACATACGACATTATTTTTTTAAACACATTACACCATAAAAACGAGCACTTTTTCCTATTTAAAACGCGTATAATTTTGATATATAAAAAACGAACTTTTTTTCACATTTTTTCAGCTCATTGTGTCTTCCGTCAGGTCATTGTGTTTTCCGTCAGGTCATTGTGTCTTTCGTCAGGTCATTGTGTGATTGTGTCATCCGTAGGGTTGTTGTGTCATTCATCGGGTCATTGTGTAATCTTATTTGACAAGTATTACACAATGATCTAATAATAATTACACAATAACACAAAAAGTATTTCAAAGATCTTCCTCCCATATTATCCTCCTTCAAAAATAAATAAACAAAACTTAAAAAACTACTATTTTCTCATTGTGTTTTTTTTCATTGTGTCTCATTTAAAAAATAAAAAAAAAGTTATTTTTTTTAATTTTTCGTTTATTTATTTTTTGAAAGAGCAATACATGGGGAACAAGGTCTCCGAACCACTTTTTTAAAATTTTATTTATATTATGAGTTAGAATTTTTTTTTAAAAGTGTCATTGTATCTTTGTTTACCATTGTGTCATTTTCACATTTTGTAACAAAAAATGACTTTGTCTTTGAACATTTCACAAACACATATTAACAATTTATAACACGGTGATAATTTCTAAACACATAAGATGACACAACAAATATTTAAAATAAGATGATATTACATAATGACTTAAGAATGAACCGATAAAAGTGATATTTCACTAGTTATAATATAACACAATCACATGATATTACACAAGGACTAGACAAGTGCCGAATTTTTTTTTGTTATTTATATATCAATATTATACGCGTTTTAAAGATAACAAAACGCTTGTTATTTTGGTGTAATTTTTTTAAAAACATAATATCGTATCCAAAAGTTATGAACGTTTTAAAAAAAGTGGGGGAATTGACATGTGCCTTGCATGTGGAGAGAGAAAGTCAACAAAAGTGGCTATGACTAATGTACCCTTCCACCAAATTTTTTTCTTACAAATTGATCTCAACCATTAAAAGAGAGATCTAAAGGTCACAAATCCTTCTTAGCCTTCTTAGATTTTCAACCCTATGTAGGATAACTCTCCTCTCTCTCTCTCTCTCTCTCTCTCTATATATATATATATATATATATATATATATATATATTATATGTCGAGCGTTACGTTATTTCTCGTCATTATTATTATGAATAAATGTATCGGATTTGTACGTTATTCTTATATTATTTAATCGATCGTTTTTGTCTCGCAAAATATCTATATACGATTTATAATATTAAATCTCAGGGGTTGTTTGTTTTACCTCTTAATGGTTCAGTTCAGTGCTTAATCATTCAGATTCAGCATTCAGAGTGTTTGTTTCATAAAAAAGAGCCTCTGAATGGTTCAGTTAAGTGCTAAATGGTTAAGATATTGAAAGATGCTGAATGAAACTGAATGAAACATATACCAAACTTAACATCACCTGAAGTTCTACCTCAATATCCCTCCAATTGATAGAGTCTCTTAATGGTTCAGACCTCTTAACCATTCAGCACTTAATGATTCAGATTTTGCCAAACAGCCTCTCAATATATAAATATAGTTTATAAAAAGTGATCTTATAAAAATTGTTAAAAGAAAATGGTTCTAAGTCTCGAAATAGTCACTTAACGTCATAAGCAAGCTAAAGATATAAAAAAGTCACTTATATAAAAGTTACGTCTCAACTCGGTTAAGTTAGATAGTTAAAATAAGTATTTAATTAACTTTGTGCCAAAACTGTCATTTCTTAAATTTATATTTAAAACTTATGTTATCTAAGAAATAATAATAAAACCATAAGGGGTCATTTTGTAAATTTATAAAAAACCCAAACCAATTCCCCCCGTGTCCCGCATTTCCGACCACCATTATTCCGGCCATTTGGCCGGAAAATCCTCGACTCCGGCGAAGCTTTTACGCGTTTTTAAACCTTCCAAATATGCCGAAAAACACCCTAAAACTTTCCTTTAATCGTTTTGAACCTTTACCCGCCTTATAACGCGTTTTAACAGCTCAATTAGTGTGGATTAATTTCGTGATTTCAAACCGAAATTTCAATTTCCGTAATTAGACACCTACTCGACAATTAAATCCTTTCATAACATCCTATACACTGGATTTACACATAGCAATCACCAAAACAATTCCTTTGTCTCTGCACTTCACTAATCGATAAACCAAAAAGATATTTTCCGGCGACTTAGTTTTTCACCACTTTCCGGGCATCATTTCAGGTAATTGTTAGGTTAGTTTTAATCCTCTCAATCATCTACATCTTTCTAAATCATCAATTTCATCTCATTTCTGTTCCAGATTCGTAAAATTCCTCAAGAACAGTCGACTCATTCTCCGGTTCGAATTCGTATCAAACCTTCATAATCAAGTAATTTTCTTATATCAAAATGATCGTGATCTCATGGGGATTAAAAACCCTATGTTTGTTTTAACCTTGATTTACATATTGAAAACGAATTTGGATGATCTTTGTTCTAGGGTTTTAAATGGAAATGAGTATTGTTAGTTGTTAAAAGTTAAAACCATTTAAAAACGAATTATATAACAAAAGTTGCATCTGGTCTGGTGGTAAGTTAATGCTCTTGATTAAGAGATGGTCATGGGTTCGTGTCCCTTGACCAGTTTTTATTACTCTTTTATATTTTATATACTTAAACATTTAATTATACTTTTCTAATAACCAAATATAACATATTCAAGTTAAATATATTTTAAAAGTATAAAAACTTATAAATAATGTTTCATGGCTATTAGTATTATACAAACATATATTAAATACAATTTCAGGATTTAAAAACTTATATTTTTTTTACCCATTTAAACATTAAACTATATGTTCATATAATCTAAATAACATCCTTTCAAACTAAATACATTTTTAAAGACTTCAAAACTTATAAATCTAAATACATACTAATAACACAAATTACATGTTTATAAGTATTTTAAAGTTGTACAAATGTTTGTTTAGTAGAAAACTAAATGGATTCGCATAAAATATTTACAATACGAAAATACTATTACGTTTGGTACCTAAATCACAATTCGTATTTCAAAACCCTATTTCCCAATTTGTACTTTAAAATCCTAATTTCAATTTATAATCTAAAACCCTAAATCCCAAATCTGAAACCCTAGATCTCGGATTTTTTATTCTTGTTACTATTGTTTCGTTTCTAAGTTATGGTTTTTCCCAATTAAATAGGTGATACTAATATTTGGGCAACCCTCGGTTCGTTATATATAGCTGCGTTCTATTTCGGTTATCTATTGCATTTCAAGGTGAGTAAATTCACTCCCCTTTTTACTTTTACATTTGGGGCTGAAATATGTTCAATTACTATACAATGTTTTCAGTTTTCTAATTGTTTTTCAAATGAGATCATTAAATGTGTTAATCTTGTTCCGCGGCAAAATGCAATCCTTATGTGGTAGTTTAAAGTAGTATTGTTACTTAGTAATCCCACCGGTACAATGTTGGCGCTAATGGTTTGACAAACCCACCTACATGTATTTTAAAATAGGTGATTTAAACCCGGCCATTCAATATTTTAGTTGCTATTCAATGTTACAAGTTGCTATACGATAATACAAGTTGCTATGTTATGTTGTTATGCTATATACCTAAGTTGCTAAATAATTATTGATAACTATTATATCGAGACGGTTACGTGACGGTTGCTAAAATGGTTATCTTTAATTAATAACATAAGTTGGTTCCTCATGACAAATGATTACAAGTTACTATACAATGATGGTTTCGACGTGTGTTCAAGGTGTCATGGTCGAGAATGAAATAGCTATGCATGTAAGATTGCGCAGCATATTATGATGATATCGGATTTCTTTATTATTGTTATGTATCAATTATGGTTTACTTACTAGCTTTAAATAGCTAACTTTATTTTTACATATTTCAGGTGATGCTTGATATTATTTTGCTGTTTTGCCAAGATTTAGGATTGCCTCAGACCTAGTTAAATAATAAATACAATTGCAATTATTGTTTATGTGTTACTTTATTGTTCTATTTAAGACTCTTGTTCCAAACGTATTAATTATTATTTGGCTTAATAAATAATTACCATGTGCTTTGGTTACTATTGATATCCAATTCTCTTGACAGCCCGGTGTTTCCGCCGCCGGACGGGGTGTCACATAAGAACTCTAATCGTGTGATTACCGGTTTAGATTCTATACATTGTAACTGTTATGTTTATAAAGGTTAATGAATCAACTTTTGCTGACAAATGACTGGAAGTCAAGAATTTAAGAACCAATGGTCAAATATACATGCTTCCTTTAGTGAAAATAATCAAAGTTGAATGGTGTGTTTGAGGGTCTACCATTTTAAAATTTTTACATGTTTAGTAAGTTGAATGGTGTTATAGATGTATACTTAGATTGGGTATTTAATGAAATGCCTAGGAATATGTATACTTTTGTGTTTGACAAAAGTATTAACACAATTGTTACATTTTACAGAAGTGTTACATTCAATGTGTGACATAATTATTGTTATAGTAGTGAAATCTTTTCTGTACAAATCATGCATAGTAGGTGTTTGATGAAATGCCTTGGAACATGTATAGCATAGATACAATTTTTCTTGAAATTGAAAATGTGTTAAGATAGTTTGTTGATTTAAAATATTTGTGGATGAAGTATATGAAAAAACCTAGTTCTGACAGTATATTGTATTTGAGTAGAAATTGTTTGTATATATGTATTTTTATGTGCGTTTTAGTGTGTTAAGTTATAAATTTTTGGAAAATTACAGATTTGATAAAATGTCATTTGATAGAGATTGGATGTATATGACGAGAACCATTAATGGTGTTTTTAATCTGTCATTTGTACCTTATGTTAAACGTTTCTTGAACTTTGCCTTCGCTAATGCACCTGACAATTGAAGTCAAATTATAGGAGGGGTCGAGTTTTTAGTAATTAGATGTCCATTTAATAAATGCAAGAATCTTCATTTTAAGACGAGGGGGAGGTTGAGGGTCATCTATACAACAAAGGGTTCATGGATGATTATAAGCTATGGTATGTGCATGGTGAATGTTTTAAGTCCCAAGATGTGGGCCGATGTTCAAACCCCATACCATCTCAACATTTGAGTCAAGACATTATTGGGAGAATGAGATAAAAAGCTACAAACACCGCCATGTAAGTTGGATACTTTATCGACGATAAAGATCCTAAGCACTATACTATAATTCGTGAGTACCCGCCCCAAAAATCCCTCATAACATATGTTGTTAAATGTGTAAGGTTAGTAAGTTTATATATCATTGTATTTTGTTATATTATATTATCTTTCATATTATATAGTTTTTTATATATTTTATTTATATACACATATATAATATATAAGAGTTAATGGCCAAAATGGTCCCTGAGGTTTATAAGATTTTGCAGTTTTAGACACTTTTAAGAATTTTTGCATAAATAGTCCCTACAGGCCAAAACCTGTTGCTAAATTGGTCCACGACACTAACGGTGTTAAAAAAATTCCGTTAGTTAACTATGAAATGACTAAAATACCCTTAGGCACAATTTTAATAATTAATTCATTTAAAAACTAAAAACGGCCTTGTTCAATAGTGTAATAGTGTAAGGCAATTTATCCAAAATCAACCGCAATCATTGAGGCCGGAGGATGGCGACGACCGTCGTTGACCGCTTCGGAAGCGAATCGTCGGCGTTGCTGCTAGTTTCTTACTCGATCGAACATGAAACAAAGGTATCCAGTTTCTTACTCGATCGTAGCTGTCAAAATCTCCATCAAATGGCAATGTAATCACACCTAATGTTCATCATTTAAGGCTATTATATCGCATCTGTGCTTACTGCTATCAAGGTTATACATATATATATATATATATATATATATATATATATATATATTGTGGTTCTAAAGTAGCATCAGTTTGCACCATAAATATCTAATTCATTCTTGTCTTATTCTGGAAGGTGTGACGGGAGGTTGTGGTAATGACTGAGAATGGTGACCGTAATGACTGAAACGGTGGTGAAGGGAGGAGGAGGTTGTTGTTGGTAGTGGTGGGTTTGTAATGGTGGTAGAGAGTGATGATGATGGTGGAATATGATGATGGTGGTTACTGGATCATGGCTTAGAGAGAAAGGTGGTGGTAGTTGTGAGAGTTGCAGCAGCAGTGATGTGGTGGTGGTGGTGGTGGTTGAAGATGGTGGTGGAAGAGGTTTTTGTTTTTAAATGAGTTAATTGCTAAAATGGTCTCTAAGGGCATGTTGGTCATTTCACTATCAACTTACAGAAACTTTTTAACGGTGTTAGTGCCGAGGACTATTTTAGCAACAGGTTTTGGCATGTAGGGACTATTTATGCAAAAATTCTTAAAAGTGTCTAAAAGTGCAAAATCTTATAAACCTCAGGGACCATTTTGGCCATTAACTCAATATATAATTTATGATCCCTATATAGATTTGGGGCATAAAGGAGTGGCTGAAGAAGTCCGCTGCTGGAAACGCAATCGTGCAAGTGTCATTACTAGTGGCAAGAGATCTCAGCATACAGGCGGGTCAGTGGGATTCGATGAGCATCGCATTCGACTTGTAAGATATTATACCTTGCTCTGAAACAATATCGTATGCCTTTTTCTTTGTTGCTTCTTGTTCTGTGTTTGTATGTTTGTGGATCAAGAAACTGTTTCTTTGTTACTATCGGTAGTGCCTGTTGTGCCTCAACTTGTACCCCGTAGTGGAAACTTTTTGCTTATCAAAGGCCTTTGAATATAAATATGTATGTAGATCCTTGTTAGACCGCCTCGATAGAGAATGAAAAATGCCAAATTATAGAATCTTGACAACTTGTGAGAATCTAACTGTGGATAAAATGAAATGGTATCGTAAAAACGAATACAAATTGTATGCTTCCTAACTCTACAAAGTATGAAGCTATTATTAGTCTTGTAATAGTTGAGGGAGTTATTATGTCAAAGTCTAATTCTTTTAGGACTTGATAGTAAACAAACAATGGTTAGTTGTAAATTAGATGTTAATTAGTGGTTAGTCGGTTATAAATCTCCTATATATGTCCAAGTGATGGGTATGCAGATCACTTATCAATTTTACATTTCATTTTGTAATAGTTCTTTCATTGGTGAATAAATAATCTGTAGTAATTTGGATTGGATTGGATTGATGTACAGTGTTCTTGTATTTAATTTATTTAATTGATTGATTAATCTTAACAAACATGCATGCATACATATTTATATATACTTAGAATTAATCAAATAAATATTTAAATTTTGTTTTTGTAGTGGTCATTAAGTGCTTATCATTTTAGATAAGGAAAAATGTTAGCAGGTATGTTGCGGATTCCAAAAGGATCAATGGAAAGGCGCGAAATCATACCGTTTTGTTAAGATATTTCAAGGCATTTTTGGAAAGCCAAAGATAGTGTTTTCAAAGCGTGGGAATGGAAAATGGTTGATGCATGTAATCAATACTTTATTAATTCTTTTTAAATGAATGTCTCTCAACTAATGGTTAACATAATGTAGTGCTTGCAACAAAGCGAAGATTGGGAATATGACTTCATGGTCAGTAAACATATGAATGAGTTCATTAAACAAATTCAACATGATTTTCCCACCCGTGTAATAATATTCAACATAATAATTATACAAGATTAACAAAATGGGATCTTTCCGGTAGAAGAAGTTGATGCTTTAGTTATAGAATTGATGCCGGAGTTGGTTGACAAGACGCTCGGTTGAACGGGTGATGTTTTTGGATCAACGTTGAAATATTGTGTTGTTAATTAGACTTACTTTTGTTATTTGTGGGTTTTTTGAAGGCTAGAGAACATGCATGCTGTGCCTAGATGGTTTCGATGTATTTGGGAATTTTGATGTATTAAATATGACATGCTTTTGTACCATTTGTTGGTAATTAGTATTTAAAATCTCCGGGAGTTAAAAGATTAAAATAGATTTCTTCTAGAACACAATCTAAAGGGACGGCTGAATGCTAGCACCTTATAGTCCATTATATAAAAAGGTTGTGAATTTGTGATTAAATAAGATGTTGTTTATACCCAGAGCGTATGACCAAACACTTTAAGGCGCGAAGTCCTTTGCCACATGCAGTCTGTAACCAGCACCTTATATATAGCCAATATACCCGCTTCTTATGCCCATTTTTATACTAGTGTGTACTTGTTGATTATATTACTTGAATGGCCGGAACTTATATAAAAGACCATATGAATATAAACTCAAATTATACCAAAGAAGCAAGACCATGAGACGTTAAAGACATAAATGTCAAAGGCCAGGCTCAAAGCTACTATATATGCTTATAAAACAAACGAAAAGTCAATATGTGTGTTGTGCAAATTGCCCATAAACACATTAATTGCCGGATTAAAGAAGCAAAACTTTGTGCAGAAACATTGGGTACTACACTGAAACAAAATGGTTTATTTGGGTAAAAAAACGAAGATTATACCTGTAAGCAAAATTCTTGTACCCGGACTCAGGGGCGTATGGTAAAAGGGACAAACGGGGGCTCCGACCCCTGCGCGTTTTTGTAGGAATCGTTCGCATAAAAAATTAATAATACTTATATTGATACAATTACAATACAAAAATCAAATAAAGAGGTAAATTACAATACAAGAATTACAACCGAAATAAAGAAAATAACAAGTACAAAAGAAGAAAAGAACAAGTGACCGAGGCTTCGTGTATTGACACGGGTCCCTTAAAACAAATTCCGAGTCTCCCAAGAGAACTCGAATGTTTCCCAGGGTACAACGGCCGAAGCTGTATGTACAGCCGGGGAGGACTCTAGCACCCGAAAATGCACTTTGAGAAGAAGAGAGTGTAATAAGAACATTAGAAAAATGAGAGATAACAAGTGAATGTTTTTTAGTGAGTTCAAGTGTATCTCACAACTAGGTTCACCCTAGTATTTATAGTGAGCCTAGAATTTGAACCATAAATGTCACCTTTACTCAAAAGATGTAACATCTAATTCAATGCTAAGTTGAATGACCACATGAATTCAAGTCAAAGATGTAACATTTTAGGTTTGAATTCAAATTAAAACAACAACCAATTCAACTTTTTTTATTTTGTTTTTTCACAAAATAAATAATATTTTGTTTTTATACAAAATAGTTCCAACAATCCCCCACATGAAAAAACAAATTTCAATTCTCTCAAGTGAAACCACATTTTCACACATTTTTCCAATACTTCATATTTTCTCAATAGCAAGATACAATGTATCTCGATTCATACTCTCTCAATATCAACATACAATTTCAGCGGTTTAATATTGCCGGATAGGTAGTGGTTAACTTTGAACCTTCCGTTGTGATGCATACTTAGCCTCCTAGTGGTTTGGTAGACACGATGTCTTTGAACCAACCACCATTTATGTAGACGACAATACACATTACACAATACTATTCCTGGTCTGGTCAACCCCTCATTGTCGTGTCCATTATGGTCGTGGATCACTAGCCTGGTTCTGCGAGAGCTCTAGGATTTGCGCTCCCCACAAATCCATTCGAAGCGACCCCACTTCTCTCTCACATAGGTGATTATAAAAAAATCATTAAAAGCATTAAGGTTATGATGATTTCACTAGATCAATAACCATTTGTTATACTTATCCTCAAATCTTGTCACTGGTCATTATTGGAATGGGCTAGGAAGTCTTAAGGTTAACTCCCTTTATTGTGTTTGGGGAACCCCTACAGTGACCGTAGTTTATGCAATTAGGTTGTCCTATTGAACCTAGATCTTGGGATCTCCAGTCACATAGGTTAGGTTTTCCTTCGCATTCACTTATCTCATGGGCTTTAGCCACATTCCAATTGACGACTTGAATACTCACTCTCTGCTTAAGCCTTTTGTTAGGTGGGTTCACAATGTTATCTTTTGACTTCACTTTTGTCAATTGTGATAACCCCCCGTTGAGAGTAGTTGTCGTACCTTAAAGTGTGTACGTAACAATTTTTAGGTCCTATCTTTTGAACCTTGGGCTCCGGTATACATACCTTTGCTAGACACCCCTACACTTTCAAGTTTTTTATGATGGTTTTTCTTTCCATCCATATCTCATAAGGGTATCCCTTTTCTTATATGGTATCTTATTTAAAAGATAAATGGCCACAAGTATGACCTCCCCTCACATTTTCGAGTTATCGGATAACATCCGAATGATTTATGTAAATTAAATCGGGTCTAACACGCTTGTTAGAAATTAAGCGATTGCTTAAAATCGTGTTTAGAGCTTCATATTGTTAGGCAATAAATTATTTCTAACATGATGGTTAGATAGAAATGGTTACAAAAACCATTTTTAAGCCTTATGTGTTTATAAAACACCCAAGTTAATCTCATACTTAATGAGTTTTAATTTAATTTCATACTTAATGAAATTTTATTTGATTATAAAATAATCAATTTCCTTCCAAATTTCCAAAACACATAAATGATTACAATATCATTTTAAAGTGTTGTTTCTTTTTATAATATATAAATAAACATGTTTCTAACACATTTGTTAGACATAAATGATTACAAAAATCATTTTAATGTTTTGTTTGTTTATATAAACTAAACATTTGCCAATTGATTCTCGACATAAACGATTCCAAAAACCGTTTCTTCTCTTTTCCAATGTGTGATCTATATATACAACTTAATAATAATGAATCTTAAAGTCCATATTTCATTCATAAGAAAAGAAGATACAACTTCATAACTTAATTTTTATTAGTCATAATTAATATGACACAACTCCATATTTAAAGTTGTATTAATCACAATTAATTATGAACTTAAGAGAAACTAAAACTCTTTTTGATTTATTACATGAGTTATGCGTCAATTAACAAGAAATTATTCTTGAAACCTACGGAAGATTTCAAATGGTTTAATGTTGTGTTTCCTTTTAGTTTGAACACATCAAAGAAAACAAACACTTACATCATCGAAGTAATTAAATAAATTAATTTTTTTGACCAACTTAATAAAACCACACAAAGTTTTTAATCAAGGTAAAACTACTTTTGACTTATAAATACCAATAGAAGGTTTCGAAACTTTTAAACAAACTTAAACTACAAGAAAATAAGGCTATTGCAACTTTTTTTGGTAAAAAAAGGTTTCATTAGGTGAAGTTGCATTAGATCTATTGCAACTTTTTTATTACATAATGCAACTGTTTTTTTACATAATGCAACTTTTTTTCAAATGCAACCTTTTTTTAAATGCAACTCTTTAAAAAAGAGTTGCAATAGGCAACAAAAAAGTTGCATTAGATCTAATGCAACTTCTTCTAATGTAACTGTTTTATAAAAAAAGGTTGCAAAAAAGTTATAAAAAGGTTGCAATAGGTTCATTTTTTAGTAGTGATCACTTTTGTCAATTGTGATAACCCCCCGTTGAGAGTAGTTGTCGTACCTTAAAGTGTGTACGTAACAATTTTTAGGTCCTATCTTTTGAACCTTGGGCTCCGGTATACATACCTTTGCTAGACACCCCTACACTTTCAAGTTTTTTATGATGGTTTTTCTTTCCATCCATATCTCATAAGGGTATCCCTTTTCTTATATGGTATCTTATTTAAAAGATAAATGGCCACAAGTATGACCTCCCCTCACATTTTCGAGTTATCGGATAACATCCGAATGATTTATGTAAATTAAATCGGGTCTAACACGCTTGTTAGAAATTAAGCGATTGCTTAAAATCGTGTTTAGAGCTTCATATTGTTAGGCAATAAATTATTTCTAACATGATGGTTAGATAGAAATGGTTACAAAAACCATTTTTAAGCCTTATGTGTTTATAAAACACCCAAGTTAATCTCATACTTAATGAGTTTTAATTTAATTTCATACTTAATGAAATTTTATTTGATTATAAAATAATCAATTTCCTTCCAAATTTCCAAAACACATAAATGATTACAATATCATTTTAAAGTGTTGTTTCTTTTTATAATATATAAATAAACATGTTTCTAACACATTTGTTAGACATAAATGATTACAAAAATCATTTTAATGTTTTGTTTGTTTATATAAACTAAACATTTGCCAATTGATTCTCGACATAAACGATTCCAAAAACCGTTTCTTCTCTTTTCCAATGTGTGATCTATATATACAACTTAATAATAATGAATCTTAAAGTCCATATTTCATTCATAAGAAAAGAAGATACAACTTCATAACTTAATTTTTATTAGTCATAATTAATATGACACAACTCCATATTTAAAGTTGTATTAATCACAATTAATTATGAACTTAAGAGAAACTAAAACTCTTTTTGATTTATTACATGAGTTATGCGTCAATTAACAAGAAATTATTCTTGAAACCTACGGAAGATTTCAAATGGTTTAATGTTGTGTTTCCTTTTAGTTTGAACACATCAAAGAAAACAAACACTTACATCATCGAAGTAATTAAATAAATTAATTTTTTTGACCAACTTAATAAAACCACACAAAGTTTTTAATCAAGGTAAAACTACTTTTGACTTATAAATACCAATAGAAGGTTTCGAAACTTTTAAACAAACTTAAAGTTGAAAAGAAATTGAATCACCATTAATAAATAAAAACTACTAAAGCTTTTATACATAAACAAAATTACACTCAATCAAAACCAACAAATGGTATATATGAACCACTTTCTTTGTAAATAAAACCCGGTAGTCAAGTGTAAGTTCTCTAAGTCCAACTTTGAGAGACAAACAATGACTTATTATTATTTTTTTTTTAAATACGAACGGTGTTTTAAAAAAATTTGTTTTAAGATTGTAGGAATCGTTCGCATAAAAAATTAATAATACTTATATTGATACAATTACAATACAAAAATCAAATAAAGAGGTAAATTACAATACAAGAATTACAACCGAAATAAAGAAAATAACAAGTACAAAAGAAGAAAAGAACAAGTGACCGAGGCTTCGTGTATTGACACGGGTCCCTTAAAACAAATTCCGAGTCTCCCAAGAGAACTCGAATGTTTCCCAGGGTACAACGGCCGAAGCTGTATGTACAGCCGGGGAGGACTCTAGCACCCGAAAATGCACTTTGAGAAGAAGAGAGTGTAATAAGAACATTAGAAAAATGAGAGATAACAAGTGAATGTTTTTTAGTGAGTTCAAGTGTATCTCACAACTAGGTTCACCCTAGTATTTATAGTGAGCCTAGAATTTGAACCATAAATGTCACCTTTACTCAAAAGATGTAACATCTAATTCAATGCTAAGTTGAATGACCACATGAATTCAAGTCAAAGATGTAACATCTTAGGTTTGAATTCAAATTAAAACAACAACCAATTCAACTTTTTTTATTTTGTTTTTTCACAAAATAAATAATATTTTGTTTTTATACAAAATAGTTCCAACAGTTTTTTATCCCGAAGTACTGATTTTTACCCCGATACTTTAAATGTTTATATATATATTGATCTCGCCCCCGTGTAAAAAAAGTTACATGTGTTATATATATAAATTGAGCTCGCGGCTCGCCCCCGTCAATAATAAACGACACGTATACTAGTTGGGTAGTCAGGTACTCGGGTCATTAGTCAATTACAATTTAAACCCAAGTAACAAATTGTTAGCCTAAACTACACATTAGCCCATTAATTTAATTGGGTAGTGGGCCACAAAAACCCAACTACACATTACCCATATCCCATGATCCGCCCATTAACATGAAATAAAAAAACGCAGCCATTGATTCTTTCTTTTCAACAGAAGAAAATTGAACAGCAGTATTCAACAGAAGAAAATTGAAGACGCAGGCAACGAACGAGTGAACGACCAGCAACAACGACTCAACAAGCAGCACTCCAGGTCTCCAACAACAACGAACGACCTAACTCCTAAGGTTCGTTTTCTTTCACTTTTGTTGGTTTAATTTGAGTTTAGGATCTAGGGTTTTATATTTTTAAGTTTTTTTAGACTCGTCTTCGCAATAAGATGTCAAATGAGTATTTGGCGGATAGCTTGGTGATTTACGTGGAAAAAGAAATTGCTGAAAAGTTTGATTATGACTCCATAATCGATGAATTCAAAGATCTTAAAGGTCGTCAGGCAGCGTTGTAATTCTTTTTTAAGATACCCACAATTTCTCTCGTATTATCATATATTTTAGATCTTTGTTTTGTTAACACTTATCTAGTTTTTATATGTGTTGTTAGACATCTAGTGTTGTTATTGTTTGATCCGACCCGAATCAAATCTTCAACCCGAAAAATATAACCTGAAACATAATGATAAGAAAAAAAATTCAGGTCCTGTATTTTTCAGCCCCCGTGCTGAAAATGTTCAGGATCCGCCACTGCCCCGGACCGGACTCAATAAAAAAAGTATGCGTTTTAATCAGAAATTGAACGTAGTACGTATTAGATAAGATGAAGTCGGAAATCAATAAAAAAAATTGAAGAAGCAATAAAAATAAAAAGGAAATGGATATGGATATGGTAAAATCATGATCAAAATCTTAGGTGGATATCCACATAAATAATTTCCATATACATGTGACGCGTTTAGTTGAATTACACGTGACAATGCTTATGTAAAGGATTTGGATATGGTATAATCATGATCACAACCTTGAAATTTTAAGTGGATCGATATGCACATAAATAATTTCCATATATATATGACGCTTATAACGTGGATCACTTAATTGAATGACACGTGACAATGCTTATGTAAAGGATAGGTGGATGACTTAAATATATGCTTTACACATACACAAAAATTTACTCTTTTATTAGTATAAAGAGATTATACACATAAATATTTTTTCTATAATTATGACACTTAAATGGATAGCGTAGTTGAACTTCAAATATTGGATTATTCACTTTTTTTTATTAGTATAGGGAGATGATGTATTGAAAGTTTTTTAAAAAACGAGGCCTAAAATATTTTGTGGCTTAAAACAGGTGCTTATATTAATTTTAGGCCAAGAGATGAACAACAAAAAGTTATAAACGTGTGCTTATATTTGTCTCTAAAGATGGGATGTATATGAGTATTCACAAATGTTGTTTTTCGGATTCAGTTGGGTCAAAATTCTTCTGTGGTGTAACGCTTCGAATGATGTTTTTGTAACGATGAAGGAGGTTTTGTCCTTGCATGAGTCTTGGCTCAAAACACGATGCATGCTATTTTGGAGCTTATGGAAATCGAGAAATGATCGTGTTTTAAATGGAAAGCAGGGGTGTACCAATAATGTGGTTAACAGTATAAAATTGTTAGGTTTCCTTTGGGTTACAAATCATGACAAAGCTTAAGGGAAACAAATTTCTTGGTCTAAATGGTGTAACATTCAATTTCGTTGAAATGTTCTTTTGCTATGGTCTTATCAATGAATGGATGTTCTAAAACAAATTAAAATGAGGCCTATTCGATTCACTTTAATTATTCCAAAGAGGCCAAAAAAACTCTATATGTTAACTGAATGCATATTTGAAATGATTTATTAATGTGAAATATTGTCACTAGCTAGTTGAATTTTTCACGTATTTAAATGGAATAGTTATAGAACTTATAGTTATTTTTTTTACAGAAACACGCAATCTGAATACCGTATGTTTCATTTAGGTATAAGAGTACGAATTAAATTACTAATGTTGAAAACTGAAATAAGCAATTTTAGAGGTTATATTAAACACAGTAATTAAGTGCCGTACGGGAATGTATCGATCGTTGCCTGTGGATACTGTTGGATGACTATTCTTGCTTGTGGATGCTGTTTTGAAATTTTCGTATATAATGAAAAAAAGACAGTTTTGTTACTATGAGACTATTAAAACTAGTGTATTGTTATTTTCTGAAATTTTCCAATTTTTTATTGAACATAGATTTTGCATCTTTGACAAGAGACACATGGTACGTGATTTTGTCGTATCGTGATTATGGTCCCAATTTTCAGTATTTGTCGTCAACTAAATATTCGTTTTCTTTGATTTTTCTTTTTCATATGTCTTCACTACTTCAAGTTTGTATGATACACGGATTTTAATGATCGATCATCAGCTTTCTTTATTAAATTGAAATAACATTGTATGAACACAACTGAAGTTAAGTTGAATAATTCAAATTAATTTTTCTCTCACTTAGTGATTGATAGAAAGGTAGAAATTAAGTGTGGTCGAGACATCTTTCCACGACAAATACAAACTAGTTAGTAGTTAGTTGACCAAGACATAGATACTTGAGTAGTTGACCAAGACATAGATAATTTTTCTCTCACTTAGTGATTGATAGAAAGGTAGAAATTAAGTGTGGTCGAGACATCTTTCCACGACAAATACAAACTAGTTAGTAGTTAGTTGACCAAGACATAGATACTTGAGAAAAAAACTTACGTTTAAAACATAATTGTTGCGTGATTATAAAAAAACGTTTTGCGCATCATTATTATGCCTGATAATAAATATATATATGCAATTATAAACATATTTCCGTAGTTATAAACATATATATGTGAAATGAACATACATAAGCAACCAAGACAAATGTGCAACAAAGTGAAACACTACCTAATAATTATACATACATGCACATCATGCGCAATTTTCTGAATGATGATTGTTCTATAACATGCATGGCCGGGTAGTGGTCATGGAATATTGGCATACAATCATATTAGAAATATATATATATATAGAGTGAGGTTCACCTACATAGTGTTATAAATCTAAGAAGGCTAAGAAGCAATAAGAGATTGACATGTGGCATCTAGGAAAATTAGAAGAGGGGGTATTTTAGTCATGCCCACTTTTTTAAATATTCTCTCTACACATGCAAGTCACATGTCAATTCCCCCACTTTTTTAAAACGTTTATAACTTTTACATACGACATTATTTTTTTAAACAAATTACACCATAAAAAAGAGAATTTTTTTCTCTTTAAAACGCGTATAATATTGATATATAAAAAACGAACTTTTTTTTCACAATTTTTCAGCTCATTGTGTCTAACGTCAGGTCATTGTGTCTTCCGTCAGGTCATTGTGTCTTTCATCAGGTCATTGTGTGATTGTGTCATCCGTAAGGTTGTTGTGTCATTCATCGGGTCATTGTGTAATCTTATTTGACAAGTATTACACAATGATCTAATAATAATTACACAATAACACAAAAAGTATTTCAAAGATCTTGCTCTCACATCATCCTCCTTAAAAAATAAATAAACAAAACTTAAAAAAACTACTATTTTCTCATTATGTCTTTTTTCATTGTGTCTAATTTAAAAAATAAAAAAACGGTAATTTTTTTAATTTTTTTTAATTTTTCGTTTATTTGTTTTCTGAAAGAGGAATACATGGGGAACAAGGTCTCCGAACCACTTTTTTCAAATTTGATTTATATTGTGAGTTATGATTTTTTAAAAGTGTCATTGTGTCTTTGTTTACCATTGTGTCATTCTCACACTTTGTAACAAAAAAATGACGTTGTCTTTGAACATTTCTCAAACACATATTAACAATTTGTGACACGGTGATAATTTCTAAACACATAATATGACACAACAAATATTTATAATAAGATGATATTATATAATGACTTAAGAATGAACCGATAAAAGTGACATTTCACTAGTTATAATAAAACACAATCACATAATATTACACAAGGACTAGACAAGTGCCGAATTTTTTTTTTATTTTTTATATATCAATATTATACGCGTTTTAAAGATAACAAAACGTTTGTTTTTTTGGTGTAATTTTTTTTAAAAAATAATATCGTATCCAAAAGTTATGAAAGTTTTAAAAAAAGTGGGGGAATTGGCATGTGCCTTGCATGTGGAGAAAGAAAGTCAACAAAAGTGGCTATGACTAATGTACCCTTCCACCAATTTCTTTTCCTACAAATTGATCTCAACCATTAAAAAAGAGATCTAAAGGTCATAAATCCTTCTTAGCCTTCTTAGATTTCCAACACTATGTAGGATAACTCTCCTCTATATATATATATATATATATATATATATATATATATATATATATATATATATATATATATATATATATATATATATATATATATATATATATATATATATATATATATATATATAGGGGAGGGTTCTTTTGAGAAGACCAAATATTGCGAGAAGTGTAAGAAATAGCTAAATTCTTCATTTTTTTCAACCAAAAACGTTTTTAACATACAAAAGAATGATAGAAATGCAATATTTATTCATTAATTTTGATATTCAAAAAATAAAATTGAATAAATTTCGTTTATTTGTTAAACCTACACATGTGGAAATCATGTGTAGGTCACATAACCTACACATGTGTAGGTAAATTAAAAACGCTAAAAATACATACGTAAAAAATATTGTAATGATTTTTTTTAGTTTATACATTACACATTTGTATGTAGGAAGTGAACTTATTTAAAAAATTAAACTATTGATAAGTTTTTATAGTGATTTAAGTTTCTTCTTTTTCTTCTTGCAATATATGAGCCTTCTCAAATGAACCTCCTCCTATATATATATATATATATATATATATATATATAGGGTAGGGTTCAAGAGAGAACTCATTTTAAGTTGAGAACTAAAGAACTACCAAAAATACAAGGGGTGGAATTTTAAAGAGGAAGGGCAAAATTGGAACTTTAAATATATAAATCTTTAAACATTTTTTATCTTTTGCATACGTTAATATTATTTTAAAAAAATTGCACCATTAGATCAAGAATTTCATTATCTTTCATTTGAGTATAAATAACGTCATAAAAAATATTTTTTTTCTCGTTTTTTTAAATTTTATACTACATATATGTAGTATTGCGATATTGTATTTGATTATATTTTTCTTTAAACGTTACTAACTTTTTCATACGTTATTTACATTAAATAATTTTAAAAATCACATTTTGATTTTTTTGATACTACATATATGTAGTATCAATGTACTTGATGCATTTATTAAGTGGTCAAATGGCTCAAGAGTCTAATAATTATTTAAAGTATACATATGATCTCAAATAACCAATAACAAAGTTCATAAAATTTCATATTAAAAAACTTATGTCAAATGAAAACAAAACCAATACTTATACTATGTCTAAACATAAAGATAATAATAAACTAATAAACCAATGTTAAATATCATAAAAAAGTAAAAAAAAACTTGAAATTCAAACTATAAGATAGCAATGCATCAATATTGCATATACTGCATATATGTAGTACTTTGATACTACATATATGTAGTATACGATACTGCATATATGCAATACTATAAAATTTAAAAGGGGATAGTGAATATGGTGATGTTATGCACCTAAGTTACACGTAAAACCATAAAATTACGTAGCTTTGATAAATTAACTTAAATTTTTTTATTAGAAAACTTAACTCATTGATTTTTATTCAATATTAATGGACGACTCAGTCTTCTCCTCTTAGATCATAATTTTTCTCTTTCTCATTTACTCAATAATCGTCATTCATTTTAGTAAAATATTATCCGCCCTTTAAAAATCGATCGTAACTCAATTTGGCTTCTCAATTCCAAATAACAGATTAATATAACATGACTCATATAATTGGTATTATGATATGCGCATGCTGCACATATTCATACCACATCACATAACGTGAACCAAGTTATTGCTAGCAATGTCAATACGATCATATGAGAAAATCCAAAATTGGAATTGAGGCATGATGATGTTGTTTTTTTGTGATAACGTCATCGAAATCAATGCCCTTGAACTTTTGATATTTATCAAAGTATGTAGTTTTGATGGTTTCTTGGGTAATTTAGGTTCATAACAACACCGTATTCATTTTCCCAATTTAAAAACATACGGTATCGTATATTACATATATGCAGTATTGAAAGTAAAAAAAAACGAGAAAAAATTATTTTTTTTATAACGTTATTTATACTCAAATAAAAGATAATGAAATTCTTGATCTAATGGTGCAAAAAGTTTTTAAAAAACTTAACGTATGCAAAAGATAGAAATGTTTAAAGATTTACATATTTAAAGTTCCAATTTTACCCCTCTCCTTTAAAAATTCCATCCATACCTTTTTTTTAGTTCTCTAGTTCTCAACTTAATATGGAGTTATCTCTTGATCCCTTCCCTATATATATATATATATATATATATATATATATATATAGGGGCACCTTCATTTGAGAACTCATATTTAGGAAAGAACTGAGTGAGAACCGATTTAACTGTTATATTTTTTATTATCTAAATTGACAAAAATGCTTGTAAACTTACCAATTATAAGATGTATTTATAAAAAAAATGATTTGCATCGTTTTTTGTTGAAATGCATATATGCACCCACATTATATATGCAAATATGCACACGTTTTAGTTTTTAAAAAAAACCGAGAAGAGAGGTGATAAAATTCAAGAAATAATGAACAATGGTAATAAAACAATACATTTTTACTTTACCATTGTTATTGAAGCAAAAAGTACATGGGTTATATGGTTCTCACTAGTTCTTTCCAAATATTTGGTTCTCATTTGAAGGTAACACTATATATATATATATATATATATATATATATATATATATATATATATATATATATATATATATATATATAAGAGGAGGTTCATTTGAGAAGACATAAATATTGCAAGAAGAAAAAGAATAAATTTCAACCACTAGATCATCTTATCAATGGTTTGGATGATTGATGGCATTTTGGTAAATAAATAGTAATGAAAGAAGAATTAATTAAGACAAAGGGGTATTAATGACATTTACATTAATACTTTCTCTCTCATACATTAACATCATTTAATACAACAATTAATGTTTTGAGTCTTTATTTAATTTTAACATGGATCATATTAATATGTGCAAGACAATATATGTTTCAAGTATATGTGTAGGTTATGCGTTAACATATTTTATATGTGTAGGGAACATGTTTTATATGTGTATGATATATATTTTGTTATGTGTAGGTAACGTGTTTTATATATGTGTATGATATATTTGTTATGTGTAGGGTATGTGTTGAAGTACATGAATTCTTGAACACCTCTACGTATACAATACCTACATATGTTTAGTTTTTTTAGAACGACACATATTTTAAAGTTCAATGTAATTATGTATGCATTATATAGGTACCTACATATGGTACGCACTTATATGTAGGTTCTAAATTATTCACGAATGTGAACTAGTGTGTTTTTTTATATGTGTAGGATATATATCGCTATGTGTAGCATATGTTTCATTATACGTACGACTAGTTTTAAGTAATTAATCTAGAAATATTGATATATAATTTTTAATGTTGAGTATAATACTTGATTGTTTTAATTAAATAACTAGGAAAGAGAAATATTTAATTGAGTAGATAATAATTAAATGAAGTGAACATTAATTAATTAGAAAGATAAACTCATCTTTATAATTATACCATTTTCATTTAATTAATACATTTAAAGATTGAATAAAAATGAGTGGTCAAGATTATTTCTTTTTATTCTTGCAATATTTAGTCTTCTTAAAAGAACATTCCCCTATATATATATATAGATAGATTGGGGATTTTCTAAAAAGGCTCAAAACTATAAGAAGTGTAGGAAGCAATCAACAACAAGCACGTGGCAATGAGAGAAAAAAAACACGGAGGGGCATCTTCGTCATTTATACGCGCGATGCTGAGATGTTCAGTTATGGTGTTTTTTCACAGCGCGATGCTGAGATGTTCAGTTATGGTGTTTTTTCACAGCGCGATGCTGAGATGTTCAGTTATGGTGTTTTTTCACAGCGCGATGCTGAGATGTTCAGTTATGGTGTTTTTTCACAGCGCGATGCTGAGATGTTCAGTTATGGTGTTTTTTCACAGCGCGATGCTGAGATGTTCAGTTATGGTGTTTTTTCACAGCGCGATGCTGAGATGTTCAGTTATGGTGTTTTTTCACAGCGCGATGCTGAGATGTTCAGTTATGGTGTTTTTTCACAGCGCGATGCTGAGATGTTCAGTTATGGTGTTTTTTCACAGCGCGATGCTGAGATGTTCAGTTATGGTGTTTTTTATATGCATGTTGAAAACGCGTACAATGACTAATCTACCCCGGAATCTTATCGCGCGTCATTAAAAACATCATAATATTTACAATATTGCCACCGCGTTAATCTTGACCGTAAACACCCTAAATCTAACGTCCCAGATCGCTTCTTAGTCTTTTTAGAGTTTTAGCCATTTGTAGAAAATCCCTCCCCTATATATATATATATATATATATATATATATATATATATATATATATATATATATATATATATATATATATATATATATAGGGGAGGGATCAAGAGAGAACTTCATATTAAGTTGAGAACTAGAGAACTAAAAAAAAGGCATGGATGGAATTTTTAAAGGATGGGTAAAATTGGAACTTTAAATATGTAAATCTTTAAACATTTCTATCTTTTGCATACGTTAAGTTTTTTTTATTTTTTTGCACCATTAGATCAAGAATTTCATTATCTTTCATTTGAGTATAAATAACATTATAAAAAAATATTTTTTTCTCGTTTTTTTACTTTCAATACTGCATATATGTAATATACGATACCGTATGTTTTTAAATTGGGGAAATGAATACAGTGTTGTTATGAACCTAAATTACCCAAGAACCCATCAAAACTACATACTTTGATAAAATATCAAAAGTTCAAGGGCATTGATTTCGATGACGTTATCACAAAAAAACAACATCATCATGCCTCAATTCCAAATTTGGATTTTCTCATATGATCGTATTGACATTGCTAGCAATAATTTGGTTCACGTTATATGATGTGGTATGAATATGTGCAGCATGCGCATATCATAATACCAATTATATGAGTTATGTTATATTAATCTGTTAGTTGGAACTGAGAAGCCAAATTGAGTTACGATCGATTTTTAAAGGGCGGATAATATTTCATTAAAATGAATGACGATTATTGAGTAAATGAGAAAGAGAAACATTATGATCTAAGAGGAGAAGACTGAGTCGTCCATTAACATTGAATAAAGATCAATGAGTTAAGTTTTCTAATAAAAAAATTTAAGTTAATTTATCAAAGCTACGCAATTTTAATGGTTTTACGTGTAACTTAGGTGCATAACATCACCATACTCATTATCCCCTTTTAAAGTTTAAAGTATTGCATATATGCAGTTTCATATACTACATATATGTAGTATCAAATTACTACATATATGCAGTATATGCAATGTTGATGCATTGTTATCTTATAGTTTGAATTTCAAGTTTTTTTTTACTTTTTTATGATATTTATCATTGGTTTATTAGTTTATTATTATATTTATGTTTAGACATAGTATAAGTTTTGGTTTTCTTTTCATTTGCCATAAGTTTTTTAATATGAAAGCTTATGAACTTTGTTATTGGTTATTTGAGATCATATGTACAGTTTAAATAATTATTAGACTCTTGAGTCATTTGACCACTTAATAAATACATCAAGTACATTGATACTACATATATGTAGTATCAAAAAAACCAAAATGTGATTTTTAAAATTGTTTAATGTAAATAACGTATGAAAAAGTAAGTAACTTTTAAAGAAAAGTATAATCAAATACAATATCGCAATACTACATATATGTAGTATGAAATTTAAAAAAACGAGAAAAAAAATATTTTTTATGACGTTATTTATACTCAAATGAAAGATAATGAAATTCTTGATCTAATGGTGCAATTGTTTTAAAATAATATTAACGTATGCAAAAAATAGAAATGTTTAAAGATTTATATATTTAAAGTTCCAATTTTACCCTTCCTCTTTAAAATTCCATCCCTTTGTATTTTTAGTAGTTCTCTAGTTCTCAACTTAAAATGAGTTCTCTCTTGAACCCTACCCTATATATATATATATATATATATATATATATATATATATATATATATATATATATATATATATATATATATATATATATATATATATGAGATCTATTGAAAACAAGATTATATTTAAAAACACTAAAAACCAAAGAAAACAATTAAAGTTGATGATTATTAACAAATAATACATTTTTAAAATAAAAGGGTATATTAGTCTAAACTAAAAAATGTTAGTTTTAGAAACTACCATTAAAATTCCTACATTCACTCCTCTCTTTCTTTCTCTCTCTCTCTCTCTCTCTCTCTCTTATCTCTCACCAAAATTATATATTCTTTGATTCTCACTTCTATAATAATACTCCGTAATATACAGTTTTCCTTTTAAAACCAATAAGTGTGATTTTTTAGTTTTTCATTTTAATCAACTTTCTAACATTATTTTCTTAAAACTTTTTTAAATCCTAAAAATTGATATTGGCACATGTATAAGCATATGTAAACATATGTTTACATTAAAAAGAAAAAAAGGGTTACATATTAACAATACCATCGAACCAAATTTATAAATGAATCCGTTAACGAAAATACGTATACGTAACAACGGAGTTATGCACATATATACACACTTAATCAAATAATTAAACCAAGTATTTATATAACCATTAACAAAAATACGTATACGTAACAACTGGGTTACCTACATTTGTAACCATGTAATCAAATATCGAAATTACAAAACAGACCATTAGCACAAATACGTATACGTAACCATCGAATCAAATAAATAAACCATAACCATCAAACCAAAAGTTACCAAACAAGTCACCGACATAAATACGTATACGTAACAACAAACTTACGTGCACATAATGACAGTGTTACGTGTATGTAAAAGCACAGTTACGTATACGTAACACTGTCAAAATAAGGTTAAACGAAGTTCGTTTGACCGTCTTTGTAGGACTTTATACCCAAATTACACTCTATACAATAACTTCACCCAAATTCTCATTCTCTCTTCTCTAAATTATGTTTCATGTTCTAAAAACAATAATGGATTACATCTTTATATTTTTCATCTTCATCAACAACTAATTTCATGTTCAAAGGTTTAAAAAAATCCAACAACAGTGATTTGTCACAACGATTTTCATCTTCAAGTTCAAGATCACAATCATCTTTAATTTGAGTTCATCTTGTTCAATCCATCATCAACATCATCTTTAAGTACATCATCATCTTTAAGTACATCATCTTCACTTCCAACAACCATGTTATGTATAAGCAAAAACCAAATAAAAAACTTGGTTAATGGTGTTACGTATGCGTAACACCGATGTTACGTATACGTATCAACGTTGTTACGTATACGTATAAGCGTGGTTACGTATACGAAAACTGGTGTTACCAATTATTAAATGGCGTTTCTGATTAAATGCATTCCTTTCTTTCATATTGCCCTATCAAAAATGCTCTGTCACACGATGCTTCTTTAACCTAGTAGCATCAAGGTTATAACTATTCTTTCCATATGTTTGAAACTTTGAATCCCAATCCAATTAATAGCTTTACACTCATAAATCTCTTCATAAAAGACAAAGAAGACAAATTAATTACAATAATTTACTGATTAATTTTGAGAGGAAAAAACCAAATATAGTTTCAAAATAAAAATATGTATATGTTGTTTAAAAAATTATGCTTATGTGAATTACCTTATGGAATTAAACCTTCATCCAAGATAATGCATCTAATTTGAGGAGGTAAAATCAAATTCATACGTTGCTTGAAATAAATTCTAAATTGTCTTAATTTTTGTTTTAAAAAGAGCATACATGCTTAATGAAAAAAGATTGTTTGGTATTTTGATTCTCAATCAAACTTAATTTTTCTTTTGAACAAAATAAAACCTTGTGATTAACAAAACTTGAAACAAAATTTGAACTAGTACTTCTTAAAATTACTCTAGAACATAAATCAATAATAGATCGTTGATTGCATCTATAAGATATACTTCTTAAAATAGCCATCATCGTCACAACCTGTTGCCACTGTAGATCATCATCGCCACTCAAATCGCCATCATCGTCACAACCAATATTGATCACCATTAATGCACCACATCACCCCTGCCGATCACCATCATCGTCGTCAATCATCATCATCATCACTACTGCCGATTCCCATCATTTATTACCATTTCCGATCACCGTCACCACCTAAATCAGACCACATACGTATACGTATACGTTCAAAAGTTGAGGTGAATATCAAAAAACGAACATACCTAACATGAATTGAGAGTGTAAATTAGCAGTACCCGTGAAAAAGTGGGTCTTAATTACATATATATATACATAACAACACTTATACGTATACGTAAACAACACTTATACGTTACAAAGAAAACAAACTATTTGAATCTACCATGTTCTCCGAGCACATTACTATCGGAGATTGTTTAACTTTTTAGATGCTTCTGTTTTCTTTAAATTGGGGTTCTAAGCATACAAATTAAAAAAAGTACTTTATATTTTACATTCTGTATCGAAACAGATTATGAAATTCTGAGCAAACTAGTGTGTGAGACAAAGAACAAATTAAAAACCTTTTAATCAATGGACGATGGTGATCAGCAGCGGCGATGTGGTGTGGAAATGGTGACCGACAACGGCAGTGTGTTGTCGTGATGGCGATCGTTAACGGCTATGGTTTCGCGGTTATAACGAACAGAGACAACAATGAGAATTTTGAAACAGAGCATCAAAGGCGGTTAGCAAAAGTAAATCATCGATGAATATTTGATGGAATTTTGAAAAGAAATCAAAGAGAAATCCAGACATTTAAGGAATTGATTTGAAAAATATAATATTCCTATTATACCCTTTTCTAATTTATAAAAAAAGAAACTAATTAAAAATAAAATGCTTTGGTTTTTAGTGTTTTTAATTATAAAATGTGTTTTCAATTGAACCTAACTCTATATATATATATATATATATATATATATATATATAAATATAGGGGAGGGTTCATTTGAGAAGAGCAAATATTGCGAGAAGAAAAAGAAATTGCTAAATTCTTCATTTTTTTCAACCAAAAACGTTTTTAACTTACAAAACAATGATAGAAATGCAACATTTATTCATTAACTTTGATATTCAATAAATAAAATTTAATAAATTTCGTTTATTTGTTAAACCTACACATGTGGAAGTCATGTGTAGATTAGGTTACTTACACATAACCTACACATGTGTAAGTAAATTTAAAACGCTAAAAATACATACGTAAAAAATATTTTAATGATTTTTTCTAGTTTATACCTTACACATTTGTATGTTGGAAGTGAATTTATTTAAAAAAATTAAACAAATGAAAAGTTTTATTAGTGATTTAGGTTTCTTCTTTTTCTTCTCGCAATATATGAGTCTTCTCAAATGAACCTCCACATATATATATATATATATATATATGTATATAGGGGAGGGTTTTCTAAAAAGGCTAAAAACTCAAAGAAGTGTAGGAAGCAATAACAATTAAACACGTGTCCATGAGGTTAAAAACAGGCGGAGGAGCGTTATCGTCATTTTACACGTTGCGTTATCGATTCCATTTGAAAGTCCGGCGTTATCTTCTGAATCATGGTGTTTTTAACATTTGAACTAGTTACAGAAAACAACATGGTGTTTTATTCGTCACACTATTTTTTTGGCGTTTCTAACTTTTTCTGCAATGAATCATGGTGTTTCTTAGCACTATCAAATGAGATCTGGGTCTTCCGGATCATGGTGTTTTTTTACATTTGAACTGATCACAGAAAACACCAATTGACATTTTTGGTGTTTTATTTTTCACATATCTTTTTTTGGTGTTTCTAACTTTTCTCATCACTGAATCATGGTGTTTCTTAGCGATGATGTTTTTGTTTGTTTTTGACGTTTTCGTTTACTATTTCTGAACATCCCGATCAATGTTTTTGACGTTTTCGTTTATTTAATTACGAACATCCGATCATGTATGGCGTGTTTTTGACGTATTAATCATTGTTATGACGTTTTCATTCGACTTCAGTGTTTACTCTATTGCAGGTAACTTATGACGTTTTTTATTAGGTAATTTTTTCATCAGAGTGGTGTTATTTTTTAGAAGCCAGTTTATGCATGGTGTTTTTTATATGCACGACGGTGAAAACGCACAATGACTAATATACCCCGGAACCAAAAATCGCTTCATTAAAAACATCATAATATTTACAAAACTGCCACCGCGTCAATCTAGGCCGTAAACACCATAATCCGACGCCCCAGATTCCTTCTTAGCCTTTTTAGAGTTTTGGCCCTTTGTAGAAAATCCCTCCTCTCTCTCTCTCTCTCTATATATATATATATATATATATATATATATATATATATATAGGTAGGTTCAAATGAAAACATGGTTTATAATTGAAAACACTAAAAACCAAAGAAACTAATTTTATTTTAATTTTTATTTTTAAGAAATGATAAAGGGTAAAATTGACCATGTTTTTCATAAAATTTAAACTTCCAATTGTAAAACTAATTCTTTGGTTTTCTCATGTTTATCAATTCCATTCGGTTAGTTATTGTTTATATATGCGAATCATCATTTTGTTTTAATTTGAAACCGATCACAATTCAATCAAACAAATCAATAGTTTATCATTCTTCTTCCTTACGTATTCTCGTATGTAATTCAATTCTTTTTGTGTAACTACCATAAAACAGTTTAACTACCATATACACACCAAGTATATACGTATACGTATGTTACGACATTTACATAGATTAAACACCTAAACCAACTTTATTCCTCCTATACCAACTGTAATCGACATTGCTATATAAAAAAAACCGTACACTATTTTCTACATAGATTACACAGCAAGTATACGTATACGTATGTTACGACATTTACATAGATTAAACACCTAAACCAACTTTATTCCCCATTGGTATTCATATACTACACTCAAAAGTGATAAAATCGATCTCCAAATCACAAAATATTAATAATGATTCAATTTACGTATACGTATGTTGTTGAATAAACTTGATGCATTGTATTTTTCTTCGACGCTGATTCATACCACAATTAATTTACTTTGTTTTAATTATAAAGCAATCAAATAAAAAATATTAATTACTTTAATCAAAATAAAAATCAACGAAACAATGAACAAATTATATGTGCCTATTTATTTGGGAATTTTTAGTGGGTGGTTACTAAAGTTATAACCATTTGTTTTTCCTATTTTACCCCTATGCATTACAAACATTCATATTAATAATTAAATATTACAAAACTACCATTCTAATGGTTTTTAGTGTTTTTAATTATAACTTTGTTTTCAATGGATCTCACCAATATATATATATATATATATATATATATATATATATATATATATATATATATATATATATATATATATATATATATATATATATATATATATATATATATATATAGGAGAGTTATCCTACATAGTGTTAGAAATCTAAGGAGACTAAGAAGGATTTGTGACCTTTAAATCTCTCTTTTAATGGTTGAGATCAATTTGTAGGAAAAAAATTTGGTGGAAGGGTATATTAGTCATAGCCACTTTTGTTGACTTTCTCTCTCCACATGCAAGGCACATGTCAATTCCCCCACTTTTTTTAAAACGTTCATAACTTTTGAATACGATATTATTTTTTTAAAAAAACTACACCAAAAAAACAAGCGTTTTGTTATCTTTAAAACGCGTATAATATTGATATATAAATAACAAAAAAAAATTTCGGCACTTGTCTAGTCCTTGTGTAATATCATGTGATTGTGTTATATTATAACTAGTGAAATATCACTTTTATCGGTTCATTCTTAAGTCATTATGTAATATCATCTTATTTTAAATATTTGTTGTGTCATCTTATGTGTTTAGAATTTATCACCGTGTCATAAATTGTTAATATGTGTTTGAGAAATGTTCAAAGACAAAGTCATTTTTTGTTACAAAGTGTGAAAATGACACAATGGTAAACAAAGACACAATAACACTTTAAAAAAAATTCTAACTCATAATATAAATAAAATTTTAAAAAAGTGGTTCGGAGACCTTGTTCCCCATGTATTGCTCTTTCAAAAAATAAATAAACGAAAAATTAAAAAAATTAACGTTTTTTTATTTTTTAAATTAGACACAATGAAAAAAGACACAATGAGAACATAGTAGTTTTTTAAGTTTTGTTTATTTATTTTTTAAGGAGGATAATATGGGAGGAAGATCTTTGAAATACTTTTTGTGTTATTGTGTAATTATTATTAGATCATTGTGTAATACTTGTCAAATAAGATTACACAATGACCCGATGAATGACACAACAACCCTACGGATGACACAATCACACAATGACCTGACGAAAGACACAATGACCTGACGGAAGACACAATGACCTGACGGAAGACACAATGAGCTGAAAAAATGTAAAAAAAAAGTTTGTTTTTTATATATCAAAATTATACACGTTTTAAAGAGGAAAAAATGCTCGTTTTTATGGTGCAATTTGTTTAAAAAAATAATGTCGTATGTAAAAGTTATAAACGTTTAAAAAAAATGGGGAAATTGACATGTGACTTGCATGTGGAGAGAGAATATTTAAAAAAGTGGACATGACTAAAATACCCCCTCTCCTAATTTTCCTAGATGACATATGTCAATTTATTATTGCATTTTAGCCTTCTTAGATTTCTAATACTATATAGGTGAACCTTAAGGATGTAATATGTTATTTTGTAAAAACAATATATAATATTATGTAACCCTAACAAAACACAGCCGTCTTCTGCATATCATCATCTTCTCCATCCCATCATCTTCCCATCTGAATCAAAATTTGTCAAAATGGCTGCGAAATTGAAACCTATCCTCTTCATCTTCATCGCATATCTTCATATATGTCTCAAGTAAGCTTCGATTTCTGCTTTTTTTTCATGTTCGAACCGATTTCTTCTCGATTTCATCTTCATCTCCATTGATAATGTCGCTAAGTACTCGCTAAATGCAAATAGCGCACACCTACCGCATCGCTATGTAGCGCGCGATAGCGAGCGTTATCATCGCTATTGACAACTATGATATAATCAAACTAAAAAGCTAGCTTATAACCCAACATTTTCAATAAACCTAATACGGAGTGAACAATCAAACAATAACGATAAGCTTATACAAAGAAATTAAAAAAATAAAATGAAAGTCGTCAAGTAAAAACATAACTTTCTTCACCAAACTAAGATTGAGTAGCAGCAACAAAGTCATGATAAATGTTGAATATTGTTGAATTAGACGCACCAAATTGAGCTTGACATAATCATATTTTATAGCATACACGAACCAGAACATCAATTTGTTCTTTAACTTCTAAAAAACAAATAGTCCGTATTAGATTATCAATTTAAATCAAATCCTAATATTAATCGATTGCAAGTTTAAGTCGAAGTCCCAATGTTATTTCAGACAATTCATGTTTATATATATGATCAGGAAGAAAAGAAATCATTAATAAAATGAGTTAACACATAAGTGGTGATCTTGGAAAATTAAACACATCAATGGTGATCATAAAAAAGAATAGATATGCACCTGATATTTAGGTGACAACAACGCCAATCAAAACCCTAACCAGTCCATGGTCCTGCAAAATGGAACACATCAGTGGTGATTTTCAACGATGATGGCGCATATCATTTTTTTAGACAAAATACCATAATTAATTATCAAACGAATCATCAACATAAAGCTTATCGTAAGTGATTAGAAGAATGAGAATAATGGAAACATATGAAGCCTTCAAAAGGAAGTAATGGAGCAATAGATATGAGATGGATTGGACAGTAATATGGTATGAACCCTAGTTTTCATATGTAACGATGAAGAGAAAAGGAAACGATCAGTGTTTAAATCGGAAGAAACATAGATATGGATGAAACAATCGGTGTTGGAGAAGGAATTGACCGGTGCTGGAGCATATGATGCAGATGTTGGGGATGGATTGGGGTTGTGATGGTGCAAGAAGATGATGATGATGATGATGATGATGCTGGATGAAACGGTTGATGAGAGAACAGAGAGAATAATTAGGGTTATGGGGATGGAAAATGGGAGACTCGGAGTTGTGCATGTGTATTAAAAGGATCCGAAAAATATAGACCAGTTTAACCCATGGAGCATCCGCGTTATAAAGTTGAGAATTTGAGATTAAAGGAGGAGATGACACGTCAGATAATGATATGGTAGATGATGTGGGTATCCTTAGCAATTGACATGTGACAATGATTTAGTTATATACTATTACTAGGTTAGAACCCGTGGGTACCCACGGGGTGAAACGATAAAATGTAATTATTTGTTCTACTATTGAAAATAGTATTAATGTAGATTCTAGACAATGCGATGTAAAGTATGCGAATATGAAAAAACTGGTTTAAGAAGCTAGAATTATGTACACACACTTTCATTCAAAACACCTTATATACACTTTCATTTGGTTTAAGAAGCTGTAACATAGCTTAATGGATTATTAGACCAAAAACACACTTTTTCCTTATTGTTAAAATGCTCATCTACCAGTTTTTTAACTTCAACTTTAGTTCTACACCATGAAGCTATTGTGAAGGTACTCTGCAAAGTTCCAACAAAGATAAGGGAAAATTTTCAATCATAAGTAAGGCAATGTTAAAACAAATGTAGAGGACTTACCTTACTTATCTCGACACTCAGTACAATCAAATTCTTTGAAATCAATTTCGTATTATGGAACTTCACGAGTACACTTCTGACATGCATGAGCGCCATCTAAATATGTACACATCTACATATTATTAAGAACTAAAACATTTAGAACAACAATATTGTTAAAAAGTAATCACAGTTTTATAGGTTTATTTTATTCATTTTCGGCTTGCCCAACCATTTTATGATAAGCAGCGTTATGTTTTTTGTAGTGAAATGTATAATTTAAAAATTGACTATATTAATATAGCTCATAAGTTTAGACTATTTATAATTAATAATACAAGTACATTATGCATATTAACCTACCAGAGGTTTGGCACTATGTTTCTCCAAAAGTTTGATCATATTATGGTTCTTGTAATGAATTGCATCTGCAAGAGGCTTTAAGAACAAATAAACTACGAACATTAAAAAAATTCTAAAACACTTTATCACAATCCATTTTAAAATAGAATGATTTGAATCTACTTGAAACCCATATTGCAGATCAGTTATCGCATATCATGAATTTGGCTAAATGACTAAATGGATGCAAAAAAATTAATTAGAATCATGGAATCAACATATCATGGAATCAAAAGGCAATTAAACATAAATATGTAAAAAAAACTATTTCATTACACATATAACAAAGTACATATCATCACCGAAGACACTTGCGTTTATGAAACAGATGCAACCATCAATCTAGATTTATAGCATACTGGGGCAACTCATCTTCATCTGTTACCTGAAATTTATGAGTTTTACTTGCTTAAAACTATTGTTGAAAAAATTTACAAGAAACAAATCAGAAGGGAAAAATAATAAAAATATGGAATAAAATGTTGTAGAGGATAGAATTGAGCCCTATTATTCGCATGAGAATCAAGGATTTCAATAACCTTCTTGTAATAAAACATATCAAAATGGGGAAAAAAATCAAACTTCAGTTCTTAAATCGAAATCAAATAACCGGAAAAAGAGATCGAATAACATTTTATCCAACTTAATGTTCAAATGTTGATATTTTATCAATTTGGAGGAAGAATAACATATATGTTTCGAATTTCAAAATTGTAAAACGATTAGTGACAAATTTCAAATTATAGATTACATACCATAGGAAGCCCAAAATGAAAAATTCACAGATTATGATGTAAATCTATATGTTCAAAAAACTTAGCTCTATAGATTACATAACTTGTATGATTTGTTTAAAAAGATATATAATCTTAGCCCTGTAGATCAAACTTAGTACTTATAAGATTGCATATGATCATGTGAATGAGATAGATGTATCATGAACTAACTTGGTAGTTGAAATAAATAATTGGTTACTCATAGAAGAACATCCTAACAATGGAAAATTGAGGTTGATAGTTTACATAAGAAATAATGGAAATGTATATAATTTTTGAAATGATAATGCAATAAGTAAATAGATCGTGAAAAGGATTTAAGAGAAATGATATTGCATTCAATTTGAAAACGTGTATTTTAATATGGAAATGATCTATAGAGAATAAAGAGATTGGTTGTTAAAAAATTAGGAATGACTCTAAAAAGATAAATGAATGTTGAGAACTATTGCCATATTAAGAATTTGCAAAATAATTGAATGTTAATAATGACTTTCTAAACATATTGAATTTGAATGGCGATGTTCCCATACTAAAAAATTCGATCTTTTGAGAGGTTAGTAGTCGAAAACGTTAATTGAATGTTGAAAACTGTTAAAAAAAATGCGCTATTGACTTTTCTTTTTGTTATGCTCTTTAATCATATTCCTATCAATGCAGCTAGACTTAATTCTTAAAGTAAAACATAGCTACCATAACAAGAATCAAGTCTCATGAATATCAATGTCGCGTTAACCTTGCAACAAAACATATACAAACCATATTTCCAAATAGATTCACAAAACACATTATCCATGAACATAAAAAATTCAAACAAACGATTCATAATAACCATAAACCAAAGCAACAATTTTACAAAGAAAAATGACTTTGTATGCAAGAATTTACCTTCACAGATCAGCAAACAACTAAACCCTAACCTAACACGGTCCACATAATAACAACACAATAGAACTGCAAATAAAACACACAAAACAATCGATTTGATAATCATTTCATTGTCAATTGTAGGACATCATTCATCAACGTTTCGAAAGTAGTTGCAACAGATCAATTGGGAATACATGTAAAAATCACATAAACCCAAAACCTTTGATTTAATCATATTAAAGACCATGATAGAAATTAACATATGAAGCGGTTAGGGGTTGCAGAACAACATAGATAATACTTACAATAAATCGAATACTGACCCTTTAGAATTAGGGTTTGTGAGTAACGATTAGAGCTTCCAGCAACTGTTCCCCTTACTCATCTTCGTCGTCGGATTAATTATACAATTTTAGAAGGGATCATATCTGTGGTTTTCAAATGGAACCTGCAATGAACAAAGAAAAAGAAGAATATGGTTTATAATCAGAGGGGATGAAATCGTAAGGCTAGAATGTGGAGATTTTACAAAATACTTTAGTTAAGAAAATAGAAAACGAATCACACATGATCCATATCAGGACCCGCGTGAAAAAAGCTAAAACTCATTGTGGTGATACCAAACCTTGAAACAGAGAGGAAAAAATGGCTGACATGGTTTGAAGATGAAGAAGTTTCAAGCTTGTTAGAGATTTTAGAGATGGAATGACTTAGAGAAATGAAGGAACAGCAGAAAGTGAAAATAGGGTTTGTGTGCTTGTGAAAAAGTGAAGACAAACAGGTTTCCAAGTTTATAAAGGATCCGTAAATTCAAAATGGGTTAAACCGTGTCAACCCGGGGATCCGTGAAAAGGCTGAGGGAGTATGTGGTGGTGACAAGTGGCACTCTATGGTTCATTGGGTTAACGATTTATTAGAAGAGGAGATAGGTAGATATGATGCCATCATGGTCTCTATTTGTTTGAAAAATTCCATTGCTTTATTCTTGATACCAATCTAAAAGTAACATATTTATGCTGCATCTAAAAACAAATCAACAAAAAAAAAATTCTAGGGAGACTCTAACTTGGACAGGACAACGTCAGCAAAGCAAGAAACGCGAAAGATTGCAACCAAATCAAAGCCGAAGAGCCTGTATACAAACACTAGTTTAGTGCCTGCGCTACACTCGAGAACACAATTCAAGTGATGCTTTTAAGGATGTTTATGAATGTTCCATTCAGTTTTGAGACAAAACCATGTACAACGGAACACATGATATATTTTTAAAAATTAGATTTTTTATAGCAATATTTTACTCAAATTAAAGAGAATAAAGTGCTTAGTTTTATGGTGTAGTTTATTTTTTTTAAAAAAATCATATAAAAATGTTATGTATATTTATAAAACACCAGGGTCTTTAATTGTATGTTATTATTTACTTTATCCATAAGTTTCATTTTTAAACCCTATCAAATATAAACCGACTCACGTACACCCCTTGTAGTAAAGGGTTAAAAATATAAATACTCTTACAATTTTCAGAATTCTTCAAAATATTAGGGGACTAAATATGTAATTAGTTTTATTATAATAAATTTTATTCATATTTTAAATAAAAAAAATCATTATTGTAAGATAATCTCTTAAATAATGTCATATAAGCTAAAAGCTATGAAAAGATACCACATAGGATTTTTTTGTTTTGCTATATTATATAAGGATTACACCATCCACAACAAAAAAATTAAGCAACCATAAAGTGCCACGTAGCATGTAGCAATATACTGTTCAAAGTCATCGGTGCTTCAATATACACGCATACATACATATATACATACACATGATAATTAGTGTTCATAACAAAATTTGATGTTATACAAAAGTTGGCTGGTTCTCTTTGTTCTAATGTTCTTTAGAGTGGAGGGAGTGGTCTTATTCATCTCTCCACATCTTTTTAACATTTACACCACACATTTCATATTCCTCTAATTTAACCTCTCCACCTCATCGAACACAAAGCACAAAATATATTAGACAAAATGAGGAGTTTGTTCACGAGGACTCAACCTTGTTTCACAAATCGTTTTTGTTACTCGTTGCACTGGGTGTGGTGTGCTCGCATGACCTCACAAGCTCGCCTAGCCCTCATGTGACCACTGTGACACACTACCCAATGGCGGAATCATCGGACATGTCATGGATATGGATATCAATGTTAACAAAGCAGATGGTACACCATTTATTAAAGTCTAAAAATTATCATGTCATAAATTTGGAACTTAAGTCTAAGGAAAACCGACAAAATTCATAAATAAAAGAACCAACATTTGCAGCAAATTATTGTATATTAATTCTAGGTTTGAAACGTTCCTGCATCTTGATAAATAGAAATAAATATCATCACGCACCACCTGAAATATGTGTAAAATAAAGTTAGCTATATAAAGATAGTGACCAAACCACAATTGATAATAAATAATATAGAAATCTTATATAATCACAAATATGTTGCACAATCTTATATGTATAGCAATTTCGTATATATTATTACTCTATCATGACCTCTGGAATAGCATAGAAAATTGGCTTTCATAAAACCCCACAAGTTGTCACTTAGCCATTTATCATGAGGAACCACTCATGTTTTCATTTAAAGATAACTTTTTAGGCAACCGTCATTTAAATGTGTCGATATATAAGTTATCAATAATTATTTAGCAACTTAGGGACTAGGGGTGTAAACTAGTCGAGCCGAGCCCGAGCTCGTTAAGGCTTGAGCTCGACTCGTTTTAGTTTTAACAAAGCTCGAGCTCGAGCTCGACTCGTTTCGAGCTTTAATTCCAAAGCTCGAGCTCGGCTCGTCAGAAAGTTTTCAAGCTCGAGCTCGGCTCGGGCTCGGCTCGTTTAGTATTTAACTATTTAATATATATTTTTTTATAATTAAATTTATATATAATTATAATCATACATCTTATATATAACAAATACATATTATTTAATTTTTTAATCATAATTTTTAGTTATATTTATGAATATATATTTAAATAATATTTATAAAACTAAATATAAACATATAAACAAAAAACTCGTTAAGGCTCGACGAGTTTTGAATGCAAAGCTCGAGCTCGAGCTCGATAACAAAACGAACATTATTTTAGGCTCGAAATCGAGCTCGAGCTCGTTAAGGCTCGACTCGAACGAGCTTTTTACCGAGTCGATCTCGAGTAGCTTGCGAGCCGGCTTGACTCATTTGCACCCCTATTAGGGACATATCATAGCAACAAACATCATATCATAGCAACTAGTAAACATAGAATAGAATGACCGGGTTTAAATCATCATCGTTATTGTACCAGTGGGTTTACAAGCAATAATACTACTTTAAACTATCACATAAGGTTGTATCAACGTGCAGACAAGACTAACACATTTTATGATCCTTTTTATAAACAAAATAAAATAGAAAAATATAGTATGGTAATAGAACACATATTTCGACCAAAACATAAAATAAAAAGAAAAATGAATTTACTCATTTTGAATTACGAGCATAAAATAAATAGAATAGATCCACCGGCTAGAACCAAGGATAGAACAGTGTAGACCCTTTGCATCTTCATCACACTTTCTATCTTTCATCCATCACTAAATAATGACAAATTTGATTGACTGAACTTTTAATGTAGTTCATGCAATCTTGCTTCCATTTAAGAAATAGAAGAATTAAAATCAATATTTGATACAAATACGAAGATACGCGAACATGAAAAATTAAATAATAGAAATATTTCGCTACTGGCAAGTAAGAAAATTTGGGACCATATATAAAGAAAAGAAAAGAAATCGCCATGTATCTCACATAAAATACTCGATCACATGTATAGACGGTTTAAAACAATCCTCTTAGGATATTTTATGGAAACAACGATGTATATAAGTATAAAAAGGTATTGGTTTTAAACGGTCTTTACTTTCATCTTTTGGTTTATACTAGAAATATTTCGCTAAAAAGAACCGGCAAGTAAGAAAATTTGGGCCTAACAAAATTTGGGACCATATATAAAGAAAAGAAATCGACATGTATCTCACATAAAATACTCACATGTATATACGGTTTAAAACAATCCTCTTAGGATATTTTATGGAAACAACAATGTATCTACCTATTCTAATAATTGAGTAACATATCCACATGTCACCATTTTAACTATTCCACATAGGATTTTGCTTATGTGTCATGTTCTAAATTAATTTGATGGAAAATTTTTAGACGGGTCATGGTATGCTCTATATTCGAAATAACCCGATATGTTTAAATTAAAAATTCACAAATTATCACCAATTATCTCCTAACCCGATATGTTCAAATACAAAATTTACCAATTATCATGATCTATATCTTAACCCGATATGTATCAAGTATCATAAATTATCTTCTAACCTGATATGTTCAAATAAAAAACTTATCAATTATTATGATTTATCATAACCCGATATGATCAAATTAAAGTTTTACCAATTATCATTAATTATCTCATAACTCGATATGTTCAAATAAAAAAATTAACAATTATCATGAATTATCTCCTAACTCAATATGTTCCAATAAAAATTTACCAACTATTATAAATCATATCCTTTATTGTAACACTAGTTTAGTGCCCGCACTACGTTCGGGAACACAACATTCAAGTGATGCTTTAAGAATATTCATGAACGTTCCAATAAGTTTTGAAACAAAACCGTGATAAACCGAAACACGAAATATATTTTTAAAATTAAATTTTTAGTATAGCAATATTATACTCAAATTAAAGAGAATAAAATTCCTAGTTTTATGGTGTAGTTTATTTTTTTTAAAAAATTCATATAAAAAAGTTATGTATATTTATAAAACACTGAGGTCTTTAATTGTATATTATTATTAATTTTATCCATAAGTTTCATTTTCACACCCTATCAAATATAAACCGACTCATGTACACCCTTGTAGTAGAGGGTTAAAAGTATAAATACTTTTAAATTTTTCAGAATTCTCCAAAATATTAGGGGACTAAAAATGTAATTAGTTTTATTATAATATATTTTATATACATATTTTAAATAAAAAAAATCATTATTATGAGATAAACTCTCAAATGATGCCACATACGCCAGAAGCTTTAAAATAATGCCACATAAGTTTTTTTGATTTTGCTATATTATATAAAGATATGATTTTTTATATGAATATATTTGTAAATATCCAAATCGCTTTAATAAGAGATATGTTAAAAATAAATTTGATATGTAAATTGAGTTAAAACCTATAAAACTAAAATCTATATAGTATACGGGTACTAATCTAGTATAAGTATAAAAAGGTATTGGTTTTTAATCGGTCTTCATTTTCATCTTTTGTTTATACTGGTCTCAACTATCTAATTGGTTGTTAACGCTCACAACATGCTATCGTTAAAAAAATTGTAACGCCGTTAAGTTTTTTTTTAATTCAAGACCGATGTTTTAGGGATTTTAATCGGAAAGAAAATACGAGTCGATTGATGTAAAAGTTATCTCGAAACCACGCTCCGAATTTTTAGATTTGATAAGTATGATAAATTTACAAGTCTAAAAATTCAATTACATATTTCCTTATTCGTAAATTTACCCAATTTTAGTTATTTTATTCAAAATAATTTATACAATAACTAATTTACCCTTAATTTTACTAAAACTTTAAATTTAACAATTTTTTTTTTCTGATTAGTTGTTTTCTTCATTATTTGTGTTTATACTAAGCTAATTTTTTTTTTTGCGTTTCTTCATTTCTTTTTTGCTATCACCAGATTTTCCTGAAATAACAATCATAAAGAATAAAAGTGACAATTATCAAAATGAAATCACAAATACTAAAGTTTTAATTTTGATGATTGTCATCCGTATTCTTTATAACTGCGGTTACTAGAATAACTCGTGATTGATAAAAAAAATTGACATAAACGCAAACAAAAAGTATTTTAGTAAAAACGCATAAAAACATCTTAGTAAAAACGCAAAAAATGAATAAAAAGACTAATTAGCGAAGAAAATAAACAAATATCTTAAAAAAACGCAAGAAATGAGTAAAAATAAACCATAAAACTAGTTAAGACGACTAACAAATGCTCTTTAAAATTTAGAATATTTTAATAGTAATATAGTCATTATATAAAATATTTTCAATAAAATAGATTAAAAGTTTTAGTTATTAAAATGCAATTTATTTTTGACTTCAGTAAAAATGTTGTCCATATCAATTTTTAAAAGTAGTACACCTAAAGTGTTTTTTAACGGTCTTTGAATCCGAGATAACCCTTTGTTCTACCAATTACCATCGTTGGAGACATATGTGAGGATTTCAACAGCCTGATCTATTTTTACGCTTCAAAGAGTACTCAAACTCAGGACCTCATAAAAACACAAGAGTAAATTGTCAAAAAGGTCCTTGAGTTTGTATCGTTTTCGACCACTTTGGTTCTTATATTTTTTTTCTTGTCATTTTGGTGTTTGCTTTTGTAAAAAATTGTCATTCTGGTCCTTCCGTCAACGCCCGTTAGATTTATCCGTTAAATCCAAGGGTAATATAATTACTTTACATTTCAGGGACCAAAATAACAATTTTTACAAAACCAAACACTAAAATGACAATTATTTTATATTTGAAGGACCAAAATGACAATTTGATTATTGATATTATTATTATTATTATTATTATTATTATTATTATTATTGTTATTATTATTATTATTATTATTATTATTATTATTATTATTATAAAACACAAAATCATTAAACAAGTCTTCTCCATAACACACCACCGATGTCACATCCGTTGACCATTCCCTTCGTCTTCTCGGTCGCTACACACCCCATTCAAATAAAATCTTATCGAATATCACTTCACTTCGTCCACCTCCCAACCGACCACCACCACCAAGCAACCTATTTTCTTCTCCTCTTTGGGGGAGCAGAGACGACTCAAATGTTTTGGGGCCTTAGACAAAGCAAAATTTTAAGTCCCTTTTAAGCGTGTTTAAATGTTATTATTATAAATTTTTTCTTCTCTTCTATCCGAGGTTGAGACCGACACTAATCTATATAATAATTCAAGATTTTAAGGGGCAATTTTTATGGGGAAATTTTTAGGGGGAAAATATTTATCTATAATACGAATTTTGGGAGGGAAATTGAGTGGAGTTTATCACCATACATAAGTTGATAGAACCATATACTTAAATATTAAAAATTTATAAATACTTTAACATAATTGCTATCTATATAATAATTCAAGGTTTTAGGGGGCAATTTTTAGGGGGAAAATATTTGATCTATAATACGAATTTTGTAAGGGAAATTGAATGGAGTTTATCACCATGCATAAGTTGATAGAACCATATACTTAAATATTAAAAATTTATAAATACTTTAACATAATTGTTATAAATTCATTAAAAATATTATTATTTAACCTGTGTGTACACACGGGCATTAAACCTAGTAAACAATATTATTTAGAATTGAAATTATATATATCTTTTGTGATTATTACATATTTTAAAAATCAATCGTTTTTTTTAATTGAGTCATCGATTTTTTTGTTTTTTTAGGTGTTTAGGATATTGTTTATGTTTATATAATGTTTTACGGTGGAAGAGAGTGTCATGATGGAGGCGGTTGTCATTACATAGCTTGAGGTGAAGATGATTTCAAAGATGAAAGTTGAAAAAATGACTAAAATGGCCGATGTTGAAAAGAATGACCAAATTTTTAGAAATTTGGAAAATGGTAGAAAGTAGTTTGGAAAAGGACCCAAACGACAGTTTAATAAAAAAAGGGTATTTTTGTCATTTGACAAAAAACTAACAGAAAACGTTAACGAAAGGACCAAAATAGAAATTTTTTACAAAATCAAACACCAAAATAGCAAGAAAAAAAACATAAAGACCAAAGTGATTGAAACGGTACAAACTCAGAGACCTTTTTAGCAATTTACTTAAAACACAACTACAAACTTGATACATGATGAGGTGAAATAGGTTATAAGGGACGGTTTTAAACCCGCACCATCTAACCACAAACTATTTGGCTTGTTAAGAAATAGTGCGGATACGTTTGAAGCCAAATATTACGGTTTTCACACCCGCACAAAAAAATAATCACCAATTAAAAAAAATTACGAAACCCGCCACCACTATCCCACCAACAGGTTTTCAAACCACCACTACCAACAGGTTTTTATTTTTTAAAACACCACTACTAGATGTAAACCACATTCTAACAAATCAACATAAACTCAGATATGCGTGTGACCATCATAAACATCCATAAACATCACCACCTTCACTTTTGTTTCGCTGGTGTCGCCGGAAAACAAACACCAAAATCCATGACTAAAGCCAACAGATCTCGTTTTAGATCTGAACCAAATCTCATCGCCCACAATCTAAAACACAGATCTAATAAACCAACATAAACTCAGATCTGCTACACCACCATAAATATCATCACTTTTACTTTTGTTTCGTTTGTCTCGTCGGAAAACAAACACCAAAATCCATGACTAAAACCGTACTCCATTTCAGCACATTCTTTTTCCTGGTGCTCGTCTATTAAAACACCGCCTTGATGTCGATATTGGTGGAGATGAGGAGGGTGAAGGTGGAAGCCATGGTGGTGGACGGTAGTTAGATTGAAGAAGAAGAATAAGAAGATAAAGAGATAAAGGGATAAGTGATGTGAAATTTTTTAAAGTGTTAGTTGGTGAAAAGTTTTGGTGCGGTTCCATTTAAACCGTCCTATACTAAGCCACAATTGGAATGATTCAAATTTTAAACTTCCATTCGCACCATTTAATCAATTATGTTTTTTTTTACATCAAAATGAATAAAGTTCGGATACTCGGGTAACCCAATGGCGAAAAGCAACCCTAAACACTCTATGAACACATACAGCGCTGGATAGCAGAAACCAACCTACTAACCCGTCTGCCCGTAGGCACGACAACAAGCTAGTGGTAAAACACGTTTATCATTTATTTTAAAATACAAAGAATTTGATTTTGTATTGTTTTTAAAATTATTTTTGTTTTAAAAAATTTGCCCCCAAAATTTTCCCCCTCATATTTTCCCACCTAAATTTGCCATCTAAAAACCTTAATTTATTAGGTATATTTTGTAAATTTCCATCACTAAGAAAAGGTATATTGGTTTTTATTGGTCCCAACTATCACTTGTTGTCTTCTACCGGTCCCAACTATTGAATTGGCTGTCAACGGTCCCAACTTTTATCACCTTGGTAACCACTGGTCCCGTCGTTAAATTTTTTTAACGCCGTTAAGTGTTTTCCAAATTCAATACCGATGTTATAAGTCTTATGATCGGAACGATAGTATAAGTCGATTGATGTAAAAGTCACCTCAAAACGGCGCTCCAAACAACGAAATAGTGCTTCAATCGGGTGTTTAAACCTAACGGTGCTTCAATCAGATGTAAAAATTTTATCGTTCAGAGAGCCTTTTCGATAAAACTTTTACATCAATCGACACGTATTATCCTTCCGATCAAAAGGTCTAAAACATCGGTCTTGAATTTGGAAAAAACGTAACGGCGTTAAAAAAATTTAACGACGGGACCAGTGGTTACCAAAGTGATAAAAGTTGGGACCGTTGACAACCAATTTAATAGTTGGGACCGGTAGAAGACAAAAGGTGATAGTTGGGACCAGTGAAAACCAATATACCCTAAGAAAATTCAAAATAGGTGGTTACCCCTTGTTCCAAGTTCTGTTTTTTTTCCATGAAAGGCGTAGACGGGTTCGTGGGTCTCTTGTTTACTTTTCTCAATTAAATCATGCATACCCACCATTATAAATACACAAGTATAAACACTCCCTCGCATTCATGTTCTGCTATAGCCTATTATCCTTCTTTACAAATATGAAGTTATTTCTAGCATATCTGCTTGTATTTATTTTCCTTTCATTAATAGAAGCATCACCTATATTTCCAAAGTATGCCAAATCAGGGTGTAGGGCTAAGTGCGGGAACGTAAGGATTCCATACCCTTTTGGAATTGGTGCAGATTGTTCTATCAATCAATGGTACATCATTGATTGCAATTCCTCCAAACCATATCTACGTGAACTCAGCCATTTGGAAGTCTTGGGCATAGACTTGAAAAATATAACGGTCACTGTTAATATGCCCAAGATATCAAACTGTCAAAATCCTTTTAAGAATAGCACTCAGATTATGAGCATAGATCTTGAAGGGACCCCCTTCTTGTTTTCCAAAGAACACAATAAATTTGTTTTAGAGGGTTGTGGTTTTGCTTCTTTGGTGAATAACATGAGTGTGGTCACAGCATGTTCAACAAATTGTCTTAGTGTTTCGGTTGGTGATAGAAACAACTGTTTTGAAAATGGTTGTTGCCAAACTGCAATTCCTAGTTATCTCAAGTCATACACCATTAACTTAGGCTTGGAAAGACAAAGGGAGGATGGAGGTTGTGACGTTGCCTTCTTGGTGAATGAAAGTTTATATGACCAAGGAAGGGTTACAAATTCATTAAATGTCATGGGGAATGCCTCTTTTATCCCCGTGTCACTTACGTGGACTCTAACAAACTCCGATATTGCAACTTGTTGTAATAACGAAGACCCGCTACGACGCATACTGGGTGTGCTTAATAGTATTCGAATGGATACATGGATATGCAGATCATACAATACATATTTATTAGAGCATAACCCGTATTTAACGGATGGATGCACCCCAAGTATGTAGTTCAATATAGCGTATTTAATTTATTATTTAGTTTCTTAATATTTTTGAATTTGAATTAAAATATATAATGTGCACTGTTCGTAACAATATTCCAAAGCACACTCGTGGATTATGTAGTCTCCTTACCATTTACTTTATTTTTTTCCTTTCAGAGCAACAAACACCAAAGTACGCAATAAAAGGGTGCAAGTATACATGCGGGAACAACGTGACAATTCCATACCCTTTTGGAATTGGTGCGGATTGTTCTATTAATCAATGGTACGTAATTGATTGCTTCTCCTTCAAGCCCTATTTGCGTGCACTCAACCACTTGGAAGTCTTGGGCGTAAGCTTGGAAAATCAGACAGTCACTGTTAGAACTCCTAGAAATATCACTGATTGCAAAAACTCAGTTCGAAATAACAGTGAGGTTAAGGGGGTGGACCTTGGTAGGAGCCCCTTCTTTTTCTCTAAAAAACACAATAAATTTGTTTTTAAGGGGTGTGGAGCTGCTGCTATGATGGATAATGGGAGGGTGCTCGCAGGGTGTTCCACAACCTGTCGCAGTCCTACAAATAGCAACAATAACAACTGTAATGGAATTGGTTGTTGCCAAACTGCAATTCCTAGCTATCTTAAGTCGTACAACATTAACATCACCAGATTAGAAGAGGAAGATGGAGGATGTGGGTTTGCCTTCTTGGTGGATATAATGTCATATGAGAACGGAGGTTTTTATGACCCAATTAGCGTCGGGAACAACACCTCTTTTATTCCCATATCACTAACATGGACTCTAACAAACTCCGATAAAGTAACTTGTTGTCAGGATAATACCCAGTATGGAATACGCATAGGGGAAATGTTTAATGGTACTCCGGTGGTTAGCTGGATATGCCCCAGAACTTTGTCTGAAGATGGAAGTCCTTATGTAACTGGTGGATGCACATTCAACAATGGTACGTATATATTTAAATGACTTTTATATAGATAGTATTTGTTTGTTTGCTTGTTTGGTTGCTTTCTGACATGATACTTCCTCTGATCATAGGTGGACCGGATGATACAGAAGAGTGTAGAATGTGCAAAGATGGTGGTGGTTACTGTACATGGGACGTGTTATACAGCCTAGATGGTTCACTTTTCAGTCGGACTTTAAATTGTTATCATGACAAAAGAACTTCCCTGGGTATAATTCTAGGTAATGTCTTTTTTCGGTTGCTTTTAATCCATTTATACGGGCTTTTATTCAAAACTACAATTTACAACTAGAGCTATAAATAGTGGAGCCGAGCTGTTTACTCAATGACTTTTAATGTGTGCTCGGGAGTCAGGATCGGCTTGTTTATAAATGGGCCAAGTTGACCGAAGCTGGCTTGCGAACTTAATTGTTTAAAAAAGTTTATTTTCTTCTTTTCTACACATATTTCTTTATATTGAATGAAAAATAATATATTTTTATTCTAACTCATTGAAAACAACGTTATCATATTTAAAAAAAATACGAAAATGATTAATATCTATATCTTAAATATTCTTTATTTCACTTATTTTTTTAACAAAATCTGATAAAGTGATCATAAACTTATAGTCTATGTTAGCTTTCTTTAATTATAATTTGAAGCTTTAAGTTAGACAACCAAACGTGCGAGTCTACGAATGAGATAATGTGTCCATTAGCAAGCGCGTCACTAGTTGAACTAAACTTAGCTTAGGCTTGGCTCGTTTACAAATCAAGCTGAGCCGGGCTAAACAAACAAGTAAAATTGAGCAAGTAATCTTCGAGCAAATATAATCTAGGTGTCAATAGTTGATAAAAAGCGATTATAAGACCGACCCTATCTAGTGTTAGGTAGCTAGGTAGGATCGTGTGCGAAATTAACTATATTCCTAAATGAACTCAAGTAACTACCGACTTGCAAGTAAACGTCGGAACTTTTGGTTGGTTGAAAAACTTAAATTGCAAAAAGCAACAAACTTAAAAACGGTTTTAAACACTTAATTAAAAGATGATTGCTTCCAAAATTCAAGTTCAAATATTTCAACGTACATTAGTTACGTTTTACCTAATTGAAAATATGTAAACACGACTTTTATAATTAATTTTTTGATTCAAGTAACATCAAAGGAACAACCTTTCAAACTCGTTAATTCACGATGTACTGATCTTAATATATCAAACTATATACCCACTCAAACTAGCAAGTACACGATGTAATAAACTGAGGAACTCATATATGATAAAAACATGTAATTTTATTTATAACCAGATTATTTAAATTAATCAAAACATAAACCTGAATGATGAAATTCAAACATAGTTTAAAACCTCAGTTAAAACATAACTAGACATCTCGATCACTAACATGAACTCTTCACGTGAAAGCAATCACGGGTGAGATTAGCCATACATTGTGGTCATTGAATCTTCGACCTTTGGGTTTGAATGATGATCAATGGTAGTTGGAGATGATTTGCTAAGGGTGGAATATTAAATTTCGTCTTCGAGAAGCCAAAATTCGCAAGGGAAAATTTACTAGACGTACAAAATATTAAAGTGGATACTTTTGGTGGTGTAGGTGATGTCATGGGGTGGTTATGGAGGAGATCAAATCTTTATATTAAATTAATTAGTTTAATTTGTTTGAGTCGGTCTAGAATTCAAATCTACTTATTTTCCTTGTGACTTAGTTTCCTATTTGTTTTAGGTTTTCTATTGTATTGGGTATTATTAATGTGCTAAAAACGGTCTATAAAAATAACTAACCAAAGACTCTATTTAGACACTCGAGTTAAAAACCAATTAACCCTAAACTAGACCTAGCAGAAAGGCAAGTGTACCTATCGACTGGAGTATAGTCTACGGAAGACCGGATATCGAACCCAAAGACACTACGAATAACGGAAACTAAATTGAAAAGGAATATTGATTGATTGGGGGGGGGGGGGGTTTCTAATAACCTAAGAACAATAAATTAAATTTTAACTAATAAATTAATTAAAGATGAACACAACGAATGAAGACTTTGATTAACTTGCAAGATTGGAAAGAATACCACCTAGATGAATCCCGGTTATGACTTATGGCTTTGGTTTGGTTAATTCAAATGTGATGAAACCGAATTTCTAAAGATGCGACCCTTAATAAACCTAAAGGATCCCAGATCATTCTCCGGGTGTGACCGATAAGAATACTTAAGGAACGAATTAAACTATCGGTTGGGTTGAATCACCTTTCGGTCTTTTCAACAATTCTAACATACCCAAATGACAACTAACCTCTCGATCTAGCTGACACAGTACATTATCATGCAAGGGGTAACATGCAAAGGAAATATTGAACACAATTAACAAGATAATCACGTATTAGGCAAACCTTCTCTCGGACCGTTCAAACCCTAATTATTTAACTATCAAGATTAATTGTCTAACTTACTTTTTCAAGCCAAGTTAAGTAGTTCGTTAAAGTTTCAATTCCAATTTTACCAATCCTAATGATCACTACGTCTAGCAATTCATTACACAAATCAATAACACAAAGTCAATGATTTAGCTACGAGAATCTAAATGATCAAACTAACCACTCAATTCAAGTAAGAATATGGTAAAACAATAAAAATCAATACTTTAACAATCAAACACATTCAACATACCAAGAACATGCAATTTATGCTAGAATTCAAAACATCACATAAAAATAACCAAAACCAATTCCGCAATCAATAACCGTTCATCATCTAGGTAGTAATACTAGTTTAGCTACTCATGATCATAATAAAAACACAAAAACATTCTGAGTTTAAAGCAAACATGATCAAAAGTTAATTAAAACAAGAGTTCAAGAAGATTAAAAACCCGAAACAACGATCGTTTAGCGTCTCGATGATCCAAGCTTCACTCCCTTGCTTCCAACCTCTTTGAATCTTAAAAAATCTCCCTTTTTTATGCTCTAAAACAGCTGGAAAGAACACTCCACGACTAGGGTTTATAATGTGTTTAAATAGCAAAACCCTAAAAAAATCCCGTATTACTGTGCTAGGAGATACGCGCATCATAGACCCCTGTCCTGCGCGTATCGCCTAGAAGGCCTCCAACCAGAAACTTTTATTTTCTTTCTTGCCTTCCAACTCCAAGTCTTCTTTTGTGCTCCACTTCATTCCTTTAGATCATTTGCACATTTTAAGCACCAAAGCACCTACATAACACAAATATAATTTAGATCCATGTGTCATTCAATAAACAAATAAAAACTAAGCGAAACACAAACATTAAACCCGAAAATTAGACGAAAACGATTAACAAAACCATGATGTGTTAGCCACACATCAAAATACCCACACTTAACCTTTTTTCGTCCTCGAAAAAGTATGCAAATGGAATCACAATCAGGATTTAGTTTCCAACAAGAAAACAATTCAAACAATTCTCAAACAAGCAATAAGTCAAAGTAATCATCGATAATGTTTCCATCTAACCCTAACACTAACTAATCGGGTCTCTCTGCTTGTGTTTGCTTTAGTTTAAGTGATATCAATTCATCTACAGGGTCTCACACTTAGGAAGCCACAGTTCAGCCTGTTAATTGTTTCTTTACGAGGCACAGATTAAACCATATAGATTTTTCTTACCAAAATAACCTAAAGAACTTAACCTAGTTAAGAAATATTGCCATATTAGGGTGATTATTTGATGGATGATATTACGGGTATAGACTGTTTTTATTCATTTTTTTTCAAAACAAGATCACCTCACCCAGGGGTGTCGGCTCCAAGTCGCTATCCCAGAAGTAGAGCACATGAGGTCTTGGATCACTTGTTTTATTTTTCTTTTTTCTTTTTTTTTGCTACATTGAGCTCTTTTATTTAAGTTGCTACTTTGAGCACTTTCAGTCTATACCCTATGGACATTGTATGCGGAGCGCCACTTCTTTCACAAGAAGCGTGCTATTCGATCCTATTATGGCAATTATCCTTAACTAGTGTAAGTTCTAAAGCCTACAATGGTGCCTAAGTTTCTTAGTTAAGGCCTCCTTATTTCTCCTAAGATGAAAACCCACGAGATATCCTTGATTTAATTAGATACATTTATAAAACTTAGAGAAAAACCTTCAAATCTAATTGGGTCACCGATTGATTACCAATTGACTAATCACTTGTTTTCAAACCAACAAAAAATGTTTTCTTTGAAAACCAACTCTCAATTCTACTATCATTTCCCATTTAATTGCAACACTCTTTCAAAAACATTTTCAAATTTTTTATTTTTTTTTAATTAATTTTTTTTGGTATTTTTCTGACACTATTTGACTCAACTAACTAGACTAGACGATAGTCTCTCATACCCACACTTAAACGACACATTGTCCCTAATGTGGCCCGAAAGACGACTCAAAATAAAATAAAATAAAACATCAAATAAATTAAAATACTAAAAACTAAAGATAGAAAGTAAAAGGAACAGACTCCCCTGATAATAATGTAGCTTTGCACAAGAAGTCTCGTTCCCGGCGATCGTATAGCATTTCATTCGCGATCGACCTCTAACATCAATTAGCTTGAGATGCCCTTTACAATCTTCTGACTGAGTTTCAGATCATTCTCGTTCGAATGGAGATTGAGTACGAACGAATAGATCCAAACCTTGCAAAGTAAACACACAAACATACCCAAGCAAAACTCAAAGTGTAAAATGAAAGACTTTAAACACGTAGGACTGACTCAACAAACAAAGGACTCAAATAAAGGTAAATAAAAACCATGTAAATAACTATACAAACTGTACACTCAGGATCACACCTGAGACACTCAATCCTCGACATCCTATCCTGGTTCCTTTGGAACATCCACATCCTTCCTAGGATACCCACACTTATTTTTCAACACCTGATCCGACCCAATCACATATAACTCGTCATCCCACTCATTCGTATCTCTCAATGGATCAGGGATCCTAAATGTAGCACTCTCATCCCCTACATGCAGTGTTATTTTACCCGCAAACACATCTATCAAAGCACGAGCCGTGCGCAAAAGTGGACGACCTAAAATAATCGGGACTCTATGGTCTGCCTCCATATCTAAAATGACAAAGTCCACGGGGAAAACAAACTTATTGATCTTAATCAAGACATTTTCCACTACTCCTCGTGGCTTCTTAATCGAACGATCAGCTAAAGATATGGTCATGCGTGTAGGAACGAGATCTCCTAGGCCTAGCTGCTTATACAATGAATAAGGCATTAAATTCACACTAGCACCTAGATCAGCTAAAGCATGATGAACTGAGGAACTACCAAACATACATGGGAGAGTGAAAACACCCGGATCAGACAATTTCTCTGGTAGTTTGTTTTGCACTACAGCAGAACATTCCTCATTCAGAACGACATTGGGGAGGTCCTCCAGTTTCTTCTTGTTGGAAAGAATATTCTTTAGAAACTTAGCATATTTAGGCATATGCTGGAGTACCTCAACGAACGGGAGATTGACTTTGAGTTGTTTAAACAACTCTAGGAAATGACCATACTCTCTATGATACTTCTGTCTAGTTAAACGCTCAGGATATGGGCACCTACTGTAGTCTTCATCCACCTCAGATCTATTACCTTTCTTCTTCTCCCTCACTCTCTCATGCCTAAGCTTACTCGGCTCATGGCTCACCGGTATCCTATTCTCTTCAACACTAACAGGAACCTCTAGCTCAACCTCCTCCTCTACTGGCTCCTCAACCTGTGGTTTCACTAACTCTGCTCCTCTACCACTACGGGTTGTAACAGCACTAACATTAGCCTTACACTTTCCATAAGAGGATGAACTAGACTGAGATGCCTCTAACTGCTTAGACATATCACCTACCATCCTCTACAGGTCTACAAGTGCAGCTTTTTGATTTTTCAGTAAAAGATCATGCTTCTGCAATCTAAGTTGGGTCTCCTTATCCCTATTCACAATCTGAGATATCAGCTGAGTTTGGGTGATTATCATATCCTTAATCTCCTTAAATTCACTACCACCCGAACTAGACCCTACCGGACCACTATCAAACAAACTCTGACGGGGTGGGAAACCTCTCGATTTCCAATCAGAGTTTGGGTTACCCTTCCATCCTGCGATTTGTCCCCCAAACGCACCATTACCTCCTACGCTCTGTCCCCCAGCCCAATTCACATGCTCTTGGCTATTCACTAAACAATCCCTAGTGTCGTGACCTCCTCTACAAATCTCACATCTACTGCTACCCATCTTAAGCTCGCTAACCTCCCTTTGGAGTGCCTCAAGTGCAGCAGCCACACTAGCATCAGGAGTGACCTGATAAACACCTCGAGCAGTCGAGGTGGGAGCTCTAGCAGCAGGAATGGAATTCCTACTTTGTGGACTCTGCTGTTCAGCCAGTGCGAAGCTCTCAAACATTTCGGTGCACTCCGCCACGCTCTTCCTCTCCATAAGATGTCCTCCAGCAGATGTGTTGAACATACGTTGAGTCGGGTAGGTCAGTCCATTATAGAACTTCTCAACTAATGCCCATTGAGTAAGACCATGCTGGGGGCAATGACTTAAGAGCGTTTGAAAACGCTCCCAAGCATCACAGTAACGCTCATCAGGATCCATGCGAAAAGAATGTATTTGATCGCGCATACGAGCAGTTTTGGACGCTGGGTTATACTTCTTCAGAAATTTGGACTGAAGATCATCCCATGTCGTGATGGAATCTTGGGGAAGAGAATCTAACCAAGTAGAAGCTCGGCCAGATAGAGAGAATGGGAACAACCGGAGATATACCGCATCTCCGGTCACAACAGTGATATTGAACGTATCGCAGATACGAACAAATCGAGAAAGATGCCCGGTGGCATCCTCATCGTCCAATCCGTGGAACTGGACCGCAGAAGTGATGGTGGACATCACATAAGATGGAATCTGCCAGTTGTTGGTGTTGGCTACAACAGGGCGAGTTATAGCAGATCGAGACCCTGTAATACCATCACTGGCTTGCTGGTGAACCGTAAGACGAGGATTTTGGTCACCCATCGTATCAATAGGAAGATGAACTAATATGGCACGTTTGATAAGCGTACGGATTCTTTCGTGTAACTCTCTCTCGGGCTCTAAGGAAGGTGGATATTCAGATGGGCCTTGGGAGCGAGTGTGTGGCATAAACTAAAAAAACTAGATGCTAGACTCGGAAGCTAGACTAAAAAAATAGAAAATTGACTCTAGAAAACTAAAAACTTAATAAAAAGAACTCTAAAATACCAACAAATCCTAATCAAAGCTAGTTTCGCTATTGCCAAGTGTCCCAGGCAACGACGCCAAAAACTTGATGTGCTAAAAACGGTCTATAAAAATAACTAACCAAAGACTCTATCTAGACACTCGAGTTAAAAACCAATTAACCCTAAACTAGGCCTAGCAGAAAGGCAAGTGTACCTATCGACTGGAGTATAGTCTATGGAAGACCGGATATCGAACCCAAAGACACTACGAATAACGGAAATTAAATTGAAAAGGAATATTGATTGATTGGGGGGGTTTTCTAATAACCTAAGAACAAGAAATTAAATTTTAACTAATAAATTAATTAAAGATGAACACAACGAATGAAGACTTTGATTAACTTGCAAGATTGGAAAGAATACCACCTAGATGAATCCCGGTTATGACTTATGGCTTTGGTTTGGTTAATTCAAATGTGATGAAACCGAATTTCTAAAGATACGACCCTTAATAAACCTAAAGGATCCCGGATCATTCTCCGGGTGTGACCGATAAGAATACTTAAGGAACGAATTAAACTATCGGTTGGGTTGAATCACCTTTCGGTCTTTTCAACAATTCTAACATACCCAAATGACAACTAACCTCTTGATCTAGCTGACACAATACATTATCATGCAAGGGGTAACATGCAAAGGAAATATTGAACACAATTAACAAGATAATCATGTATTAGGCAAACCTCCTCTCGGACCGTTTAAACCCTAATTATTTAACTATCAAGATTAATTGTCTAACTTACTTTTTCAAGCCAAGTTAAGTAGTTCGTTAAAGTTTCAATTCCAATTTTACCAATCCTAATGATCACTACGTCTAGCAATTCATTACACAAATCAATAACACAAAGTCAATGATTTAGCTACGAGAATCTAAATGATCAAACTAACCACTCAATTCAAGTAAGAATATGGTAAAACAATAAAAATCAATACTTTAACAATCAAACACATTCAACATACCAAGAACATGCAATTTATGCTAGAATTCAAAACATCACATAAAAATAACCAAAACCAATTCCGCAATCAATAACCGTTCATCATCTAGGTAGTAATACTAGTTTAGCTACTCATGATCATAATAAAAACACAAAAACATTATGAGTTTAAAGCAAACATGATCAAAAGTTAATTAAAACAAGAGTTCAAGAAGATTAAAAACCCGAAACAACGATCGTTTAGCGTCTCGATGATCAAAGCTTCACTCCCTTGCTTCCAACCTCTTTGAATCACAAAAAATCTCCCTTCTTTATGCTCTAAAACGGCTGGAAAGAACACTCCACGACTAGAGTTTATAATGTGTTTAAATAGCAAAACCCTAAAAAAATCCCGTATAACTGTGCTAGGAGATACGCGCATCATATACCCCTGTCCTGCGCGTATCGCCTAGAAGGCCTCCAACCAGAAACTTTTATTTTCTTTCTTGCCTTCCAACTCCAAGTCTTCTCTTGTGCTCCACTTCATTCCTTTAGATCATTTGCACATTTTTAAGCACTAAAGCACCTACATAACACAAATATAATTTAGATCCATGTGTCATTCAATAAACAAATAAAAACTAAGCGAAACATAAGCATTAAACCCGAAAATTAGACGAAAACGATTAACAAAACCATGATGTGTTAGCCACACATCAATTATATAAACTATAGGAGTCATCATTTTTATTCATTCAATTAGGGGTGTGCTCGGTTCAGTTTTTACCATCAACCGATATCGAAACCGAAGTGGTCAGTTTTTACTCTACAAAAACCGATTAGTTTTCGGTGTTTTGGTTTTTCGGTGTTTGGTTTTTTCCGCGGTTTTGGTTCGGGTTTTCGGTGTTCCGGTTTTTTTCCCTCATCTTTACTTATTAACTCATTAATACTTAAACTTTAGAAGACTTGTAAATATCACCGACAAGATGACAACATGAAACAAAAGTACACAAATGTATTTAACATAATCACTTAGTCAAATATGTTATCTTGTAACAAAAAGAAGATATCTTTTATATATGTCAATCTTTAACTTAAAACCAACAAACAAACCTTGTGCGGAATCTCTTTCACTTTTTTTACAATCACTTTCTACGAGTTCATTACCCCACTTTAAGATGGTATAGTCCATTTAGTCAAGTCTTTTTCATCTCAAATAGTAAAGTCTTTATGTGTCTTATTTCCGTTTAAAAAATATAAAAGTAACATACATATGTTATACTTAGGATAAAAAATTAAACAAAACTTATATAAAAAGTATCGGTTCGGTTCAGGTATTCTCACTTGTATAACCAAAACCGAACCGACATTATCAGTTTCTGTTTTTTTCGGTTTGTTTTTTTTTGTTCGGTTCGGTTTTTTGGTTCTGATTCGGTTAATTAGGTTTTTTCTCACCCCTACATTCAATTATTAAGTTTGTGAGTCAATTTAATCAAAAGAGTCATTCCAAGGTTGGGATATATTCGTGAGTCTAAGCAGGTGCATAGGTTGTACGTCAACCTTAGTACAGATTATATAACTTGTGTGTTAAAGTCTTGAAGTTTTTGGTTTCGTTTCACTTGTGTAAACAATTTGATAGTTTAACAAGTGGTATCAGAGTCAAACCCGTTGAAACAAAGATGTCGGATCTCCTAACTATCGGTGGAATCAAGAAGTTGAACCAAACAAACTATAACACGTGGTCTACGTGTATGAGCTCGTATCTTCTTGGTCCAGATCTGTGGGATGTTGTCAACTGCGATAGTACGAATGAACCGAAGATCGATACTAAAGGGGCTATACACAAGTGGAGAGTAAAGACCGGGAAAACGTTGTTTATTCTCAAAACAACGATTAAAGAAGAATTGATCGAGCATATACGTTATCTCACGAGACCAAAAGAAGCGTGGGATGCACTCCAGAAATTATTCTCTAAGAATAATGATTCAAAGTTACAGATTCCTGAAAACGAGTTGATGGCTACTACTCAAAAGGATCAATCAATCCCACAATACTTTCATAAGGTGAAAACCCTATGTAGGGAAATTGGTGACTTGGATACAGAAGCCAAAATTGGAGATTCGGGTATGAAGCAGATCATTATACATGGTTTGAGACCAGAATTTCAAACTTTTGTTACAGCTATACATGGATGGCAAACGCAACCCACACTAACAGAATTTGAGAATCTGCTCGCTGCACAAGAAACTTTAACAAAGCAGATGGGGAATACTAGCTTCAATAACTGAATCAGTTAAGAAAGAAGATTCTGCTATATATGCCGAGAAAACTCGAGGCAAGTTTCGGTGGAATCGGAGTTGGCATAAAAAAGGTAAACATGATCGGTTCAAGAAGTATGATAACCAGAATAATATAGATCATGATGGTCAGAAAGATAAGAAACATATATCACAGAACAAAAAGTTCCCGTTTAAATGCTACGGATGTGGTGTTCTTGGTCACATGGCGAAAGATTGTCCCTCAAAAGGAGTTGACGAGGGAAACGCAACAGGTATACAAGAAGATGAAGGATGGGATGTTGAAGCCTATTACGCGAATGAAGAATCTGTGTTCGCCTTAACCGCAACCACTGAAACAAAAGCAAAAAATCTTAATGACTGGATAGTTGATTCAGGTTGCTCCAACCATATGACGGGTGACAAAGAAAGGCCGAAGAACCCTAGAAAGTATAAAGGTAGCAGGGTAGTGGTTATTGCTGATAATTCTCGCCATAATATTGCTCACGTAGGAGAAATCCGCCTACATCCAGAACCAAAACCAGAATCTTATGCTAAACAATGTATACCATGTGCCGGGAATGAAGAAGAATCTTTTATCTGTATCACAGATAACTGAAACAAGGCAGTGAGGCACTATGTTCTCTTTGGTCCAAAAGAAGTATAGATCTTTGATGATTTTGAGACCAAGTCAAAACCGGTGCTTCGAGGGAGCAGAAACGACTCGGTTTTTGTGATGTCGGCAAGTACAGCGTCCGTTCAGAAAACTAAGACAAACCAAAACATAAACGTATGGCATAAATGTCTAGGTCATGTATGGTTTGAGAAGCTTGAAAAGATGATCAAGCAACGCCTTGTAGCCGGATTACTAAACTTAGAAGTGAACAAAGATACTTTGTGCTTCGGACGTCAATATCATGCCTCAAAGCCTCTTGAATTAGTCCACTCGGATGTCTTTGGACCAGTAAAGCAAGCCTCAATAACCAGAAAAAGGTATATAATAACATTTATTGATGATTTTTCTAGGTTTCTTTGGGTTTACTTCCTGAAGGAGAAGTCAGAAGCACTAGCCAAGTTCAAAGAGTTCAAAGGTGAGGCAGAAAGAGAGACTAAGCATGTGATCGGGTGTCTTAGAACAGATACGGGGGAGAGTACACGTCAAGATAATTTGGCGACTTCATAAATGGATGCAAGATCAAAAGACAACTGGCGTGTGCTAATACACCACAACAAAACGGTGTCTCGAAAAAAAATAGAACTCTATGTGAGCACTCTGGCAATATGATACACGACAAAAACTTACCTGGACGTTTTTGGGCTGAATTAATGAAAACGGCTACCTACATCAGCAATCGTGTACCACAACAGATTTTGTGGTACGTATCTCCGTATGAAAGATTGTTTAACACTTAGCCTAATGTTAATTACTTTCGGGTGTTCAGTTGTGTGTGCTATGTCTTTGTACCAAGTCATTTGAGACATAAGCTTGAAAAGAAAGCCATGCATAAAATGCATTTATGTCGGCTATGATAACGAAAAGAAAGGATGGAAATGTTGTGATCCCGTAACCGAGAAGTGTTATGTGTCTCGAAACGTGATCTTTGACGAGGCTTCATCATGGTGGTCAGAGAGACATGAAGCCTTACCTGATTCACAAGAGCTGAAAGATGAATTAGAAAACTGAACCGTTCTCATTTTTGATGAGACTAAAGAAATAGTTGAAATAGATAATGATGAAGCATGCAATACCAATCCAAACCCATCAACAAGCAAATCGGGTCCATGGCAAACTGGAACTGGACCAAACTCAAGTGATTCAGATAATCAATAAGGAACAGGGAACGTGCGAAGATCAACTCGTGCTAGAAAAGAAAATCCTCGCTATGCTAATGTCGCACTTGTAGAGGAAGGATCAGGAATTAAGCCGGAAAACTTTGAACAAGCTAGTCAAAAAGAAGTTTGGTGAAATGCCATGCCTGATGAGTTCAAATGCACTTAACAAAAATGAGACATGGGATCTAGTTCCAAAACCAAAAGACGTTAAACCCGTCTCATGCAAGTGGGTGTATAAAATAAAGCGAAAGGTAGATGGTTCTGTCGAATGGTTTAAAGCAAGGTTAGTCGCACGAGGTTTTTCTCAACAAGAGGGGCTTGATTATGAAGATACTTTTAATCATGTGGCAAATCTTACAACGGTTAGAGTTCTCTTAGGTATAACCGCTAGTAAAAACTAGAATCTGTGGCAAATGAATGTGGATAATGCCTTCCTATATAGTGATCTCGATCGCGTAATTTACATGGATCAACCAAGGGGATACGAGAGTCGGGAATTTCCGGGTCATGTATGCAAGTTGAAAAAGGCTATTTATGGGTTGAAGCAATCGCCGAGAGCTTGATTCGGTAAAATTGGTGAATTTCTAGAATTAAACGGTTTTATGTCTACTCATGCCGACACGAGTCTTTTTGTTTTAAAAAGAAACGAGAAAGTAGCGGTTGTATTAGTGTACCTTGATGATCTAATTATAACCGACGACCTAGTAGAAGAGATAGAACGGTTGAAGAGAAATTTGTGTGTCAGATTTTCAATGAAGGATCTGGGCAAATTAACTCACTTTCTCGGATTGGAAATTGAATACAAAAAGGATGGCGTTATATTACACAAAAACAAATATGCTTCAAATTTGTTAACAAAGTTTGGATTGAATTGTTGCAAGCCTTGTGCTACTCCAATGGAGGTAAATTCCAAGATAAGATATGATGATGGGATTATGCTTGAAGATGCCACAATGTATAGAAGGTTAGTTGGAAGTTTAATATATCTTACTTTAACTCGACCGGACATTGCTTCTGTGGTTGGAGTGTTACGTGGATAAATGCAAGAGCCAAGGAAACCTCACCTCAAGAGCCAAGGAAACCTTACCTCGAAGCCGTATGTCGGGTACTTCGTTATGTGAAATCAAGACCCGGTTATGGGGTTTATTTTAAGAGGGAGGCTGAAGTGAAGTTGTGGGTTTTTGTGATGCTGATTATGCAGGTGATTTAGACACGCGCAGGTCTACCACTGGGTATGTGTTTATGATATGTGGTGGTGCAGTGGCATGGTGTAGTAAACGCCAATCAACAGTATCTTTTTCAACTACTGAATCTGAATATAGAGCTACTGTAATGGCAGCTAAAGAGTGTACTTGACTTGTTCGATTAATCAAAGAGTTGAATCAGAAAGTGGAGTATAAAGTGGTCCTAAATGTCATCAATTTTGCTTGCTAAAAATCCCACGTTTCACGCGAGAACAAAACATATTGAGGTTCATCTTCACTATATTCGAGAGATGGTGCTAAGTGGTAAAATTGACTTTAAGTATGTCACTACGAATGAGCAAGTTGCTGATGTGTTCACTAAAGCTCTATCGAAAGACAAGATGATCAAGTTTTGTGAAGCTATGGGAATGGTCGATGCAAATATCGAGAGAGTATTAAAGTGCCGATATTTTTGGTGGTGTATGTGATCTCATGGGGGTGGCTATGAGGAGATCAAATCTTTATATTAAATTAATTAGTTTAATTTGTTTGAGTCGGTTTAGAATTCAAATCAGTTTATTTTCCTTGTGAATTAGTTTCTATTTTGATGCAATATGCAGTCACGTTGGACCAAACAAACACTAGAACAAACTGGGTAAATTCTTATTCAGAAGCAAATTCAAAATTGAGTTTCAAAGCAGCAAAACATAGGGTATATAAAGCCTATCCCTAGCCAAGACTTTAGGCAATAAACATGGAAAAAAAAGAAAGCAGAAAGTGAATCAAACACAAATTCTTAAACAATCAATAATTAAAATAATTCCCAGCTTGCACTTCAAGGCATCGGCCATCAATCTGGGTCTTCAGGTGGGCTGACCAATGGGCTGGAACTGCATAGAACCGGGCCAAGGCTTGGGTCAAGACCAACGACATCATTCTCCCCTTCTTTGGAAAGACTCGTCCTCGAGTCAAGGGGGTCATCCAGCTCTGAAACAAACGGGGATAGATCGGCCACATTAAAAGTGGCAGACACATTATAATGACCAGGCAAGTCGATCTTGTAGGCATTGTCATTGATGCGCTCCAAAACTTTAAACGGCCCATCCGCACGGGGTTGTAATTTGCTCGCCTTTCCACCCGGAAAGCGATCTTTGCTAAGGTGCACCCACACAAGATCACCTGTTTGAAATACCAACTTTTTTTTCTTCACATTAGCTCTCCTTTGATAAACCACATTGTTGTTGATAATCTTGTCCCGGACCTGTTCGTGAATGAGTTTAATTTGGGCAGCCCTATCCTCTCCTTCAGCACTATAGTGTTCCACCGCAGGAAGAGGGGCAAGGTCCAGTGGTGTAAATGGGTTCCGACCGTACACAATCATAAATGGACTCAGACCCGTAGAGCGATGTGAGGAACGATTATAAGCAAACTCTGCTTGAGGCAAAACAAGATCCCACTGCTTGGGATTATTACCGACCAAACTACGCAACAAGTTCCCCAGGCTCCTATTTGTAACCTCAGTTTGACCATCACTCTGGGGGTGGTAGGCACTGCTAAAATTAAGACGAGAACCTAGTCTTCTCCATAATGTCCGCCAAAAATGGCCCACAAACTTGACATCCCGGTCCGACGTCAATGTCTTAGGAATACCATGTAAGCGCACAATCTCCTCGAAATACAGGCGGGCGACCTGACTTGCATCATAAGTCTTGGCACATGGAACAAAATGAGCCATTTTTGACAAACGATCGACTACTACCATAACTGAATCTTTCTTGCGTTGCGTTAGCGGAAGACCTACCACGAAGTCAAGGCTGACGTCCTCCCACGGTCCATCCGGAACTGGTAGTGGGGTGTAGAGACCCGCATTAGTATGATGAGTCTTTGCAATGTGGCATGTACGACACCTGTCAATAATGCGAGTAACATCCATATTCATCTTCGGCCAAAAAAATCGTTCTTTAACCAACTTGAGAGTTTTATCTCTCCCAAAATGACCTGCCAACGCCCCTTGGTGGCCTTCAAGAATAATGGCATCACGTAACGAACACTTGGGAACACACAAGCGCACCCCTTTAAACAAGAACCCATCTTGCAGCGAATGACCATTTGTCGGTGCTACTCGACAAGCCTCCCATGTCGATGCAAAATCTGGATCATCAGGATACAAAGTGCAAAAGCTGTCAAACCATTCTACCCGAACTTGAAGTGAAGTAAGAAGAGCGCGTCGCCGACTCAAAGCATCAGCGACGGTATTGGTAGCCCCGGATTTGTGTCGAATGACAAAAGAATATTCTTGTAAAAATTCAACCCATTTAGCATGGCGGGGGTTTAGCTTAAGCTGACCTTGAATAAACCGAAGGGCTTGATGATCGGAAAAAAGAATAAATTCCGTGTGAAGCAAGTAATGACGCCAATGTTGCAAACTGCGTATGATGGCGTAGAATTCCCTATCATATGTGCTGAATTTAATCTTAGCCTCGCTAAGCTTTTCACTAAAAAAAGCTATAGGACGGCCCTCTTGACTAAGGACACCCCCGATTCCCGAGCCCGATGCATCACATTCAACTTGAAAAGTTATATCAAAATTAGGGAGTGCCAGAACAGGAGCTTGTGTAACACATCTTTTTAGTTCATTGAAAGCTTTTGATGCTGCATGAGTCCACCGAAAGGAATTACCCTTTAAACAATCAGTAATTGGACCCATAATAGAGCTGAAATTCCGAATGAACCGGCGATAGAAAGATGCTAACCCATGGAAACTTCGAACCTCATGTAACGTGGATGGCGTGGGCCAAGTCAGAATTGCTTCGATCTTAGATTCATCCATCCGAATGCCATTACCTGAAACAAAATAACCCAAAAACAAAACTTCGGGAGACAAGAAACAACATTTTTCACGATTAGCATAAAGTTTCTGCTCTCGTAGGATTGCGAACACCTGTCGGAGGTGGTGCAAATGTTGTTGCAAATCAGCACTAAATACCAAAATGTCATCAAAGTATACGACTACGCACTGACCAATCAGCGGTTTAAAGATATGGTTCATAAGGCGCATGAATGTACTCGGGGCGTTTGAGAGTCCAAAAGGCATCACCATCCACTCGTACAACCCATCCCTAGTTTTAAAAGCGGTTTTCCACTCATCCCCGGGGCGCATTCGTATTTGGTGGTACCCGCTACGCAAATCAATATTTGAAAACACTGTGGACCTGTGTAACTGATCAAGGAGGTCCTCAAAACGTGGAATGGGAAACCTATACTTAATGGTTATTTTATTGACTGCTCGGCTATCGACACACATTCGGTACGTTCCGTTAGCCTTGGGAACAAGAAGGGCCGGGACTGCACATGGACTCATACTTTCACGAATTAGCCCTTTATCCAGAAGTTCACTAACCTGTCGATGTAATTCTTCGTATTCTTTTGGGTTCATACGGTAGGCGGGCTTGTTGGGAATGACCGAACCAGGTACAAGGTCGATACAATGTTGGATTTCCCGGACCAGCGGCAAACCCGCGGGGATTTCTGCTGGAAACACATCACAAAATTCAGCAAGTAAGGGCTGCAAGTTCGTAGGTGGTGCATGGGCTGCTGGATTTGTCTCAGTAATCACTAACACAAACATAACCGGCGAATCTGTGCCCCGAGTAAAGTCTAGGAAAGCAGATTTTGTAAGAACTAAAGCCTCGGTTCCCGTTGCACGGGTGTCAAGTGGAGCTAAGGTTACGTTCAAGTGGAGCTCTGATACCAACTGATGCAGTTTCGGAAGCGATCAAATGGCTCAAGACACAATAGTTAATCAAAGACCATAAATCGAACCAAAGGTTCAAAGAACAACGTTCTTCATTCAATATCAATCAAAAACTGATTACAACTGAAAATAAACCTAATATTTATACTAGACATATTACCCTAGAGATAAACACCAAAAATAAAAGATATAATAATTATAAATAAAAGATTCAAATTAATAAAAGATAATCTTGATGCTCCTGCATCATACTCCTCGTCTTAAAAAAAAACTCGTCCTCGAGTTTTGCCTCCACCTGGTTCGAAGGGCATATCTTGCCGTGTCATGTTCACTATAAATTTAGTCCGCTCAAATAGTTTAGCTTCATGGTTTGTCTTGCTCGATTCTGAGTTGGTACCATTCGTCACGTCTTCTCCCAATTTTGTTGGGTTGTCAGAGATCAGTCGGCCTAACATTGTATTCGATTTCGGTTGGTCCAAACACCCTTGAATATTTGATAGCCCATAAAATTTAATTTCTTTCCCGTCACCCATAGAATATGTCTCTTTTAGTTTGGAAAGAATTAAAACTCTATACACACATGGATTTTGGAATTTAATCTCATGTTGACTTTGAGAACCAAATATATTTCTATTTCCTTTATGATCAAATATTTTGATAATCGTATCCATATTCTTAATATCTTTAAAAAATATGGATTTAAAATTCAAGCCAATCAACTTTCTTATATATCTGAACTTATTTCCCGTGATTTTTGGTATTTGATTTTCATTGTGTTCTTCAACACCATCATCATATACCATTGTATGACCGCTGTCAACCACCTTTAAAGCTTGTGGTTCCTTTTCCATCCTTATTGAATCATGTTCCACGCCAGAAATATCAACAGTTATATGGAACGAATCAATCATACCTAAAGGAATCGTAGAAGACTCGTGTTGTGCTTCAACCAAACCTCCATTTGCCCATGAATACCAATCTTCATCCATGTATTCATCATACACGGGTGGAGAATTATATATAATGTCGTCATCAGTAGGATGCTCCTCATCCCCGGTTAACTCGTCCCAGACGGGCTCTTCCGGTTCCGTTTCCTTCCATGTCGACGATGCCTCGAGATCTCGGACTCGTTGCTTGAGTCGTTTGATCTTGAAATCCCATGGGTCACGGTTCCCGATCTCGTTGCCTCGGTCGGCGAATCTACGGTCACAGTTGAATCGATCTCCATGAGCACGTGAACCACCAATGTTCTTGCTGATGCCTCGGTCGGCGACTCTTCGAACAAGAAAACACCCGTCTTCACGTAGAGCCATTTGAAACCAAAGCTCTGATACCAACTGATGCAATATGCAGTCACGTTGGACCAAACAAACACTAGAACAAACTGGGTAAATTCTTATTCAGAAGCAAATTCAAAACTGAGTTTCAAAGCAGCAAAACATAGGGTATATAAAGCCTATCCCTAGCCAAGACTTTAGGCAATAAACATGGAAAAAAAAGAAAACAGAAAGTGAATCAAACACAAATTCTTAAACAATCAATAATTAAAATAATTCCCAGCTTGCACTTCAAGGCATCAGCCATCAATCTGGGTCTTCAGGTGGGCTGACCAATGGGCTGGAACTGCATAGAACTGGGCCAAGGCTTGGGTCAAGACCAACGACATCATATTTGATTTAGGTTTTTTATTGTATCGGGTATTATATAAACCCATATGAGTCATCGTTTTTATTCATTCAGTTATTAAGTTTGTGAGTCAATTTAATCAAAAGAGTCATTCCAAGGTTGGGATATATTCGTGAGTCGAAGCAGGTGCATAGGCCGGGTGTACATCAACCTTAGTGCAGATTATATAACTTAGTGTGTCAAAGTCTTGAAGTTCTTGGTTTCGTTTCACTTGTGTAAAAATTTGATAATTTAACACAAAACCCTCATGATTGGGTTCAAATTCCACAAAATCCGGAAGTCATCATCATAATGGCGTATCCTATGCCCACCAACTATGTATCGTACACCAACCTTCACCAACAAACGCCCATCAATATGTAATTTCTTCAGCAAACTGTGACATAAACGACAATGATTCGGCGACGATATTGGAGCATACGTCGGTTGCCCAACGTATCGTGTGCGAAGATTTCTACCATAACTTCTAAATTTACTTGTTTGGTCTCTAGAATTCTTCTAATGCCTCTTTTAACCTTCAAATCCGTTCCTTTATCTCATTAAGCTCCTAACACCTACAAATATACAAATTAACAGCAACATTTTTTCTCTCATCTACTAACAATCACGGACACTCACTTCTTAAAATATGCAGATTTAACTCACAAAAAAAATCCATAACGGGATGTGAATGATCTTAAACAAAAGTTTCCTTTTAGTTTGCTATGAACCACAAATTACAAACGCCGACCACTGGCATAACCACCAACGTAATTGACTACATGTTTTACGAATGGTACTAGTTGGTTGGTGGTTGGGGGCGGCACTGGTTGGTTTTGGTTATAGCAACGATGATTGGTGTTGGGTGTTGCGGCGGTAGAATTGTCATATTATAAAATTTTTACAAAAAACTTAACTTTAATTAGTGTAAAGAACAGAATGTATGACAAACACTACACTTAAAGGATGTTTTGTGTAATTATTGAAGTTTAAAGACAAAATGTGAAATTTACAATACACATAAAAGAATAAATCTGTAATTTACTCTTATTATTATATATTGATTTTTAATGAAGAATTTTGTAGAAAAAACAACATAATAATTCGGCAACACATAGACACTAGCTAGTTAAATTGGAAGAAATTGAAAACATTAAAAACTACGTGACTAAAATAGTTAATTAAATGAAAAGATGTATCAAAATCAAGAGAACATATGGAGAAACCACCCCAAAGTCAAGTCAATATAGCATCTCCAGTAACGCTAGCTAAACTTGTAATTACTATCGCCCTCAAAAAGCTCATCTGACCCACAAGGACGAATGAGAAATTTTCTCATTTATAATCTAACTAAAGCTCAAACTCTACTTTAACTTTTAAGTCAAGGTTACGTGGGGGTATGGCACTAGTAGTGGTGGAGCCGTGGGTGGCAGATTGGTGGGGTGGCCGGGATGTGATAGCGTCGTGCAGTCGACTTAAGATTTCAAACTTTTTGTTGAATCTAAAATTTTAAATAAAGTTAAATTCCTTTATATGAGGCTGTTTGAGTGAATTAACTTCTGTGCCAATTTATTTATCAGCTAACGCATTCCAGTTCTAGAAAATTATGTGAACCAAATGCATTAAAAATAAAATTCGGATTTCCTATCCAAACGCACAATACAGTGTGTAAAGGAAATTCTATGTCCTTTGAGACATGACTATTTGATTTTTTTTATTGCTGTAGGCCATTTACTAACTATTTTGCATTTGTATTGGTTTCATTCAGCTATTGTTACGCCGACCTCAGTGTTAGGTTTAATAGCGATCATGTATTCATCATACAAACTAATTAAGAAGAGAATAAGTAAAAGAAGAAGAAAGAGTGTTTTTAAGCGCATTAACGGTGCTTTACTATTGAAGCTACAAGAAGAGACCGACCCGTCTTTAGTTGATAAAACCATACTTTTTACATCACGTGAGTTAGCAAAGGCAACTGACAACTTCAACGAGAACAGAATTCTTGGAAGAGGAGGCCAAGGTACAGTCTATAAGGGTATGTTAGTAGACGGAAGGATTGTGGCTATCAAGAAATCGAAGTTAGTTGATGAAAGCCAATTAGAACAATTTATCAATGAAGTGGTAATTCTTTCACAAGTTAATCATAGAAATGTGGTAAAGCTATTAGGATGCTGCTTAGAGACAGAGGTTCCTCTACTAGTTTCTGAGTTCATTTCAAATGGGACCTTGTATGATCGTATTCATGATGAGAGTCTTGACTTCCCATTGTCTTTGAATATGAGACTACATATTGCTACAGAGGTTGCACATGCACTTGCTTACTTGCATTCATCTACTTCTATTCCGATATATCACAGGGATATAAAAACCACTAATATACTTTTGGATGATAAGTACAGAGCCAAAATTTCAGACTTTGGGGCTTCAAGGTTTGTATCAATTGATCAAACTCACTTGACTACCTTAGTCAAAGGTACTTTTGGCTACCTAGACCCCGAGTATTTTCAGTCTAGCCAGCTCACTGAAAAGAGTGATGTCTATAGTTTTGGAGTTGTTATGGTTGAACTCTTGACAGGAGAAAGACCTATTTCCCTAACTAGATTTGGTGAAAATAGAAGTTTGGTGGCTTACTTTATGGTGGCAATGGAAGAAGAATGTGTTATGTCTATTTTTGAACCAATTGTGATTAATGAGGGTACCAGGGATGAACTTTTGGCGTTAGCTAAGCTTACATTGCGATGCTTAAATCCAAATGGAAAGCACAGGCCAACAATGAAAGAAGCAGCTATTGAGTTGGAAGCAATAAAAACATGTCACATTCCCTCTAAAGTCCAAACTAGCATTGGCGTATGATTACGGCGAGGAATCACTGAGGCTAACATATTGAAAATCATCATGAAAATTCTCAAGTTAAAAAGTTAAGTTATGTTTATTTTATACAAAAATGATGTTGTACGTCATTCAGACATATAGTTACGTAGTGTGTAATCGAACTTTATATTATCGTAGTAGATTATAACTCGAGTGTTACACGTCTTAAGTAATTAAACATTTGTAATTAAAATATTTGGATTCAAAAAAGAAAACAGTTTAATGTAAAAACATTTTTGATATCATGTTTAATTAGTATATAGTAAAACTTAAAGTTAAAATTAATAAAAAAAATGGCATTTATTTTATATAAAATAAAAAGGAAACAGTTTATAAAAGGGGTTAGGTTTCAATACAAAGTCTTTGAATCGTTAAAGTCATAATTAAGAAGACGACCAAACAACATTCGATTGACATCATTCCGGTGGTGTTAAAACCGTGTTGTCGACCTTTACGATCTTAGTTTTTTTTATCTTTTAGGGTTTCGTTTTTGCCTAGGGTTTAGCTTTTAGTGTTTAGTATTGTGATTTAGGTGGCTTAGGTAAATCATAATATGGGTTTTGAAAATGTTCGACAAGACGGTTCTAACGCCGTCATAATTTGATCAATTAGAGTTAGTTTGACTGTTTTCTTATAACTTTGTTGATTCCAAAGACTTTAGCATAACATCACCCTTATAAAGAAATCCATTTCGGAGGAAAATTCAAAACCTACCTACTCTAGAAACTTGATATGTGGCACTTAGGTACCTTTTTTTAATGTTTAGATTAGATAGATTGGATATAGAGTTGTAAGACCAAATGTTCGGTGAATTGTTCGTGAACTGTTTGATGGAAAGTTTGTTTATGTTCATTTGTTAACAAATAAACATGAGCAAGAAATTTTGTTCGTTAAGATAAACAAACGAACTTGAACAGAGTCGATCAGCGTTCGCTAATTTGTGTTCGTGAACGCTCGTTTATTTTTGGATAGCTATTGTTAATTTGTTGTGTTAATTTGCTAAGTACTTTAGCATGAATTATATCTTATTTTGGTATTAACAATGAGTTTTTTGTATTTTTAAGCTAATATATGCTTGTTTTTGTTTGTTAGTGTTCATTTACAAATTTAACAAACAAACACCAACATCTTAAATTTCTTAATAAACAAGCACAAACATAAAATTCCGTTTGGTTATGTGTTCATGAACCGTTCATTAGCTCGCTAATAACTTAACAAATAACGAACACGAACAAAGCTTCATCGGTTCGTTTACAACCCTAATAGGCTAATAGGATTGGGCTTCTGCCTAAGGTGTTGTTTTTTCCTTTTCGCCATCAATGATAGTCGGGCCTAACATGTCCATGATAGCTGCACGGGGAGGCTGTCGTCATTGATGACCCGTGCTCCTAACATTTATTGTTAAAAAAAAAAAGAATAGATCGCGATAAATGACGCCACTCGAGATATGAAGTAGATATTTGTGGATTGTTTGGAATTTAAGACCTGATGTAACATTTGTCCTGAACCAAATCTGAATCCAAATCCAAACCTGAACCCATTCGAAAATCCATTTAATCTGATGACCGTCGTCAAGTCATGTAAAAACCTAAATACCTAGATAGCTAGGGTAAGTAGGGTATCGTATCCACAAGGAGCATGTGGTTAGTATTATATAACTTGTTTGGTTATAAAACAAAGTGTAAAAAGCTTGATTGATGATTTGATTAAACTAAAGTTAAGCCAATAAAATTATGGTTTTTTTTACATATTTCCCCTTCCTAAGCCCATCAATTACATATTTACCCAAGCCTAAAGTTTAATTACATATATCCCCTTTGACATAATAAATTACTCATTTACCCCTTCTTTTACACAAACCATAAGAAAATATATAAATATATTTTTGAAGATCATTAAGGGTAAAATAGTAAATCAAAAGGCTATTTTAAAGAAATTGGGTAAATATGTAATATATGTGGTTTAGGAAGGGGAAATATGTAATTGAATTTATGGATTGGGTAAATACGTAATGAATGATCTTATGAAGGGGATATATGTAAATGCCCCTAAAATTATTAAGCTAGAAACATAGTAAAAGAACAAAAGACACAGACAAATGAGAACAAGCAATCACTTCCGGTTTCGGGTTTTGGTTACTTAGATGCAAGACTTAATCGGTGAGAAAATTGTTTAATCGACTACATAGACATAGCTTAGTTTGATTTCACCATTAAACTAGAGCACAATCCATATACTTACACACCAAACGTCCGTTCCTTAACTAAACTAACTAGGGGTGTACTGGGCACGATCGGGTGACGTATGATAAACTGTCTTTCGTGTTAACGTGAATCCAAACACACCAAAACTAATACAAATCACATGCCTATGATTATCACTCGCTTAAATGCTTAAACATAATTATCATTCAACTAAGTTAGGTTTGCTACTTGTTAACTAGATGCTTCATACAAACATTCGAATGGTTACATAGACATGACCATATTGCTTGAGAGAATAAATTTAATTAATACAACCTCAAGAAATCACAAGATTTCTTATGAACTCAAATGTCACAATTCAATATAAAACTCAAGTGTCGAATACAAATAATAAACAGTTTAGTTAAACAAAATAAACCAAACCCTAACCACGGTTGTGATCGCGGGAAACAAATTAATTACTTGATCGGCATGAAAATGAAACAAATAATTGCCATTCCTTGTTTATCTGTTATCATCGAAGCTAAGCAGCACCAAGGAGCGGCCGTTGCTTTTTACCCACACCCTCAAAAGTAGTCAAATGTAAGATACCCTAAAAAAATGCGTGAATCCCCTCTTTTGTTCGAAACCCCCGTTTTGTTTTTTTCTTGTGGTCTTTTCGTTTTACCTCAGCCCAAGAGCATAAGCCCAAGTAGTTGGAAAGTGCTTAGATTAAATCTTGGGCCCATTTCTTTAGCAAAATATTCAACTCAAATCTCTAATATTCTTCTTTTGAAATTAGTACTAGTATTCTTCTTTGATTACTTGATGATTTGCATTTTGACTTTTTTCACAATACTTCATCCTCCTTTTTCACATAAAATAATCCAATAATCTCATTTAAACTTGAATAGCTCAAGATGATGTATTTTATAAACATAATAATGAATTTCACAATTAATTAGTATTAAAAAAAAGTATATAAAATACACCGATCAAACCCTCCAACTTATCTTTTTCTCGTCCCGATAAACTTGTATAAAAAAATTATGAAACGCACCAAAGTCTTGCAAGCTTCAAGTATCAACTAACACATATCATAACACTTTATAATACATGTGAATGCATTGTTATGTGAAAATGATGTCTTTCAAATTGAAAGTTCACTCATGAATGCTCACTCTCTCAGTAATTCTATTGGAAGTTCACTCATCAATTCAAGAGAATTGCGTTCCATATGCTTGCATAAACTTTCAATTCTCCACTACAAAGATGTATTCAAACGTATGTCAAATGGTCTTTTCAATTCTCCACTAAGGGTATGTCAAAAGGCTAAAATTGGCTCAGATAATTAAGCATGGTAATTCCCAATTTAGTTTTCCCTTGCACTTGTTCCCATTTTACATTAAGAACTTATTGCTCATTAGACGTTTTTGTTCATATTGTCTTCATCTTTTCTTGAGACCAACAACCTTATTTTCAATCAATCTTTTTTTTTGTCTTCTTTTCAATGAACCCCCTTTTTTGTCTTCCCAATTTAATTTTGATGATTATGCGACATTTTTTTTCATTTTATTTAATAACTTTGAGGCTAATTTTTCTCTTCTTTTGACTTGAAAATTGATATCCCTTCTTCGATATTGTCACAAACCAACCCAACCCATTACACATGCTTAAATAAGGGTTCAAACTTTAAGAAGGCTTGAAAGGGCTAGGCTTAATTGGGCTAGAACATAAAGATGGAATTATCATGAAGGCTCAAAGGGGCTCACTAAGGGATATATGTACGGGTAGGAGAAAAACTGAAAGGAATATACAAGAGTGCTCGCCTAATTTGCCATTATCCTCCATATGCTTGAATACCTGTAATTTTGAAGAAACAATATGCAAGTTTTAGATAACAATTCAATTGAAAAGTACCCTCATGAAAAGAAATTAGACTGATTATGTATGTGTCAGTCATGAAAGGCTCAATATCTCACTAGGGCTTTATGATAGACAAAAAATTCACATAACAAAAACATAGCCTATAAAAGCATAGTATTATAACTGTCAGATCTAACCGATTAGATGACACATTTCATTTACACATGCAATGGTGGTTTACTGAAAAATCATTTTAACTTGATTGCATTAATGAGGGCTATCAAGGATCTTCTTTATAATTTTGTTTTCAAGACACGTAAGGACGACAAAAGAGTTTTCATCCTAATCAACAACCAGTTTGTTTAGCAAGCTAAATGCAAACGCTATATACGCATGCTATAGCTAATATAAACCGCAAATGCAAACAATGAAAACAACTATTTTTAACCAAGTATAAAAGGAAACGAGTACACCTGATTTTGTAGTCGTGGCAAGATCCTCATGAGTGGGGACGATCTCCCAAGTCTGTTACATATCTGCAAAACTTTACAAAATCGTGTAGAAGAAAACTTCTCACGTTCCAATTAGCATAAAAATTTTGCATTTTCCACTTTAATTTTTTTTTACTTTCAACCACAATTTTATAACCAAAATGTAAACTTCCCTCCCCAACTTAAAGCCTTGCATTGTCCGCAATGAAAACATTAAGTTTGAACTTAATTAAAGATAATTGTTATAAAAAGTAGATGACAAAAACTAAAACGCACAAATAAAGAACCCTAAAATTCACTTTCGTAGGAATTACGGTTGCATTTAGCATATGCAACAAGCCTTTTAAACCCCTCAGTAAACCCGAGTGGACGAGTGAAGTCTCGTGAGGGTTTCTAGTGAACACACCCACAAAGTTCTTCGGGTTGCCTCCCGAATAGCGCTAAGTTTCAGGTCTTTAGCTAGACCGTACCTGATGCCTCGCTATGGTGGTCGGATGGAGCACTTTCCTACCGAGTTTCCCATGTAAGCTCGGTAGCTGACATGCCAAGTCCAAAATATGTTTCTTATCATGGGCATGTTTGTTGAATCATTGTGCGGCCTCTTTTTTATGACTCCTCTAGTGTCTTGCATTTCTACCCTCTTTTCCTCTGATTTCCAACCATTATCCCCAACTTTATTGATTAGAACATCAAAATAGGAAAATGGCCAAGATAAACTGGAACTATCTCAATCACTAGTTCCTCTAAAGATTTTACGCCTTCAATTGGGTTTAAACATCCACCTTCATGCTCTCGCAAACTTGGAACATCATCGTTGACTAATCCTTCATCCATCACTAGTGTGAGATTGGATTCTTCATAAGGTAAGAAACATGGTATGATATTATTCTCCACAGTTTGTTCTCCAACCTCGAAAAAAACCATATGTTGAGACGACTCATCAACCTGTATCACTTTGTCTGAAATGCCATTTTTCCATTGGCTAAGTTGATTTTCTAGTGATGCAAGGAATTCTTTTTGTCTGTTAATTGAAAGACAAGTTTTTTCATTTATTTTCTTGATTTCCTCTAACATTTGAGTCATCACATTATCCATCGATTGAGAAACTTTTTGATCTCGAGAATCGCTAAATGAACGAGGATTGTCATATTCAAGTTGGGAGTACTCATAGTGATAAATATCATGTTCTTCCCTGTAACTTGAGGTGTCTGTCACCACAGGTCCATACATGTTAACATATGATTCTTCTTCATAGTGACATGTTGTTTTCGAGTCATAGTATCCTTGATGACATGATGAGGGTGGTTCATATGATGAATGGGACGAGTGGAAGTCTTCATATTCAACATGTTCATATTCTTGAATATCACTATCAATGTTTAGACTCCTTGAATACCTTTTCCATTCATGCAAGAACTGTGGACATTTTTGATCATAATGAAAGAGGCTTCCGCAATATTTACATGAATATGTGTCCATGGTCAGATCCAAATACTCAATATTCTAAAGTGTCTGCAAATTGAATAATCTGCGCAAACAAAACTGAATACCTGAGATAAAAGCGAACAGATAAATTAAAATAAAAAGTGAACTATTTTTATTTATATTTTTTGGGGTTTTTTTACTGAAAACAAACTTTACTAAATAAAACAAACAAAGTAAAATAATACTAAGCGCACTTGCTCCCCGGCAACGGCGCCATTTTGATGACCGTCGTCAAGTCATGCAAAAACCTAAATACCTAGATAGCTAGGGTAAGTAGGGTATCGTATCCACAAGGAGCATGTGGTTAGTATTATATAACTTGTTTGATTATAAAACAAAGTGTAAAAAGCTTGATTGATGATTTGATTAAACTAAAGTTAAGCTAATAAAGTTATTAAGCTAGAAACATAGTAAAAGAACAAAAGACACAGACAAATGAGAACAAGCAATCACTTCCGGTTTCGGGTTTTGGTTACTTAGATGCAAGACTTAATCGGTGAGAAAAAAAATGTTTAATCGACTACATAGACATAGCTTAGTTTGATTTCACCACTAAACTAGAGCACAATCAATATACTTACACACCAAACGTCCGTTCCTTAACTAAACTAACTAGGGGTGTACTGGACACGATCGGGTGACGTATAAACTGTCTTTCATGTTAACGTGATTCCAAACACACCAAAGCGAATACAAATCACATGCCTATGATTATCACTCGCTTAAATGCTTAAACATAATTATCATTCAACTAAGTTAGGTTTTCTACTTGTTAACTAGATGCTTCATACAAGCATTCGAATGGTTACATAGACATAACCATATTGCTTGAGAGACTAAATTTAATTAACACAACCTCAAGAAATCTCAAGATTTCTTATGAACTCAAATGTCACAATTCAATATAAAACTCAAGTGTCGAATACAAATAACAAACAGTTTAGTTAAACAAAAGAAACCAAACCCTAACCCCGGTTGTGATCACGGGAAAAAAATTACTTGATCGGCATGAAAATGAAACAAATAATTGACATTCCTTGTTTATCTGTTATCATCGAAGCTAAGCAGCACCAAGGAGCGGCCGCTGCTTTTTAGGGTTTTTGATCGGAAGAAGATTACGAATCAAGTAAGATACAAATTACCTCAAAACGGTGCTACAAACCAAAAAACAGTGCTTCAATTGGGTGTTTAAATCTAACACTGTTTCAATTGGATGTAAAATATTCGTCGTTTGGAGCACTGTTTAAAGGTAATTTTTACATCAATCAATTTATATTCTCTCCTTCTGTAACAATATTAATGGCTCGGGCTCGACTCGATAATGATAAGCCGAGCCAAGCCCACATTTTATGCTCGTTAAGATAAACGAGCTCGGCTTGGCTCGTTTACAACCCTTGTCTAGAACCTCCGATCGTTCTAAAAAAATAATACTTCAACTAGTGGGCTAATCCGACACTGACTAGTTAATTTACTTTAGCTGTGTTTTTTATTTGTTTCTTATTTTTAACTAGAAATGATCGGTGTTCTTGCGTGTTTCGACGCATGCTCGTTTTCATCAATTTGCTATTGAGTTATGAACCTGCTTATTTGTAATTCTACACAGATTGCATACAACTTTCATTCCTTCAAACTACTATTGAGTTTTCTTTGTACATTGATTGAACGTAAAGAATTTTTTTTCGTTTGAATTAACGCATGTCCTGTTGGAGATGTTCTTAGATTATAAACCAATCTTGATACGTCTTCAACTTTTAAATTAAACCAGAAGAAACCAAGAGTCCGAGATTTCCCATTCTTTGCTAATTAAACAAGCCGCCCCTGTCAACGACATACACCCCGCCACTCTTCACATCTTTTCCACAAATCTTTAAGTGACAGATCAAGGACGCAAACTTGCTAGAAAAACAAGTGTGGAAACCTCTTGAATGTGGACAAAAATAGGGATTTTTTTTCTAATATTCTAACCACTCAATTCTGCATGCACCGTCGTAACTTGGTTTGAATCGTATACTAAATAATGGATTTAATTAATTCTCGTTCAAAATCGAATAAACCATAATTCGGAGAGGTCAACTATTTGTGGATTTAAAAACTAAAACATGTATGCAAGTGTGGAGCTATGTAGAGCTTGCCGAGGTGGAACTATGAAAAGCCTAAAGGTAACTCGTGCTACCCCTCATTTTTTGTTGTGAAGTATCAGGATATCTCTAAACAAAAAATATGATACCAAGTGAACACCAAAACCGAACTACACTATCCCATGTTTTACATACTTCTAATTAGAAATATATCATCTAATTATAATAAACAGGTATATAAACATCCACGTGTCACATTTACAGCGCCTCTCAAACTCAATTGCCCGCCTTTGAAATCACAAAAAGAAACACGCGGATCCTAATCACCCGATGGATATCCACAGCTTCATTTACCCACCTCTCTTCTCAAAGCGCCTTTTTCACTTTTCAAACCCTAATCATCACCAGATCCTTCACCATCGTCTAATTCATCATCTTCCATTAATTGTTTCAATCCTAATAGATGTCGTCGATGTTCATATTAAGTCAACACTTGTAGAAATTGGCTAATTGATGTTGCCAGTTGTTTCATCCACCAGGATCCAATCGATAGTGTCACACCCTTAATTTTCCACAAACAGGATATCCGTTAGGCGTGTGACATACCAGGATCTCAAGCCATTAGTTACAGTTAACACTGACTCAATGTTTTAACAAAATGTTTAATACTGTAAATAATCCAAAATTCAAGGTTTAAATGTTAAAAATCAATTTTTAGCGGAAGCATAATTAAATTCGGTACGCAAAATCCCGCGCACGAAATAAACTAAATTGATTTAATAAAGTAAGTAATAAATATAGTTTTTGAAACAGTCCAAAAGACGACCCAATGCATGCATGTCCTACTCGTGCTCGTGCTCCTTAATTACCTGAGAAAACATACTAAAACGAGTCAACAAATAATGTTGGTGAGTTCCATGAGATTTGTTTATAAATAAAAGATACCGTTCATAACACAGATAAACCAAAAATATATTTCATTTTATTAGGCGGTTTGCAAGACCGAATGCTTATTGCTTGTCAACACGTCGAGATGAAAGCTAAACGTTACTTTTGCCTTGTCGCCATCTAACCAGGATGACCCATAACCATTAAGGACAATTTGCACCACATGACGCCCAGTCAAGGGTGGGGTGCCGTCGCAACCCGGTAGTACTACTCAAATTTCCCCGCTATCATATATTAATCAACCTCGAACTTTTATAAGGACTTGAATGTGGTTCCAATTCGTGTAAAGCACTATAAGCCCTAACAAAATCCTGCCCGTAGGCATTTATACTTTACCAAACTTGCCCGTAGGCATTTGTACTTTTACCGAAACCTGCCCGTAGGCATTTATACTTTTACCGAAACCTGTCCGTAGGCCATACCCGAAGGTATAAAATTCAGCCTTAGTTGGCTCCGCCCGAAAGCACAAAGTTTTGCCCAAAGGCCCTGCCCGAAGGCATAAAAATGTAGTCCGCCAGAAGGCGCTGTAAAATAGTTGCCCGTAGGCGCAATAAAAATCATTTGTATGTTTTCTCCCCGAAAAAGATTTAAAAGCGGGCAAAGAACTCACCTTTGAAGCGCACAGCAAATAACAGCAAAATGCAACAAAAGACCTAAACTGCTCTAGGACTGATGTACAAAAAGTAGTTATGTTTTAATTAAACTAAAAACAACTATTCTAGACACTTAGTAATAAATCTAGACTCTTAAAACTTAACTAAAAACCGGCAAGTGTACCGATCGACTCTAGTAAAGCTAAGTAAGTCCGGTTATCGAACCCACGAGACTCTTTTGATTACAGTTACTAGCAAACAAGACTCAATTAAAGACACGACTTTAATAATTAAAATGTGACACAAAAGGGGGGAGTTGATTTAACTAAATTGAAAATGAAATTAAAATAAAAGCAATTCAAACAGAAGGTAATTTTAGAGACGATTTTCAAATGAGAACAAGTAAAACCACCTAGGCCCGAATCCCCAATAGTTTAGTTATTAGTTATTTAGGACTTATGCAAGTTATGGAACTAGGATCTTATGATCGTTACCTATTAAAAACCCGTTAGGACCCTCGACCCTTCTCGAGAAGAAACCTATCAATTTCTAACAAGTTTTAAAAACACTAGTTAACTTGTTACGCTCCTTCACAGTCGCTAACAAAATAATGATAAAGTAACTAACTTGACGATTTACCTCACGGTCTAAACATCAAATGACTATTTAACGGATTCAATTGACTTGATAAGCAAACTTGACCAATTTAATCTAAACGGACTCCTCACGAAGACCTAAATTAGCTAATTTACCAAGCAAGACAAATCAATTCCCTATTCACCTCACGGTTTCTAGGAAAGCTACACACTTTTGCTTTATTGATTCAAAACACTGTTTTTATGACCTTATTGCAAATCAATCATAAGAGGTAATCATGGCAACACAATTAACTCAACTAAACTTTATTATGTGAAAGACATTCACCTAAAGTCTAGTAAAACAAAGTAATCAACCAAATCAACCAAAGCATATAAATTGCATCAATTGAAAAGAACATTAAATAGTTACTTTAATCAAATACCATAACTTCATAAAAATCCCAAACAACCATCAAACCAAACCATTAGTTCATCGTAAACCTAGGTGATTCTAGTTAGTTTAGCCTAACATAGTGCAAATAAACAAGAAACAAGTAAACAAGTTCATAGTTTGAAGAAAAAGAATGTAAAGAAAAGAGAATCGGATGACAAAACCCGTAGACTCCTCCTAACTTCCGATTACTTCACTATTAAACGCTTTCCCTTGCTCTTGAACGATGCAAAAACTCCTGATTCAGCTCCAAAAATCGCCCACAATTGCTCTCCGTTCGTAAGTGATTAGGGTTATGAGTTGAAACCCTACTTATGCAAAAAGACTCAACAAAAACACGAAACTTTCTGTTAAAATTGCCTCACCGCGTCGCGCGGTGAGGAGTGTGTTTCTGGCCGCGTAGCGCGGCGTGCAACATCAGTACGATCATCTCGAGTTGTCACCGCGTCGCGCGGTGACATTTCTTTTCCTGGCCGCGTGACGCGGCGATGCCAGCTTCGTCCAGATCGTTGATCTTTTTCTTCACGTATCCTCTGCTTCGCTCCGGCTTTCAAGTCATTAATCATATAACTCCAATTTTAGCTCGTTTCAACATAATTCAGCACCGAAGCCTACAAAATTCAACTTGACTCAATAATATACAAATTCTAATTAAAACTAGACGAAAAACAATTAAAATAACTACAAACTATACACGGGAAATATATATATTTTACTATATATCAAACATCCCCACACTTATCTTTTTTTCGTCCTCGAAAAAGCTTCGCAATGGAATCATAATCAAAACTTAAGCTTTCAAATTAAGATTTAAAACATGAACTTCATAATAAGCAATGGATCAAAGTAACTATCAATAATGTTTCCATTTCAACTCTCACACTAGCTCGTTGAGTTTCCCTTCGTGCTTGATTAAATTTATGTGATATCAACTTATCTAAGGATCTCACACCTAGGAAGCCATATTCCAACCCATTTAATTGATTGCTTGACGAGGCACCGGATAAACCAAAAAGGTTTTCCTACCAAAATAACCTAAAGAACTTAACTAAAGCTAAAGACTAGTGCCAATTTAGGTTGGATTTTGATGGATGAATTTTGTGGGTATAGACTGTTTATTCTTTTTTTTTTTTTTTTTTTCATAAGACAAGATCACCTCACCCAGGCGGGGTGTCGTATCCAAGTCGCTATCCCGGAGGTAGAGCACATGAGGTCTTGGATCACTCGCCTTATATATATATATTTTTTTTTTTTTTTTTTTTTTTTTTTTTTTTTGATTTGGCTTCTTTGAGCTCTTTTATTTAGCAGCTACTTTGAGCGCTTTTCAGTACTATACCCGGTGGACTTTTTTATTTGCGGGTGCGCCACTTCTTTCACAAGAAGTGTGTTATAATCCTAAAATGGCACTACCCCTTAACCTATTTAAGTTCTAAAGCCTAAAATGGTGCCTAATTTAATTTAGTTAAGGCTTTCATACTTCTCCTAGGATGACAACCCACAAGATTTTTGACTTTTTATGGTTCGATTGAAACACTCAAGGATCCTTTCAAAGCCAGTTGAGTCACCCACAAACTACTACATGATCCATTCTCATTACAAAACACACATTTTCTTCTTGTTTTGAAAACCAAAGTCCTAATTTCCTATCATTTTCCATTTAATGCAAAACTTATTCAAAAACATTTTCCAATTTTTTCATTTTTTTTTTTTTATGACTCTTTTTGACTCAACTAGACAACTGTCTCCCATCCCCACACTTAAACGACACATTGTCCCCAATGTAGGCATAGAACACAACTCGACAAACTAACTAGAAATAAAAACGACTAACACACTTAAAACTAAAAACTAAAACGAAAAATAAAGAAAATAGAAAAAACAAAGAACAAGTAAAAAGGCCACGACTTAGCTGATAGTGTTGCCAGACTGTCAAGTGCCAGTCTGCTTCTAATGGATAGCTCAACCTGCTTGTTCTCTGCTAAACCACGTCCATTATGACCCAATAAATTCCTGCTTCCATGTTCCAAACCTAGGTAAAACAAACCACCAAACAAGCAACATATCTAGTTTTGAAACATCACAACAAATTCAAAATAGCAATATGAAGTCATGACAACCCAATCCGCCAACCTACCCATTACACTTGTTCACCAAGTCAGTTCAAACACAGATTCAAGTTAGACAAACTAAATAAAGAAAAAGAAAAACACAAGAAAAAGATACAACAAAAGCCTCCCCTGCTACTCCTTCACTCGTCATCCTCCTCATCATCTTCATCGTCCTCCTCCTCAAATGTCTGGTACGGTTGAGCACTGTCCCAACCACCAGAACCGGGCATGTACTGTTGATGCTGATAATAACTCGAGCTCCCCATGTTCGACTGCTGATGAAAGCTCGAGTTGCCCATGTTCTGTTGCTGGGCGTAGTTGGCGGTGTTCACATTCTGATGTTGATACTGACTGTAGTACTCTGGTACCCTGATATTCATCTGTTCCATCATGTAAGTCAGCCCCTGATTCTGTCTGTCAAAGCTCTCGCGCATCGTCTGCCTCACCTCGCCAATCTGCTCACTAACATATCCCTGCAAAAAATTAAAGCCAGTGTCCATCCTATTATATAAAGAATCCAATGTAAGAACCTCAGGACGAGGTTCTCTCAATGGATGAACTGGCGCAACCCTCTCAGATCTATGCAATGGCCTCTGATAACGACTTGGGATAGCCGACTGCATAGATCTGGCAGCATCTGAGTCCGGGGGTGGCTGCTCTTGTGGTCCCTCTCGTGTGTACGCCCACTGCACCGGGTCGTACTGTGATAACACCCCCATCAATCTCAGATCTTGAATACTAACAACCGATACTGGTGGTCCCACCGTCAAAAGGTCCCGTCTATACCTCTCAAATACCCCCAAGTTCTCAGCAATAACCGTGATGTATGGACCCATATCCAATGCCGACCTCGGTCCTCCTCGCCTCTGTCGGTGAAAACACATTGCCAGAATACTAGCCCAATTCATTGGCCGTTTCTCCACCATGTACATCAAACAGCATAGGTCCTTCCAGTTCACCTTATTCTCACCTGACCCCCGACCTACAAAAGTCGTAGTAAGTACCTTGTGCAGGTATCTCAACACCGGGTCTCTGATATCCGAATTCACCAGGTTACCAGACCATGGTGCATTCGAGATCGTCCTCCAAAACCCCGCTAAGTCCTCCTTAACCATACAACGTTCATACCTATTCTTGAACACACCCCTACAGCTTGTGTTAAACTCCTCGGCCTCCACCTCCTCTCAATGGATGAACTGGCGCAACCCTCTCAGATCTATGCAATGGCCTCTGATAACGACTTGGGATAGCCGACTGCATAGATCTGGCAGCATCTGAGTCCGGGGGTGGCTGCTCTTGTGGTCCCTCTCGTGTGTACGCCCACTGCACCGGGTCGTACTGTGATAACACCCCCATCAATCTCAGATCTTGAATACTAACAACCGATACTGGTGGTCCCACCGTCAAAAGGTCCCGTCTATACCTCTCAAATACCCCCAAGTTCTCAGCAATAACCGTGATGTATGGACCCATATCCAATGCCGACCTCGGTCCTCCTCGCCTCTGTCGGTGAAAACACATTGCCAGAATACTAGCCCAATTCATTGGCCGTTTCTCCACCATGTACATCAAACAGCATAGGTCCTTCCAGTTCACCTTATTCTCACCTGACCCCCGACCTACAAAAGTCGTAGTAAGTACCTTGTGCAGGTATCTCAACACCGGGTCTCTGATATCCGAATTCACCAGGTTACCAGACCATGGTGCATTCGAGATCGTCCTCCAAAACCCCGCTAAGTCCTCCTTAACCATACAACGTTCATACCTATTCTTGAACACACCCCTACAGCTTGTGTTAAACTCCTCGGCCTCCACCTCCTCTTGTGTATAAAACCCGCTAATCACCCCAAATTGTGCTATCGACATCTCATGCACCCGCCTTCCCAGTGAGAAAGAAACTGCATTCCATTGGTCAAAATTCCCGTCCTTGAACTTAAAAGTGCAGTGGAACTCTAAGACAAGCTCCTTGTATTGTGGGTCCCTAACACTCAAAATACTCCGCAGCTTTGGACCCAACAATTCCATCACCCTGTGCCTAGAACCCAACCTCTCCAGTAAATCCCAATCTATCCCCCTGAACTCCAATAAATCTGCATTCCACAGATTATCCAATTTACCATACGGCTCGGTACCTAATTGAAATCTCAACAATGGGTGTCGTCTAACATCTTGAATTCGGTATGTCGGCACAATCTCTTGCTCCTCATAGTCTATTCTTCTTCGTCTCCTGGGATCAAACGGTTCTTCGTTCTCCACAATAATACCCCTAGGATGTGGAACCGGGCCTCGTCGTTTTCGTGACGTTCCTGCACCTGACATTCTGCACATAAAACTGAGATGTGAGCACAAGGGAGGAAAAACTCAAAAAGAAAATAGGTTAGATAAATAACTACTTAAAAATTAAAGTACAAAAAACAAAAAAAGAAAAGAAAAGAAGACTCGAGACTAGATTTATTCCAAAGTGCTTCCGAATGGAGATTGAGTACGGAAACACCTTAGTATAGATCGAAAAGGACTGACAAAAATTTTGACACAAAAATAACCAAACAAAGACTCATTGTACACTACCCCCTCCTAGCACTTTAATTGTCCCCAATTAAGCCTAAGTGCTACATAACATCAAACATTCAGCATTATAGTGCAAAAGCCTTGAATCTAGATAACATATTTTTTAAACAAAACTTATGTCCCTAATTCACTTGAAAATATGGCTATAACACCCGATGTTTGTGTCAACCCATTCATACCAACTAGCAATTGTTTCCTAGATCAGGTAAATAGGCTACAAGCAAGATGACATACTAAATCAAACCAATCCACATCCTACTTTGTTACCTAAAACCTAATTTAGTCTAGCAATCGATCTAGCCTAAAAGATGAACACTTTATAACCAAAACAGAACACAAAAATACAAAACATTAGAAGCATTGTTGCAAGAAGACATACCTTGTGGTTGGAAAGTGATGGAAGAAAAATTGAAAGTTAAGACCTTCAACAAAGCTTTAAACTTTTGTGAAGAACCATACAATTAAAGCACAATGGTGGATGGTTATGGTGAAAGAGGGTGAAAAATAAGGGTTTTTGGTGTGGGTTTTGTGGTTTGGAGTTGGAAAAATGAAGAAAATGGGGTTAGGGTTCGTGAGGGTAGGGTAAAAGAGAGGGGGATTTGTGGTTGAGAAGATGTTGCAGGTGGGTAAAAGGTGAAAACGCGTGTCAGGGTTACCACCGCGTCACGCGGCCACGTTCAGTGGGCTCACCGCGTAACGCGGCGTGCTTTTGCTGTGCTTTTGGTGTGTAACGTGGTCGCGTCACGCGGCCACAAGTCCTTTCTTCACCGCGTAGCGCGGCGTGACTCTAAGATGCTTCAGTTTGAGATGTGGTCGCGCTACGCGGCCAAGAACCCTCTCCCTCACCGCGCGACGCGGTGAGGTGATTTTAACAGAAAGTTTCTTCGTTTTTTAGGGTGTTTCAACACTTAGAAAAATTTTTCAACTTTAATTAGTGTTTTAAGACCAAAACGAATCACTTCGTTTACCCATTAAGACTTACCTGGCGGTCTCTCCCTTTCCTCTGCTCCTTCCACCCGGTGATGATTCCTGCAAAAATACTTGACACACAAAACTACAAAACCTAAACGAACACAAGTTAGTAAACCGACAAAAATATAAAATAAAACAAAAACGAAATAAATACAAAATTTATACAAACTCTACACTTGAGCTAAAATTCGCTCAAGTATTGTGAAGCACACTCTTAGGTGGAGATTCGAGACGAGTTTCCTCCGTCTCGGTCGACTCTAAAGGTCCTCCTAAGTAGTGTTTCAACCTGTGGCCATTCACTTTCCACCTACTCCCATCAGCGGGATTCTCTAACTCAATCGTGCCATAGGGGAAAACTTTGCTCACTACATAAGGTCCCGTCCATTTCGATTTCAACTTACCCGCAAACAGCTTCAAACGGGAATTATAAAGTAGGACCCTATCTCCCTCACTAAATTCCTTCCCACCTTTCAACCTCCGGTCATGCAACACTTTAGTTTTCTCCTTAATGCCTAACGACCTAGAATATGCGGCCTCCCTAAGTTCTTCTAACTCGTGGATTTGAAAGAACCGCTTCCTAGCCGCTTCGGTGAGATCTAAGTTCACGGTTTTCAACGCCCAAAGCGCGCGATGCTCTAATTCAACAGGGAGGTGACATGCTTTACCATAAACGATCATGAAAGGAGTGGTCCCTAAAGGTGTCTTGTGGGCGGTTCTAAATGCCCACAATGCGTCATCAAGCTTCTCGGACCAATCCTTTCGACTTTTCCCAACGGTCTTTTCGAGGATCTTTTTGATACCCCGGTTAGCATTTTCAACCTGACCATTTGTTTGGGGATGGTAAGCGGTGGAAATACGATGAGTGACACCGTAGCGTGCTAATGCTCGTTCCATGACGGCATTGCAAAAATGAGTACCACGGTCACTGATTAACGCTCTAGGGGTACCGAAACGAGTGAACAACTTCTTCAGAAACTTCACAACAACTCGTGAGTCGTTAGTGGGTAGAGCTTGCGCCTCCACCCACTTTGAAACATAGTCGATTGCCACGAGTATATACCTATTCCCGTTGGAGAGCGGGAACGGTCCCATGAAGTCAATGCCCCAAACATCAAAGATTTCAAGAATTTGGATTGGGTTTTGGGGCATTTCGTTCTTCGACGAGATGTTGCCGGTGCGTTGACATGCGTCACAATTCCTAACAAACTCTAACGCATCCTTCACGACCGATGGCCAATAGAATCCGGAATCAAAAACCTTTTGAGCTGTGACGTGAGGTCCATGGTGACCCCCCGTTAAACCTTCATGGACATGCCTAAGGATTCCTAAGCCATCCTCTCTAGTCACACACCTTCTAAGAATCCTATCTCCTCCTATCCTAAAGAGGTACGGGTCATCCCACACAAACCGACTCACATCTCGGAAGAACTTTTTCTTTTGCTGAGTAGTCATTCCTTTCAAAACGAATCCATCGGCAAGGTAGTTTGCTATGTCAGTGAACCACGGCATACCTTGCTCCTCAGCATGAACAAAATCGATCGATTCGTGAGGGAACTTATCTCCAATCTCCTCCTCACGAATCTCCTCTCTTCCCGGATCTTCCAACCGGGAGAGGTGATCGGCTGCCACATTCTCTGCTCCTTTCTTATCTTTGATCTCGATATCAAATTCAGAGAGCAAGAGAATCCACCGTATGAGACGAGGCTTTGCGTCTTTCTTTTGGAAAAGAAAACGCAAAGCAGAATGATCGGTGAATACAGTGGTCTTAGAAAGCACGAGATAGGAACGGAATTTATCAAACGCAAACACAACAGCTAATAGTTCCTTCTCGGTGGTGGTGTAGTTCTCTTGGGCATCATTGAGCGTTTTGCTGGCATAGTAGATCGGGTGAAAATACTTGTCCCGTCTCTGCCCCAAAACCGCTCCGACTGCATAGTCGCTCGCATCGCACATGAGCTCGAATGGTAGACTCCAATCGGGGGAAATAAGAATAGGTGCGCTAACGAGTTGATCCTTTAAGAAAACAAAGGCCTGAAGACACTCCTCATCAAAGACAAAAGGGACGTCTTTTTCGAGGAGTCGAGTCATTGGTCGGGTGATTTTAGAAAAATCCTTAATGAAGCGCCTATAAAATCCCGCATGACCTAAAAAACTACGAATGGCCTTGACATTGGTGGGTGGGGGAAGCCTACTAATAGTGTCAATCTTAGCTCTATCCACCTCTATCCCTTTCCTAGAGATCTTATGACCTAGCACTATCCCTTCACTAACCATGAAGTGACACTTCTCCCAGTTAAGCATCAACTTCGTTTCAACACAACGTTTCAACATTCGATCTAAGTTGGACAGACACTGATCAAACGAGTTGCCATACACAGAAAAATCATCCATGAAGACTTCCATGGATGTCTCGAGCATGTCTTGGAATATGGCAACCATGCACCGCTGGAAAGTGGCTGGAGCATTACATAACCCAAATGGCATGCGGCGGTACGCAAACGTGCCATTGGGACATGTAAACGTGGTCTTTTCCTGATCCTCTGGTGCGATGGGGATCTGAAAATAACCCGAGAATCCATCGAGGAAACAATAAAATTGTTGCCCCGCTAGACGCTCCAACATCTGATCGATGAACGGAAGAGGGAAATGGTCCTTTCGGGTGGCATCGTTTAACCTGCGATAATCGATGCACACACGCCACCCGGTGACCGTACGCGAAGGAATGAGTTCGTTCTTCTCGTTCATAACGACAGTCATGCCCCCTTTTTTCGGGACGACTTGGGTCGGACTCACCCATTGAGAATCAGAAATGGGATAGATCATCCCGGCGTCCAACAACTTCAGCACCTCTTTCGTCACCACCTCCTGCATGTTTGGATTCAGACGCCTCTGCGGTTGCACCACCGGTTTATACTCATCCTCCATTAGAATCCGGTGAGTGCAGAAAGCGGGACTTATGCCCTGAATATCCGACAACCTCCAAGCTATGGCGTTCTTATTCACCTTCAACACTTCTAAAAGCCTAGACTTCTCCTCCTCACTCAACTTCGACGAAACTATGACCGGAAAACTAGACCCCTCTCCTAGATAAGCATACTCTAAATGGGAAGGAAGGACCTTAAGTTCTAAAGGAGTAGCTGCTTCAGTAGACTGACCCTCTTTCTCGCACTCAATCTCACTAACTTCCATCACTTCAGGGGTAAACAAAGCCTCCTCCGACTCTTCCTCTTCTTCAACTTCATCGTCAAACATCCCCACTAAATCATTCCCACAGATGTAATCAAGACAAGTGTCCATGCTAGAAATAAACGAGTTCAGGAAGTACACAGAATGGCACGGTCCACTGAAATCATCTTGATCACCAGGATGTCGCATAGCCCTCGTGACATCGTATGTGATGTTCTCTTCTCCCACCCGAAGAGTGATTTTCCCGTCAAAGACATCAATGAGTGCCTTCGCGGTACGTAGAAAAGGACGACCAAGAATGATGGGGATCTTGTCATCGGCCTCCATGTCGAGAATGACGAAGTCCACAGGGAAGACAAATTTGTCAACTTTGACGAGCAGATTTTCAATGATCCCCCGTGGGTGCTTGATGGAACGATCGGCTAAGGACAAGGTCATTCGGGTGGGGGTGAGTTCGCCTAGGTCTAGCTGTTCGTAAAGAGAGAATGGCATAAGATTGATGCTAGCCCCTAGGTCAGCCAATGCTTGGCTTTTTGTATCACTACCAAACAGACACGGGATTGTGAAAACCCCGGGATCAGTCAACTTCTCGGGTAGCTTATTGAGAACTACCGCAGAACAGTCTCCGTTTAGAGGAACGGTCGAGATCTCCCCCAGCTTATCCTTTCGCTTCAGAAGGTCTTTCAGAAACTTAGCATACTTAGGCATATGCTGGAGGGCCTCGATGAACGGAAGGTTGATTTTCAACTGCTTAAATATGTCGAGGAAATGGCCATACTCCCTAGTGAACTTCTGATGCTTAAGGCGGGCGGGGTATGGGACACGAGAGTGATCAACTAAGGGTGACGGTCTGACCTCTACGGGTTTCTTTCCCTTACTTCCTTCTAACTCTGGCTCACTGGTAGGTGCGGTAATTTCTGGGCTTAGCCTATTTTGCACCCTCCCAGGAGACTCTAGCTCTATCTCTTCGTCAACTAACTCATCCTCCTCAACCTCTACCTCTCTCTCCCTCACTACAGGACCTAAAACTCTACCGCTACGAGTGGAAATTGCTTTAAGATGAGCGGCGGGATTTGGTTGAGTGGTGGCTGGGAATTGGCCTTGAGGCCTCTCATCTAGGCGACGAGCAATGTCGCCTACACTCCGCTGAAGATCAAGGAGAGTGGATTGCTGATTTTTCAAAAGGAGATCCTGATTTTTCAATATCGCTTCATGATCAGCCAAAGATTTCTGGGTCACCTGGTCCTTAACAACTAACTGTGATAACAACTCCTCTATACGCTCTAGACCACTACCCGACCCTTGACCACTACCGGAATTCTGACCACCTTGACTGTTACCAGAAAACTGACCCTGCCCCCGATTGGAATTGAAATTGGATTGGAAACCAGGGGGTGCACCGGAAGAACGCCAGTTGGAATTTGTATTAGAGTTCTTAAAGTTGTTCCAATTCGAGTTATTATTATTATATGAATTCTGGAACCTATTCTGACCGCCTATGAACTCTACCTGTTCCTGATTCATCACCGGACACTCCAAAGTACTATGCCCACCCCTACAATACTCACACTTATCGACTTTAGCTTTCAGATCCTTCACCTCTCGGGTAAGATTCTCGAGAGCAGCAGCAACACTAGTGTCCATGGTGACATGGTGCACGCCTCGAGTGGATGAGGGTGCGCTAGTGACAGGAGTAGAATTCCTGTTAACAGACCTTTGCTCGAACTCGGCTTGAGCAAAACTTTCAAAGAGCTCATTACACTGATTCACATTCCTTTTACCCATTAAATGCCCCCCCGCTGAAGTATCGAACCTAGCTCTAGTTTCGTAAGTTAACCCATTGTAGAATTTTTCAACTAAAGCCCATGGAGTGAGCCCATGCTGGGAGCAGCGAGATAACAAGTTTTGAAATCGCTCCCAAGCCATGTAGTAGGGCTCATCGGGTTCCATTCGGAACGAGTGAATCTGTTCACGGAGGCGGGCGGCCTTAGCAGGCGGGAAGTACTTGTTCAAGAATGCAGAACGCAGTGCTTCCCATGTGGTGAACGAGCCAGCAGCTTGCGAGTTGAGCCAAGTGATGGCTCGCCCCGCAAGTGAGAAGGGAAAAAGGTGGAGAAAAATGGCATCAGGCGATGCACCCTGGAGATTGAAAGTACCCACGATTCGCGACAAACTAGAGATATGACCGGGTGCATCTTCATCATCCCGTCCATGGAATTGGTTACTAGCGATAGCAGTCATAATGTAGGACGGGATTTGCCAAGAATTTTGGTTGTTAATGGCAGGCACAGTGATTGGTGAATGGTTCCCGGTGAAACCATCAATTGATTGTTCATGCACAGTTTGGTTGTTCTCCATTTGGACGTTCCTAGGGCTGCTAGGTGCTGAACTAAAAGGGGAGTGCTGTGGTGTCGGAAAAGGTGTAAAATCAAAGTTTAGAGACTTACCTTCCAGAAGCTGCGAGTCCTGCTCTGATTCTGAAGATGAGTCCGTCTCAACCTTGACCGGTGTAGCTCCGCGATTCTTCGGTGGTGGTCCGTGCGATCTAAGATGTGGCATAAACCTGCAAGAAGAAGCACGAGACAAAGTGAGTGGACCTCACTTTAAAGTTGAAATGCAAATAAATGAAAATACTTAAAATGAAATGAAATAAATAAAAATAAAAATAAAATAAAATAATAAATGCAAACTTTAGATTCCTACGACACAATATAACTATCAAATAGCACGTGTGTGACAATTAAGCCTAACAAAAGCTAATAACGCAATCGCCAAGAGTCCCCGGCAACGGCGCCAAAAACTTGATGTACAAAAAGTAGTTATGTTTTAATTAAACTAAAAACAACTATTCTAGACACTTAGTAATAAATCTAGACTCTTAAAACTTAACTAAAAACCGGCAAGTGTACCGATCGACTCTAGTAAAGCTAAGTAAGTCCGGTTATCGAACCCACGAGACTCTTTTGATTACAGTTACTAGCAAACAAGACTCAATTAAAGACACGACTTTAATAATTAAAATGTGACACAAAAGGGGGGAGTTGATTTAACTAAATTGAAAATGAAATTAAAATAAAAGCAATTCAAACAGAAGGTAATTTTAGAGACGATTTTCAAATGAGAACAAGTAAAACCACCTAGGCCCGAATCCCCAATAGTTTAGTTATTAGTTATTTAGGACTTATGCAAGTTATGGAACTAGGATCTTATGATCGTTACCTATTAAAAACCCGTTAGGACCCTCGACCCTTCTCGAGAAGAAACCTATCAATTTCTAACAAGTTTTAAAAACACTAGTTAACTTGTTACGCTCCTTCACAGTCGCTAACAAAATAATGATAAAGTAACTAACTTGACGATTTACCTCACGGTCTAAACATCAAATGACTATTTAACGGATTCAATTGACTTGATAAGCAAACTTGACCAATTTAATCTAAACGGACTCCTCACGAAGACCTAAATTAGCTAATTTACCAAGCAAGACAAATCAATTCCCTATTCACCTCACGGTTTCTAGGAAAGCTACACACTTTTGCTTTATTGATTCAAAACACTGTTTTTATGACCTTATTGCAAATCAATCATAAGAGGTAATCATGGCAACACAATTAACTCAACTAAACTTTATTATGTGAAAGACATTCACCTAAAGTCTAGTAAAACAAAGTAATCAACCAAATCAACCAAAGCATATAAATTGCATCAATTGAAAAGAACATTAAATAGTTACTTTAATCAAATACCATAACTTCATAAAAATCCCAAACAACCATCAAACCAAACCATTAGTTCATCGTAAACCTAGGTGATTCTAGTTAGTTTAGCCTAACATAGTGCAAATAAACAAGAAACAAGTAAACAAGTTCATAGTTTGAAGAAAAAGAATGTAAAGAAAAGAGAATCGGATGACAAAACCCGTAGACTCCTCCTAACTTCCGATTACTTCACTATTAAACGCTTTCCCTTGCTCTTGAACGATGCAAAAACTCCTGATTCAGCTCCAAAAATCGCCCACAATTGCTCTCCGTTCGTAAGTGATTAGGGTTATGAGTTGAAACCCTACTTATGCAAAAAGACTCAACAAAAACACGAAACTTTCTGTTAAAATTGCCTCACCGCGTCGCGCGGTGAGGAGTGTGTTTCTGGCCGCGTAGCGCGGCGTGCAACATCAGTACGATCATCTCGAGTTGTCACCGCGTCGCGCGGTGACATTTCTTTTCCTGGCCGCGTGACGCGGCGATGCCAGCTTCGTCCAGATCGTTGATCTTTTTCTTCACGTATCCTCTGCTTCGCTCCGGCTTTCAAGTCATTAATCATATAACTCCAATTTTAGCTCGTTTCAACATAATTCAGCACCGAAGCCTACAAAATTCAACTTGACTCAATAATATACAAATTCTAATTAAAACTAGACGAAAAACAATTAAAATAACTACAAACTATACACGGGAAATATATATATTTTACTATATATCAAGGACCTGCTTTAGAAATTATTTACCAATTAATTACTAGGAACATGCAATATATAATATGGTATTCGCTAGGGTTTTCGAGTATTTTGTTTGACTTGCAATATAATAGTATCACACCACGCAAGGCTACACGTATGCTACACGTTACACTTTTCATTCATTCACACATACGTCATCACATACACATTACTACCTAGCATACATCTCGGTATACCCATTAGTGGCCCTAGTTTCATTATCACCGAAAATCAACTCAAACAATGACTATACATTATCATACATATCCTTCCTTAATGCACAAACACACAATTCATATCACATAGGATGCATACATTACCAACCCATCCAGCATAGCACCCGATGTTATACCCTCACAATCACGTATACATACCCATTATAATTCATACAACATACACATATCAATGTTTTCTGACTTAGTTTACATACATACTTATTTATGTGCATAGTACCAGATCAATTACATACATATATTCACGGTCTACACACCTTAAATATTTATGATTCATATATATATATATGTTCATATTGATGATGCTTAAGATCCACATATTGACACACATATACATAATTTCATTACATACTGTTGCACACCTGAACTCATTCTATACATGAATCAAACTTGCTGTTGTCTACCACATATTTATTCATACATGCATACATGGCCATTACTAGTATTTTTTTTTCATTTCCATACAATTGAATACATAGACTGCATATGTATATATACATACAATATCATATATATACAGAGCACATACATACAAACACAATACATATATTTGTAGCCCACACATATATTATTCCATTCCCGATACACCTTTCGTATACTCGATCATTGATGTTGATTCACTTCCACATACACCTACATTTATACATCCTATACATACATGGTTGCACATATAATTCAATTGGCAAATTTCTCGATCATATATGTATATACTAACATACATCATGCGATACACACATATTATCATTCCTATTCTAAAATTAACACATACAATTCATATATACATATATTCCGTACATGGCTTCTACTGCTCGAGATATGTTACGCATACAACACTTACCACATCTACATCGTAACGCATATATACATATATATCATATTATGCTGCTGGTACTATACACATATATATATACACAGAGATATATATATTCAGCAAAACATACAAATCATGCGCACGCACATATACAATACATATCGATCATACACATGCGCATATAACTATAATCAACACACACACGGTCGATTAGTGGGTCGCGGAAACTCACCGGGAAAAGCAACAAAAGAGATGATCTGAGACGAGGGTTACGGCTGCTGTTTCGCGACTATCACAGGCTAGCTGCTGATCGGAAAGCGACGATGGGGGGGGGGGGTTGTTGGTCCGGTGATTGTTGCAACATGAGACTGCGAGAGAGATGCTTGAGGCTGTTTTGGGTTCAGCCGATTATGTAACAAAAAAAAACGATGTTGGAGTAATTACTCGGTGATGCCGGTGGCTCTCGGTTGCTGCTTCTTTGTTTCGGCCATCACACAATCAACAACGGATGGGGGCGAGAGGGTTTAGATGGGATTTAGTGTTGTGGGTGATGGTTTGCGTCTATTTCAGCCGGTTGGAAATGTAAACAATCGCCGGTGATGTTTATGGATTTATAGGGGGTTGATCGACTAGGGTTGGTTAATATAATTAAAATTTACACTTAGGCCCTTTAACAATGGTGGTTTATTTAATTTAGGCTTAAAAGTTAATACTCTAGTTTAGTTAATTACACAATGACCCCAAACTTATATAAAACCTAACGGAATAGTTAAGGAATAGTTAACTGAGTTAACTTGAATTTGCAGGGTGTCACATCATCCCCTTGTTAAATGAATTTTCGTCCCGAAAATTACGCCGCGTCATTGGTTGCCTGCAACGAAATGGAACAAAAGAAAGAAAAATTTTCAGGTTGTCACATCATGTTTGATTAAAGAGTTGTTTAGACGTTAAAGAGTTGTAATAATATGTTTAGACATTAAAGAGTTGTAATAACATGTTTGATTAAAGAGTTGTAATAACGCCTTATATTTGATTGTTGGTCTCTTATTTTATCCCAGGGTTGATTATGTGCTATCCTATATTAAAGCGTTGAAGTACTACTTTTAGATAATGAAAGTGAAGAATATTCTGGTGTTGATATCGGGAAGAAGGATTGAGTTGTGTGGTCAGCTTCATTTTTAGGTGAAATTTATATCAAAACATTAGTTTAAGAAATATTGTATAAAATATTGTTAACTTTTGTAATGTTTATTACTATGTTATAAAATGGATTGATTTGCTATCTGTTATTGTACGTTGACTATTAATTGTCATTCAATTTGAAAATTAGTAATTTTTAAAAAAATATAAATATATTTTTTAAAAGCAAAAGAAACAATGACACACATTTACACGTGTCATTTTCATTTATGACATGGTTTTCTTGACACGCAATTCGTGTCATAAATGTGTCATAAAAATATGACACACGAATGCATGTCATATGTAATTTATGACATGGGCTTCCTTGACAAACTTTTGTGTGTCATCTATACCCTTTTATGACATGCATTACGCGTCATTAAAGGCCTATTTTCTAGTAGTGCATATTGTTTGAGAGACTAAATTTAATTAATACAACCTCAAGAAATCTCAAGATTTCTTATGAACTCAAATGTCACAATTCAATATAAAACTCAAGTGTCGAATACAAATAACAAATAGTTTAGTTAAACAAAAGAAACCAAACCCTAACCCCGGTTGTGATCACGGGAAAAAAATTACTTGATCGGCATGAAAATGAAACAAATAATTGACATTCCTTGTTTATCTGTTATCATCGAAGCTAAGCAGCACCAAGGAGCGGCCGCTGCTTTTTAGGGTTTTTGATCGGAAGAAGATTACGAATCAAGTAAGATACAAATTACCTCAAAACGGTGCTACAAACCAAAAAACAGTGCTTCAATTGGGTGTTTAAATCTAACACTGTTTCAATTGGATGTAAAATATTCGTCGTTTGGAGCACTGTTTAAAGGTAATTTTTACATCAATCAATTTATATTCTCTCCTTCTGTAACAATATTAATGGCTCGGGCTCGACTCGATAATGATAAGCCGAGCCAAGCCCACATTTTATGCTCGTTAAGATAAACGAGCTCGGCTTGGCTCGTTTACAACCCTTGTCTAGAACCTCCGATCGTTCTAAAAAAATAATACTTCAACTAGTGGGCTAATCCGACACTGACTAGTTAATTTACTTTAGCTGTGTTTTTTATTTGTTTCTTATTTTTAACTAGAAATGATCGGTGTTCTTGCGTGTTTCGACGCATGCTCGTTTTCATCAATTTGCTATTGAGTTATGAACCTGCTTATTTGTAATTCTACACAGATTGCATACAACTTTCATTCCTTCAAACTACTATTGAGTTTTCTTTGTACATTGATTGAACGTAAAGAATTTTTTTTCGTTTGAATTAACGCATGTCCTGTTGGAGATGTTCTTAGATTATAAACCAATCTTGATACGTCTTCAACTTTTAAATTAAACCAGAAGAAACCAAGAGTCCGAGATTTCCCATTCTTTGCTAATTAAACAAGCCGCCCCTGTCAACGACATACACCCCGCCACTCTTCACATCTTTTCCACAAATCTTTAAGTGACAGATCAAGGACGCAAACTTGCTAGAAAAACAAGTGTGGAAACCTCTTGAATGTGGACAAAAATAGGGATTTTTTTTCTAATATTCTAACCACTCAATTCTGCATGCACCGTCGTAACTTGGTTTGAATCGTATACTAAATAATGGATTTAATTAATTCTCGTTCAAAATCGAATAAACCATAATTCGGAGAGGTCAACTATTTGTGGATTTAAAAACTAAAACATGTATGCAAGTGTGGAGCTATGTAGAGCTTGCCGAGGTGGAGCTATGAAAAGCCTAAAGGTAACTCGTGCTACCCCTCATTTTTTGTTGTGAAATATCAGGATATCTCTAAACAAAAAATATGATACCAAGTGAACACCAAAACCGAACTACACTATCCCATGTTTTACATACTTCTAATTAGAAATATATCATATTGTATAAAATAAACCCAATTAATTCTACCTAACACTAATTTTTTACATCTCCTCTAATTTACACCTATTAATTGAGGACATCAAAACTGCACACATCGCAATCAATGTTTTGAAAACCGGACCGCACACCGAACCGTAATTTTAATTTTATTGGTCGGACCGGTCGGACCGGGGTCGGACCGTGGTTGGACCGGGGTTTGACGAAATATACATTTATCAAAATAATACCATAAGAATTCTAATTTAAACACAACTTAAGTTCAATAATATTAAGTTATAACACAAAAGTCATAAATCAAATAGCTTTTAACACCAAGAACCACAAAAAAGTTACAATTTAAACAAATTTTAACACCAAAATAAAACTAAATCATCATCATCATAAGTTCTAAGTTCAGATGTCACGTCACGTATCCAATTTTTCATCATTAAGTAAAACTAATTCATCATCTTCATCACTCAGATGATCAACATATTGAGTTTCATCACCTAAAACACAAAAAATTATAGATATAAACATAAAATCCAAGAAAAAACGGTTCGATAGCGGTTCAAAACGGTCCGGTTCGAGCGGTTCGATAACGGTTCGAGCGGTTCACAAACATCTATCAGACCGTGACCTATTGAACCGTGATTCTCAAAAAACACGGTCCGACCGCGGTCCGACAGGTCCGACCGGCCGGTTTAAAAACACTAATCGCAATCTAGATTCACGTTGAAACTTGTAAAAGACTTTACCAACAAAGTGTGCTAAAATTTTCCTCCGCAAAATGTCTTCATAAGACTCTATCACCACTAATTCCAAGTGTCTTTTTCTTCCACACTAAGACGTGGACTCATAGCTGGGCTGGTTTAATTACTTTTCTCAAATCATATATAATAATATAAATATTCCCTTACATTTATTTCCTGCATAATCATATCCTTGTGTTCTTTACAAACATGAAGTTATTTACTACTTACCTGCATCTTCTCATTTTCCTTTCATTAACAGCAATATCACCTGCAACTACAAAGTACGCCAAAACAGGGTGTCATGATATGTGCGGGAATGTGAAGATTCCATACCCTTTTGGAATAGGTGTTGATTGCTCAGTTAATCAATGGTACACCGTTGATTGCGAATCCTCCAAGCCATATTTGTCTTCACTCAACCACCTAGAAGTCTTGGGTGTAAACTGTAGGAACCGTTCGTACAAAAACATAAAATTCTTCTATAAATTCATTTACAATACAAAGAAAATAAAGAAAACAAGTACATTACAATACGGTTACAACTGAAAATTGATAATTACAAGAAAATAGTAGAAACAGAAGCATAATCGTGGCTGAGGATTCGTGTTCAACACGGGTCCCTTTAAAACAAATTCCGAGTCTCCCAAAAGAACTCGTTTGTTTCCCAGGGTACAACAGCCGAAGCAGTATGTACTGCCGGGATTGACTCACAACCCAAATTATGCCACAAGAAAAGAGATGAACAAGATCAAAGATTTGTTAGAAGTAATTTAAAGAGGAAAAATGAGAGATCTTCTAGAGTTGATGAAGCCATGAAGGTTTTGGTGTAGTTTGGTGTGTCTTCTAACCAAGGCACACCTTGGTATTTATAGGTGAAATGAGTCAAACATCTCATTCATTACCCATAACCAATGAGTTGAAACATCCCATTAAACATGAATAATGAGATGAAACATCTCATGTAGTAAAACTATCACATTAACTAAAAAGTTAAAAACACAAATCAACATATTATTTTGTATTTTTCACAAAGTATTATTTGTGTATTACAAAATTTTCCAACAATCCCCCACATGGGAAAAAGACAAAATCTCATTTCTCAAATGAAAAATCCATTTTCTCACGTGAAAAACTCATTTTCACATATTCCAACAATCCAAATTGATCTTTACATACTAGTTCCTTAGATATAATTTAGCGGTTGAGTATTGCCGAATAGGTAGGTGTTACCTTTGAACCTTCCGTTGTGATGCATACTTAGTCTCCTAGTGGTTCGGTAGACGTGATGTCCTTGAACCAACCACCGTTAATGGAGACGACAATACACCTCACACAATACCTTCCCTGGTTTAGTCAACCCCTCATTGTCGTGTCCGTTATGGTCATGGAACACTAGCCTGGTTCTGTGAAAGCTCTAGGAATTGCGCACCCCACAATTTCATTCGAAGCGACCCCACTTCTCTTTCACATAGGTGATTTATCTAGAAAATCATTAAAAGCATTAAGGTTATTATGATTACGCAAATCATTAACCATACGGTATGCTTAGCCTCACAACATGTCACTGTTGTTATAGGAATGGACTAGGAAGTATTTAAGCTCCCTTTATAATTTAGGAGGACATGTATAAACATTTATATATACATATTAGCTTATATATCGACTTGTATATTAGCTATGCCCCCACAGTGACCACCCTTAGATATATGAGTAGGTTGTCCTATTGAACTTAGATCTTGGGATCTCCAGTCAACTAAGTTAGGTTTTCCTTCATATACCATCTTTCATGGGCTTTAGTTTCATTCCACAACTCCATCTCTCATCAACCAACGGTTGTTGGATCCAAAACCATTATCTATGACTTCGTCAAGTCAATACAGATAATTGCAGTGAGATGAGTTGTTATGATGTGTTATTAACTCACAAGTTAATCTTGCCTTTTTACATTTTTTAAGACTATAAACCCAGGTATCAACCCGAATATAGGTACATTTTGTTTTTAAAAATACATTTCAAGGCTAACATATCCATGCCATTAGTAATTGGATGTCAAATATAACTAATTGACCTTTGAGTCTAACTAGTAGATTAGGTCACATATTTGCATTATATTTGGCTCAACATAAGGTTCCCTTTTGATACGGGTTTGAGAAAATTTCTCAAATACCATTTCTCAAATGGCGTCCCCCACATTTCTTGCACTTAGATAGAATATGTTAAATATAGTATTAGACATTCGTGATTTGAACAAGATCAACGTCTTTGTATCAATGATGTCATCAATACTTGTTTATCGACTAAAGCAACACATGCCTTGTCATAGGTTGTTATCAACCATCTCAAACTTGAAATAATTTTAAGTTACCATCTAGATCAAATGAGCTCTCTATAAGCTATATGACTTTCCTTAGATTTAAGGACACCCGTCACTCACATTGTGTTATACACAACTTTAATTTTATGTTGTATATGTCTTGAATGTTTCACATTAGTAGTCTCCTCAGAGCACCGTAATTAACAAGTACTAGTCTAGCATGCTTTAGACTACAATACTTTAGCATGTGAACAGAAGATGCATCATTCTGATTCTTCACAGCTTTTAAAGAATATCCCAATATTCGTTCACAACATTCATTTCATAGTTTAAACAAACAATGAGAGTTGTTCAATGTCCTAAAATCTCAATATTTAGGAAAGTCTAATATGTAAGTTACACAAACATACATAGATCACCATTCAATCTAGGATCATAAATTTTTTTTTTCTCCTCAAAAGGTTTCAACATTGACTCATATGGACTTTGAAGAATCACAAAAGTGATCTCCCATAGTAGTACTCCCACTTTGAACAATCACAAAATTAATATAAACATCATGTTGTTTATATAGTAATTGTTCTCAAGTATTAGAATTTGAACAATTATATATGTTCATAGAAACAATGAATTATCTTTCCATCAAATAGTCAACTTGAAACTAATATTTGCTTTATGACGTGTTACCTTATGCAAAAGTAATAAAATGTATTAACACTTTCTGTGAAGCTTTTGGTTCATTTCATTCTAAACCAAATCTTAGTTTTGCCAAAACATGCACTTAGCAGTTTCGAAATAAATTATTTTAATTTTATGTTTTGATTACGGAAATGAATACCCAAAATTGTAAATAGTTTTATTGAATATATAACTTCTAACGCACACGTTAGAGATAAGATGTTTACATAAAACACTCTTATTTAAAATTCATCATTAACACACATGCTAAAAATAAACGCCTACATAAGACCCTTTTAGACCATAAAATTTAGGTCATATCTAACACACATGCTAGATAAGTAGATGGGTTCTAACACACACATTAGTCAACAAAAAGTCTACAATAAACGTTCTAAGCATATGGTTTCATGTAATGAAAGGTTCCAACAAAACGTTTGCAAAATGTTTTGAAGCAAAAAGTTTTATAAAATGATCATTTGTAAGCACACGTAATTAATGATAATGATTGTCAACGTTTTCGAGTGAATAATGATATCATCATTTGTTTCTAACAAAAAAAAACGATTTTTAAATTTAAAAGATTAATACTAAATCCATACAAAATTGATTATATTATAAAGAAATCTCTTCTATTACTTAATTAGAACAACATTAGGTTTTAACACACATGTTAAAACACAAGTTTCACATATGAAAGATTTCTTACTCGCAAATAAGAAATACCGGTTTTCATAAGATGCGTACACAAGCATAATCATTCTCAACACGCATATGGAAACTAATCTTGAACCTACAAAAGGTTAACTTAAATTTTTGATCTTGAAACCACATAAGGTTTCGAAACCTTTGATTTAAAACAAAATTGGATCTTCAACCTTTTTGTTTTAACACCTTGAACCATTCAACAAAATATATTAATGAAAATAAAAATTTTGAGTCAAGTTTAATGAAAAACTACAAAAGCATTAATACATAAACAAAAATTACACTCAATCAAAACCAACGAATGGTAAAAAGCGAGCCATTTTCTTTGTAAATAAAATCCGGTTCTAAAAAGAAGTCATATGTAAGTTCTCTAAGTCCAACTTTGAGAGACAAACAATGATCTTTTTTTTTAAATACGAACGGTAATTTAAAAAAAATTGTTTTAAGATTGTAGGAACTGTTCGTACAAAAACATAAAATTCTTCTATAAATTCATTTACAATACAAAGAAAATAAAGAAAAAATACATTACAATACGGTTACAACTGAAAATTGATAATTACAAGAAAATAGTAGAAACAGAAGCATAATCGTGGCTGAGGATTCGTGTTCAACACGGGTCCCTTAAAACAAATTTCGAGTCTCCCAAAAGAACTCGTTTGTTTCCCAGGGTACAACAGCCGAAGCAGTATGTACTGCCGGGATTGACTCACAACCCAAATTATGCCTTAAGAAAAGAGATGAACAAGATCAAAGATTTGTAAGAAATAATTTAAAGAGGAAAAATGAGAGATCTTCTAGAGTTGATGAAGGTTTTGGTGTAGTTTGGTGTGTCTTCTAACCAAGGCACACCTTGGTATTTATAGGTGAAATGAGTCAAACATCTCATTCATTACCCATAACCAATGAGTTGAAACATCCCATTAAACATGAATAATGAGATGAAACATCTCATGTAGTAAAACTATCACATTAACTAAAAAGTTAAAAACACCAATCAACATATTATTTTGTATTTTTCACAAAGTATTATTTGTGTATTACAAAATTTTCCAACATAAACTTGCGCAGCCAAATTGTCACGGTTAATACACCAAAGGTCTCCAATTGCCAAAATCTAGTTCAAAAGACTAGCAGCCAAACGACGAGCATTGATCTTGTTAGGAGTCCCTTCTTGTTCTCAATATCACACAATATATTTGTTTTTGAGGGGTGTGGCGTGGCTGTAATGACGAATAATGGGAGTGTGGTCACAGGATGTTCAACGGCTTGTCTGAATGGTACATTTAGCAATAGAAATGAATGTTTTGGAAACGATTGTTGCCAAACTGAAATTCCTCATTATCTTAAGTCTTACGACATTAACTTGGAAAGGCAAGGGGATGATGGAGGTTGTGGATATGCCTTCTTGGTTGATGAAACTTTATATCACCGAGGAAGGTTTTCTGTTCGGAATACCTCTTTTATTCCGATATCACTTGTGTGGACTCTAACAGACTCGGATCAAGTAACTTGTTGTGACAATATAGACTTGGAAAAACGCAAAATGGATATGTTTAATAGTACACCGATGGATACATGGGCGTGCTACTCTAGTAAACCGTTAGTTAACCCTTACTTATTAGATGGATGCACGGACAATGGTATGCATTAGATGGATACAAGGATGTCTCGTATCGATTTGTTTTTATATTGTTTCTTAAGTAAGGTACTCCGTTGCTATCAATATTTTAAGTTTCGGAGTATTACTGATCTCTAGGTTCGTCCAATTAAAACCACCATTAATAACAAAAGCACCCACTTACATTTTCTGCTATAACCCGTCTAGTTTTTCCTTTCAAGTTATTTCAGGCTTACCATTTACTCTCTTTTCTTTCAGCGCCAACTTTAAGATATGCCAAGAGAGGGTGCATATATATGTGCGGGAATGTAAGCATTCCATACCCTTTTGGAATCAGTTCCGGTTGTTCGGTCAACGAATGGTACGTAGTTGATTGCAAAGCCTCCACGCCATATCTACCTGTTGGAAAACCCTTTTTAATTGTTGTGAAAATAAATAAATATTAATGTAATGATAATTAGTTGTTTCAAAATTCAAGTCAAATAGAGTTTAATATTGAATTCAATTTTGAATTCAATACTCTATTAATGTTTTGAAACATGTTTCAACTTTGGTTCACTATAAATATTATGTGAAACTTAGTTGTAAGCAATACTTTGAAACACTAATATCTTATACTAGAAAGCTCTCATTCTCTCAAATTCTTACTATCCTCCATTCTCTATAAAAATACTCTTTTGGGTTTTGAGTTCATCCCGGCAGTACATACTGCTTCGGCTGTTGTACCCTGGGAAACAAACGAGTTCTCTTGGGAGACTCGAAATTTGTTTTAAGGGACCCGTGTTGAACACGAATCCTCAGCCCATATTACAATTCTGCTTCTACTCATTTCTTGTATTTCTAATTTTCAATTGTAATCATATTGTAATTTACTTATGTTCTTTACTTTCATTGTATTGTAATTGAATTAATAAAAGAATTTTTAGTTTTTGTACGAGCGGTTCCTACAATCTTAAAACAAATTTTTTTTTAAAATACCGTTCGTATTTAAAAAAAAAAAGTTATTGTTAGTCTCTCAAAGTTGGACTTAGAGAACTTACACGTGACTTCTTTCTTGAACCGTTTTTTAATGACAGTAATTCATATATATTTTACCTCTTAAACCTTTTGTAGGTTTATTGTTTTACGGTTAGATGAGTTTGATATTTTGCTAAGCATTTCTAAATTCTTTCATTATCTTGTTTAAATTTCAAGAATATTTCCTTGTTATTTGACTCATAAATCATGTCATGATTCAAAAAGAGTTTTAGTTTCTCTTAAATCCATAATTAAGTTGTGATTAATACAACTTTAAATATGGAGTTGGGTCATATTAGTTATGATTAATAAAGATTAAGTTATGAAGTTTGTCTTCTTTTTGTGTGAATGAAATATGAACTTTAAGGTTCAATATTATTAAGTTGTAGATATATATCACACATTGGAAAAGAGAAAACGGTTTTTGTAATCGTTTATGTTGAGAATCAAGTAGAAAATGGTAGTTTATATAAATAAACAAAACATATAAATGATTTGGTAATCATTTATGTCTAACAAATGTGTTAGAAAAGGTTTATACTATACAAAACTTTATAATGATTTTTGTAATCATTTATGTCTAACAAATGTGTTAGAAACATGTTTATCTTACAAAAAAAAACACACTTTAAAATGATATTGTAGTCATTTGTGTGTTGGACAATTGGAAGGAAATTGATTATTAATAATCAAACTAAATTTCATTAAGTATGAAAATAAATTAAAACTCATCAAATATGAGATTAACTTGAGTGTTTATTTTATAAACACATAAGGCTTAAAAATGGTATTTATAACCATTTCTATCTAACGATCATGTTAGAAATACTTTATTGTCTAACCATATGAAGTTCTAAACACGATTTTATGCAATCGTTTAATTTCTAACAAGCGCGTTAGACCCGATTTATTTTACATAAATCATTCGGATGTTATCTAATAACTCGAAAATGTGGGGGGAGGTTATACTTGCGGCCATTTATCTTTTAAATAAGATACCTCACAAGAAAAGGGATGAGAAAACCCTTATGAGATATGGATGGAAAGAAAAACCATCATATAAATACTTAAAAGTGTGGGGGTGTCTAGCAAAGGTATTTATACCAGAGCCCAAGGTTCAAAAGATAGGACCCAAAAATTGTTACGTAAACACAATAAGGTACGACAACTACTCTCAACGGGGTTATCAAGATTGACTATGTGAAGTCAAAAGATAACATTGTGTACAACATACAAAAGGCTTAAGCAAAGAGTTAGTACTCAAGTCGTCAATTGGAATGTGGCTAAAGCCCATGAGATAAGTGAATGCGAAGGAAAACCTAACCTATGTGACTGGAGATCCCAAGATCTAGGTTCAATAGGACAACCTAATTGCATAAACTACGGTCACTGTGGGGGTTCCCCGAACACAATAAAGGGAGTTAACCTTAAGACTTCCTAGCTCATTCCAATAATGACCAGTGACATGATGTAAGGATAAGCATAACAAATAGTTATTGATCTAGTGAAATCATTATAACCTTAATGCTTTTAATGATTTTTGATAATCACCTATGTGAGAGAGAAGTGGGGTCGCTTCGAATGGATTTGTGGGGAGCGCAAATCCTAGAGCTCTCGCAGAACCAGGCTAGTGATCCACGACCATAATGGACACGACAATGAGGGGTTGACCAGACCAGGAATAGTATTGTGTAATGTGTATTGTCGTCTACACAAATGGTGGTTGGTTCAAAGACATCGCGTCTACCAAACCACTAGGAGACTAAGTACGCATCACAACGGAAGGTTCAAAGTTAACCACTACCTATCCGGCAATATTAAACCGCTGAAATTGTATTTTGATATTGATAGAGTATGGATTGAGATCCATCCTCATGGGGGATTGTTGGAAGATGTGTGAAATCTGTTTTCGCATGACGAAAATGAGATTTTGTTTATTTTCACATGTGGGGGATTGTTGGAAAACCCTTTTTAATTGTTGTGAAAATAAATAAATATTAATGTAATGATAATTAGTTGTTTCAAAATTCAAGTCAAATAGAGTTTAATATTGAATTCAATACTCTATTAATGTTTTGAAACATGTTTCAACTTTGGTTCACTATAAATATTATGTGAAACTTAGTTGTAAGAAATACTTTGAAACACTAATATCTTATACTAGAAAGCTCTCATTCTCTCAAATTCTTACTATCCTCCATTCTCTATAAAAATACTCTTTTGGGTTTTGAGTTCATCCCGGCAGTACATACTGCTTCGGCTGTTGTACCCTGGGAAACAAACGAGTTCTCTTGGGAGACTCGAAATTTGTTTTAAGGGACCCGTGTTGAACACGAATCCTCAGCCCATATTACAATTCTGCTTCTACTCATTTCTTGTATTTCTAATTTTCAATTGTAATCATATTGTAATTTACTTATGTTCTTTACTTTCATTGTATTGTAATTGAATTAATAAAAGAATTTTTAGTTTTTGTACGAGCGGTTCCTACACTACCTTCACTAAACCACCTAGAAGTATTGGCAATAAGCTTGGAAAATTTGACAGTCACAGTTAAAATGAGAAGGATCAGTGATTGTCAAAACCTAATTCGGGATAGTAGTGAGATTATGGGCGTAGATCTTGGTAAGAGCCCCTTTTTGTTTTCCAGATCATACAACAAATTTGTATTTGAGGGGTGTGGTGCAGTTGCTATGATGGATGATGGGAGCATGATCACATGATCTTCAACGGCTTGTCACAATCTTACACTTAGCGATAGAAACAACGGTTTTGGAATTCATTGTTGTCAAACCACAATTCCACCTTATTATTTCAAATCATATAGCATTAACCTTACCCGATTGGAAGAGGGAGTTGGAGCTTGTTGGTCTGCCTTTTTGGTGGATGAAGCTTCATATGATGACGGTAGGTTTTCTGACTCATTTCTTGTCAGGAATACCTTATTTATTCCCGTATCACTTGTGTGGACTCTAACACGCTCCGATCAAGTAAATTGTTGTGATAGCCGTACACGGTATAGAGTTAAATTGGATATGTATAATGGTACTCTAGTGGATAGTTGGGTGTGCAAGAGCTTTTCAATAAATGAAGGAAATCCTTATTCCATAGATGGATGCATTTTCAATGATTACTATGATATGTAATTCAGTATACACTACTAGAAAATACATCTTTAATGACACGCGAATAATGACACACATGAGTTTCATGATGTACAAAAGTTTGTGTCATTAAAAATTTTGTCATTTTTGATAAAAAATTAAAGGAATTATGACTAGCATTATTGAGTGTCAAGATAAATATTACAAAGTGAGGTAATCCATATTTGTTATGCAGTCTCATTTTTTTGACAAACTGTTAACATATAAGTAACTCATTGGTTCTTTTGTCGATTGATTAAGTTTTACAATTAGCTTTAAAATGCATTGTTATTGCACTGTATTTGCATTTATTTTCATGATGATAGGTACTAATTGTTTGCAAATCCATTCTTTGCATGTATATATCTCAATAAACAAGTTGAAATAGTTTTAATAAGTCAACAAGTTGCAATACCTCTAATGGGTCAAGAGGTTGCAATAACTCTAAAGTAGATAAGCCTATTGCAATGGGTGTAATAAGTTTACTAATATTTTCTCAGGAGTCAGGAGGCTTAAGGATTCAAAGATGAATACATGGAGCTTTTATGCATGGAATTTGGGAAGGATGGTCGAGTTTGATGACAAACTACATTTTTAGTTGAAATTTTCTATCAAAACATTAGTTTAGGAAATATTGTATGAATATTGTTAACTATGCATGCTTGTTTGTATTTTATAAAATGGAGTGCTTTTAATAATAATATTATTAATTAGATATAAATTATTTATTTTCATTAAATGTGAAAATTAGTAATTCTAATTTTTTTAATAAAAAAAAGCTAAAACCATGACACGCATTTACCGTGTCATCTTCATTTACAGCAGATTTTTCTTGACACACGTTTTGTCGTAAATATGTGTCATAAAAAGATGACACACGAACGCATGTCATCTTTATTTTATGACATGGGCTTCCTTGACACACTTTTATGTGTCATGTATACCCTTTAATGACACACAATACGCGTCATTAAAGGCCTTTTTTCTAGTAGTGATATAGTATTTATTTATTTAGTTTTTTACATGAAACTTCTTTTTATTTCTTGAAGATGATCCTAAGCAAGAGTGTAGAAGGTGTCGTGAGAGTGGCGGTTATTGTAGATGGGACAGGGTATATGACGTTGATGGTTCAGTTTTCGATGAAAACTTCAATTGTTATCATGAAAGAAGAACTTCCCTAGGTGTGATTCTAGGTAACTTCTTTTCTTTATGGTTTTAGTTCATTTATTCATAAGCAAAAGCGACAACTTCAGATGATTATTTCATTTAATTTTCTGGTTGGACATTTGAAGATCTTGCGATCACGTGGCCCATAGGGCTTAGAATTATCATATGGTATTCCTAAAATTTTCATTTCACCATATTTTTCCCACAAAATTCTACACTTTTTTACAAGTATAGAATTTATTTCAAACTCGATAAAGACACTAGCATGATTCTAGGATTCCAACAAAACAAAACCAACCCAACTATTAAAGATAACTACACCATTTATACCACATAGCATCCAGTCTATTCGCTATATGTTTTAATCACAAAAAAAAATACACTATAACCTTCCCCACAACTCCATTCACAAAGGACGTCAAAGAGCAAAAGATGAGATTGTCTCTTGCCGACTAATTATGCCAACATTTAGCCATTAAAATGACTTTTATTTTTTCTTTTTAAATTTTTGATCAGTTTGTGATTGAGTAAAAATCAATGGCATCTTTATTCGAGTCTTCCAACGAAATGCTTCGACCGCACCATCTAGATAGTTTCTCCCAAACTTCAATGGCAAAGTGACACCTTAGAAGGACATGTTCTAATGTCTCATGATTGCCAAAACACAACGAACCTTCCTCCGATCCCACACAAACACCACGCGTGCTCAACGCCACCTAACTTGGGATTTTATTGAGTCTCACCTTCCATATAAAGCTCTTTACTTTTAAAAGGATCCAATGTGACAAATTCATAGGATTGAAATCTACTAGGGCTCTATTATGCTAAGTATTTTACGTATGCTTTTAAATGTATATTATCTCTCTTCATTCAACTCCTAAACCAATTTATCAGAAGGACATGTTCTAAAGTCTTCTGATTGCCAAAACACAACGAACATTCCTCTGATCCCACACAAACAACACGTGTATTTAACGCCACCTTACTTGGGATTTTGTTGAGTCTCACATTTCATATAAATCTCTAGCTTTACTTTTAAAAGGATTTTCGGCAAATTCATAGGATTGAAATCTACTGGGGCTCTATTATGCTCAAATAATTTGCGTATGCTTTTAACTGTATATTATCTCTCTTCATTCAGCTAGCTCCTAAACCTTTATCCATCAAGTTCGAAAAACTAAAACCTTGTAACTAAACAAAGAGTTCTTGAAGTTGTGTCGTTTATGTTTGTCTCTAGACAAATATGGGCTGGTCGTCTCTACTTAAGCCAACAATTCAGAATATTACATGTGTTCAAAAAGACAGGGCCGTACCTATTCTCATACAACCGACTTTATTGAACATAGATGTGGCTAGGGATGAACGTTTGGTACCGAGTTGGTGCCGTATCGACCGAACGAAATCGGTACCGGTATCTTATTGTAAAAATTCAAGACTTATACTAGGTGGTACCGGTATTTTACCGGTTAGTATCTTATGGTACCGATTACACAAAAAATAGTTTTTTATTTATTTGAAATAACTTAGGATGCTATGAATGTTGTGTAATGATAATTTTATGTTAGAAATGAGTTTTCTCTAGAATTTTGACTCATTTTGTAACGGTTTTTTTTTTATATTTTGAACTTCTAAATCTAATTTTTTTTTATATGATTATTAATTAATTTATACAATGCTTCATTTTTTTTCTTATTTTCAAGTATATTTTATTAATCTATACAAGCATTCGTATATAGTTACATTGCTAAGTATAAAATTAAACCGAAATGAGTGAAAAAAAGTGTAACAAAAAAAAAACAAAATCGATATCAACGTGGTACGAGTACCGAAATACCGGTACTAGGATGGTGTGACATCTGCCCCAAACCCGAACCCGAATGCCCGTCTCGGACCCGAAGTTGTTACCCGTTAAATTGTAATCGTATTTATTCCTTCAAAGTGTAACGTTTATTATTATTATTATAGATAAACGCATTGATTTTACGTTGTTCCCGTCTCAATTAAATTCACATTTCAAAACGTTCACGTATATCGAATAAATAATGGTGGAACTATAAATCTCAAAATATATATATAAATAAGTATATATATAGTTCGTAAAAGAAAAAAATTATTGAAGACGTTAAACAAAAATGCTCCTAAGTCTCGAAATAGTCTAGTAAAAGCTTAGACAAACTAAAACTATAAAAACGTCACGTATATAATTGTTACGTTTCAATTTAGTTAAGTTAGTTAGTTGAAAGATGAATATAATTAACTTTGGGTTAAATCTGTCAACTTTCAAACTAGTAGTTAAAGTTTAAAACTCAACTTATTAAGTTATTGAAACATAAGGGACCAGATGTGTAAGTTACGATTTCACCCAGCCCCACCCCCCTTTTTTTCCCGTATTTCCGGCGAACAAAAGTCCGGCCACCTTGGCCGGATAATGCTGAGGTCCGGCGAGTACAATTCCACCCGATTTTAGCACCAAAAACCAAATTAAAACTAGGGAAATGACCGTGGACGTGTTTCGAACCCGATACTACCTTCAATTCGTTGTTTAAAACACTCTAATCCGTGTTTATTACAAATCCAAAACCTGTTACAATACCCACAACCCAAATCGACTTGTAACATTCCAAACAATAAATTGAATCAACCAAACCCGACGTTTCGGTGATTACAAACTGCTTATGACGCTAGATTGAGTTATCATATCGAAGCAATCAGCAATTTTCTCTCTTTTACCAAAACTTAAACCGAACCCATTAGGCAATTTTACAACCAAATTAACCAATCCATTTGCTAAAATAAACACTCACTCAAACTCTTATTCTCTATCTGTGCACTCAGTTGCATCAAACATCACCACATACTCGTCGATTGAAGCTTTTGCAGCCGTCGTTTGTTCATCGTCTTCATTGAATCCTTTTGTTGCGAAACCAGTAAGTATTTTATATCAAAATGATCACGAGCCAACGTAGATTAAAAGCCCTCTATTGGTTTTGGATTTGGTTCACTGGATTATACGAATTGGAATGATTCTTGTTCTAGGGCTTGTATTGGAAAAAGGGTGTTCTTGAGTTTTGAAAGTTAAAACAATTAAAAATCAATTTTATTAACAAAAGTCAAGTCTGGTTCAGTGGTTGTTGCGTGTGTTGTTTGGAAACGTGGTCGCAGGTTCGAACCACACCACCATCAGATTTTGTTTAACTTTTAGTTTTAAGTCTTTTTACCTAATTGATTATAATTACAACTAAACCAGTAAATAATATATTTTATCTTCAATACATTCTGAAGGTTTATAAAAACATATGATTTCTAGATTCGAAAAGGATATTACACAATATTAAAATGATACGATGTTTCAAATATAAATGGATACGTATAATATATATATATATATATTATCAAAAACGAAAACACAATAACGTTTCGTATAAAACCCTAAATTGGATTTGAAACCCTAAATCCCCAAATTGGATTTTAAAACCCTAAATTGGATTTGAAACCCTAAATCCCCAAATTGGATTTTAAAACCCTAAATTGGATTTGAAACCCTAAATTCCCAAATTGTATTTTAAAGCCCTAACTCACAATTGGTACTTTAAAATCCCAAATTATATTTTGAAACCCTAATTTCAAATTTATAATTTTAAACCCTAAAACCCCAAATCCAAAACCCTAGAAGTTCTATTTTCTTGATTCTAGTTATTACGTTACTTGCTTCGTTTCTAAATTAGGTTCTCCCGGTTAATTAGGTGATTCTAATGTTTGGGCGATCCTCGATTCTCTCTAGTTACTTTCTAGTGTTACTATTATCTTTGGATTTCAAGGTGAGTAAACTCACACCCCTTTTTACTATTTACGTTTTTGGGGCTGAAATACGTGTTCCTATGATACTACGGTTTCTTTTCTTTTGCTTCTATATTTTTCTAAATGAGATCATTAGATGTGTTAATCTTGCCGGCCGCTTGATGCAAAATTATGTGATAGTTAATAGTATTTATATATTCTTGTAATTTCCACCGGTATGATATTAGCGCTAATGGCCTGACAAGCCCACCTACATTAATGACCTGATAGGTGATTAGACCCGACGATTCTTTTGTTGATTCTTTAGGTTGGATTCTAGTTACTATTTGTGATGCTTGTTGCTACGATGCTACGTCCCTTTCGATGCTTAAACATTTACTGATAATTTATATATCGAGACGGTTAAATGACGGTTAAAACGATAATTATCAGTATTTGTAACATGAGTGGTTCCTCATGACTTGTTGCTAAAGGTTACCCTGCGGGGTCTATGGTACTTGTTTCTATGTGTTTCTATGGTCACGGTTGAGATATATAATGCAATTGCTATGCACATGAGATTGCGAAACACAATCTATAATGATATCGGATTTTATACTATGCACATGAGATTGCTATGTACCGATCTCATCCCTAGGTGTCGCCGCCACCTATGTTACACTTTATATTAGGGTGAGAAGGGTGATCCATTCCATGCCCTGTAACCTAACACTCCATCGGTTACAATGTGCCACCTATCAACCCACATTACATCGTTTTCACCCAACCATCCGTGATTCCATTACATACCCCTAACACCCACTATATTTTTAATTAAAAAAACATAAAACACACATTTCATAAAAAAATAAAAAATAAAAACAGTTTACATTAAAAATAAATATAAAAGTACATAAATAAAAATTACGACAAACTAAAAAGTAGATTACTACATACTAGAAAAAATTAGGGCTGAGAATTTCTGACCCGACCTGAAAACACGACCTGAACCTAACCTGAAAATCGTGGGTTTGGGTTTACATTGAATGGGTGTGAGCCAGTTTCGGGTTGAACCTACTGACCTGATTTCAAAAACAAGTCAGGTTCGGGTCAACCCACTGGGTTCACGGGTTGACCTAATTTTTATATAAATATAAAATTTAGGGTATATTGTGTCAATATACATGTAGTTTATGGTGTTTTACGTTAAAACTATAATAATATCGAATTTCTTATATGGCTGTGCGTACATTTGGGTGGCAATTCCCGATTTTCCATAAGCTCGCTCTCGTTTAAAGAACACATTTCTTGGTAATTTTGAATTTTTAACTCTTGGAGAATGTATTTTGTGATAATTCAGGTCAAATGGGTCGGGTTCGGGTCAACCTGCTAAAAATCATGTCGGGTTCGGGTTTAAGTAATGTCTAAATTTCCAGGTTCGGGTCAGGTTTGAGTTTGTTTAAATTTTTCAGGTTCGGGTCGGGTTCAACTCGCTAACCCGATAACCTGACCCATTGAGCACCCCTAGAAAAAATAAATAAACTACTCTTTGGTGGTGTTGTTGTGAAGAACAACTAGGTGTTCTAAACCTTCTAGGTTGTAAGATACTCGGTTAGATCAGCCTAAAGACTATGACCAGTGGCGGATCCTGAACATTTTCAGCATGGGGGCTGAAAATCACATGACCCGTATTTTTTTCTTCTTATCACTATGTTTCGGGTTATATTTTCGGGTTGAGGATTTGATTCGGGTCGGGTCAAACAATAACGAACACTAAATATCTAAATTTCTTCATTCAAACAAATGATTCAACTAAACATATAAAAACTAGATAAGTTTTAACAAAACAAGGACCTAAAATATATATGATAATGCGAGAAATACCCGGTTCTTGTTAATTATCTTGTTTTTCCGACTTACTAGTTTGAGCTTTTTGACGTTTCACTTGATTTTCATTAACAATTTCTTCCTCAACATCCTTTCTTTAAAAAAATAATGAAGAGTTTTCACCTTTCTCATGATAAGTTAACATAAATTAACCATAAACTCAAGTTTCAATCAAATTTACAAAACCTAAAAAAACTTAACAATATAAAACCCTAAATCCTAAACTCAAATTAAACCACCAAAAGTGAAAGAAAACCAACCAAACTACCTTAGGTCGCTCGCTGCTGTGTTGCTGGTCGAGTGTCGGAGCGCAGTTGCTGCTTCTTTTCTTCTTCTTCTGGTCGCACTGGCCTGCACACCCCTCTGCTACTGTTTTTTTCCTTCTTGATCTTCTTTAGTTGTTGACTTGTTTCATGAATTGAGGGATAAAAGATGAGTATATGAGTTGTTAGTTGGGTTTTCTGTAACCCAACCTAATTAATTACCCAATTATAAATTATAATATGCTAATGGGTTTAAATTATTATGGGTTTAAATTATTATGGGTTTAATTTGTAATGGACTAATGGCCCAACTACCCGACTAGTATAGGTGTCGTTTATTATTGACGGGGGCGAGCAGTGTAACACCCGACCCTTAAGGGAACATTTTATTATTAAAATAATAAAATAAAAACGAAATGTTAGGCTAGGCGATACGCGCAAAGCATGGCCTTGGCCTGCGCGTATCGTGTCAGAGGAGGAAACCCGGGTGCGAGTAAACCATGCCAGCGCGTAGTTTTGCAAAACCACCCCACTTACGCAATACGCGCAAGTGGGAGGTGTATCGTGCGCGTATCGCGTCAGAGGCGATTACGGGCTATAAATAGAGGAGCACCCCCTCCCTTCATTGTTGCTCATTTGTGCTTTCTCTCTCTAACTTCTAGAGAGAGAGCTGAAATCTTATTCGGGTTCGCACGGTAAGTGCGGTATCCTGCGTCGGAACGCTCCTTCGAGTGTCGGTCACACGAAGATCGCTTAGCGGGCGTCGAGGTTCTGCCCGATTGAAGAACGGTAGACATTGAGGTTCTGCCCGATAGAAGAATTGTGGTCGTGGAGGTTCTGCACGGCTGAAGAACGGCGGTCGACGAGGTAAATAGCATTTCCTTCTCGTTAGTTTAGGATGGGTAACGGGTTGAAAACCCGAATTGCATGGCACGAGGAACATGCCAGGGAATAAGTTGCGGGATTAAACCCGCAGCAAACGGGTAGAATACCCGAGGAGGGTACGGGTTGAATTTCCGTACCAAAGAGGTACGATACCCGTTAACGTTTAAAATGGCTAAACGTATTGAATACGCGACGTAAACGCGTACCGGGACAGTTACCCCCGGATACGTAATATCTAACGAAATATATATTTCGAGAATATTTATTAAGATAAGTGATATTATTTTAAGGAAATGATGTTTAAAAAAAACGCAAAAGAATCAAGTTCGTACGCAGTGCCGGATGACACGGTGTGAGCAACCGGCTCACAACCTCCACTATATATATGAAGCATAAGCTTCATTTCTCAATCATTTTTCCAAACACAAACACACACATAAGTGTGTAAATCAGAGAAAGAGAGAGAGCAGGCTGGAGAGGTGGGGATTTCCGGCCACCTTCCGGCGGTGGTCCGGCGGTGGTCCGGTGGCGGCCGACGGCGGTCCGCGGTGGTTCGTGACGGCCGGAAAAGTGGTTTTCACCCCGAAACCTATTCTCGACGTCCTGAACGCAATGGTAAGCTCCGTTTAACCTCAATCTCTCGTTAAAGTCGTGTAAATGTCGAAAACCGTCCTAAGATGTATGCATGTGTTTTTCATGAAAACACAGCGGTGTTCTAGGAAGGATCCTGTGAAATTTGGATATGTTGTTCCCAACACCTAGATGCTCACATCTACCGTTCAGTGTTTGAAGATCTTACCCAGCGGTACGATTTTTATGTTGAAAACCGAGAATGATCGGATTTCCGTCACTGGAAATGCAGTCTCAAAGATCGTCACTTTCCCGGAGATCCGACCGTTGGTTAGTGACGAAATTTGGACTGTAGGTTCCTGAGATACAGGTGAACATTTCCACTGGAGGAAATTACGATCAGAAGTCCGGAAGTATGGATTTAGATCCGTTCAGTTTGTAACAGTTTTCTTGTCGAAAACAGGAAAATTGATTGTGTTGCATGTTGGTCAAGATGAGGATGTATGGATAGTTTGATGATGGATAAATGTTCGTTTTGGAAAAACGAACACGATGGGATATTGGTTCTTGGTGTATGTCGGTTTTGAAAGGATTCGTGTATGCAAACCGACCGGAAGGTATAAACCGAACGGTTAACCTTCCATATGATTTTGGTCAAGTGAGATGAAATGGGACTTTTCAGGAAGCTGTAATGAAGTATGTGGGCTGTTATGAAAGTGGTGTTAGGACTCGGGATTGCTATGGATTAGCATCTCGGAAGCTCTCAATTACATGGTAAGACTCGTTTTAGTAATTACTCGAGTTATTTACCCTATGTGTATATTGACACATGTACACATGTATGTATGAGGATTAGGTTAAGAACGATGATGATGAGTAAACACGCTACAATGTTGGACATTGTATACGGTGTTGGATTCCTCGAGATAGAGCTGGATCTATAAGCTGGCAAGGCGAAGGTTGCCAAGTTGCCGAAAGATAGATAGATCCGAGGCAGACAGAGCAAAGCGCTGTCAGAATTCCTAGGTGAAGTATATAAATCCCTTGTTTACTTAAGACTATTATGACTTAAGTCCATGGGGAAAAGTCAGGGTTTTAAAGTAGAACATTCTTAGTTATATTATGATAATACATTAGGAATGAGTCATGTTTTAATAAAACCAGATATATGATAGAACCTTGTGAGAAACACAAGGATATGATGAAGTGGCTTTCAAAAGATTTAAAAATGAAACCATAGGAACCCTGACTCGAATGCTCAGGCATTCTGAGTAATATGTCTAAGATCAAGGACTAAAGTCATCACCTGAGTCACACAATGTGACCAAGGTAATGCATCGGTGATAAAACACCGATAGGATTATCCCTAGGGGAATGAATCCTGATAGTATGAAATGTTTACAGGGTTGCCTTTATTAGCCACCAGGTCGGAATACTTAGGCTGCACTAAGGTGAGTCTAACCGCCCCTCTTTTACATGTTTTATGATTTCGGGGCTGTATCCGAGCTTATATGAAAAGTATGAAATGTTTTATAAATGTTATGAATATATATGTATGTGTACGCATATGTATATATGTGGTTATAAGTAGATCACTACCTGGTGATTCAACGCACCTCAACTCCAGGTTCGTCCGGTTGTTGTGTTGTTGGTCCGCGGTAATAAGCTTCGCGTTAAGAGTCGTCCGACGAAAAGGACGGCGGCTACATGCCACAAGGCAAGTCATTAAGACAGGGCTTCTGGGGGTAGATCCATTGAGTGCTACCGGCCCCGTCTCGGGATGTATATGCGTCTAGTTGGATCCAATTAGGTAGACTGACTGCTCGTAACAGGAGAGGTACCAAAAGCCTAGGCAGTATGATGATGTGACCAAAAGGGGGTCAAAGAAAAGGGTACCTTCTTTATCCCTGTATGCGGCATATACGTTAGCAGGCTCTACGAAAGTTGGCCACCATCAGATATGGCGTTAGAGAAGAGTTGGCTTGTAGATAACTTATCACCACACACATATATGAATTAATGAATGATGTCTAAATGTTTTTATATGTCTTATGTCACTGGTTACGACTCACCAACAACGTTGTTGTTGAAGTCTTTTAGCTCGTGATGCAGGTACAAGGAACGCCTGAAGGCGTTAGCTAGATTGAAGAAGTTTTGCTAGGATCAGATGATTGATACTCTCGTCATAAGAGCTAGTACCCGATTTGGACACCTGGGAGCAGTGTCCTTAGATAGTTACTTTGTATATATAGTTTTACTTAGTGACTTTGTTAAAAGTTCAAATTGGGTTGACATTTAGTGGTCTTTATTACGAAAAATTTCCGCTGTAATGTTGATTATTTTATTTGATTGGCTGATATTATGCAACGTGTCGGGCCCTGGAGTCGGGGTGTGACAGGTTGGTATCAGAGCCAAAGGTTTTAGCGAATTAAGGGTCACGCAGATCCTTAAGCTTTAACCTGATAGGATGAAAGGACCACTTAAGATAGGAAAGCCCTAGGAAAGTTGAGAAGTATGATAAGTGATTGTTTGATTGAACGCCTAAGAAAATGAGACAAAAGCGCCTGATCAACGTAATTGTCGAGTTATCTTTGTGCGAGCATGATAATCCTCACTGTCGTATGGATCGACTTAGAAACCTCGTCTGGGAATTCGAAAGGATTAGGCATGAGCATTGGAAGAGTTATACGAAATTATTTTAAACTTGTATATATATATATATGTATATGTGTGTCAATATATATATATACATTATGAGATATATATATGAACATGACTGAAAAAGGAAAATGAATTATTATCAAAGGAATGTTTTGAATGAAGCAAGACATCTTCGACACATTGAGTGATCACCGAGCTAAATGAAAATTCGAGATAGGCTCGAAGGCCTAAGTCATCCCTTTTGTTTGGATACTTGTTTTGGTATTACTATGGTGATGAAGTCACCCTCTCGAGACGAGTTCAAGATTGAGAACAAGAGAAAAAGACGTGAAAGAATAAAGATATGTGAAGGAGACACGCATCAGCAAGTGAAAGAGAATCGACAGGAGTACTAGGGAGGATTTTGAAGTAGCAATGAACCTTCCTACCTACACCCTATACGATGCAGAAGAACCTTAGGATGAGAATAAGGATTCCAGCTCGTATCGTTATTTTGACGATACTCAGGAGCAAGCGGTATTTAAGAAAAACGACAGCAACCAGGATGGTACCAGCGACGAATCAGGATGCCTGAGGCTGAGATTCGACACCAAAACTAGCACTAGGAGGAAGTTGTGAAGACCGAATCTTAACTGGAACGCGAGAACCTTGCAGAGGCTATGAGGAATAGTCGCCTGAGTATATTAGTAATAATTGCTTTTAACGACCCTATGTTGAGCCCTATCTAAACTTATGAATGACGTGTTTTTGCTAGGATATAATAGCCTTTAGTATGAGACTTTATTTCTTGCAAACACGTTAAAGGCCTGGAATTGTTTATAGTTATTACATGGCCGGTAATAATCCAATTGGATATTGGAAGGCGGCAAGACGATTGTAATCGCTACTCAAGATAGTCCATCAAAAGGGACTAAGGGGAGAGTCTATTTGAGTTTAAGCTTATAGACAGTTTCATCTAAAGTTCAGCATAACCCTCCCTCAACATTTGCAAAGATAAGAGAAGTTGAACGTGATGCCGAACTACAACGGAAGATCATTGTGATGATGCTTGAGATTATCACTGGTGTTACAAAAGATGTTCGTGAAGAAGGCGAGCGACGTGAAAGTAGCTAATGACCATTTGAAAGCAACTGCTAACGCTCTTCGGTGAATCAAAGAGATGGAGACCACTTGAAATGTTAGTGGTTATAATGATTGAGATAGCATGGACACACTAAAAGCAAATTGCCGTAAGTTCCAAGAGAGAATGATGGCTACCCTAGCTAGCCAAGATGAGGGCATGAGCACCCTTAAGATTAATGTCATGGTTTTCCTGATGAGAACCAAGTAGACCATAGACCACGATAAGGTGGTTATACGTTTATTCTATGTTAATTATGCTTATGTTAATATACTATTCGACCTAGGTGCGAATAGTAATCTTGTTTCCATTACTTTTATCTCTTTGATGACCAAGTTAATTATAGCCTTTCTTATTGAAATTTCCTTCTTAAGATAGATAAGTAGTATATCCCTCTAGAACTATTGCCTATGAACTTAGAAAAATTCGATGTAGTTCTAGGTACGGGCTTTTGTCAATGCATACGACGAACCTAAAATATGAATGAAAATCATTGAAGATCGATGTGCTGAACGATGAAAAGGCAGAAACTAAGGACTATCTCGCGTATGAATGCAACAAAGATAGTCTCGAGGACAAAAGCTGACAAGTACTCCTCGTAAGTACTTACTATGAGTTACGTGGGATACATGTTGTACCCAATGTTAGGAAAGATAGAAATATTAGCAACGTCGAGCGATGCCCCAACGTTTCCCAGAAGACTTACAAGCAGCAGCTTCGCGCGAATCGACAAGTCGAGTCACGTAGCGGCTTGGAACCATGCACAACTCTGATCTTATTTGTGATGCAGAAAGATGGTCCAAAGCGGATGCGTATTGGTTATCATCATTTGAATAAAGAAACGCTCAAGAACTAGGATCCCTTACGACGTATTGACGATTTGTATGACCAACTATGAGAATCAAGTGACTCCCCCAAGATGCAATGCGGCCATCATCAAGTGAAGGTATGAGAAGCCGATGTATCAAGGAATGGTTCAAGAACAAGATAGGACCATTTAGGTTAACCGATATGATGCGATTTTCATGGACTCGTAGAACCAAGTATGCGAACCATATTAGACAAGTCCACAGTAGCAACTTAGTGTGTTTCTACACTAAGAAAGGGAATGAAGGACATTGGAGGATGCTCTTAGAAGTTCTAAGAAAAAAAAAGTTTATGCGCAAAATTCTCAAGTGTGAATTTTGGTTAAGGAAATTCCAAGTGCTAAATCATCGATTGCACTCCCATGGAAAGGAGTGGAGTTCAAATGAGGTCTCAATTAAGTAGAAGTATTTGAGACATTGAAAGGAAAGTTAAGTAGTACGCATGTACTTTCATTACCCGAAGGTAATGATGATGCTATGGGTTTAAATTTATGTACCTAAATGAGGTGATCGCTTAAGTTTTGGGAAAACTAAAGGCGAATGAGTCACGTAGAACACGACCTAAAGATTTGGTGCGATGGTGTTTGCGTTAAAAGGTGTGGTGACACTATCTCTACGACATAAGATTTGTCGTATATTCACACCATAAGAATTTAAGTCACACATTCGAGCAAAAGGAACTTAATATGCGCCAAAGACGATGGGTGAAAATTTTGATCGACTATCATTTTAAACTATGATATCGTTTGTGAAATAAAAACGTGGTTGCTATGACTCTAAAGAATGTACAGAGACGATCCAAATACGAAGATACGTATGTGTGGATCCTATTAATGAGTTGAACAAAGCCTAGATAATGACATGACATGGCCAAAAGTTAAGATTGAAGAGGCGATAGGAAGCGTAAGGAAGTTAACGTTGGGAAGCAAAGAATAGCTTCAGTTAGGCTACCAAGTTTGGTTTGGATACCGAACTTCAGTAATTTATGAAAGATAATAATATTCTAAGAGGCATATAGGACAAGATGCTCATTACATCCAAATGCAGATTAGAGGTATTATACGGTGTAAGGTCATTGTCATTACCAAGGATGAAGAAAGATACGACGACTTATGTGGAAAAAGGTATGACTTAATCGCAAGAAAAGTTAAATAGGCAAACGACAAAGGTCGTTGGAAATAATGATTAAGGACGGATTATATTGTAGGTGTCACCAAGGTAAGACACCACACAATTTAGAAAGAAAAGAAAAGTTGAATTCTCGTTATATCAATCATTTGTGGTCATAATGAGGATAAGAATGACGACCTAAATTTATATAAATCACGATGAGTTAAGAAAAGTACATCTAGTACTTAAGGGATGCTTTTACAATGATACGTTGAGAACTCCACTATATTAAATCTAGGTGGAAAGACGAGTGAATCTCGTAAGAAGTCAATCGAGATGGTTTAAAGACAAGTAAACTGATTAAGGAATAAGCACATCCCATAGTCAAGGTCTTGTAGAATGCAAGACGCAGTTCTAAGTTCACATAAGAACTTATAGACGCCATGAAGAAGAAATACGCTTAGTTGTTCTCTAGTTGATTCCGGGACGGAATCCCAATAAGGGGGGGAGGATGTAACACCCGACCCTTAAGGGAACATTTTATTATTAAAATAATAAAATAAAAACGAAATGTTAGGCTAGGCGATACGCGCAAAGCATGGCCTTGGCCTGCGCGTATCGCGTCAGAGGAGGAAACCCGGGTGCGAGTAAACCACGTCAGCGCGTAGTTTTGCAAAACCACCCCACTTACGCGATACGCGCAAGTGGGAGGTGTGTCGTGCGCGTATCGCGTCAGAGGCGATTACGGGCTATAAATAGAGGAGCACCCCCTCCCTTCATTGTTGCTCATTTGTGCTTTCTCTCTCTAACTTTTAGAGAGAGAGAGCTGAAGTCTTATTCGGGTTCGCACGGTAAGTGCGGTATCCTGCGTCGGAACTCTCCTTCGAGTGTTGGTCGCACGAAGATCGTTTAGCGGGCGTCGAGGTTCTGTCCGATTGAAGAACGGTAGACATTGAGGTTCTGCCCGATAAAAGAATTGTGGTCGTGGAGGTTCTGCACGGCTGAAGAACGGCGGTCGAGGAGGTAAATAGGATTTCCTTCTCATTAGTTTAGGATGGGTAACGGGTTGAAAACCCGAATGGAATGCGGGTAAGGATACCCGCATGGCACGAGGAACGTGCCAGGGAATAAGTTGCGGGATTAAACACCCGCAACAAACGGGTAGAATACCCGAGGAGGGTACGGGTTGAATTTCCGTACCAAAGAGGTACGATACCCGTTAACGTTTAAAATGGCTAAACGTATTGAATACGTGACGTAAATGCGTACCGGGACAGTTACCCCCGGATACGTAATATCTAACGAAATATATATTTCGAGAATATTTATTAAGATAAGTGATATTATTTTCAGGAAATGATGTTTAAAAAAAACGCAAAAGAATCAAGTTCGTACGCAGTGCCGGATGACGCGGTGTGAGCAACCGGCTCACAACCTCCACTATATATATGAAGCATAAGCTTCATTTCTCATCATTTTTCCAAACACAAACACACACATAAGTGTGTAAATCAGAGAAAGAGAGAGAGCAGGCTGGAGAGGTGGGGATTTCCGGCCACCTTCCGGCGGTGGTCCGGTTGCGGCCGACGGCGGTCCGCGGTGGTTCGTGACGGTCGGAAAAGTGGTTTTCACCCCGAAACCTATTCTCGACGTCCTGAACGCAATGGTAAGCTCCGTTTAACCTCAATTTCTCGTTAAAGTCGTGTAAATGTCGAAAACCGTCCTAAGATGTATGCATGTGTTTTTCATGAAAACACAGCGGTGCTCTAGGAAGGATCCTGGAAGATCTAGCCGTTGGATACATGTGAAATTTGGATATGTTGTTCCCAACACCTAGATGCTTACATCTACCGTTCAGTTGTCGAAGATCTTACCCAGAGGTACGATTTTTATGTTGAAAACCGAGAATGATCGGATTTCCGTCACTGGAAATGCAGTCTCAAAGATCGTCACTTTCCCGGAGATCCGACCGTTGGTTAGTGACGAAATTTGGACTGTAGGTTCCTGAGAAACAGGTGAACATTTCCACTAGAGGAAATTACGATCAGAAGTCCGGAAGTATGGATTTAGATCCGTTCAGTTTGTAACAGTTTTCTTGTCGAAAACAGGAAAATTGATTGTGTTGCATGTTGGTCAAGATGAGGATGTATGGATAGTTTGATGATGGATAAATGTTCGTTTTGGAAAAACGAACACGATGGGATATTGGTTCTTGGTGTATGTCGGTTTTGAAAGGATTCGTGTATGCAAACCGACCGGAAGGTATAAACCGAACGGTTAACCTTCCATATGATTTTGGTCAAGTGAGATGAAATGGGACTTTTCGGGAAGCTGTAATGAAGTATGTGGGCTGTTATGAAAGTGGTGTTCGAACTCGGGATTGCTATGGATTAGCATCTCGGAAGCTCTCAATTACATGGTAAGACTCGTTTTAGTAATTACTAGAGTTATTTACCCTATGTGTATATTGACACATGTACACATGTATGTATGAGGATTAGGTTAAGAACGATGATGATGAGTAAACACGCTACAATGTTGGACATTGTATACGGTGTTGGATTCCTCGAGATAGAGCTGGATCTATAAGCTGGCAAGGCGAAGGTTGCCAAGTTGCCGAAAGATAGATAGATCCGAGGCAGACAGAGCAAAGCGCTGTCAGAATTCCTAGGTAAAGTATATAAATCCCTTGTTTACTTAAGACTATTATGACTTAAGTCCATGGGGAAAAGTCAGGGTTTTAAAGTAGAACATTCTTAGTTATATTATGATAATACATTAGGAATGAGTCATGTTTTAATAAAACCAGATATATGATAGAACCTTGTGAGAAACACAAGGATATGATGAAGTGGCTTTCAAAAGATTTAAAAATTAAACCATAGGAACCCTGACTCGAATGCTCAGGCATTCTGAGTAATATGTCTAAGATCAAGGACTAAAGTCATCACCTGAGTCACACAATGTGACCAAGGTAATGCATCGGTGATAAAACACCGATAGGATTATCCCTAGGGGAATGAATCCTGATAGTATGAAATGTTTACAGGGTTGCCTTTATTAGCCACCAGGTCGGAATACTTAGGCTGCAATAAGGTGAGTCTAACCGCCCCTCTTTTACATGTTTTATGATTTCGGGGCTGTATCCGAGCTTATATGAAAAGTATGAAATGTTTTATAAATGTTATGAATATATATGTATGTGTACGCATATGTATATATGTGGTTATAAGTGGATCACTACCTGGTGATTCAACGCACCTCAACTCCAGGTTCGTCCGGTTGTTGTGTTGTTGGTCCGCGGTAATAAGCTTCGCGTTAAGAGTCGTATGACGAAAAGGACGGCGGCTACATGCCACAGGGCAAGTCATTAAGACAGGGCTTCTGGGGGTAGATCCATTTAGTGCTACCGGCCCCGTCTCGGGATGTATATGCGTCTAGTTGGATCCAATTAGGTAGACTGACTGCTCGTAACAGGAGAGGTACCAAAAGCCTAGGCAATATGATGATGTGACCAAAAGGGGGTCAAAGAAAAGGGTACATTCTTTATCCCTGTATGCGGCATATACGTTAACAGGCTCTAACGAAAGTTGGCCACCATCAGATATGGCGTTAGAGAAGAGTTGGCTTGTAGATAACTTATCACCACACACATATATGAATTAATGAATGATGTCTAAATGTTTTTATATGTCTTATGTCACTGGTTACGACTCACCAACAACGTTGTTGTTGAAGTCTTTTAGCTCGTGATGCAGGTACAAGGAACGCCTGAAGGCGTTAGCTAGATTGAAGAAGTTTTGCTAGGATCAGATGATTGATGCTCTCGTCATAAGAGCTAGTACCCGATTTGGACACCTGGGAGCAGTGTCCTTAGATAGTTACTTTGTATATATAGTTTTACTTAGTGACATTGTTAAAAGTTCAAATTGGGTTGACATTTAGTGGTCTTTATTACAAAAAACTTCCGCTGTAATGTTGATTATTTTATTTGATTGGCTGATATTATGCAACGTGTCGGGCCCTGGAGTCGGGGTGTGACAAGCAGCGAGCTCAGTATTTATATATAACACATGTAAGTTTTTTACACGGGGGCGAGATCAATATATATACATAAATTTAAGGTATCGGGGTAAAAATCGGTACATCGTGATAAAAAACGCGCAGGGGCCGACGCCCCCGTTGGTCTCTAAGAGGATGCGCCTCTGACTAAAACGAATATCTTCGTTAGTCAACTCAGCTTTTGATATTGTCTTCTCTAACCATTTTGATTAGGGGATTTTACATGTAAACGGGTGATATGACACACCCATCATGCTTTAGTAGCATGTTGTGTAAAATACAACACGCGTATGCTAAATTTGTTGCCTTGTTTTTGTTTTTTTACTTAGATGACACTATGAATATTAAACTTTATAAACCTTTCATAAATTTATTACTAGCTACCTTACATTGTGACCCCAATTAAAAGTTTAAAACTAGAACGTAAAAGTAAAAGCACTCGGTGAAAACTTTAACTAGATGGTTAGTTGTAACAAAATCGCATTATATATATACAGAAACTTCAAAACAGATAAATGATATAAATGAGGAAGTTCAGATACAATAAATCTACTTACCATGGACTTTGTATTGGCTAATTGTTGCAGGTATTAGCATTAGTATAGGTGTACTTTTTCTTATTGGAATAATCTACGTATTGTACAAAGTGGTCAAAAAAACAAAAGAAACGAGGTGAAGAAAGAGATTTTTTAAACGCAATGGTGGTTTACTTCTGAAATAACAAGAAGAAGCTGACCCATCTTTAGTTGCTAAAACCATACATTTTACATCACGTGAGTTGGAGAAGGCTAGAAGAAAGAGATTTTTTAAACGCAATGGTGGTTTACTTCTAAAACAACAAGAAGAAGCTGACCCATCTTTAGTTGATAAAGCCATACATTTTACATCACGTGAGTTAATTGGAGAAGGCTACTAACAACTTCGATGAAAACAGAATTCTTGGCCGAGGAGGTCAAGGTACAGTATATAAAGGGATGTTGGTGGATGGAAGAATTGTGGCCGTCAAGAAATCAAAAATAGTTGATGAAAGCCAGTTAGAGCAGTTCATCAATGAAGTGGTCGTTCTTCCCAAATCAATCATAGAAACGTGGTCAAATTATTAGGATGTTGCTTAGAAACAGATGTCCCTCTTCTTGTTTCTGAGTTCATTTCAAATGGTACCTTGTATGATCTGCTTCCCAAAGAAATTAAGTAACGACTTTCCAATTTCTTTGGACATGAGACTACAAATTGCAACTGAGGTTGCAGGATCACTTGCTTATTTACATTCAGCAACTTCGGTTCCAATATACCATAGAGACATCAAGACCACTAATATACTTTTAGATGACAAATATAGGGCCAAAGTTTCAGACTTTGGTACTTCAAGGTTCGTGTCAATAGATCAGACTCATTTGACCACCTTAGTTAAAGGAACGTTTGGCTACCTCGATCCTAAGTATTTTCAGTCTAGCCGGCCAGTTCACTGAAAAAAGCGATGTTTATAGTTTTGGAGTTGTTTTAGTTGAACTTTTAACTGGAGAAAAGCCAATTTCCTTTACTAGGTTCGGTGAAAATAAAAGTTTGGCTACACACTTTATGTTGGCTATGGAAGAAGGACGTGTTATGTCCATATTTGATGCACGGGTGGTTAAAGAGGCTACAAGGGACGAGCTTCTAATTGCAGCTAACCTAGCAATGCGATGCTTAAATTTAAATGGAAAGCATAGATCAACAATGAGAAAAGTTGCAATAGAGTTAGAAACTATACGAAGGTCGCACATTCGTTCTATGGTTGAAACAACTACAAGTCAAATGGTGTATGTAGAGGAACTATCAATTCCCTCTATGGTTAAACAAACTACACATTCGGTGGATGGAGAGGAGTTATCTATTCTATCTTATGGAGAGTCATCATCAACATTTTAGAGTTTTAATGCTAGCATTACTGATCATTAAAATCTCGATTGTTTATTTACGTACGTTGTCATATGGTTACATATATAACATGTTAATAGAATAAAGTTTATGTAAACAAATACTCACATTTGTTTTCTTGTACTCGTAGCTATGTATGCAATCGGTTTGGAGGTCAAACTTCTTTTAATAAGAAATAGAGTTATATCTTATACTACTTTCTGAATTAAATTTTAAACAGTGTTAAACATCCTCCGCTTACAATTAACTTTAAACAGTCCATTAATATAGAATTAAATACGATCCAAAATCAATCACAGTGTTACTTCTTTCTAGTCTTTCAATTTCAAAGGTTTCTCTTACATTCAATCAATCCAAATCACCGAGATTTTAGTCCTCCGGTTTGGAAGGTATTGATTCAATCGATTACTTGCTTAACACCGTAAAAAACTAGTTGTCTTCTGTGAAGGAAACGGAGTTGTAAGCTATCTTCTTCAATAACCTGGTTGATTTCATTCATTATTGCTTGAAGACCTGTTAGGTCAGTATTGGTTATCATCAACTCTCAGTCGATCTCTCCAAATTTTGGTGATTCAAGTATGAGATATGTATTTATTGGTCCAAATTGAAAGGGTCTCAATCTAAGTTAATGATCATCTTGCAGGTGCATTGAGGTATGTGTTTTATGGTCATATAAGTTTTTGTGTTTCATAATGATACTAGGTTTAATACCCGTGTGTTACACACGGGTTAAATAATAATATTTATAAAGAAATTAGAATTATTATGTTTAAAAATTTGTAATTTGTAAATATTTAATATTTAAGGAGCTCCATCAACTCATTACATCATGAAACTTAATATTTTCCCTCTTAAACTTCCTATTATAGATTAAAAAAATTTCCCTCTAAAAATTGCCCCCTAAAAGTTTGATTTATTAGATAGATGAGATTACTAATACTCATAATGAATAAATGAGGAAATCAGATTTTAGCAACTAAAATAGTTTCGTCATGTTATTATCGACCGACAACGGGTATCATATGCATCGTATTTTTTTTCTGCTTTTTCATGTACATTACTAAATTGCTACCAACATTGGCCACAAATGCCAATTACACAATCACAAAATAAAACACATTATTTTAAAGTTCGGTTTCCTCATGGAACAGCACACTAACAAACTATTACCTAGATCATTCTCCCTCACCTCTATATATAGATGATACATATGTACTTGTAAATGATGTCATGAAATAAGAGATGAGTAGTATTGCTTTGGTATTGTTCTTTATGGTATCAGAGCAATACAACTCCTGAGTGTTCAGTCTTTCCAGTGAGGTTGTTAGTTTTCCGGTCATCTTCTCCGACAGCTTCCTTTTTCCGGCCGGCAAATTTTTTTTTCTTTTTCTCTTCTTCTGTCCAATCTGCTTTTCTTGTTTCATTCTTCTCATTCAACTCTGCTTCACATCACTATCTCTAAAATCTGTTTTTCTTCATCCTAACCAAAACTCATGGCAACTTCATCTAATTCCACCTCATCATCCTTCTCATCTTCAACAATGAATTCTAACACAACTCAATTCACCACTACTTCTCCTAGTATCAACAACTTAATGCCAATAAAACTTGATAATACGAATTTTCTGAATTGGCAAGACCTTGACTATTCTCAAAACTTTGGGGCTACTTCAATTCGTGAAACAAGGTCTTTGTTGAAACAACGAGTTCCCGTGACGAGATTAGTTTTCGGGTCCGCTAATCCGTCGAGCGTCCCCGATCCGTTCCCGGGCTTAGGACCTGGCTGCATCCACAAAGAAGATCTACGTTAGAGGGCCCGGGGGGGTTAGCCCCGAGGGCACTCCGACGCTCAAGTAAGTAATTTATTCATATGTATATAAACAAAATGAGCAGTAGCGGAATATAAATATATAAAGCATAATAACTTAATTATAAAGTGTATATTAGCCTGGGCATGACCAGGCTGAGTAAGATTAAATGATCTGGAGAGGACCAGACTTTGTAAACATAATATGCTGGAAGAACCAGACTTGAAATAAACGTGATGCTGGTAGAACCAGACTTGAATAAGTTTCGGCTCCTTCGGCAGAGATTGCTTCATGAGGAGACGCATCCTATCTCCCATGGAAAAGGAGAAGTCGGATGCGTTATAGTGTTGCCAGAGTTATAATACTTGGCTAGGAGATCATATCCCATAGATGATGTGTTGTGAACTAATGTTCATCAGTGTGAATATAGTAAGTGATATTGAGAAAGAGAAGTGATGAGTTATGTCTGAGATCCCTCTAACTTGTGATGTATGTAGGGTATTTATAGGGAGAAATGATCTTGGTGATAGTGATGGCTTTTCCCAGTTTGTGCAGCTAGCTTTCTTGGTCTCTGATACTTTTCTTGATAATAGTATTTATTTCCTTATAGATGTAATAAAGTAGCCGTTGTAAAGAGCTGTGGGCCCGGGATGCATTTATGTCTTTGTCTTATTTACTGGAGTTTTTAGCTGTTTCTGTGATGTGCCCGGCATGTGGTCCGGGCTCCTCACTTGGGCATGCATCTATAATGTCCGGGCCTTTGGCTGGGCATGTGCTGTTTATTCGCCAGGGCGTTCATTATGCCCGAGCCTTTAGGCTGGGCATGTGTTTACTTCTCTGTCAGGGCGTTCATTGTGCCCGAGCCTTTAGGCTGGGCATGTGTCTACTTTTCTGTCATGGCGTTCATTGTGCCCGGGCCTTTGGGTTGGGCTTCTTTCTATTGGGCTTTGGACTTGATTAGCTGTTTAGGCCCAATGATTGTTTGGTTCTAGATACTTAAGCTACTTCTGTCATTAGTAATGTAATTAGGAATATACTTACGTCATCAGCCCCCCAGTCAGGGTTATTCGTGATTCTGATCATGAGTAATCTCTGACTCTGGCTTGATTTAGAACTCTCGAAATGTTTGTGGTACATTAATTACATATCATCTTTTGAGTTCTAGGATTCTCAACACCCTGCTTCTGCTATCAAATAGTCTTTCCTTATCACACCATCCTTGGCTCTTTCCATAATGTTAGGAAGTATGTTTCCTATTTATATTTTTCACAAGTGTTCGGTTAGGAGGCTAAATTACCAAGGGTGACATCGGATCTAGGCAGGCGGTTGTTTTTCCAAGGAGATGCGATCTATGCATGTGATGGAGAGAAGATGATACGGGTGACACTTCTTCTTCCCATCGTATGGTTGTGTAAGATACGTTTTAATGCTATGAAATTTAGTAACCTATTTGGTCAGAGGTAGACCAAGGTAGGATGATACGGGGTAAGAGACTTTACTTTGAACCACAAATTAGTGTAGTCAGGATGTCTCCATATGAAGTTAGAATTACATCTCATTAAGGTGCTCAAGGCACGACACTTGTTCTTCAAAAGGTTAGACCTCTTGGTGCAAGAGGTGCATACTCTTCTGGAATGGAAGTTTAGTTTTTACCTCTTGATGCATGTATTAAATTATAGCAATATGCATGATTTAAATCTAACATGCTTGGGCTAGCAAGGTAGCTTGACTCCGGGGTCTCAGCCATACCAGATGACTTGTGCTTCTGGAAAGATGAGGTACTGTGACTTGACTTGTCATTTAGTCTATAAGGTGACCTATCGGGCTGGTTTACTTGACTTGAGGTTCCTCTGGGATGGTTATCTTGTCGAAGGCCCATGCAAAATTTACCGAATTATCTAGGTTGGTTAAACAATTTACGAATGATACTGTATCACTGAGTGAAGCTTTCACTAGAACAAGTTACTATTTGTTGGCCTAGGATTTCAAATAAGGCACTCTTGAACAAGTGCTTGAATTTTGGTCATGATAAGCTAAAACAAGATAAGTTTTGTATCGCCCTTGTGCGGCCATGGAATGCTTGATTTAGATATATTTGCACAAGACTTATCCTGAGCCAATGTTGTAGATTACTTGCTTAACTTTAACTTTGGTGGTATACCTTGCCTGGGCTAGTACATTCTTGCCTGTGGCTAGTGTATCTTGAAACAAAGGAAGTTGGGGGCAGTGTTCGAGCCCTGCTCTTTTTCTGAAGAAAGATGTACTAGATCGGGACGTATAACAATTTCCATAGTTTTACCAAATAGCACCAATCTTCTGGCTGTTGTCGACTACTATGGGATAACGTTGGCTTTCCAAGTTTAAAATTTATAAAAATGCACCAAAGCAAAGGTTGACCGATGTTAGGGATGGACATCTGGAGTCGGGCCATAATATCTGGGGCTAGTAACTACTTTACTGGCTAAATAGTAGGTAATGTCTTTGTATCATACAAGGGAGGTTTTTTCTTCCCTATGAACATGCGAGACAAGCAACAAAATCTTGACGTATGATTAGGTACGGTCCATAGACTTGTCTGTTGTGACTACGTCATAGCAGAGTGTTGTTTTTTGTTCATCTTATGAGCTTCGTCATGATAAGCCAAAATCTTCTTGTGTTTCTAATTATTGAGAATAAGATGAATTAGCTTGATCACGATGAGTTTTACAGAAATCCAGTTTTTGTCCTGTTTGATTTCCAACTTCTAATGACCTTGGACCCATTGTAAGTGCGGCATGTAGTACGATGTAGAGGTACTCATTTTAGTTTTGTTTCATTGTTGACCAATGCCTTACAAATTTCGAGACAAACATCGACAAGTTTGTTTTGTTAGTCATGACACATGTGTGTTCATGGGATGTAGATATAAGCAATCGCTGAATTATGAAACCCATTTCATAGCTTTCCATTTACTTCTAGCCGGGCGGTTATAAACAAATCCAGCTGAACCTGGGCGTTGATCAATTATTTATAAATCAGACCATAAGTTCAATGGGGAAAACACATTATATGAGGAAGTTATGGCTGTGCCGTCATGTCGTGTTAATAGCATGGATTATGCATCTTTATCAAGCATAGTTGAACTACGTCTGTCTTGAAATTTTTTATCTAATATGTTTTGAGTAGCTTTCGCAGTTTTGTAAAATGTGGCATGCTAGTAACTTAAGTTCGGGCTTTAGCTGACTAAGGTTGTAGACCCCGAGCTTCAGTCACAATCTCGACTAGCACTTGGTAAGCCATGTGACTTCCCTATGGCTTGCTAGTGTGGCATGACCAAGAAGATTGTCCTTTGTCCTGTGTTTTAAAGACAATTTGTTTACTTATCTTTTTAACCGCGTTTTGCTACCTCCGAGAAAAAACACCTTGGATGGCGGTTTTTGGGCGAATTTGACCTAACTTTGTCTTTAGCGGTGTAGCCTGTGTTTTGTTAACAACTTGAACATTCATTGATACTTCCTGGTAGTGGATATTTATTTTTAACATTTCATGCGTCATCTTTGAGTTTGTTATGCCCGAAGGGTGTTGAACACTTAAGGTTCAATGTTGGTGATATCCCACTGAGTGGGGATTCTTGGCCATAGCCTAAAGTCGTAAAGACCACATAGTAGAGAGCGTTGATCCCTGATCATCTTGTTTGGACATGGTTTTTATGACCCGGAATCCGAGGTCCTTCCGTATGAATTTTCCTTGGCCGAGGCATATAAATATTATGACCTTCCCCATGGGGATGACCTATTTTATTTGAGAAATCAATCAAGAGATCCATGGAAGGCGCAAACCTCTCTCTTGTGGTTCTATGAACATATAGGAAAGCATGCTCGTATATGTTTTATTTATTTGTTTTCTTTTTCATATGATGTTGATTTGTACATGTCATACTAAATCGACGGAAAACCAATTCCTCTGTTGGTATATGATGTGCATGGTGTTGGCTCACATGTGAGTGGTTGAGCGCTTTCTTAGACTATTATGTCGTCTTTTCCTTGTTTTATGTCTTGCCTCCCATCGTGAGATATTTTCTACGTGATATTCTTTGTGAGGCAAGTCAGCCCTTCGGGGCCTTATTCTGGCTTCGTATGTCGAAAGAGTGGACCATGTATCCCTGGGTGATTATTAATTTTATTTTGTTAGTGCTTGGAGTGACTTCTTTTCTCCTGAATATCCCGAGGTCCTTAGCATTTCTTGATGACATGTAGTCCCATGGCAATGGGTGTCACTTGACTTTAATGGTTTCAGCAAAGTGTTTTGAATAACCAAACAGGTCCCTAAGACCGACGTACGTGTTTACGTTGGCATGTCTCTTAGCTGTTTAAAAAGAGGGTAGAAAATTCGTAACCTTGTCTGATTGTTTCAAATGACTTTGGTGACCCGGGGCATGCCCCTTATGGGTCTATTTTCACCACTAGATATGTTCACTCGTGACCCGAGAGCGGCTCGGGGTATTCCTCAACTGGTTATCGGTTGAAAATGGTCTCTTGATAGCATTAACGGTGTGAGATATAGCCAAAACGGTTTGGGTTTGTATAGCCCGGGTAGCCAACTTGAATTTATGTTGGTAAAATACCGAGTTTGCCACCATAATGGCGTATGGTTGTCTAAAAACAACACTCTGTTCCATTCTGGGTTTTGGAGATTAAGAGAAGTCTAATTCGTCTGATTTAGCCGTTAAATCGCCACCTATTTATGACTGTGACATCTGGTTTCTATTAGGACCGAATAAGGCATATTAGCTCGTGAAAGCATCATGGTCTGGGGAGTTGCCCAGGCCTAATGTTATTCTGGGTTTCTAGCAGAACATGAGTCCCGGGCTGCTGGATTACATCCCATGAATGAATGGTATCCTAACTTTCTTTAGATGTTCCTTGGGGACAACACTATTCATGAGCTTCTAAAGGCGGGAAAAGTTTTTCTTAATGCCCTTAGGTGTATGCTCAATTAGTGTAATACGTGCTTAAGGTTCTTGTACACATGGGCATGCCTTGCTTTTGCCCGGTGTGTTTGTTTACATGGGCCTACGTTGCTTTTGCCCGGTGAATTTGTTTACCGTGGCCTACGTTGCTTTTTCCCCGTGTTCTTGTGTATTTGAGCATATGTTATGCCCTGGATTCATTACTCGGGCAAGAGCATGCAATGGTTATTGTTTATAAAGGGAAAAGCTTCATGTGAGACCAGGTGAGACGTTACGGTAAAGTCATGGTAGAGGTTTTGGGAAAGGTCGGGCAAAGCATCATGGGCGAGGCCATGTGAGGCTTTATAATAAGGCCCTATGATATAACACCAGGTGAAATGATTAACCTTTTATCAAAATGATTAGGTGTTATAAGATGTCAACCATGTTTTACAATACTTATTGGCGGGTTGGCTTTTTGTTGCCGTTTATTTGAGTACTTCTTATGTATAGATTCTCTATGTTACAGTCCGTCTATTTTGGACTATATTGTGTTTATGTGCGCTATATTACGTGAGTAGGTCATGGCCGGATCCCACGGAGCAATATTGTATTAGGTGCTCACCCTTTACATGAGTAGGACAAGACCGGATCTCATGGAGCATTTTTGTGAGGTGCTCACCCTTAACTAATATGACATTGTAAGATGTGTATTCTTGCATTGATCATGCATAAATAGGTGGTTCACCTGTATCGTAAATTTCACATTCGTGTCTTGACGTTTCGTTCTAGTTTATGATATAAATGACATTGGAACCAAGACTAATGATATGGGATGTAGTCGCGTCCGACATATATGAATCCCGATTAGTAGCCCCTAAGTAAGGCGGTTTAGGCATCAACTTGAAGTTATGTCCCCTCAAGGAAAAAGAAATTTGTTTTTTGGCAAAGCAAAGTGACTGAGCCTCGGTCGGGCAAGGTGTTTTGGTCATTTGAATGTGACTTTTCCTTGCCGGGCCTCATCACCAAGCAAGGCTAAAGCTTGACTTGACTTGGGCTCTAACCAGTCACTATGGTCTAGTAGTAATGAGATTTAGTCCTTCATCAAGAAGGTGATTTTAGCTCTGTTGATGCTTGACCTGGGATCTTAGCCAGGAAAAGTGATACGATTTGAACTCTTTATGAATAAGATTGATAACTTCTGCCATAGAAGATGAGATGTGCTCCATGACTTTAGCTAGGTAGGACTACATGAGATCTAGCCATGCTATATGGTGTGAGGACTTTGCTCAGCGAATATGTTATGTAACTCTATTATGGTCACGCACAGTGATTTGGTGTTTCCAAAGCAATCTTGAGCTTTTTCAAGAAGAGAGAGCTTGATTCAAGATTCTGCCTGGGCAATATGATGTGAATATGAGTTTTGTCAAAGTATATTGATTTGACCTCATAATATCATTGGATGATTCTACTTGCTACTATTGTCAGATATCTTTTTGGAAAGGACCCTGACTTTTTAGTTAAACATGTACTTTAGAGTTTTTGACAAGCGAAATTGAGGTCTTGCGCATGCCTTGTGAGTTATCTGTGCATTGGCACGTAAATTGATCTGACATAATGACTTAAGTTGTGGTCGGGTTAGGTAGCCCGGGCTCTCGATGATGATAGCTTAATTAAATGTAGGTGATTGGGAAACAAAACGGCCATGGTTTAGTTAGGAAAGGTGGCAAAAGTTCCGGCCAACGAGATTACTAAAAGGTTACTCTATGGTCATTAAGCATATTGTGAGCCGTGAAGACCTATCTTAGTAATGAAGGCATGATGAGTTCTTGAACAACGTTTAAAAAATATTTGATTCGGACTTAGCCCGAGCACGTGATAAAGTGATCTTGCTTGGGACTTTTCTGGGCAAAGTAATCTTTGTTTGGATTCTAGCCATAACAGTTGACTCACTGTGAAGTTATAGCGAGGGAAAAAGTGGTCTGCCCTAGCTTGAGTTTCAGGCAGGATTACCTTGGTCCCGGGCAATAACTATGCAATGTAGCTTGGGCTCTGGGCATTAGCGTGCTAAGTGGTTTTTGTTGGACTTTTACACCCATGGAGATTTAATAATAACTTTACATGAGGCATGCTAAGGCAAGATAATTTGATTCAATACCTACCCCAGGAAATGTATGGTAAGTTCAGGCTTGGGCTGGGCAAGCTTGTAGATCCCGGGCCCCAGCCACGACTTCAACAATGGAAATGTGACTTGTGCCTGGAATACCTAGGCAACTTGTATGTGGCTGACCCATGTAACATGGCCAGAAAGATCTCAATGGTTAAAGCCAGTTGAATGCGTCTTGGTAAGAAGATGTATCTTGACTCGGGGTAAAAAGTATCCCCTCCCTAGTATGCGTCAGACATGAAAAGTAACTTTATGCAAATACTGACAACTTAAAACAATGACATGCAAAATGTATGTTGTAGCTGCAGGTTTAATCTTGAGGTAGAAACCAAACCCAAATATTTCATGAATGTAGTACAATAACACTTTTCTCACACAGAAGCTAGCTGGATGACTTGCTTAAAATGTTTAAAAGTACTTATGCTTTTTTTATGTTAAATTTGCAAGTGACCTTTGTCTTTTTGCACGACAAATTAGCGTTATAGCCTTTTTTATTTTTTAAGTATGACAATTAAGATTGTGCTTCCACAGAGTTGCGTTAGAACAATAAAAAGAAACATTGTTTTGTGCAAGTAATAATATCTTGGTAAAGACAAAATGTATAGGTGTAAACCGTACATTGGTCGTTGTAGGTTAGAACATGGTAGAACTAAAAATATCAAGGTACTGTATCTTCCGATTGAAGATTTTATTGTAATTTTAAATATTAAAATGAGTGGCTTAAAGTAAAAGCAATGTGTTGTAATTAAAATAATATGGGCTTTTCTTCCTTAATCAAGTATCATTTAAAGGTGATAATCACCGCTCTTGAAAACGAAACCGGGCTATGTTCTTTGTTAAACATATATATATATATATATATATATATATATATATATATTTTATTTACCAAAATTGGAAATAAAAAGTTTATGTTGTAGCACGTAGATTATAGATAAACCAATTCTTTTTATTTATATTAGGGTCATGAGGGGTAAATTACCTCAAGCCGTGGAAAAAATGATCTTGCCCAAGCAAAGGTACCTTGGACTAAGCAAGAATAAGTTTGTTTAAACAAAACTAGCTCGGGCGAGTAAAAAGTTTTCTTTTTTTTTTTTTTTTTTGTGGTAATGACACTTTTGCCCCGGGAATATAATCTCAAGCCGTGGAAGAAATGAGTTTGCCCGGGCAAACGTACCTTGGGCTAACCAACAATAATTTAGTCTGAGCAAATAGCCCGGGTGAGTAAGAAAAGTTTTCCCGAGCAGAAAAAGCTCTAGCCCCAGGAAGTAGCACTTGTCCCAAGGCAAAAATATTTATCTTTTTTTTATTATTATTACTTTTTTGTCATAACTTGTGAGCTTTATCCTGGTAAAAGTTACCAATAAAATAAGAATGTACAGAAGTGTCAGTGAACCTACCAAAACCCCTTTTATCAGAAAAAGGTAAAGTCAAAACCTAGTCTGGGGTTTGACAGCAATGTTAAAGCTGTACAACTGAAAAATGTCAGCTTATAAACATAAAAAAGGTAATAGTTTCAAGAACCAAGGTCATTTGAGGATACCAAGAAAAATCAGTGGCATAGATATATACGTATGAGTATTTTTTGACAAATAATAATAATAAAGTGAAAAATATTTTTGTGGATCTTGATTCAACACAGAAAATTAAAGAAAATAAAAATAATTATAAATTGAAAACTAGTAATAGTTAAGAAATGGGTCTGGGTATTCCTCATAGTATACGAACAACATATATCTCATCGCTTTTTGTCTAAAGCACAGGGCGCGAGGCACTCATGTAGGTTGAGATTCTCGGCCCCACGGTGGGCGCCACTTGTTGAAACAACGAGTTCCCGTGACGAGATTAGTTTTCGGGTCCGCTAATCCGTCGAGCGTCCCCGATCCGTTCCCGGGCTTAGGACCTGGCTGCATCCACAAAGAAGATCTACGTTAGAGGGCCCGGGGGGGTTAGCCCCGAGGGCACTCCGACGCTCAAGTAAGTAATTTATTCATATGTATATAAACAAAATGAGCAGTAGCGGAATATAAATATATAAAGCATAATAACTTAATTATAAAGTGTATATTAGCCTGGGCATGACCAGGCTGAGTAAGATTAAATGATCTGGAGAGGACCAGACTTTGTAAACATAATATGCTGGAAGAACCAGACTTGAAATAAACGTGATGCTGGTAGAACCAGACTTGAATAAGTTTCGGCTCCTTCGGCAGAGATTGCTTCATGAGGAGACGCATCCTATCTCCCATGGAAAAGGAGAAGTCGGATGCGTTATAGTGTTGCCAGAGTTATAATACTTGGCTAGGAGATCATATCCCATAGATGATGTGTTGTGAACTAATGTTCATCAGTGTGAATATAGTAAGTGATATTGAGAAAGAGAAGTGATGAGTTATGTCTGAGATCCCTCTAACTTGTGATGTATGTAGGGTATTTATAGGGAGAAATGATCTTGGTGATAGTGATGGCTTTTCCCAGTTTGTGCAGCTAGCTTTCTTGGTCTCTGATACTTTTCTTGATAATAGTATTTATTTTCTTATAGATGTAATAAAGTAGCCGTTGTAAAGAGCTGTGGGCCCGGGATGCATTTATGTCTTTGTCTTATTTACTGGAGTTTTTAGCTGTTTCTGTGATGTGCCCGGCATGTGGTCCGGGCTCCTCACTTGGGCATGCATCTATAATGTCCGGGCCTTTGGCTGGGCATGTGCTTTTTATTCGCCAGGGCGTTCATTATGCCCGAGCCTTTAGGCTGGGCATGTGTTTACTTCTCTGTCAGGGCGTTCATTGTGCCCGAGCCTTTAGGCTGGGCATGTGTCTACTTTTCTGTCATGGCGTTCATTGTGCCCGGGCCTTTGGGTTGGGCTTCTTTCTATTGGGCTTTGGACTTGATTAGCTGTTTAGGCCCAATGATTGTTTGGTTCTAGATACTTAAGCTACTTCTGTCATTAGTAATGTAATTAGGAATATACTTACGTCATCAGTCTTATACCTCCGACTGAAGCCGAAGCCAAATCTGTGTGGGATAGATCTTATGCATACATGTCTGCCATTATAACTGCTAGTCTCTCCTCTTCTCTAGTTCATATTGCTCGAGGTTCCACATCTTCCGCAGATCTCTGGAAACGGATTGATGTGTTGTTTCAACAACAAGTACTTGCTAATCAAAATCTGTTTAGAACATAGTTCCACTCGTTGAAACAAGATGCGTGATCTATTAGTGATTTTTGTGATGAGGCTAAAAATCTCTTTAATTCTCTTCAAGCCATAGGAGTTTCCATTACAGAGGATAGCTTGGTTCTTGAGATCTTGAACGGCCTACATCCAGATTTTCAGATGTTTGTTACGTCTATTGAAAATACAGATCCTAAACTGGATTTTTCTCAACTTAATTCGAGCAAAACTTATGATTCATCGTCTATCCCTATCTCTGCTATGGCTGCTATGAACATCCGTCAATCTTCTACCATCAATCAACCACCACATGTTTCTTTGACGAATACAGTTGTGTGCCAAATATGTGATAAACCTGGTCATAAGGCTTCTGTGTGTAATCACCGTAACTCTCATCATAACTCAATTTAGAGTTTTAGTGGTGGTAGATTTGGTAATGGCGGTCGATGGAGGTCTAATCGTGGTTCAGGTTTCCGTGGTGGTCGTCATTCTTGTGGCATCTGCCCCAAACCCGAATCCGGATGCCCGACTCGAACCTGAAGTTGCGTATCTCTTATCTTGTAATCGTATTTATTTCCCTAAAATTTATCGTTCTTTATTATTATTATGAATAAATATATCGGATTGTACGTTATTTCCGTATTAATTAATCGATCATAATCATGTCGTGAAGTAACTACAAGTACCAAATAATTACGATATATAAAAATATATATATATATATATATATATAGTGTAAAAAGTAATCTTATAAAAATTGGTATAAGAAAATGTTTCAAAGTCTCGAAATAGCCTCTTAACGTCACAAACGAGCTAAAGATACAAAAACGTCACTTATATAGGCATTACGTTTCAACGTATTTAAGTTAGTTAGTTAATATAATTTTAAAACTAACTTTTGGTAAAAACTATAACTTTTGAAACTTGAATTAAAAATTAATTAATCAAAAAGTAAACAAATAAAAACCACAGGAGTCATTCTGTAAATATGTTATAAACCCAACCCTTGACCCACTTTCCCCCGTACTTCCGGCGGTGACGTCGGCAGTCTTTTTCTGGCCAGCTCCTGTTCTGACGAGACCCCTTTTTACGCGATTTAACAAATTCAAATCAGCCGAAACCTTCCAAATTTATTTTCTTACCAAGTTTCGAAACAGTTAATGCCCAAAACACGTGTTTTACAGCAGTTTTATCGCGAATTGATTTTGTAATCAAAATGAAATTTACCATTTTCGTTTTTAGAACCGTAATAAACGATTAAACCTTTCCAAATCCTTCCTATCCACTTGACTTACGCATACCAATCACCAAAAACTACTCCTTGTCTCTGCAATTCATTAATCGATCGACCAAAAAATATAATTCCGGCAACCTAGTGTTCATCATCTTCAGAGCATCAATTCATGTAGTATATATACTCGTTTGAATCCTCCTGATCATCTACAACTCCCTAATCCATTAATTTCTTCTCATTCAGTTCCAGATTCATCAAATCCTTCAAGATCAGTCGAGTTCTATTCCGTTCTGAATCGGTATCAAATCGTTGTGACACCCCGCCCGGCGGCGGAAACACCGGGCTGTCATTGGGATTGGATATCAATAGTACAAAGCACATGGCACACTAAAAGTATATTTTAATATCATTAACGCAATAATTTTTGTGACATAAATGAGGAATAAATAGTCATAAATTCAAAAATAAAGACCGGCAATCAAAGTAATTTATTGTTATAAAACGCTCATACACCACCTGAAATATGTAAAAATAAAGTTAGCTAATTAAAGCTAGTGAGTAAACCAGAATTGATATATAGTAATAAAGAAATCTGAGATCATCATAATATGTTGCGCAATCTTACATGCATAGCTATTTCATATCATTCTCGACCAGGACACCTTGAACACACATTGAACACCATCATTGTATAGCAACTTGTAATCATTTGTCATGAGGAACCAACTCATGTTATTAATTAAAGATAACATTTTAGCAACCGTCACGTAACCGTCTCGATATAAGTTATCAATAATTATTTAAGCATCTAAGGGACGTAGCAACATAGCATAGCAACTTGTATCATCGTATAGCAACTTGTAACATAGTAACTTGTAACATTGAAATTGAATGGCCGGGTTTAAATCACCTGTTTTGAAATAAATGCAGGTGGGTTTGTCAAACCATTAGCGCTAATATTGTACGGGTGGGATTACTAAGTAACCATACTACTTTAAACTACCACATAAGGATTGCATCTTGCTGCAGACAAGACTAACACATTTAATGATCTCATTTGAAAATAGAAACAAAGAAACGAAAACCGAAAACATTGAAAAGTAATTGAACATATTTCAGCCCCAAAATGTAAAAGTAAAAAGGGGAGTGAATTTACTCACCTTGAAATGCAATAGATAACCGAATTAGAAACGCAGTTATAACGAACCGAGGGTTGCCCAAATATTAGTATCACCTAATTAATTAGGAAAAACCCTAACTTAGAAACGAAACAATAATATAGTAACAAGAATCAAAATCAGAAAATCTAGGGTTTCGGATTTGAGATTTTTAGGGTTTTAAAATACAAATTGGAAATTGGGGTTTTAAATTACAAATTAGAAATTAAGGTTTTAAAATACGGCTTGGAATATTAGGGTTTTAAATTACGAATTTGGGATTTCGGTACGAAACGTAATAGTATTTCCGTAATTGAAAATATATATTTTATATGAACCATTTTTAGTTTTCTATTAAAATATTTGTACAATTTCAAAATATATATAAACATGTAATTTTGTTATTGTTATTACTATATATTTGAATTTATAAGTTTTAACACTTAAATGTATTTAACAAAGAGGATATTAATTGGTTTATTTGTAATCATAATTTTTATTGTTAAAAATATGTAAAACAATTTATAAAAAATAAAAAGAAACAGAAAAGAGGGCCATGGGACTCGAACCGATGGCCATTTCACAAATAAGAACCCATGGCCATTTCACAAATAACAACGCAAGTCTACCACCAGACCAAAGCCTCTTTTTGTGTTTAAACCAGATTATTAATTCTTTTATCCATTAGTAACAACCAACACCCATTTCATATTCAAACCCTAGATCAAGAAACCATTCAATTCGTTCAAACCTGTTAATCCAATCCTAAACAAACATAGGGCTTTTACTCCCCATGATCTCACGATCATTTTGATATATAAAACTTACTTGGATTGGGAAGAAAAGAGACGAGGAACAATGATGAACAGAGGCGACTTTTATGGTGATTTTTGTTAATCTGGAATTAAGATGAGATGAAATTGAAGTGTTAGGAAGTTGTAGCAGATCAGAAGGATTAAAACGAATGAAAATACAACCTGTAACGATGCTCGGAAGGTCGAACACGACTAAGTCACCGGAAAATATTTTGTTCGATTGCTTTCGTATCAAGCAGAGAAGATGGAGTGTTTATGGTGATTGGTATGTGTTATTTGAGTGTCGAAGATGATTATGGTATAATTTAATCGTTGATTATGAGTCTATTTACGGGAATGTGAAATTGAATGAAATCACGAATTCAAATCGGATTATTTACGCTATAATCACGCGTGATTGAGGGCTCGTCGGAGTCGGTTTTGGCCGGAAAAGCCTTGCCGGCGTGCGGCCGGAAACACGGGGGGAAATAATGCGGAGGGGGGGGTGGATTTGGATTTTGATTATTTACAAATCTGGTCCTTGCAGTTTTATGTTAGTATTAAAATGTGTTATGACTTTATTGTATGTTTAATAATTGACACTTTTGACACAAAACTTTAACTTAACCAACTAACTTAACCAAGTTATCTTGTAACGTTTGTATAAAAGGCGCTTTTATGTTTTTACTTCGTTCTTGACGTTAAATGATTATTTCTTGACTCGGGAGTGTTTATCATTAATAATATTAATAAAATGTATTTATAAAATACAATTTATATACTTTTGAGATTTATGCAATATAAATAATAATTATTATTACACTTAGGAATTTATTTGTAGTCGTTGGATAAACATTTGGTCGATAAGCATTAAAGACGGGAGTTAACGTAGTAGCGTCCATTGATACTTATTTATATATATTTAATATCGATGCGTTACATTTAACGTAACTAAATACGAATACATTAAAGTATAAACAACTTCGGGTTCGGGTCGGGCGTCCGGATTCGGTTTCGGCGCAGATAATCATCATCAACAAGTGAGTTTCTTATACCAAAATGATCGAAATTTCATGGGGATTAAAAGCCCTATAATCGATTTGTATTAGATTAACAGAATCATGACCAATTGGGGATTGTTGTTTCTAGGGCTTGTATTGAAAATGATGATGGTTGGTTGTGAAAGAATAAAATAATTAAAAATGGAAACAAATACCAAAAAACTTCCTTGGTTCAGTGGTAAGTCACGCGACTGTGGTTGTTTTGATCCCGGGTTCGAGTCTCATTCCCAACTTTTTATTAAAACTCATTTTTTTAGCTATTCTAAACATTAAATCTATATTTTATAATAACCTTTGAACTTAAATATATATTAAATGATTAAATTCATGTAGGTTTTATATATGCAAATAATAATATTTCAAGATTTCGAATATTATTTAAAGAAAATTTCCAAAGTGGATTCGTATAAAATATATATTCAAATACGAAAGTACAATAACGTTTCGTATAAATTCACAAATTTTATTTCAAAACCCTAATTCCCAATTGTTAATTTGAAACCCTAATTTCCAATTTATAATCCAAAACCCTAAATCCCAAATCCGAAACCCTAAATCTCGGATCTGTGATTTTCGTTACTATTGTTTCGTTTCTAAGTTAGGATTTTTTCCAATTAATTAGGTGGTACCAATATTTGGGAGACTCTCGGTTCGTTATAGCGACGTTTCCTTTTCTGTTATCTTTGCATTTGAAGGTGAGTAAATTCACTCCCCTTTTTACTTTTACATTTTGGGGCTGAAATATGTTCAATTACTATTCAATGTTTTCGGTTTTCGTTTATTTGTTCCTATTTTCAAAGGAGATCATTAAATGTGTTAGTCTTGTCTGCAGCAAGATGCAATCCTTATGTGGTAGTTTAAAATAGTATTGTTACTTAGTAATCCCACCGGTACAATGTTAGCGCTAATGGTTTGACAAACCCACCTGCATGTATTTCAAAACAGGTGATTTAAACCCAACCATTCAATTTCAATGTTTCTAGTTATTGTTCAATGTTACAAGTTGCTATACGATGATACTAGCTGCTATGCTATGTTGCTACATCCCTTAAATGCTTAAACAATTATTGATAACTTATGTCAAGACGGTAATAACATGAGTTGGTTCCTCATGACAAATGATTACAAGTTTCTATATAATGATGGTGTTCAATGTGTGTTCAAGGTGTCATGGTCGAGAATGATATGAAATAGCTATGCATGTAAGATTGCGCAACATATTTTGATGATCTCGGTTTTCTATATTATAATGTATCAATTTGTGGTTTACTCACTAGCTTTAATTAGCTAACTTTATTTTTACATATTTCAGGTGGTGTTTGAGCGTTTTATACCTTCAAGACATAGGATGCCTATCGGACTTAGATTAATTAAACAAACTATTACTTTGATTGCCGGTTTTTATTTCTGAATTTATGACTTTTTATTCCTCATTTGTGTCATGACAATTTATTGCTTTAATGATATTAAAATATGCTTTTAGTGTGCCATGTGCTTTGTACTATTGATATCCAATTCACTTGACGCGCACGGTGTTTCCGCCGCCGGGCGGGGTGTCACAATTCTGTTGGTCGTGGTGGAGGCTAGAAGCATTATTCGGCTAATATGGCTGATTCCAGTGGATCTAGGGTTCAGAGTGGGGGTCAATTTGGGAATAGTGATGGTGAAACTACTGGTTATGATGATCGTGTATTTGGTGGATTCAATGGATCAAGTTATAATGCATCAAATTCGGACCCTAGAATGGGTTCTATACCCGTTTCTGCTCAACCTGGTATTCTAGGCCCTGGCCCATCAATGTCACCTTTTACTTTTCAGCCTAATGGGCCTGGTGGATCGTCTGTTTTTACTCTTGGATACCGGATTCTATATGATTGTTGATCCATCTCTTGTTTTTGGCTCTATGCCTTATACTGGTTCTGAGCGAGTTGTTGTCGGCAATGATACATCTCTGACTATTTCTCATATCGGTTTTCTTATCTTCACCTATCTAACTGTACACTTTTACTTAGACATGCTGATAAAGCATAAATTATTCATAAATCCCTAGTTGTATTTGTTTACATTTTTAGTTGTTTCGGTACGGTTTTATAGCAATTTTGATACAACTTATGTTTTTGTGTTTCGTAGGTCCCATGTTGATAAAGAAACGGATAGATCATGAAAAATCGAATCCGTAGGCGAAAACGGGGTGCGAAACGGAGTTACGAGCGAGCCAGTACGCGAAAACAAAGAAAGTTTGGGCTTTTCTTGGCCCGGTTCGCTATATAAACACTCCTTATGAAACCCTAGCCTCCAAGAAACCTTTGGGTACAAATGGGAGACGAAAAATAGCAGTTTGGAGGTGTTTTTGGAGGCTACGAAGACGAAACAACGTGTCGGAAGCTCGTGGGATTGAAGATTGCATTTTGGATCACTCGTTACTTCGTTCTTTCGTTTTTATTTCCTTTAATCATGTTCACTACTTTTGAATTTGTGTTTATTAGTATGATTATGATTGGCTAAACTCTCCACGTATTCTTAGTGATTGTCTATGTCACGTAATAGGATCCGCTTTAGTCATTAACTTGCGTTGTGATTAATTGTGGTTGATTTGCAATAAAACCATAGGTTTAATAATACTAGTTAAATCGGTAATAACGTGTAGCTAACCTAGATATCCATGAGGTGATAGGTTATTAACAAGTCTTGGTTGATTAATTTGCTAGGTTTAGGTTTTTGTGAAAATTCCGGCTTAGTATTAATTATTAACTTTGTTTGTTAAATCGAATGATTGGGTTCAAATGGCTTTAAGGATTATATCATGAGATAGGTCTTTAGCGTGGGTCAATTAAGTGTAATCTAATTAGGTAACTGTGAGGAAACTTAATCCCATAACCGGTGTGCTAATAACTTAATAGTTACCCTTTAGGTTTCTTCTCGAAAAGGGTCGAGGGTCTTAATTAGGGAAGCTTTACAGTGAATAGGTTTAGATCCCGATTCCATAACCATTAATCAAACGTGAGCGATAATTGAAGTTAAGGATGATTCTAGCCTAGGTGGTTCGTCTTCATTCATCTATTTTAAATCCGTCTTTTAATTCGTTAGTTTCTATTTTTAGAAAGTTGCCATTTTTAGTAAGTTACTATTTTTAGTAATAACCCCCCTTTTCAAATACTCTTTCATTTCAGGTTCGCGTCTTGTCAGTTGAGTCTTAGTTAGTTAATTAGCGTAATATATAGAGTCTGTGGGTCGACACCCAACTTACGTTTCACTATATTACATCTGACCGGTCCACTGCCGGTTGTGTGTGATTTAGTAGTTCGTCTAGGTTTTATAAATATTAAAACTATGTGTTTTTAGGTATTTATTTTATATATATATATATATTGCACGCATCACATGCACTTGTGGTTCCTGCCTTAGCCAAGATTAATCTTTCGTCTATCACTCAACTTTTTCTTGATCATCCCATTACTATTGTTTTTTCACGTTTTGGGTTATTTGTTCAGACCCTCACTGGACAGCTCCTCCACCACACGCGTGGTAGTCCGCATCAGCTATACTCATTGACGGCTGTTGATTCTGTTCCTCAGGAGACGTGGCATTCTAGGTTGGGTCATCCTCCGTGTTATCTAGACTTTCATCATTTTTACCTTTTACAAATAAATCTATGTATTCACATTCTTCTGCTTGTAGTACCTCGAAATCGACACATTTACCTTTTGATCTGTTGTTTCTCATTCTACTATACCTTTGCATGTTATTCATTGTGATATTTGGGGACCTCTTCTGTTATATCTCATTCTGGTTTCAGATACTTTATCACATTTATTGATGATTTTAGAAGATCTACATGGATTTATCCGTTGACGCATCGTTCTCAGGTGGTTGCTTCCTTTCGGCATCTCAAATCACTTGTTGAGAACCTTTTCTCATGCACCATCAAGTACCTTCAGTGTGATGGTGCTCCTGAGCTCACTCGTGGACAGATGGCTCATTATCCTTCTTCTTCTCGTACTTATACTTCTCGTCATATTCGTTTTCATAAGACAATCTTTGATATTCCTGGGTCTTCTTCTGTTGCTCCGCCTCCTCCTAGTACTTCCTCTGATTCATTTTTTGTTCCACCTCCTACTCCTTTTTCTCCTTCCAATCCTCCTTCACCTCCCTCTCCATCCACACCTTCCTCTCCTCCTACACCTCCCTCTCATTCTTTACAAACTTCTATTTGCAAACTTCAATATACGTACGTTACAAAATAAGCCAAGGATCGTATTAAACTTCACACAAGTCACTTGCGCTTTTAAAAGACTCAGACGGCCGATATGCACCGTTCATGGGACTTTTACAATCTACTATCTACAAATCTACAATCATATGCTGTGTTGAATTGGGTCACTATTCGATGATGGTGAATTGGTTGAGTGAACTAACTTTTTTTTTTACCATTGGCTTGACTTTTTTGGATGAGGTTTATAAGTTGAATTTAAATATTAAAACAAAATTAAAAATACGTTGGATATACTGATGTGTACCACTTGGGATTTAGATAATTTAGAAAGGAGATTTAAGATAACTAGGAGAATTATAGAGAGAAACTTGAATCAATTTTCATATTTTTCATTCATATCTTTAACAACTAACATACTTGGCTATTTATAGCATTACAAGAAAAACAAATAACTACCCACTAATCTACCCATTACCCACTAATACTAATTTCAAGGAAAGTAAAGAATGCATGAATATAAACATGAAATGTGCAGGTAGTGGAAACATGGGATTGGACTTGACAGATAACATATACCGAAGAAGAGAATCAACACATGTCTAAACATATACCAAATCAAACATTCATGCACACTTCATTAGTGAAAAAAACTTATAATATAGATTCTGCTTCTAAAACAAAAAAAATTAAAAATATTATATAAACATAAAATATTGGAATGGTTTGAAATCCTTGCCTCATTCTCATTCAATCACCAACATATATAGATACATTAAGTTTGATATTGACTCATACTACCCCTATACTTTTATGACATCACAATATAAATACAAAGTATATACTATCATCTAATATACCCCCTCAGTCTAAGGAGGAGGGTCTCGAATGCTTAGACTGGATCTGAAATCATTGAATAAAATTCTGGGTAGGCCTTTGGTGAAGATATCAGCAAGTTGGTACCGGGATGGAACATGTAAGACTCGAACGTGGCCTCGTTTAACGTGCTCTCGAACAAAATGTATGTCGATCTCGATGTGCTTTGTTCTTTGATGTTGAATAGGATTGCCGGTCATGTAGATTGCACTTACATTATCACAATAAACGATGGAAGCATGCATGGGTGGACAAAATAATTCTAGTAACAAATTTCGTAGCCAACATATTACAGCCACGACATTAGCGACTCCCCGGTACTCGGCTTCAGCACTGGAACGAGATAAGGTCGTTTGACGTTTAGAGGACCATGATAAAAGATTATCACCCAAGAAAACACAATATCCAGAAGTAGAACGGCGGGTGTCAGGACACCCGGCCCAATCTGCATCAGTGTATGCAACCAGAGAAGCAAGAGAACTGCGCTTCAGAAATAATCCCATAGAAATTGTACCTTTGACATACCGGAGAATACGTTTTAGAGCATCAAAGTGTGATTGTCTCGGGGCATGCATGTGCATGCAAACCTGTTGTACCGCATAAGAAATATCTGGACGTGTAAATGTTAAGTATTGTAACGCCCCGGCAAGACTACGGTAGGTTGTCGGATCGTGAAACAAATCCCCATCATGAGCACTAAGTTTTCCTGCAGTGTCTACCGGTGTTTGAACCGGATTACAGGCTGACATCTTTGCACGTGACAGAATATCTAGAGCATATTGGTGTTGTGATAGAAACATACCATTTGAAGAGCGCTTGACCGATATGCCCAAAAAATAGCTTAATGGCCCGAGATCTTTCATGGCAAATTCTGAAGAAAGACGAGACATTAAATACTGCTTGAGAGCTCTGGATGAAGTTGTTAGAATGATATCATCTACGTAAAGTAATAGATAAGCTGTATCCGGACCCTTTCTGTAGATAAAAAGAGAATGATCACTGGTACTATGTCGAAACCCCAGAGTTGTCACAAAATCAGTAAATCGTTGGTACCACGCTCGAGGGGCTTGTTTTAGCCCATATAATGATTTCTTCAGTCGACACACATGATTAGGAAAAGAGGAGTGTCTAAACCCTGGAGGTTGATGCATGAATACAGTTTCTGAAAGGTGTCCATGAAGAAAAGCATTCTTCACATCAAGTTGGCTAACTTCCCAATTACGCGCCAGAACAATGCTGAGAACCGTTCGAATGGTGGCCGGTTTAACAACCGGACTAAATGTCTCGTCACAATCTATCCCAACCTGTTGAGACCTGCCATCACAAACCAAACGCGCCTTATGACGCTCAAGAGTACCGTCAGATTTAAACTTATGCTTATAAATCCACATGCACCGAATAATATTCATGTCTGGGCGACGAGGGACTAACTCCCACGTCTTATTATCAATAAGAGCATTAAATTCATCCGTCATGGCATGCTTCCAAATTGGGTTGGTTAAGGCGGTAAATGGGTTTTTGGGTAATGGTTCGGGTTGAGATTGAGTATTTGTTTGGGTATGTAGATTAAATATTTGTTTGGGTTTGGTGATGCCAGCCATGCGACGAGTGGTCATGGTTCGTTGTGGAGGTTGGGGGTTGGTTTTCGTGGATTGGGACGGTGGTGATTGAGATGCGATAGGTTGAGAGGGTGGTGGTGGATTTGTTTGAGAGGTAGTGGTGTGTGGCGTAGAGGATGGGATAGGGGTAGGGGCTGTTGTTAGAATAGGAGGATTTGTGGTAGGTGAACTATGTAAAGTTGACAAATTTGGATGTGATGTGAAGGATTTGTCAGATGCAACATGGGACTAGAGAGATGGGTGGATGTCACTAGTAGAATGAAGAAAATCATATGGAGGAGGAGTGGGAGATATTGGAATGGTTTGAAATCCTTGCCTCATTCTCATTCAATCACCAACATATATAGATACATTAAGTTTGATATTGACTCATACTACCCCTATACTTTTATGACATCACAATATAAATACAAAGTATATACTATCATCTAATATAAAATAAGCTGCAACCATAGATCAAATGTCGGGTTTTATATTCTCTGTTGTATATGCTATTCTCCATAAGCCTCCATTGACTCAATAAAAATAAAAGGTGATCATTGTGCAAAACCTAACTTATCAATAATTTAAAGAATTTGCATGGTGAAATAGAACCAGGTGATGAATCGACCGATGTACTTTAGCAACGATTGATGAACCAAATCGATTAAACCATGAAATTGTACATATATAGTGGAATTCGAATCCATTTGAATCACCGCAGCTGCTGGCAGTGTCCACTTCCGTTGTCTTCATCTTCATTGTCATCGTCATCTGCGTCTACCTTTGATTTACCCTTCTACATGAAAAAAATGGGTCGGGTGGTTAGATCCACATGAAAAAAATTAAGCGATTAAAAAAATGTAAGAGTGGCTTCATTGGATGTCATGTGACATTCAAAACCCTCTCTATATAAAGGAATGAAATGGACCACCGGGCCACCAGGGGAGAAACTATTACATAACCATAAAATTGGGCCAAATACATGTCGGTAAGAAGATACATTTCAGATTTTGTCATCTCATTTCAGATTTTGAGATGTGGACTTGTGGCCCTAATTAAGCGTAGACTTGCAAGTCTTCAACCGATGCACAAGGTACTTTATTATAGGGCCCAAAATTATTGTAGTTATGGCGTGATGGAACCGATGGACAACAAAGTTTTATAAAAATTTCATTTACACAGTAAAATGTTAGAAATACGTCTATTATTATATATCTACATTTACAAACTAGGTTAACAGGATTTTACAATTGCATGTGCATAGGATACTTTTTCTATTGCTGCATTTACAAGTTAACTATCACATGGTACTCTTTCTATTGTTAAGAGCACATGTGATTCTCCTGTGTTACCAGCTAACCACACATTACTCTCTCACATTTACACACAAGCCACACGTGTCTACATGGTAGACAAGATAAGGATTAAAATTTTAAATCATACTTCTGCCTTGCATTTTATTTCCATCATCATCATCATCATCCCCCACTTTCCCTATCTTCTCTTTCTTTGAAGCAAGCAACAATTGAACACCCAAACGGCAAAAACCCCATAAATCCGGGTGAAAGCTTCGTGGTCTATTTCTCCATACCTTGTGACGGCCCTTCCATCACGATTGCTAGCCGTCGTTGCTAGCGTTAGTTTTGGAACCCTTGACGGTTATAGTGTTGTGTGGTGGCAACGATGGTGTTGTTGGGTTTAATTTTGAAACCCTAGGTGGTTACTTGGTCATCATGTGGGTGGTTTCTTGGTGTCGATCTGAGGCATGCTTACATCGCCGTCATCGTTGTCGGCTGAACTTTCGAAACTTTAGGTAGCGCTGGCGGTGTGTTGTGCCAACATTGCTATAGTTGATTTTACAACTGTTGGCGATTGTGGTGTGTTGGCAATGATGGCGTTGTCGGGTTACTTTTGAAACCCCGGGCGTTTCTTGGTCTTGATCTATGGCATGCTTACATTGCCGCCCATCGTTGCCAGGTCTACTTTTGAAACCCTAGGTGGCGGTGGTGGTAGCGTAGTGTTGGCTGCAAAGTTGGTTTTCTGAGGTTTTTTAATTCTCTGTTATTTGATACCAAACCTTATTTGGGAGATTGAATTTGTTCTAATTAGCCAAAACTCCTATTTTGGGAGAATTTGGAGCCTGTTGGTTTCTTTTGCGTGAATACAAGATGGTTTTGGGTTGTGACGAGTTGCTATCTTTTACAGAAAAACACTATAGATGGCGTGGCTGGTGTGGATGGCGGGTTTAATCCTTGCAACTCACCTAGCAGCCAAGATAATTTGTGTCCTCTGAGCCTAAAAAAATTAGTATCACTATTTTATTTTTGGTTTTGATACTGTGTTTTTGGATTTTCATTAAGCTTTCACAATTTTAAAAACACTATGGTCCCGCCGGTCCCGCCGCAAGGCGCGGGTACCGTAACTAGTCTTTTACATATACTAACATTTTTTTAATAACATTACATCACTAGATCAAAATTTATTAATGTTTCATTTAGTATAAATAATAAAATTATATAGTTTTTATTTTTAACGATGCGTATATGTAGTATTACGATACTGCATTTTATTATATTTTTAAATGTCTATATCTTTTTCATACGTTATATATATTAAAAAATCAATAAAATCATGTTATGATTTTTTCGAAACTACATATATGTACTATATTGGTAGTTGAAGCAGTTTTAGAGGCGATCAAATGATTCAAAATCTAATAACTATTCTAAGTCTACATATGACCTAAAAGATCCAATAATGATTCAAAATCATTATTGCTATGGAAGTGGTTGCTTAGAAAGAGAATGCAAAAAAAATTAGGGCTTGTTGTTTGATAGGCAGGAAAAAACAAATGAAAGAAATACAATTTTCTAAAAACGACAAAAATACCTAGTCAGTTATGGGTGGGGTCTTGGTTCGGGCCATGGATCGGCTCATGGTTAGATACATGGGTCAATTCATGAATCAGGGCATGGATCGAGACATGGGTCATGCCATGGTTCGAGGAATGAGTCACGACATTGGTCGGTTTATGGTTCAGCTCATGGGCCGGGTCCTGAGTCGGTTCATGAACCGGATCATAAGTCGGTTCATGAATCGAGACTTGGGTTGGGTCTTCAATTGGAGCATGATTCGGGTCAAGATATGAGACACGAGTCAAGTCATGAGTCGAATCATGGTTTGGGTCATGGTTCAGAGCATGGGTCGAACCGTGAGTCGGTTCACGGGTTGGGTCATGGTTCGAACCGTGGGTCAGGACATGGTCGGTTCATGGGGTCTTTGGTCGGGTCAAGGTTTGGGGCATGTGACGTGAGGTCGTGGTCTCACTCAAATATAAACCAAATACTACTGAATAGTTAGCGGTAAGTGGGTAAAGGAGTTGGTGGAATATGTGTGTATCAAGTAGTTGCAAGTAACTTATAAACTAGAATAAAACAAAAGTAAATTCAGAGATTTGGATTGATTGATTGATTTAGAAAATTAACGTAAAGTAACAAATGAAACTTAAAAACTAAGTATTCAGTAATGAGAAGAATGTTCTCCCTTGGTCTTCGGATGTCAACAAATGATAATGTCAATTTCAATTGGGAAGAACTACATAGACATAATTCGTGAGTGTGTGTGAATGTGTGATAAAAGAGGACTAAGTACTTGGATCAAAACAACACAAGGCAATCACCCGATGATCAGTATCGTCTAAATTATCCAACTCAATCCCTACCACTAAATCAAGATTGCTTATGGCACCAAGAACATATGGTTGAAACTACAAAAGATAAACAAGATGACCCGTTACACACAACACAAATCACCATAACAACTAATCAAAAGATCAAATCGTTATCCCACAAATAGATAAACATTAACAATATCATAGTTGAAGATCCATACAACCAAGGGGAAACATAAAAGAACTAGCCATACATTGTTTTGCAAACCAAATAACTATTAGATATAAAATCCATGAGAATCAAGAAGGGATTACAATAGATTAGAGTAGCAAAACGTTGTTGTTTCTTCACCAAAAGCTCGTACAAATCGCCAGAAAAACGCCCCCAACTCCTCTCCTAATCATTAGATACTGAAAAGACCCCATTTTTCTGTTTTGTAACAGCAGTTACGAACTTCGTAACTGGGTTCACCGTAATCTACGGTGCCACCGTAGCCTACGGTGGGTGAGATTCCCTACGCCAAATCTATCCTGCAGTACGGTGCCATTTTTTCACTTCTGGGCACACCGTAGCTTACGGTGTTACCGTAGGCTACGGTGGACACTGAGCAAACTCGTTTTATTCTTTCACTCTTACTCTCGTTCACATCTGTCCAACGCCACGTTCAAGCTCTATTTTAGCCTCGAGTGTACCTGAGATAAAAGAAACCCTAGTTATCTAATTCAATACAATTACGTGATCACAATGTGGAATTTAGTCTCTTAATGGTCCATTTCATTTCACCTCTCATTCTCATACACCAAACACTACCTTAGTCTCTTAAATGTAAAGTCATTTTGGTCCATTCACACCGGCATAAAAGACTATTTGTGTAAATGTCTTCAAATAATACACTAAATAAACCACATTTAAAAAAACAACCACCCACGTCTCAAATCCCCCACCACCTTCGACAAATCTCTGGCCACATGCGGACCAACCTTGCTATCTCCGGCCACACTCCTTCTAAGCCAGTAACACCATCGACTTTTGTATCGTCGGAATTTGGAACCATGACCATTTTGTTCTCACAAAACCTCTGAAATAAAGATGATGAATATAAGACCTTTCAATTAAACCCATTTTTTCAGAAAACAAGAAATCAAACTATTGTGATGTTACCTTTAAAGTGAAGCAAAATCTCTTTCTTGGTGTCACATCTAACCTCTTTGTTACAAAGAACATTCCTTGTCCTCAATGGTAGCCCTGATTCCAAGTGGTTCATCTTTTCCAGAGATGATTTAACTATAGGCATTTGAATTATGATTCAAACTAAACCGGGTCTTTGCATGGGAACAAGTCAAGCACACGTTTTATTTAATATTTCATTCTAGAATAAAGTATTAGGGGCTGTTTGTTTCACCTTTTAATGAATGGTTCAGTTCAGTGCTTAATCATTCAGCATTCAGCGCGTTTGTTATATAAAAAGGAGTCTCTAAATAGTTCAGTTAAGTACTGAATGGTTAAAAGACAAAGAGAAGCTTAATGGAACATATATCAACTTTACCCACATCTAAAGAACTATCCCAACATTCCTCTCATTGATAAAACCTCTTAATGATTCAGACTTCTTAACCATTTAACACTTAACCATTTAAAAATTATCAAACATCCCCTTAAATGACTAGTTTGTTAAGTCAGTATTTTAGGAGAGTAGTTAGTCATTCTCGTTCTTCCTTTTACTATTCAAGTTAGCTTCTTCTTCATTTGTAAGTATGCAAAAAAGTATTTATTATACAAACATTCCCTGCAATCTTTACTATTCTCTTTCATTGCTCTATATTATTATTCTGAGTCCAACAGTGATGATGGATTTCCGGTAGTGGTGTGGTCCGACGAAGGTGGTTGTATAGCGATGAAAAGTGTGTGACGATGGTGGACCAAATAATCCCCGACTAATGTTTGCAAAACACCGCATAATTATTAAGTGATTTTAATAACTTAAAAAACAATCCCAATGGGCCAGAGCCGCCATATACTTAACATATAAAATTTATACAGATGGTGTCAAAGACCAAAATCGTTTAAAAATACAAACATTATGAGTTGATATGTCAAGAGATTCTTTTTGAAACAACATTGTTGAACAAACCAATTCTCATGGAAAAAAACCTAAATTACTCTTATTTAATACCCGTGTAGAAACACTGATTGAATAAAACAAATGATCCATTGAATGAAAATGAGATGTAACATTCTAAACTATTTTTTATAAAAATTAATACTATAAACTGTTGGGATTCAAAATCATTTGTCTATATTCAGTTATTCAATATTGAGTTGACTTTGCAACTAAAATATCTTTTATTCTAAAATGTAAAGAAATTGATTTTGCATTATTTCTAAATTTACTTTTTTAAATGCAAGAAATCTTGCTGTCAAATTTTTCCTGCTTAAAAAATATGTTTCTCTCTCAATTTTACCCTTAAAAACCTTGATTTATTATATTAGATTTAAGTAAAGTTAATTTATAATCGAATATGAATTATCTTTGTGATTGTGGTCAAGCATGTGTACATGAAAGTTTCCATCATAGCTCAATCCGCAAGTGAGAACTGAAACAGATGCAGATAGATCGCGTCATCAGATGCACCCTGGAGTTTGAAAGTGTTCACAGTGCGCGCGCGTCGCGACAAGTGAGCAGGTGCATCTTCATCATCCCGCCCGTGAAATTGATTGTTAGCAATGGCAGTCATGATGTATGACGGGGTCTGACACGAATTTGGATTCGTGATCGTTGGCGTTGCGATAGACGAACGGTTCCTAGTGAAGCCGTCGAACACCTGTTGATGGACAGTACTCGAAGACCTAGGACTGCTAGGTGGTGTGGTACGGTGTGAAATCGAAATTGATGGTACTTACCTTGACCTCCGCAGACGAGTCACCAATAGTCTCTAGTTTTGAATCAGCAACTTCAACTATATGCTTCAGTGGTCCGTGCGATCTCAAATGTGGCATAAAACTGCACAAAACCAACAAAGCAAAACCGAAAGAACATAGAAATGAAAAAGAAATAAACACGACAAACTAGCAATAAAGACAAAAACTTTAGACTCCTACGACTCAAACAAAACAAAACTAAGCACGTGTATAGCAGTTAAGACTCAATAAAGTTAATTAACGCAATTATCAAGAATCTCTGGCAACGGCGCCAAAAACTTGATGCGTGCAATATATATATATATAAAATATATAAACAAAAAACACCTAGTTTTAAATTTATAACAAAACCTAGACAAACTACTAAATCACACACAACCGGCGGTGGACCGATCGGATGTAATATAGTGAAATGTAAGTCCGGGTGTCGACCCACAGACTCTATATACTATGTTAAATTAACTAAATTAAGACTCGACTAACAAGACACGAACTTTTAATAAAAATGTATTTGACGGGGGGTTTTTGCTAAAAATTGTAAATTGCATAAAATAATGACAAACGTTATGAAAAGACGGATTTGAAAACAAAAGAGTGAAGACAAACCACCTAGGCTAGAATCCTTGTTAACTTATTTATCACTCATGTTTGGACTAATGTTTATGGAACCGTGATCTAAAAGTATTCACTTAAAGGCAACGCTAAGTAGGACAGTCGACCATTTTCGAGAAGACACCTAAAGTGTTACTATCAAGTTATTATCACACCAGTTACGGGATTATGTTTCCTCACAGTCACCTAATCTAATTATGCTTAATTAGGGTTGGCATATCGTGTCAGACACGACACGATAAGACACGAACACGATAAGGCCAAACACGAACACGGCTCGATAACTTATCGTGTCATTTTTTCCAAACACGAACACGAAAAGAAGCAGGTTACACGATAAAAACACATTTTAAAAAAATTAAAATTAAAAAAAAATCATAAGTCTTAAATACTAAATATGACTTAACATGATAATTCTTAAGCCACAAAACAACAAAAGTCCATAAAAATAGTATTTAACCACAATAATACTTGATAAACGAATATGAAAAAAGATTAAAAGTCTATCAAAGTCCATATGAGTATTTGATCTTTCTACTCATCTCCATCAAAGTTCATCTCCACCTCTATTCTCTACTAACTTTTCTTATATATAAATATTAACAGGTGACATATCGTGTTAACAGATCTTTAACCTGTTAAGACACGATAATTTACGTGTCTTTATCGTGTTAACCTGTTAATGACACGGGACCTATTAAGGTCAAACACGAAACCTGTTAATTCCGTGTCGTGTCGTGTTATCGTGTCCGTGTCAGAAATTGCCAGCCCTATGCTTAATTGACCTAAATTAAAGACATATCTCACGTTACGGAATCTAAAGCCATTTCAACCTAACCAATTGATTTAATAAGCAAGTTTAATAATAGAAACTAAGTTGGACTTCTAACAAAGACCTAAACCTAGCAAATTAATTAACTTTACTGGTTAACAACTCATCACCTCATGGATTTCTAAGTTGGCTACACGTTTTCTACCAGTTTAACTAGTAAAGTTAATCCTATGGTTTTACTGCATGTTAACCATAAAAATCACCGCACAATGTCAATGATTATAACGAACCCTATTCTATGACATAGACAATCACTAAGAGTACATGGATTAACAATACCAATCAAATCAATATCAAGATACAATTCGCATCAATTAGCAAAAAGGTTAAAACTTTAATCAAGCACAATATCCATAAAACAAAGTAACCCAAACACGAAATCAAACATCCGTTAACAATTCATCACAAAGCCTAGGTAGTTCTAGATGTTTAGCCAACCATAATCATCACAAAAAAACACAAGTTTGAATGTAATAAACATGAATAGAAAAGATGAAAAAGAAGAAACAATGAAACCCGATGTAACCGAGAAGTAATCCTCGATCCAACCAACTTCTAGCACTTCGTTTTTATCTCTCTAGCCTCAAAATCTCCTCCAATCTGCTCCAATTCGTCCTCCAAACGAGTCTGAGAGGCTAGGGTTTCATTAGAGTTGTTTTTATAGTGAATCGGACCAAAAAACGTTAAAACAATCTGCCAAAAGCGTGTCACCGCGTCGCACGGTGACGAAATGAAGCTTGGACGCGTGACATGACATCACCACGCCCTAACCAACACTGACCACACCGCGTTGTGCGGCCAGGGTGGTCAGCCTGGTTGCGTGGCCTGGCCAGACCCATCTCGTGTCATTCCGTGCTCGGTTTCTTCGGTTTCGCGTTCCAGTTTGCTCGTAACTCCGTTTCGCGCCCCGTTTTCGCCTACGAACTCCATTTTTCGCAAGATTTTCATTTTTTTCAATCTTGGACCTATGAAACAATAAAACATCAGTATTAAACAAAACTTAATCAAAACCGACTCAAACAACTCGAAAACAGAAGCAAACGCTACACGGAAATTATGTATAATTTACGTTATATCAGCTATATACCTTTAACACCACTATTTACTTCTGATCCATCTGCTCTGAAAAAAGTCCACGAAGCAACAAAGCTTGTTGTGTTGCAAATGTGGCTGCCATAAACTTAGCCTCACAAGATGACAGTAATACAGTCCCCTGTTTCTATGAACTCCAAGTAACCAATGCGTTACCATAGTAAAAACATTGTACCAGTGAGGCAGTGATACCTCCTCCTCATATCATATTGTCATTTAGTGGTTTTGCAACTTGTCAAGCTTACCATTTACTTTGTCATAGTTTTAACTTTGATCTAATTGTTATTTTGACCCATAACTTTGGATGTTTACTCTTTCAAGAAAAAAATACTTTTTTTATTAATGTGTGTACTAAGCAGCAAACGCGAAACCTCGCCACCTCTGTCATAACAATGCACGACACATGTCGAAGTTTAAACGTAACAACTTAGACCCAACCGTCGTATCGAGCTGGTGGGTGATATAGATGACAATGGTGGGTGATAGAGATGATGATGGCGTATGCCTTGGTGGGCGATGAAGATGAAGTTGGATGTGGTGGTGGAAAATGTTGATGAACGGGAGATGGGTGGGGTTGAGTGTTTTAATTTAATTTGTTTTGTAGATTTACTTTGTTAGTGAGGGACTAAATCAGTGTAAATATAATAGTAAGGTAAATTGGCCTAAAATAATTTCAACTAACACACATTGGTTAAGAATAATCCCAACTGAGTGTATTCCTTCCAATGGTCTCAAAATCAACTTCTTTTGCATGTAGTGGTCCCCCGTTAAAATCCCCTAACGGCGTTAGATTTTGGGTGATGTGGACTGCTGAGTTGGCCGATTTTAGCTGACATATATTAAAAATGTTGGCAAATTAGCCTAATATAATCATAACTAACACCTATTGGCCGAGAATAATCCCAACTCAGTTGGATTTGGGATCACTGAGGGAAAAAACTGTTAGTTGGGATTATTTTTGGCCAATTTGCCAACATTTTTAATACATGTCAGCTAAAAGCGTCCAACTCAACATTCCACGTCACCCAAAATCTAACGCCGTTAGTGGATTCTAACGGGGGACCACTACAGGCAAAAGAAGTTGCTTTTGGGACCATTGGAGGAATAAACTCAGTTGAGATTATTTTCGGTCAATAGGTGTTAGTTGGAATTATTTTTGACCAATTTGCCTAATAGTAAGTATAATAACAATGATAACAAATAAAATAAAAATAATTATTTTACTCTTGAGTTAACTGAGTTTTTAACGGAAGTTAACAAAAGGATCAAAATGGCTGATGTCTGCAAGGCAGATACCAAAATAATAAAAAAAACATAAGGAATAAAATGGTCGAATTGATACAAAATTAGTTTAAAATTATTTTTGCATGTGTGCCTAAAGAAGCTCAAATTAAACTCAACTTAGCGGTGTTGTAATCTGCTCCTCCTATTTGGGCCTATTATCAACGATAAACAAAACTTTAGAGCTAATAAGGAGATTAGTATCAATAGTACCGTGGGTTCCAATTTTGATTGGTCGGTACCGGTCCGGTACAGTGTTAGTATTGATACTTTATATCAAATGCTCAATCTCTACTCATATATAAATTTGGATTTCGATCATAAGATGAAAGAGAGTACAAATTTTAGGACAATTCAAATTGTCAGAAAAGAAGACGATGCAAATTAAAAAAGACACTGCAAATGTCATAAACACTATACAAAATTCATTAAAATGGTTATATATAATTCGTATTAATATATATTTATTTTCTATAATAATGTTATTAAGCGTAGACTTGCAAGTCTTTGACGTGAGACATATTACGATTGTTATATGTTATTCATGTGGTGATAATGGTCCATAATTTCATTAATTATGCCACTAACAAGGCACATGTATTCTTTGAATACTGTTTTTCTTATATCTTATTTTTGATCATATATATAATTAACTAGGTCTTATTTTTGTTTGTTATATACGAGTTAAATAAAAATATTTAAAATTTATATATAATAATTTTAAGACTAAAGTTTTGTTTCAATTTAATAGTGATTTTATATTAGATCACAAACCAAACTACATCCGGATAATGGGTAAGTGAGCAACAAGCTGTGCCGCTATCCCCTTTTGAATCGCAAAGCCTATTCTACTAAATACAAATCCTTGGTTTCTCGGGCTCTGCGAGTCGCTGTGGACCACCTTCTGCACCCGCTCCAAAAAGCATACCGCCTCGGGGGCTAGGGATCCAAAAGTGTCGAAGGCAAATGGAATGAACACGTGCTGGTTCTCTAAACATGCTGTCTCATGCTTAGCTACCTTCTTAGATTCTGCCCTCAAAACTGCTTGTCTCGGAACGAAACCACTATCTCTCAGCCCCACCAATGGGGATACTCCAGTGAGGTCGATGCACGCATGTTTGCCCCCTGCCCAGCCAAATACAAGAACATCTGCAGGGCGCAGGGTAGATCTTCCCTCTCGCGGATCAGTCAGAAAGTTAACAGGTGCCTCCTTCTTGGCTGAGATCCCGGCACACCTAAGCACATCATATAGGACATCTCTAACCCAGTCATGACGATACTTAAATCCCGGCAGTTCCTTACAGTGAAGCGCATGCTCACCAAAACTGTCCAAACATGTTTTTTTACAAATGGGGCATGGTTCATCTGAAGGGAAAAGGGGAATCATAAGCTGGTATTTGAGGATGGCTCTGTATTCAATTGCCGACATCCGTTGCCCTAAGCCTTCAATCGGCACAACAGTTAAAAAATCCTGGGCATGAGCCCCTTTGAGACAAGCAAGAACTGCCCTTTGTCTTGGGATCATATTGAATCGCTCCTCCATATCATGTGCGTTAATCATAATATTTTGGCTCCGCCAACTCTCCGTTCAATTTTTTTTCTCCCAAGCTTACTTTTATTCATTCATCTTATTTCTCTCCTCATTTTTCCTTAAAAAGAGGCATTTATGACCTTTGTAAAACTTTAATTTGTTATATAGATTTTAAATTATTTTTTCATCTGAATAAAGGCATGACTACCGAATATAACTAAAAGTTGAACACATCCGGTTTTACAGTGGTGGTTCAGAGTTTTAATCCTGTCTGTGAGAATTTCCAGGAAAAACCCCATTGGTTTTCCCGGTTGAACGCCTAGCCAAACTTCAATGTCAAATGGGCCCGATTAAGACAACATATTAACCGAGTGAGGTGATGGGTTTCCTATTGTGAAGGATACGATCGATTGATTGGATAAATTGAAAGTTATCGTTCAAAAAAAACTTTTAAACAATTCAAATATGTCATTATTACTTGGTAGTTAATGAAAGATAGAAACAGTGGTCGTGACACGTAAACTTGCCACTATAAATACAAATTCTCAAATCAATTATTTTTCGCCTCTCATTTATTTCTCTCAAATCATTCATACGTAATTACGACTTACGCACCACTATAAACATATATTTAAAGGCATACTTACATAAAGATTGTAACCATATCCTCCTTCTTTTAAAATATGAAGCTATTTCTAGCTTACTTGCATCTACTCATTTTCCTTTCATTAACAGCCACATTACTTGCAGGTGCACAATTCGCCAAAATAGGGTGCAATGACACATGCGGGATTGTCATAATTCCATATCCTTTTGGAATTGGTGCGGCTTGTTCTATCAATCTATGGTACGTCGTTGATTGCATCTCTGCCAAGCCATACCTACTTGCACTCAATCACCTAGAAGTCTTGGGTGTTAACTTGCAAAATCAAATTGTCACTGTTAGTACGCCCATGATCACTGATTGCGAAAAACCAGTTTGGAATAGCAATGAGATTATGAGTATTGATCTTGGTAGAAGCCCCTTTGTGTTCTCCAAATCGCACAATGTATTTGTATTTGAGGGGTGTGGTGTTGCTTCTATGATGGATGGTGGGAGTGTTCTCATAGGGTGTTCAACCTCATGTCGTAATGTTACACTTAGTAATATAAACAACTGCTATGGCATCCGTTGTTGTCATACTACAGTTCCTCATTATCTCAAGTCGTACAATATTAACATCACCCGTTTGGGAGATGAAGATGGAGGTTGTCAGTCTGCCTTCTTGATGGATAAAGCTTCATATGACACATGAAGGTTTTCTAATCCGCTTATTGTTAGTAATACCTCTTTTATTCCCATGTCACTTGTGTGGACTCTAACAAACTCGGATAATGTAACTTGTTGTGATCATGACACGCATAGACGTACAACCCGACTATATATATTTAATGGTGCTCCAGTGGATACTGTAAGTGCTACTTGTCATATTTCCGAGGAAAACCTTATTTAATAGATGGATGCAGGTACAACTTGTTGGGTTTCAGTGGTATCTTTAGATTTTAATCATATCAAAACGGGTTTGACAATTGTAATAATTAAACCGGTAATTATTAACGCAACGGAAATTTAATATTAAAACCTATACCAAAAGTGAAACCGACAGAATCCGGTTACAGACATGCAAATACGGTCAATAAATAATTAATCTACCGATGAGATAAAATTATACCTTTGGTTAATAAATAACCGTTTGAGACACCGAAGGTTCAACGAACGAAAGCTAGAACAAAACGAACGGCGACGGAGATGACCGGTTAAACCGCGACCAAGGAAGAAACGAGTTACCTCTTGCTTGCTTGGTTTCGAAATCTTAATAAATCAAGAGAATGTATACTTTTGATTTCTTTTTCTTTTGCGGTTGGAATTAGTCGAACAAGACAAAACAATTGTTTTTCTTACTTTTGATTTTGTGTATTCAACGGCTATTCTTTCTAGAAGGGTGTAGCGATTTTTACCCTAATGATCTCTTTAATACAAAGTAATCTAATTAACGAGCCCTAAGCCTGGTTAGATTAGTTTGAGCCCAAGACGCAAAATAAACTCGTTACTCATTTAATTAAGTTAAATGAATAAATATAATTTATAAACAATATAAATTATATAAACGTCTTTTGTTCGTGATTACCAATTAAACAAGTTAAGTGGATTTAATGTTCGTTGCTCTTGGTGTAACTCTTACGGGTAATAACTCGGTTAGCCACGTTAATTTATCGGGTCCGGACATATTAAATCCAACAGTCTCCCACTTGGTTGGACCATGATAAAATCTCAACGCAAACAGTCAGCGGCGCTCTAGCTACACATGACTGGCCCTAACAAGTTATGATACTTTAAAGTCATTAACCAAGCAATATGTTAATAGTAACAACTTACTATGACAATTCAATAGACTTATGGTAATCATCGTCATTCATCCTTTCTGTAAAAGACATCAACTGAAGCAATGAGACATGGATTAAGTTCATTCTCATATAGGCTTCAATCATTTTAGTTCTCGATCAAGATTCAAAATGGTCCATTCAAACACACAGTCTGTTTGAGTAAGGCCTTACTCTTCTCCAGTTTGAATCAACGAGGCCCGCCAAGATGTCTAACTGTTACATTGCATGTAAGAGTACATAATCCCTTATTGACTACATAAAGCTCCCACTGAACTTCAGAATTATTCCTAAAGCCTTTATAACTGGCAGTTACGCGACAGCGGTTGACAATAGTTAAAGAATATTCCTTCGGTAAACAGGAGTTCCAATATATATCTCAGGTCAAAGGATTCTAAATGAGTATACCAATATATTAAAAACATCTTATGGCTACAATCCATGAAGATGATTTGAAACGAGTTATTTCCAACGTCATTCACAATGAGGTCTGTGAATTTGGATGTCAACTACTTGAGCCCAAATTTAGAATAGTCTTAATTCAGAATCATTCCCATGAGTCTGATCGACTACGGATAATTTAGAATACAATATTCATGGATTAAACGTATTAAAATCGAACACAGTTATAAACTTCAGAATTCAAATAAATAAATTCAAACGAATTCAGAAACTGTTAAATGTTCGTACATCCAAATACTAAATCAAAACTCAAAGTTAGCTACTCTAAGCCCGATGGCATTCCTATGCTCATCATGTTTGTCCTGTGTCATGGGCTTAGTAAACGGGTCTGCTAAGTTTTGATCTGTGTTTACTTTGCTTATCATGATGTCTCCACGTTCCACAATTTCCCTTATCAAGTGGAACTTCCTATGAATGTGCCTTGCCTTTTGATGAGATCTGGGCTCTTTGGCTTGGGCAATAGCACCAGCATTATCACAAAACATCTCGATTGGTTTTTGTATACTTGAAACCACATCGAGATCGGTTATGAATTTCTTCATCCAAACTGCTTCCTTAGCAGCATCTGAGGCAGCAATATATTCAGATTCGGTGGTTAAATCTGCCACAACACTCTACTTGGAGCTTTTCCATGAAACAGCTCCTCCATTTAGAGTGAACACGAATCCTGATTGAGAGCGAGAATCATCTCGGTCAGTTTGAAAACTAGCATCAGTGTAACATCTTACAGTGAGCTCTTCTTCCACTCCTCCAAAGATTAAGGACATATCTTTAGTTCTTCTCAAGTACTTAAGAATGTTCTTGACAACAGTCCAATGGGCCATGCCAGGACTTTGCTGGTAATGAATAGTCATGCTTAAGGCACACGAGACGTCAGGTCTTGTACATAACATTACATACATGATAGAACCAATCGCCGAAGCGTATGGAACTGCTTCCATTCGCTTATTTTCAATGTCCGTAGAAGGAGATTGCGATTTGTTCAGCACAGTTCCTTTAGTCATAGGAACACCTCCTTTCTTGGAGTTTTCCATCTTAAAGCGTGTCATCATTTTGTCAATGTATGTGCTTTGATTCAGCCATAGAAGTCGCTGATCTATTTCTGTAGATCCTGATTCCTAGAATGTAAGCTGCTTCTCCAAGATCTTTCATTGCAAAACAAGATCCCAACCATTGTTTAACTTCATTAAGCATAGGGATGTTGTTTCCAATGATTAGTATATCATCTACATACAAGATGAGGAATGATATAGAGCTCCCACTAGCTTTCCTGTAAACATAAGGCTCATCTTCATTTTTGACAAAACCAAACTCTTTGATTTTTTGGTCAAAACGAAGATTCCAGCTACGAGATGCCTGTTTAAGTCCATAAATGGACTTATTCAGTTTGCACACCCTTTTAGGATATTTTGGATCGACAAAACCTTCAGGCTGAACTATATAGACATCTTCAGAAAGATTTCCATTAAGAAAAGCGGTTTTGACATCCATTTGCCATATCTCATAGCCATAGTATGCAGCGATGCCAAGTAATATCCTGATCGACTTGATCATAGCAACGGGTGAAAAGGTTTCTTCATAATCAATACCCTCAATCTGAGTGTAACCTTTCGCAACTAGCCGTGCTTTATAAGTGTGTACCTTTCCATGCATGTCGGGTTTTCTTTTGAAAAGACATTTGCTTCCTATTGCCCGAGATTCGGGAGGTAACTCCACCAAGTCCCAGACTTGATTTTCACGCATGGATTGCATCTCAGCATTCATGGCTTCCCGCCATTTCTCAGATTCTAGATCTGAGATAGCAGATTTATAGTTAGCAGGTGCGTCATTAGAGTTAGCTACTACCAGAACTTCAGCACCCTTAAGATTCCAAAGATATCTTTCAGGTTCCTTACGAGTCCTGCTACTTCTGCGAATGCTAGTGTTCTCGTCTGATTCATTTGCAACGACTTCTGGTGCATCAGACTTTCCGATTTCATCAGCGGTAGTTTGTGATTCTCTAAATTCTTCGAGATCCACTACATTGTTTCCTGTTCCTCGATCAAGAGCTTCTTTCTCGAGGAAGTGTCTCCTCCTTTTGATGGAAATAATGTTTGCATAAGGATGGTAGAAATATAGTGCGCTTTTGTTACAGTATCCGACGAAAACAACTTTTTCGCCTCGAGGATCGAGCTTGTCATCAGAATCGGTGGTGACGTAATCATCACATCCCCATACTCTAAGGTAAGACAAATTGGGTTTATGCCCATGCCATATCTCATATGGGGTTTTGTCTACCTTTTTAGTCGGTACTAGATTGATAATGCGAGCGACGGTCATAAGAGCATAACTCCACAAGGAGTGATGCAAGTTTGTCCTACACATCATCGATCGGACCATGTTTAGCAGGGTTCGATTTCTCCTCTCGCACACGCCATTGAGCTGGGGTGTGCCAGGTGGAGTGGGTTGTGAAATTATTCCACGTTCCTTTAGATGATTAAGGGATTCTGAACTGAGAGATTCACCACCTCGATCTGATTGAAGTGTTTTTATCGTTTTGCCGAGTTGGTTTTCTACTTCGTTTTGAAACTCTTTGAACTTTTCAAAAGTTTCATGCTTGTGTTTCATCAAATAGACATGAGCATATCGAATATAATCGTCGATGAATGTAACAAAGTATCTTTCATGATTTCTAGACATCGTTCTGAAAGGACCACATACATCAGTATGTATGAGTGCTAGCAGATCGTTAGCCCGTTCACCTACATGGGTGAAGGGGTGTTTAGTGAGTTTTCCAGCTAAGCAAGACTCGCAGTCATCAAAGGAGTCAGGTCCAGTGGATTCAAGAATTCCATCAGATTGAAGCCTTTTCAAACGTGCCTTGCTTATATGGCAAGTCTACAATGCCATAGATAAGTATCATTCGTATCAAATTTGGTACGTTTAGAAAGGTTATAAATGTTATTGTTTGTATGAACATCTACCTCGTAAATACCATTTCGAGGTTTAGCCTCAAAATAAAAAACATCATTCAAGTAAGCAGAAATAGAAATCTCATTAAAAGCGTACTTGAAACTGTTACACCCCCGGTTAGGCGGGTGACGTGTTACGACTGATAATCAACGAAGTGGCGGAAGCGTACTTCTAATAAACCAAAGATTAAAGGAAATAAGCATGGCATTACTTCATTACATAATAAATATAAGTTTTATCCCGTCCACTAAGGACGTAAAACGTAGTTCCAAATATGAAACGACAAGTGTCTTAACCAAAATACATAATATCAAATAGTCTTTTAAGTTTAGCGGTAAAATAGTAATGCCATCACTACGGGTAGTCTTCTAGAACCTTCGTTTCTAAAAGGGTGTCCATGCTAAGTTCAACTTCAAATACCTGGAAACATGCTCGAAAGAAAAATGGGTAAACTAAAAAGTTGGTGAGTTTCAAGTTTATCTTTCAAAATATAATTGTTTGTAAAAAACATGGTTTAATTCGTGATAAATCATAAATATCAGTTTCGAGGTTTTCATAAAAAGTAAAGAAAACAACATTTAATATGGTCTCGTGATGTTACACAATGAAATAATGTTTCGTGATGTTACACAATGAAATAATGTTTCGTGATGTTACACAATCAACCCTGTACTTAGCCCGGCTTGTGCCTCATCAAATACCAAAAGAGCCGGGACTAAGCCCAAATGCATGTTCCCACTCTACAAGTGCAAGAACACTCGTCTCATTCAAAAACCTGCCACATGCCGCGAACAACCCTGCAGGATCTCAGTGCGGACCCTACCTCTAATGCCATTGGTGTATGGCAGGTAGGCACTGCGCGTGGGGGATTCCCCAAGTAGTACTACCCATATAAACAAGCGGTCCATCTCAAAGATAGAATTAATGATCGTGTAAATAATTTAGCAGATAGAATCAGATACATCACAAATAGCACATCAAATAACTCCAAAATAGCATATCAAATATATAAGCTTCATAACTTTTAAAAATAGCATGCTTCCATCCCAAAACATTAAGTAAAAAGGGATTCATGAAACTCACCTTGTAAATATAGCAAAAAGTCACAAATAGCAAATAAGTCCGAGCTCGCTTCTTAGCAACCTATCGTAATGTGATGTACTCATAATTTTTCAATTTATAGGCTCTTATATAACCATGTGCACCCCTAAGTGTGTGACGTATTCAAACATTTCACCTTACGGTGTTTGTTATCAAGTTTTGTAAAAATAACGTTTCTTAAGTGGGAAAGTCTTGGAGTTTTGAGTTCTTATAATTTCTCGCTTATACATAAATATACATTCATGACACGGACCTGCTCTATAAGTTCCAATTCCGCCCCATATATTATACTCGTTTTTGATAATGTGGTTCGGGTGTCGTTAATTAATATCGTTACACACACGTAGTTAACACGTTATTAAGGTTTAGTTCATTACTAATCAAGTTTTTCTTACCATAACTTTTGTAATCTGATTCTTAGTGACTTTTATAAAATTTCAGTTCCAAAACAGTAAGACTTTCAGAATTGTCACTTTTAGTCCCTTAAGTTTCAAAAATGACACTTTTAACCCAAAAGTTTCTTATCTTATCGTTTCTTGACCCAAAAAGGGTCCATACATACTTTATAAGTCTAATATAATTATTTGAGTCATATTATAACCAAAATTTCCAGAAAAGTTTATATGTTATAAAAATATACATTTTGGTTTTACCGGTTACGGTAAAACCGTCATATTACGCGTTAAAAATCCATTTTCTCAACCACTTGACTCAAGACATCAAAAATCAGTATCATGGGCTCACGTTAGTGTATAGTATCTGTAAATAATAAGTTTTTAGGTTATAAGTACAAAAATCTCAAGTTTTACACAAAACCGTTAAAAACACGTTTTAACCGTAACCGTAAGGTAAAATATATGGTTTCCCACTTTTTATGACAAAAATATGTTTTAGTAGTCATATGCTACTGTAAAATACCAACTTTTTGATTTTTAACCTTTTTGATTAATTATTAAAAATTTATTTATGAAAATGTACATTTTAGTGATTATTTTCACTAATAAATTTGTAGAAAATAAATTTTAAAGCAATAAATCATGAAACTTGATTTCTATGACTAAAATACATTCATAAAGGCCTTGAGATAATAAAAATTAAGTTTCATAATGTTTGGTGCATATTTGTAGTTTTAAGGCTTACCGGGTGCTCGGTTTTCACCCGTTTCACCCGTTTATCAAATCTTATTACCTCCTTAACTTGCATCACGATTTTTATATATTATTTCCACCTCATTTATAGTTTTAAATCTGAAAGTTATATTGGTGCTTGTGTTCATCTCATTTTTGGGTTTTTAAGTGTTCAAAATAACCATTTACATCAATGTAATCTTACATAGTTTTGTACTAAAACAAACCATGAGTTATTATATCTTTTAACGACGTTAAAGACAAGTTTATTTACTGTTTTTAAGTGTTTTATTTCGTGGGTTTTTATAGGGTTTCAAAACAAGGTGTTAAATGGTGTAAACTAGTGTAGAAATGAAGGTTTTTAGTGTGTTTTGCCATGTACAAACCTTGATCCGAGTTAGCACTTGATGAAACCGACTTGTAGGATGGTTAAAGAACTTGGAGGATTCGTTTGAGCTGCTGGAAGTTTCTGTTTTGTACAAAAGAATGAGTGTTTGCGAGATTTAAGTGAAGAAAACTCATAGAACGACTTAAATGGTTACCTTTAAGCTTTAGGAACGATTAGAACACTTCAAATCTTCTTGAAATCGACTTTTAGGGAGAGTGTGCTGCTGAAAATGGAGATGAAATGGTGGTGGTTTTCCTGAGAAATGAAGAGAGGGTAAAATCCTTAGGTTGAGGAGTGTTATAGGGTGCAAAAAGAAGAAATTGATGGCTAGGAGAAGGAGATAGGTGGGTGGAGTGTGGAAGAGAAGAAAGTTGGTCAAACAATGATCCCTCATTGGACCTCACTTGACATTGAGTGTAGTAATAAACATCATACTTAAAAACTAATAAATTTTGTTGTGTGTGTATGCATCATACGTATATGTGTGTATGTATATATATATATTTCATTTTTGTTTTACTTGTTACATATATATGTGTGTAGGGGAGATTTTGTTGTATTTATTTGAGTTGGTGGTATTTTTTTTTGGGATATTTGTTTAGTATATTATAAGTTGGATGAAAAGATAATAGGGTTTTCATTGTGTTTTTGTGGTATGAATACTACTCTATTGATTTCAATGTATAAGTGTCGGGTAATTTTTTTTGTTTGTTTGAAAAGAATATTATCACACTAAGGCATCGTTCCACTATTGTTTCTAATGGTTTTACTTAGTCTAATATAAGGCACCCTAGTAATCACCTAAACATAAATAAATACACGTGTACAAATAGTATCCGGGTATCACTAAAATAATATTTTGTCTCTTAAATGTGTATTTGCACTTAAATAATAGTTAATTAAAGTAATCTAAAGTAATTATGTTTCTAATAATATAATTATCTATAATAACTAAGGTTAAGGTGGGTCCTAATAGTCGGGTTGTCACATTCTCCCCTTGTTAAAGAAATTTCGTCCCCGAAATTAGCTTTAGTTAATCTCTGAAGGCTTACGCTTGAACAAGAGTGAACACATTCTCTTCATTTCACATTCGCGTCTCAAGTGTACTCGGGTCCGCAACTTGAGTTCCACCTTACTTGCTAGTATATCTCCTACGAGAATTTCTAACGTTTGACTAATAGGTATTAGACACTTAAAAGACGATTGTCATGCATAATTTAGGAAGCATTCATGTTTCTCTAGTTGAAGTGCACAATCCTTAGTGATTTGTTTACCTTAAATAACTTGTTTTAGGCTATTCTATAATATATGGTAAACTTAAGGCTAGATGATCATTACTAATGAATGGTCTAAAAGTAGTAGGCATGAAACTACTTGTTGTCCTAGTATCAAATGATATGGAGGTATAATGGTTGATTAGGAGAATCATACCATCGACAACATCGAGTTCATTGAGTGCTAGGTTCGGGTTCATGAAAAGGCTTGACCCCTTGGCTTCTCTGGCTCGAGGTTCTTATCCCTTCCTAGCCTTGGGCATTTGTTCCTCCTATGGTTTGGAACTCCGCATTCGTAGCCTTGTGCACCTTCGCCATATTTGTAATCCCTAATCAAGTGCCCCGTCTTGTTGCACCTAAAGCCAATTGTAGTTTTGAATTCCCCTTGGTGATGCAACTTCTACTTGGAACATTTAAGGTTTGTGCCTTGGCACAACTTCTGGCTCTTGGTTTTCCTCCAGCTCCTTCTTGGCTTCGGCCTTCGGGTTTCTTAACAAATACACCTTTGGCACAACTTCTGGCTCTTGGTTTTCCTCCAGCTCCTTCTTGGCTTCGGGTTTCTTAACAAATACACCTTTATGTTCGCTTGAATGCCTTTTGTCATCATTCCACTTGCTCCGCCATGAGTAGCTCATTTTCTAAGTGGCGTTCTAATTCGTTACACGCTACTAGTATCAAAAGATTCTATATATTTGTTTTGATATTTGTGTCAATCAATCCCTACTAGTCTTAATATCTTATTTGGTTCAAGGTTACTCTTATAATATATGAGATGACTATAATCTCTCGACGAATATAATTTATAGTAAGTATTTGGTTAGTCATTTTTAACTAATAACAATATGATATTTTTACTCATATATCTTGTATAATACTTGGCACCTACAAACATATTAATCACTTACTTATTACTAGTACATCTATTAAACAAACATATCATCAAATTAGTTGATTCATCAATCACACAAACAAATAGCTGTAAAAATAACTTGTTTCATCCAATTCCAAAACTCAAATTTTAGGCCATTATAGCCCATGCCCCAAAAAGGGAATGTCAAAAACCACAACAAATACTTCAAATGTTAGTAGTGCAAATCAATAATATAGGTATATTAATAATAATATGACTTCATATAATATTTCCCGCAGCACGCCATTCCTGTAATGCTTGAATCGGATAAGTGTTTCCATCTTCTCAAATGAGTAAATAACTATTGAAACACAAAAATAAAAATAAACACAAAGTTTAGAAATGCAATTAAATTTTTCGAAACACTTTAAAATTATCTCATATATACGTATATATAATTATAATAAGTGTCGTAACAACTACTTACTAGAACTTACGCGTCTAATAAATTCACGATTACGTTGATCAAGTGTAATCGTCAATTCATTTTACCCGTTTATCCTAATAATTCATCGTTACAACGAGGGAGTCCTAAGGGTCACAGTTGTAGCTTAAGTTTCTTCTAAGAGACTTATTTCCCTACAACCTTTGGCTCTGATACCAATCTGTCACACCCCCGGTTAGACGGGTGACGTGTTACGACTGATAATCAACGAAGTGGCGGAAGCGTACTTCTAATAAACCAAAGATTAAAGGAAATAAGCATGGCATTACTTCATTACATAATAAATATAAGTTTTATCCCGTCCACTAAGGACGTAAAACGTAGTTCCAAATATGAAACGACAAGTGTCTTAACCAAAATACATAATATCAAATAGTCTTTTAAGTTTAGCGGTAAAATAGTAATGCCATCACTACGGGTAGTCTTCTAGAACCTTCGTTTCTAAAAGGGTGTCCATGCTAAGTTCAACTTCAAATACCTGGAAACATGCTCGAAAGAAAAATGGGTAAACTAAAAAGTTGGTGAGTTTCAAGTTTATCTTTCAAAATATAATTGTTTGTAAAAAACATGGTTTAATTCGTGATAAATCATAAATATCAGTTTCGAGGTTTTCATAAAAAGTAAAGAAAACAACATTTAATATGGTCTCGTGATGTTACACAATGAAATAATGTTTCGTGATGTTACACAATGAAATAATGTTTCGTGATGTTACACAATCAACCCTGTACTTAGCCCGGCTTGTGCCTTATCAAATACCAAAAGAGCCGGGACTAAGCCCAAATGCATGTTCCCACTCTGCAAGTGCAAAAACACTCGTCTCATTCAAAAACCTGCCACATGCCGCGAACGACCCCGCAGTATCTCAGTGCGGACCCTACCTCTAATGCCATTGGTGTATGGCAGGTAGGCACTGCGCGTGGGGGATTCCCCAAGTAGTACTACCCATATAAACAAGCGGTTCATCTCAAAGATAGAATTAATAATCGTGTAAATAATTTAGCAGATAGAACCAGATACATCACAAATAGCACATCAAATAACTACAAAATAGCATATCAAATATATAAGCTTCAGAACTTTTAAAAATAGCATGCTTCCATCCCAAAAAATTAAGTAAAAAGAGATTCATGAAACTCACCTTGTAAATATAGCAAAAAGTCACAAATAGCAAATAAGTCCGAGCTCGCTTCTTAGCAACCTATCGTAATGTGATGTACTCATAAGTTTTCAATTTATAGGCTCTTATATAACCATGTGCACCCCTAAGTGTGTGACGTATTCAAACATTTCACCTTACGGTGTTTGTTATCAAGTTTTGTAAAAATAACGTTTCTTAAGTGGGAAAGTCTTGGAGTTTTGAGTTCTTATAATTTATCGCTTATACATAAATATACATTCATGACACGGACCTGCTCTATAAGTTCCAATTCCGCCCCATATATTATACTCGTTTTTGATAATGTGGTTCGGGTGTCGTTAAATAATATCGTTACACACACGTAGTTAACACGTTATTAAGGTTTAGTTCATTACTAATCAAGTTTTTCTTACCATAACTTTTGTAATCTGATTCTTAGTGACTTTTATAAAATTTCAGTTCCAAAACAGTAAGATTTTCATAATTGTCACTTTTAGTCCCTTAAGTTTCAAAAACGACACTTTTAACCCAAAAGTTTCTTATCTTATCGTTTCTTGACCCAAAAAGAGTCCATACATACTTTATAAGTCTAATATACTTATTTGAGTCATATTATAACCAAAAGTTCCAGAAAAGTTTATATGTTATAAAAATATACATTTTGGTTTTACCGGTTACGGTAAAACCGTCATATTACGCGTTAAAAATCCATTTTCTCAACCACTTGACTCAAGACTTCAAAAATCAGTATCATGGGCTCACATTAGTGTATATAATCTGTAAATAATAAGTTTTTAGGTTATAAGTACAAAAATCTCAAGTTTTACACAAAACCGTTAAAAACACGTTTTAACCGTAACCGTAAGGTAAAATATATGGTTTCCCACTTTTTATGACAAAAATATGTTTTAGTAGTCATATGCTACTGTAAAATACCAACTATTTTATTTTTAACGTTTTTGATTAATTATTAAATATTTATTTATGAAAATGTACATTTTAGTGATTATTTTCACTAATAAATTTGTAGAAAATAAATTTTAAAGCAATAAATCATGAAACTTGATTTCTATGACTAAAATACATTCATAAAGGCCTGGAGATAATAAAAATTAAGTTTCATAATGTTTGGTGCATATTTGTAGTTTTAAGGCTTACCGGGTGCTCGGTTTTCACCCGTTTCACCCGTTTATCAAATCTTATTACCTCCTTAACTTGCATCACGATTTTTATATATTATTTCCACCCCATTTATAGTTTTAAATCTGAAAGTTATATTGGTGCTTGTGTTCATCTCATTTTTGGGTTTTTAAGTGTTCAAAATAACCATTTACATCAATGTAATCTTACATAGTTTTGTACTAAAACAAACCATGAGTTATTATATCTTTTAACGACGTTAAAGACAAGTTTATTTACTGTTTTTAAGTGTTTTATTTCGTGGGTTTTTATAGGGTTTCAAAACAAGGTGTTAAATGGTGTAAACTAGTGTAGAAATGAAGGTTTTTAGTGTGTTTTGCCATGTACAAACCTTGATCCGAGTTAGCACTTGATGAAACCGACTTGTAGGATGGTTAAAGAACTTGGAGGATTCGTTTGAGCTGCTGGAAGTTTCTGTTTTGTACAAAAGAATGAGTGTTTGCGAGATTTAAGTGAAGAAAACTCATAGAACGACTTAAATGGTTACCTTTAAGCTTTAGGAACGATTAGAACACTTCAAATCTTCTTGAAATCGACTTTTAGGGAGAGTGTGCTGCTGAAAATGGAGATGAAATGGTGGTGGTTTTCCTGAGAAATGAAGAGAGGGTAAAATCCTTAGGTTGAGGAGTGTTATAGGGTGCAAAAAGAAGAAATTGATGGCTAGGAGAAGGAGATAGGTGGGTGGAGTGTGGAAGAGAAGAAAGTTGGTCAAACAATGATCCCTCATTGGACCTCACTTGACATTGAGTGTAGTAATAAACATCATACTTAAAAACTAATAAATTTTGTTGTGTGTGTATGCATCATACGTATATGTGTGTATGTATATATATATTTCATTTTTGTTTTTACTTGTTACATATATATGTGTGTAGGGGAGATTTTGTTGTATTTATTTGAGTTGGTGGTATTTTATTTTGGATATTAGTTTAGTATATTATAAGTTGGATGAAAAGATAATAGGGGTTTTCATTGTGTTTTTGTGGTATGAATACTACTCTATTGATTTCTATGTATAAGTGTCGGGTAATTTTATTTGTTTGTTTGAAAAGAATATTATCACACTAAGGCATCGTTCCACTATTGTTTCTAATGGTTTTACTTAGTCTAATATAAGGCACCCTAGTAATCACCTAAACATAAATAAATACACGTGTACAAATAATATCCGGGTATCACTAAAATAATATTTTGTCTCTTAAATGTGTATTTGCACTTAAATAATAGTTCATTAAAGTAATCTCAAGTAATTATGTTTCTAATAATATAATTATCTATAATAACTAAGGTTAAGGTGGGTCCTAATAGTCGGGTTGTCACAGAAACCTTGTTCAAACAATAAAGAAACTGAAATAATGTTTCTGGTTAAACCAGGTGCAAATAAACAATTATTCAAAATAACTACAAGGCCAGAAGGACATGAAAGATGATATGTTCCAGTTCAAGAACTGGTACTCTTTCCCATCACCAACGATGAGCTCCATGTCGCCTTGTTTCAGCTTCTTCCACTTTTCAGGCTCCTGCAAGACATTAACGATATGGTAGCCACATCCCGTATCAAATACCCATGTGTTGCTAGAGACAGTAAAAAGTTCAATAACATAAATAGAAATACCTGAAGTGCCTTCTCCGGAGGCCTTCATTTTTCTCAGCTTAGCCAGATATTCAGGGCAGTTTCTTTTCCAGTGCCCTGTCTTGTTGCATTCAAAACACTGACGCTCTTCAGGAGGGGGTGGTTTTGGTTTTGCAACGACCTTGTTATTGTTGGTGGCACGATTGACAGCAACATTAACTTTGTTCTTGCCTTTGCTGTTATAACCCCTTTTCTTGGGGTTGGGCTTCTTAACACCACCAGATTTGACCATCAAAACTTGGTTTTGCTTTGGGATATTCATCTCGGCTGTTTTGAGCATACCATGTAGCTCGGAAACAGGCTTTACCCATGCATTCATGTTGTAGTTCATTACGAACTGGTCGTAAGAGCTAGGGAGGGAGTTCAAGATGAAGTCACCTACCATTTCATCTTGTATAGGGTTACCAAGTTTGGTCATCTGGTCAATATAACCTTTCATCTTAAGCATATGAGCGCTAACTGATGAGCCCTCTTGCATTTTACAGCTAATGAGCTGTTTCATGGTGTCATGGCGTTCTTGTCAGGCCTGTTTCTGAAACATGCATTTAAGTTGCTCAACCATGTCAAATGCAGCCATGTCTTCCATGTTCTTCTGGAGATCAGGAGACATGGTGGCTTGCATAAGGCAGGCTACCTCAACGGCATCCTCGTTATGCTTATCCCAGGCCTTACGCGCAACAGCGGTATTAGCCTCGGGCTGATCAGGAACTGGGGCTTCCAGAATACAGGAACTGGGGCTTCCAGAATATAGAGTTTTTTTGCAAACTTGAGAACTATTTTCAAGTTGCAGTGCCACTCGATGAAATTGGTGTTATCGAGTTTTTCTTTCTCAAGTATAGACTTGAGAATGAAGGAGTGATTGTTTTTAGAAGACATCTGACAAATAAGCAAAATAATATAGTTAGTATTATCGATGTATTATTCCTTATTTAATTAATGACCCATTAACAGTAATAAGAATAAGGAATGAGAATCTAGCTATGTCAATTGCTAATGGCAGCTGGGGCATACAACATTAGCAAGTGGGTAGGTAGACTGACAACGATTGTCAATTGTGAAAAATGCACAACTCTCCAATATGAGGCCGCTATGACAACTTTTGTCAATGCATTGAAACGTTTAGCCTCATCTATGCTCACTTTTACTCTCTAGACAGCTGGGGCATGTAGCAAGAGAGGAAAAGTAATAGTCGTCCTAGAACTATTGATTTTAATATGGGTTTCAATTTTAGTAATTACCGAATAGGGTCAAGATCCAGTTTTACTAAATTAATTTATGACAATAAGATGAACTCTTTCATCTCTCGGGACACTTAGTTTAAATAACCTATTAAAACTAAGTCTTGTCGCGACATAAATAACCGATTAAAAGTTAATAGTTAAACTATTAAGCTACAAGTTTTAGAAAGTCAAAATTAGTTTAAGTTTCCAAAACGTGGTGGTTATTTTAATTATAAAACAAACTAGTCGTTTTATAAAAATTTTCACAAGTTGTAAAAATATGTTTAGAACTTGTTTTTATCTGATTGTGAAATTATTTTAAAACTCTTTTTAAAAAATTGTTTGGTATTAGGTTGGTATGTTACAACACTTATAAAATAAAGCAACCACAATAGCAAAGCACATAAATATGTAAATCTTTATGGCTAAAAATTTGTTTAGTCTTGCCAGAGCCTTTTAGCAAGACCAAACTAGGTCATGGGGTCACAACACATAAACAACCACAATGATGGACTTGAGTGCATCTTGTTGTCTTGAGTATCTCCCACTGACTCCTAGATTCGTGTTGTCTTCAGTCTTTCTTCCGGGTCTTTAATGTTACAATTTTACAAAAAAAATATATAAAATAAAAGAACCCTAATCTATTACAACTTTGAACCATCAAAGTGGCCAAAACCATAAAACCAAAAACTGAATTATAATACAACACAACCATAAGGTCTGGTCAGATTTACATATTTTTATCATAATCACAATAATCATTCGGGCAAACTATTGGTCAAGAATAATAAAATTGTTGACCACATTTTTTGCTGCCCAATATTATACAAAGATCAGAAACTTAAAAAAAAACTTTAAGTTTGTGATCTATAACCGGTTAAAAGAAGACCGGTACCGATTTGCATGTTGTAAGCAAGGCTCTGATACCACTGTTGGGTTTCAGTGGTATCTTTAGATTTTAATCATATCAAAACGGGTTTGACAATTGTAATAATTAAACCGGTAATTATTAACGCAACGAAAATTTAATTTAAAACCTATACCAAAAGTGAAATCGACAGAATCCGGTTACAGACATGCAAATACGGTCAATAAATAATTAATCTACCGATGAGATAAAATTATACCTTTGGTTAATAAATAACCGTTTGAGACACCGAAGGTTCAACGAACGAAAGCTAGAACAAAACGAACGGCGACGGAGATGACCGGTTAAACCGCGACCAAGGAAGAAACGAATTACCTCTTGCTTGCTTGGTTTCGAAATCTTAATAAATCAAAAGAATGTATACTTTTGATTTCTTTTTCTTTTGCGGTTGGAATTAGTCGAACAAGACAAAACAATTGTTTTTCTTACTTTTGATTTTGTGTATTCAACGGCTATTCTTTCTAGAAGGGTGTAGGGATTTTTACCCTAATGATCTCTTTAATACAAAGTAATCTAATTAGCGAGCCGTAAGTCCGATTAGATTAGTTTGAGCCCAAGACGCAAAATAAACTCGTTACTCATTTAATTAAGTTAAATGAATAAATATAATTTATAAACAATATAAATTATATAACCGTCTTTCGTTCGTGATTACCAATTAAACAAGTTAAGTGGATTTAATGTTCGTTGCCCTTTATGTAACTCTTACGGGTCATAACTCAGTTAGCTACGTTAATTTATCGGGTCCGGACATATTAAATCCAACACAACTATGATATGTCTAAATTATACCCTGTTGTGATCACGACATGCATAGGCTATGTATAGATAAATATACTATTTTTTATTTATTTATTTATGCTTCTTAAGATTTAATCATCTGAATTTTAAATTAAAAGAATTCGTAAAGTACTCCGTTGTTAACAATATTTCAATTTTTGGAGCAGACTCTGTTTTATATTTCTGTAGGTTGCTCTAAAATAAACAACCATTTAAACATATAAGTACCCCCTTGCATCTTCTATTGTAATCCTTGTTCTTAATTTACGAATATCGAGTTACTTCAAACTTACCATTTACTCTTTTCTTCTTTCAGAGCTTGAAATGCATGAAACTGCAAAATATGCTAAAACAGGGTGCTGGAGTAAGTGTGGGAACGTGAGGATTCCATATCCTTTTGGAATTGGTGCGGAATGTTTCATCAATCAATGGTACATCGTGGATTGCAAGTCCTCAACGCCATATCTACCTGCACTCAACCACTTGAAAGTGTTGAGTGTAGAGTTAAAAAATCAAACAGTCACTGTGAGTACATCAACACCAAGGATCTCTGATTGCCAAAATCCAGTTCAAAATAGCAGTCGAACGATGGGCATTGATCTTGGTAGGAGCCCCTTCTTGTTTTCTAAGTCACAAAATAAATTTGTGTTTGAGGGGTGTGGTAATGCTACTATAATGGATAATGAGAGTGTGCTCACACGGTGTTCCACAACTTGTCAAAGTTTTACAACACTTAGCAATAGAAACAACTGTTTTGGAAGTAGTTGCTGTCAAACCGTAATTTCTCATTATTTCAGGCTGTATAGTATTAACCTCATTGGCTTGGAAGAGGAAGATGTAGGTTGTGGGGCAACCTTCTTGGTGGATGAAACTTTATATGACCAAGGAAGGGTTACAGATCCATTTAATGTCACGGGGAATACCTCTTTTATTCCCGTATCACTTACCTGGACTCTAACAAATTCAGATGTCGTAACTTGTTATGAAGATCGGGCAGTAACACTCGAATTGGATATGGTCAATGGCACTTCGGTGAACACGTACTTGGCAATGCTACGTTGATCCGGAATATATATATATACAAGGTTTAACACCTGTGTTACACACGGGTTAAGTAGTAATATTTATAAAAAATTATAACCATTATGTTTAACGATTTATAAATATTTAATATTTAAGAATTTATCTCCATCAACTTATGCATGGTGAAATCTCTACTTAGTTTTCCCTCCGAAGTTTCCTTTTATAAAAAAATTCCCCCCATAATATAACCCCCTAAAACTCTAATTTATTAGATAGATAAAGGAAATCCTTATTTATTAGATGGAATGGTGTTCTTGGGCTATGGTATGTAATTCAATATTTATGTGCTATTTAATGGTTTTGTGAAATGTACGTACTCCATCATTTGGATCTCTACTAGCTTGTTGCATCCACCTTCAAATTGTCACATTCGTAAATTTTCTTTCAAAAACATTGATTTATTGTATTTGTTTTTTCTGACATGAAACGTCCTCTTACAGTTGATGAAGATCGCTCGGTGGAGTGTAGCAGGTGCGAAGATAGTGGAGGTGTATGTAGAAGGGATAAGATATATGACTTTGATGATTTTTTAATTTCCGCTCAGAACTTCACCTGTTATCACTATCATGATAAGAAAAGAATTTCCATGGGTGTAATTCTAGGTAAGACTGACCAACAACTCTTCAAGCCTCATAACGTTAAATTATATAGGTGTAAAAACCATTTCTATAATTTAACGTGAAGAGAGTTAACAGAACATTGGATGGAGTTATTGTTCAAGACTATTTCGGTTAAAAATAAAATGGTGAGACTAAACATATTACAAGTATTAAAACACATCGACTAAACCTATAATTTACTCTTAAATAAATATAATGACCTTTTTAAAAGAGTGTTGTTATTTGAACATCCTAGTGATTATTTGGACACCCTCTCCTCTCTAGTGTAAGTTAGTTTGGTTTAACATCAGCAATATAATATATTTTATCATACCTATATATTAAACTGAACTATTTTACATCATTGTTAAGTATTAAACTCATAACCTTCATTTGTAAGAATCAAAACCTCTATTAACATGTTATTTTTATCTTTATGAGATTATTTATTTCATGTTTTTAAGTTTTTAACTTTATGATATGACCACTTCATTGTTTCGTTTCCTGCATTATTGAAGGCTCCATATGATTTTTTCTTCTAATTTACGCCAAATCAAAACATTATATTGATTTGTTTTTGGTTGACAAACGTTGATTCAGGTGTTAGCGTGAGCATGGGTGTACTTTTTATTATTGGGGTTAGCTATGTATTGTGCAAAGTAATAAAAAAATTAAAAGAAAAGAGACGAAGAAAGAGATTTTTTAAACGCAACGGTGGTTTACTTCTAAAACAATAAGAAGAGGCTGACTCGTCTTTAGTTGATAAAACCATACATTTCACATCATGTGAATTGCAGAAAGCCACTGACAATTTTAATGAAAATAGAATTCTTGGCCGAGGAGGTCAAGGTACGGTGTATAAAGGGATGTTGGTGGATGGAAGAATTGTAGCAGTCAAGAAATCAAAAATAGTTGATGAAAGCCAGTTAGAGCAGTTCATCAATGAGGTGGTCGTTCTTTACCAGATAAATCATAGGAATGTGGTGAAGTTATTGGGATATTGCTTAGAGACAGATGTCCCCCTCCTTGTTTCTAAGTTCATTCCAAATGGAACCTTGTATGATCGGCTTCACAATGAAATTGAAGAGTTCCCAATTTCTTTGGACATGAGGTTACAACTAGCATATGAGGTTGTTGGAGCACTAGCTTACTTGCATTCGGCTACTTCCATTCCAATATACCATAGAGACATCAAAACTACAAATATACTTTTAGATGAAAAATATAGGGCCAAAGTTTCTGACTTTGGTACTTCAAGGTTCGTCTCAATAGATCAAAGTCATCAAACACATCTGACTACCTTGGTTAAAGGTACTTTTGGCTACCTTGATCCCGAGTATTTCCAGTCTAGCCAATTCACTGAAAAGAGTGACGTTTATAGTTTTGGAGTTGTTTTAGTTGAACTATTAACCGGAGAAAGAACAATATCCCTGACCAGATTTGGTGAAAATAGAAGTCTAGCTACACACTTTATGTTGGCTATGGAAGAAGGACGTGTTATGTCAATATTTGATGCACTGGTGATTAAAGAAGGTACAAGGGGCGAGATTCTAAATGCTGCTAACCTAGCAATGTGATGCTTAAATTTGAACGGAAAGCATAGACCAACAATGAAAGAAGTTGCAACAGAGTTAGAAACCATACGAAGGTCGCACATTCCCGCTATGGTTCAAACAACTACAAGTCCAATGGTTTATGGAGAGGAACTATCAAGTCCCTCTATAATTCAAACAACTACACGTTCAGTAGAGGGAGAGGAACTATCAATGCTATCTAATGGTGAGTCGACATTATCAACCTTTTGAGTTTTAATGATAGCATTACTCATTAAAAATCTCGATTGTGTATTTACGTATGTGTCATAGCTATAGGTTACATAACATGTGATATATTAAAGTTTATATTTTTATAGTTAATTTTTTAATCAGCGCTAAACACGATCATCCATCCGCTTTGCTACTCCCGGACCATCATTCCGCCACCACTGATCTGCATTCGTATCATATTCGTGAATGATATTTTGAAACAATGCCCATGTTATCTTGAAAAAATAAAATGTTACCATAGTTCTTAGAATCATTAACATAATTCTGCATGATTAACATAAACAAAGTAACTATGAACGATAATCTTAGAACAATAACAAACTTATACCATGGGAATAAAAGAAACAAACTTGATATTGATTCAAAATAAGAGTTCAACACTGAATCGTTGTTCTTGATCGACTCAGACTCGATACTTATACCATGGGAATACAATATCAACATGCATTAGGCCAAGGCACATTTGGGGTTTTGGTTTCATTAACGACCAGCCCAACAGGCAAGAATACATGAAACAATAGATACATTAATTGCAGCCTACAATCCTACATGGATAAAATATTGGTCACCAACGTACTTCAAAGATAGTTTTAAGTTTAGATATAAAGTGCAATGTTACAGTTATGAGTTTGAGGTGTGTTGGTACAAATCCGGGAGCCTAGGTACTGTCGGATATGGATCAACGGGAACCTCCTATTTCTTCACTTCTTGGTTCTGCGCAGGTAACAGCGCGTTAAGGCACCACGAAGAACCGAAGGGTGGTTTCTCCGTGATTACCCTCCGGCGTGAGAATCAGTGTATTGATTGTGGAAAGATGAGTGTTTGTGTGTGTGTTGAGTGTGAGAAATAGTAAAGAGAGCATACCCTTTACCTTACCTGGAGAGTCTTTATTTATAGTATACCGGATTAGGATGTGGCTAGCTGGCGTGTGAGTCCTGTAAGGGTACATACCTCCTGCATGGTTCTCGTTTATTGGCTTGCACGGGTTTGTACCTTTGTTGTGCGCCGAGCACGATCATGTTAGTGCGTGGAGGTACTAAATATCGGCTCCTGATTGGTGGTGTTCTGACCATCCATACATGTGGTGCCACGTATCTGACGTATTTGTCGGGTGACGTAGGCGGGTCCTGATGGCGGGTCATGATGGCGGGTCGTTCAGACCCGTTTAGGTGTGTACCCTTCAAGTCCCCCAGTCTGTCGTGTTTAGCTAGCGCGCTTCGAAGGGGCGCGTGCTGAAAGTGTAAGACTTTGATCGATCCCCTTGGCCCATCGGATCTCTAGGTTTTCAAATCTTTGTGCTTTATGGTGTGTAAAATATGCTTTATTTATTCCTGAAATCGTGTGGTGATATTGTGTAGTGGAGTGTGTCATAAAAGTACATGTCTTTTCTTTTGAAATCGTGTGGTGAGATTGGTGCTAATAAAGCACTAGTTGTGGGGAAAGACTCGTATCGTGATTTGAAAACTCAGCTTGATAAAGCTAAAAAGGATGTTTATGATCTTCGTGAGACTTTGTCATCCGTTGTTAGCGATCATGAGAGGGTAGTGGAGGCTAGTACCGCTGAATTGGAAACAGTCCGGGCAGAACTTGAGGCTGTTAATAGAGACTAAGGAGAAATTGTTGGCTGAGAAAACGTCTTTGGTGGACGAGTTGGGTGCTGCTTCTAAAGCCGCTGAGGCGGCGTCTGCCATTAAGATATCTGATCTTAAGACTGTTGTTGGGGGTCTTTGTGCAGACATGGAATGGTTGGTCAGGTCCGGGTTTTCCGAGTTTTTGAAACGTCTTAGAGAGGATCCCTAGTATGTTGACCTTCTCCATGCACTTACTACCGATGCCGATTTTGTTGGTCGCCAAGATGGGATGCATGTTGGGTACCAGATTTGTGGAACTGGCGGTACCGTTGATAGACACCCTGACTTTGTTCCTAACCCTTTGGCGGGTCTTGCTGATGCTTATCATGCTTTTGACGCTATGATTCCTCATGTGTTATCTACCTTGCAAAGTGTATCACTTGATGATGGGTTCTCTCTTGTTCGTGATCTGCTTTTTTCGCCTAGTGCTAACATGACATGTACTCAAGGCGATGGTGAAGAAAGTGATGATGTTTCTGATGATGAAGCTGAAGACAATTAAGTTTGTTTTGAGATCTTTTGTTTGCATGTTTGGTTGTTTTAGTCCTTTTCTTCTAATGTTTGGTTATAACTTTTGACTCTTTTGTTGATGATGATGATGATTGGCGTATGCCTAGTGATGTTTGGTACTTTTTATTCTTGTTTCGTGTGTTTAATATTGTCTTGTTTCGCCTATGATAGCGACTGACGTGGGATTTTCCCAGAATTGATGATTGTTTGATAAGCGCGTTTCATTGGCTTTTTACCAATGGCACCAGTTTTAGTCCTGGTGTCTAACATGTGAGGCGCCCTTTAGGCGGTCCTCTGATAATGGTTTGTCGTTAGACGACCATGGCGAGTGTGGTTGTTATAATACATGGAAGTTCTTGAGATTTTGTGGTAACAAAATATTGATAAAGTGTGAACTTTGTTTCTTTGATAGTGTTCTTTGATAGAAATGCATGGATAAAACATAGACTTCTTTGATTGATAATACTTTGTGATGACATTTGTTTGTTACATGAAAAGGCTAAATACTATCTATTCTTGCTCACATGTAACACTTGCGGAGTTGTGTTGCGTTCCAAGTACGGGGGATGGTTCTTCCATCCAAGTGACTGAGAGTGTATGCTCCCTTCCCTACAACATGCTTGATTATGTAGGGACCTTCCCAGTTGGGACTTAACTTCCTTGGTGCTTCTGCGCGACTGGCTTGATTGCTTCTTAATACATAATCCCCCTGTTTGAAAGAACATTTTCGTACTTTTTTGTTGTACTCTTTTTCCATCTTTGCTTTGTATTTAGATTCCTTGATCGCGGCTATTTCTTGACGTTCTTCGAGCAAGTCCAAGTTTCTTCTGAGTTGTTGATCATTGTTGATAGCGTATGCATTTAGGGTTCTGGCAGAAGGTAATCCTATTTCAGCGGGTATCATGGCCTCTGACCCGTACGTCAAGCTAAATGGCGTTTCTCCATTGTTGGTTTTTGTCATCGTCCTATGTGCCCATAGGACATTAGGTAGCTCTTCGACCCCTGATACACCGCCTTGACCCAATCTCTTTTTGATTCCTTCTACAAGGCTTCGGTTTACTCTTTCCACTTGGCCGTTTCCCTGAGGGTGTGCGACCGAGGTGAAAATATGTTGGACGTGTAGCTCTTTGCACCATTTTTTAATACTTTTGTCGGCGAACTGAGTGCCATTATCTGTCACCAGATAGAGTGGTACCCCGAACCTGCATACACTGTGTTCCCATAAAAATTTCTTGACCTGGAGCGCTAATATTGTAGTTAACGGTTTCGCCTCTCTCCATTTCGTGAAATAATCAACCCCTACAATCAAATGCTTGAAACGCCCTGCTGCCTCTGGAAAGGGACCAACTATATCGACCGCCCACTTTTGGAAGGGCCAGGCTGCGCTTACCGGAATCAAGTTGTTTTTTGGCCTTAGAATCATTGGTGCGTACCTTTGGCAACTTCTACATTTCCTGAGTTCCGTTACTGCTGCATTGTGCATACCTGGCCGGTAATAACCAGCATTGGTGATCTTCGCCACAACTGCTCTAGGGCCAGCGTGTATTCCACAAACGCCTGTGTGGATATCTCTTACGAGGTAATTTGCTTCTTCATCAGTCACGCAACGGAGTAGGGGGCCCAGGTATGAGCGCCTGTAAAGTACATTGTCTAGGAGCTGGTAGTGTAGTGCCTTGCACTTCAGCTTGTGCGCGGCGCTTCTAGACTCTGGTAACCATCCATGATTCAGGTAATGAATGATTGGACTCATCCACGTTTCTTCTTCGGGCTCTGTCATGTTGATCTCTTGCACTTGTATGGCTGGTGCGACAAGTTCTTCGATCCGGATTTCTTTAGTAGGGTCATCGAAGCAGGATGCCACTTTACTTAAAGCATCCACTTTTTTGTTTTGGCCTCAAGGAATGTGCACGATCTCGAATATTTTGAATTTGGTGATGAGCTCTCTGCATAAATTCAAGTATTGACACATCGATGGGTCTTTAGCCTCATATATTCCATTTATCTGGTTGGCCACCAGCATCGAGTCAACATGTGCTTTTAGGTTGTGTGCTTCCATCTTGATTGCTAAACGAAGCCCTGCAATCAACGCTTCGTATTCTGTTTCGTTGTTTGATGTCTTGAAACCCAGCTTGACCGCATGAGTGAGTTCTATGCCCTCGGGACTAACAAGGAGTAGTCCAATCCCCGAACCCTCTTTGCATGATGCACCATCCGTATGGAGCTGCCATGTTGGTTGTTTTGTTAAAATTTCAATGTTGGCTGGTGTTGGGTCTATCACTTTTGTTCCATCAGGTACTTCTGCAAGGAAATCTGCTAACACTTGTCCCTTTAAGGCGGTTCTTGGTTTGTAGCTGATTTCGAAGGGGCTTAGCTCGATGGCCCATTTAGCTAGGCGCCCTGAAATTTCTGGCCTCTTTAGTACCTGTTGGATAGGAACACTGGTTAGTACTTCTATGTTGTGATCATCAAAATACCTTTTTAACCTCCTTGAGGCATGTACCAATGCCAGTACTAGTTTCTCCATCATGCTATAGTTTGTTTCTGGTTGTGTTAGGACGCGACTAACATAGTAGATAGGGGTTTGCACCCCTTTTCTTTCCACTAGAAGTACGGCGCTAACTGCTTGGTTTGCCGCAGCCAAGTACATTTTAAGTGTTTCCTTACGCCAAGGGGCAGCAAGAGTTGGTAAGTGCGCCAGGTGCTGTTTCATGTCTTGAAAAGCGACTTCTGCTTTATCCGTCCATCTAAATTGCTTCTTTGAGATACAGTTCTTCAAAGTATCAAGGAAAGGTAGAGATCTTTCAGCGTGTTTGGCTAAGAACCTGTTAATTGAAACCAAACGCCCACTAAGGACCTGGACCTCCTTTAATGTTGACGGGGACTTCCATCTTCATGATTGCTTCAACCTTTTCTTGGTTTACCCTCATCCCGTTGTTGGTGACGATGACGCCTAAGAACTTCCCCTCTTCCATACCAAATGAGCATTTCTTTGGGTGGAGCTTGATGTTGTACTTTCTTAATCGGATGAAAGTTTCTGATATATCGGACAGCATGATTCGCTCTTCCCTGCTCTTTATCACCAAATCGTCTACATACACTTCCAGGTTCTTGTCAATTTGGTCTTTAAAGACTTTGTCCATTAACTTTTGGTATGTTGCCCCTGCGTTTTTCAGTCCGAAGGGCATCTTTGTATAACAAAAGATGTCAATGTCCGTGTGGAACGTAGTTTTATCTTCATCGCCTCGCGCCATTTTAATTTGATGGTAGCCTTTGTACGCATCTAAAAAGCACTTGTACTTGAATGGGGCGAGTGAGTCTATTTTTGCGTCTATGTTGGGCAAAGGGAAAGAGACTTTCGAGCATGCTCTATTAAGGTCTGTGTAGTCGACACACATGCGCCAGGTTCCATCGGTCTTCTTAACCATAACGGGGTTAGCTACCCATGATTCTTGTTGCACCTCTCTTAATATTCCTGCCTCAACCAATTTTTTAACTTCCTTTGTTACGGCCGCTCTTCTTTCAGCGCCCATGTTTCTACGCTTTTGTGATACTGGGGTAGTTGTTTCTTTAATCTTTAACCGGTGTTGTGCCTCTTCTCTTGGTACTCCGGTCATGTCTGATGGTTCAAAGGCGAATACATCCATGTACGACCGGAGGAGTTCCTTAAGATGAGACCTGATGTTTTGTTACAAAGTTCCCCCGAGTATCACTGGTTGTTCCGGGAACCTTTTATTTATTACCCATTTTTTTGTGGTCACTTACCCTTGTTTCCTGCATGTTTGTTTCAATTACTGTTTGTGGGTCATCGCCATATACCCCTGCCACTCCCCTTGGTGTGAGAAATGTGATGAGACCCCGACGCGTTGACACCGCTGCATCAAATGCATCAAGCGTCGACCGTCCTAAAAGGACGTTGTGCCTTGATGATGAAGATATCACAATGAAGGTGAGTAATGTCGTCTTCTGTCGCCCTTCTTCACCTATGGTTACTGCAAACTCGATTTGCCCCATAGGTATCACCTTTTCTCCTGAGAACCCTGTGATTTGACCTTTGTTGGGTTCCAGGCGCGCCTTATCCTCTGGATCAAGGCTCATGAAACATTGTTCGTACATTATCTCTACCGAGCTACCCGTGTCAATAAATACTCGTCTCATCTTATAGTAACCTATGATTGCCGTGATTGTTAAAGGACCGTTGAAACGGTTTCCATTGGATGGTGGGATCATCAAAGGAGCATCCATCCAGGACTCTAGTGCCTCCCCACGTCTTTTTATGCCCCCTGGTGGCGTATGATGGTGCACCCTGATCATGTAAACATCTCTTGGCCTTTTATGATTTGCGTCTTCTTTGCCATGATTACCTCGTTCCATCTCTCTATTGTCTTTTAGGAGGTGCGACAGTTTTCCATTCGCCACGTTTTCTTCTATTTTTTTTCTCAGCTACCAGCATTTTTCGGTTTCGTGACCGTGTCCTTTATTGTAATCACAATACTTACTTGTATCCCTCTTGATTCCATCTTTCAGAGGTGTTGGAGCGCTGAACCTGACCTCTCCTGACGCTGAGCATGGCGCTTGGAGATTTGGTGAGTGATGCATAAAAGTTGTCGCTGTCCTTTTCCCTTTGAGCATGCTTCGCGATCACACTTACTATTTCTTGGCGGTTTGATGGATAAGGGCGTGCCCACTCCCTTGCAGAGCTCTGGTGTTGCGGTCGAATTGGTGTGGCGGGCGTCCCTCATTCTTGTAGTGTCTTGGGGTGCTTTTTCCTCGTGTGTCTATTTGCTTCCACGCCTCTTTTTGTTTTCCGCTGGTTCGATTTAATTGCACGCTTTTCTCTGCCTTGATGTGCATCTTTGCTATGTTCATGAGGGCTTCCATGGTACGGGGCATGCCGTCAGGACCATGTAACCTTCGTATCAGATGACCGTCTCTCACACCATTCACGAACCCCGCGATCATGAGGTCTTCTGTTACTCCTCCGATCTGGAGACTTTCGAGGTTGTACCAGGTGATGAAATCTGCCAGGGGTTCATCATCCGCCTCTTGATGTGCAAGATTTCAGTCATGTCTTTGGTGTGCCTTTTCTGCTGACTAAATTGTTGCATGAATTTTCTCAAGAGCTCATCGAAGCTATCAATTCCCCCTTTTGGGAGACTATCATACCAGAGGCGCGCCGCTCCAACCAAGGTTTGGATGAACATGTGACACCAAACATGTTCTTCCCACTGCTCAATTCCACCCGCGCATGTGAAGACATTGACGTGGTCGTCTTGGTCTGTTGAGCCATCATACTTGCTTATTGTGGATGGCATTTTTGTCTTTTTTGGGAACTCAGCTTGAGCTAGTCTAAGGGTGAACTTAGACTGGGCCAATAGAGCGGCTGGCCTGTAAGGCTTGGCTGAGTTTTCTTTGTTGGTTCCAGGTGCACCGACAGGGTTGCCTTCTACTACCCCCGCCGAAGCATCAGCAAAGTTGGGCATGTGGGCGCCATAGGCTTTAGCTGCTTCTAGGGGTGGTGCCTGCATTGCTATCCTATGCAACTCTCACATCATGCTTTCTTGGTACGCCTGAATTTGTCGCATTTGTTCCCCCCACGAAGCGGCAGAGGCAAGAGGTGGCATCATTGCCATGTTTGGCGGATAGGGCATTGAGGTATAACCGGGAGTTTGATTTTCCCACGAGTTGGATTGTGACTGTGGGGCTTGGGTCATTCGCATTGATGGAGGATTAGGTGTTTGGAACATTGGTATGAGGTACTGGGCTATTGGGGTTGCTACTCCTTGTGTGAGCGTAAGTGAGGGAGTGACTGTAGTACTGTGGTTGCCATTGTGTAAACGGGCTGGGTTGTTGTGGGTGTTTTTGGGATAGTGGCGCCTTCAAGTCGTTCCTTGAACGACAGGCTATGGAAAGAGGTTTTAGCGGTAGTTTTATTTTGAAGGGATGTTTCATGCGATTCAGAGCCTGAGTTGTCAGAACTCTCAACTTCATCGATCATAGGGGCGCTTTGGTCTGGAATGGTAGTCATGTTGCGGCGACGTGTAGATCAGAAGAAACTAGGAGAGGGAGAATGCCGGTCCCACGGATGGCGCCAAAATGTTGGTACAAATCCGGGAGCCTAGGTACTGTCGGATCTGGATCAACGGGAACCTACTATTTCTTCACTTCTTGGTTCTGCAAGGTTGGTTCTCTGCACAGGTAACATCGAGTTAAGGCACCACGAAGAACCGAATGGTGGTTTCTCCGTGATAACCCTCCGGCGTGAGAATCAGTGTATTGATTGTGGAAAGATGAGTGTGTGTGTGTGTGTTGAGTGTGAGAAATAGTAAAGAGAGCATACCCTTTACCTTACCTGGAGAGTCTGTATTTATATTATACCGGATTAGGATGTGGCTAGCTGGCGTGTGGGTCCCGTAAGGGGAGATACCTCTGATATAGTGCAAATTATACGTTTATACCGTGTTGAGTTTGTACATGTTTTCGAGTCTTTTCAATTAGTTTTCTTTAGGTTTTATCTACTATTGATTCATTTGCGTTTTGTAGGTCCCAAGTTTATGAAGGGTTGAAAAGAGAGCGAGAAAAGAAGAATGTAGGAAAAAACCGGACGCGAAACGGAGTTACGAGCTGAAAATGAGACACGAAACAAGTTGCCAAAGTTTCTTTTAAAATGAGTAGGTGGCGGTACCGCCACCTACTGTCCTCCACGCCGCGGTACCGCCACCTAGGTGAGTTACGAATGAGGGACGCTTTTGACCTAGTTGAACGAGTTTAAAAGGGAGGCGCAAGACGACTTTAATATACGAATTTGGAGGCTGAAACGGACGAATTCGGAGCAAGGAAGTTGAAGTTTTGAGCACGGAATCAAGTCTTGGAGGTCGTGATCCGGTAGTTTTCATCCGACCTAGTTGTGTTTTTCATGCGTTATCTTGATTTCTTATCGTTATTACTCATGAATACATTAACCTTGAATTGTTTTGTGTTTTTAACTTTAACTATGAACTAAACTTATTAGTTACCTAGGTTGTTTGCTATTGGTAACGTTTATTTAATTAAACTTGGTTCTTGGTTGTTTGATAAAACGAGTTAGTAATTTTATAAAAGGTTTGATTTTTATATTCTATGGTGTGTTTTGAATGAATGAATGGATTGTATTATTTGTTAAATCGTCTTACGTAGCTTTGCAAATGTCTTTTGTGTATGGTTGCGTATCAATATCGTTAACTTTTGTTTTCGTGTTTTGAATGGTTTTCTAGACGTAGGAACCATAGTAGATTCATTAGTAATTCAATAAATTCGTTTGCCCTACTAAATCCAAGACCCGAGAAGTGAGGATTTGTCCACGTGTCTTGTTTATCTAGTTGTTAGAAATAGGGTACGAGAGGAACTTTTCTGATAACGAAGTAAACTTGTACGTTTGAGTCATAGAATTAATTATTGAACCACCCCTTGTGTCTTAGGATATATTGGATCGGTGAAACTGAGAGGGGAGCCGATCATAGGGTATTTAATTACTGTTAAAGGAACCGACAGGCGATTTAACTAACTAGTGAGCTTAATCAACGCTTCGGATAACCAAAAGGTCACACCCGGATAATGGTCTAGGATCCTTAGGAAGTCCGTTGAGTTAGTCTTTTATGATCCTAGTTTCGTTTCAACAACCAAGTCTAAAGTTTAATCAATAGTCGTTCACCATTAGTAGCACCTAGGTAACGTTTTTCTCAAATCTGAATAAAGTCTTTTACGCTTTCAATTCGTTAATTTTAATTAAAGTCGTGTCTAGTTGAGTTGAGTCTTGTCTAGTTTCTTTAACGTAATATATAGGGTCTGTGGGTCGACACCCGGACTTACGTTCACTATATTACATTCGACCGGTCCACTGCCGGTTGTGTGTGAAATAGTCTTCTAGTCTTGGTTTTATAAATTTAAAACTTAGGTGTTTTTAGTTGTTAGTTTTTATATATACATTTGCATGCATCAAGTTTTTGGCGCTGTTGTCGGGGACTCTTGGTAATTGCGTTAATAGACTTTTTGAGAACTTAATTGCTATACACGTGCTTTCTGCTAGTTTATGTGTATCGTAGGAGTCTAAGAGTTTTATTTTGTTTTTGTTCATATTATATTATTTCCTATTCTTTTTATTTTTATTTTTATTTATTTTTATTTTTATTTATTTTTATTTTCTTTGTTGTTTATTTAACTTTATTTTAATTTTAATCTTTGAGAGACAATGCAAATACAAGTTTTTGATCAGCATAGAGAATCTCTAACGATGATACCTATTGGACCCCATTTGCGAAGTCATCGGAAAAACTATATGTTGCTTCCCAAACTTCCGGTGAGGGATCCAGTATTGATATTTGACCAAAGGGGGTACTTAACATCATACCGAAGTTCCACTGGAGTTTTAATAGAGCATAAGGATTCAAACCGCCTCGTTCATGACTGGGAGGGATATATGTAGGGTACCAGAACGAACGAGGTGAGTTTTTCAATCTAACTTCAGAGCCGGAGACGATAATGGACAAAGAGCAAGTTCCAATGCCATAAAATGCAGCACAAATCTCACCTCAAGGTAAGTCTTCTGACCATGGTCAAATTAGTGATTTGTCATCTGAAATTACTGATAGTTATGAGGATCCTAGTTGCACTTCACACTTGTCTTGTGAGAATGATCTTAAACAGGAATCACGATCCAAACAAACAATCAAAGATGAACAAATGAAAGTACATGAGGTCATCAATACCCGTTGGAACCTACTAAGTAAGGCTGAGAAAATCCATTATCTCGAAGAAAATGAGAGGCTTACATATGAACTAGCTAATCTAAGGATGGCAAGAGAGAAAGCCACTCAAGAACCAGAAGCATCAACAAAAGAGGTTGAGACAGAGAGAGTGGAAAATATTCTTAAAGAAGAGGTTGTCTCTACAACAGGGAAGTATTCTGAATCTGATTTAAATTGTTTTGATTATGATATTCATGAATCGTATAAATCACCTGCTGATGAATTCGAATCTTCATGTTCGTTTGATATTTCACACTTGTTCGATGAGGTTGATGTCATGCAGGACTCGCAAGGTAAGGATGATGAGGATGAAGGCAGGAAGGAGGAGTTTGTGCAATATTGGGAGCTTGAATTTGGTGAGGAGTTGGTGGATTTACCAACTTTAGAAGATAAAGGAGACTTTGATCCAGTTGGCGATCTTGATATACTAGAAGCATTATTGAATGGGAAGCCGACAGTGGAAATCAAAATGTCACCAAGTGTAGAAAAAGAAGAAGTGGTTGTACAAGAGGAACACCACAACTTGACCATGAAAGAACGAGGATGGTATAACAAAAAGGAGAAGATGCGGTTCACACACAATCATTCTCCACATCACATGCCTCACATCAGATTCGGTCCTGGTAAGTTCAAGTCATGGTGGGCCGACCCGTTCAAATTTGATATAATTTTCTTTAACTTGACTACTAAAATTTTAATGAATAATAAGAAACAAGTAGAGTTAAACGGGTTGGACCGGGGTTGGATAAAAGAGAAACCTCCTGATTAAGTTCAAGTGTGGGGATGTTTCTTATCAATTTATAGAGTTTGTATATTGTGTTGGTATATTTTTGTTTAGTCAAATGTGTCGAGTCAGTATGCTCGAGTTTTGTGTTGGTTTTCACAGGTTTAAACCATTCTTACCCGTACTCAATCTCCATTTAGGTGAGTATGTATTTGTGAAAATGAAGATGGAACTCAGGAGTGTCGGTGTCAAGGTTGACCGTGACTGAAATGCTTATCGGTCAACGCTTGAAGATTGGAATGAAGACTTGGAGCATACGCGTTTCACAATACCAGCTAAGTCTTTCCCAGTTCACCTTTCTATCTTTTTATTTTTGCATTTTTAGTTTTATTTTTAGGTCTTTTCCATTTCTACATTAGGGACAATGTAGAACTTAAGTGTGGGGATGAGAAATAGCGTTTGAGTCTTTTGTTTGTTTTAAGTGTTTCTTTTGATTCCATATAAAGTCTAAAATACCAAAAAAATTCAAAAATAAAAAAGATAGAAAGGTGAACATTGAAAAGACTTAGCTGGTATTACGAAACGCGTATGCTCCAAGTCTTCATTCCAATCTTCAAGCGTTGACCGATAAGCATTTCAGTCACGGTCAACCTTGACACCGACACTCCTGAGTTCCATCTTCATTTTCACAAATGCAAACTCACCCAAATGGAGATTGAGTACGGGTAAGAATGGTTTAAACCTGTGAAAATGATGTGGTCTAAACTATATATATTTTATATACATATTCTCTACATTTTTATGCTACATTTGGTCGAATTCTACTCTTAATCGATTAATATTTATATTTTGCGATTTTAAGAGATCACAAACTAAATTAATATACTTTTGGTTAAACTTGAAACAAAGTTTATGGTTATCGATTGATGTTATATATTATTTGGAATATTTCTACGGATTCAAAGAATTATATTAAGTCCATTTTGATCTACTAGTTGTTGTTTCATTGCAGATCACAATAGAAGAAATTGAGAATCTTTTAAACAATATTTTAAAAGATGAGATGAAAAGTTGAAAGGAAGTTTGAGGTGTTGTGAAGATCCACGTGGATACAAATATTGAAATCTTGGTTTCAATAATTTAAGTTTCAAGCGGAATTCATATATTATAAACTAGGTTAGTGACCCGTGTTTAACACGGGATTTGATAAGAATAAAAATAATTAAAAATATCATATTTGTTGATAATATAGACAAAAAACGCATGAATAACACTACTACATAAACGGGCATTTGTGACCGTTAATTTGGTCGCAAATTGGTCGCAAATGCCTTTTTGCAACCATTTTGTGACCATTTTGAGTGGCTACAAATACATTGGTCGCTAAGTACTTTTGCAACCGTTTTTTGCGACCAAAGTATACTTGCTACCACATTTGTGACTGTAATTTCCGTTGCAAAATTTGCAACCGATTTTGTGACCGGACTTTATTGTGACGAGATTTGCGACTAATCCTCTTATGACCAGATTTGCAACCAGAATATTTGCGACAAAAGTTGTGTCCAAATCATTTGCGACGGAGTTTACGACCAACCTTTTAGCGACCGAAACGAATACTATGACCAGATTTGCAACCAGAATATTTGCGACAAAAGTTGTGTCCAAACCATTTGCGACGGAGTTTACGACCAACCTTTTAGCGACCGAAACGAATACTATGACCAGATTTACAACCAGAATATTTGCGACAAAAGTTGTGTCCAAATCATTTGCGACGGAGTTTACGACCAATCTTTTAGCGACCGAAACGGTCACCAAAGTATTCGCGACCAAACTAATTTGCTACCTTTTTTGTGACTACACCGAACCATTTGGCTTCCACTTTTGCGACTACACCAATTGCGACCTAAGTAACGACCAATCGTATTTGCGAGGAACTTTTTGACCAATGTCATCAGCAACCACTAAATTTAGTAACGAGCTTTGCGACCACTAATTTGGTTGCAACAATATTAACAAAATGATCCAGATTCCAATATGAAGATTTGTAAAATCCGGAAACAAATAATTAAAATCACAAATTTATAACGATTCATAAAATATCCAAACCTTCAAAACAAAGTATGATCAAAGCATTCAAGGAATGCACAATAACAAAATACTTAAAGCTAGCCTCGAAACAATTGTCCCAACTAACCGGGCTACAAAGAAAACACATGTTTAACTAGCATACGAGTTTTTTGGTATGTTCTTCAACAAGAATTCGATTTGGTGTTTCATTTGAGCATTGGTGGCTGTGTTTTCTTCGATCTGCTCCATCATTGCAAGTTTTTCAGCTCTTTCCTTCTCCTTCTCTAGTCTTTCGGTTTCTTTCTCTTCTTCTAGTCGTACAATTTTATCTTTCATTTGTTGTACCTAGAATAAATATAACACATTAAAAGTAGACAACTTGCTATGACCCATTATAACAAAATATTGCTAACAACACCTATAATGACCCCATAAAAACAATAATCACCAACGAAAAATAGACATCATCAAACCTTATGATTTGACAAACGATAGCTATATTCAAGCCAAGTTCTTTATAATATCAACCATAACCAAACGTTTGAATGCTAATAGGTATGAAACATAAACGTTTAGAAGAAGGTAATCGATTTGTGATTAATCAATCGAACACCCAATATCAAAACATGAATAAAACTATTCTAATAGCATATACCAAGTAGTACTAACAACAGTGATGAATGAAAAAAGCAACAGTACATATAACAAGTAAAACGAATATCAAAACCAACACAAGCTAGCTTTAATAAATAGCGGTGATCACAATTAGATACATCATCAAAACTCAAGTTATCATGGCATATTCAATTACTAATAACTAACAACAATATAAGCATTAAAGCAACATTAGACAGTTTCCTAACCTTCGACTAATGAAGCAGTAGAAATTGTAGAATAACGACCATGGGTTTGAGTAATTAATAATGATTTTAATCAATTACAAGACTAACTAATAGAGATTTTGTCCAAACATATCATTTGAATATAAATGAAAATTTTGATTAACATGAACATACCTCTTCATTTGTTGTAGTTGAACACGAACTACTAGCACCCAACATTGGCGGTTTAACCATTGTCATGACATGAGGATCCCTGATATCGAACCTACCACTTTTCTTGCCCCCAACCAGTGTGTCTATATCAAAAAACGGGCGTTTACTAGTGTCATCTCCATACTTCTCCTTGACATATTCCTTATATAATCTCTATGATATACAATAAATAATGTTTTACTCATCATATTACTTACTGATTAACCGGTAATAACATACGTTTTTAGATACAAAAAACTTACAAAAGATTCCTCTGCCTTGCTGTCAACCCATTCAACATTGTTTTGTAGATCAATATCTTCCAAACTCTCATACTCTTTTGAACATTCACCTTCTACATGCCTCGACAATCTATCCAAAGGTCTCGTCCCTTTCTTCCCGTGTGACTGTGCCCAAACTTCCTCTACTGTAGCAGGTCGTCCAAGTTTCTTATCCTAAAAAAGTAGTATACAAAAGTTAATACTCACATGATATGTTGATTAAATAAGGACAAATTAGCATATCTTACCATTTTTAGTTTTAGTGTAGCATAAGTTTGTGCGCCAAGAGTATGTTTGCCCTCAGTTGATTTCCCTCTGTTGGTGGTGTTTCTAGCAGACTTTGCTTTCCATTCAGGAGTATTCCAGTATTGAACTAGTGGTTCCCATATTTCACCTCTCATCCGTCGTGGCTTATATGGAATAATCAGAGACAAATCATCTTCAACATCTAACCCCGCTTTAGTCGCAGCGACCTTAGCGTTTTCCCGAGCCCTATTCAATGAATTCTTAATTTTCGTCTTTATAAACTTCTCCCAGCAACGTCGAACCATTGCATCCCATTGACTTTCCCATTGATAGTATCCCTGTAAAAAAATACTTTTAGTAATGTTTATGCCTTTATGGTTCATTAAGTTGTATTTAGTGTTACATATAGTTTTTTGTTTGTATAAACCTTGAAACGCTCAAACATCCTATCACCATCCTCTTTAGAGACCTCTTTCCAACTCTTCCATGGATGGGACCACATAGCGTGTAAAATTTCTCCAATAGTACGTGTAGCAACTTGTTGATTGCTAAACCTATAAATGATAATGATGCAACACTGTCAATATTACTTGTATTTTCATATAAAAGTAGTATATATACATATACATATACATATATATATATATGCATCTATATGGAGTAGCTTAATAGAATAGTAGCAGGGGGTCTACTCAACCTTTTCAGTGGCCTTAGGTGATATAAAATTTCGAGGTCGTTTTTTAGTAAATTTGGTTGAGAACATAACAAATCAAATGGATTAAACGGGATCATATGTATATTTACAACCTCCAAAATAGATTTATTCAAACAATCCAGATTACTGTTTAAATTTACATAATTAACTATTAGGGTAAAAAACTTCAATCAGGAAACGATATGATTACCTTCACTGTTTCAGAATTATTATATAAATGAACAATATGCACTTACTGATTATGAGTAATCCAAATCCACTCACGGTTTCTTGGCTCGGGTAATGGCGTAGGCGCAACTGGTCCCCGTCGGCCAACAGTTAAGTCGTCATCATCACTAGTTTCAGATTGAGACAGTGCCTCATATGCATCTGAATGTGATCGTCCAATTGTGTCTGTGTTGTAGTTTTCATGACCATTACCTCGACCAATTATGCATGTGTTGGAGCTGACATGACCATTACCTTGACCAATTGTGCCTGTGCTGAAGCTGTCATGACCATTACCTCGACCAATTGTGCTTGTTTTGTAGTTGTCATGAGTCTCATAACCATTACCTCGACCGATTGTGCCTGTGTTGAAGCTGTCATGACCATTACCTCGACCCCTACCTCTACCACCTCCTGTTGAACCACGTGCCATGATATCTACAACAGTGACAAATCACTAAATATTAAGCAAAATCATTATAAAGGAAAATTTATCTTGATTCCCAAAATTGTAGGCGCAAGGCGTACATAAACAAGACTTCCAGCCTTTGAAAAAATAGACAAGACACCTACTAGCTAATATTTGTTAAACTACTACATATTCAACAAACTATGAGACATCCAAGTCCTAGGCTCATCTCTTTATCATCTTAGACTTAGGTCTAAGGCCCCTAAATTTTAGAGGCCCTAAATTTTAAAATATATAGTATTGTTATTATATGAATCTAAAGTTTGAGGCCCTCATGCAAGTTCTAAATTCTCAGCTTAACAAAAAAGAAGAAGCATACGGGATTAATTGTAAATAGCCATTAAACATAGGAAGGATGGGCAATTGAACATGCACACACGTGAATTGCTGGCTGAAAAGTGAAAACAATAGGCATGAAATCATGGCTAATCAACTATTCCCGCAGCGTTAATCATGATGAAAGATTTGAAGCGATCAAAAATAAAGCCTCAAATCAATCACAAAAATAAAGAAAGCATCAAACCACCATAACCTAATCTTCTGTCTCATCCTCTCTTGTTGTATGTCATTGTACGAAACCTAATCTGTTGTTGCATGTCATTAAACGATCAAACGATCGAATGTGGGAACAAAAAATTCAAACCCGTTAACCTAATCTATAGAATCAAAGGTATGTGGCAAATATTTAATTTTTAGAATTTGATCAGTTGATTGTAAAACTTGATTAATTGATATAAAATGACATATTGTGCTAAAGACTTGTGTTGGTTGGTTCCTAAAAAAGTTAATTAGATTTAGAACTTGTTGTTAGTTGTTGCATTGTGTTGTTAGTTGTTGCTTTCTGTTGTAAAAACTTGTTGTAAAGTTGTGTTTATATTAGAAGGTTTATAGTTGTAGTCTCAAGCATTGATTAATATTAGAGGGTTTATACTGTTCTTTTTTACTTTACCACCTAGTTAGTTGTGAAATTACTTGTGCTATCATATGAATGCATCTAATGTAAAAGAAAAAACCCATTGTAGAAGAAACCCTTATGTGGATACTAACTCATGTAGCTAACTGTGTTCAGTATGATAAAAAGTGTCCTAATTTTTTTACATCTTTCATGTAACAAAATAAATGTTCACTTGGACTTGAAAATCATACTTAGTTAATTAAAATGCACACAAAACTATATTATAATCAATCATGTAAAACACAGGTGCTAAGTCATATTAACATGTTTTTAATGTCTATCTAAAGGCAGAAAGTAGTACGGCAGTAAACAAACATGTTTTTTTTACAGAGAAAACGATAATGAAGTCCCTAATGTTTTTTTGACAGAGAAAACGATAATGAAGTCCTATAATGTTAGAACCTTTTGGAAAACATTGATTCTATACTAAAACCTATAATGTGCAAAATTTTAATGTAATCGAACAACAAAAAACTGTTACTTACAAAAAACATCAGAATTGACCATCATTAACCCAATAAAAACCCTAAAACTATTCATCCCCAAATCAAAATCATCAAACCCTAATCACGAAATACACATTCAATTACTTCAATTAAACATCATAACATAACACTCCTTCAAATCACTAACAATATTCAAAGTTCATCAATCACTGAACCCTAACCATCATCCCAAAACAGAAACAAATCAAACCAATTCCCCTTTTTTGATTTTCTACCAACCAAATTGGACACAAATAACCACTAATCGAACCAAAACAACATATTAAAAACAGTAGCTTCATTAATAGTACCTGGATTGACAAATATGAACTCGGTCGAAGATGTTGCAGGCAGAGAACTTGCGAGTGATTTGAGAGGGAATGGAAGAACTATATCGTAACATTCTATTGAGATCAAAGAAACCAACCAAATAGTGGGGAACGTGTAGTGTTGTTGATGACAGAGGAAAGCGGGAACTAGGGCTTTTAGCGCTAACTTGTTTGTTCATTATATTGACCCTAGTATTTAATTATATATTACCACACAATTGGATGTTACGTAACTTTTACGAATCAAGTATTTTAAACAATTTGATCTCTTAAACAATTTGTTTTTTCTAAGTTATATTAAAATGTGATATTTAACCTTGAGTTTTTATCGTTACATATGTGTATAAATATAGAGTTAATAGCCAAAATGGTCCCTGAGGTTTACTATGTTTTGCAGTTTTGGACACTTTTAAGAATTTTTGCATAAATAGTCCCTGCAGGCCAAAACCTGTTGCTAAATCGGTCCACGGCACTAACATCGTTAAAAAATATCCGTTAACTAACAGTGGAATGACGAAAATACCCTTGGTTATTTAAATAAAAATAAAATGAGAATATATTAAAAAAACAAAACATCATTTATCATCTTCCCCCACCCTCCACACACTAGAGCCCACCACCATACACACTGCTATCACCACCACCCCATCTTCTCATCACCTGCCGCTGACTACGACCACCTCCGCCTGCGATTACTTTCCGGCGACCTTCGGTTTATGGGGTTTTGATTCTTGTTGTGTTAAGAATCTTGTTTCTTTGTTGTAAAAAAGAGAAGTAAAAGAACTCAAGCTCCGGTGGGCTATTACAGTGATGATTCCGGCACCGGCAATGGTGACGATGGTGGTGGATATGATTTGGGTTTGTGAGTTTAAGCGGATCAGAATATTGGTGAAGTTGAAATGGCACCGGCAATGGCACCGGCAATGGTGACGATGGTGATGGATATGCACGGCAATGGTGAAGTTGAAATGGTTTTTGGATCAGTGTATTTGATTACCAATCCATTCATTCATTCATCCACCCACCAACAAAGAGAGAGAGAGAGAGACAAAAGTAAAAGTTTTTGTTTGTGCTTCGGTTGTTCAATTTCATTTTCAATCTCATTTCATGGTGTATAAGCATTACTAGATTTTAACAAAGCAAGATTGAAAATAAAGAAATGTTGGAGATGGTAGAGGGTGGTGGTGGTGGTGGTGGCAGTGATAGTTGAGAGTAAGTGACGGTAATGGTGTTGGAGAAGCCGCCGGAAAGCTTCTTGGAATGATGGCTGAGGGTGGTGGAAGAAGTGGTGCTGATGAAGATTGGAGGTGGTGGTTGAGGATGGAGGTGATTTGGTGTTGGTGGTGGTGAAGAAGAAGAAGGGCATTTTAGTCATTTCATAATCAACTAACAGAATTTTTTTAACGATGTTAGTGCCGTGGACCGATTTAGCAACAGGTTTTGGCCTGCAGGGACTATTTATGCAAAAATTCTTAAAAGTGTCCAAAACTGCAAAACATAGTAAACCTCAGGGACCATTTTGGCTATTAACTCATAAATATATTTATACTAAGATCTTAGTTTATAAATAGATTGTGAATCAATAAGTTTTTCTTTGGGATCACAAATTTAATTTGGTTTCTATATGTTTTACAAGAAAGAATTTGTATAGGGTCGGGTTATTCATTCTTGTCCAATAGTTACATAATTTACCCCTAGTTGATCCTAACTATTAATCATTTATTAATATTACATAATTTACCCCTAGTTGATCCTAACTATTAATCATTTATTAATATCTGCTCAGTTTTCCCACTAGTCCTAATTGATCGTTGTTGCCCTCAAATTATCTTAATTAATTATTGTTAACCAATGTTAATCCTAGTTGGAATTAACTGGCACCATAGTCTTTAATTAAGCTTAATTGTTGACCTTATATCAATAACGACATTAACTGAATCTAATAGGCCCTAATTGAAACTAAGTAATTTCCCCTAATTGAAGAATGTTGACTCTCATTGACCAATGTCTACCCTAGTTGCTTTTAACTAATCCTTATTATTGACTATCGATAAATATTGCATTGATTTGATCCAAAATGACCATACTTATCTCTAATCACCTCTAGTTGGTCATTATAACCTATAATATACCTAAATTATCACCCAATGTCCCTAAATAAATATAGTCTACCCTAACCAACTAATATGAACACTGATTGACACTAACTCATATTAAACCAGCTGACTAATATTAACATTAACTTATACCAGCTAAGCAACCTTAATAGCCCCCAAATTGAGTGATATTGAGTTTCATTGACTATTAGTGTCGGATATTGATACTAATTACCTCTAAATGGTCATAATGGATGACCATTGACGCTTGTTGACCCTAATACCCCCCCCTCCCCGGTTCCTTTTTTTTTACAACAACTAGATTTAATGCAGAATTATTTTGCATTGAACAAAATTAGAACCCACAACCTCATGATACTGAAACTCCATCCTTATCACTATGCCAGCTTGGATTTTATGCTAATATCCCCTAACTATCTCTATTTGATTTAGTTACTCTTACTTGACTCGTATAACTTGGTTTTATACTCGTGTGTTACATACGTGTTAAATTTTTTTAAAAATCAATTATAACCTAATATTTAAAGATTTGTAAAATTTTTATTTAAATATGATATTAGTCACATTAAATATAACTATATTATATGGAAAATAAACAACTTAACAAATAACACATCACAATTTACGGCCTACACCATGTTTGCCGACTCGTACGCTCGACCTGGTAGATGAGTGTCACCATGAATTTTGACGGATATCTATCATCTGGAATATTTGTATGCCCATTTTTCTTATCTTTTTTTAATTAATTGATAGGATTTATAAGACACCAATTTTAAAAGCGTCGATATCTAATTTGGTATTAATAGTGTATTTTGAGTTTTTTATTTAATTGACCTTGAAAAACTGATTTAGGTACTTTTGACTTTCGGTTGTTTGACTTTTTCAGTTATTTGACTTCTACCTTGTTGACATTTCTATTGTTTATATCCAACTAGGATTTATATCACGCACACTTCACGACGCGTAAAAGAAACACTTACAACCTCTATCAAATCCATGTAAAGCAATTTTGTTTTTCCAACAACACAATAAAATTGAAAAGCAAGCTGCACACTGTTTATAATCACAAAATCCATTCCACAAATCAAATGCATATGTTAAGCTCAAAGCAAAGATGCTCAAAATTTAAGTTAACTAAACTCCAGTTACAAATTAAAATCACAAACACCAGCCCAATCTATAACTAATTTTGAGAAGAAAAAACGACATTAGCAACAACCTAACAATCTTAATCCTCACCGGTAACATACCGCTTAATGAATATCGTTGATTAAACCTGCAAAAGAACATCTCCACAAAACCATGGAATGCAATTGATTAGAAGTGACCAACGAAAAAATATAATTAAGAACAGATCATTTATGTCATGTTCCATAATAGTTAGCTAAAATAAAATGGGTCAATTATATTTATGGCAGTAAATATAGGTGTACATACCGAGGCATTTTACTTTCTTCAGAAGAACATGATTTTAATTAAGTAAAGAACACATGGATCTAGTTATCTAATTTTATCCAAATGAAAGTTTAATTATAAGTGTACATACCGAGGCATTTTAATTTCTTCAGCTCAAAAGATAATGGAGATGATAATAGCTTTTCTATCCTTGTGTTAACTTTAATTATTAAGGTAGTTACTCACCAAATGGCTTACTTGTGGTGGAGGAGCAACATCAAGCATTAAAGAGATACTACCCTTAGGTTAGAGAACTGCATAAGCCCAACAATCTGATCAGGAAATCGCATGCCATTATATCTACAACAAAAACCAAATCACTAATATTATACACAATTACAAAATAATAGAGTTATGTATGCAAACAATATTAGGAAAAAACAAGAAAATTGGTGTGGGAGTTAAACAAACCACTAGTCTGTATCTTCATCTTCAAATTCATCTACATCCTCATCTGAATCAATGCATTCAAATGCAGCTTCTTCTTCTTCTTGATCACCATCATTCACATCATCAACTTCTTCAATTACATTTGTTTCTACATGAGTAACATAGGACAAATCCTCAGTAGATGCACATGTTAACCTTTCATTCTCTTGAAAGAAGTGCTCCGTATCTTCTTCATCATCATCACCAACTATATTGTCATCTTCAGCTAGCTCATAAACTCCCCTCGGGGACGTTTTAATAACAGCCCACCAGTCTTTTAATCCTTTATCTTTTGAAGGGTATGGTGTATAATACACTTGCTGTGCTTGAGATGCTAAAACAAATGGGTCTTTAGTGCACCCTATCACCTTTGGATTAACATCAACCATATTGGTCTTCGAGTCAACCCTTACACCGTCCACAGGGTGAAACCACGTACATTTGAACAAAACAACAATACAGGCTCCTAAGCTACTATGGTATTCCAACTCCAGGATCTCATCTAGCAAGCCATAGTAGTCGCTTTCATGTTCATCATAGGAAGCACCTTTCACACACACACCGCTATTCTCTGTTACCCGTCCATGGTAAGCTGTTTGTGTATGGAACTTGTAACCATTTACAAAATATCCTTTGTGTGATTGAACATAGTTGAGAGGACCTTGTGCTACATCTCTAATATGTGAATTCACTGGGTTGCCTAAGACCTACATTCATAAAAGTTTGTTATCAAGTTCACAATAAAACTAAATTATTAGGATATAGAATTGTCCTAGTGTTATGCTTACATAAATTTGTAGCCACCGAGCAAAACCCTCATCTTTCTTTTCGTCTAGTATTGCTTTTTCACAATCAGGGAACAAAGCTCTTTGTTCTTCATCATATATAATAACGAAATCGTGAAGTTCTTGACAATTAAGCAATGTATAAGTGTGAGCCTTGAGTCTGTCTTTATCCGTAGGTAGTATAGGCTTTCCACGAGACAATCTTCGAGATGGATGTTTGAATATACTTAGCCGATTGTCGGTACTCGAAGAACAAAGAATGTCCGGGGCAAAATTGCGAGGCTCACGATTTAGCCTCGTGTTCAGTGTCGCGTCAAGATATAGAGAGCAATAGTTAGAAAGTTCATCTACAAGATATGACTCAACTATGGATCCTTCAACTCTTGCTTTGTTTCTAATTGTCCTTTTCAATCGACCCAACTTCCTAAAATTTGGAAAAAAGTGTTGCAAGTTATATAATATTTTAAACAATAAAAATGATTCGTTAGGTTTAGACCATTACCTCTCATATAGATACATCCACCTAAACTGCACAGGACCACCGAGAATAGCTTCATTGCTCAAATGTATGACAAGATGTTCCATAGAGTCAAAAAATCCAGGTGGGAAGATTTTCTCCAACTTGAAAATTGTTACAACGATGCTTTTTTGCAATGTTTTTAAATCTTCAATGTGTAAAACCTTTGAGCATATTACTCGAAAGAATGTGCACAACTCTATTATTGGTTCAAATATTTGTTCTGAAAGCATCCCTCTTAAGATAATAGGCATCAACCGTTGCATGAAGACATGACAATCATGACTTTTAAAGCTGTAGAAGGTACCATCTTGAACATTTACACATCCTCCTATATTTGAAGCATATCCATCGGGAAATTTTACCTTTTTCAACCATTTACATACTTCATTTACCTCCGGTTTGGTTAAGGTGTATGATGCTTTTGGTTTCATGTACTTATTATTGTTCCTCATCCAAGTATGTAACGATGGTCGATTGCAGTACTCTTTTACATCCATCCTAGCCTTGACGTTATCTTTTGTTTTGGGAGTATCCATAATTGTTTGAAACAGATTCTCAAAAACATTTTTCTCAATGTGCATAACATCAAGGTTGTGTCGGATTAACAACGAGGGCCAATATTCAAGCTCCCAAAAAATACTTTTCTTTACCCAATTATGGGTTATACCAAAATTCGGAACTTTGTTTTTTGGGTTATATAACACACCTTCATAAACTGTTGGAAGGTTAAACACTTGTTTGTATATTTGCCAACCCGTTAACTCAGGTGGAGGTCCTAATGATGACGGTACTGATTTATTGGCCAAAAATCCATTTTTATCACGACGAAAAGGATGTGATGGGGGTAAAAATCTCCGATGGCAATCAAACCAACTTGGTTTGCCTCCAGCATGTAATTGAAAGGCTTTCGTGTCTCCCATACAACATGGGCAGGCTAAGCGTCCATGCGTGCTCCAGCCGGACAACATTGCATAGGCCGGAAAATCACTAACTGTCCACAAAAGAATTGCCTTCATCATAAAATTTTCTTTACGATGAGCGTCATAAACATCAATACCTTCCTCATACAATTGTTTCAACTCGTCTATTAATGGTCTTAAAAACACATCCACGTTTTGACCAGGGCTTTTTCTTCCAGGAATAACCAAACTTAGTTTAACATATGAATCTTTCAAGCTCATCCAAGGAGGTAAGTTATAAATTGTAAGAAAGACAGGCCATAGTGAGTAAGGACTTGAGTTTGAGTTATTTGGATTAAAGCCATCAGTGCATAACCCAAGACGGACATTTCGGGTCTCATTTGCAAAGTTTGGATTTTCCGCGTCAAAATGTTTCCAAGCCTTACCATCACTTGGATGTGCCATGCTCCCGTCCTTTGTTTTGTGGTCACTATGCCAAGTCATATATTTAGCCGTCTTTGTAGACATATATAACTTTTTGAGTCTCGGACCAATTGGCAAGTATGTCATCACCAAGTTAGACACCTTATTTTTATCACTCTTGTAGCGATATTCCCCACAATGTTTACAATGTGTCAGTGTCTTGTCTTGCTTATAGAATAACATGCAATGGTTTTTGCAAACATCAATACGTTCTTTAGGAAGACTAAGTTTCTCTAAACTTTTTTTCGTGTCATAAAAGTTTTCCGGGAGCTTATTTTCTTTGGGCAATAATGCTTTAACCATGGAAATATTGTGATTGTAACACGCAGTAGATACATTGAACATTGATTTCCAATTCAAAAAATTTGTAGCAGCTTCTAACTTTTTAAAATCCGTGGCTTTCTCCCCCTCCCACAAAAGTTCGTCAGTAGCTTCTAACATGTCATAAAATCCCTTTGCTTCATGATTCGGTGCATGTACTTCCAAATTATTTGACTCTAGATTAACCTGTTGTGTCGAATTATAATCGGATGGTAGCATGCTATCCAATACCATGCGTCTATAACCATTATCATCATCATCAGTAGCAGCAGCATCAACTTCCATTGTATTAGAAGATTGTCCTACTTCGTGGATGGACGTTTCACCATGTGCATGCCATGTTGTATAATTATCCATGAAACCGTTCTTAAGTAAGTGTTTATGAACTTTTTTTCTACTACTATAAAAGACATTTTGGCATTTAAAACATGGACATTTGATCTCAAATACAATCCTCCCATGTTTTGTTACTCTTCTATCAACTGCCGTTTCGTTAGAATAGGCAAAGTCCAAAAACAATTTCACATTGTCACAATATTGCATATTATAATATCCATCATCGTTCGTTTTTTTCTTCATCCATAGTCTATCAGTAAACCACTCCATGCTCAACAAAGTCAATGTAAGCCCTAAAACTGAAAGTTATAAAATACTTAAAAAGTGTTACAAGAAGACAGTAGACTGCTGAACAAAAGTTGATTCAATTAAGCTTATATAGATGGTTTTAGAATTAAAGACAATAAAACCATTAAAATAACTGACAAAATATGTTTGAATGTCAAGTGGCCTACTTTTTATCTTTGTTACTTTTGGTCATCTTTTAAGAAAATGCAGTAGGACATCTTGATTAAAATTTTTGTCTTTTTTGGATGATAATATCACAATATTGGTTTGATTGGTGGTGGTTTGACGAGTGATTATAATGATGATTTGAATTAAAGCTCAAACATTAAAACAATAGAACAATCAAAGATTGAAAGATGACATTAATGGCGAAAGCAGAGGCGGTCGACATTGCCCACACTTACAATTATTATTATTGCTCTCAATCTTGATTGAAATTTGATCTCGGTTGAGGTTTTTATAGTAAATCTTCATATAAACTTACTTTATTTTAAATGGGTTTCAAAAGCTCAAACAATCGAACAATCTAAATTGAATCAAAAGTTCAAATTAATATGTTACCTGGCAATACCTTTCTTTGAGGGTTGAAATCGGATATGAGCAGTCAAGCCAAGCCAAAGTGGCAGGTGTACGGCGAGCTTAGCGGCGGAGGAGAGGGCGGCCAGAGTAAAAGGACGCCGGCGGCTGTTGATTGAGGCAATGAGGGTGAGATGGTCTGTTATGGGAGAGCAACAACAAATCGATTTTAGTTTATATTTTTTAAGTATGCCTTATCTAATGTGATTATTTATTAATTAAAAAAATTAAAAAAAGGTTGGTAAATGGATTTTAACTCGTGACCCACTTGTTGGAAAACAAGCGCATTATCTAGCCACCCAAGTTTGTGAAATTTTATGAAACTTGCCTTTGTTACCGCATAATTCTAGCCACTCAAGTTTGTGAATTTTTTAGTATAACATGTTCAAGGCAATGTTTCCATGCTGACTTTAAGTTAGCAAATATCTTTTTTTGTGTGTAAAATGTGCCCTGCTATAATGCTCGAGAGCTTTGCTACTTTTACAAATATTACGATATCTAGAGAATCTCTGACTAAAGGTGTTTTGTTTGTTTTCAAATATTACCATATGCTTTTAATTTTTTTTATTAATATTACTTAACTATTTATATCAGTTTATATTTTTACATAATTACGATCTGAGTATCAATAGCTCTATTTTGAAACAAATAGCTAGGTTCGATGCTATTTACTTTTGTCGATATATTTGCAACCACATCATTTTCACTAGGTAGTTTTGTGACTATTCACTAGCTAGGTCGCATATTATGCGACTGGCTTTGTTTCGGTCGTACAATTTGCGACTTTCTATGTCTGGCCGCTATATTTGTGCCCATTTTTTCGGCTATCTTAGTTCTTGTTTTGTTTTTTTATAATCTTAGAAAATTAGTGACCGTGTTTGATACCAAAGAATGTGTGGTCGCTATATTTGCCACCGTTTTGCGACCAAAAGAAAAATGGTTGGGAATTTTGCGACTTCTTTTGTTTCGGTCGCATGTTTTGCAACCGGTTTTGTTTCGGTTGCAAATATCGCAACCGGTTTTTTTCTGGTCACAAAGTTTACGACCATTTGATTTTGGTCGCTATACGGTTGCTATTTTTTGCGACAATTTTTTGGTCGCTTTGTTTCGGTCGCACAATTTGCGACTTTCTATGTCTGGCCGCTATATTTGTGCCCATTTTTGCGGCCATCTTAGTTCTTGTTTTGTTTTTTTTATAATCTTAGAAAATTAGTGACCGTGTTTGATACCAAAGAATGTGTGGTCGCTATATTTGCCACCGTTTTGCGACCAAAAGAAAAATGGTTGGGAATTTTACGACTTCTTTTGTTTCGGTCGCATGTTTTGCAACCGGTTTTGTTTCGGTTGCAAATATCGCAACCGGTTTTTTTCTGGTCACAAAGTTTACGACCATTTGATTTTGGTCGCTATACGGTTGCTATTTTTGTGACAATTTTTTGGTCGCTTTGTTTCGGTCGCACAATTTGCGACTTTCTATGTCTGGCCGCTATATTTGTGCCCATTTTTGCGGCCATCTTAGTTCTTGTTTTGTTTTTTTATAATCTTAGAAAATTAGTGACCGTGTTTGATACCAAAGAATGTGTGGTCGCTATATTTGCCACCGTTTTGCGACCAAAAGAAAAATGGTTGGGAATTTTGCGACTTCTTTTGTTTCGGTCGCATGTTTTGCAACCGGTTTTGTTTCGGTTGCAAATATCGCAACCGGTTTTTTTCTGGTCATAAAGTTTACGACCATTTGATTTTGGTCACTATACGGTTGCTATTTTTGTGACAATTTTTTATTGGTTACAAGTTTTGGTCGCATTTGCTCATTTTTGTAGTAGTGTAATACAAATGGATTAAAAAATAAATTTGTAAAACGAAGATTGATGAAACATAAGTTACATTAGGTTAACAGATAAACAATCGGTTTTTATCTATACCTGATGATATGTCACTGGTTACAAACCAGTCTTTAATTAACTTATGCACTTGTTAATGTGACATGTCAAGAATAACAATTAAAAAATCATGAACTGTACCGGGTAAGAATGCTGCAATTAGTAGCAATGAAAAATAAACTGCTTTAAATTACATAATAAAAGTAAAAAAAGGTTAACGGTTATAAACATATAAACCATGACTCCAAATTACAAATCTCTAAATACTTCCTTATACACAACGTTGGATGTCTTATTCGTAGGATTACCGTCGTTGTCAAAAATTAACAGTTTCAGCCCATCTCTACTTTTTACTCTTGACAAAGCTACGTACAATTGTCCATGTGAAAAGCAAGGTTGTTTCAACAATAAGTCAACTCTTGATAATGATTGTCCTTGACTTTTATTAATGGTCATTGCGAAACAAACAGCAATAGGAAACTGTCTTCTTTGAAACTTGAATGCAATCTTCTTATCAGATGGTGTTAAAGCAAGCCTCGGAATAAAAGTTCGAGTTCCAATATTACTTCCGGAGATAACTTCAGCTTCTATAACACGATTTCCTAGTGACAATACTTGTAAGCGGTACCATTGCATAAACCATTTTTTTGATCAATATTTCGTAGTAGCATGACAGGAACACCAATCTTTAGTGCTAATCTGTGGTTTGGCAAACTTGAAATTTTTAGACCATTTAAGACATCCGGTGAGTATAAATTTTGATCAAACCCCTCATGTAAATCCTCCGACTCACAAATACTATCTGAACTCAAGTATTCTTTTTCATCTCCAGGAATCATAGATATGAACAAATCATTTATTTCTTCTACAGCTTCATTTGTAGGAGCGAGAATTGCTCTTTCTTGAAAAAACTTTGAATTTGAGAAGTTGGTAAGAATTGAAGGATAAACAAATTCTATAAGATTAGATATAGGATCACATGCATCCATTATGAGTAGATCGTCTGGTATCTCTATAAGAGCATCATTAAGTACACTAACTCAAGATATTCTTGCAAAATAATGATGCTGCAGCAACACAAAACTTAAACTATAGAAATTACAATAACACAGATGTAGTTTTAACAAAAAATAGAAATTTCATAAACACTTGAATTAGGTAATCATATAAAGTCTAATTATCTTTAAGTACCTGTCTAGATGGCAAAAGTCTAATTATCTTTAAGTACCTGTGTAGATGGCAAAAGTCTAGCAGTCCATGGTTCGATTTCCATAACACCAACGTCAAATCGAGGACTGATGACACCACATTTGTTTAATCTTCCGTTCAATTCCACCACAATCTTACCAGATCCGTGATCATCAACATACTCAAACTCACCAATGTAACCTGCAACATATAAATTACAATAAACAACTCGATTATGTGTTTTGTGAATATAAATTGTTTAAAATTCATAGAACGTTCGAGTTGAAGAAACAAACCATGTTTCTGCATAACCATAAGAAACTTGATGGTAATTTTCAAAGAAGGTCTAATCATGACCTGTCTTTTGCCTCGTTTCTTGGCATTGTACATGCTCTTAAGAGCATCATTAAGTACACTAACTCAAGATATCCTTGCAAAATAATGATGCTGCAGCAACACAAAACTTAAACTATAGAAATTACAATAACACAGATGTAGTTTTAACAAAAAAACTATCAAACTTCAATCGAGTCTAAGAGCATTTATAACTTATTCCATACCAAGCAAAAAACAACAAATTTAGATACAGTTTTATTCCATACCAAGCAAATTGCTTCACTCAGAACTATCAAACTTCAATCGAGTCTAAGAGCATTTATAACTTATTCCATACCAAGCAAAAACAACTAATTTAGATACAGTTTAATCCAAAAAAAATATCAAACTTTATTAAATTCAACATATTTTATGAATCAATCAACGACAAATATCAATTGCAGTTTCTAAATCATTTCATACCAAGCCACATATATCAAACAAATTTAGCCAAAATTGATGCAAATTGATTCACTCAATACTAAATTAAATGCAGCATTGTTAAAAAAAATCGAACTTTTATCATTTTCTCTTGAATGTGATAATAAGCTGTTTTGTTATGCTGGCACACCAGATTCTGAAGAGAACACTCATAATTTGGGGCGAAGACGATCAAATAATTGACAGCAAATTAACCGTGGTTCGTGCCTCATGTTATTAATCGTTTATGAACAAACTAAATAACCCATAGTATCAATTAGGGTTTAGGAAAATTATTACCTATATATGAAAACCCACAACTCGTTAATTGTTCCTCTGATGCCATCTTCATCGATCTTTAATCTGGGCAGCCTTCATACGCGAATCTCTCATCATCACCGAGCCCTAATCGTCATTGTGTTAATCAATCAAAGGTGAAGACGATGTGTGAATATTGATCGTCGATTGAAAGATCTGTGAAGAAGATGAATGGTATTTGAAGTTTGACGATGGATGTTTAAATCTAAGTTTAAACCTAGCTTCTAGAATAACAAAAGTAATGAGAAATTTAAGGACATTAGGCCAAGTCATCTCTAAAAGAATGATATCATGCCATGTGTGCAATTAAGGGTTAAGTATGGTGAGAGATTAACACATGGCTAGATATAGGTTTCTTTTATTATATTTTATAGATTGAAAGGAGTAAGATTTAAGATGATGGGCTGAAGGCCCAAAAACTCAATTCAATGTCAAGGGCATTTATTTGTTTTGGACGGCAAATATAAAGAAGAAAAGAAAAGAGTCGCAGGAGGATATATTTTGACGGCAGAAAAAGATTGTTGTGGGTTTCAACGGCAGAAAGAAAGAAATGGCATGAACGTTTTTTTTGGAGTCTTGATTTGAAGCAAGAGTTCGCGTTTAAAGATTGTTCGGGTGTGGAATCGCTTTATCATTCGGTTTTTCTTCTATCTTTATTATTTGTGAACATGTTTGAATTGGATTTTATATTTGATTTTAATATGTTTTTGAGTATTATGAGTAGCTAAACTTGGTATGGTTGCTTAGGTTTGATGAACTAGACTTTTTGTTTGAATAAATAATTATTGGTTTTGAATGAATGTGTTGATTTATATGTTTAGACTTTGAATCCGATTCTTATTATTTGTGAGTTGGTATTGATTGGTTTGATAATATATTTGTTGATTCCATTGATCTAGATACTTAGAAATATACTCTAGAGTCTGGAATTAGTCTAGGTTGTCAACTTCTAGTTTTCGGTTTAGACCTTGAAAGTGAGAAATCTAATTCAAGTGTAATAAATATTAAAATCAACCAATTAAGGCGTGCAATCAATTCTTGAAAGTGAGAAATCTATTTTAGAATTGCTAGGTTATTAAATAGGCGTTGTTTGACAGTTTGGGTAGCCGATAACTCGGGTTCACCTGTTTACTTACGTCTAGAGTTTCCTGGGGTTTCGGTTTTCTAAGTTTATTCAGCTTCGTAACTTGAGGGTTTTAGTATTTAAATTATCTTTTACCTAATAGTTGTGAGATTTGGTGGTCGATAACTCGAGTCAATCCATTTTAGCACTTCTTCGCTTGTCTTACTATCAGATTCGGTTTATCTTCCGGGGGTTTATCGAGTCAGATAGGGTCTTCATTTAATTCCAAAAATTAGGATTTCATTCATGAGTCTAGGGATTTTGCCTAGGTAACCTACTTTAATCCATACTTAAGTCTCAGTTTATTCTCTAGTTTTCGAGTTTGCCAGTGTCTAGTTATTTATTTATTTAGTTGAAATTTAAGAACCATTTTCTCATCAAACCAATTTAGTAGGCTAGGAGTCGATAGAGATTTATTTTCAAGAGTCGTTAGATCTGTGTCCAAGGTTCGATAATCCGGACTTAATTACTTAGCTACACCGCGACCGGTGCACTTGCCGTAAGTGTGTGGTTTTGTAGGTTTTTCCATTTTTAAAACTTGTTTGAATTTAATTGATAAAACTTTCACACATCAGAAAACCAACACAAAACTCGAGCATACTGACTCGACACATTAGACTAAACAAAAATATACCAACACAATATACAAACTCTATAAATTGATAAGAAACCTCCCCACACTTGAACTTAATCAGGAGGTTTTTCTTTTATCCAACCCCGGTCCAACCCGTTTAACTCTACTTGTTTCTTATTATTCATTAAAATTTTAGTAGTGAAGTTAAAGAAAATTATATCAAATTTGAACGGCTCGGCCCACCATGACTTGAACTTACCAGGACCGAATCTGATGTGAGTCATGTGATGTGGAGAATGAATGTGTGTGAACCGCATCTTCTCCTTTTTGTTATACCATCCTCGTTCTTTCATGGTCCAGTTGTGGTGTTCCTCTTGTACAACCACTTCTTCTTTTTCTACACTTGGTGACATTTTGATTTCCACTGTCGGCTTCCCATTCAATAATGCTTCTAGTATATCAAGATCGCCAACTGGATCAAAGTCTCCTTTATCTTCTAAAGTTGGTAAATCCACCAACTCCTCACCAAATTCAAGCTCCCAATATTGCACAAACTCCTCCTTCCTGCCTTCATCCTCATCATCCTTACCTTGCGAGTCATGCATGACATCAACCTCATCGAACAAGTGTGAAATATCAAACGAACATGAAGATTCGAATTCATCAGCAGGTGATTTATACGATTCATGAATATCATAATCAAAACAATTTAAATCAGATTCAGAATACTTCCCTGTTGTAGAGACAACCTCTTCTTTAAGTCAAGTTAGGATGACTCGACCATCAAAACCAATGAAATCTTATAATAACTATGAGTCTCACTCTAACTAAAAATCACTGAAGTTTTAGTCACTGTTACTTGTTTGAGTAAAGATTAAGGGTTTTGAGTTGTAATTGTATATTTTTAGTTTTTGTTTTTAGATTTTTTGAGCCTTGAATCCCTAAGATAAGTTTATGCTTTTTCAGGGACGAAAAAAGTTAAGTGTGGGGATATTTGATATAGTGCAAATTATACGTTTATCCCGTGTTGAGTTTGTACACGTTTTCGAGTCTTTTCTGTCACACCCCGACTCCAGGGCCCGACACGTTGCATAATATCAGCCAATCAAATAAAATAATCATATTACAGCGGAAGTCTTTCATAATAAAGACCACTAAATGTCAACCCAATTTGAACTTTTAACAATGTCATTAAAGTAAACTACCTACACTCGCCGTGAGTGTGGTACAAGACAACTATCTAAGGACACTGCTCCCAGTTGTCCAAATCGGGTACTAGCTCCTATGATGAGAGCATCAACCATCTGATCCTAGCTAAGCATCTTCAACCTAGCTAACGCCCTTAGGCGTTCCCTGTACCTGCATCACGAGCTAAATGACGTCAACAACAACGTTGTTGGTGAGTCGTAACCAATGACGTAAGACATGTAAAACATTTAGACATCATTCAATCATTCATATATATGTGTGTGGTAATAAGTTATCTACAAGCCAACTCTTCTCTAACGCCATATCTGATGGTGGCCAACTTTCGTTAGAGCCTGTTAACGTATATGCCGCATACAGGGATAAAGAAGGTACCCTTTTCTTTGACCCCCTTTTGGTCACATCATCATATTGCCTAGGCTTTTGGTACCTCTCCTGTTACGAGCATTCAGTCTACCTAATTGGATCCAACTAGACGCATATACATCCCGAGGCGGGGCCGGTAGTTATCGAAGATCTACCCCCAGAAGCCCTGCCTTAATGACTTGCCCTGTGGCATGTATCCACCATCCCGTTCATGAGATGACTCTTAACGCGAAGCTTATTACCGCAGAGCAACTCACACCACAACCGGACGAACCTGGAGTTGAGATGCGTTGATCACCAGGTAGCGATCTACTTATAACCACATACATATTTAATATATTTATAGCAAAACATTTCGTATTTTTCATACAAGCTCGGATACAGCCTCGAAATCATAAAACATATAAAAGGGGGGCGGTTAGACTCACCTTATGCAGTCTAGGTATCACAAGCTGATAGCTAAGTAGATGACTAGTGCAACCCTGTACATTAATCACATCATCAAAACACATTCCTTCTGGAATGTTTCCACTGGCGTTTCCTACCGGTTGTCAATCGCTTAAGTCACGTTGTGACTTAGCAATGACTTGGGCCCTTAATCGAATCATCTCACTCGAAACGCTCTAGTGCTCGAGTCAGGGTTTTCGTACACTAATAACATCAATCCTACTTAGAAAAGTCATTTAATAAAACCATTGCATTTCCACAATGTTTTATCGTTCTCATATCATTAAATCATCACTACCCTAGTAAAACTCATTGGTATTTACTAGTAAGGTTTATTCTAAAAATATTGGTTTACCCTTAAACCAATCATAATCATAAACAGATAGGCGAAGGTTTCCATGACCTTACCTAATAAACTTGGCAGCGTTTCGACTTGCCCGTTTATAAATCCCGCTCTATCTCGAGCAATCCAACATCGTTCACAATGACTAACATTGTAGCGTGTCTAGTCATCCTCATCGTTCTTAACATAATCCTCATATACATACGTATACATGTGTCAATATATATATACATATGGTAAATAACTCGAGAAATACTAAAACGAGTCTTACCATATTAAGTGAGAGCTTACGAGATGCTAATCCTTAGCACTCCCGAGCTTTAACAACAATTCCATAACAGCCCGCATACTTCACTGTGGCTTTCTGGAATGTCACATCTCATCGTATTCGACCAACGCCATAACCGTCCGGTATACCTTCGGGTCGGTTCGCGTATGCGAATTCCTTAAAAAACCGACATACACCGAGAACCAATATACCATTGTGTTCGTTTTTCCAAAACGAACATTTATCCATCATCAAACTATCCATATTCCATACATCCTCATCTTGACCGACATGCAACACATCAAGTTTTCCTGTTTTCGACAAGAAAACTGTTACAAACTGATCAGAGGTAAAATCATACTTCCAGTCCTCTGATCGTCATTTCCTACGGTGTAATTGTTCACCTATGTCTCAGGAACCTACAGTCCAAATTTCGTCACTAACAAACGGTCGGATCTCCGGGAAAGTGACGATCTTTGAGACTGCATTTAAAGTGACGGAAATCCGATCAGTCTCGGTTTTCAACATAAAAATCATACCTCTGGATAAGATCTTTGAAAAGTGAACGGTAGATGTGAGCATTCATGTGTTGGGAACAACATATCCAAAATGTAGACGTAGCCAACGGTTAGATCTTCCAGGATCCTTCCTGGAACATAGTTGTGATTTCATGAACAATACATGCATACATCTTAGGACGGTTTTCCGACATTTACACAACTTTACAGAGAGATTGAGGCTAAACGGAGCTTACCATTGCATTTGGGACGTCGAGAATAGGTTCCCGGGTGAAAACCACTTTTCCGGCCGTCACGAATCACCGCAGACCGCCGTCGGCCGCCACCGGACCACCACCGAAGGGTGGCCGGAATTTCTCCAGCCCTCTTTCTCTCTCTGGTTTCTCTCACACCTTAAGTGTGTGTTTTTGTTGATGAAATGAAGAAAGGGTGGACTCACCTATATATAGGTGAGTTCGAGTACCCGTTACTCGCACGGCGTCATCCGGTACTGCGTACGAACTCGATTCTTTTTGCGTTTTCCAAACATCATTTCCTGGATTTAATATCGCTTAACTCAATAAATATTCTCGAGATATTTATTTCGTTAGATATTACGCATCCGGGGGTAAACTGACCCGATACGCGTTTATGTCGCGTATTCAGTACGTTTAGCCAAATTAAATGCTAACGGGTATCGTACATCTTTGGTAAGGAAATTAAACCCGTACCCTCGGATATTCTACCCGTTCGTTGCGGGCGCTCAATCCCGCAACTCATTCCCCAGCACGTTCCTCGTGTTATGCGGGTATCCTTACCCGCATTCCATTCGGGTTTTAAACCCATTACCCATCCTAAACTAATGACAAGGAAAGGCTATTTACCTCGTCGACCGCCGTTCTTCAGTCGTGCATAACCTCCACGATCATCATTCTTCAATCGGGCAGAACCTCAACGTCTACCGTTCTTCAATCGGGCAGAACCTCGACGCCCGCTAAGCGATCTTTGTGCGACCGAAACTCGAAGGAGCGTTCCGACGCAGGGTACCGCACTCATCGCACGAACCCGCAACAAAACTAGAGCGCTCTCTCTCTCTAGAAAGTAGAGAGAGAAAGAACAAATGAGCAAAAGTGAAGGGAGGGGTGTGCATCCTTTTATAGGCTGTGATTGCCTCTGACGCGATACGCGCAGGGCATACCCTCCACTTGCCGTATCGCGTAAGTGGAGTGGTTTTGCAAAACCACGTGCTGACGTGGTTCACTCGCACCCGGATTTTCTCTTCTGACGCGATACGCGCAGGCCAAGGCTATGCCTTGCGCGTATCGCCTAGCATGACATTTTATTTTTATTTTATTATTTTTAATAAATACTTGTTCTCTTTGGGGACGGGTGTCACATCCTCCCCCCCTTATTGGGATTCCGTCCCGGAATCAACTGGAGAACAATGTGCGTATTTCTTTCTCATGGCGTCTTTTAATTCCCATGTGAACTCAGAATTGCGTCTTGCATTCTACAAGACTTTGACTATGGGATGCGTTTATTTCTTAATCCATTCACTTGCCTTTCGACCATCTCGATCGACTTCTTACGAGATTCACTCGTCTTTCCAACTAGATTTAATATAGCGGAGTTCTCAACGTATCATCGTAAAAACATCCCTTAAGTACTAGATGTACTTTTCTTAACTCGTCAGGGAGTTACATCATATAGGTCATCATTCTTATCCTTATTATGACCTCAAATGATTGGTATAATGAGAATTCAACTTTTCCTTTCTTTCTAAATTGTGTGGTGTCTTACCTTAGCGACACCTGCAATATAATTTGTCCGTAATCATAATTTCCAACGACCTTTGTCGTTTACCTATTTAGCTTTTCTTGAGATCTCAAGTCGTCTTGTAGCCTTTTACATATATCTTTTACTTTATTGGTTATGTCCAAGACCGATTAGGATTTCAAAATAAGTCTTGTACTTATTGTTATGTAATGCCTTAAAAGGCGTAACCTTTAGGTTCATTTGATAGTCTGACCGAATTCCATTGTGGTCATATCCCATTTCCATGTGGGAATTTTAAAAGGTCATAACAAACCTAAGGGTTCTTGAGGCTCGGCTTTGACTTGCTAACAAGTCGTACATCTTTCCTCATGGATCTATATGTCTTTCTCCATTCTTGGTATTGACAATGACTTTACATTGTATAATACCTCTAATCTGCATTCGATGTAATGGGCATCTTGTTTTATATGCCTCTAAGAATTTTATTATCTTTCATAAATTACTAAAGTTCGGTCTCCAAACCAAATTCGGCAGCCTAACTGAAGCAATCCTTTGCTTCCCAGCGTTAACTTCCTTACGCTTCCTATCGTTTCTTAATATTTTTGCCATGACATGTCACTATCTAGGCCTCATTCAGCTCATTGATTGGATCCACACATACGTATCTTCGTATTTGGATCGTCTTTATACGTTCTTTTGAACTTAGAGTCATAGCAACCACGTTTTTCTTTCACAGACGATATTATAGCTCGAAATCATAGTCAATCAAAATTTTCATCCATCGTCTTTGGTGCATATCAAGCTCCTTTTGCTCGAATACATGCTTTAAATCCTTATGGTGTGAATATACGACAAACCTTATGTCGTGGAGATAGTGTCACCACACGTTTTAACGCAAACATCATCGCACCTAATCTTTAGGTCGTGTTCTGCGTAACTCATTCGCCTTTAGTTTTCCCAAACTTAAGCGATTACCTTGTTCATATACATAACTTGAACCCATAACATCATTGTTATCTTCGGGTGATGTAAGTACATGTGTACTACTTAACTTTCCTTTCAATGTCTCAAACACTTTTACTTCATTGGGACCTTAATTGAACTCCACTCCTTTCCATGGGAGTGCAATCGATGATTTAACACTTTGAGAAATCATTGATAAATTTCAGGTAGTCCCCAGCTAGTCCATGAAACCTTCAGATTTCTCTAGCTGTCTTATAGGCGTTTCATTTCATCGTTGCTTCTATCCTAGAAGCGTCTACCTGAACTCCTTTGTTATTGATACATATCCTAAAACTTGGAATTTCCTTAACCAAAATTCACACTTTGAGAATTTTGCGCATAATCTTTGTTTTCCTTAGAACTCCTAAGAGCATCCTCCAATGTCCTTCATGCTCTTTCTTAGTGTAGAAACACACTAAGTTGCTACTGTGGACTTGTCTAATATGGTTTGCATACTTGGTTCTACAAGTCCATGAAAATCGCATCATATCGGTTAACCTAAATGGTCCTATCATGTTCTTGAACCGTTCCTCGGTACATCGGCTTCTCAAACCTTCACTTGATGATGGTCACATTGCATCTTGGAGGAGTAACTTGATCCTCCTAGCTGGTCATACAAATCGTAAACACGCCGTAAGGGATCCTAGTTCTCGAGCGTTCCTTTATTCAAATGTTGGTAATCAACACACATCCGTATTGGACCATCCTTCTACGTCACGAATAAGATCGGAGTTGTGCATGGTTCCAAGCCGCTACGTGACTCGACTTGTCGATTCGCGCGAAGCTGCTTCTTGTAAGTCTTCTGGGAAACGTTGGGGCATCGCGCCACCTCTAAGACGTCGTTAGTATATCTTTTTTTTTAATGTCGGGTACAACAGTAGCCCACGTAACTCGCCATAAGTACTTACGAGGAGTACTTGTCAGCTTTAGTCCTTGAGACTATCTTTACTTGATTCATGTGGGAGATGGCCCTTAGTTTCTGCCTTCTGATCGTTCAGCACCTCGATCTTTAACGACTTCCATGCGTATTTTAGGTTCGTCGTATGCATCGACAAAAGCCCATACCTAGAACTACATTGAATTTTTCTAAGTTCTTAGGCAATAGTTCTAGAGGGATATACTACTTATCTATCTTAAGAAGGAAACTTTAACAGGGAAAGCTATAGCTAATTCGGTCATCAAAGAGATAAAAGTAATGGACACAAGATTACTACTCGTACCTAGGTCGAATAGTATATTAACATAAGCGTAATTAACATAGAACAAACATGTAACCATATTATCATGGTCTACGGTCTACTTGGTTCTCATCAGGAAAACCATGACATCAATCTTTAGGGTGTTCATGCCTTTATCTTGGCTAGCTAGGGTAGCCATCATTCTCTCTTGGAACTTACGGCAGTTGCTTTTAGTGTGTCCATGTTATCTCAATCATTATAACCACTAACATCGCAAGTGGTCTCCATCTCTTTGATTCACCGAAGAGCATTATCAGCTGCTTTCAAATGGTCATTAGCTGCTTCCATGTCGCTCACCTTCTTCACGAACATCTTTTGCAATACCAGTGATAATCTCAAGCATCATTGACTTAATCATCACAATGATCTTCAGTTGCAGTTCGGTATCGCGTTCAGCTGATCTTACTTTTGCAGATGTTGAGGGAGGGTTTTGCTGAACTTTAGATAAAACTATCTATAAGTTTAAACTCGAATAGGCTCCCCTTAGTCCCTTCTGATGGACTATCTTGAGTATCGATCACAATCATCCTGCCGCCTGCTTTAGCCCTTCGATATTTCTAATATCAAAATGGGCTATTACCAGCCACGTAATATATATAAACAAATCCAGGCCTCTAACGTGTTTGCAAGAAATAAGGTATCTTGCTAAAGGCTATTAAATCCTACGTCATTCACAGATTAAACAAGTCTCGTCATAGGGTCGTCAAAAGCAGCTATTGATAACACTCATGGGCCATGGCGACGATTCTTCATGGCCTTTGTAAGTTCCTCACGTTCGCGTCTTTTAAAGCGCTCACGTTCCGGTTAAGAGTCGGCCTTCACACTTCCTCCTTGTGCTAGTTTTGGTGTCGACTCTCAGCCTCAGGCATCCTGATTCGTCACTGGAACCATCTTGGTTGCTTTCGTTTTTCTTAAACACCACTTGCTCCTGAGTATCGTTAAAAATAACGATACGAGCTGGAGTTTTATTCTCATCCTAAGCTTCTTCCGCGTCATATAGAGTGTAGGTAGGAAGGTTCATTGCTACTTCAAAATCCTCCCTAGTACTCCTGTTGATTCTCTTCCACCTATTGATGTGTCTTTCCTTCACATATCTTTATTCTTTCACGTCTTTTTCTCTTGTTCTCAATCTTGAACTCGTCTCTCGAGAGGGTGACTTAATCACCATAGTAGATACCAAAACAAGCATCCAAACAAAAGAGATGACTTAGGCCTTCGAGCCTATCTCGAATTTTCATTTAGCTCGGTGATCACTCAATGTGTCGAAGACGTCTCGCTTCGTTCAAAACATACCTTAATAACAATTCATTCCCCTTTCAGGCACGTTCATATAAATCTCATAATATATATATATATATATGCTCACACATATACATATATATATAAAAGCATAAAACAATAGCATATAACATATGCAATACTCATGTCTAATTCCTTCGCATTTTTCTGATGAGGTTTCTAAGTCAATCCATACGACAGTGAGGATTAACATGCTCGCACAAAGATAACTTGACAATTACGTTGATCGGGCGCTCTTGTCTCATTATCTTAGGCGTTCAATCAAACAATCACTTATCATACTTCTCAACTTTCCTATGGCTTTCCTATCTTAAGTGGTCCTTTCAGCCTATCAGGTTAAAGCTTAAGGATCTGCGTGACCCTTAATTCGCTAAAACCTTTGGCTCTGATACCAACCTGTCACACCCCGACTCCAGGGCCCGACACGTTGCATAATATCATCCAATCAAATAAAATAATCATATTACAGCGGAAGTCTTTCATAATAAAGACCACTAAATGTCAACCCAATTTGAACTTTTAACAATGTCATTAAAGTAAACTACCTACACTCGCCGTGAGTGTGGTACAAGACAACTATCTAAGGACACTGCTCCCAGGTGTCCAAATCGGGTACTAGCTCCTATGATGAGAGCATCAACCATCTGATCCTAGCTAAGCATCTTCAACCTAGCTAACGCCCTTAAGCGTTCCCTGTAGCTGCATCACGAGCTAAAGGACGTCAACAACAACGTTGTTGGTGAGTCGTAACCAATGACGTAAGACATGTAAAACATTTAGACATCATTCATTCATTCATATATATGTGTGTGGTAATAAGTTATCTACAAGCCAACTCTTCTCTAACGCCATATCTGATGGTGGCCAACTTTCGTTAGAGCCTGTTAACGTATATGTCGCATACAGGGATAAAGAAGGTACCCTTTTCTTTGACCCCCTTTTGGTCACATCATCATATTGCCTAGGCTTTTGGTACCTCTCCTGTTACGAGCAGTCAGTCTACCTAATTGGATCCAACTAGACGCATATACATCCCGAGGCGGGGCCGGTAGTTATCGAAGATCTACCCCCAGAAGCCCTGCCTTAATGACTTGCCCTGTGGCATGTAGCCGCCATCCCGTTCATGAGATGACTCTTAACGCGAAGGTTATTACCGCGGACCAACTCACACCACAACCAGACGAACCTGGAGTTGAGATGCGTTGATCACCAGGTAGCGATCTACTTATAACCACATACATATTTAATATATTTATAGCAAAACATTTCGTATTTTTCATACAAGCTCGGATACAGCCCCGAAATCATAAAACATATAAAAGGGGGCGGTTAGACTCACCTTGTGCAGTCTAGGTATCACAAGCTGATAGCTAAGTGGATGACTAGTGCAACCATGTACATTAATCACATCATCAGAACACATTCCTTCTGGAATGTTTCCACCGGCGTTTCCTACCGGTTGTCAATCGCTTAAGTCACGTTGTGACTTAGCAATGACTTGGGCCCTTAATCAAATCATCTCACTCGAAACGCTCTAGCGCTCGAGTCAGGGTTTTCGTACACTAATAACATCAATCCTACTTAGAAAAGTCATTTAATAAAACCATTGCATTTCCACAATGTTTTATCGTTCTCATATCATTAAATCATCACTACCCTAGTAAAACTCATTGGTATTTACTAGTAAGGTTTTATTTTAAAAATCTTGGTTTACCCTTAAACCAATCATAATCATAAACAGATAGGCGAAGGTTTCCATGACCTTACCTAATAAACTTAGCAGCGTTTCGACTTGCCCGTTTATAAATCCCGCTCTATCTCGAGCAATCCAACATCGTTCACAATGACTAACATTGTAGCGTGTCTAGTCATCCTCATCGTTCTTAACCTAATCCTCATATACATACGTATACATGTGTCAATATATATATATACATATGGTAAATAACTCGAGAAATACTAAAACGAGTCTTACCATATTAAGTGAGAGCTTACGAGATGCTAATCCTTAGCACTCCCGAGCTTTAACAACAATTCCATAACAGCCCGCCTACTTCACTGTGGCTTTCCGAAATGTCACATCTCATCGTATTCGACCAACGCCATAACCGTCCGGTATACCTTTGGGTCGGTTCGCGTATGCGAATTCCTTAAAAAATCGACATACACCGAGAACCAATATACCATTGTGTTCGTTTTTCCAAAACGAACATTTATCCATCATCAAACTATCCATACATCCTCATCTTGACCGACATGCAACACATCAAGTTTTCCTGTTTTCGACAAGAAAACTGTTACAAACTGATCAGAGGTAAAATCATACTTCCAGGCCTCTGATCGTAATTTCCTCCGATGTAAATGTTCACCTCTGTCTCAGGAACCTACAGTCCAAATTTCGTCACTAAAAATCGTACCTCTGGATAAGATCATTGCAAAGTGAACGGTAGATGTGAGCGTTCATGTGTTGGGAACAACATATCCAAAATGTAGACGTAGCCAACGGTTAGATCTTCCAGGATCCTTCCTGGAACATAGCTGTGATTTCATGAACAATACATGCATACATCTTAGGACGGTTTTCCGACATTTACACAACTTTACAGAGAGATTGAGGCTAAACGGAGCTTACCATTGCATTCGGGACGTCGAGAATAGGTTCCGGGGTGAAAACCACTTTTCCGGCCGTCACGAACCACCGCGGACCGCCGTCGGCCGCCACGGACCACCGCGGACCGCCGTCGTCCGCCACGGACCACCACCGGAGGGTGGCCGGAATTTCTCCAGCCCTCTTTCTCTCTCTGGTTTCTCTCACACCTTAAGTGTGTGTTTTTGTTGATGAAATGAAGAAAGGGTGGACTCACCTATATATAGGTGAGTTCGAGTACCCGTTACTCGCACCGCGTCATCCGGTACTGCGTACGAACTCGATTCTTTTTGCGTTTTCCAAATATCATTTCCTGGAATTAATATCGCTTAACTCAATAAATATTCTCGAGATATTTATTTCGTTAGATATTACGCATCCGGGGGTAAACTGACCCGGTACGCGTTTATGTCGCGTATTCAGTACGTTTAGCCAAATTAAATGCTAACGGGTATCGTACCTCTTTGGTACGGAAATTAAACCCGTACCCTCGGGTATTCTACTTGTTCGTTGCGGGCGCTCAATCCTGCAACTCATTCCCCAGCACGTTCCTCGTGCTATGCGGGTATCCTTACCCGCATTCCATTCGGGTTTTAAACCCATTACCCATCCTAAACTAATGAGAAGGAAAGGCTATTTACCTCGTCGACCGCCGTTCTTCAGTCGTGCATAACCTCCACGATCACCATTCTTCAATCGGGCAGAACCTCGACGCCCGCTAAGCGATCTTCGTGCGACCGAAACTCGAAGGAGCGTTCCGACGCAGGGTACCGCACTCATCGCACGAACCCGCAACAAAACTAGAGCGCTCTCTCTCTAGAAAGTAGAGAGAGAAAGAACAAAGGAGCAAAAGTGAAGGGAGGGGTGTGCATCCTTTTATAGGCTGCGATTGCCTCTGACACGATACGCGCAGGGCATACCCTCCACTTGCGCGTATCGCGTAAGTGGAGTGGTTTTGCAAAACCACGTGCTGACGTGGTTCACTCGCACTCGGATTTTCTCTTCTGACGTGATACGCGCAGGCCAAGGCTATTCCTTGCGCGTATTGCCTAGCATGACATTTTATTTTTATTTTATTATTTTTAATAAATACTTGTTCTCTTTGGGGACGGGTGTCACATTTTCAATTAGTTTTCTTTAGGTTTTATCTACTATTGATTCATTTGCGTTTTGTCGGTCCCAAGTTTATGAAGGGTTGAAAAGAGAGCCAGAAAAGAAAAATGTAGGAAAAAACCGGACGCGAAACGGAGTTACGAGCTGAAAATGAGACACGAAACAAGTTGCCAAAGTTTCTGTTAAAATGAGTAGGTGGCAGTACCGCCACCTAATGTCCTCCACGCCGCGGTACCGCCATCTAGGTGAGTTACGAATGAGGGACGCTTTTGACCTAGTTGAACGAGTTTAAAAGGGAGGCGCAAGACGGCTTTAATACACGAATTTGGAGGCTGAAACGGACGAATTCGGAGCAAGGAAGTTGAAGTTTTGAGCACGGAATCAAGTCTTGGAGGTCGTGATCGGGTAGTTTTCATCCGACCTAGTTGTGTTTTGCATGCGTTATCTTGATTTCTTATCGTTATTACTCATGAATACATTAACCTTGAATTGTTTTGTGTTTTTAACTTTAACTATGAACTAAACTTATTAGTTACCTAGGTTGTTTGCTATTGGTAACGTTTATTTGATTAAACTTGGTTCTTGGTTGTTTGATAAAACGAGTTAGTAATTTTATAAAAGGTTTGATTTTTATATTCTATGGTGAGTTTTGAATGAATGAATGGATTGTATTATTTGTTAAATCGTCTTACGTAGCTTTGCAAATGTCTTTTGTGTATGGTTGCGTATCAATATCGTTAACTTTTGTTTTCGTGTTTTGAATGGTTTTCTAGACGTAGGAACCATAAGAGATTAATTAGTAATTCAATAAATTCGTTTGTCCTACTAAATCCAAGACCCGAGAAGTGAGGATTTGTCAACGTGTCTTGTTTATCTAGTTGTTAGAAATAGGGTACGAGAGGGACGTTTCTGATAACGAAGTAAACTTGTACGTTTGAGTCATAGAATTAATTATTGAACCACCCCTTGTGTCTTAGGATATATTGGATCGGTGAAACTGAGAGGGGAGCCGATCATTGGGTATTTAATTACTGTTAAAGGAACCGACAAGCGATTTAACTAACTAGTGAGCTTAATCAACGTTTCGGATAACCAAAAGGTCACACCCGGATAATGGTCTAGGATCCTTAGGAAGTCCGTTGAGTTAGTCTTTTATGATCCTAGTTTCGTTTCAACAACCAAGTCTAAAGTTTAATCAATAGTCGTTCACCATTAGTAGCACCTAGGTAACGTTTTTCTCAAATCTGAATAAAGTCTTTTACGCTTTCAATTCATTAATTTTAATTAAAGTCGTGTCTAGTTGAGTTAAGTCTTGTCTAGTTTCTTTAACGTAATATATAGAGTCTGTGGGTCGACACCTGGACTTACGTTCACTATATTACATTCGACCGGTCCACTGCCGGTTGTGTGTGAAATAGTCTTCTAGTCTTGGTTTTATAAATTTAAAACTTAGGTGTTTTTAGTTGTTAGTTTTTATATATACATTTGCATGCATCAACCTCCTGCATGGTTCTCGTTTATTGGCTTGCAAGGGTTTGTACCTTTGTTGTGCGCCGAGCACGATCATGTTCCCTGCAGTGTTAGTGCGTGGAGGTACTAAATATCAGCTCATGATTGGTGGTGTTCTGACCATCCATACATGTGGTGCCACATATTTGACATATTTGTCGGGTGACATAGGCGGGTCCTGATGGCGGGTCGGTTCAGACCCATTTAGGTGTAGTACCCTTCAAGGTGTTATAAATCGTACTAGCTAGAGTGACAACTCTTAATTAGGATCACCTAAGGTACTGATTCGAGGTTTGAGGTCTCAGATGTACCATCCATGTAATTTACTCTAAATAGTTTATAGTTTTCAGATAGCAGACGTATTAATCTCTATTATAATATAGCAAAATAAATTTGCTGACATTCGTTTGAGTGTTTCTTTCATAATAATATTTTATATTTAAAATAGGAAAACTGAATTTTAAAAATCCTAAGTTTCACCTATTGGTCGAAAAAAATCCCAATTGAGAAAATTGTTGCTAGAGATCATAACTTTTAAACATATTTTTTTAAAGAGCCCAAGTTAAAAAATACTTAACGACGTTAAGTTTTTTTTGAATTGTTTTAGGGCTTTTGATCTGAAGAGGATATGAATCAACTGATGTAAAAGTTACCTCGAATGGATGCTCCAAATGATGAAACGGCGCTTCATTTGATGTAACATTAAACGTATCGTCAAACTGTTTAATCGTGATCCATAGATCGTGATTGCTGCTGCTTTTTTTGGATATTGTTGATACGGAATTTCAGATCTATTGCAGATTTGCGATATGTTACTGAAGCTGATGCATGGTATTTGTTACGTAATTTAGTTTCAATTGCTTAACAATTCTATATTCATTATTACAACTTTGAGTTTGATCTTTACATGTTTTGAATCCTTTTTTACCCAATTTAGATATTTTGATATGCAAAAACAAAAAGCATTAGGACAGAGTTGTGCTGCAGTTGATGTTTGGGTCAGATTAGAAGAGTCCGTGCGTTTACAGTCATGCTCTTGAGGTATCTAATCCAAGAGATAATAACTGTATGTTTGATAAATGGAGGGTTATCTGTTATTTAGCGCATTTCAACTTTTCTGTCTTAACATGAAACCAAGCTCATGTCAAGCTCAGAGTGCAACTGTAACTTCATTTTAATAACCCAATCAGCCTAATGGGAGAACCAAAACAACCCTCCAATAGCTTTAAAATTCTATAGGTACTTTTTTATATCACTCTAAAAAATCGTGGCCAAAGTGGAAGAGGCTTATTGCTATTAGTCTTTGCTTGAAACTTAAGACGTTATGAAAATGTGATATAATGTTTAGTGATAACAGGTAACAGTTATGAAAACAGTTTCTACTTTCTACAATGTTTAGTGATAACAGTTTTTGCTCATCATGTCTAATCTATATCTGCTGATTGATTGGCATGAAAATCTATAACTATTTTATAGCTCAAGTATGTTGGAGTTTATAAAGCACAATTTGTGAGATGCACATTTGGAAAAGATTTGGGAAATATAATTGAGGAGTGTTGTTAAATTTACAATCCTTCTTTTTTAGAACGGCAGAGATTTTATAAAAAAGAAAGGCTACTAGCAAGAAATGAGAGCCAAACAGAGATACAAATTACATATCATTAACAACATTGAAAAAGGACCACTTGATCTAATCTAACCGACCCAATTTAGACCTATTTTTGAGTTTTGACCCATTGAAAATTCAAAATATCTTGATATCTTCCATGATCAACCAGTGTTAAGATTGGATAATCGAACAGTGGTTATGGAGTTTCTCTCATCGGAAAAAATGTTAGGATACCCATCTTATCTAACTGAAATACAATGCAGTGAAACATCTGAGAAATAACGAATCCATGGTTGGGAAACGGCATCCAACGTTTTGGTGGCGGAAATTGACACGTATCAAACCATTCCAACCCGTTACGAACGTGTATAGTGTATCCCTCTTGACAGACTTGGTACTCAAATTTTTTATACCACCAATTCAAGTGGTTGTCCATCTCATCCACCATCTGCTTCCTAATATCGGGCCAACGATTTGAATCCAACCCAAGAGCCAAACCTACTGCCCGAAACCCGCAATTACCATCTGGTCTCTATGATGTCCGATATGTACGGGTAAGACCATTCAGGTATGTAAACCTCAAACTTTTCAACTTTCGCACCATCCTTTAGTTTTCTCATCAACAGATACTTTGGATACGTTGTTGTTTTGGGTTCCTTCTTAGGGGCTTTCGTTGATTTTGAACGTATATATGAGCTATGTCTCCGGGTCAACTGGAGGAGGTTTTAGTTGTGACGACATATTCGACGGTGTATAAGAGCTATATCTAGCTGGGTCAACTGGAGGAGGTTGTTTTTGCTGTTTCTTCTGACTAGGGCGACCCCGTGGATCCTGACGCTTTTCAGGATCTGTTTTAGTTGTTTTTGTTGAAAAAAGCGCCGACTTAATCTTATTTAACATGTTTAATTTGTAACATGATCTTTCTGGAAACGTACTTTTTCATTAATTTCATTAAACCCTTTTTAATATCTGGTTGTGCAGCGACCTCTTTGGACTATGGTTCGAAATCAAGCTTTCTCCCGAAGGGGTCTATCGATCGCAGTGGAATAGGCGTGACTGTAAATAAAATTAGCTATCAGTAATCAATCAAATAATAGGGTTAAATGGTCAAAACAAAGTGTTACCACCTGTACCAATGTTTTCAGACTCGGTTCGGTTCGGCCGGTTGAACCGGTCGAAACGGGATTCGGAGACGACACCGAACCGGTCTATATATGTTCGTTTTTAGCACAATGACTCGGCCAGTTCGGACCGGTCGACCGGTTGAACCGGGATTCGGGCGGTTGAACCGGTTGGATCGGATCTGAAAGTTGGTTTTTTTTATTTTTTTTTAAGTTGGTTGTGTCTTTAAAATTAGATTATCTTTGTTTAACTAATAGTATTCAACTTAAATGTTTGTTTAACAAGATTAATGTGTTTGTTTTATAGTTTTAAAACTTAAAATACTTGTGTTTAAAAGTGTAACTTATATTTGAAATTCTAATACTTTGAAATATATATTTATTATTTTTATTGTTTAAAACCGATCCAACCTATTCAACCGGTCCGACCGGTCCAACCAGTGAACCAGTAAAACGACCGATTTACTGTCTGATCCGATCCTGAAAACATTGACCTGTACGGTTATGTTGCTCTATGCTACAAGCACACGTCAAACCCATAGAGGTCTGCAACTGGTGTCCACATGAAGAGCCCGATTGGATCATCTTGTCTGACTTTTTATGTTCGGCTTCAAGAATATTAAGACCATCAATGGAAATGTTACGCAATAAGTTTTTAAAAAGTTTCAAATTATGATACTTCATAATTTTTATACTGGACACCTTAAATGATTTGCTGATCTCAACCTCTATTTCCTTACAACCTTAAGAACATACCCTGCGATCGTCTCAAACGAATTATTAGATCCGTGAAGGTATCTCTTAATGTCGGCGTGTTGGCTCTCAACTCTGTTTGTCGTATGTTGGCCAAAATTGAGACGTTAGAACTCTAACACGTAACAAGCTTTTCTGATATACAGCCATACTCCTGAAACAAACAAACGAGCAATTATGATAGCAGACAAACATAGTTAAATTAAGGGGCTAAATTAAATAATATAACATATCATGTCTATCTATCGAGGTTAAATATTCTTCCATTTTCTCACAATTATATCTGTAATCATCGATCGTCCCAGACGAGCACAGTTTCGTCCAACTATAGCTGACGTTATCCCATATTTCGTCTTTAAATAGACTTTTCCATTTTTTGAAATTGTTTTGTTGAATGTGCCACCGACACAGGTTTTTGGTGGCTTTAGGGAATACGCGGCCACATGCGTTCATTAGGGCTAGATCCCTATCGGTAACGATCACACGTGGCTTAATGCAATCATTTATGACATTATTAAGCTGTTCAAGGACTCACGTGAAATCAGCCTCTCGTTCCCTGGAAATGAACGTTTGAGCGATACAGAACGACTTCAGCGTGGAAGTCATACCGACATACTGTAAAAAAGGTCATCCATACATGTTTGTTTTGTAGGTTTCATCAATCAACAACACGTGAAGGAATGCACGCCACATTTTATACGAGGTGGAATGAATGAAAAATAATTGTTTCGTCCGTTTATTTTTACCATCTTCGAAGGTTTGAAACAAGACCCATTTGTATCCAGAAAATTTTCAAATGCCTTCATCGGGGTCTTACTAATTTTTTTCTTTATCTTTTATAGCCGGGACGTAATTATTTATGTCCTTCACCACACATAAGATTTCGGGAAACTTATCTCGTAAGACATCCAAAATCTGTACCGGCCTCATGCCCTGACGGTGTAATCGCGCAACCACGTCTTTTTGCTCATCATCCAGCCTCCTAAGATACGGGTGCCCCTCCTTAAATACAATGGGACGGTGGTTCTGAGTCTGGTTTTCTACATTTACCTTCCAGGAATCACTTCCCTTGTCGTATCTCCCTAAATGTTTAAACAGACAGTTAGTTTTCACACTACCGGTCCGCTTAACTGTGGCCTTGCTTTTGTATTCTCCGGCACAACTGCATCTAAGGTCCATGGCGTCGTTCCTTGACCGGTCAACCACAATAACACACTCATGCTCCTCTCCTCTTTTTTTCACCCATTCATCCAACTCGGCTCGAGAAAATAAATACTAAAGAAAAATATAAATTCAATAATAATATAATTACCTAGTTATAGTTTAAACATATAATATATGATTAACCCGTATGTTATCTGTTACATACGAAGCAGTCGCCTCACGTATGTAATCATCGTTAGACTCGTCGTCATCGTTTTCATTGTTTTCCTCGCTGTCTTCTTTTTTATTGTTCCCCTCGTTGTTCTCGAACGTTGTCTGGTCCGGCGTACGAGGCATGTTTGTTGTAATTAGATGGTTCTACTGAATAACGGGATGACGGCTGCGTATCGTAGTACGGGTCTTCTACAGGAATGTGGTAAGATGACCCACTCTCGTGAAAATAATATTCCTAAATCAACAAAACGATTACATATAAGAAGAACGATCTATATTTAAAGAAAAATATTTTTTTTTGTTTCAAGTTTATCTCTTCCTCGTTTACGTCTTGAAAAGTTGGTCGTTTTCCAACATCTTGACTCGGGGCCGGTTGTTCGTAAAATTCTGGCGTCGGCATCTCGTTCAAATCAAACGTCGGTTCTTCATCTTCTGGTGGATCGAAAAAATTCCACCACGACATGTTTATGTGTTTTTATGATTGTGTAAATGTTTGAAAATGTAAAGCTTTGCGTTTTGTGTGAAAACGATTTGTTTGAGAATGAGAAGGTTGGGATTGTTAAATAAGAATTCATTAGGAACTAATACGCCGCGTATAGGCCTATATGCGGCGTATCTACCCGACCATCGTACTAATATACCTGGCGCAGGTCATTTCGTCTGAACCGTGTACTCTATACGCCACGTATAGCCCTATGCGCAGCGTTTAGGGTCAAAACATAATACGAAAAACCCACCCTATACGCTATATATGGTACTATACGCGACGTATAGGGTGGTTTTTTGATTTTTTTTCCCTGGTGTAAATAGCACGACCCAATATAAATTTAAAGTGACCACTAAAGTTTTATGTGCTTCTTCCTGCCATTCTCTGCGCTTCATGGGTGACAACAAATAGGGGCTTAGGGCGTATATAAAAAATAAAAAATACTCCTTCAATTGAGAAATCAAACCGTATATGCATCTTATTATTCTTCATAACTGATATATCATTAGCTTACTTTGTCTTTATAGACTTAAAAGAAGTGTTACATGGCATAAAAATAAAGTTTACCGCTGTATAATTAGAAGTCCTCATTTTAGTGCATTTGTGTTCCAAAAGTTTTTTAGCATTCGAGTTAAATAGGTTTATAACCATAGAGTGTATGATCGTGCTTCGGAAGAAAGCACAAACATAACAAACGTAATTTGTTTGTATAACTGCTACTCATCAACATGGTTTGGTGCAGTGGTACATTCTAATTTCCAGTCATATTGTTGGTTACTATTACTTTGATTCAAAAATCCAGATTTCCTCTTAAAACCCGTTTAGTTATATCTTATCGAGATTGTCGATTCAAGAATTAAACGAAGTATTTGGTTTGTTTTATCCAACTTGTAGTTTTGAGCATTATGATACCTATTGCTTGGGTTTTTTTAGGATTATGTGTATCTATTGATTTAAATAGGCCAGATTATGGATATATATTTTTTTAGTTTGAACGAATTTCGATTGAATATACCATGTTTGGGTTTAACAAAAATATCTACTTTTGTTATTTAGTAGATATTTACAAAGCAGTTTGTCATGGGAGTCGCTTGGGAAGGAAATTGAGCTTGATAGTAATAGGTTTTAGTATATTCAGTTCAATCTTTTGATTTTATTGTTCATATCTTTGTTCAACCGTGAAGATGGCTATGGCTAGCATATCTCCACATGTATGTATCGTTTTGAGGTAAATTAGCTATTTAATCATTTTCTTCATAACACTACACATATATGTGTGTAGGGGAAGGTTACCATACAAAATAGATTTTGCCTAAGAAGCGTGAGAAGTAATATTTAGACACATCAAAACCGGGTCAAACGAACTCCGATTGAACTCATTCTTGCGACGTTAGAACCGTGTCGTCAAACCCCCGCCCCCACCACCCAAAAAACCTAAAACCCCCCACCCCCACCCCCCAAAAACCTAAATCACCCGACCCGCACCTTCTAAAAACCTAAAAACCACCCACCCACCACCCAAAAAACCTAAAATCCTCCACCCCTACCCCCCAAAAACCTAAACCCCACCCACCCACCCCCTAAAAACCTAAATCCCTCATCTCATCCATATAAAAGCCTAAAATCTAAAAACTAAACCCTAAAAGCTAAATCCCAATGCTAAACCCTAAGGCTAAACCTTAAGGTAAAAACTAAATTTTAAAGCTAAACCCTAAAAGTTAAACCCTAGAAACTAAGATGATAAAGCTCGACGAGACGGTTCCAACGCCGCTTGAATGAGCTCAAACGGAGTTCGTTTGACCCAGTTTTGATGTGATTTAAGTCACTTCTCACACTTTTTAGGCAAAATCAATTTTGTATTTGATCTTTCCTCTATGTGTGTATCCATCAGTCAAATATGACAAGGATATATTTTCATTTTTCAAGTTTTAACAAGTTATCATACTTTAAGTTAGTTTATAACTAGCAAGATGCCCCAATAAGCACATATTTATTGATAAGTTTATATGAAAAAAAAACTCCATTGTGAAGAATGAAAAAGGAATGCAAGAGGGCAAGCAAGAATTTATTTCTTAATAAGGTTACGGTTAAATGTGTTGATTTACAGATCAAAATGTGTTAAAGCCAAAACACATAATTCTTAGCGTTGTTGGGTCACATATATTATTGTTATAGTGACCCCTAATATGTATTTTTATATTATTATGTCTATTACATGTATTTTTTTATTCATGCGTTCGGATATTTATACCATGTTACGACTATTTTCTTATATTTGTGTTTGTTATTACTTGATTTAGATCTATGGCACTCATAACATATATAAACTATATGGTTATACAAATAAGAAATATATACAAAATAAACCATGAAAGTATTAATTAACTAATGGAAACAAGTATTGCATTGTAAGTTGTCGTCAATGTATTATTAACGTCGCCGCATCGCGCGGGTACCCTGCTAGTATATATCTGTAATAATATAATATATTATCATTAGTTACATTTTGGCCCCTTATTATTTAAGAGAACCTTAAAAAACTTAAGATTATATACATTTTCAACTCTCTCATATTAGGGTGTGCATAAGTCGGTTTATATTAGATAAAATATAAAAATGAAACTTACAAATAAAGTTGGTAATAACCCATAATTAAATACCTAAGTATTTTTTAAACATACATAGTTTTTCATATGACATTATTTAAAAAAACACACCATAACCCGAGCATAGCACGAACATTAAAGTAGTAATATATATGGACACTAGATTAGTACCCGTGTATTACACGGATTTTAATTTTATAGGTTTTAACTCAATTTACATATCAAATTTATTTTTAACATATCTCTTATTAAATCGATTTGATATTTACAAATATATTCATATAAAAAATCATATGTTACAATAAAAGATATGATTTATAATAGTTGGTAAATTTTTATTGGAACATATCGGGTTAGGAGATAATTCATAATTATTGTAAATTTTTTTATTTGAACATATCGAGTTATGAGATAATTAATGATAATTGGTAAAACTTTAATTTGAACATATCGGGTTAGGATAAATCATAATAATTGATAAGTTTTTTTATTTGAACATATCAGGTTAGGAGATAATTTATGATACTTGGTACATATCGGGTTAATATATAGATCATGATAATTGGTAAATTTTGTATTTGAACATATCGGGTTAGGAGATAAATGATGATAATATGTGAATTTTTAATTTAAACATATCGGGTTATTTCGAATATGGAGCATACCATGACCCGTCTAAAAATTCTCCATCAAATTAATTAGAACATGACACCTAAGCAAAATCCTATGTGGAGTAGTTAAAATGGTGACATGTGAATGTGTTACTCAATTATTAGAATAGGTAGATTTAGTAATGTTTGTTTTTTATTTTTATTTTTTGCTAAAAACCGTTATTTTATCTCACATCAAACCCAGTTTGAAACTGGTTTTTTGTCAACACAACCCAACCAGGTACAATAGGGTGGGTTTTTACCCTTGAAACCCAACGTGAACCCATACCAGTAGTCAAAAACCCGGTTTGGTATTTATTTTTTTACAAAAACAAGGTTGTTTAAACTCAAACCTGATTGAGCCCAAAACCCATTTTGTACACCTCTAAAATCCAATACCATTCTTTTATCTCCAATTTATTTCTTGAATGAATAAGGATGGTTTTAGCCTTTTAGGACCTGCCAAACCCTTCCTGCGTCCCTTGTGAAATTAAAACTTGACCGGATGTTGTCAAAACTAGACGTGCACAAACCGGGTTTTTTTTTGGACCCGGAACCGGGTACAAACCGGGTACGGTGGGCCCAAACCCGTTTGGAACCGGGTACAAGGTGGAACCGGGTACGAACCGGGTCCGGGTAGGGTGGGGGTAAAACCCTACCCTGTGGAACCGGGTAGGGTCGGGTTCTGGTCCGGTTCCTACCCGGGTCGGGTCCAAACCGGGTACTATGTGTAATTTTTTTTTTTTTGTTTTTTTTAATTTTTTTTTGGTTTTGCGTACAATATAAAGTTACTAAATAAATACGATTTATTTCAAGTGAAAAGAGTTAACCAAATACAAGATATTGAAGTTACGATACAAAAAAACTACTATTTTTAAACAAAGTCAATATATATATTTTTGAAATCTAAGCTTCTTCATTTTTTTCCTCTTCTTCTTTCGTCTTCTTTGAGTTCTTCATCGGATATTCCGGTTGATAGTCCCTCCTCAACCTCTTCATCATGTATTTTTGCCTCCGGTTCGATGTCGTCTTCTAAGCTCGTTAGGTGTTGTTTGCGATCAATCGCGTCCAAGTGATCTTTGAGACAAATGCACATCTCCACAGCCTCCGGAGAAAGTCGGGTCCTCCGTAAAGATATTACCCTGCCACTAGTAGAAAAAGCCGATTCCGAAGCTACCGTAGAAGCCTGGGAGCTTAGTAAATCACGGGCCATGGCGGAAAGAACCGGAAATTCCATTTCCCTTCCTTTCCACCAAGCCAATATATCAAAACTCTCAATGTCATCGGCCGACATAGTGGAAGTATAATCCGTTCCACTATATCTACCGAGCTCGCTACTCGGAGCGGCACCCTTTTGTTTTTTTGCCACGGATTCTCGAACAACAATTAAAAAGTTTTTCTTCGGGTCCTTCATCGGCTTACTTGAGCAAGCCTCCGATTGTGAAAATGGTGTAACCGTTGTTGGCCCGTATCTTAAGTGATAAACATCAAAAAGTCTTTGAAAATCGTGATTAAATTTTGCTTTTGCTTCCGTTGCGTGATTTGGGTTATCCATATGGATATCCAAATTGTCAAAAATTTCTTGAATTAAACATTCGGCTCCCGTAATATTATAAAACGGGTTTAAAGCGGCGGCACAAGTAAAAACCGAAGGGAGCTCTAAAAAATATTTTTTAAATTTTTCTTTCATCGCCGGTGTCATTTCTTTAAAAAAAAATTTATTTTCATGAGTTTTAATATTAAGAGACATTAAATATAATTCGTAAAGCACCAAACTACTAGTCGGGTAATAAACCCCCGATAAGTTTTTAGTTGAATTTTTAAAAACGGCAAGAAATTCAACAAATTTTGGTATAAATTTCCAACAATGTTCCGAAAACTCTTCGGCTAACCCGCCCGATACAAGACTACTATGAAAAACTTTCAACCCATCCCGTTGTTTCAAGGCACTCTCTAACATGTCGCATGTCGAGTTCCAACGGTGAGGTGTATCCCAATTCGCACCTAAATATATCGAATTCGTATCTCTACAAAATTGTTTATAATCTTGACAAATTTGCCTTTTAGCTTTAAAAACCGAATAAAGCATACATTTAAAGTTATATATATATTTGGAACATAATTCGGACCCTAGCCCGTCTTTCATTACCAAATTAATAATATGCGCGACACATCGACTATGAAAAAAATCACCGTTGCAAATCGGTTTATATTTTACCATAAGTTTATCAACCGCATTAGTATTATTTGAAGCGTTGTCAAAGGCCATTGAAAATATTTTGTTTTGTAAACCATAAGTTTGTATTACGTTATCTAAAAGCTCAAACAAATCATCTCCGCTATGTGGAATCGGAAAAAGATCAAAAGCAATGGTACGTTTCATCATTTGCCACGAATCGGGATCCACCCAATGAGCGGTTACACAAAGATAAGACTCTATGCAACCGTGTGGAGCCGACCAAACATCGGTAGTTAAATTAACACCGGTTTGTAAGTTTTGGAAAAACACAATTAAATCTTTTTTACAAACTCCCCACAATTTCAAACAATATCGTCTAAGGGTCATACGACTTACATGGGTGTAACGAGGTTGAAGTGTTTCCCGAATCAAAGCCGTCAATTGCGGGTTGTCGAAGTGGTTGAATGGCAAACAATTTTGAATCACGAACTTCGCCATACGATCTTGGACCATATCGACGCTATAATGAAATATTTCGCCACCACCCCCCATATCGGCTTGATCGGACTCGGGGGCATTTTTCAACACCGGACAAAACTTCTTTGTAATATGCTTGTCCAAAGTCGAGTTTGAAGCCGCCCCCAACAAAGCTCCACAATACTTGCAACGAGCTTTGTGTGACCCGTCACTCATCTCAACTAAATCCCAATGTTGCCACACTCTTTGGCTTCGGTTATGTTGAAGAACTTGCACAACATTGGGGGCTTGAGAAGAACCGGTTGCGGATTGTGATGCCATTTCGAGATTAACGAAAATGAAAGAGATGAAAAGAGAGAGTTTTTTTGCGTTTTTTGCTTGCGTTTTTTTGCGTTTTTTGCTTGCGTTTTTTTGCGTTTTCGAGTGTTGTAATCAACCCAAACATCAAACATATATTTATACTAGCTAAATGGGTGTTAGGGGGCATTAAAACACAAAAAAAAACGGCTAGAAACCATCTCCAACGGCTATAATGCCGTTTTATAACGGCTAGAAACAAAAAAAAAAAAAAAAACGGTCGGAACCGGTTCCTACCCGGTTCCAATCGGGTCCGGGTACAGTAGGGTAGGAACCGGGTTCGGGTCGGGTCCGGGTACACTTGATAAAACAGGAACCGGTGAGGAACCGGTGGGTACGAAACCGGGTCCACCGGGTACGGGGTCCACCGGGTACGAACCGGAACCGGTTCCGGGTCCAACCCGCCGGGTCGGGTATGGAACCGGTTTTTTTGTGCAAGTCTAGTCAAAACCACATAAACCCTTCGAAAAAACAAATATAGCAAATTAACTCACTTTGGTCCAACCTGTTTTAACTGCAACCTCACATGCTTTTTTCCAGTAATGGAATGAAATATTCATAAGGAATATTATTCCTCTACTTTAGCTGGACAAAAAAGACCAATCTAGATCACAAACTTGTTACTCCCATCTATGATGTAACATCACAGCCTGTTTTTAATAGCATCAAAGCAAATTGTACACATTACAAACTCTGTTTCAATTTTTTTCAGAATCAAACAAACAAGCACGTTTTACTTTCTTTATTCTAGCTGGTTGCTTTGCCGGTAACTCTCTGAGCAATCCACCCGAGACCATCATAAAGACCGTCACCGGTAAGAGCAGAACAAGGCTGAATGTGCCAATCATGGTTTTTAATGCTATGAAGCGAAAGAGCGTCAGTTATTTCAGCAGCAGTCATTGCGTCCTTAAGATCCTGTTTGTTTGCAAATACCAGAACTACTGCACTCTGCAGGTCCTCATTTGGCAGGAGCCTCATCAGTTCTTCCTTCATGATCGAGATCCTATCCCTGTCGGTGCTGTCTATAACCACTATCACTGCATGGGTCCCACGGTAGTATGTCGCCCACGATGTCCTCAGCCTATCTTGCCCACCAAGATCCCACACCTGTTACAAGTCTCAAAACATGTATTATGTTTTCTAGGAGGGCTTTTACAGTTTTAGGTAGTTTATAAACAGATACTGGAAATTTTTTATATAGATATCACTTACCTTTTAAAGGCTTTATACAGATATACATTACATAACAAATTTTTTATAATCTATCACTTCAACTTTATTATATGTTTACTAAGTATACAACGTTTTTACTTTGTTAATCAAAACGATTATTTAGTTATAAAGATTAGTCATTAGATTAAGCCTAAAACAATAAAGGCTGCTTAGTTAGTTAAGAAATTGCATATAGGTTTTATTTATTTAAGTGGTTATAACTCTTTTACAGTTGAAAAAGTTACACTGTCAAGGATTTGTAGAAGTTTATATATGTTTGGTAAAAGTGGTTATAACTCCAAGGAGACTCAAGTTCTATCCCCACTAGTGACACTTTTGGGAGATATTGGCAATGAAGCTCGTCCCGGGTTACCACCCGGCTTCGTGTCTGAGCCTGAGGGTTTTACGTGGCATGGTTAAAGGTTCCTGCCCGGTTTTTCCCTGGAACAGTTGGTTGACGAGTTTCAACTCCGATCAACTTGGCCCGTAAGGAGGGTTGTGGTGAGCCTCCGCTGCGTTTGCAGTAATGGGGGAGCCCCAATGCCGACGAAAAACATCTATTGGTGTTAGAGGCGGGGTTTCGATCTCGGTCCTTGCACCTCTGAGTGCTTCGGTCATAGACCGTTGCACCAACCGCCGTTCTAAAAAAAAGTATTATACTAGTAATAATGAGCATTAATACCAAAATGCTGATGCTTTTTATGGTTTTGAAAGTTTTGAAACTTTTCCAGTTAAAAAATATATTATTAGATAAAAAGAAAAACCAGGGCCGTCCCCAACCCATCATGTAGTTAATGATCTCCACATCAGGTCTCCATAATGGTATCACTCCCACAGCCCACCACCCATGCCAAGTGGCAGTGGGCCCATCTCCATCACCAGCCTCATCTCCCAATTGGAAAAGTTCTAAAGAAAACGAGTGAATTATGTGTTCCGGATCATTGTAGAGAGGAATAGATAACAACTTACTTTTTGGGATAATTAGGCCAGTTTTGTCATGGACATGAACTGATGGGCAGGACTGAGGTTTTTGTTCTAGAACCTAAGATGCTAGGATGACTTTAGATTTTGGTCTGGCATGCTATGAAGTTTTACTTTAGATTTTAAGCATATAAAAAAACATTTGTCAATATGAGTTTTAAGTTCTTAACTTTTAACCACTAGCTACATAGTGGATTTCTTATAGTAGGATAAGAAATATAAAAATTTAGATAATAGAACTTGAAAGTTGGGTACGAGGACAAACGTAAAACACCCTACATGTATCTAGTATCAACTATTATACATACAAGACCTAATCGTTAAATATCAAACACCAAAAACAGGAAAACATGGTAATATTCACGTGTAACCCTGCACGCTGCATAATGGTGCTGCATCATAAACATTTATTTTGTTTTCCCAACATATAATGTGAAACGCAAACCAAATAGATCTTGCCAAGAGTTATACCTAAAATACAATTCCTCTAAAAGGACTACAACGTATTTGTATGGAAAGAAGATAGAGAAGTTCCAGAAATCAATCTATCTATATGCACACAGAAAAACAAGCTATGTTGTCAAATGAAAAAACTCCCATATCCACAAAACAATAGTCCACAAAATGCATTTATTGTTGTGTAAGAATCATTAGCCATTCAAATGAAATGCCGTCCCCAAAAGGTATCTAATAAAGTTAGACGAAGACGACACCCATGTATCATCTAACCAAGTATCCATACCAAAAGATAAACAGCTTAGCTAAAGTGGCCCGCAAAAACTGTAACCAAATACAAGAGCCTACAAGAAACTGACAAACCAAATTCAATAGACCAACTTAGCTAAAGTATGGAGTCTTTCGAATACGGTCCGGCCCTAATCTTAACTCGATGGTACTTATAATTCTTTGAGCACCTAATAAAATATCAAACCCTACTTGCAGCAACTGCCAGCAAGTGGACGTAGGTGGACTGAACCGCTACAAATCTCTCGTCTTTTATTGCTTTCACTATTATTGTTCGTTAGTGTCTCATGTCTGTGAGCGATTCCCAACCAGTCCTAACAGATTACAGGTTTTTAAAGATCCCTATACGTCTATACTAATGTACATTTTTCCAAAATTTTACACATTAAGAAACGTTGCCCGATCCAACATAACCTTTAGTTTTGTCTTCAATAATATTCGTATCTTAAGGAGTCAAGTATAACCACTCAGCATAACCCAATATGTATATTATATGAGCAAAAGATAACTTCCAAAGATTAAAAACCTACAATTAACACTGATATTGCAGCAACAGAAGCAGGATACCGCTAATATCTATCCAAATCCATAAACATAATTTAAGGCAATCACACAACTACTGACTTTTGATCCACAAAAACAACGACCTAATTTGTTAAACATAAATCATTTGCAAAATCAGGAGTGAAAATACCTCAAAACGTATGTTCTTATAAACAAGTTCCTCGACGTTGCTACCAACAGTAGGATGAGTTGTCACGACTTCACCTAGATGCAACTTATAAAGCGTCGTCGTTTTCCCAGCATTATCCAATCCAACAACAACGATCTTGTACTCCTTTGCAGGAAACATCATGAACCAAAACTTCGACATCAGAGCCCCCATGTTCGTAACCCTAAGATCCGTAACACAGAAATGAAAAAAAAAACTACAAATTTCAACAAATATAAGATCCGTGTCGTAGAATATGATATTCAAACCTCGGATCGATTGAATGTTTGTGCTTCAGATAGGTTTTTGATCAAACGATCTAACAGTAGGTAACTAGTTGAGATTTGAAAGTTGTATCCATGGTGGAGGAGGAAGATTATATCAAGTTTTGTTTCAAGAACGCGTGATGATCACTGACTTTGTTCTCTGATTTATTTTGGATTAAAAAAGGTAACCATTTTTTTTATAAAAGTATATTGATTATAAGCGGTTTTAATATATTTTTTTGGTTTTTAACTAATAAGTCGTTGTAAATTTTTTTAAACAGCGTTAATTTTTTTTTAAAATTCAAGAAGATTGATGTTTTAAGGCTTTTGATCGGAATGAGAATACGAGTCTATTGATGTAAAAGTTATCTCGAAACAGCACTTCGAACGACAAACTTTCTACATCTGATTGAAACATTGTTAGGTTTAAACTGGTGATTGAAGCACTGTTGCTTTTTTCGGAGCGTCGTTTTGAAGTAACTTTAGAGCAATCGACTCGCATTCTTTTTCCGATCAAAAAGCCATAAAGCATCGGTCTTGAATTCGGAAAAACTTAACGCCATTAAAAAAATTTATTGACGGCTTGTCGATTGCCAAAATGATAAAAGTTGAGACCGTTACCAGCCAATTCGATAGTTGGGGCCGATAGAAATCAAAAAGTGATAATTAGGACTGTGGAAAACAAATATATCTTTTATAAATTGTTTCACCGACCGCACGATATGACGGGGGTTTAATAGCAACGGAAATACGATTAGTCTATAATGATAGAAACGTTGCGGTTAGGAACTCAAAATTCGATTAGGCTTATAATGATAGAAGCATTGTGGTTGCAAATAGTAATGTTACCATGTCAAAACAACGACTCATTTTTACTTCCATCATCAATTCATGATAGGGGAAATCTCCTTATGCAAACAAAATTATCAAAATTTAAGCAATGAAACCGAGGCTCACAATCATAGTAGCCATTCACTCCATTGACTTATTGGAGTATTCATTGGCAAAGTTGATATATTTTAAGATTCCTTAAATTCTAAACTTGAAGATTGGTGGGTCACCCAACTCATTAAAAGTTAATTTACAACTTCTCCCTTAAATTTTCGTATAAAATTGATTTATATCGTCTCTCGTATGTTACGCGAGAGGTTTTATGACGACTCATAAGATACAAAAAATTACCTTATAACATTACAAAAGATCAGCTGCAGTTGAATACAGATTTTTTTACTATCACCTTGTTTTTGTTCATACATGCAAAATATAACGGTTATGCTAGCAACTAACCACTTATACATCCAAAATATATAGCATTATAGTTACAAAAAGTTGGTATAGTTGCGCTTTAGTGACCAAAATCCAAAACCCACAAAAATAGTTAATGGGTCAAAATGTAAAAAGATGACCAAAATGCAAAACATCAAAAACAATAGTGGTCAAAATGCAAAACTTACAAAAACAATAATGACAAAAAATGCAAGACCTACGAAAAACTATTCATCAAGTTTTTGTCGCCAAAATGCAATACTACAGAAAACCGCTTTTGACCACAAAACAATTTTGAAGGCCAAAATACAAAATTCCATCAAAACAATGGTGACAAAAATGCAAAAACATTAAATAACAAAAAAACAAGACCCACAAAAACATACTATTAATAAAGTTTCGAGTAAATTGCTATTTTGGTCCCTGGTTTTGTACTGATTCGACCATTTTGGTCCCTGGTTTTGTACTGATTCGACCATTTTGGTCCCTGGTTTTGTACTGATTCGACCATTTTGGTCCTTATGTTTTTTCTTGCCATTTTGATGTTTGGTTTTGCAAAAAATTTCCATTTTGGTCCTTCCGTCAACGTTTGTATAATTTAACCGTTAATTCTGAGGGTAATATAGTCATTTTACATTTCAGGGACCAAAATGAATGAAGGTTGTTAGATCTGGAAACAAGATTATCGTTTAACAAACGATCTCCGACAACGGCGGCGGAGCCACCGTAACGAATAGGTAAAGATGCCATTGTTGATAATTGTTTTGGCGGTGTTAGAGGTGGCGATTGAATGGTTTATTTTTTGACTTTTTGGGGTTTATTTATTTATTTTAGATAACATATTGGTATAAGGTTTTTGATAGAAAAAATGATCCAGTTGATAGAAAAAGTGATCCCGTTAATGGTTTTGGCTCTTTTATTTTTGTTGCTGCGGGTTGAGGTTTTATTAAAAATTATTATTTTAATATTCTAACCTAAAAATACAAAATTGCCCCTAAAAGCTTGTGCAAGTGGGGTTATGAAACAGCGTAAATAAACGACGTTAGGCTTTTAGGCCGTTTACGCAGCAAGTTTGGAGAAAAAATCATTTAAATAAAAAATCTAAAAAGTGTAAATTTGATAAAACCATACAAACCTCAATTACCATTTTGACGATTATCATTTTAAAACAGGATTGGTTGAAAGTTTTTTTTGTTTTGAGATCCTCTGTGTGTGTGTGGGAGGAAGAGGTGTGACCAATAGAGACAATGTCGGAGCATGAGCAAGAGCAAAGGCAACAATCTGTTGAAGTTGCAACAAGCAGTGGCGAGATGAACGTATTTTGGGAGGAGGGTATGCTGGATCATGAGACCGGAGATGGAGTATTTGACTCGGGAATAGATCCTGGTTTTCTTGACGTACTTGAAAAACACCCCGAAAACTCCGATAGAATCAGAAACATGGTCTCTATCCTCAAACGAGGCCCTATTTCCCCTTTCATTTCATGGCAACATGCTTCTTCTACGCCTCCTACCCTCTCCCAATTGCTCTCTTTTCATACTCAAGGCAAGCTCCTCTCTATTTCCCAATTCAATGTGTTTTTTCAAATCATTACTTTCATCCTTTGGGTTCAAACATACTACATCAATTTTAATCATCTTAAGACTATGTGTAATCGTTAATACCAGACATTTTATACCAAAAAGTGCCCCTCAATCATTACAAAAAGAGAGTGTGTGGAAGAGAGAGAGGGTGTAGGTGTTATTAGGGAAACGCCCAAGCCCATTTTTTGCCCATAACGCCCCGTATAGTGGTGTGCGGGGCGTTATGTCGCATTACAACCAGCATAGGGGGCTTAGAGGGTGTGTGGCATGTGCGACCGCACATGGCACTCGTTTGACGGGGCACCAAATTTTTTTAATATATAAATTTTTTTTATAGAACTTATATTTAGTCGATAGTTATGTAACAAATAAGCAAAGATTTAAAGCCCGCACCTAAAGGCTAAAGCCCACTACAACTAATTAACTAAACGTCTAAAAGCCCACACAATCAAATGAATTATGGATTAATAAAAGCTGGAAGCCTACTGCTCCCAAAAACGCAATTCATTAATTTGAATACTTTGATTTTCTTATGTTTATCAAACGTTTGTTTTTGGTTAAAAGTTTAGTTTATATAATTTACTGCGTTGGTGCTTCGGGTTGAGGGGGCGGGGGGGCTTTTTCTCGTCTCGCACAGGGCACCCAAATCCTTAGGACCGGCCCTGACAACCAGCCATGAGAAATAGATTACCTTTCCTCCTAATCCAATTTAGGAGCATAATCTAAGTCCCTTGGCCTTCTTTAGCCGGTTTTATACCAGTTTGTGGCTGGTTTAGGCTGATTCAGATTGTTTGAAAGTTGCTTTGGCTGGTTCTTGTTGCTTGCTTGTGTGTGTTTGAGGCGCCTAGGAGTGCCCCTTCCGTGCTTTTGACTACACAAAACACGAATATATACATTTCTCTTTTACACTATTATATAAATCATGTTTCCTTATCCATTCATGACCACATACAAAACAATATGCATGCTTCTTGAAGTTACAACACTTTCTACTCACATAGGTAGTTCCTTAGCTCATGCATTTGCATATTTCAGAAGAAGCTGATAACAGGATAAACCTTAACCTGACATGTCACTTAATGTTTGAACCTATACCTTGGTGTGAATGCGATCATGTGTTTCAATTTTTGATCTCACAGTGTAAGCTTTGCATACTGATTTTAAGCGAACTTTAAGATACCTGACGACACTAAAATCACTAAGAAACTAGCAATTTTGAAGAGTTAAGGCTAATTTTTTGTTCATATCAAGTTGAAGATCACATTTTGTTAGGATTTCTTTATGTATGATAATATGGAACATGTTGACGACTGAATGTTAGGAACTGAAAACAAATGCATAATTGTCAAAGTTAAGCTTAGAATAATTTGACATCAAAATACAAACTTTAACTCATTTTTCTGATATTACCTATGTTCTTAAATCTTGGCTAAATCATGCGCCTGACGATAAAACACACATGATAATCAAACAGAATATATCAATTCCCTACTCGAAGCAGATAAAAACGGAGGAAAGATGATCTGTAGTGGTACGTTTCTGAATATTGGATCATTGAAAGCTGCATTGCTAGCTGCTGGCACAACACTTTCAGCAATCAAGTATATACTTGACGGACATGGTAAAATATGTTATGCACTGGTTAGACCACCTGGTCACCATGCTCAGCCTACACAAGCTGATGGTTACTGCTTCCTAAACAATGCGGGCATTGCGGTTCAATATGCTTTGGATTCGGGCTGCAAAAGGGTTGCAGTTATTGATATTGATGTTCATTATGGTAATGGAACTGCTGAGGGATTTTACCATTCTGATAAAGTTCTTACTGTTTCTCTTCATATGAATCATGGTTCGTGGGGCCCGTCTCATCCGCAAAGTGGAAGTATAAATGAGCTTGGTGAAGGAGCAGGATTTGGGTATAATCTAAATGTACCTTTACCAAATGGAACAGGGGACAAGGGATATAAGTATGCAATGACTGAGTTGGTTGCCCCTGCTGTTAGAAACTTTGATCCTGATATGATGGTTTTTGTTGTAGGCCAGGATTCAAGTGCTGTAAGTTAGTATTTTACTTAATAATTTGTAAGGGTGGTAAAACATGGGCGGCGGGCGGGTGTTCAAAAGGGTATATATATTTTACTAACAAATTTACCTGCATTTTATAACTTTTATGAATAGTTAACACCTTAATTTTGATTACAAAAACAATATTATTACAATAATAATATGTTTTATAAATGAAAAAACTTAGGAGGATATATGCTTGTAGGATATATATATTTGACCCATTTGAAATATATTACAACCCATTTTGATCCTGTCACTTATGAAAGGATCAAAATGGTCAAATTAGCCACCTTTACTAATTTGCAAATTTGTTGGTGTATTTCATAAGAAATATGTTTATGATCAAATTTGACCTTTTGAGGTCAAGTTACTTAACTGTTACAAAATGTGTATTATCTAGGAAATTTAATTAGTTACATCATGCGTGACAGGATAAAATAATCTAGTAGCTTTTTGAATGAAACATTCACATGAAGCTAAATAACTAAATAACTAATGTTTGCAGTTTGATCCAAATGGAAGACAATGTTTGACCATGGAGGGTTATAGAGACATTGGGAAGATAATTCGCAATCTAGCAGATGATCATAGCGATGGGCGAATCTTAGTTGTGCAAGAAGGTGGATATCACATCACATATTCGGCTTATTGTCTTCATGCAACTCTTGAAGGTGTGCTCAATCTTTCACATCCTCTGTTATCTGATCCTATTGCTTATTACCCTGAGGATGACTCGTTTGCTGTTAAAGCAGTTGATTCAATTAAAAACCACCATATACAGGTTGTACCATTCCTAAGAGAGCTCAACAATTAGCTTTTTCCAAACAGATATGAAATTGATTAGACATTTTGTATAAGTTTTTTACACATAATTATTTCATAGAATCATTATATATTTTGAGTAAATTTCAGTTTTGGTACTTGTGGTTTTGTAAGTTTAATCATTTCAGTCTAAAAAAAAAAAACTTTTATCGTATCATATCCTGAGGTTTGTATTTTATAACGATTTTGGGTAACTGACACTAACGTTTATCGTATCAGATAGTCCCTACACTACAATGTTCAAAATTAACTTCTTGAACGAATTTGGCGTTTCAATTTTAGCGTCTTTTATGACGCAACATGCAACATATAACACTCTTTTATCTATGTTTTGGTTTATAAATTTGACTTATTTATGTACTAGCCATGTTAATATTATTATCACATTACACATAGCAAAGTGCATCATGTAGACTTAATATATGGTATAGTCCAATTGTAAAAACTTAGGTATGTTTGCTGATTTTCTTTTTTATTTATGTTTTGGTCTTCAAAATAATTCTTGCGTATTAACCATGTTAGAATGTCACAATCACAACACATGTAACGAAACACATCGCACAATCATCGCACAATCATAGGGATATTCTGTGATTTTCTCACCTTATAAAGCAGAATATTTTGAAGATATTTAACAAAAAAACTCAATCTTAAGTTTAGAAAGAGTAAAAACTACATAACACGAAGTGCAAAACATGAACAGAAAACTATATATTTAAACACAACCCGTAATGAATACATGAAATACACACCAACATTCAGCTACATGTGCACTAAAGCTCTAAGCAACTACAAGAACTTGATAACAAAAAAAAAAGTTTCAGTCTGTCTGCTAATAACATACAACAGTCGGGTCGATAAAGAAAACCTCTGGTCGTGATTATGTCGGTCATGGCGGAGCTGCTCGCAACATCTCCAACCCACAGGCTGACCCGTTACTGTATACTACTTGGTCCAACACTCATAGGGTTGGTTGTCACTTGGTGGAAAGACTGTTCATGGACTGAAGCATTCGCATTCGCATTCCCACTGCAGTCAGCGCCATTTTTGGCAGCTTGATCCAAGAGGCTAACAAGTGAGACAAATATTTCCATTCTTGTCACGTCCCTGTTGGCCTGTTTACTCGATATAATGTGAAAGATTTGTTAAAAAATAGTTTTAACATAAATCGATGATTGAGTATTGTCTTATAGAGTTACCTCTACAGTAAAGTGTGCCCATATCTTGTTGTCACGGGTCTCCATCACCCCCTTCAAGATGGTTAAACCTAATCCTTTAATACCATCCGCTATCTCCAAGAACGAACCCCTTTCTTCACAAAGCATCTGCAAACCAACAAGCAGACATGTATGAAAATCCATCTTAAGTGTATATATAATGCATACAACCTCCTAACTCATTTAAAGATGAGAGATTTAACTCAAGATACTATGGGGTGTGTAAACGAGCCGAGCCGAGCCGAGCCCAAGCTCGTCTAGGCTCGAGCTCGGCTCGTTTAAGTTTAACCAAGCTCGAGCTCGGCTCGTTTCAAGATTTAATTTCAAAGCTCGAGCTCGTCATAAACTTCTCAAGCTCGAGCTCGGCTCGTTTCAAGATTTAATTTCAAAGCTCGAGCTCGTCATAAACTTCTCAAGCTCGAGCTCGGCTCGGGCTCGACTCGTTTGATGTTTTATTATTTTATTTTTAATTATTTTTATTTAATTTTATATATATTTTTAATTATTTATATTTAACTTTACATAAACTTTTAATTATATGTATTTTATATAAACAAAATACATATTATATATTTTTAATCATAATTTATATATATTTTAACTAATAATAATAATATATATTTATAAAATAAATAAATAAAATATATAAATGAAAAGCTCGATAAGGCTCGCGAGCCGGCTCGAGCTCGTTGTGTAAAGCTCGAGCTCGGGCTCGATAACTTAATGAGCTTTTTTCTTAGGCTCGGGCTCGAGCTCGAAAAAGCTCGGCTCGTTCGAGCTTTTTATCGATCCGTGTGTCAGTGTGTGTATATGTTGGTTTGTTTTGTGTATGACTGTATGGGTGACAAAATGCCAGCTGACAGTTGATGCCTACCTCCACAAGCATTTGACGAGGTGAATTGAGATCTTCGACTATTATAGGACAGACCATTGATTGTGAACCAACCTCGTATGCCCATGTTACTCCTCCTTCAAAGTTGTCCCTCAACAATACCCCACCATCCTTGCTCACAATCTACAATTAAAATTTGAAGTTAATGTTGAAACAAAATAACTAGATTAGTAAAAACATCAAACTCAATGCCCTCTTTTTGACATGATGATATCCAAATTTTTTTTCGAATCAACTTCAAAACATACCTTGGATTCTCCAGTTTGTTTAAGCTTGTCTGCATGCTTTGTAACACTTTGCAAGAAAAGCATGTGCTTGATGGTGCGTTCTAGCAAAGCATCGATGCTACACTGTTTATAATGACAAAAAAAAAGAAAAAGAAAATCATTGTTTTTATAGGGTACCTGACCTCAAAGAATTGGCAAGATGGGCAGGGTAGGGTACCAAGTTTAACAGGGGTCATCTTAGTACGAGTCAAAACGAAGCCCTGGGTTAGGTTGACATCTTTTACCGGTTTTTTTTGCAACTAAATAAAACATTATTTATGAGTGCAGTACAATTCTAGATCTTTAAAACTGTTCAGGTATACCCATTTGACACATTGGCTTTTTAGCTGACTTTATTTATTTGACACTTTTGTGATAAAACACAACAGCAAATCGACTCGTTCTTTTATGTAAATAGGTTGAAAATGCCACCTATACTTCTGGCCAAACAGATCATGTTGCAACAAATTGATAGAAGTGCAAAACATCAAATTTGGAGTTTTGAAACTCAACATAATATACGAGACGCTATCCAAACATAGTTTACCTTGGCACTGTTTGGAACGATTTCTCGTAATTCTTTTACACGATCTTGAATCATCTGGCGATCTTTTGGTCTAGGTCTAGGGTTTTCTCCAGGCTTAAGTCTCTTACGATTGGATTTGCTGATTTCATCAGTCTTTTTAGCATACCCAGATACAAAACCGCTATCCTTTTTCATTTCGCGTCTTTGGTCAGCCCAAGAACTGATTTGTGATGAAATTATTGAACTGGTATCAGAGAAGTTTCCTCCATCTTCTTTACAGTTCCCAGATTTATAAGAAAAAGAACTAGTTAACCCTGTATTTTTCAGAGAACTGGGAACACTAATCAAATCTTTTTGTATCGAACCAGTTGCCTGATTAGCCCAAACTGATGATGAACGAATAACAGGAGCAGAAGAGCAGTCGTTTTTCCCCAGTGATGAGTGAATCTTTGAGACAACTGCATCTAAAAGATGATCACTGGCTGTGGATGAATATATACCACTATCAGATTCACCATCATAAACTGCAAATGACTCTAAAGCTGCACTCGTATTTTTAATTCGATGTTGTGGGCCATTATTGACAAAGTTATTCTGACTTCCATCAGATAATTTGTTTTTAAAATCCATGCCCACAATGTCAAACAAGTCATCACTAGATGGAGGTTTTAAACATGCTTCTTCTGATGACATTGTAAGAGCCCGAAATAGTTCATGTTCTAGCTTTTCCTTATTGGAAACACGTGTGCTCTGCTCGTCTGCAAGATAAAGCACGTTTCAGTTGTATCTAGACGTAACAATTTCAGCCTGAATTTTATGAATGGGTCATTTGGTCGATTCGGTTATATTTTATATCTAATGGGTCTGACAGGTTAAAGTAAAAGATAACTAAGAATTGTGTCCAACAGGCTTGACGTAACCTAAACTGTATATATATATATAATATATATATATATAGAGGGACTCTCAAATGAGAACACATTTTAACTTGAGTACAAAAAGTACAAATTTTAACCAATAAGATTTTTTCTAGAACTTTAATTAATTATTATTTTAATATAACAGGCGGTTACTAAGCGGTTACCGAGCGGTTATACATGTTTTTTTCTTTGATGCATATATGCACTTTTTAATAATGCATATATGCACTTTTTAATAATGCATATATGCACATAGATCCTTTTACACACATGCAGAGATGCACAATGCATTTTCTCACGTTCCGAACTCGTGTTTTTGAAAGACCGACTGAATACATTATGAATTTGAATTGAACGCGTTATCTACTTGTTTAATTTCACTCATAAACTAGGAACTAATGAAAACGTGTTCCTCATTATTTTAAATGTAACTAACTTAATTTTAAAAATTCAAAAAGAAAAGAAATAAATTGATTGGTTGAAAATTTGTACTTTTTGTACTCAAGTTAAAAGTGTTCTCATTTAAATGGATCCCTATATATATATATATATATATATATATACACACACACACACACACTAGAACATCAAATAAAACCTCTGTATTCCTTCTAGTTATAAAATTAGATTATCATTCAAATAGTTATTTTGGAATCATATTCGGAGTTAGGTCAGGCTTACCAACATGGGTGCAAGATACGTGAGCATCTGGAATAGAACGAGAGCTTGCAACGACATTATTTGACTCCTTTATAATCTGAGACATCATAGTATCATTAACATTATCTCCCAAAAGTGCATCCGATAAAATATGTTGTTCCAATAATCTTAGAGGATCATAGTTTGCTGAGAATGAGCCAAAAGCAGTTTGTTGACTGTTTTTTGGGTCGGATTTCGTAGAATTTTGACACGTTGTAGGGTTACTAAAAGAGAATGAAGCACGCCCACCGCTTCCTGAAGCCTGAGGTGAGTGGACCTGGGCATTGGTCCGGCCTGGTTGGTTACATACTTCAGGAGAAAAGAGTGTACAGTCTGTCATTTTCGATTTCCCTGATGAATGAGCAGAAACAGAATTTTCATGGCGGATGGGTTCCTGAAGATTTGGATTAGTGCTAATGGAATCTTCGTTTTTCATGTAGTTTTCTGATAATAACGCACCGGGAACACATCCAAGTTGAGAAATTAAACTATTAACATCGTTCACAAATCCCATATTCTCCATAATCTGCAGATGTAAACAAATGAAGCAGATTGAAATAGATTATAATATGTACATGTTTATCTCCATGAGAATATAAACTAGAAGATAGAGATGAACTAACACTTGAGGATGAACCAAGTTGAACAACCCCATGAGGATGAATGGGAATAACCGCTATTGTCTGCTATGAAAAAGAGAGAAGTGTTACACTATTGCTGGCAACAAATCAAAATAATACTTGACTCTATTTACTTTACCTGAATGCCAGCTGAGAACTGTGTATAAACCTCATTTGATACCTGGGAGCACATTGCGTGAATAGAGTCAGATATGCATTTGAAAAACAAAAATTTCAATTTTTATTAGTAAAGATAAAATTTTGTACTTGTTATATAGACAGTCATACAATAATGAAACCATGTACTTTCAAGATAATGTATCTCCTGTAATAATATTTGACACACTATTTATTTATAAAAATAAGGTATATTGGTTTTCACTGGTCTCAACTATCACCTTTTGTCTTCTATTGGTCCCAACTATTGAATTGGTTGTCAACGGTCCCAACTTTTATCACATTGGTAACCACTGGTCCGTTGTTACCTTTTTTTTAACGCCGTTAAGTTTTTTTCCAAATTCAATACCGATGTTCTAAGCCTTTTGATCGGAAGGATAATACAAGTCGATTGATGGAAAAGTTACCTCGAAACAGCGCTCCAAACAACGAAATAATGGTTCAATCGGGTGTTTAAACCTAATGGTGCTTCAATCGGATGTAAAATTTTTATCGTTCAGAGAGTCTTTTCGTGAAAAATTTTACATCAATCGACTCGTATTATCCTTCCGATCAAAAGGCTTAAAACATCAGTCTTGAATTTGAAAAAAACTTAACGGCGTTAAAAAAAATTTAACGACGGACCATTGGTTGCCAAAGTTATAAAAGTTGGGACCATTAACAGCCAATTCAATAGTTGGGACCGGTAGAAGACAAAAGGTGATAGTTGGGACCAGTAAAAACCAATATACCTAAAAATAAAATTTGGACAACAAATGTTTCGTGTCAAACCTGGCCCACCAAAAATGGTTAGACTTTTAGATCCTCTGGCCAGCAAGTGTGACCCTTAAAGTGTTACTGTGTTAGTCTAGAAAGAAAAAGTTTATACCTCTGGTGGATGGACACCTAGCGCTTTGTTATCCCGTATAATCCACTGATGATTTCTTGTAAATGCAACCCTCCCGACTAATCTGAAGTAATGTAAAAAATTTAGTAAACAAATACATTAAAATAAAATAAAAAACAGGAACTTTGGAGGCATACCCTTCTCCTAATAGATTGATGTAGTTGTCTTTCATCATTTTGTTTACAAGCAACTGGATTTTATTTGTGGCTTGAACTCCATGTCCACCATTAGAATAAATAATAGGTTCATAATAACAGTCTTCCCATATTAGCAGCCTACAATCAAAAAAGAGAATTGATTAATCAGAAAATAATCTAAAACTAGCATTCCATAACACAACTAACGTCGCCTATATCCATCCCATAAATATTTTACATAAAAGAACAATATACTTTGTTATTTTGCTTGAAAAGTCCCAAACGAATTTCGATATTTTTAAGTCCCTGAACTTGTTTAAAACACTAGCCCAAGCATTTACCTATGCGAATGATGTGTAGACAACTTTCAGATGACCTGATTTACACAATCTTATAAACTAAAAAAATTATCCATGTTAGTATTTTTGACCACTTGGAACGTCACATCATCAAATCCAGCCCCGATTAAGGTAAGAAGCCCTATCTTTTAAAAAAACTCACAGTGACTTCAGAATACAAAAATTCGATTGAGGGGATTTCTTAAAAATTTACCCCTTTAACGTACGTACAATTCAACAGAAGTCTTACGATTACTCAAATATCCAAAATTCCCTACATTTGGGAGGAAATACTTGGTGACCATGACATGGAAACAAATACATCCATATACAGAGTAAGTAAAGGTATCAACATGCACTTAGGTTCCAATACATAACTGATTTATGAATCATGAAAGAAACTTTCTTTTATTTAGATTCATATATATATATACTTATTCTATTAATTGACTAACTCATACACATGTCAACATTTTAACTAATCCACGTAGGATTTTGCTTTGGTGTCATGCTCTAATTAATATGATGGAGGATTTCAAGGCGGGTCATTGTATGATCCATATTCGAAATAACCCGATATGTTCAGATAAAAAATTCATTAATTATCTCCTAACCCAATATGTTCAAATACAAATTTTACCAATTATCATGATCTATCTCCTAACTTGATATGTTCAAATTAATAGTTTACCAATTATCATGATCTATCTCTTAACCCGATATGTTCAAATTAAAAATTTACCATTTATCACAAATTATCTCCTAACCCGATATTCAAATAAAAAATTCACCAATTATTATAAATCATCTCCTTTATTTTTATCACAAATTATCTCCTAACCCGATATTCAAATAAAAAATTCACCAATTATTATAAATCATCTCCTTTATTTAAACATATGATTTTTGTTAGGAAAATATTTGTAAATATCCAAACCGATTTAATAAGAAATGTGTTAAAAATAAATTTGATACATATATTTTGTTAAAACCAATATAATCAAAGTACTGTGTAGTAAACGAGTACTAATCTAGTATATATATATACATAAAATAAATGAAAAATCTGAACTCAGATTGGGTAAACTTGTACTTGAAAACATAGATTTAATTACACCACATGGAGTCAAGAGAATGAATACAAACAAGAGAGCTCAACAACATTAGTCCAACACAAACCAAACAAAACCTTATACTCCACCAAACAAGTCAAATATTAAAACAAGGATCAAGAATGAATGGCATGTCAGATCTTACACCAAAAATCCAAAATCTTGCTATTAAAACTATACAAAAAACATCCCCTATCTAAACTAAAACAAACAAACAAACAAACAAACAAAGATTGAGGGGGAACTTACTTAGGGTTTTGACAGCCGATCTTCCAGAAAATAGCATAAGCCCACTGATTAACACCACAAAGGGTTTTGAGTGCTTCTTTTAGAAGATAACCCATAAGGAAGAAATGTGTGTTTTTGAGACTAACTACCCCTGCAAGAACCTCTTCCAGCCTGTTTAGTTCTTAACCCACAACTTGTTTTTCTCTGCGGATCCAAACTCAAACTCCCCCCCAAAATCAATACCCAGGTGAGTTTAGACATGTAGAGAGAGGAGAAAATTGTTGGTATAAAGTATTAGGTCAGATTGAAATGAAAACAAGTGGGTAGTGTTTGTTACATTTGGTTGGGGGTTGAAGAAGAAAATGTTGAGAGAAAAAGAGAGGTGAGAGAGAGAGAGATTGAAAATGGTGTTTGTTTTGTAGACTGTTTGTTTGTTGTAAGATTCGTTGTTTCTTTTGTGCTCAAAAGATGTGATAAAGTTGATTCTCAGTAGCTAAATCACAAATGCTGCAACCTTAGATTTTGGGCCAAAGACCTATCAATTCTATTCAATCTTTGCAGAACACACTTTAAATCTATCTATCTATCTGGATAAGTGCTTTTGCTGGTGAAAAACAAGTGTTTTTAAACTAAATAAATAAATTACATTTTTCTTCCTCCTTTTAAACTAAACTAGTTTAGTGCCCCCGCTACGCTTGGGGCATAACACTCATGTGATGATCTTAAGGATATTCATGGACATGAACGGTTTCAATTAGTTTTAAGATAAAACTTTGGTAAAACTAAAACACAAAATTTATTTAAAATCTTGTTGTTTGGTATAACAATATTATAATCAAATTAAAGAGAATTAGACGTTCGGTTTTATGGTGTAGTTTTGTTAAAACAATGCCGTATAAAAAGTTGTGTATATTTAAAAAATAATTATGTATTTAATTGTATGTTATTAATAATTTTATCTCTAAGTTTTATTTTTATACCCTAATAAATATAACTTGCCCAAACACACCCTTAGTAGGAGAGGGTTGAAAATGTAAATAGTGTTAATTTTTTAAATACTTTGCTAAATATTAGGGGATCAAATGAAAATTAATATTATTATAATAAATTATTATAGATAGATATATAACTTTTAAGTTTTAAATATAACAATATTATTAATTTTGAGAGAAACTCTCAAATAATGCCAACTAAGCAAATGGATTTCAAATGATGCCAAGTAAGCATATATGATTTTGCTATATTATATAGAAGATAATATACTAAATTACAATTTTTTTAGGTCGTCGTATCCGGACACCCGACAGTCTAGCCAGACACCCTAAATACGACTCGTATCAGGTAATATGGGACGTATTGCTTTTTAGTCAGTTGAAAAGGCTGAATCTTGCAGAGGTTGCAGGTCAGACAGCAAAACGACTCGTATTAAATTTGATATGGGTCGTATTACCTGACAATGTGACTCGTATTAGACTTGATATGGGTCGTATTACCTGACAATATGACTCGTATTATTTTTGATATGGGTGGTATTACCTTACAATATGACTCTTATTAAGTACAATATGAGTCGTATTTCTTAGTGGTAAAAAATTATTCAAACGTATGAATTTTTAAAAACTTAATACTTATTTGACACGATGTAATATTATGTTAAAATTCAAATATAAATGATCGTTTGATCGATCGAATTCAATATTCAAAACGAATTCATTTGTTAATACATTTATATTATCAAGATTTATCCAACTATTTTCTAAAAAATCTATATTTGGGTTGATAATTATATCTTTAATTGTGAAAATAAGGATGATAGTTATTTTTAGTACAACATTAATTACGACCATCAATATGGTGACGACTTTTATGGTGGTGAATATGTCGGGGACATTTAGAAAAAATTAGTTTTTGGACCAATACGACTCATATTTAATCCAATACGAGTCATATGTTTGATCAATACGACCCATATTCAATCTAATACGAGTCATATGCTGGATCAATACGACCCATATTCAATGTAATACGAGTCATATAGGTCAATACGACCCATATTCAATCTAATACGAGTCATATAGATCAATACGACCCATATTGACCAATACGAGTCGTATTGAGTGTAATGATTGGGTGTCTGGTTAGCCCATCAGGATGTCCGACTAGACTCCTCTTTTTTCCCCTTTTTAGTCCATATTAATCTTGAATAGCTTTCTTGTTAGAGTATACAGAGTGGATGGGGGTGGGTGCGGCCCCGAACGAGAACATCGCCCCACCCCCTATCGGGGCCGGAGATTGGGATGGGTTTTGGGGTGTCTTCCCCGAGCACTTCCCTGAGTTTTGTGACCGTTTGAATGGTGGATCCCCCCTCCAATCTCTCTTTTAACGGATAGAATTAAAAAAATACTTTTCCTTTATTACACAACTAGTTTAGTGTCCGCGCAATGCTCGGAAACATAATTTTCTAGATGATTTTAATGATATTCATGGGGCATGGAAGGTTCTAATCAATTTTTAGACAAAACTATTATAAAACCGGAACACAAGAATTATTTAAAACCTTTTTTTAATATAGCAATATTATACTCAAATTAAAGAGAATTAAATGCTCGGTTTTATGGTGTAAAATTTTTTTAAAAAATAATATCGTATAAAAATTTATGGATGGGTAAAAGATACTAAGGTATTTAGTTATAGCATATTATTAATTTATTCTTAAGTTTCATTTATATACCTTATTAAATATAAACCGACCCATGCACACCTTAGTAAAAAAAGGTTGAAAATGTAACTATTCTAAAGATTTTCTAGTTTCTCCTAAATATTAGGGGTTCAAAATGTAATTAGTTTTATTATAATATATTATTATAGATTATGTATACATATTTTAATTATAAAATTATTATTATGAGAGAAACTCTCAAATAATGTCAAGTAAGCAAACTAACCCTAAATGGTTGACAATAAGCAAAATTCATTTTCCTATATTATATAGAAGATATATATTATATATATTATATATACAAACTCAAATCAAGATTCCAAATAAGCTCCATGGGGAAATGAATTTCTTCCTAGGTCTAAAAGTCTAACAATTAAAAGAAATCATATTCATCAATCAAAGGAAACTAGTTTAATACGTTGCGCGAGACATGTTTGCTGCATGCCTTTGGATGTTAGCTTTTAAGGTGATTGTCGGTTGTAATATTGCTACATGTGTTACATTTGTGACATTAACATGTGGTGTTCGTGCTTGATGCACCATAAAAATACCGAGTTTGCTTCCAATAATACCAATAGTGGCAACAATATTTTCATTCATAATCAGTTAAGTTTACTTAACTGCTATAGCCCACAACACATGAGGATTCAGTTTGTCATGAAACGGAAACAATAATTGCACTTGATCTAGCCTATGAAATAAAAAATAAAAATATATTGGAATGTTTATTAAAAGACTAAAGAAAACGTGCATTTTGTTTATTTTAAAAAAAACTACGAAAGTTATCACAGGAAATTAAAATTATATGAAAATAAACTACGGCTTAATGTCACACCTCAGCCAAACGGGCCGGCTCATGACGGACTGATATCATAATAAGCAGCGGAAATAATAAACTACGTATTCATTTAATATAATAAAAGTTGTCCACGTGGACATATTTCATCTCATTAATAGTTTTAAACAAAATACATGGAAATTAAATTGTCTAGTGCGTGCATATCAGTCTTAAAAACATATTAAAATAACTAGTGAGCTATCCTCCAAAACGCTCCATGCCCTAACTCCAATCAACATGTGATATAATGATAAATATACATAAATCCCGGGTTGAGTTTGTTTGCGTTTTGTGTCGTTTCGGTTATGTTTTTATATCACTTTTGGCACAACTAATGTTTTTGTGTTTTGTAGGTCTCATGTTTATAAAGAAACGGATAGATCGTGAAAAATCGAATCCGTAGGAAAAAACGGGGAGCGAAACGGAGTTACGAGCGAACCGGAGCGCGAAAACGAAAAACTGGATTAGAAAAAGGGGCTCAAGACGCTACGCGGCCAGACCCCCTTTTCTCACCGCGTGGCGTGACGTGGAGATGGTTTTTTGACGCGTTTTTGGCCTGTTTCACTATATAAACTCCTATAACCTAAACCCTAGCCTCCTAGACTTGATTGGAGACGAACTGGGACGGCTTGGGACGAAAACGATGCGGTTTTGAGGCTAGAAAGGTGAAAACAAAGCTACGGGAGAGCACGGGATCAAGGATTTGCGTCTATACGTTCCGGGTTTCTTCAATCCTTTGTTTTCTTTTCTTTTCTACCATGTCATACATTATTAAACTTGCGTTTTTTATTATGAACATGCTTGGCTAAATCGTTAGAACCATCTAGGCGTTGATGATTTGTTAACTTGGTTTGATTTCATGTTTGGTGTTTTTGTTTATGGATTATTATGATTGATTAAAGTTTCAATCTTTTTACTAGTTAATGCGTATTACAAGTTTGTATTTGTTTGATTGATATTGTTAATCCACGTTCTCTTGGTGATTGTCTATGTCACGGAATAGGGTTCGTTTTAGCCATTTACTTGCGTTGTGGTTGTTGATGGTTAACCTGCAGTAAAACCATAGGATTAACGTTATTGGTTTAATTGATAATAAACGTGTAGCCAACTTAGAAATCCGTGAGGTGATAGGTTGTTAACCGGTAAAGTTGAATAATTGGCTAGGTTTAGGTCTTTGTGAAAAGTCCGGTTTAGTCTATTTTATGAAAACTTACTTGTTAAATTAATTGGTTTGTTTGAAATGGCTTTAGAGTCCGTATCGTGAGATAGGTTTCTAATTTAGGTCAATTAATCATAATCAGATTAAGTAACTGTGAGGAAACTTAATCCTGTAACCGGTGTGATAATAACTTAATAGTTATCCTTTAGGTTTCTTCTCGAGAAGGGTCGAGGGTCTTAATTAGGAAAGCTTTTAAGTGAATAAATTTAGATCCCGGTTCCATAAACATTGATCCAAACATGAATGATAACTAAAGTTGGCAATGATTCTAGCCTAGGTGGTTTGTCTCTTTTCATCTGTTTTAAATCCGTTTTTCAATTCGTCAGTTTCCATTTTTAGTAAGTTTCCAAATTTAGAAACTTTCTATTTTAAAGTTTCTATTTTTAGCAGTAAAACCCCCTTTTCAAATAATCTTTTATTTAAGTCGTGTTTAGTTAGTCGAGTCTTAGTCAGTTAATTTAACGTAGTATATAGAGTCTGTGGGTCGACACCCAGACTTACTTTAGCTATATTGCATTCGACCGGTCCACTGCCGGTTGTGTGTAAGTTAGTTAGTTTGTCTAGGTTTTATAAATTTAAAACTTAGGTGTTTTTAGTTATTTATTTTATATATATATTGCACGCATCAAGTTTTTGGCGCCGTTGCCGGGGACTCTTGGTAATTGCGTTATTTAACTTTTTGAGTCTTAATTGCTATACACGTGCTTTATTTGTTTTGTTTGAGTCGTAGGGTCTACGTCTGTGTCTTTATTTTTTTTTTCGTTTTTGTTTTGTCGTGTTTACTTCTTTTCTTTTCGTTGTTTTTATTTCGCTCTGATTTGTTTCGTTGGTTTCATGCAGTTATATGCCACACTTGAGATCGCACGGACCAGTGAAGCAATCGTTCGAGGAGGGTGATCCAAAGCTAGAGACTGTTGCTGACTCGTCTGCGGAGGATAAGGTAAGTGAATTAAAGTTTGATTTCACCGATGGCAGCGAACCGTGCTGTCCATCAGCAGGCGTTTAACGGTTTCACCGGAAACCGTTCGTCTATCGCAACGCCTGCGATCACGAATTCAAATTCGTGGCAGATCCCGTCATACATCATGACCGCCATTGCTAACAATCAGTTTCACGGGCGGGATGATGAAGATGCACCAGCTCACCTTTTGCGCCTCACGCGAATCGTGAGCACTTTTAAACTTCAAGGTGCATCTGATGACGCGATCTACTTGCATCTGTTTCTGTTCTTACTTGCGGATCGGGCGATCATTTGGCTCGATTCGCAAGCAGAGGGGACGTTCACGACGTGGGAAGCACTTCGCTCAGCCTTTCTGAAGAAGTACTTTCCACCCGCTAAGGCCTCCCGCCTTCGTGACCAGATCCATTCGTTCAGAATAGAAACAGATGAGCCCTATTATCTAGCTTGGGAGCGTTTTCAAAATATGTTATCTCGCTGCTCCCAACATGGGCTTACACCATGGGCCTTGGTTGAGAAATTTTATAATGGGCTAATGTATGAAACCAGGGCCTGGTTTGATACATCTGCAGGGGGTCATCTGATGGGTAAAATGAACGTAGACCAATGTAATGAACTTTTTGAGAGTTTTGCCCAAGCTAAGCACGAACAGCGAGCCACTCACAGGAATTCCAGTCCTGTCACTGGCACACCTTCTTCTTCCACTCGAGGTGTGCACCATGTTAGCATGGAAACGAGTGTGGCTGCTGATTTAGAAAACCTAACCCGTGAGATGAGGGACCTAAAGGCTAAAGTAGACAAATGTGAGATGTGTTGTGGGGGTCACAATACTTTAGAGTGTCTGTTGATGTCTAGGGAGGAGCAAGTAGAGTTTGTTTCTAATTAGAGTAGGTTCCCTAATTCTAATAATAACAATAGTAATTCAAACTGGAACCGTAATCCTAACTTTAATAATAACTCGACTTGGCGTTCTTCAGGTGCCCCACCTGGTTATCAGTTTAATTATAATAACAATAATAATCAGGGGGCGGGTAGTTCATTTAATGGTGGTGTTAGTGGTGATCAGGCTAGTGGTCAGGGGTCTGGTGTGAGTAATGATAGGATAGAGCAGTTGTTGATGCAGTTAATAGCTAAGGATAAGGTCACTCAGGAAACCTTAGCTACTCATGATCTCATGCTGAAAAAGCAGGAACTTGCCCTGCAAAATCAGCAATCCATCATTCTAGATAACCAGAGAGCTGTAGGAGAGTTAATTAAGCAGTCACCTACTTAGAGGTCCCCAGGTTAGTTCTCGGGTTCGACTCAAACGAACCCTTCTGCTCAGTTGAATGCTATCTCTACTCGTAGTGGTAGGATATTAAAGCCAGTTAAGAAGAAAGTATCGTTTAGTGAGCCTGTGGTGAGTGAGAAGGTAGTTAAGGGTAGTGATGATGAGTTAGTCGATGAAGAGATGGTTCTAGAGGGTCCGGGTAGTGATCAGGCTGAGTTTAGAAATCCAAAACCCGTGAGCGACCCTGAGGTAGGTTTAAGTGTGGGGAGGAAGCCGATGGATGTTAGGCCCTCCCCTTTGATTGATCATGCTCGTGTCCCATATCCCGCTCGTCTTAAGCAGCAGAAATATACGCAGGAGTATAGACATTTCTTAGATCTATTTAAGCAGATCAAGATCAATCTGCCGTTCATAGAGGTTCTCTAGCAGATGCCTAAGTATGCTAAGTTCTTGAAGGACATCCTCAAGAATAAATGCAAGCTGGGAGACCTCTCGTCGGTTCTATTAAATGGTGAGTGCTCGGCGGTTGTCACGAACATGCTACCGGAAAAGCTTTCTGATCCAGGAGTCTTTACGATTCCTTGCTTATTCGGTAGTAATCTAGAAACCCGAGCCTTAGCTGATCTAGGTGCTAGCATAAATCTGATGCCTTATTCGTTGTACGAGAAGCTAGGTCTAGGTGAGTTAACTTCCACTAAGATGTCGTTGTCCTTACCCGACACATCTGTTAAGTATCCACGGGGGATAGTTGAGAATCTGTTAGTGAAGGTGGATAAGTTTGTGTTCCCCGTGGATTTTGTCGTGCTAGATATGGAGGCTGACGCCAAGTTCCCCATAATCCTCGGTTGAGAATCTGTTAGTGAAGGTGGATAAGTTTGAGAATCCGTTAGTATTGGGGGGTATGCCACTGTACGCGGGGGATTCCCAAATAGTACTATTCACATTTCAAAGGGCTCATGCAAGAAGTTAATGGCTACTGAAAGTTGTACCAACATTCGGAGACAAGTAGCAGATGTATTACACCACGAAAAATTAGTTTATATAAACAAGTTTAGTGTATGTATCAGCCCCAAAAAGTATTACGTAAAAAGGGGGTTTATGAACTCACCTGTAGCTTTGCTCAAGAACTTCCTAGATAATGGTTTGCGTGAGAGTCCTACCTCCTAGCGGACTTCCTATGTTTAGTTTAATCAAGTTAGATTCTAAAATATATAAGTCTACGTGCGTTCCATAACGGGTGCGTTTGTCTTTCGGTTATGTAGTCGTTTTTAGTGTTCTCGTTGGTTTGTTCTCGTTCTAACACTTAATCCATATTGTTTCAGTTTACTTAGGTAAGTATTTAACTTATTTCTCACAAAAATCAAAAAGTTTGAGTGTTGTCACCTTTAGTCCCTCAACTTTGTTATGTTGACACTTTTAGCCATAAAGTTAGGTTTTTGGTTATAACTTCCCATTTATAGGTGTGTTAGTGATGTGTATTGGTCTTATACATATATTAGGGTTAACCTACTGGTTTTAAAGTGTTTATAAAGTTCGGGGTAGATTTCGAGTTTTACCGGTTTCTCCGGTTGCGGTAAATCGCTACGTGTCGGGTTATGATTTAGGTATTTGAGCTTATTTTGATCTTGGGCTCCTATATTAAGTTAAATGGGTCTTAGTTAGTGTAATATATGGTGTTTCATGGTTTTTAGGTGTTTTAATTATTTTATACAAATTATTTTAGTAATTGTTAGTTTACGGGTTTTTAAACTTAAATATTTGGAATAAATTAATTGGTACTTCATAAATTATTGAAATTTTGGTTATTGATTATTTAATCAATAACTAAGTTCTTTTTAGTCCAAAAGTTGAGTTTTATGGTTCGTTGGTCGTTTTCGTATTTTAACGCGTGTGTAACCGACGTATGAACGATTTATTTACGAAACATCCTTTTAAACATTTTTATTCTTTAAAATACTTCCTTGGGTTATATATACTGTATAAAAAGTGGTTTTTAGATTAAAAGGTATTTTTCTAATTTTTGTGCTTTTTACCATTTACTTAGTCTTTTATATTCAAAAATTTATAGTAAATAGGTTAGGCTCATAAAAATTATGAAACTTGTTGAGATACTTAGTTTTTATATATAAAAGCTTCTGGACTTATAAAATATCAGGTTTTTCCTATTTCTTTAGGTTTCGTGCTTTTAACGTGTTCGGTTCGGTTAAGATTATTTTTTATGCTTAGGAGGTCCTTGGTAATATTTTTGGTCTTAAAATAGTTATGTTATACCTATATAAGAGTTTAGGTTCTGTAAGTTTGGCCCTAAGTGTCCCTTATTATTTTTGTATTTTAATCCTATTAAACATTCAAAAATTCATAGTAATTACATTCTTTTTAGAAAAATTATGAAATTTATTTTCTATCTTATTTTTAACATATTTAAGCTACTGAGATAATAAAAATTTGGTATTTTTACATTTTTGGTATTTTCGTTGTTTTGTACGTTTTAGCTTCGGTTATTGTTCGATTTTTATGTTCACCCATCAACAATCAATTATATTCAGTAGGGGTGTTCAAATTCGGGTATCCGGATTTCGGATACCCAATATTTCGGATATCCGAAAATTTCTTATAGTGATTTTCACTATCCGTATCCGAATCCGAAATTTCAGATACCCGAAAGTTCGGATATGGATTCGGATAGTATCCAATTTTCCGAAATTTTGATTTTTTTTTTTGCATTTCATTCAATCCAAAACTAGCCTTAAATAACAATTAAAGTCAAAGTACAAATTTTGATTTTTTTTTTATTTTAAGCAACTAACCAAAAAAGTCTTAAGACAATTAAAGTCAAAGTACAAATATTTAAATAACAAGTTGTTTTAATCAAACATCAACTCCAAACGTTTCAAAACATTCAAATAATCCTCCACTCTACACATCTGACAAGTCCGCTACTTGTCTCATGACCACGACTTATAAGTCGACAACCAAAAAACTAACTAAAAATCAAATATTGGAATTTTCGGAAACATGTATACATGATTATGAAGGTTTTTGGAATTTCTCACACTTTTGAAAAACAAATAATGAAATCAAATATAAGTTATGTCTTGGTTATTCTAGAAAATAATATAAAAAAGACTATAAAGAATAGTATAAAAAAGTACAAATGCGTTTACAAGGTAAAAACGTGATCGGAGGCGTGCACCGGTGGGTTGTCGACTTGTCAAAGCGTGCAACAATGGGTCGTCGGAGCGTGCACCGGTCTGAGGCCAGAGGATGGAGAGCGTGAATGTAATTGGAATACTAAATACATGTTAACTCTAGAGTTTACAAACATAGTTTTATAAATATATTAAATACATAATCTAAAAATAAAAAAAATTGGTTTTCGGATAATCGGATAATCCGAATTAGTTCAAAATTACTATCCGAACCCGAATCCGAAATTTGGGTATCCGAAGTTCGGATATTTTGACAAGTGGGTACGTGTGACATCTGCCCCAAAACCAAACCCGAGTGCCCGACACGAACCCGAAACTATTCATCTTTTATTATTCGTATTTAATCTCAAAGATATAACATGCTCGCTTGTTATTAATACAATTAAGTAGGTCGAATTTATTCTTATGTTTAACTAAAAACGACCAAATTATTATTTAACGCTTACTATTTAATTACTAAAAACAAAAATTAGAATCTCAAAAGTATATAAATTCTGTTATACAATAAAGAGATTTTATAAAGATTAGTAAGATAAAATACTACTGATGTCACATAATAACCATTTAACGTCCACACCAACATAAACATTCAAAAACGTCAATTATATAAACGATACAAGATAACTTAGTTAAGTTGATTTGTTAAAATGAGTTTTAATTAATTTTGGGTTAAAAATGTCAAGTTTGAAACTTGAATTCAAAACTTATGTTAATCAATTTACACTAAATGAAACATCAAGGACCAGAACAGTAACTTTCCAAACCACTCCCCCCTTGCGCTAATCCCATTTTTTTTCCGGTATACACGCCGGTGCAATTCAGGCTAAATCCAGCCACCTAAACTAGATCAAAAGACTGGAAAATTGACAATTAAATCGTTTATATGCAAGTTTTGAACCCCTACCTGGCTCTGAGAACCAATTCCATGCGTTTTGTGGTACAATCTTGCAATCTCGGTTCAACCATAAATAATTAAAACAGTTACAAGTTTTAGCTGTGTAAACAATTAATTCGTGAACCAAAACGTCCGGGAACGATTCGTCTGCTAAATGAAACGATTAATTGCATTTTAACTGTGAATTAACCACCAACTCATTCAAAGAACGTGAATGGAGGTCTCTAGTTCGTTTTCTATCAAAGCTAATACCAAAATACAAATTAACATCAAAGAATTCATCCCTCATAGTTTCTGAACCCATCTAACACTTCAATTTCGATTAAAGCCTACTCAAGATCACCCATGATTCTTATGTCTGCGTAGACCTGCAAATGGCAATATCTTCTCAAATTCGTTTGCTGTTTCTAAAATTGATCGAAGATATTTGTTCGTCACCATATTAATAAGCGATCTGGAAAGTTAATTGAACCCAATCATCACCAACAATCAGAAATCGTTAATCATGGCTGCTCTTATATTATCTTCTTCTCTTTCCAAATTCATCTTCGATTAGGTATGTGCCATATGTTAAAATGCTCGTGATGATTTGTAGATCGAAAGCCCTCTGTTGGAATTGGATTTGGTTAACAAGATTAAACGAATTTGGTGAATCATGTTTCTAGGGTTTATGATGGAAATGGGTTTTGCTGGTGAAAAAAAATGTTAAAACAATTAAAAACGAGATTCATTAACAAAAAGTTATTCTGGTCTGGTGGTCAGGTTGTGTTTGCTGTACCCAAGGGTCACAGGTTCGAAACCTATTGCCCTACTTTTCTAATGATTATATTTTTCATTCTTTAAACATTTAATCTTATTCATCTAATTACCTAACAACACATTTAAGTTAAAACTATTTTTATAAATATAAAAACTCATAGTTTCAAAACTCATAATAATGCTTTAATCTATGAGTAACACTACAAATATTATTCCAATAAAAAGAAACTAGTCGTACAAAGGAGTTATTATAAAATTTTGACATTTTATATAAAGATCCGTTAAAATATATATATATTACTTAAAACGCTGTCGTTTATCAAAAATTGGTTCTTGAAACCCTAAATCCCCAAATTGGATTTTTAAACCCTAAATTGGATTTGAAACCCTAAATTCTCAAATTGTATTTTAAGACCCTAACTCCCAATTGGTACTTTAAAACCCTAAAAATCCCAAATTATATTTTGAAACCCTAATTTCAAATCTATAATTTAAAACCCTAAAACCCCAAATCCAAAACCCTAGAAGTTCTATTTTCTTGATCCTAGTTATTACGTTACTTGCTTCGTTTCTAAATTAGGTTCTCCCGACTAATTAGGTGATTCTAATATCTGGGCGATCCTCGAATCTCTCTAGTTGCAATTCTAGTGTTACTATTATCTTTGGATTTCAAGGTGAGTAAACTCACACTCCTTTTTACTATTTACATTTTGGGGCTGAAATACATGTTTCTATAATACAACAGTTTCTTTTTATGTTTCTATGTTCGAAAATGAGATCATTAGATGTGTTAATCGTGTTTGGCCGCATGTAGCAAAATTGTGTGATAGTCAATATTAGTTATATTATCTTGTAATTTCCACCGGTACAATGTTAGCGCTAATGGCTTGACAAGCCCACCTACATTAATGGCCTGATAGGTGATTTTGACCCGACGATTCTTTGGTTGATTCTATGTTACTAGTTACTACATGTGATGCTTGTTGCTACGTTGCTATGTCCCTTAGATGCTTAAACATTTTTTATAACTTGCATATCGAGACGGTTAAATGACGGTTAAACGATGGTTATCAATAAATGTAACATGAGTTGGTTCCTCATGACTTGTTGCTAAAGGTAACCCTGCGGGGTCTATGATACTTGTTTCTATATGTTTCTATGGTCATGGTTGAGATATATGCTGAAATTGCTATGCACATGAGATTGCGAAACACAATCTATAATGATCTCGGATTTTATACTATGTACTATTAATTGTGTTTTACTCACTAGCTAATTCTTTAGCTAACTTATTTTACACGTTTTTCAGGTGAAGTTTGAAACAGTTTTGGTTCAAGACACGTAGGATGCTTCGGACCTAGAATAAAAAGACAATAAACAATATTTATTTGTCGGTTTCTATTACGGTTTTTATGACTATTGAATGCTTCTTTATGTCACGACATTATTGCTCAATTAATATTAAAATATGCAATTAGTGTGCCATGTGCTTTGTACTTTGATATCCGATTCACTTGACGCGCCCGGTGTTTTCCGCCGCCGGGCGGGGTGTCACAGTACGGGTCATTTTGACACTAATTTAGTCAACTCTTATGTTTCTTCAAAGTTCTCACCGATTGTCGTTGGCCGGTTTTCATCTCCCTTTTCTACAGGAATAATATGTTAAAGGTTAGATTCTTCCTTTTTTTCTTTTTGTTTTCATGTTTAGATCGAGAAACTAAAAACAATATTCAGTTTTTAAAAGGGAATTAACTTATTATAGGTAAATCTTTGCCATTTTCATTTTAATTTTTCTTTTATCAAATATTACTCTATTAAGGTAAATCTTTGCTATTTTAGTGTTTATATTTTTCAAATTACTTTATGCTCTTTGTTGTCATACTTATTGTTTAGGTTTATATTTTATGTTGTTAGGACTCTCAATTCCAAGTATCCAAATGAGAGCTGGAACCAAATCTATAGTGAAGGATTATCTCTATACACCAAGTATCAATTGGTGGGCAATAAAGATCTATGATTTGATACAATTGATTTTGTAGTGTTTCATAACTAATCTATACCTTCTAATAAAAGAAGGTTTTGGATGCCACATGGCATTCAACGGAGCCATTGTTGACATTAAATTCCCGTAAAAAAATGAATGATCCCATATTTGCGTCTACATTCATTCCTTCATTCATATTAATTTTTTTAAAAATCTATAAAATATAGTTTCCATGCATGCATTCTAATAAATAAGGAATTTCCAATTCACTTCCTAACTAACTAACTAATTATAAGCTTTCCAAAATCATTTTCATAATTCACGTACAAATACATTTACTACATTTGCCGGCTTCGCTCCAATAAATAAATTTTAAACAAAATTACGAAGTGACAACAAAGTATTTACAGATTTTTATTTTCAAAGTCATATGTTATAGAAATGTAAGCAAGTTTACTCATTGCTTTAATTAAGTAGCTTAAAGATAAAAAATGTTTTTTTTACTTTATTAAACATTTATTTCATGTAATCTTTAGTTTTCTTTCAAATATAAGTTTTGTAGAAAACATGAAATTATTTATTGTTAATGATTCACCGTGTAACACACGATCAAATAACATTTTCTTTAAAACTTATATTTTTTTTATATTTTTATTACTATACTCGTGTAACACACGAGATCTAAACTAGTGTTGTTTATAAAGAAGTATTGCAATATTTATGAAATATTTACATTTGGTTAGTTTTTTTTAATAAATAGTAAACCCGTGAGCCCATACGGGTCTAAACATAGTAATAATGGTATAATAAGGATAGTATCATTTTTAATGATATGTTTTGCTTGTTTCAAATTAATCTAACCATTTTTTATATTAAGTTAAATACACAAAATTATATTATTGGTTGAGATCATATAGTTTTTTTTTCTGTAATTAGTGTTCTCAATAGAAGATAATCCTATTACGAAAAAGTAGGGCTTTTGAGACTCTCTAATGCTCACATATCAGTTTCACATGGCTATTAGGGACTGATATTACTAGTCCTAAGTCCGTCTTAAAATCTTAGTCCTAGATAGGGGGTGTAAACAAGCCGAGCTACTCGTGAGCTACTCGACATCGGATCGATAAAAAGCTCGAACGAGCCAAGCTTTTTCAAGCTCGAGCTCGAACCCGAGATTTAAAAAAAAGTTCATTAAGTTATCGAGCCCGAGCTCGAGGTTTACATATCGAGCTTGAGCCGACTTACGAGCCTTATCGAGCATTTCCATTATATGTTTTTTTTATTTTATAAATATCTATTATTATTAATAGTTAAAATATATAAGTTATGATTAAAAATATATAATATGTATTTTGTCATATATACATTATATATAATTAAAAGTTGGGTTATTGGATTTTAATAATCCGAACTTTAATGAATTGGCCGATATTAATCCCAACTTTAAAAATTCTCTATAGTAGTCCCAACTTGTAAATTATTTTCCTCCATCGAACCTTTTATAACGGATGCTCAAAAAACCTACCAGACCATTTTTGTGTCTCATTAAAACCTTACCCGACCATTTTTGTGTCACACTTATAAAAGGTTCAATGGAGGAAAATAATTTACAAATTAGGACTGCCACAGGGAATTTTTAAAGTTGGAATTAATATCGGCCAATATATTAAAGTTCGGATTATTAAAATCCAATAACCCTTAAAAGTTTATGTAAAATTAAATATAAATAATTAAAAACTTATATTAAATTAAATATAAATAATTAAAAATAAAATAATAAAAATTAGACGAGCCGAGCCCGAGTTGAGCTTGAGCTTGAGAAGTTTGTGACGAGCTCGAGCTTTGAAAATAAAGCTGTAAACGTGTCGAGCTCAAGCCTGGTTAAGCTAAAACGAGCGGATCTAGAGCCTAGAAGAGCTCGGGCTCGGCTCGTTTACACCCCTAGTCCCAGATACTCAAATTAGTAACAAAATTAAGTCTGGTTTGTATGCCACCAACAAGGACTAACATTCAGTCTCTCATATACAAAATTTCAGTCCTTAGTCTATTCCCTAGTACCACGTCAGTTTAGTCTCGAATACATTTTGTCACTAACTGAAATCAGTCTTTCATACTAGAATCTTTAAGACTGGAAACTAGTAATTAAACCTTGTCTATTTTGTCCCAAATACGTTTAATCATATTCGAGTTCCATTACTATTCAGTCCTTAATAAGATATTGTAGAGACTGAGAACTAGTCCCTCATATCAGACCATTCAGGATTTCAGTCTTTAAAATATATATTTTTAGGGATTAAAAAATAGTCTTATATGTTATGCTATTTAGTCTTTGGTATGATTTATATAGACAATATGTTTTTTAAGAAAATTTTCAGTTCTAAAAATGTTCTTATAGATACAGGGTCTTGGTTGTGTTCTTATGCAACGGGGTAAAGTCATAGCTTACGCCTTAAGGCAACTCAAAATTCATGAAAAGAATTACGCCACTCATGATCTTGAATTGGGTGCTGTGGTTTTTGCTTTCAACATATGGAGGCATTATCTCTATGGTACCAAATTTCTCGTCTATACCGATCATAAAAGTCTGCAACACATTCTGAATCAGAAAGAGGTTAATATGAGGCAAAGACGTTGGGTTGAATTGTTGAATGATTATGATTGTGAAATCCGTTATCATCCTAGCAAAGCTAATGTTGTCGCCGATGCTCTTAGTCGTAAGGAGCACGTCATGCTTTCTTGTGTTTCTCTTTGTGTTGATCTAAAGTCTCAAATTCTTGAAGCTCGGCGTGCCGTTGTTTCTAAGGGTACCTTTCGTGATGAGATGACCGTTGGCATCGATATGCAGTTGGAAACTGAAACCGATGGTCTACTCTATTTTATGAATTGTATTTGGCTGCCTTCTCGGGGTAATGTTCGTACTCTTATTATGGATGAGGGTCATAAAAGTCGTCATTCTATTCATCCTGGTGCGGATAAAATGTATATGAATCTTCGTCCTCATTACTGGTGGCCTGGTATGAAGAAAGATATTGCTCTGTATGTTTCTAAGTGTTTAACTTGTTCAAGGGTCAAAGTCGAACATCAGTGTCCTTCTGGTCTTCTCGAGCAACAGAAAATTCCTGTTTGGAAATGGGAGAGTATAGCCATGTATTTTATTCCAAAACTTCCTCCTTCTAATGGTTATGATAGCATTTGGGTTATTGTTGATCGGTTAACGAAATCTGCTTATTTTCTTCCTATCAAAGAAACTTATTCGGCTAAAAAGCGTGCTCAACTCTATGTGAAAGAAATTTTTTGTCGTCATGTGGTACCTCTAGATATTATTTCCGATTGTGATGGTCGTTTCATATCTCGTTTCTGGAAGGGTCTTCAAGATGCTATAGGTACTAAAATTAATCTCAGTACATCTTATAATCCGCAAACTGATGGTCAAAGTGAGAGAACTATTCAAACTCTTGAAGATTTGCTTCGGTCTTGTGTTATTGATTTCAAGGGGTAATTCATTGATCGAATTCTCGTAAAATAACAGTTATCATGCTAGCATTGATATGACACTGTTCGAAGCACTTTATGGTTGTAAATGTCGTTCTTCCTTATGTTGGACCGAAGTCGGTGACTCTCAAATTACTAGACCCGAAATTATTCAAGAGACCACCGATAAGATTCGAAAAATCCATGTAAACCTTCTTTCTTGAAAACTTCACTTATAAAAACGTTGCATCTCGACTTGGTTAGGTTAGTTAGTTAATTTTATTTATAAACTAACTTTATGCGAAAACTTAAATTAAAAGATTTATACAACTAATAAACCACCACAGGAACTTCGGGGACCCATTGTGTAAATTATTAACCCAATCCCCCCCTCTTGAATCCAACTGTTTCGCCGGCAGACTTTCCGGCCACCCCTTGTCTTTCCGGCGAGACCAAATTCTCATATTTTAACCACTTCCAATCAATCAAAACCTTCCTAATTCATTTCCTTGTAAGATTCGAACTCGTATTGATCCTCAAAAACGCGTGAACAGCTAATTAGCGCGAATTGATTGTGAGATTCAATTCGAAAGCACATTTTCAAAATTAGACAAAAAATTTACAATCAATCAATTAAAATACACGCTGACCATTTTATACAATCGATTAACAACTCCCAAACACCAAACCATCATTTTTCTTTCTCTACAATAATCGAATCGAAACTTCAAAATTATATTCCGGTGACTTCATTGTTTCTATCTTCCGTGCATCGTTACAGGTAGTTTCTGGTTTCATTTTAATCCTCTTAATCATATACAACTCCCTAACTCATCAGTTTCATCATTTCCATTCTAGATTTTGTGTGATTTGCTCGAGAAAGTCAAGTCCTTTTCCTTCTCAATCCGTGTCAATTTGTTGTTTAACAAGTACCTGTTATATATCAATATAAAATACTCGTGATTTGATAGGGATTAAAAGCCCTATGTTTGATTTGGTTTCGATGAACAGATTAAAACCAATTGGATGGATCTTGGTTCTAAGCCTTGTATTGAAAATGGGTATGGTTGGTTGTGAAAGAATAAAATACTAAAAGTTGAATGACTTAACAAAAAACTGCATCCAGTTCAGTGGTTAGGACTGTTGGATCTGTGCGTGTTGCTCCGGGTTCGAGTCCCACTGCCCCTTTTCTTTAATTTTCACATTTCAACTATTTAAAACTTAAACTATACTTTCTAATAACCTAAATAACATCTTTTAAGTTAAATATATATTTTTATATTTTAAGGATTAAAAACATATATGTTCTAATACATGTATACAAAACAAAATGGTGTTTCATTTTTATGAGTAGTTAAAAATTGTACAAATATTTAAAGTAAAATACTAAAGCCCTTGTAAAATACATATATACAATACGAAAAATACGATAAGGTTTCGTATAAACTCCCAAAATTATTATTTTAAAACCCTAATCCCCAATTTGTAATTTAAAACCCTAATCCCTATTTTGTAATTTAAAAACCCTAAATCCCAAATCCAAAACCCTAGATTTCAGATTTTGATTCTAGTTGCTATTGTTTCGTTTCTAAACTAGGGTTTTTCCCAATTAATATTTGGGTAGCCCTCGGTTCTCTTTAGCTGTGTTTCTAGCGTTACGAATATGTTTGAATTTCAAGGTGAGTAAACTCACTCCCCTTTTTACTGTTTATGCTTTTGGGGCTGAAATATGTGTTCCAATATTATACTACGGACTTTCTTTTCTTTAGTTTCTATTTCAAATGAGATCATTAAGTGTGTTAGTCTTGTTTGGCCGCTTGATGCAAAATTATGTGATAGTCAATAGTAGTTGTATTATTTTGTAATTTCCACAGGTACGATATTAGCGCTAATGGCCTGACAAGCCCACCTACACTTTATGGCACGATAGGTGATTTAAACTCGGCGATTCTATATGTTTGATTCTTTACGTTGGTTACTAGTTACTAAAATGAGATGTTTGTTGCTATGTTGATATGTCCATTAGATGCTGAAAACAATTATTGATACTTATACATCGAGACGGTTAAATGATGGTTATGTTTAATTGTAACATGAGTGGTTCTATGTACGTTTCTATGGTCATGGTTGAGTAATATGATGAAATTGCTATACACATAAGCTTGCGAAACATATTTATAATGATCTCGGATTTCTTATGAAAACTTATTTTATTGGAATAAAAGTTTATATATAAAATATTGTTTACACAAAAAAAGAGCTATATTGATGTTTAAGTTAAAAGATACATTTAATATCAATCTTTTTATTAATTTGTTTTAACTTAACACGTAATATAGTTGTTTAAATAATATTAAAAAACTTGGAATATGTAACAACTGTTATATATAAAACTATGATAAATTAAACCAAATACTAGATATTGTGTTTTATAAAAAAAAGAATTAAACTCATATATATATATACATACAAAAAATATAGAATATAAAGAATATTGTATTAATTAAAATATGATTAAATTGCAAAAATGGTCCTTTAAGTTTAAAGTTACATAAATGGTTCTTTAGGAGTAAAAAGACTAACATACCCTTGACTTAACGGAAAAAGTTAACGGAAGTTAGTCTAAAGGACGAAATTTGTTACAAAATGCTAACATAAAGGATGATTTGAGCGCTTTTTGAAGATAAAAGATGAAAATTGCAGTTTTTAAAAAAGATAAAGGACGTTTTTTTGTAGTTTTGTCCTTTTTTTAACATGAAATAAGCTGAGTTCAGATCTGTTTTATATAAAAAAACAAACAGTCTTCAAGTGTAATGTCTGCACGCCTGCAGACATTAGCCCTCTTGAAGATGTTTGAAGAAAAAATAAACACCTCCTTAAAGATGTTTGAAGAAAAATAAACACCCCCAAGTCTCCACCGTTGCTCCACCACCGTCCCACCTCTCTTATCTATGTTTCCACCGTTGCTCTGACCACCTTCCCATGTTTGGATATCTGATTGCCGCCCGAGTTCCTCTATGATCCTTCTGCTGTGAAAATTGGTGCGGATGATGTTGATCTAATTTTTTTTCTAACGTTGATGCGTGCTTTAATAGTTTACTTTAGTTGATGATTAGAAGAATGATATATTGATATCTATTCAATTGAAGGCTGAAGTAGATATAATTTTTGTTGGGAAATAGGTTCATTTTTAATGAAATAATCAATTAAATACTATAACGATGCTCTCGTTATACATGGGAAATTCACTAGTACATTACCGTGTACAAAACCAAATCATAAATACATGTAAAGAACAATTTACAAATGATATAGCAACGTACATGTCAGTAACTGTGACACCCTGCTCGGCGGCGGAAACACCGGGCTGTCAAGCGAATTGGATATCAATAATACAAAGCACATGACACACTAAAAACATGTTTTAATATCATTAAAGCAATAATGTCGTGACATAAGTGAAACAATAAATAATCTAAAATCAGAAATAAAGCCGACAATTAATAATGTTTATTGTCCATTTATTCTAGGTCCATAGCATCCTAAATGTCTTGAAGCATAAATGTCTCAAACTACACCCGAAATACGTTTAAAATAAATAGCTAAAGAATTAGCTAGTGAGTAAAACATAGTTAATAGTACATAATATGAAATCCGAGATCATTATAAATATGTTTCGCAATCTTATGTGTATAGAAATTGCATTATATATCTCAACTGTGACCATAGAAACACATAGAAACAAGAATCATAGACCCTGCAGGGTAACCTTTAGCAACAAGTCATGAGGAACCACTCATGTTACAAATACTGATAACTATCGTTTAACCGTCATTTAACCGTCTCGATATATAAGTTATCAATAAATGTTTAAGCATCGAAGGGACATAGCAGCGTAGCAACAAGAATCACAAATAGTAACTAGTAACCAACACACAAAATCAACCATAGAATCGCCGGGTCAAATCACCTATCAAGCCATTAGTGTAGGTGGGCTTGTCAAACCATTAGCGCTAATAACGTACCGGTGAAAATTACAAGATAATATAAATACTATTGTCTAACATATAATTTTGCATCATGCGGCCAAACAAGATTAACACATCTAATGATCTCATTTTAAAAATAGAAACAAAAGAAAAGAACTGTAGTATCATAGGAACACGTATTTCCGCCCCAAAACGTAAATAGTAAAAAGGAGGAGTGAGTTTACTCACCTCGAAATTATAAGCAAGTAACTCTATTATTGGTATATAGAAATTATAAGTTTTTAATGGGCAAATTTAATAAATTATAAATTTATTAAGTTTAAGTCAAATAGAACAAAAATAATCACAAAATAGTATTCAAAGTTTATACATATTTCATTTGCCCAACTCAATTTTTAAAAATTAAAATAATCGTAAAATTAGTACATAGGATTGGAACACATAATGAAACTTCAGTGACATTAGAGAGACAAATAAAGTTTCAGGTATTTAATTGGAACAGTTGACAAAGTTGGTTACATTTTTACAAAGTTACCCCGCGAATGAAATATGATCAAAAACATCCAAAACAACATACTACACTTAATAAATTACCAACGGGTCGTGGGTGAACTAAAAGTCAAACTTGGTCAAACTATTCCGAACTCGCACAAACCGTATGACTATTTGGATGCATAGGGTTCTATGACCTTACATGAACACGCATTAATAGACCTACTGTTATTTAGGTTGCTGTATTACTGTGTGCTTTTAAAAACTGTTTGCTCTGCAACCTAAGGTGAGTTCACTGAACCGTAACAATTACTATTCTATCCTGTTATGGAATGAAAACCTGAACAATGACTTTTACGAATTTACGAATTTTGTATGTCGCATGTCTGGATTAGAGCAACTTTTATTTTGTTCACGAAAACCTCATGGATACCTAGTTGACCGTTAGTATTTGTGAAATAGCCAGGAAATTTTGAGTAGTACTACTGGGTTTGACAAACCCCACCCGGGCTAGTCGCGCTAGCACGACAGAAGGACCTGTCGAACGGGTGTTGAATGACCTAACATACATACATGTACATCCTGAGGGGATGTACGAACATGCAAAATGCACTTAATGTGTACATACGTCAGCTTCGGTAAGATACATACGACTCTAAGGACATGTACTGTAGACTAGCTACCTACAATGACATACTTAATTTATATATATGCTTGCAACTGAACTACTTGATTTCATACATACTACGTGAACTCTCCAACCGTCATGTTGACACTTGTTAGCCTTTCACTGTTTCAGGTCACTGAGGTACACTGCACGTAGGGCATGGCATGTCGTCCTCGCATTTCATTTAAACACTTCTTGCATTAAAAACTTTGTTTTGGGATTTGACAACTATTTGAACTGCGTGTCTTGTGTCGGGTGCGTGTTTTTGCGCATTTACTTTCTACATGGTTTGGGTGTGCTTAAATTACTTATTTATTACGCTTCCGCATAACTGAAAAACTAATTACTCTGATTGTCATTTAAACTACCGCATTTAATGGGTAAACGTTTGGTTTTTCAAAACTCATATAGAGTCGTTCGGTGTAATTAATGACTGGATCCTGGTTTGTCACGCCCCTAACGGTAAAACTCCGTTAGTTGATTTGGGGGTGTGACAGAAGTGGTAGCTATCTGGCTATCAAGAAGCGTTTGTTTGGGGTGAGAGGTACAGGAAGAGAAACAATCTTAAGAAGTTGATACTGATCAAGGCCGAAGTAGACACTCAATTTCTTTAAGCACCCATAGATTGTACCTGTTTTCTAATCACCTCTTTCAGCCTTGTGAATCTCTTCGAAGAACGATTCAATGTATTGTTGTATATGGTTCTAGTTCACGTTTCTAAACTTCAATAAATTTGTAAATTGTTGGGGTTATATGTATAAGAATCTATACCTTATAATAAAAGAGTGTTTTTCATGCTACATTGCATGTAATGAAGTCACTATTGTCATTATTTCCCGCTCATTAATATATTATGTATTTAATCATCATACTATTACACAACATACAATTATCAAAGTAATATATTTTCCTATCAATTACAAAAATAATCTTTATATTCTTGCAAAAGTAGACTTATCAATTACCAAAGTATGTATCAATAATTTTCCGAAGCATTGATTTTTCTATTAATTAAACTAGGAGAATTAAGGTTGTCGCGCGATGTGCGACAGTTGTTAAGCGGATTATTACTTTTGCATACCCCACCAACACCCCATAAAAATGTAGCACAAAACAAAAAAATCATAAAAAACATAACAAAAATCAAATAAAAAAACAACAAACAAACAAACAACCGCACTTCAGATCCACCAATAACAACATAATACCTCAAACCATCAACCTATAGCAACAACACCTCAAATCACACATAATACATTATTTCATTAAATCAATCAATAGCAACGTCACAACACTTCAAAACCGTCAACCAATAGCAACACAACACCTCAAACCATACACAATACATTATTGGGAAAATCCCCAAAATGTCCCATCTGACCGTTGACTTCCCAAAATGTCCCCTTTGACTTCCTCTGTCATAGGCGCCTCGACTATAGTTGTTAAAGTCGACGACTGTAGATTTTAACATATTACAACATCCCACGTGTCTAACATAGTGGGCGACTATAGTAGTTTAACCGACAACGCCCATCCCCCGAGTGGGCGTCGACGACCTTCTGACATCTATGTCGTAGGCGTCGTCGACTATTCTTTTTTTTTTTTTTTTTTTTTTTATTTCTTGGGTGTTTCGACCATGGTCGTCGGCTCCCACACTTAACAGGCGGCCGACTATATTTAAGAATTTAATTTTGATAGTCACTATGTATAGGTTGGACTCACCGGCTTGTCGGTGTTACTTTTGTTTGTATTTGTATGACATGTATTTGTAATTGTTCTAGCGAACCTACGGGCGAATCTATAGATTCGCCCGCAGGTCAGGTTGTCTTTTGTATTAAGGTGTCGACTGGGCGAACCTATGTGCCCAGCGAACCTGTGTTGGTTCGCTAGATAGATTCGCTAGAGCGAATCTATCAGCGAACCTAACACTGCTATATATTGTAACCTTATCTTCATTTGAATGAAACTTTTGCACATCTTTTTACCAAAGCTATTATTCACTGATTGTGTTGTGTAATCGTTCAATCTGAGGTGCTAGGAGCATATTCTACTTATCTATGTTGCTTATATACCTCATTTGTGTGTGTAATCTTGTTATTGGGTTTATTTGGATATTATACACTTCGTTTGTTAAAGTCAAGACTATTTGTGTCAAACAAGTCAACATAGCACTGAAATCACGATCTTTATGGACCAACAATATGGTATCAGAGCCTTAGTGCTCTTGATTGTTTGATTCTAGTGATTTTTGTGTTGATTTTGTGGTTTTTGGGTCGAAACACTATTTGATTCTGTTCTGAGCTTGTTTTAGTGTTTTGGAGTTGTATTTTGCTCAAGTATTGTGTTATTTGGTCATAGGAAGCTTTTAAAACAAACGTGTAAGCAAATGGTCAAGTTTTGAAGGTGTTCGGGGTGTTTTCGTACTGTTACAGGCTAGTTTGTTATCCAGCGAATCTATCTGTTCGTCCAGCGAAACTAACTGTTCATCCAGCGAATCTATTTCAAATCTTGTGTTCTGTTGGCGTGAGTTTGTAGCTAGCGAATCTGACATCTTATCGAACGAAAGTTCAACTATTTGGCTCATTGCGCAAGCGAAACTGCTGTCAAAATCTATCGAGCGAATCTGTGTTTGCTTACCAGCGAATCTATTTGTTTGCCTAGCGAATCTGTTTCAGCGAATATACCAGCGAATCTGTTTTTGTTCTACGGGCGAATCTAATACAGCGAATCTATTTTGGGCGAACCTAAAATCTGTTATTTGTAATTATGTCTACAGCAACAATGAACATGCTTAAATTGGATGGAAAAGCCCAGGCTGAAAATGAATTCAACTCATTCGTTGGATTGAAGCATGAAAATCTGACTGAAATAACGAATCGATTTTTACTTGTATCAAGCAATCTCAAAACTTATGATGAACAATTGGGAAATCATGAGCAAGTGACAAAGCTCTTGGATTCTCTTCCTTCCAAATGGAGTCCTCAGATCAAGATGCTGAAACAAGAAAGAAATTTCTTTGACCTTAAATTAATGGAAGTGATAAACAAGTTAAAGTCACTTGATCTGGATGCAAAGAGAAAAGAATACAATCAAGCCATGATGTTTGCAACTGTCTCTCCTCAGAATTCTGCACTGACTACATCCGCTGCAAACTCACCTAGTGCAGTCTCTAGAGGATTATCAAGTTATGAATCTGTCAAATCCGGTGATGGTTCCACAAGTGTAGGTGCCGACTCAAATGCATCCAACACCACTCAGATCTTATCTGACACTGCAGCCTCATTTGGGAAGTTTGTTCAAAATCATGAGGCTTTAATTGGTGAAGTTGTTGAAGAATCTGCTCTCAACAACGATTACATTGACTGTTTTGATCCTTTTAAAGAATTTTACGGTGAAGAGGAAATAAATACTGGAAAGGTTGCTGAGGATAGTTTGATTGAAGAGGTTGCGGATTATAGTTTGACGGAAGAAGGAAAGAATCAAGAAAAAGTTGTTCATTCTGGATTGTTGAGTGAAGCCGTTACAGGAAGGAAAGAGAAGGTCACTGTCAACGTCGGTAATGGGGCAGAAAATGCTGGTACCAATGCTGACAATGTTATGGAATCAAAGCTTGACATAGAAGCCATGATTGAACAGGCAAAGCATGAAGCTGTGGATGAATACAAGAGAAACACTCCTTACTGCCAGTGTGATCGTGCTCTCGAGGCTGAGAAACTGGTTGTGGGTCTTCCTTATGAAGTTGTGGAGGATATGTGTTCATCTGCATGCAAAATTCGTTTAATTGGCATATATAAAGCTAATAAATTATTAATGTCAAATGAAAACGAATTAAAGAGAACTAACAAAGAGCTTAAAGTGAATGAATCAAAATTTTTTGTTAAATTGAGAGAGGCTTTAAAAGAAAACGAACATTTGAAAAGATCTCTTTTGGAAAAGAATTGTGAGATAAACTATTTAACTGAGCAAGTCACTCTTGCTGAATTTGAGACCAGAAAGGTTAAAAATAAACTGGAACAATGGACAATCTCTGGTATGAAAAGGGAAGAACTCCAAAAGAAACAACGGGGGGCTAGAGTTAAGACTGGGTTGGGTCATAAAGATGATGCACAAGTATACCCTCCACCTAGTACTTACTGTTACTCTCCTACACCAATTCCTCATCCTTCAAATGAGCTGATTCAAGAGATTATAAAGAATGATACTAACAGCTCTAATGCAGGTTTAAGTGAAGTGAATCTTGAAGAGGTGAGAGAGGATTATGCTTATGGTGAAAGCAGTGGTCTTGGAAGCTCTAGTAACTCTAGCCTTGATTCAAAAAGGACTGTTGAAGACAGTAGTTTGAATGCCTTTACTTCTAGTCATGTTTTAACTTCGAAGGATATTTTGTGTGATATTAATTCTGGATGCTCAATTTCAAAATCAAGTAATTTGAATGAGGACTTTATTGAAAATATTTGTGTGAACGACAAAGGAAAACTTTCAGATCAAGTCTCTGAAAGTCAAACCAAAACAAATTGTTTTCAAAAATTTTTGTCTCATCAAATTCCATCTTTCACACCAATAAGAATTTCAAAACCGAAAGACAAAGAATCATCTTTTTCATACATTCTTAAACCTAAATCTGCACCCTCCAAGGTAAAAGTCAAAACAGGTAAGTTAAAAGAGTCCTACGACTCTTGCAGTGATTGTAACTCACAGACATCTGATAGTAGTGAAGAGACTGCTAAATTTTCAAAAAGAAGTTTAAAATCTCATTGCTTTCAGTGTGGAAATGTTGGTCACACTGTCAAACACTGCCCGGTGATTGTTGAAAATAGTTCAAAGCAGAAATCTTTTGGAAAGAGAATGAATTCTTTTGTAAATAATTTTTTCTGTAAATCATCAACTTTTCAAAGACCTAAGTACACTAAGACTTGGGTTCCAATTTCAAAAGTTTAATTTGTTCATTTGTAAATATGTAAATAACTTGTACTCTTTCACTTTCTTCTTTGAAAAATCCGTGGGTCACTCGCCTCATCGCTCCGTTACTTTATTTTATCTTAATTTTCTTTTATTTCTTTCTATTTTTCTTTTATTCTGTATATATATATTAAGAAAATCTGAAAAACAAAAATTTCTTATTAGATAGCTATAATATAAAAATTTTGGGGGAGATTTAAAAGATTAACTATTTATAGTTTTTCAAATTTTGCTATTTCAGGATCTCCGTTTTGATTGATGTTGAAGAAACGTTGAAGGAGGTCAGAAGCATTGCGTTTGGGATATGTCAGATAGGCTCAGCCCGAAAACGAAGTAAACAAGTGATTGTGCAGCCAAACTTAATGCTCAAGATCTCGACAACAAGGATTATCTCCTTGACATGATTGGATTGCACAAAGATAATGGTTCTGTCAAAAATGGGTTGAGAGCGTCAAATCTTTGTCTTGATTTCCCTAAACATCCCAAATCACCCTCGCCCTATCCCCGAATCGAGTTTCTAGTATGCAAAACAAATAAAATAAAAAGCTGCTAGTGATGCTCTTCGGAAAAGCCTCTGAGTGAGTTACTCGTTAACTCCTCAGAACGTTTTGAGTCAAGTGCTTAACTCCTCTGCTATACGGAAGTATTGACCTGGAGTTGGTGGATCTTCTCTGCTATACGGAAGTATTGACCTGAAGATTCACCGAGCATGCTCAAATGTTTATCTCCTCTGTTATACGTCGGTATAGACCTGGAGCTCTGAACTATTTGAGTTTCCCAAATAATAAGTCGCATTGTGTTCAAAAGAATCAATTGCTGACAAGCTCCACTCACAAAAAGATGCAAAAATTGCACAAGTGTCAAAAGAAGCAAATGCATCGATCAACATTCAAAAGCTGATCATTGAAATTCAAGCAAAGTCAATAGTATTGCTCAGATACACCCTGATGACAGAACTTGTTCTTTTTACCTAGATGTCTGTGGGGACCGAGTTGTCTGAGCTTCTTCAATCAAACCATAAACATGATAAAAGAAGTTGCTGATCTCTTGTTGAAAGGACTAAGGCATGGGTTTAAATGGACAAACATATCTGCAATCCCGCCAATCGATGATTCTCCGGATTCTACTCAAAACATCATGAAAAATATATATATCCTTATTAGCGTTTAAAATTTCTTCTTCTTTGTTATTTTATTTTATTTTATTTTATTTTTAAAATTCTATCTTGTTATTACTCGTATTTTTAGGATTAGAATTGTTCATGTTTATTTTTGGAGCGTTGATATCGTGGGACGTTTTAACCGTTTTACAAAGATTTTAAAATTTAAGAAAATCCAAAAATATTTTAATTTGTGTGCGAGCGAACCTGCGAGCGAACCTACAGGTTCGCCCAAATCTCAGGTTCGCCCGCAACCTTTTGCACCACGCGCCGAAGGCAGTTTTGTCTTTTGGTCTTCTGGCGAATCTAAAGTTCGCTGGACTGTCTTTTTGTCTTCTGGCGAATCTAAAGTTCGCTGGACTGTCTGCCAGCGAACCTATGTATGTATATATATACAGTGACAGCGAAATATCTCACATATTCGCTGTCAACTGTACTGTAGCACGCATTTTCAAAACTCACCACCAACGTTCGATTCTCACTATTTCACGGCTTTTTCACACATTAAACATCATTTTAGTGTCTGGTATGTGATCGATTTCATCTTAATCTCTGTTTAAACCCCTAATCGCACTCTAAACTTGCTTAAATCTGTTGACGTGTGATTGTATGTAAATGACATGACTGATTTGGTGTTGGATGATAGGGATTTACTTCATAATTGATTCGTTAAATGTTTATATTACTTGTCTGTTGCTTTGTATGCTTGTTTATGGTGCATCGTCTATGATTTTGGCCGTTTTTCAAAAGCTAGGGTTTCCAGCGAACCTATGTGTTCGTCTGGCGAACCTGAACGAAAGTTCATAACCTCGAGCGAACCTATGTCGTTATGCTGCCCGCGCAACAACATAGATTCGCCCGATTGTTTCTAGCAAACCTATACATTCGCTCGACCATAATGACTGATTTTTCATGTCAGCGAATCTATAGGTTCTGGTGCCAAAATCTCAGGTTCGCTATACCAGCGAACCTAATTTCTAGCGAATCTATTAACTGTTTTTCAAATCTTCTTTTCTGATCAATCTTCGTTTATTTTTCAGGCACAATGTCGACATTATTCTTTGAGAAAAAGCACAACATGTGTGCTTTGCTTGATGAAAACCATGAAAAGGCCGGCAGCTATAGAGATTCAATCAAATGGCTGAAATCTTCTCACATACACTATGCCATATCTCACTCACCCACTATATATGAGCTGCACGTTCGGGATTTCTGGCGAACTGCAGTAATGAACGTGTCGGTACAGCCGTCACGCATCTGTGCTAAAGTCGGTGGATATGACCTGGAGTTCACAGAGGCTGATCTAGCCAGGATTTTAAGGCTAGAGGAGGATGTCGGAGAAGAAGTAAGTATGACTGCTGAAGAAGTATATGGGGCATTCCGGACGGCAGGGTATGAGGGTCCGATGCCAGGTGAGAAGAAAATGGAATTCGTAAAGTCCTATCTGATCCAGGAGTGGAGGTACATCGCTCACGTGTTTATCATGTGCCTGGATCATAGGAAGGGGGGTACGGACGGGCTAAACCTAGACTGGGCAAGGGCTATGATGCTGTTTTGCCGGGGGCAAAAAGCCAATATCGCGAAACATTCACGCTACCAAAGGCGCGAAGTGGTTGATGTACCCCAGATTCATTCAGATGATTCTGAATGACAAACTGCCAAATCTGCCGGTGGTGGGTGCAGAACTAAAAATCTGGGAAATGCATTCAAGAATCTTCAAGGACTGTAAAGCGGTGCGATCAGACTGTGTGGGCAGGACTTCATATCTCTGGGAGAACATGTACTCTGCAGAAAGATGGGTTTATATACAGAGGTTGATGGAGACGGAAAGGAAAAGGGGTGGGGAAAATGTAGAGGTGGTTGAGAAAAAGTTGAAGAAACGGAAAGCGTATGCAAAGGAGAAAGACTATTCATTTGATAGGGAAGTGGATGAAATCCAGGCAGAGATAGATGCTGGTAGGGAACAGAGAACGAAGAGAAAGTCTGATACTCAAACTGAAACATCAAAGAAGGCGAAGCACGATATCGGGGGTGCATCTGCTGGGTCTGGTAATGAACTGAAGGGTGAGGTTGAAAGATTGAAGGCTGAACTGGTTGAGTTGAAGGGGAAATATGATCAGTTGGAGACACAGGATGCTGAAAAGTCAACTGTTATATACGAGATGGGTCGAATGATGAAGGACCAGCAGTGTCTGATTGTGAGGATCTTCAAGGAATTAAACAGTTTAAAGGAAAATGTAGGGACTGAGCCTGCAATGACCGAAGCGGAACTGAACTCCTTAACGGATGCTGCAAAGTATCCGTTAATGGATGTTGATTTTGGAGACAGAGGTAAAGGGAAAGCTGCCGAGGAGGCATTTGATGAAGAGATGGGCATTGATTTAGATGTGTTTGAGGGGGAAGAAGTGGTCGGAGGATCTGGTAAGGATTTCACTTTGATAGATGAACCAGAGACTGACATTGATGCTGATAGTGAGGAAGATATTGATGATGAGCCGGAAACATATAAATTGGAAGAAAAGAGAATGAGTTACCAGTTTGAACATGCTGAGTTAGACAAATCTGAATGGTTCCGGAAAGAAGAAGAAGTTGTCCCCGAAGTGCCGATATTTCAACACCTAGATGAACCCAACACCAAACAGCTTGATAGGCAGGTCATAGCATGGAAGTACAATAGTTTGGTGGACGCTTATATGATTAAAAGAAGGGGCGGTGACATTACATACATCAAGAACCGGAAGCACTTTGCAACCTTGCCTCGATGGGATTTGAGGAGGTTGGCTGATCTTCCACTGATTGGTAAAGAAGATAGCGGGAGGGCATGTGCGTTCGAAGCTACAATCCAGGAGGCTGCAAAGACTGATTTTGTTGACTTTGGTTACCAAAAGCCTAGGAGGATGAGACAGAAGAAAGATAGACACTGGGTATCGTGGAAGGGTAAGATTGTGTTGAAGATTGCTGCCCCGAAGGTGATGACCAGGGTTAAGGTTCCGGAAACTCAGCCACCCAGACTGCAGGAGTTTCTCAAATGGTTTTACGATAACAGCACGGGTGAAGCTGTTATCAGATTAAAAGGGGAAGATCGTCCTGAAATCAGATTGTTCGACCCAATGGAGATCTTTTCTTTCTGTGATGAAGATCTGAAAGTGTTGTGCGAGAACAGAATAAAGCACGGGGCTGGAGATGATACTGCCACTGAAGCGAACCTGTTTGTGAAGGTCGCAAACAAAGCCCGGGGGATTCGTGCTGAACTAAAGGCGGTGAATGAGAGATTGAGGAGGTCTGATGATCAGCGTATGGACATGGACGACCTATCTAGACAGCTGGATCGATCAATAGAGGAGAGGTTTGAGAAACCGGTGCAGGTGATAGATTTGGAGGTTATTGGCGAGGAGCATACTGTAGAGAAACAGGCGGAAACTACTGTTCAACATATGCCTGATGCTGAGGTCGCAGATGCAGAGTTTGCGGATTCTATGCTAGTGTTCAGTGAAGATGAGGCCGGATCTGAAGACATTACAAACCCAATGGCCGGAATTAAAGGAAGGGCAGGAGCGTTTATCGAACATCTTTGAAGCCATCAAGACGGAGCTAATTTAGAAGACTTCCCCAGGTGAGGTCCAACCTAGGGGGAGTATTGATAGTCACTATGTATAGGTTGGACTCACCGGCTTGTCGGTGTTACTTTTGTTTGTATTTGTATGACATGTATTTGTAATTGTTCTAGCGAACCTACGGGCGAATCTATAGATTCGCCCGCAGGTCAGGTTGTCTTTTGTATTAAGGTGTCGACTGGGCGAACCTATGTGCCCAGCGAACCTGTGTTGGTTCGCTAGATAGATTCGCTAGAGCGAATCTATCAGCGAACCTAACACTGCTATATATTGTAACCTTATCTTCATTTGAATGAAACTTTTGCACATCTTTTACCAAAGCTATTATTCACTGATTGTGTTGTGTAATCGTTCAATCTGAGGTGCTAGGAGCATATTCTACTTATCTTTGTAGCTTATATACCTCATTTGTGTGTGTAATCTTGTTATTGGGTTTATTTGGATATTATACACTTCGTTTGTTAAAGTCAAGACTATTTGTGTCAAACAAGTCAACATAGCACTGAAATCACGATCTTTATGGACCAACAAATTTAATACCCATCATTAATGTCCATTAATTAATGTGGTCGTGGATTAGGTATTATAGTCGTCAGACTATACGTTTAAACTCTTCAACTTTAGTCGTTCGACCATGGTTATAGGCGGTCGACTATAACACTAAACGTTTCCCCTAGAGTTTGTGTGAAACTTCATGTTATGTGTACATGGTATAGTAGGCGAATTTTGGTTATTCGAACGTACGAATCCGACTTGGTTTTGAAAGACTTGCTAAATGTGGAAACTTTTTGTCATGGAAATTCACTAGGGTGCATGTTTAGTGACTTTGGACATACAAACATGATTTAATGTGCATATGAATGATTGTAGGCATTTTGGTGTATGGTAAACTAGTTTTGATCATGAGATGACATTTGAAAGTGTTAGTTGGTTGTTAGTCCGGTTGCTTGAAATGATTGATTGGAATCTAAATGGTGTGTGCTAGTTAACTAGTAATGCCATGATGTGAGTGTTGCAATGTGGTGAAACAAGACATGTGAACAATGTATTGTACTTTGAAATGACTATGCATGCTAGTATGTGGTGTATTGAAAACTGTATAGTAATGGTTGGGTGTCGTTGTCTTGTGAAGCATGCTATGATCATTATGTAATAGTTGACATGCATAGGAATGTTTGAGAATCTCTAAGATGTCGAATTGCGCAAATGTGTTCTAAATGTTATACTTTCCTATAAAGGAAACTTTTGTGGAAGTAGAAATTTAACTTGTTGGATAATTGTTGTGTGACGCGGTATGCCAATGAAGGGAAAATGTTATAGAAATGTAACTAAGTTTATTCACTGTTCCAATTAAATACCTCAAACATTTTTGTCTCCTTAAAGTCACTGAAGTTTCATAAGTGTTCCAATCCTATGTAATATTTTTACAAATGTTTGAATTTTTTAAAATTGAGTTGGGCATACGAAACATACATGAATTATGATTATAAAAAAGTGAAAGTTTTTTTCCAATCAATTTGAATTGGGATCTAAAAGTGAAGACTAAGAATTTGCAACTTAATAACAAAGTTCTAAATTTATTAAGTTTAAGTCAAATGGAACAAAAATAATCACAAAATAGTATTCAATGTTTATACATATTTCATTTGCCCAACTCAATTTTTAAAAATTCAAATAATCGTAAAATTAGTACATAGGATTGGAACACATAATGAAACTTCAGTGACATTAGAGAGACAAATAAAGTTTCAGGTATTTAATTGGAACAGTTGACAAAGTTGGTTACATTTTTACAAAGTTACCCCTTCCTTAAAATGTATTTAAAATATATTATCATAAAGGATATTATTTAGGTTATTTGAAAAGTTTTGTTAAAATGTTAAAATGTATAAAATATAAAAGAGTAATAAAAACAGGCCATGGGACTCGAACCCATGGCCTCATCGTCCAACCAACAAATACCATACCACTGTCCATTTTTTGTTATCTAACTCGTTTTTAATTCTTTTAACCATTTAATAACCACAACACCCATTTGAACATTACAAACCCTAGATCAAAGAATCACTCAATTCGATTTAACCAAACAATCAACACTAAATCGATTAGAGGGCTTTGAATTACCATTGCATCATGATCATTTTGATATAAAGAACATACTTGATAGTGCAGATTAGATATGGATTTGAGTCGGAGAAAGAAGTTGACTGTTCTTGATAAAAAATTTGTGATATGAGATGAAATTGATGTGTTAGATAGTTGTAGATGTTCAAGAGGAATCAAATGGATACAAGAATTACCAGAAATGATGTTCCGAAGGTCGAGATCGATAGAGTCGCCGGAAAAATGGTTCTTGGGTTTTGACTTGGTTAACTGCATAGAAAAAATGAATGTTTTGGTGGTATAGGAAAGTTAGTCGACTGATTTAGGATGTATTAGAAAGGTTTAATCGACTGTTATGGTTCCATTTATGGGAATGTGATTTTGAAATGAAAACCACGATTTCAATTCGGGTTAATTGGACTGAAATTACGCGTCTAGTGTAAAAAAGGAATGTTTGACACTAGTCAATGGTAGTTTAGGAAGGTTTCCATTTAGTCAAAATGGTAAAAAAACGCGCAAAGAAATGGTCGCCGGAATTAGGAGCTGGCCGGAAAAAGGAAAGGGGGGCTGCCGGAATCGCGCGGAGTCGCAGGGGGGTTTGGGTTTTAAAAGTTTTACATCTTTAGTCCCTGCGCTTTGTGTTTGTTTATCTTTGGTTTAATAACTTTAATGTAAGTTTCAAGGTTTACACTTTTGGCCCAAAGTTAAATTATAAGTTGTATTAACTAACGAACTTAACTTAATAAATTGTAACGTTTTAGAGAAATGGCGTTTTTATAGTTTTAGTTCGTTTAAGACGTTATGTGACTATTTCGAGACTTAGAAGCGATTTTGTTTAACGTTTTCAATACGTTTCTTTTACGAACTATATATTGAGATTCAGTTTTACAAATAATAATTATTTGATACACGTGAATATTTTGCGATGTGAATACGATCGATTTAAATAAGATGAGATTAACGTAAATTCGACATAATTAATCACAATTTAAAATAAATACGATTACAATTTAAAAGATAAACAACTTCGGGTTCGAGTCGGCCATTCGGGTCCGGGTTTGGGGCAGATGTCACAGTAACAACGAGATTGATGATCCTGCAAAACAAATACTAGAAGGAAAGATCCGGGCTTGTGTTTGACACAATTCCCTTAAACAGATTCTTCGTTTGTTCCCAAGGTACACCGGACGAAAGCAACGTACTGCCAGACGTTGAACACTTGCCTGAAAAGAAAGCGGAGGAGACGACATAGATGAGATGATCGATATTGTATTGTGTCTTGTTGAACTCGTTTTTGGGTGTTGATTCAAGCTCAACTTATGGTGCCATGTTTTGGTTGTTATCTTTATGGATAAAAGATTGCAAGAGACTTGCAACTAATGACAATTGAATTGTCATAAAACCTAGCAACTCAAAGCTTGGAAATTCCAACAGTCTCTTCTAGTTGTCGGTCAAAAACGGGTCGGGTTACAACAACGTCAGCCTCGAGTTTCGGAGCTGCATTCGGTTACCAACCGACTAATTGAGAGTTGACCTCTCATTTACACAAAATATCCAACAATCCCCCACATGAATAGAGGTAGATCTCAACTACAAACATCATTCCGATTAAATTTCAGTAGTTGAATTTTGTATACGATAGGTAGGTGTTACCCTTTGAACCTTCGTTCATGAAACGCACTTAGTATACTGGCTCCGAGTAGAACACGATGTCTTTGAACTCATTGATGAGCGGGTATTGGATTGATGATATATGGGATTAAATGCTAATGTTTATGTGTTTTAATGTGGTTAACTCTTTGGAATTAGATAACTATGGTTGAATGTGTATTTGTAGGTTAAATGGATGTTTCGGGAGTTAACAGGAAGATAGCACGTGTTGGAAAGGTCACGAGATGAAGAATAGAAGACTTTTGGTGTTGGAACAGAGGGCCGTAAAGGGCAGCTGTAAGACAGAATAGTTTGGCCGTAAAGGAAATCTGAGGGCCGTAAGCTACGGCCTGGCCGTAGCTTACGGCGGCGTCTGACGGGAAATTTTATAAAAATGTAATTTTTAGGGTTTTTGGGGGAGCTTTTCATTCCATTCGACTTGGGAGGCTAGGGACAAACCCTAGGACGATTTTTGGGCATTCTCTACATCAAAGTTCAAGATTTCAAGCCATTCAATCATCAATCCATCATCCACCATGTCGTTCAACATCAAATCCGAAGATCAATTCACAAGCATGAGTGGCTAATTCCTTTGTAGTTGTTTACGGGTGAAGGATTCTTTCAAGACATTTGTTTGGTTCTTTGTTTAGGTTTGTTTTCTATTTGATGTTCTAAAATGAACTCTGTGGTTTAGAGATTGTCGTGATTATTACTAAACTAGTTGATTGGTTTTCGGTTTCAACATTTTCGTTGTCTACTCATAAAGATTAGTAATTGGTAATTGTTTAGCAATTGATTTATCATTACATAGAAGTCATATTTTCATGATCAAAACTTAAACAATTGAACTTAACATTATCTTTGATCCGAATCCCGGGAATGACTACCTTTTTAATTCTTAGTTAATTCATAGTTTAAAGTTATTTGCTTTCAAATTCAAATCAATCAAAACCCAAGGTTTACATTTATGCAATTGTTTAGTTTATTTCTTTCAATTCAATAATCGATTAGTTACATTAAACATTGACCACAAATTCCTCGTGGACTCGACACCCTACTTATCCTTACTATTAAGGGTAAATAGGAACTCTATTTACTTTATTTTTTGACCGACCAAACGACCTCGATCACTCATCTGCTGTTTGTGGCGACAATACGCTTCACATAAGACTCCCCCTGACAAAGCCAAGTCCTTATAGTTATGTTTGTTATGTTCATGAACTTTTTCCTGGTTCTGCGAGAGCTCTAGGAATTATGCCCTTCAGTTCCATTTGAACTGACCACACTTCTCTCTAACATAGGTGATTCATCACATGTGACTACATTAGTCAAATCATTAAATGCCATAGGCTTAGCCTCGTACCTGTCACTTTTGGGAATGGACTAGGAAGATTAATAGATCCTTGTAGTAGACTCCTTTTAAGAGACGTGAGCGTTTTATCAGTTAACTCTTCTTTCTTAGTTAACCGCCCACAGTGACCTTACCAGTTCATACAAGTAGGTTATCTTATTGAACTAGGATCTTGGGATCTCCAGTCAACCGAGTTAGGTTTCCTTCATATAAACTTAGCTTTTCACGGGCTTTAGTCTCATTCCACCACACAATCTCGCATTTACCTGAAGGTTCTTAGATCCAAGCTATTTTATTTGACTTCTTCGAGTTACAATAGTTTACAATCGAGATTGGTTGTCTGTGTGTGCTTTAACTCTTAAATTAACCTTGCATATTGTCACTTTTAAAGACTATAACTTTAGGCCGTTAGTTTTAGTCTATGGTTTTGAAAATACAATATGCAATTTAAGTGAACACCAATATGAAATTTAAGTGAACACATCTTCACTATGTCAATATGCACTTTCAGTGACCACCAATATGCAATTTAAGTGAATAGATCTTCACTATGCCTTTAGTCAATTAATTGGCATTCACATGTTTGCAATATTTACTTGGATTATAAAATCCATATTACTTAACATTCCACATTTTTATATCAAATGCAAGTAACCCCCACATTTAAGTGGTATTGGATAACATTAACCAACTTTCGGATCAATTACCATTTTCACATACCCTGAAAGGATTTTTTCTTAAATGCTTTTTCCCCCACATTTCTTGCCATTTGATCAAGTTTTGTGACTTTACTTATGACACCAAACTGACGATCATGATTTGATCAAGACCCTATCTTTGTATCACGGAGTTCATGAATGCTTAATTGCCAACTACAAAGCTTAGATAAGCTTTTGAGTTAACTATAACAACACATCCCCTAGTCATGAACTTTATAGTTGGGCCATAAGTTTTCATTAACCGTCTAAAACCTAAATCTAAGTTTCTCATCTAAGATAAACCTAGAGACTTGAGTTCTCCTCAAAGTTATATCATTTCCTTATATTGAATGATAGTCATCATTTGATTTGTTTACACAACTAGTTCTAGTGATATGTATGTGAATGTTTCACATTAATTAGTCTCCATAGAGCATCATACTTAATTAGTACTAGTCTAGCATGCTTTAGACTACAATACTCTAGTATGTGAACAGAAGATACATCATTCTGATTTTTCACAGCCCTTTACTGACATCATATACATTCCAACAAGAGTTTCATTTCACGGTGAGACAAATCATCATCTCAAATCTGCAGTATTTGAGAATGTCTCATATGTATGTTACTCAAACTATACAAAACTTCATCATTCATTTAGGAATATGACATCTATGCGCTTAATATCTAGCGCTTCACCACTGACTCAAATGATTTTAAAAAATGTCTTATTTAGAGTCACTTTGGAGAATAACTTACCACTAACGAATGGTTCATTGTTATGTCAATATATAGTCATACTAGACTGATAAGCATAACATGGAATTCACAGATTCTCATAGGTGATGTTCATTGTTGATATGAATATGTATATACTTAGTATATTATTCATCATGAAGATCACATCTTTTACATAGTTAAATCAACACTGAAGATGGTAGACGCATCTACATGTACTTCATTTCTCAAGATAAATCACATATTACACGTCCCTCATGGGTCCGTTTCAATTTATGACAACATATATTTTTATCATGCGTTACAATATACACCAAGTAAATTTCCATGATAATATATATGACTTCATATTTTATATCTCACTTATGACTACATCTTTAGTCATGATAACAACTCACAAGTTACAGTTGTGCTTCTTGCACTATCCGTTTAAATGGACATCAATTTATTATGCATGCCACACGTGTTTCGATTTACTTCATTGTTTTAACTACATGTGTTATCCTAAGATATTGAACACATCAATTATACAACATCGAAAATAATTAATCCAAATAGGAATTTACATCATAATTTAATTGGATATATGAATGATTTCTAACAAATAAAATCATATTGTGTTGAAATCTTCAACACTTTCATCATCTTATATGACGATCACCTTCAGTGACATATACTCCATTATAGTTAGTCGATACATCCCATCGACTATGATTCCAATAGCACGAGAGCTGTTGGAATGACTATCGATGACAAACAATGATCCGTGTCATTTAGCACATTCTTGGAATAACTCCATTGGCATCTTTATTTGTATTTTCTAGAGGTACTCCCTTAGTAAAATCTCATGCCATCATATCTTCGTTTCATTTTTGAGATTATACTTTTGAATAGTTACTCAACTGTCCAGATAACAATATGTTGTGTAAATCTTTGCTAATCTCAAGCAACAATAATTGAACAATACAACGTGTTCAGCACAAGCAGTGACGGATCCAGAAACTTTTATCTTGGGGTTCACTATTTTTTAGGGACTTTAGTTTTAATCTAACCGAACATAAAACTTTCGGGTCGATTCAACAGTTCGGGCCGGATTAGGTTTATCACATAATAACAATGTGATAAAATATGCCGATAATTAAACAATCTTCATTAAGAATCAAGTTGATACATTAAAGTATTAAACACACTACAAAAGATATTGATATTATCAAACACCCTACAAAAGATACAAAAAGATTTAGATGAAATAATTACAAACAATATATGTTTCATTTGTTACTTTAATAACCCAAAAATCTAGTGGTTATATTTTGTTCACATTTGATATAAATAACTTGTTAGCATGATTTGAAGAAATTTTTTTTAGAATGGTATAGATTAGAGAAATAAAGTGGTTTATGGGGTTGTCAGAAACAAAAATAGGATTCCAGTCAATGTTTTCAGGTTCGGATTGGTTCGGCCGGTCGAACCGGGATTCGGGGGGTGGACCGGGCCGAACCGTATAGGTTCGTTTTTAGTACAAAGGATCGGCCGGTTCGAACCGGTCAACCGGTTGAACCGGGATTCGGCCAGTTCGGATCGGTTCGGACCGGTTCGGAAAATTAAATTTTTAAAAAAAATTTGACTTTATTTGGTTAAATTTGTGATATTTTTTATTTAAATTAAGTTTGGTTAAGGTTTAACCTTTAAACTTTGGATAATATTGTCTCTGTGTTGAAGTTTAGAACTTAAAATGTTGTTTCTGAGTATCTGACTTATATTTTAAGTTATATAATACTTTAGAAAAACATATATAATTATTTATTATTTATATGGTTCAAAACCGATCCAACCGGTTCGACCGGTCCGACCGGTTCAACCAGTGAACCAGTAAGGCGAACGATTCACTGTCCGATCCGATCCTGAAAACATTGATTCCAGTGAATCCGCTCCTACCATGAGCGGATTCTTCACAAATTGAAATCTCCAATCATTGTTGCAGAATTTGGACTGAAACCTCCCCTGCCACCGACAGTTTCATCTCACACCGTTAATGTTTCACGATCTCCATTTCCGTCACCGTTCCAACTCACCGTCTCTTAAAAGGAGCTCATTAAACAACTAGGCTTAACTCTTTATGCTTTATACCGAGTTCCATCTTTAACTTCGACCTTACTTCAAATAAGTTGGGATGAAATGCGTGTTGCTCTAACAAAGCAACAATTGTTTCTTCTGTCCGGCCATGTACTAAAATGAACTTAAAAGCCATATTGTTGACTTGTTGTTTGACTAGTTAATTCCCAAACAACTTACATAAGTTTACACAATTACACATAAATAAAAGAAACAAGAATACGGGTTATGCGTTTCATCATTCAATCAAGCAAATTAACAATTTTATATCTAGATATTATTCATGTTTGCAGTTTAGACACCTAAAATGAATTTAAAAAAACACACAAAAAGTTTAATTGGGGCATTGCGAGTTTAATCTTGGCGCTTTACCAAGTGATCTAAGAAAATGTTAGTTATAAGGATTTACTCCTAATTATTTATATGGGTTCACTCCATGAATGTATATATAATTTCAACTAAAAATTTGAAACCCGGTGGGTTCCCGTGAACCCGTCCCTCACTACTTGGATCCGTCCCTGAGCACAAGGTTGTTAATGACTACTTATTTCAAAAGACAAAGTGTGTTCATAGTTTGCGCAAAACTATTGTTATAACTTATAACATAATCCAAAACATTTTTCTTCTAGGGTTTGCAAAATATATAATTAAAAAGCCTAGACTACTTTTATTTATCATTTGATTGCAAAATATATATATATATATATATATATATATATATATATATATATATATATATATATATATATATATATATATATTCAACTTTCCACAAGCCGTTTAACATATTGATTTAAAGTTATGCGTTTACACAAAACGTAATAACAACTTGGATTATGACATTATTTCTAACCCTCATGTTAGAAATGCAATGTTTACACAAACAACTTCCAAATATGTAATTATTTTTTAAAAATAATTATCTCACAATTTTGAACCAAATGTTTACATAAAAATTTATAGCCATATTAGTTTAATCATATCTAACACTCTTGTTAGATAATTAAACAAGATCTAACGAGCACGTTAGAAACTACACGTTTACATAAAACGTATGGTAAATACTAATAAGTGCGGTCTAACACATTTATTAAATAATAACGATTACATAATCGTTTTATATATGTTGATCATCGCAACAAACAGTTTCTAACTCACATGTTAGAAGATAAACGATTAAAGAAACTTTTGAACTTTCCTCTCACAAGTTAATTGTTTAACTCATTATTCATGTTATTCATAACCATTGAAACCCATTATATCTAAATAGTTATAAAGACATGAACCATCTCTTACATGTTAATTGCTCAAATGATTATTCATGGTATTCATAACCATTAAAACCATTACTAAATGGTTATAGAGACATGAACCATCTCTCATATGTTAATGACTAAAATAACTATTCATGTCATTCATAACTATTAAGAATCATAATTTCTAAATGGTTATAGAGATACAAACCATCTCTAACATACATGCTAGATGGTTAAACTTTTACACACAACATTCTTTATAAAACACACTATTTCATATAATTAGTAAACACTAAACGTTTGTTAAGTATGAAAAAACGTTTACACAAAACATTCTTAACTATTACCAAAATAATATCCAACATTCATGCTAGATAATCAATCAGGTTCTAACGCACACGTTAGAAAACTAGACGTTTTACCAAAACTTCATTGTGAAGTGGTTTATACACTAAACCGATTCCAACACTCTTGTTAGAAAACTAAACGTTTACCAAGACATTTTTGTCGTATGGTTTATTAACCAAATCAATTCTAACACTTTTGTTAGAAAACTAAACGTTTATCAAGACGTTTTGTCGTATGGTTTATTAACCAAATCAATTCTAACACTTAGAAAACTAAACGTTTACCGAAACGTTTTTGTAGTACGGTTTATCCACTAAACCAATTCTAACACTCTTGTTAGAAAATACACAATTAGCAACCATTTTAAATTCAAGCTAATTGAATCGAACCATTTGAATTGTACCACCAAAGTTAGGATTTAAGATTGTACTCCAATCTATATAGAATCCAAACACAAATTTGTACTAATACACATTATTTCCCAATAAAATATATTTAATGGATTTTAACTGAAATCTCAAATAGTTTTATATTTTAATCTTTTGTGAACCCAAATCGTTTTTAAAGGTTTTAAATTGTATAAAACAATTTTCATAAAATATGTTTATATTTGTTCGAAAATAGGTTCATTTTTAATGAAATAATCAATTAAATACTATAAAGATGCTCTCGTTATAAATGGGAAATTCACTAGTACATTACCGTGTACAAAACCAAATCATAAATACATGTAAAAAACAATTTACAAATGATACAAACCGTACTGGTTAGTAAAACTTCAATGAGATAGCAACGTACATGGCAGTAACAACAACGAGATTGATGATCCTGCAAAACAGATATTAGAAGGAAAGATCTGGGCTTGTGTTTGACACAATTCCCTTAAACAGATTCTTCGTCTGTTCCCAGGGTACACCGGAAGAAAGCAGCGTACTGCCGGACGTTGAACACTTGCCTGAAAAAAAACCGGAGGAGACGACGTAGATGAGATGATCGATATTGTTTTGTGTCTTGTTGAACTCGTTTTTGGGTATCGATTCAAGCTCAACTTGTGTTGCCATGTTTTGGTTGTTATCTTTATGGATAAAAGATTGCAAGAGTCTTGCAACTAATGACATTTGAATTGTCATAAAATCTTGCAACTCAAAGGTTGGAAATTCCAACAGTCTCTTCTAGATGTAGGTAAAAAACGGGTCAGGTTACAACAACGCCAGCCTCGAGTTTCGGAGCTGCATTCGGTTACCAACCGACTAATTGAGAGTTGACCTCTCATTTACACAAAATATCCAACAATTTTTCCCTTTTGTTTCGATTGAAAAGTTCATATTAAGTTTTGTGGTTTCATTCGATTGAACATTTATATAATCTAGCATAATTTTTGTCCGGTATGGATTTGTTTGTATGAATATGGATGTACTGTAATCTGTTTGAATTTGCACTAAATATGTTTAGTTGTATTTTTTTATTTTGGGCATTCGGATATCCGTTTAATTATCTGAATCCACATCCGAACTTCGGATACGGATATCCAAAGTTTCGGATACGGGGTCGGATAGTAAAATCAGCTATCCGAATTTTCGAATATCCGACTGTGAACACCCCTACCTGTGAGCTAAAAGCAAAAAAAAATGTAAGTAATGACTAATGAACATAAAATAAAAAATAATCAAACCGAAGAGAGATATAAAAATAAACAATAACCTGTGAGCAAAGTAGTGAACGTATATGCATATGGACATTCCTTGAGAACAACTTCATGCAATCCGTTCAATACCCCTCTCATATTGCTAGCACCATCATAACCTTGAGTCCTTGACCATGCATTTTAGTAACATCAAACTGATTATGCGTAAGTTGTTTCCACAAACTTAATCTCAAGGTTTCTGATGTATATTGGTGTGTGTAAAAAGTTAAACCCATAATCAAGTAGTTTGTTTTATAACCATAAAAATTGAGAGCAACATGCTGATTGATATGTACAAACAACATACATTATATTAGACATACTTGTTGTAAGATACATTAGTGAACCAATGATTGATATATACAAAGTTGCATCCACTACTTTCCCTTCAACACCATGTCCAAATTTTGTGTTTGTAGTGGCAAAAGGTGTTGACACTATTGAGTTGTCTTCCTCACCAAACTTAAACAACATTTTCTTGACATATTACTATATATTAAAACAAAAACTGTATGAATAGTGTTTTTGTAAAACTCAAATGTTGGTGACTCAATGAAACTTTATGCATATTAAACAAAGTTTTGGATAGTAGACATACAATTATTAATTAAAATAATGTCTTTAACATTTATGTCATTATGATAAGGTTATCTACGAGATACATACATGCATGCTTTTATTGCCAAACACACATTGTTTTCATTTGAGTTATTAATAGAAATGTAATTAACTCTTTAAGTGTAACAATCCTGGTTTTTAGGCCCAGAATTTTTTTTTTCAACAACCAATTAAGTTTGACCCAACCATTATTGGGCTTAAGCCCTACATAAACTATGGGCTTGGCCAAACACTTATTGGGCTTAGGCCCAACTTAGATTATGGGCTTGGCCAAACACTTATTGGGCTTAGGCCCAACTTAGATTATGGGCTTGGCCAAACCCTTATTGGGCTTAGGCCCAACTTAGATTATGGGCTTGGAATTTATTTTTACTAACATGAGTTAGATAGGCATTTCCCCACTAATATCTTTAGCATTATCAATTGTTAGGATATATAATTAAATTACACTTATAACCTATACTACGCAATAAAATAATAAAATATCAATTCTATGAACTCAATAACCACTACACAACCTTGTACACACACACACATATATATATATATATACATATATATATACATGCATACATACAAATACATATATATATATATATATATATATATATATATATATATATATATCTATACTATCTATAATGCAGATCGGAAGGGTTCCAATATTATCAACCACGTACAACATTTTTCTGCATAATGTACAAGCATTTTTAGGGGTATTTTAGGGGTAAATAATTAGGTCTTTTTAACCCAATAAACATTAAATAACAATTACCAGAGAAGTCAACTGCTTCCTTCTTTTTCTGCACTTTCAAAGGAATGTTGAAACTTTCACTCTCCATTTCGATTTCAAAATCGATTTACATCTTTCTCAATCAAAGGTTTGTTGTATAACAATCTTCATCTCCAGTATCTTTCTTCATCAAGCTCAATCTCCATCGCCAGTATATCATACTATTCCATTATTCCGACGAGCAGGTAGGTTAGTTGCGATTGGTACTTTGATTTGAATCTAAAACTCTTCGTGCCTTTGAAGGCGATTTTATGATGTCAGATGTCTTTTTGATTTATAGTCTATATTGCAATTTTCAATTTTAGTGTCCATCTAATGGTTCAGTATCTTTTTATTATATTCAATTAGGTCTTTAAATAGATGAAACACCAATGGAGCTTTGAGAAACGAGAATTGAGTGTAAGTATTTTAATCATCATTCATCATTGATTTGATTCACATGCTTACCAATCTGTGTTTTATTTCATTTGAGTTGCTGAGTTCAATATAGCATATAGAAGTATATATTGAAAGAATGTGATTATAAACAAAAAGTGTCAATAATTACATATTTAAACGCACGAATATCCACAAATTCACAGAATTTTTAAGATAACCAAATTTCTTGGCTATTTTTTTTTGGAATGGTACCATTGTTTCTGCAAATTTCTTACACTGTCTTTGTTTTAATGATTTATGAACTTGGATCACCCTATATGATTTATGTGGTTTGGAATTTAATTTTGGATTTGAAGCAATATAGCTTTTACATGTTGGATAGTAGATATGTACTAATTCCTTTCTATAATGCAATGGTTTCATAAATTAGTGCAATTATGTTGAAGTGTTGAACAATATATCAAACATATGTGACTGGGTTAACAAAACTTACTTTAGAGGAGTATTGTTTCACATTGTAGGATTATTACAACAGGATGTTGATTTTCTTCTTTTTAACGCCAAAAAGGAGCATGCGATGAAAAACGATTGCGAGGAAGAAGAATCGGTACATGCGGTCATTACCTTCTCTATGTTTCAAAAAATAAAATCATCTGAAGTAGCCACATGAGCTAACTATTACTTGATTGTTTATCACCTTGTAGTTTGAACATCTTGATGACTATACTCTAGCCTCTTAATTCTAAATGAAAAGGTATCATATACCATATCTCAAGCTTTAATGCATATTTATATGTTGGATCATTTTTCATTTAAAGCAATAAAAAAACTTATTTGCTAAAATTGTTGTATATAGGTTCATATATGAAAATGAGCTTTTCGATAATGGTTAGCAAGTGGTCCCAAAATTTGTAATTTTGTATATTTTTTCCCTGATCCATGATCCTTCTAAAAGTCAATACAAAATTTAGTTTTTTTTATTATTGTTCCTATATACAAGTTCATTGACATGAATTAGTTTTTTTAGAACATTGTCTCTAAGCTGAAATATGCAATTAACTATAGCATGGAGTACTTTGAATATAGTAATGCTGGTAAATGTGAAACTCCTCTTTGAGGTTTCAGTGTCATCATCATATCTATTGTTGCATTATCATGCTCATAAATGGCTGTAGGTTGGTTTCTTTTAACTAAATTAAAAAAAATTGTTGTTTGTTAATGCTTTCCCACTAAAATACTGTTGAATAGATGCAGTTCTGCAGCATGTTTTGGTAACAATTTGATGGAATAAATTATGTTGTTTTACATCAAGTTTTTAGCAGTTTTGCTCCACGTTTTCCGGTTGTAATATGCTGTTGATTTTATATTGTTTACTATTGTTTTGCAACTGATTTTGCAACATTGAAAGAGAACTGTTATTGTTTTAGGCTGCTCATACAGAAGCCAATGAGGATATCAGACTATAAAGGTCTCTCAATTTGCTTAAAAAACCTCTGCCATTTGTAAAGCATATAAAAGAAGAGCAAATATCTGAGCTTATGGTGGAAGCTGGCATACTTGGTACAACTTCATTGATTAATAGTCGGTATATTGAAGTCACATGTTGGTCTAATGAAAGAACCTAAAGTTTCATATTGTTGTTTGTCATAAACTTTTAGGTGTTGAATTGATAGAAGAACATGTACCGAAAACTTCAATTGATGAAGATGATAGAGTATACTGGCATTTCTAACACATTAAGATATATCTTTTGATATTGTCCAAAGTAGTTATTATGCAGTTGCACTTGTGGCTTAAATTTTATAACTCATGGGTATTGAAAAAACATTGAACTTCCATCTTTGGATGATTTTCTTATCTAACTAAATATCTTGTTATGCATGTTTATATTTGAATGACAAATAGTTAATAAAAAGTTCTTGAAGTGAAACGATTGATGCATTGAATATATGGAGAATTTGTAAATGTTTTGTTTTTTGAATGGTTTTAAATGGATAAGACTAGATATTCTAAGTTGAAAACAAAATTAACTGACTATTATAACTGTTTCTAAACATTCATTCTTGTTGGACAGTGACAACTGCAACACTTCAATTGTCAATATCCACAGAAGCTACCCAAGTCCCGATTGCTCGTATGATATCTCGAGAATTTGTAAATGTTGTTGTAAACTCAGAGATGGAATACAACCTGGGGGTTCTAAAGCCGAATCTTTTTCCAATTGTTTCTAGAACACTCTCAACTTCAGGGCACATAAGCAAAACACAGTTTTTTGGTTGGAAAGCCGACTTTAAAGTAGAAACTTCTATATCTGATAATTCCTTAGATTTCCCTATTTGGAAAGCAAACATGAACGAAAGTATACCCTGTCCTCCAAAAGCTCATGGAGGTTGTGATTGCTTGGATTTATGTGAGGTATGCATTAAAATGTCTTCTCTCACTTTTAATTTTATGGAAAATATAATTTCAAGTTGGAATTAGTACTTACAGCTTTGCTAAATTATGTGAATTTAGGTCGAGATTCATCTTAGCCACTTTTTTAGGGGGTATGTAGAAGGGCTTAGACATCTTAATGAATGCCATAGATGTTAAAGCTCAAAGATTGGCCACCTACAAGTTCATTTGATGAGTGTTTGCCAAGGCATTGCGCAAAGTTCATTGCAATGCTTCCTTTCAGTGATTATACTCATCCTAGATCTGGTCTTCTTAATCTTGCTACAAAACTTCCCGATGGTTCTAGAAGGCCATATTTAGGTCTTAAGTCTTATATTGCTTATGGGTTTTCAGAGGATCTTGGTAGAGGTGATTCGGTCACAAAACTACATTGTGACATTTCTGATATAGTATGTGTCAAAGCCTTAAATCTTTATTCTTGTGAGTCTTACAAAAAAAATATATCTTTAGAGGGTTGCAAGATAGGCAGCTTGGGTAATAGGTCAAGTTTCTGATTTTTGATGCAGGTAAACATTCTGATACACACAAGCAAAGTAAAAGTTTCTTCCAAGGAACTAAAAAATATCAAGAAGATGCAGAAGCAATTCAAAGCTGAAGACAATAATCTCACAATAGAAACACCAAAAGATTCAACTATTGATGTGGTGGATTCTTTATGCATACAAAATGGAGACGTTGGAGATAACGGAGCTTTAATGGCTGAAAATTTAAGCATTGACAAGAATAGTAATGGCAGCCAAGATAAGATGGTAGAATCCTTGAATCCAACAACTTTAGAAACAACGAAATCAAACAAAAAAGAGTTGGATTCTATTCCCTCTTGCCCTGAAGGTACAATGTCTTGTAGGATGTCTATTTCTTTGACTACTTTTGGTTTACACTTAAACAATAATAAAGCTATTTCAATCTATTTACTGATAATGGGTCAAGGGTTGTGTTTTATCTCAAGCGTGTATATGGGTCGAGTCTTAAAATTTAGTTAAAAGATCGAGCTGCTTGAAGTTGATTAGCCACCTTTTAAAGCATACAATCTTGTAAACTGTTTATTCAACATTCATGTAGTGATAATATTGGTTGTGTAATCATAACTACACACCAATTCTTGGATTATTGCTTGCAAAATATCGTTTTATAATCACTGATAGAAAACATAAATGACGATATTCCTGAAAGTGATAGTCATGTTTCTGTTGAATATGGTTGGGCTTTGTGGGATATTTTCTGTAGGCAGGATGTCCCCAAATTGACTGAATATATCATAAAACATCTGCAAGAATTTCGTGGCATCAACAACACTCATGTGATATCTGTGAGTATTATCTTTACAATTATAAAAATAGCAGTAATAGTAACATTCACTTGGGTGATATATTATAATTTATAGATATCATATAACAAGTATAAAAAATATAACTGAACTTGTTGGTCGTTGTTTAGGTTGTTCATCCCATCCATGACCAAACCTTTTATTTTGATGAAAAGCACAAGAACTGACTCAATGAGGAGTTTGGTAAGTTTACCTTGCCTCTGTCCCATGAAAATTGCATATAAATTCTTTAGCATTTTGAATATATAGTTGTATCGTGCTGCAAGTTTTTTTTTTTTTTGAACAACTATCTAATTCATTTAAACAATCCATTGGAATTTACAATAGCGTGGCAGGTAAACGAGCAACAAGTTGCGCCGCAACCCCCTTTTGAATAGCAAACCCTATCCTACTGAAAACAAACCCTTGGCCTTTAGGGGTCGACACATTGCTGTGAATGACCCGTTGAACCCTGGTCAAGAAGTTCACCGCCCCCGTTGCTAGGAAACCAAATGTATTAAAGGCTAATGGAATAAAAACATGCTGGTTGTCAAGGCAGGCTTTCTCGTGTTTAGCAATCTTGCATGATTCCGCCCTTGACGTTGCTTGCCCTGCAACAAATCCATTGCTCCGAAGTGCAACCAAGGGGGATACTCCCATCTGCTGCAAGTATGAAGTAGAATAAAATTCTGTAATGCATTCATTACTGTCAATCAAATTAGGTAACTTAGAGTAGTATAACCATTAAGAAAATTATTGCAATTTTACATCTTTGTAAAATGCATGGTGATTATTGGGTTTACTTTTAGGCGTGGAACCATATATGGACATTTGAGCAAAACCTTGGTGAAACTATTTTTATCCAAGCAAGTTGCCCTCATCAAGTTAGAAATAGACAGGTTTGATTTGTAGTGTTATGGTTTGCTTTTCTATGCTCAAACACCACTAGAAGATTGTGACACCCCGCCCGGCGGCGGAAACACCGGGCTGTCATTGGAATTGGATATCAATAGTAAACAAAGCACATGGTATTTATTTATTAAGTTTAATAATGATGTAGTAAGTTTAGTACATGAGTCTTAAATGGATACGACAAAAGTAATAAAACCGAAACAGTAAATGCAATTGTCTGATTTATTATTCTAGGTCCAAGGCAATCCTATGTCTTGGCAAAAGCAGCTAAATAATCAAAAGCATCACCTGAAACATGTGAAAATAAAGTTAGCTATTTAAAGCTAGTGAGTAAACCACAATTGATACATAATAATACAGAAAATCCGAGATCATCATAATATGCTGCGCAAGCTTACATGCATAGCTATTTCATATCATTCTCGACCATGACCCCTTGCACACACATTGTAAACCATAATTGTAACGTAGCTTGTAGCCATTTATCATGAGGAACCAACTCATGTATTAATTAACGATAACTTTTAAACAACCGTCTCGTAACCGTCTCGATATTTAAGTTATCATTAATTATTTAGCAACTTAGGGACATGGCATAGTAATAGCAACTTGTATCATCGTATAGCAACTTGTAACATCGAATAGCAACTCGTAACATTGTAATTGTATGGACGGGTTTAAATCACCTATCGTTGTTGTACATGTAGGTGGGTTTGTCAGACCATTAGCGCTAACATTGTACCGCTGGGATTACAAAGTAATAATACTACTTTAAACTACCACATAAGTTTGCATCTTGACCGGAACAAGACTAACATATTTTATGATCTCTGTTGAAAAGTAAAATAGAAAAATGGAAAACATTGTATTGTAATAGAATACGTTTCAGCCCCAAAATGTAAAAGTAAAAAGGGGAGTGAGTTTACTCACCTTGAACTAGTGCACGAAACAAATAGTAAATAGTTCTGAATTGAAACGAGGATCGTCAAAATATTAGAATCACCTAATTAAATGACAATCCTAACTTAGTAAAACATATTTTATAGAAACTAGCATTGAAACAATAGAAGTCAAAGGGAAATGGGATTCTAGGGTTTCGGATTGAGATTTGGGGGTTTTTCGTTAGATGACTAAAATATATAAACTCGTTTATTTCGAATGATAGCAATAGAAATAATAATTATTTTGATAAATAATAGAAACTTCAATTAGATATTTTTAACAATTTACGTAATGTCAAAATATATATATATATTTTAGAAATACTTTTAAAACATTTATATAATTATGAAATAGATAAAATTCTATACAAAAACCTTATTTGTATAATCTACTATTTATAATAGTTGAATTTATAAAACATAATTTATACAAAATAATGGTTTTATAAAACTTATAAAGTTTTGACAAGTTACATTTTTATATATGAAAAGGATTAGGATTTATATTATGCAAACTAGTTAAAATTAGTAAAATGTATTAAAATCAATAAAAATAAATGGGGTGAGGGAGCCTGGGTTCGAACCCGGGTCACCTAGTTCACAATCACTGGTACAAACCAGACGCGCTATGTTTCATTGTTGTTTAAAAACTGACGAGAAATATTTTTAACAAGTTTTAAAAGATTACCCCAAATTGTACATAAACCCTAGAACACAAAATCACCAAATACGTCAGATTTACACAATTAAACGAGAAATTGATGGAGGGGTTTTGATTTAAACATGATAAGGATCATTTTGGTATATTAAACTTACTTGTTTGGTGACAAATTGAATTGGTTGAGACGAAGAACAATGGCGACGGGTGGAAGAATCAACACTAGAATTTTGATGTTTTCGCGTGCAATTGGATCAACAGATAGTGAAAGGAAGTTTAGGATATTGTTTATAACGAATGAATTTGATTAATATGACCAGAAACTATACGAACTCGTTCGAGACAAGTTACGGGTTAATATGGATTAATTGGGGTTTAATTTGTTGTTTTTATTTCAATTGAATGCTACTAATAGATTTGAGACGTTGAGATGTACGTTTTGGTTCAATTAATTTGTAGAAATCGGCCGTTTGGATTGATTACATTATATGGGTGTTGAGTTTTCGGTTTTGAGATGAAAATTAAAGGACCAATTGATGTTTAAACTCAGATTTGGGGTTCGAAACATCCCTAGGAGGTGATTAGGATGATTTGTATATGTTTAATTGTGTTGAAAATGTGTAAAACCGTTTTTTTTGTCTTCGCCGGAAAACGGCGCCGGTGGCCGGAATTGCCACCGGAATCACAGCTGGGGAAGAGGGCACGGGGGGTGGTTTGGGTAAAATTAAAATTACAGTTAAGGTCTCTACATTTTATATTACTTTCAATTCATTAATTAAAACATTAATAATATAAGTTTCAATCTTGTCACTTTTGACCCAAAGTTAACTAATACCTATTTTAACCAACCAATTTAACCGAGTTGAGACGTAACGGTTATATAAGTGACATTTTTACGTTTTTCCTTCGTTCTTGACGTTAATGTTTATTTCGAGACTTTAAGACGTTTTTATCTTTAAAAATCTTTATAAAATTTCTTTTATAAATATATATATATATATAATGTATAAATTGAAGTTTTAATATTTGTATTTATTTAGTATTTAATTAGTAACCGTTGAATGAAATTTTATCGTTATATATTAAAGACGATAATGACGTTAGGCTCGACATATTTTTATATATATGTTTTTAACAACAAAGCGTTTCATTTAAAGAAGATAATTAAAGATGGGTAATTTCGGGTTCGAGACGGGCATTCGGGTTCGGGGCAGATGTCACAAAGATGTTTGCTAATACTTTTAAACCACTATTTTAGAAGTAATAGGTATCAGCGTTAAAATTCTAACTTTTTATCATGTCATGCCTAATTATGCGTATTATCATTTTTTTCTAACATGTTTGAAAACATAGCTCAAGGATTTTGATTTTAAATTCCGATGTTTATGCGATAAATTTGTGGATATAGATGATGAGGCAAATATACGAAGAGAGGGAAGTGAACATAGGTGAAGAAGTTGTGTGGACAAATAGTGGACCTCGTAAAGCTAGCAGTAAGGAACAAGTTCTGTATGATTCATGGACTATTTATGTGGCCAACATATGTATGTTGATGATGGCAATAATGTAGCATTTTCCTCTTATATAAGAGGATGCTCAAGCTGAACTCTAAATAATACAAACCATATTTCAATTATATGTAGGTCAAAACAAGAAATATATTCAATAAGAATGTGTTCTTAATACAAACTTGATTATAACTTATAAGCTAATTTTCACCATCTTGTGTTTCTTCTTTTGTTTCTTTAGTATAGAGGCTCTTAAAAGCATAAGATTTGAGTTCCATGACCCGCAATAGGGTTCAATCTTTTATTGTCATGAGATCAACAACTTCAATCGCACTTGTGACACGATTCACAGTGAAACATTCATACTATGTCATCTGTACCTAAATCACACCTTTTTCAATTTTTATGCAGGTGATCAACATGCTTTTTGCTTAGGAGACTGGAAGACGGATTGGCATGGGAACAAGCATGCACTCTTCTTTTTTTTTTGCTTGGAGGCCACAAGTATGCATCTACAATGTCAATTGTGATGTTAGTGTTGCTGATTTTGCTTTTGTCACTTGAGGCTTTCCATTAGAAGATTTAAAGAGCTCTCGAGGCTTTCCCGTGTGTATGTTTCCTATGATACATAAATAGTTAGAGCAGATTGTCATCGCAGTTTCATAATGCGGGTTATAGTCGTATGTTTCCAAGGATACATCAATAGTTGGAGCAAGTTGTCACCGCCACATCGCGTGATATGTGTAAAAAGTGCGACTAAACTTATCTCATTATGATACAAGCACTTCACATCAGGGTTTTTAGTTTTCAACTTTTATGTTTTAAACTTACATATCTTCTTATTTCACTAATGATTTGTTGAAGACCTTGATAAAATTTCATATTTATTTATTAGTTAATTGACGTGTGCAACGCTCACCACGTATGCCCATCAATATGATCCTAAAAAGTTTCAAAAAACCAAATGTAACACACTTTAGTAAAAAAAGTTACAAAATCAACAAAATACTAAAAAACGACAACTGACGACAATATCATCCCGCTGCATCGCGCGGGTCCCTATTAGTATATATATATGTTCATTACACAAAACCTATGTAATTATCAAACCAATAAAATCCCATACAAACACATAAATAAATACTTGCACACTAATCACCAAACTTATAAAAACCAACACACACACATATATACAATTACATCTACAACCAACACACAATATTTACCACCATACAACCATCATTATTTATACTACATAACAAACACCCACATAAATATATATATACATCCATACGTCCATACATATATATATTTATATAAAACTACAACCACAATTAACAATTTAATTCACCAACTTTATAAAAACAACACAATATATATACTAACTAATTAATTAAAATACAAGATTATATAAAAACTATTTAACAAAATAATAATACTTCTACCCTATTAATCACCCTACCTACCTTGCCCCCTAACTACACAACCCACCACCCCTTTAACCAATGCATGGACCAAAACCTTGCTTGAACTCTTCACCAAAATCCTCCATAAACCAAAACAAGATTTGACCATTCTCTCTCCCCCTCTCCTCTTCTTTTTCGGCTGAAAACTAACCCACACATACACACAATCTCATTTCATTTCTACAACACAATCTCACAACTCACAAAAACTCTCTCAAGTTTTTCTCTCAACAACCAAGCACTCTCCACCTCAAGAACTCGAAACACAGCAGCAAAAATACTCTAAGGTTGACCAACATCATCAAACACAAGCCAAGAGGAGCCACGGGTCCAAAGAAACAACAACCGAGCAAACCGAAGCAAAAACCGTTCGTCCAACGAAGAAGCACCATGAGACCAGCCCACGTCCAGCCCTGTTCCAGTCGAGTACCAGCCCATTTCGTGACCCTCATACCACCCCAAGTGTACCCACACTCACTCTCCAACTCAAGGTAACGGGAAAACACCCGAAAATGCACTATACGTGCACAAAACGTTCATTTTTACACACAAAGAATACCAACACTTCCCATATATTTTTGAACACCTCCAAACACTTATTTTTTAGTAACAAAAGTATTAAAAACCATAAAACCATTTTCTAAACAAAAATATACAAGTTTGACTAAAATAGTCAAACTATACACTTTGTTTTGCGAAAAACAACAACACCCAACTAACAACCTTGAAAACATGATTTTATATTTTCTGGAGCTTCTTTATGACAAAATATGGTTACAAAATAAATTTCATAATTTTTGGGGTTGTACATTATTTATTATGCATTTTAGAATATTAAAAATGGATATATTCACTTATATTTACAAAAACGTATGGAAAGTATAAAAATACAAAAAATTGTTATCTTACTGTTATATATATGTGTATAGATAAATATGACTGAATATTAGGGGTGTTAAAAAATATCCGCATCAGATGTGTAGAGTGGAGGATTATTTAAATGTTTTGAAACGTTTGGAGTTAATTTTGATTAAAACAACTTGTTATTTAAATATTTGTACTTTGACTTTAATTGTCTTAAGACTTTTTTGGTTAGTTTTAAAATTAAGGCTAGTTTTGAATTGAATGAAATGCAACAAAAAAAAATCAAAATTTCGGATAATTGGATACTATCCGAATCCGTATCCGAACTTTCGGGTATCTAAAATCCGGATATCCGAAATTTCGGATTCGGATACGGATAGTGAAAATCACTATCCGAAATATTCGGATATCCAAAAATTCGGGTATCCGAAATCCGGATACCCGACTTTGAACACTCCTACTCAAAACACCTTTAAATGAAACTTACATATCTGATGCTACCTTGTAAACTACAAAAAAACATCCTTTATGTTTATGGTTACCTGCAAGTTGGGTTCTTTAGTGAAAATATCTACAAATAACATCCTTATTTTTGCACTTTTATACCAATCTCGTCCTTTTAATTAACGACCGTTACAAAATTCAGTTAGATTCAACCATGTGGAGCTCATGTGAGGGTATAATGGTCTTTTTATATATAAAGGACTATTTTTTGCAATTTATTTTTCTCATAAGTTAATAGATATTTAGTCTCACCCTCTCCACCTTCCACTATTAACTTCACAATTACCACCACCTCTGTATGTATCTGCTACCTAAAGTCCATCATAGATCCATCGCCGCTCACCTCAATAATCTTCACAAACCACCACCAATCGAACCCTACCAGGACAACTACCCGTCAACTGCTAACCCTCCGACCCATGACCTTTAAGTTGTCTACAAAGAGAGAGAGAGAGAGAGTGGGAACCGTCGTTCTACGCTCCGGCGACTCCACGGCTCGAACTAACAAAGATCTCCACTAAGGTTTTCCAAACCCATTGAAACCGTTCTCCGAGGGCGATGTGCTCATTTTCTGTCGGAATTGGCTTTGGTTGGAGGAGTAGGGAGTTAGAAACCTTTTGGTTTTGGGTTTACTTTGGCGAAAATGAGATTAATTAGAAAGTCTCGCTTGAATTACGGTTGATTAACACAAGAAAAAAGAGATATTGCTTCTTCCAGAATCTTTGATTTACATTTACATAGCAGCATAATAAATGAAATCAGCATTGAAGTTTTTATCTAGCAAGTTTGAAACTTGATCTAACTTCTATTTCAGACAAAATTTAAGCTACAACTTAATGTATTCAAGATGATATAACAAAACCCAATTACATGTTAGACATTTTCTATCTGAATAAGATGAAGATGAAGATGAACACAGTGAAGGGATATAGTAAAATAATGAGATAGGTGGGTGGAATTAATAAGGTATTGTTTTATTTAAAGTGGTCAAATATGAAAATAAATTACACAAGTAGTCCTTTACGTAATAAATTACATAATTGACCTTATGTGAAAGCCACCTATTGTTTTTTAACAGACTTTTCTAACGAAAGTTAGTGTAAAGGATGAGATTGGTAAAACACTACAAAATAAGGACGTTATTTGTAGATATTTTCACTAAAGGACCCAACTTGCAGGTAACCATAAACATAAATGACGTTTTTTGTAGTTTACTCCAAAACTAATGCAAATAACATCAAGAGTAAACTACAAAAAATGTCCTTTATGTTTATGGTTACCTGCAAGTTTGGTCCTTTAGTGAAAATATCTACAAATAATATCCTTATTTTTGTAGTTTTTTACCATTCTCCTTCTTTAGACTAACGATCGTTACAAAACTCAGTTAAATCTAACCATGTGCTCCTTATTTAAGCGTATAATAGTCATTTTATCCTTTTATTTAATTATATTATTTTTAATGATAATGATAATATAGATATATATGTGTGTATATACAGAGGAAGAGGATAACAACAAGTCAACAATTCATCCTCCAACTCAATCACAGTCACACCATCGACGTCAACGTTGTCTACCATCCTCTACCCGATCAACCAATTCCGTCGCCACCATCCTTCATCATCGATCTGAACCGCTTGTTCTAAACTTCGTGTTCATAGATCTAAACCCCATGTTCGTCTTACTCATCTTCTAGTTCTAGACATCTAGTCTCCGCCAAGGTCTATTTCGTTACACCCCTGCTACGCCACTTCTAGATTGAAGTCGCCGGAACCTTTTATTCCGATGGCTCCTTCGCTCACGCCCTGCTACGCCACTTCCGCCGCCTCGGCAACCGGTCAAAATCCCAACGCCGGAGGTGGGTTTGAGTATAGATAGTTTTGAGACATCACCTAGATTGTCAAATTCTTCGGATGATCGGAAGTTTCCTCCGGTGAAAATCCCAACCCCGTCTCCACCGCCGGCGAAGATGCCGAAAATCAGGTATGGATAGTCGTCGTAATAGGACAAAGCTACCATACGGGCCTTCAATAGGACAAAGCTAAACGGGTAGTCGTCGTAAGAAAGATGTTAGCAATAAAAAGGATTCAAGTAATTTTGGCCAAAGACATTGGGGGCAGATTAAAGAAAGAAGAATTGCATTGGAATTGGTTCGTGATCACATGTTTACTGAAATTGAGACTTGTTGGTCAATATAAATATGGATGGGTACTTTATGCTGAAAGTGAATGGTAAACACACTTACAGCATATATATATAAACATATATACATACACACATACACACAAAAAGACAAAATAAATTACAAAAATAGTCCTTTACGTTTAAAAAGACTATTTTACCCTTTCATGTGCTGCACATAGTTGAATTTAACTGACTTTTCTAACGAAAGTTAGTTTAAAGGACCAGAATGGTAAAAAACTACAAAAATAAGGATGTTATTTGTAGATATTTCACTAAAGGACCCAACTTGCAGGTAACCATAAACATAAAAGACATTTTTTGTAGTTTACTCTAACATCAACTTGCAAGGCTGCAAGCATATTTCTGTATCAAAATTCCTTTACCAATTTTAGTCAACATTTCCCTAATTAATCACAATATTTCAAATTCATAAACCAAATCTGATTAGCAACTCACATAAAAATACTTTTTTGCAATCCACAATGTGACAGTGAAGCGCAAATAAGCGCCTAACGTGCTGTAAAATTAAAGTTGAAATATGAACCTGAAAAAACAAATTAGCAACCAAGCATGTCAGTTTTGTACCTGTTTCTTAGTTCATTTTTAGACTTGTAAAAGTCCAACAATGCAATAATAATTTAAGGGTTGCAAAAAATCACCACTCAATCATTCTACCATAATAAATCATGTAGTACATCATCATGCCTTAAGAGAGCATCAAAGTGATAATAGTTGAAATCATGTAGATAGTACTTCATCTAATTAGTCCAATATAGTATTCTATTATTTATGCATGTTCAAACCGACTTAAAAGATCCATTTCTTAAAGAAATAAATAGACATAAGCATGAGAATGTCATATATTTTATATAACAATACAACAATTAAAGAGAAATAAACAATAATTCAAGCGAAAATGTTAATCGCAAATGTGAAGATGATGGAAACGAAATTCACTCTTCCTACTTATCAACTAAGAAAATGACAATCATACCGATCTTTGTAGAAGAAATAGTCCTATGATTATGCCCCACGTAACTCCACCTTCATAATGACATAAAACATAAATCCAAAATACAACAGCAAGAGAATCATAAATCCATTATATTTGTATTTTAATTGTAATTTTTAACTGTATACACAATAATTCAATAACTAATTAATAACTAATTTGCTTGACTTTTGAAATGTCAAACACTTAGCCTCGTTTGATTGTTTTGTTGTTATTTCTACAGACTAACTTGTTTTTCTTTTGTGTGAGACCTTGTAAATAAATGATTTAATTAAATTAAATTAAACATAATGGGAAACTTAATTGACTAGTGTTATGGTGTTTAATTAAACGTACTGCTGTTTATCTGATTCGTTTCTTGTTGAGATTCTGTAATGAAATGTTGAAGCCTTAATTAGTTGTGATTCTATGTGCATGCTTTTTCAGTGACGAAAAAGGATAAGTGTGAGGATGTTTGATAGTGTGCTAAATATACTTATATCCCATGTTAAGTTTAATTACGTTTCGAGTCGTTTTACGTCGGTTTTTATCGCGTTTTATATACAACTGATGTGTTTGAGTTTGGTAGGTCCCATGTTGACGAAGAAATGAAAAGCTCGCGGAAAATTGAATCTGTAGGCGAAAACGGGATGTGATGTGACATCTGCCCCAAACCCGAATCCGGACGCCCGACTCGAACCCGAAATTGTTTATCCTTTAATGTATTTATATTTATTATCATTAAATGTAACACATTGATATTAAAAATATATATATAAATATGAATTGGCGCTATTTTAATTCCCGTCTTTAATGCTTATCGACCAAATGATTATCCAACGACTATAAATAAATTTCTAAGTGTAATAAATAATTATTATTTTTATTGCACGAATCTCAAAAATATATTCGTATTTTATAAAAGAGATTTTTATATAAATTACTAAAGGAAATAGCTTTTTGAGTCTAAAAATAATTCCCAAACGTCACCAACAAACATAAGTTATAAAAACATCACTTCTACAAACATTTCAATTTATTTAGTTAAGTTTGTTAGTTAATATAATTTAAAAACTAACTTTGGGCCAAAAGTGTAAGTTCTGAAACTTGAATTAAAAACTATTGACTTAAATTAAACAAGAACCAAAACATGAAGGGCCTTAAATCTAAAACTAATTAAACCAGCCCCCCCCCCCCTTGCGCATGCCCGTGTTTCCGGCTGCCCAGGCCGGCAGCCTTTCCGGCGAGCCTGTCCGACTCCGGCGACGCCATCCACGCGGTTTTGATCAATTTTTGCCACCTAAAAACACTCCTAAACCTCCTTTACCCTGATTCGAACCTTCCTTAACAACTAAAACGCGTTCTAACAGCTCAATCAACACGAATCAACTCCAAATCAAAACCAAAAATCCTCATTTCCATATATGAAGCCGCAATCTTCAATTAAACCTTTCCATTATACTCTTATTCGCTCGAATATCACCACAATCATCAAAACACTTCCGTTATCTTCTGCAATTAACCAAATCGATCGAACAAAACCAAATTCCGGCGACTTTGTCATTCTCTACCTTCTGGAGATCAACTCTGGTAATATATATATCCATTTTAATCCTCTCGATCTTTTACAACTCCCTAAATAATCAACTTCATCTCATATCATTCCAGATTCACAAAAATTGAACAAGAACAGCCGATTTCTAATCCTATTCAAATCCGTATCAAATCGTCACTAACAAGTAAGTTTCGTATACTAAAATAATCGTGATTTGATATAGTTTAAAAGCCCTATGATTCTTGGGATTGGTTTAACAGATTGAGAACGAATTGAAGGGATCTTTGAATCTAGGGTTTGTATTCATATGGGTTCTGTTAATTTGTACACAATAAGAAATTTAAAAATCAATTGAAATAACAAAAAAATGCATCTGGCCTGGTGGTTTGTATCCTTGCTGTGAACGTGTATGTCGCAGGTTCTATCCTCATTGCCCCGTTTTTCTTCAATTTTCATATATTAAACTTTTTAAACATTAAATCATATATTTCTAATTTCCTAAATGAAGTTAAACTATTTTAAGGATTAAAAATATGCAAATTCAAATACTTTCTTGCAAATATTACTTTAAGTTTATAAGTATTTTATTACAAATATTTTTTTAAGAAAACTAAAAACGGATTCGTATAAAATATATTTAATACAAATATACTATAACGTTTCGTATAAAACCCTAATTCCTAAATTTGATTTCGAAACCCTATTTCCTAAATTGTATTTCAAAACCATAAATTCCCAATTTGTGATTTAAAACCTAAATCCCAAATCTGAAACCCTAGATCTCGGACTTTTGATTCTTGTTACTATTGTTTCGTTTCTAAGTTAGGGTTTTTCCCAACAAATTAGGTGGTGCTAATGTTTGGGCAACCCTCGGTGCTTTTTAGCTGCGTTTCTAACGGTTCGATTGTATTTATTTTTCAAGGTGAGTAAACTCACTCCCCTTTTTACTGTTTACGTTTTTGGGGCTGAAATACGTGTTCCTATATTACTACGGTCTCTTTTATTTTGTTTCTATTTTTCAAAATGAGATCATTAGATGTGTTAATCTTGTTTGGCCGCATGATGCGAAATTATGTGTTAGACAATAGTATTTATATTATCTTGTAATTTCCACTGGTATTATATTAGCGCTAATGGCTTGACAAGCCCACCTACACTAATGGCCTGATAGGTGATTTGACCCGGCGATTCTTTGGTTGATTCGTTTGTTACTTGGTACTATATGTGATGCTTGTTACTATGTTGCGATGTCCCTTTAGATGCTTAGACATTTATTGATAACTTATAAATCGAGACGGTTAAACGATAGTTATCAGTATTTGTAACATGAGTGGTTCTCATGACTTGTTGCTAAAGTTGCTTTACGAGATTCAAGGTTGTTTGGATTCGTTGTGTGTTTCGTTTGTCACGGTTGAGATATATATAATGAAATTGCTATACACATAAGATTGCGAAACATATTTATAATGATCTCAGATTTCATGTTATGTACTGTTTACTGTGTTTTTACTCACTAGCTAATTCTTTAGCTAACTTATTTTACACGTATTTCAGGTGGACTTTGAGACGTTTAAGCTTCGAGACATGTAGGATGCTTTTGGACCTAGAATAAATGAATAATAAATTACTATTATTGTTGACTTTTATTTCCGCTTTACGACTATTTATTTCTCATTTATGTCACGACAGTCATGCTTTAATAATATTAAAATATGCTATTTAGTGTGCCATGTGCTTTGTACTATTGATATCCAATTTCGCTTGACAGTCCGGTGTTTCCGCCGCCGGGCGGGGTGTCACATGTGAAACGGAGTTACGAGCGAGCCGGTACGCGAAAACGAAGAAACCGAACGAAACCAAGCACCTGGTGACCTCACCACGTCACGCGGCCACAAAGGGGGCCCTCGCCGCGTGGCGTGGCGTGCCCAGGCTGCTGGTGGGGGTGTGCTAACATGTACCACGCGTCTAAGGCTCGTTTCGTCACCGCGCGACCTTGTGACGCGTTTTCGGCAGAAAGTTTCGACGTTTTTTTAGCCCGATTCACTATATAAGCATATTTTCTTAAACCCTAGCCTTTAATGCAACTTTGGGATGATTTTGGAGACGAAAGAAGGCAGATTTGAAGGTTTCGGGAGGTCAAGAAGATGAAATCAAAGCAACGGGAACGCGTTGGATCGAAGATTGCATCTCAACTCTTCCGGGTTCCATTGTTCTTTTGTTTCTACTTCTTTTTATCATGTTTATCACTTTTAAACTTGCGTTTATTTTTGTTAATGTGGTAGTTGGCTAAGCTTCATTAGACCACCTAGGCTTGTGATGAACTAATGTTAATGTTTTGAATATTTGGTGATTTGGTTTTGAACTATGGATTATTTTTGATTTAGTAAACGTTTGTTTTCGTTCAATTGATGCAATATTGTATGTTTGGTCTGATTTGTTGATTGTCATTAATTCCACGAGATCCTTGATGATTGTCTATGTCATATAATAGGGTTTTGTTAGGTCATTTTACTTGGTGTTCTTTGACTAGCCTTTGAATTGGATATATACTTTTCATAGGAATTGTGATTTGATGCAAGTCGATATTAATGTGCATGCTAGCCTAGTAACTGTGAAGTGATAGGTTAATTGGTAAGTCTCGTTGGTTAGATCTCTAGTTTGGATATCTGTGAGGAGTCTAAGTTAGGTTCGGTTTAATCATTCTTGTTTGCTAATATCAATTTGTGTTTCCAAACTACCTTTGATTTCCGTACTATGAGGTATGTAATCATAATAGGTACTAAATCATAACTATTAGATGATTGTGAAAGAATCTAATTAACTAGTTTGTTGAATAACTTGATAGAAATCCATAGGTGTCTTCTCGAAAAAGGTCGAGTGTTATATTGGTATTTAAATCAAGCGAATATGTTAAGAGCTCAGTCCATAGTCAAAATAATATTTACCAAACTGATAACTTGAGCATTAGTGAGTCGGGTCTACGTAGTTTATCCCCTATCATCTGTGTTAAATCCGTCTTTTAATTCGTCAGTTACTATTTTTAGTAAGTTTCTATTTTTAGCAGTAAACCCCCCTTTTACGAATAATAAAAATTAGTAGTTCCTTGGAGTCGAGTCTTAATTAAGTTAGTTTATATGCAGTATATAGAGTCTGTGGGTCGACACCTAGACTTACGTACGTTATATTACATCCGACCAGTCCACTGCCGGTTGCGTGTGAAATAGTTTGCTAGTCTAGGTTTTATAAATATTAAAACTAGGTGTTTTTATTTGTTATTTCATATATACGTTTGCACACATCAACTAGCATTGTCTAAAACAGACTTCTTTGAATTTAAACTATAACTAGAAACAGAGCTTCCAACACCAGACGTTGCACCATAGCCATATTCCTCGCGCACTTCTTTATGATTAACACCTTCTAAACCTACAAACAAGCTGTTAGTATTTTCTTCAATTAAATTATTTGTTGGGTGTGGTTTTGGTATAGGAGAATAACAATAAGTACTAGGTGGAGGATAGACATAAAGAGTCTCTTCAAAACCTTTTCCAGATTTAATTCTAGCTCCACGTTGCCTACAATTTAATTCATTTAATTTCATGCCAGAGATAGTTCACCTGTCTAACTTTGTTTGAAGCTTACTACTTTCAAACTCGGCTAGTTTAACACGTTCATCCGACATGTTAACCTCAAGATTCTTTTCTAAGAGTTTTCTGTTTAAGTAGTCTATCACTTGTAAAGCTTCATTAAGTTTCACATAATAATTCATTTCATTCTTTTTTAGGTCAGAATTAATAGTGTTTAATTCAGCTTGATAAGATAACAATAGTCGGTTAGCTTTATACACACCAAAAAGACGAACACGACAAGCCGATGGGCACATATCTTGTATTACCTCATATGGAAGGCCCATGACAATCTTCTCAGCAGCCAAAGCTTTTTCACAATTGCAGACAGGTGTGTTCTTTCGTTCTTCCTCCTTCTCATCATCAACCTCTTTCTTGACTTTTGCGGCATCATCAGCTTTCACATCTTTCTCCTCAGCACCAGATTCTTCTTTTACAGATTCACATTCTTTCTCGGTGACTTCTTCCTTCATTTCGGATTTGTTTCTTTCACCAGTGGATACTTCAGCCATAAGAGCATGATTGATTTCTTCTTCTGCCTCAGCAATTTCTGCACTCCAGTCAAAGTTAGTTATTAGTGCAATCTCCTTTGAGTTACTGTTTTCTCCTCTTTCCATAACAGGAGTGTTCCTGTTGTTTGGCGATGGTGGTTCAAAGACTGTAGGAGAAGAACAATCCCTTTTAAAATGTCCAAGTTGCTTGTAGTTAAAATATCGTAGTTTAGATTTGTCAAAACCGACTTTAGCATTTTGATTTACATAATTCCGTTTCCCCGTTCTCTCCATGAATCTCCTTTCTCATACAGTGAACATGGCCATCTGCCATTGAATATCCGCCTCTTCCAAATCATCCGGATCAACCTGCAACATGTCTTCCATTGTTATTCTCATTCCTTTAATAGAGCTGCAACATGTCTGCCATTGTTATTCTCATTCCTTTAACTTCTCCAGCAACCAATGCTTCATAGCTGTTAACAAACATTCCAAAAAGTGCCATCATATCAGTCGGAACTTGTGTTGTGGTCTGATCCTTTCCAGTTGCATTGTTCTCAGATAATCCACTTCTAGTACCATACATAATTCCAGAGTTGCTTGTTTGATCCATTGACTTTGATGAAAGCATTGCAGCCTTTGCGAATGAACCTGAGTAGGATAGACACCTTGATTCTACTCTCTTCGTTTGATGTCCAATTCAAAAGATTTCAACTTGTTGATCACGTCCATCAATTTATATTCAGAGAATTTCCTTTCTTTCTTCAACATTCTGGCTTAAAGACTCCATTCAGGTGGAAGTGAGTCTAGTAGCTTGGTAACTTGTTCAACAGTTGTCAGATCATCATCATACTTCTTCAGATTGCTGGTAACAGTCAGAAAATGGTTTCTTAGATCTGATATCTTCTCATTTCTGTTACCCATGAATGAGTTAAATTCCTTCTTGCTTGAACACCCTTGTCCTTTTGTAGACCAGCATTACCATCATAAAATTCACACAATGCTTCATACAATTCCTTTGCATTCTTATGCTCGCCAAGCCGACTGTGAATTTCAAAACTCAAACATAGAATCAATGCTCCAAATTCCTTATTATCCCTGTCAATCAGCTTCTTGTCTCTTTCATTGTATGTTTCAAGAGCTATGTTTCGAATAGTTGCAGCTCCAACAGTAGTAATGTGACATCTGCCTCAAACCCGAACCCGAATGCCTGACTCGAACCCGAAGTCGCTATCCTTTAAATTGTAATCGTATTTATTTCTTCAAAATGTAACGTTCATTATTATTATGAATAAACGCATTGGATTCTACGTTATTCCCGTCTCAATTAAATAATCGTATTTTACGTTGCAAAACGTTCACGTATATCAAATAAAAAATTGTGGAACAATAAATCTCAATATATATATATAAATAAATATATATATAGTTCATAAAAGAAAATTATTGAAAACGTTAAACAAAAACGCTTCTAAGTCTCGAAACAGCCTCCTAATGGCTTAAACGAATTAAAACTATAAAAATGTCACTTATTTAATTGTTACGTTTCAATTTGGTTAAGTTAGCTAGTTAAAATATATATATAATCTAACTTTGGGCCAAAATTATAACTTTTGAAACTTTAAATAAAAGTTATTAAGTTAAATATAATAAAACCTAAACCATAAGGACCAGTTATGTAACTAATTAAAATTACACATTTCACCCAACCCCCACCCGTGTTTTCGGTGCCATCACTGGCGCCGGTTCCGGCCAAAGACACCAACTCCGGCGAGGGTTGTTTGATCGAATTTAACACATAAAAATCCAATAAAAACCATGGAAATGACCGTAGACCAGTTTCGAACACCATAACACTTTCAATCCATTGTTTAATCCACTCGAATCCACGTTTTAGTTCAAAACAAAAACGGAGTCAAAACCCACAAATTCAAATCGTCCATAACGTACCAAATCAATGAATTTCATTAACTAAAACGATCATTTCTGCGTTTTGAAATCAATGATAACAATCAATTGGATTAATCACCTCGAATTAATCACCTAATTAACCAAAACAATTCGTAACAAACTCGTAACCTAATCGACTACTTCCGGTTCATCAAAATACAATTCCTTCGACATACACGATCCTTGTTACCTGCTTTCACTCCCTGTTCATTCGATTTCGAGCAAGAACATCAAATTCTTAAGTTTTGATCTCAAAACCGTCGCCCTGTTCATCGTCTTCATCGACTTGTTTCTTCACCTATCAAGTAAGTATTTTATATCAAAATGCTCGTGTTGTATCGTAGATCAAAAACCCTATACTTGTTCTTGATGAGATCAACAGAATAAAACGAATTTGGATGATCTTGTTTCTAGGGCTTGAATGTGAAATGGGTTTTATTGGTGAATAAATGTTAAAATAATTTAAAACCAAAACAATTAACAAAAATTTAGTCTGGTCGAGTGGATAGGTGGTGTTGGTTTATACGAAATGGTCACGGGTTCGAAACACATTGCCCACATTTTTCTAATTTTTATAGTTTTCATTTGTTAAACATTCAATCTCATTTATCTAATAACCGAACAGTTAATTTATAAGTATTTTTACAACCAAATATTTCAAATATTGAAGTAAAATACAAGGAGGAATACTTATAATATATATATCAAAAACGACAACGCAATAACGTTCCGTACCAATTCCCAACTTTCAATCTAAAGCTTTAAATCCCAAATCCGAAACGATAGATCTCGGATTTGTAATTTTATTATTATTTGATTCGTTTCTAAATAGGATTTTGCCCGATTAATTAGGTGGTACCAATATCTGGAAAATCCTCGGTTCTCGTTAACTACGTTTATTGTGATTCGATACTTATTGCATTTCAAAGTGAGTAAACTCACTCCCCTTTTTACTATTTTCGTTTTGGGGCTGAAATACGTGTTTCGATATTACTACAGTTTCGTTTCTTTGTTTCTATTTCAAAATGAGATCATTTGATGTGTTAATCTTGTATGGCCACAGGATGCAAAATTATGTGTTAGACAATAGTATTAGTATTATCTCGTAATTTCCACCGGTACGATGTTAGCGCTAATGGCTTGACAAGCCCACCTACACTTAATGGCCTAGTAGGTGATTTAACCCGGTGATTCGTTGTTTCGTTGGTTACTAGATTCGATATGTGATGCTTGTTACGATGTTGCTATGACCCTTTAGATGCGTAAACATTTATTGATAACAGATATGTCGAGACGGTTAAATGACGGTTAAACAATAGTTATCAATATTTGTAACATGAGTGGTTCTCATGACTTGTTGCTACAGTTACGTGGATTCGTTGTATGTTTCGTTGGTCATGGTTGAGTAATATAATACAATTGCTATACACATAAGATTACGAAACATATTTATAATGATCTCGGATTTCATATTTATGTACTATTAACTGTGTTTTTACTCACTAGCTAATTATTTAGCTAACTTATTTTACACGTTTTTCAGGTGGTGTTTGATTTCGGTTTTGATTCAAGACATTTAGGATGCTTCGGACCTAGAATAAAAAGACAATAAACAATATTTAATTGTCGGTTTCTGTTACGGTTTTTATGACTATTGAATGTTTCTTTATGTCACGACATTATTGCTTAATTAATATTAAAATATGCTTTTAGTGTGCCATGTGCTTTGTACTATTGATATCCGATTCACTTGACGCAACCGGTGTTTTCCGCCGCCGGGCGGGGTGTCAGTTTAATATGTTTTATTTAAATTTAGGTATTAAATTTATTTTTAACATATCCCTATTAAATCGGTTTGGATATTTACAAATATTTTCCTATCAAAAATTATATGTTAAAATAAAGAAAATTATCTATAACAATTGGTTAATTATTTTTTTAATATATCGGGTTAAAAGATAATTCATGATAAGTGGTAAATTTTTAATTTGAATATATTGGGTTAGGAGATAATTCATGATAAGTGGTAAAGTTTTAACTTGAACATATCGGGTTAGGAGATAGATGATGATAATCGGTAAATTTTTATTTGAACATGTCATATTAGGTGATAATTGATGATAATTTGTGAATTTTGTATTTGTACATATCGGGTTATTTTGAATATGGAGCATACCATGACCCGCATTGAAATCATCCATCAAATTGAATTAGAGGATGACACCTAAGCAAAATCCTATGTGGAGTACTTAGAATGTTGACATGTGGATGAGTTACTCAATTATTAGAATAGGTAGATTAGTAAGAATACTTACCATATTAAAAGTTTATTATTTGTGCCTTTAGGGCACATATTAGAAAATCCCTTTATTATATACCCGGTTCTAAAATATATAAATTTTTATAGAGATGTGCTATTTACACCGGGGACAAACAAAAAACTGTCTTATACGCCGTATATAACCCTATACGCGGCGTATATGGTACGATGTTCAGACTTAATACGCCGCGTATAGCCCTATATGCGGCGTATTGATTATTTTTTTTTGAACATCAAAACGAAAAAAGCCCAGCTACCTGAGGTAACCAATGACGAAATCCACCGGAGGAGTAACCGACGTTTAATTGAACGAGATACCAAATCCAGAATTTTATGAACAACCGTCCCGGAGTCCAGATTTTTTCTTTAAATAAGACTCGTTCGTCGTTTAAAATATATATGTAATCGTTTTGTTAATTTAGGAATATTATTTTCACGAGTAAAAAATATTGGACTCGGGGACGGTTGTTCATAAAATTAAACATCGGCTCCTCCTCTGGTAGATTTCGTCATTGGGTTACCCCGGGTAGCTAAGCTTTATTCGTTTCGTTGTCCAAAAAAAAAACCAATACGCCGCATATAGGTCTAGACGCCGCGTATTAAGTCTAAACATCGTACCATATACGCTGTGTATAGGGCTATATGCGGCGTATAAGACTGTTTTCTGTCAAAAATGTTGACCACATGTAGGTGGTACTTCACCTTGTTGTTATTTGTATTTCGTTTCCTTTGTAATAGTTAGTTTAGCCTTTATTTTGTATGTTTGATGCAGGTTTTTGCGACACTGCATGCGACACTATAGTGTCGCATGCAGCTTGTCCTTGCTTAGCGATCAGGCATTGTCGCGACTGCGACACTGCCTGCGACACTATGACCTGTATATATAGTTTTGTTTAGGCATTTTGTAGATAACTCTTTGGATCTTAATTGAATACAATTTACCTTTTGTTACTGAGTTCGAACCTTACTGATTAATTGCAAGGAATTGGATCTGTTATATCTTTGTTGCAATTGTCTAATTCATCTTCTTCTACTAATCTTCTTAATTATATTATCACTAATGGTTTGTGTGGGTTTTGGTCAAAAATCACACTCAATTGATACTAGATCTAGCGGTATCAATTGATTGTGATCAGATCTACATCATATATAGCACGAATTATCGATTTACTGGACCAACAATATGGTATCAAAGCCATTGTGCTCATGATTTGTGGTTTTTGAGGGTTTTTAGATAATATTCATATTTCATCAATTCTGGATCTGATCATGTGTGAATTGCTATGGAATTGGATTGAGATTTACCTTCTTTTAGTGTTAGAATCAATCGAAATCAACAGATCTATCATCATCATATAGATCTGTGATTTAGGTGGGATTTAGAGATATCATTCATAGGGTTTTGGACAAAAGTTCTTTTCAATCAAATTGGATCTTACTTGCTGTTATTATGGACTGAATTTGGTTTGGGATTGGTTTATTTTTTATTGTGAATCCATCGGAATCATCAGATCATCAATTGGATCTGATTGGAGCTTTCTGTGGTGATTGGTTTGTGTTTTACTTGGTGAAGAAGGTGTTTCAGTTCATCTTGCGACACTAGTGTTCATATTGCGACACTAGTGTGCTTGTGACACTACTGTTTTTGTGTTGATTGTTCGTTGTTTGTCCGGCTTGCCTACTTAGTGAACGAAAGTTCACGACATTGTCCACGACAATGTGCTTGACATTGTCCACGACATTGTGCATGACACTGTACTCGACATTGTGCACGACACTGCCCCGACATTGTGCCTGATTTTGCTCTCGACACTACCCCCGACATTAGCCTGAACGAAAGTTCAAATTGTATGTTTGATTGCGACACTGATTTGTCTGCGACACTAGCTTGTTTGCGACACTAGCTCTTTTGCGACACTAAGGACTTTCTGCGACACTGTCTGTGAAACTGTGACCAAAATCCTAAATTTAAAACTTAACAATGTCAACTTCTCTTACCCTTGCTGACATGGAAAACGTTACAACAATTAGTCCACCAAAACTGATAGACGATGATAATTTTGATGATTGGAAGAAGAGACTGAAGGATATTTACCTGACTACGGATCATACTCAGTGGGATTCGATTGTTTTTGGTCAGCATACACCTATTAGAATCATGGGAGAGGCTACAATTCGAAACACAGACCCAAGCACATATACCGATAGAGATAAAAGGTTGATAGAACGTGATAACAGAGCCTTTGATGTTTTGAATTTGTGTTTAACAAGGGATAGTCGCAGTAAATTCGCTGAACACAAAAATACAAAATCCTTGTATGAAGCTCTGTGTAGATTCCATGATGAACGTGAAAAACAGAAGACAGACAAAGGAGTGAATGCAGAAAAGGAGTTTATCACTTTTGTTAGTCATAAAAAGGAGAAATTGTCAGATTTGATCAACCGCTTTCTGAATGTGACTGAAAATCTGAAGAAATATGATTCATATCTTACCAACTATGATCAGATTCATCGACTTCTGGATTCACTTCCAATCGAGTGGAGCGATTATGTTAAAGTTTTGAAGAAAGAAAGAAGTTTTCCGGACTACAAACTCATGGATATAGTTGACAAGTTGAAAAACTATGAGTTAGAAATGAAAAGGAAAGAGTTTTTCCAAGAAGTATTACCACAACAAACCAACACTCTTAACGTTGATCTAATTTCATCTGTGACAGGCATACTCAATTATAAAACCGAACTGGATGAAAAGCTCAAGGTGATAGCATCTGATTCAGAGACAATTGTTGGAACCTCCGAAAACATACTAGAAAATTGTAGAAACTCGATAACTGATTTTGAAAAAGGATCTGATTGTGAGATTTCGAATGAAGACGAAGCCGAGGAAGATAAGGAAGGAAAAAAAGAAGCAACAAATGAAGATATGATGGAGGACAAGGAAGAGAAACTTAAAAGAAACACAAGAGTGTGCAATTGTGAGAAAGCGTTAGCAGCCGAAAGGATCATCATGGATCTACCCTATGAGACTGTTCAGGATCTGTGTTCTCCTGCGTGCAAACAACGATTATTTGGTGTTTATAAAGCAAACAGGCTCATTCTACAAAACCAAAGTGAAATCGTGGCAATGAATGATGAACTCAAGAGAAATGAAGTCTGTTATTCTGTAAAACTCAATGAAGCCTTGGCAGAAGTTGAATTGTTGAAGAGAAATCTTTATGAAAGGAATGTAGAGATAAATCTTTTGAATGAAAGGTTGTTGTTAGCTCAATATGAATCCACGAAACTGCAAAGCAAACTTGATAAGTGGACCATATCACAGATGAAACTAAATGAGCTGCTTGTCAATCAAAGGGGGGCTCGGATAAAAGATGGGGTCGGATACAATTCAGATGTTCAAACCGTTTTTCCGCCACCATCAACTTTGTGTTATTCTCCCATGCCCAAACCACACTCAAAGAATGATTTGTTTGAAGAAAATACTAGGCAGGAGGGAGGTACTTCAGATGTGAGAGAGGAACATGAATCTTCAAACGGCATTGGATATAACAAATCATCTGATGGTAATCAAGACAATGAATGTCATGCTTCCGCTACGCCGATATCCATATCTACTGTTTTCACCAACCTGCGTGAAAAGTTCAAAACCGGTGATATTCCGATATTCGAGCCAATCAACAGGGAAAAAGAATATGCTCAAAGTTCGTCCACATCACATCAATCAAGTTCAGACAGTCAAGGTTCACAAGGAACAGGAGCTATGTCCAAAAATTCTTCAAGTTCTGAAGATGAACCAGAGCAAAAGAGAGACAAGGTTGACTCCAAGATCAAGGCATCATCTAAAGCCATCAAAGCTCAAAAGTTTACAAAATTTGAGCCAACAAGAAGAAATCCGGTTCCATTTCCTGATTTTTCTCTCAAATCACAAAAGGGAAATATCCAGCTCAGTCATTCATTCCTCAAAATTCCAAAATAACAGAGAAAAGACACAACAATCATCCACTACCCAAGTCAAAGTCTTTAACTTCTCATCAAAGTAAACCAATTGCCCACTCAAGAGTATCAACAGGCAAATCTAAGGAATTATATGTCTTTTACAGCGATTCAGACTCTCACATGTCTAGCTGTGATGAAGAAATCTGTATAGATCATGTACCAACCTTCAAGATCAAAAGGACTGGTTTGACATCATATTGTTTCAGATGTGGTAAAACAGATCATATGGTAAAACAGTGTCCTGATCTTGGTCGAAACAGCATAAATAATAAATCTTTTGGAAACAGAATTAAACAATTAGTAAATCATCATTTTTGCACTAATTCTTTCTTTCAAAAGCCCAGGTTCGTTAAAGCTTGGGTTCCTGTTTCTAACTGATTTTCTTTCGTCTAGTTACAGTTCATTCAGAAATGGCTACGGATGTTCTGTACATTTTGTTTTGCCATTTTTGATTAAAAAAATTTTAAATTTTAAATATTTTTTTGGAGAAAAATCTGCTTGCCTAACTTATATTTTCAGATAATGCCGACCTCTTTTTGTGCTTGATCTAACTTTTCTTAAATTTGTGAAAATTTCAGTTTTACGAAACTGAAAATTTTGGGGGAGTAAATACTACAAATTACAATTGATTCATCTCACGTTATACTATTTGTTTCTTGCAGGAATTCAGATATGGGTTGATGGCGTCAAAAGGAGGAAAGAGATTTGCTCTGATATGTCAGTAGGCTCAGCTCGAATACTTTTCGACATCAACTCTGTGATCAAACTAAAATTCATAAAGAACTCGGTGATGAGGAGCATTTTCACAGACATTTGGCCTGCACAAAGTTACAAGTCCTTATCCGAAATGGGTTGAGAGTGTCAAATCTTTGCTTTGATTTTCCCAAAACATCCCAAATCACCCACACCCTAGCCCTGAATTGAGTTTCTAGTTAGCAAAACAAAATAAAAAACTGCTAGTGTTGCTCTTCAGAAAAGCCTCTGAGTGAGTTACTTGTTAATTCCTCAGAATGTATTGAGTCAAAGTGCTTAACTCCTCTGCTATACGGAAGTATTGAGCTGGAGTTGGTGGATCTTCTCTGCTATACGGAAGTATTGACCTGAAGATTCGCCGAGCATGCTCAAATGTTTATCTCCTCTGTTATACGTCGGTATAGACCTGGAGCTCTAATCATTTGAGTTTCCCAAATAATAAGTCGCAATGTGTTCAAAAGAATCATTGTTGACAAGCTCCACTCCCAAAAAATGCAAAAATGCAGAATGTCAAAAGAGGCTCATAAATTGATCAATATTCAAAATTTGATTCATGAAATTCAAGCAAAGTCAATCATATTGCTCTATAAACCCTGTGATAGGACAAGTTTCTTTACCAAGATGTCTGTGGAAACCAAGTTGCCCGAGCCTCTTCAAATCGAACCAAAACATGATAAAATCGTCACAGTTGTTTGTTGAAAGGAAGAAGGCATGGGTTTAAAAGGACAAACATACTGACAATCTCTGCAGATCCTTTTTCCTCTAGATGATTGCCAATAACTCGTCTCGAATTCCTTCTTGATTCACTCTATTATAATGTGTTGATTCTTTCTGAAGTTTCGTGATTTTAACGGGTCTTTACATTGGATCTTTCACATCTATTTGGTCTGACATTATTTTAAAATATTTGTAATATTAAATAGATTTGTCTTTAATTATTTTCTAAAAAATTCATTTTTTTTTAATTTTTGCGACACTATAGTGTCGAGTCTGCGACTCTATAATCTTTGCGACACTATAGTGTCGGGCATGCGACACTACTGTCTGTTTCATATCTATCTGTCGTGGGTCAAACGGATCATAATCCAAATTTTTTTTACCCGACACTAAAACCGACCTTAAACCCTAAAACACACACTTACTTCAAATCCATCATTTTTGGGTGTTTTCGCTGATTCCAACCGGTAAGATTTCATCTATTACATGTTTTGAACCTTCGTTTGCCTTGTATTGTTTTTTGGTTTAGATCTGGTATGGTTTTGATGTAGTTGACTGTTGGTTTTTTTTTACGTTTTATGCGACACTAGTGTTCTTCTTGCGACATTGAACGAAAGTTCAAACCCTAGTTGCGACACTACCAAGGTTATTCTGATCTTGCTGTGTTGGTAGTGTCGGAAGCCTGGGATGCTACGACATTGTAGTGTCGATGCGCATACCTTGCTGTTGCGACTCTACAATGTCGATGAACATGCGACACTGTTGCGACATTATTGTGTCGCACCTATGCGACACTGTGCATTTTTTTTATGTTTTATATATCTTATTTTTTTTTGTTTTTGTTATCTCTCTTTGTTTCTTTATAACTAACAAATTTTCGGTTTGTGTTTCAGATTGAAATATGGAGCCTGAGCCTCGGCAGCCGATGAAGTTCGACAAGCGGTCGAACGTGGTCGCTTATCTCAACGATAAGGACCCAAAGTCTGTTGGATTTCGTGACGCTATATCCTGGTTGAAGGCGTCCCCTATCTCCTATGCCGTCACGAAGGACTTGATTATTGATCAGCAGCATATCAGAGATTTTTGGGAATCGGCGATATATAATCTCAACGCGAAACCGGCTGAGATCAGGGCGAATGTCATGGGGGAGGAAATTATCATTACTGTTAATTCCATTGCTCGAATGTTGAGAATGGAACGTGACATCGGGTCTCCAATGTTTCTGAGCTTGGAGGACGTGCACGAAGGATTTCTGGAGATGGGATATGAAGGTACTAACTATCTGGAGCGTCAGGAGATAAAGAAGACTTTTTTGTCGAAGGAATGGAGGTTCATCGCCCACGTCATTATCGTTTGCTTAGACCATCGAAAGGGGGGAACAGATGGTCTAAATTTTGAGTGGGCCCGGGCGATGCTGAACCTATGTAGGGGAGACAAAACGAATATCCCACAAATAATATTTGAATATATGCTAGAGAATATCTCCGCTGAGAAGAAGGATAAATGGTTGATGTACCCGAGATTTATCCCGATTTTTATTGATGAGTTGAAACCGGGTTTACAGAAGTTGGGTGATCCTCTGTTACTGACAAAGATGAATATTAGAATTTTTGCTGACTGCTCCTCAACCAGACATGACGTTTCGGGAAAGATAACTTATCTTTTCCGAAATATGTATACGGACGAAAGATGGGACTATATGGAGAATCTGAAGATTTCTGAGGAGAAGAGGTTTGAGGAGCTTAGAGATAAAATCAAGGATGATATCAAGAAGAGAAAGAAGTTTGTTGGAAAAGGGCGATTCCATTTGAAGAACAAACTGATGAAATCGAAGCTGAGATCTTCAAATCAAAGGGAAAGAAAAAGCAAAAAGTTGCTGATACTTCTGATACTGATGTCAGAAGCAAAAAGGCAAAAGGAAAGGAGCCTGAAGTGTCTGAGGATGTACCAAAAACATTTACAAAAAGGCCGGAAAAGAAGGGATTTGCTGGACTTGACGAGGATGTAATTCGTGGGGTGAATACATCGCTCGTTAATGAGCTAAGCATGATAAAAACGAAGTTGATGAACTCTGAGGAAAGGGAAAGACACCGAGAATCTGAGATGGATGATTTGAGGAAGATCGTTTTGGATCAGCAAGTTATTATCAAGAAGTTGTTAACAGAATTAAATGAAGTAAAGAAGGAGGCAAAAGTTGGGAACGTAGAGACGGAGGATGAGATTAATGAGATGGTTAACGTTGGAAAATACTCAACCTTGAAGGAGATGGTACAAGTCGCCAAAAGTCGCAAAGAATTTGCAGGGTTCAGCGGTGCAGGTGCGAGCAAAACTGAGAAAGAGGCAGAAATTACTGATGATTTTTGTTTCGATGTTGATGCTGATTTAATAGGAGATGAGGTGGTAGCCGAGGATTTAAAGAAGGCCGAAATGAAGATTGTTGATAAAGAAGAGGAGGAGGTACAGTTGATAGATTATGATTCAGAACCCGAATTCTATGAAGTTGAAGAAAAGGAGATGGTATATGTGGCTCAGAGGAGCGGAGCAGAGGGTGACGTATTCGAATTAGACAAATCCGATTGGTTCAAGAAGGTGGATGAACCTGAATACGTCACGCCTTTATTTCAAAACCTGGATGCCCCAACCCCCAAAGACACAGACAATAAAATATTCAGCTGGAAGTACAACATGGAGCTACAGAAATTCATGATTAAAAGAAGAGGGGCGGGATCAGCTATATTAGTAATCGCAAACACTTCAAAACCCTTCCTAAATGGGAGCGTTTGGCGGTTCTCCCACTTATCAATGCAGATCTAAATGATCGTGCAAAACTTTTGGAGGAGGAAATCCAGGCAGGAATGAAAGATAATTTTGTTAGCTTTGGGTATAATAAGCTGGAGAGGAAGAGATCAAACAAAGATTTGGATTAGGTGACAGGTAAAGGAAAAATTGTGTTGAAGATGAAGCCGATCAAGACTGTGTTGAGGGTGAGAGTGCCGGATCCAAGCCCGTCGAGACTACTGGATTTCGAGAAGTGGTTTTATGATAATCAGTCGGGGGAGGCTGTGATTAGAGTGAAGGATGGATCTGAATGGAGGATATTTGATCCGATGGAGGTATTTGGTTTCTCTGACGATGATCTGAAGACTTTATGCGAGAACCCGATTAGAGTTGGAGCCAGAGCTGATACTAGGAAAGAAGCTGCTTTGTTCGAGAGAGTGGCTAATAGAGCTCGTGGGATTAGAGCAGAAGTGAAGGAGCTAACTGAAAAGGTACAAAAGCAAGCGGAGCTGAATGAAGATGTCAGAGAATTGACTCAGATGTTCGAGGCGGCAAAAGCTGGAGCTGAAGAAGGAGACCCAACAGGTGAAGTACCTCCCTAGGGGGAGTATTGTTGACCACATGTAGGGTGGTACTTCACCTTGTTGTTATTTGTATTTCGTTTCCTTTGTAATAGTTAGTTTAGCCTTTATTTTGTATGTTTGATGCAGGTTTTTGCGACACTGCCTGCGACATTATGACCTGTATATATAGTTTTGTTTAGGCATTTTGTAGATAACTCTTTGGATATTAATTGAATACAATTTACCTTTTGTTACTGAGTTCGAACCTTACTGATTAATTGCAAGGAATTGGATCTGTTATATCTTTGTTGCAATTGTCTAATTCATCTTCTTCTACTAATCTTCTTAATTATATTATCACTAATGGGTTATAATGGTTTGTGTGGGTTTTGGTCACAAATCACACTCAATTGATACTAGATCTAGTGGTATCAATTGATTGTGATCAGATCTACATCATATATAGCACGCTTTATCGATTTACTGGACCAACAAAAAATCGTGGTGCAAATAGACCGAGGCTTTTTATTGGAGGACATATTTCATCTCAATTATTACTCCATGGATCATTTATGTATGTTCCTTCAACTTTGTCCAACACCGACCTTGGATGGATCTTTTTTTTTCGAACAAAAGATTTCATTAAAACCAAACATGAGCAAGGAGCTTAAAGATACAGCAAGCATGACACAATTACAAGTTCATTGAAATACAATCTTTCCACATAAGATTCCTCATGTCAGATCTATGTTTCACCCATATGAATCCTTGAGATTTAATATCTTGAAAAGTCTTTCGAGATTGATCTCCTTGTCTTCAAAGTACCTTGTCATTACGAGCTTTTCATATGCACCAGCAAGCCGTGAGAATAATCGCCTGAATAAGCTTCTTTTGCTTTGCTGGAACATTTATTGTTTTGTGAATATTCAGAAGATCCTTGACCGAAAAGGCGAAAAGGGGTTGTATTCTTAGCCACGTCGAGATATAAGACCAAACCATGTTGGTCGTTGAGCAGGAAGTCAAAAGATGATCTGCATTTTCTTCATGATCACAGCATAAAGGGCACAATGGATCTGATCGAACTCATACGCTTATTCACATTACTTTTTTAATTTATAACTAATACATATATTTTTTATTCACCTGACGAAACTTTAACCCCTTTAACACTTCTAATAGTAAACTCATAAACAAGTAGCAACTAAATTTATCAACTATCTCTTACCCATTGTGCGGATATTGTTATTATGTTTTATAATATTTGCAGTACCAAAAGTACAGTAACAACCAATATTAACATCCACATACACATACGATAACAACTGACATTAACATCGTACGATGGTTTGACTTTATAATGCGATGGAACAGGCAAAGACGATATCAGACTTAACACATTTCATTGTCTTTCTCTACTAAAATAAGTGACTAGTAAAAATGGCAACTCAAGTTGAACCGAGTTGTATCTTAATGCATCAAGATAAAACACATTGGAACAACTTGTACCACGTGCATAAAACACATGCACTAACCAAAGTTCTAAACTAAGGAACAAAGTTGTGACAAAAGTCTAAAAACCAAAACTACACTATGGAATACCTTAATACATGCATCAAATATGTATTAATGACAACGACCAAGTTCTAAACTAAGAAATAAATTTATGACAAAAGTCTAAAATAAATACTAAATCACAAGATCGGTGGTACATTAAACTTTTTTATATTATTTCATATAGATTCTTCTATTATTTTATATTTTATTTTTTTTTAGTTTATTTAATTGCAATGACATTCAGACTCCATGGCATGCCTTCCTAACTAAGATATGTTCATACCTCAGATGAAATTTCTATCATCATTCATTAGTTTGATGTTACACCCCGACTTCAGGGCCGGACACGTTGCATAATATCAGCCAATCAAATAAAAGAATCATGTTACAGCGGAAGTCTTTCATAATAAAGACCACTAAATGTCAACCCAATTTGAACTTTTAACAATGTCGCTAAGTAAAACTACCTACACTCGTCACGAGTGCGTTACAAGGAAACTATCTAAGGACACTGCTCCCAGGTGTCCCAATCGGGTACTAGCTCCTATGATGAGAGCATCAAGCATCTGATCCTAGCTAAGCTTCTTCAGTCTAGCTAACGCCCTCGGGCGTTCCTTGTACCTGCATGACGAGCTAAAGGACGTCAACAACAACGTTGTTGGTGAGTCGTAACCAGTGACATAAGACATATAAAATCATTTAGACATCATTCATTCATTCATTCATTCATATATGTGTGGTGATAAGTTATCTACAAGCCAACTCTTCTCCAACGCCATATCTAATGGTGAATCTCGTCAGAGTCTGTTAACGTATATGCCGCATACAGGGATAAACAAGGTACCCTTATGACCTCTCTCGGTCGCATCATGTTGCCTAGGCGGGTGGTACCTTTCCTGTTACGAGCAATCAGTCTACCTAATTGGATCCAACTAGACGCATATACATCCCGAGGCGGAGCCGGTAGTTCCTTAAACAACTACCTCTTAGCGAGAAGCATTGCCCTAATGACTTGTCCTGTGGCATGTAGCCGCCGTCCTTTTCGTCGGACGACTCTTAACGCGAAGCTTATTACCGCGGACCAACAACACAACAACCGGACGAACCTGGAGTTGAGGTGCGTTGAATCACCAGGTAGCGATCTACTTATAACCTCATATATATATATATATATATATATATATATATATATATATATATATATATATATATATATATATATATATATATATATATATATATATATATATATATATGCGTACACACACATATATATATATATATATTCATAACATTTATAAAACATTTCAGACTTTTCATACAAGCTCGGATACAGCCCCGAAATCATAAAACATATAAAAGAGGGGCGGTTAGACTCACCTTAGTGCAGCCTAAATATCCCGACCTGGTGGCTAACAAAGGTAACCCTGTAATCATTTCGTATCATCAGGATTCATTTCCCCTAGGGATAATCCTATCGGTGTTTTCTCACCGATCCATTACCTTAGTCACATTGTGTGACTTGGTGATGACTTTAGTTCTTGGTCTTAGACATCTTACTCATAATGCCTGAGCATTCGAGTCAAGGTTCCTATGGTCTCATTTTTAAATCTTTTGAAAGCCACTTCATCATATCCTTGTGTTTCTCACAAGGATCTATCATACATATGGTTTTATTTAAAACATGACTCATTCCTAGTGTATTATCATAATATAACTAAGAATGTTCTACTTTAAAACCCTGGCTTTTCCCCATGGACTTAAGTCATAATAGTCTTAAGTAAACAAGGGATTTATATACTTTACCTAGGAATTCTGACAGTGCTTTGCTCTGTCTGTCTCGGAACTATCTATCTTTCGGCAACTTGGCAACCCTTCGCCTTGCCAGTTTATAGATCCAGCTCTTAACTCGAGGAATCCAACACCGTTCACAATGACCAACATTGTAACGGGTTCATCATCATCATCATCAACCTAATCCTCATACATACATGTGTACATTTATCACTATGTGTACATATGGTAAATAACTCGAAGAATACTAAAACGAGTCTTACCATATTAATTGAGAGCTTACGAGATCTTAATCCTTAGCAATCCCGAGCTTTAACAACAATTACATAACAGCCCGCATACTTCACTGTGGCTTTCCGGAATGTCACATCTCATCCTATTCGACCAACGCTATAAGCGTCCGGTTATATCTTCGGCTGGTTCGCGTACGCGAATTCCTTAAAAACCGACATACACCGAGAACCAATATATCATCGTGTTCGTCTTTCCAAAACGAACATTTATCCATCATCAAACCATCCATACATCCTCATCTTGACCAACATGCAACACAATCAATTTTCCTGTTTTCGACAAGAAAACTGTTACAAACTGAACAGATCTAAATCCATACTTCCGGACTTCTGATCGTATTTTCCTCCGGTGGCAATGTTCAACTATGTCTCAGGAACCTACAGTCCAAATTTCGTCACTAACCAACGGTCGGATCTCCGGGAAAGTGACGATCTATGAGACTGCATTTCCAGTGACGAAAATCCGATCAGTCTCTGTTTTCAACATAAAAATCGTACCTCTGGGTAAGATCTTTGAAAACTGAACGGTAGATGTGAGCATTCATGTGTTGGAAACAACATATCCAAAATGTAAACATAGCCAACGGCTAGATCTTCCAGGATCCTTCCTAGAACACCGCTGTGTTTTCATAAACAGCACATGCATACATCTTATGACGGTTTTCCGACATTTACACAACTTTACAGAGAGATTGAGGCTAAACAGAGCTTACCATTGCGTTCGGGACGTCGAGAATAGGTTCCGGGGTGAAAACGGAAATTTGGACCGTCATCAGGCCGCCGCGGACCGCCGTCGGCCGCCACCGAACCGCCGCCGGACCACCGCCGGAGGGTGGCCGGAATTTGCTCCAGCCTTCTCTCTCTCTCTCTAACCCCTCACACCTTCATGTGTGTGTTTGTGTTGAGATGAATGAGTGAAAATGAAGCATAAGCTTCATATTTATAGTGTGGAGTTTGTGAGCCGGGTGATCACTTCGCATCATCCGGCATTGCTTACGAACTTGATTCTTTTGTGTTTTCTAAACATCATTTCCTGAAAATAATATCCTTAACTTAATAAATATTCTCGAAATATTTATTTTGTTAGATACTACGTACGTATCCGGGGGCAAACTAGCCCGGTACGCGTTTACGTCGCGTATTCAGTACGTTTAGCCGTTTCAGACGCTAACGGATATTATACTTCTTTGGTACGGAAATTCAACCCGTACCATCCTCGGGTATCCTATCCGTTTTTTGCGGGTGTTTAATCTCGCAACTCATTCCCCAGCACGTTCCTCGTGCTATGCGGGTATCCTTACCCGCATTCCATTCGGGTTTTAAACCCGTTACCCATCCTAAATTAACAAGAAGGAAAGGCTATTTACCTCGTCGACCGCCGTTCTTCAGTCGTGCAAAACCTCCATGACCACCGTTCTTCAATCGGGCAGAACCTCGACGCCCGCTAAGTGATCTTCGTGCGACCGACACTCGAAGGAGCGTTCCGACGCAGGGTACCGCACTTACCACGCGAACCCGAATAAGACTACAGCTCTCTCTCTCTAGAACTTTAGAGAGAGAAAGCATAAAATGAGCAAAGATGAAGGAGGGGTGCACCTCCTTTTATAGGCTGGGATTGCCTCCTACGCGTACCGCGCAGGTTATACCCTCCACCTGCGTGTATCGCATAGGTGGAGTGGTTTTGCAAAACCACGCGCTGACATGGTTTACTCGCACCCGGGTTTTCCTCCTCTGACGCGATACGCGCAGGCCAAGGCCATGCTTTGCGCGTATCGCCTAGCCTAGCCTAACATTTCATTTTTATTTTATTATTTTTAATAATAAATTGTTCCCTAAGGGGTCGGGTGTTACATCCTCCCCCCCTTATTGGGATTCCGTCCCGGAATCAACTGGAGAACAACTGAGCGTATTTCTTCTTCATGGCGTCTTCTAGTTCATGTGGACTCAGAACTACGTCTTGCGTTCCCATAGACTTTGACTATAGGATGTGCTTATTCCTTAATCAATTTATTTGCCTTTCGACCATTTCGATTGGCTCCTTAACGTTATCCAATTATACGTCTAACTAGATCTTGTCTAGTAGAATCCTTGATGTCTCATTAGACAAATGTATCTTGAGTAAAAGACATACTTATCTTAACCCCCTTGGGAGTTATATCATTTTAGGTCATTATTCACATCCTCATTATGACCTCAAATGATCGAAATAAAGAGAATTAAATTTTTCCTTTCTTTCTGAATCGTGTAATGTCCTTAATCATGATTTCTAACGACCTTTGCCGTTTACTTGGAAGTTTTGACCACAGTCCATCATGGTCATTTCTCATTTCCATCTGAGAACTTCAAAAAGTCATAATATACCTAATAGTTCCTAATGTCGACTTTGACTTGCGAATAAGTCATACCTTTTTCCACATAAGTCGTTGTATCTTTCTTCATCCTTGGTATTGACAATGACCTTACATTGTATAATACCTCTAATCTGCATTTGGATGTAACGGGCATCTTGTCTTATATGCCTCTTAGAATATTATTATCTTTCATAAATTACTGAAGTTCGGTCTCCAAACCAAACTCGGCAGCCTAACAGAAGCAATCCTTTGCTTCCCAACGTTAACTTCCTTACGCTTCCTATCGTTTCTTAATATTTTTGCCATGACCATGTCACTATCTAGGCCTCATTCAGCTCATTAATCGGATCCACACATACGTATCTTCGTATCTGGATCGTCTTTATACGTTCTTTTGAACTTAGAGTCATAGTAACCACGTTTTTCTTTCATAGACGATATTATAGTTTGAAGTCATAGTCAATCAACATTTTCATTCATCGTCTTTGGTGCATATCGAGCCCCTTTTGCTCGAATGTGTGACTTAAATTCTTATGGTGCGTATATACGACAAACCTTATGTCGTAAAGATAGTGTCACCACACCTTTTTAAAGCAAACACCATCGCACCTAATCTTTAGGTCGTGTTTTGCGTAACTCATTCACCTTAGTTTTTCATAAACTTAGGCAATCACCTCCTTCAGATACATAACTTAAACCAAAGCATCATTATTACCTTCGGGTAATGCAAGTACATGCGTATTGCTTAACTTTCCTTTCACTGTCTTAAACACTTCTACTTGATTGAGACCTTGTTTGAACTCCACTCCCTTCCATGGGAGTGGGATCGTTGATTTAGCACTTGGAGAAATCATGGGTAAATTTCAGGTAGCCTCCAGCTAATCCGTGAAATCTTCAGATTTCTGTAGCTATCTTATAGGCGTTTCTTTTTATCGATGCTTCTATCCTAGAAGCGTCTACCTGAACTCCTTCGTTATTGATACATATTCTAAAACTTGGAATTTCTTTAACCAAAATTCACACTTTGAGAATTTTACGCTTTATCTAGGTTTTTCCTTAGAACTTCTAAGAGCATCCTCCAATGTCCTTCGTGCTCTTTCTTAGTGTAGAAATACACTAAGTTACTACTGTTGACCTTTCTAATATGGTTCGCATACTTGGTTCTACAAGTCCATGAAAATCGCATCATATCGGTTAACCTAAATGGTCCTATCTTGTTCTTGAACCATTACTTGGTACATCGGCTTCTCAAACCTTCACTTGATGATGGCCACATTGCATCTTGGAGGAGTAACTTGATCCTCCTAGCTGGTCATACAAATCGTCAACACGCCGTAAGGGATCCTATTTCTCGAGCGTTCCTTTATTCAAATGCTAGTAATCAATACACGTCCGCACTTGACCATCCTTCTGCAACACAAATAGGTTCGGAGTTGTCCATGGTTCCAAGCCGCTACGCGACTCGACTTGCCGATTCACATGAAGCTGCTTCTTATAAGTCTTCTGCGAAACGTTGGGGCATCACGCCACCTCTAAGACGTCGTTAGTATATCTTTCTTTCCTAATGTCGGGTACAGCAGTAGCCCACGTAACTCGTCATAAGTACTTACGAGGAGTACTTGTTAGCTTTTGTCCTCGGGACTATCTTCGTTGGATTCATGCGGGAGATGCCCTTAGTTTCTGCCTTCTGATCGTTCAGCACCTCGATCTTTAACGACTTTTATGCGTATTTTAGGTTCGTCGTATGCATCGACAAAAGCCCGTACCTAGAACTACATCGATTTTTTTTTAAGTTCATAGGCAATAGTCCTGGAGGGATATACTACTTATCTATCTTAAGAAGGAAATTTCAATAAGGAAGGCTATAACTAACTTAGTCATCAAAGAGATAAAAGTAATGGACACAAGATTACTATTCGCACCTAGGTCGAATAGTATATTAACATAAGCATAATTAACATAGAACAAACGTATAATCACCTTATCGTGGTCTATGGTTTACTTGGTTCTCATCAGGAAAACCATGACATTAATCTTTAGGGTGTTCATGCCCTTATCCTGGCTAGCTAAGGTAGCCATCGTTCTATCTTGGAACTTAGGGTAGTTTTGCTTTTAGTGTGTCCATACTATCTCAGTCATTACATCCACTAACGACTCAAGTGGTCTCCATCTCTTTGATTCACCATAGAGCGTTAGCAGTTGCCTTTAGATGGTCGATCGTACGGCGAAACATTGTCTTAGCCCTAGACCAATTCTTCTTCATATTTCCATGTTGCTTGCCTTCTCGAACATCTTTTGCAACATTATTGATAATCTAAAGTATCGTTGACGTAAGCCTTACAATTGATCTTATGTTGCAGTTCGGCATCGCGTTCAGCTTCTCTTACCTTTGTAGATGTTGATGGAAAGTTTTGCTGAACTTTAGATGAAACTATCTATAAGTCTAAACTCGAATAGGCTTTATCCTTAGTCCCTTCTGATGGACTATCTTGAGTAGCAATCACAATCGTCTTGCCGCCTTCCAATATCCAATTGGATTATTACCGGCCACGTAATAACTATAAACAATTCCAGGCCTTTAACGTGTCTGCAAGAAATAAAGTCTCCTACTAAAGGCTATTATATCCTAGCAAACACACGTCATTCACAAATTAAACAAGCCTCGTCATAGGGTCGTCAAAAGCGGCTATCGATAATACTCATGGGCCATGGCGACGATTCTTCATGGCCTTTGTAAGTTCCTTACGTTCACGTCTTTTGAAGCGCTCACGTTCCGGTTAAGAGTCGGCCTTCACACTTCCTCCTTGTGCTAGTTTTGGTGTCGACTCTCAGCCTCAGGCATCCTGATTCGTCGCTGGTACCATTCTAGTTGTTGTCGTTTTTCTTAAACACCGCTTGCTCCTGAGTATCATCAAAATAACGATACGAGTTGGAATCCTTATTCTCATCCTAAGTTTCTTCTACATCGTATAGGGTGTAGGTAGGAAGGTTTATTGCTACTTCAAAATCCTCCCTAGTACTCCTGTCGATTCTCTTCCACCTGCTGATGCGTGTCTCCTTCACATATCTTTATTCCTTCACGTCTTTTTCTCTTGTTCTTAATCTTGAACTCGTCTCTCGAGAGGGTGATTTCATCACCATAGTAGATACCAAAACAAGTATCCAAACAAAAGAGATGACTTAGGCCTTCGAGCCTATCTCGAATTTTCATTTAGCTCGGTGATCACTCAATGTGTCGAAGACGTCTCGCTTCGTTCAAAACTTACCTTAATAACAATTCATTTTCCTTTTCAGTCATGTTCATATATATATATATATATTCACATATATACATATATATATATATATATATACAAGTGTAATATAATATCGTATAACTCATCCAATGCTCATGCCTAATCCTTCGCATTTCTCTGACGAGGTTTCTAAGTCAATCCATACGACAGTGAGGATTATCATGCTCGCACAAAGATAACTTGACAATTACGTTGATCAGGCGCTCTTGTCTCATTGTCTTAGGCGTTCAATCAAACAATCACTTATCATACTTCTCAACTTTCCTAGGGCTTTCCTATATTAAGTGGTCCTTTCATCCTATCAGGTTAGAGCTTAAGGATCTGCGTGATCCTTAATTCGCTAAAACCTTTGGCTCTGATACCAACCTGTCACACCCCGACTCCAGGGCCCGAGACGTTGCATAATATCAGCCAATCAAATAAAAGAATCATGTTACAGCGGAAGTCTTTCATAATAAAGACCACTAAATGTCAACCCAATTTGAACTTATAACAATGTCGCTAAGTAAAACTACCTGCACTCGTCGCGAGTGCGTTACAAGGAAACTATCTAAGGACACTGCTCCCAGGTGTCCAAATCGGGTACTAGCTCCTATGATGAGAGCATCAAGCATCTGATCCTAGCTAAGCTTCTTCAGTCTAGCTAACGCCCTCAGGCGTTCCTTGTACCTGCATCACGAGCTAAAGGACGTCAACAATAACGTTGTTGGTGAGTCGTAACCAGTGACATAAGACATATAAAATCATTTAGACATCATTCATTCATTCATATATGTGTGGTGATAAGTTATCTACAAGCCAACTCTTCTCCAATGCCATATCTAATGGTGAATCTCGTCAGAGTCTGTTAACGTATATGCCGCATACAGGGATAAACAAGGTACCCTTATGACCTCTCTCGGTCGCATCATGTTGCCTAGGCGGGTGGTACCTTTCCTGTTACGAGCAATCAGTCTACCTAATTGGATCCAACTAGACGCATATACATCCCGAGGCGGAGCCGGTAGTTCTTTAAACAACTACCTCTTAGCGTGAAGCCCTGCCCTAATGACTTGCCCTGTGGCATGTAGCCGCCGTCCTTTTCGTCGGACGACTCTTAACGCGAAGCTTATTACCGCGGACCAACAACACAACAACAGGACGAACCTGGAGTTGAGGTGCGTTGAATCACCAGGTAGCGATCTACTTATAACCACATATATATGCGTACACATATATATATTCATAGCATTTATAAAACATTTCAGACTTTTCATACAAGCTCGGATACAGCCCCGAAATCATAAAACATATAAAAGAGGGGCGGTTAGACTCACCTTAGTGCAGCCTAAGTATCCCGACCTGGTGGCTAACAAAGGTAACCCTGTAATCATTTCGTATCATCAGGATTCATTTCCCCTAGGGATAATCCTATCGGTGTTTTCTCACCGATCCATTACCTTAGTCACATTGTGTGACTTAGGTGATGACTTTAGTTCTTGGTCTTAGACATCTTACTCATAATGCCTGAGCATTCGAGTCAGGGTTCCTATAGTCTCATTTTTAAATCTTTTGAAAGCCACTTCATCATATCCTTGTGTTTCTCACAAGGATCTATCATACATATGGTTTTATTTAAAACATGACTCATTCCTAGTGTATTATCATAATATAACTAAGAATGTTCTACTTTAAAACCCTGGCTTTTCCCCATGGACTTAAGTCATAATAGTCTTAAGTAAACAAGGGATTTATATACTTTACCTAGGAATTCTGACAGTGCTTTGCTCTGTCTGTCTCGGAACTATCTATCTTTCGGCAACTTGGCAACCCTTCGCCTTGCCAGTTTATAGATCCAGCTCTTAACTCGAGGAATCCAACACCGTTCACAATGACCGACATTGTAACGGGTTCGTCATCATCATCATCAACCTAATCCTCATACATACATGTGTACATTTATCACTATGTGTACATATGGTAAATAACTCGAAGAATACTAAAACGAGTCTTACCATATTAATTGAGAGCTTACGAGATCTTAATCCTTAGCAATCCCGAGCTTTAACAACAGTTCCATAACAGCCCGCATACTTCATTGTGGCTTTCCGGAATGTCACATCTCATCCTATTCGACCAACGCTATAAGCATCCGGTTATATCTTCCGCTCGGTTCACGTACGCGAATTCCTTAAAAACCGACATACACCGAGAACCAATATATCATCGTGTTCGTCTTTCCAAAACGAACATTTATCCATCGTCAAATCATCCATACATCCTCATCTTGACCAACATGCAACACAATCAATTTTCCTGTTTTCGACAAGAAAACTGTTACAAACTGAACAGATCTAAATCCATACTTCCGGACTTCTGATCGTATTTTCCTTTGGTGGACATGTTCACCTATGTCTCCGGAACCTACAGTCCAAATTTCGTCACTAACTAACGGTCGGATCTCCGGGAAAGTGACGATCTTTGAGACTGCATTTCCAGTGACGAAAATCCGATCAGTCTCGGTTTTCAACATAAAAATCGTACCTCTGGGTAAGATCATTGAAAACTGAACGGTAGATGTGAGCATTTATGTGTTGGGAACAACATATCCAAAATGTAGACGTAGCCAACGGCTAGATCTTCCAAGATCCTTCCTAGAACACCGCTGTGTTTTCATAAACAACACATGCATACATCTTATGACGGTTTTCCGACATTTACACAACTTTACAGAGAGATTGAGGATAAACGGAGCTTACCGTTGCATTCGGGACGTCGAGAATAGGTTCCGGGGTGAAAACGGAAATTTGGACCGTCATCAGGCCGCCGCGGACCGCCGTCGGCCGCGCCGGACCACCGCCGGAGGGTGGCCGGAATTTGCTCCGGCCTTCTCTCTCTCTCTTTCTAACCCCTCACACCTTCATGTGTGTGTTTGTGTTGAGATGAATGAGTGAAAATGAAGCATAAGCTTTATATTTATAGTGTGGAGTTTGTGAGCCGGGTGATCAGTTCGCGTCATCCGGCATTGCGTATGAACTCGATTCTTTTGTGTTTTCTAAACATCATTTCCTGAAAATAATATCCTTAACTTAATAAATATTCTCGAAATATTTATTTTGTTAGATACTACGTACGTATCCGGGGGCAAACTAGCCCGTTACGCGTTTACGTCGCGTATTCAGTACTTTTAGCCGTTTCAGACGCTAACGGATATTATACTTCTTTGGTATGGAAATTCAACCCGTACCATCCTCGGGTATCCTACCCGTTTGTTGCGGGTGTTTAATCCCGCAACTCATTCCCCAGCACGTTCCTCGTGCTATGCGGGTATCCTTACCCGCATTCCATTCGGAATTTGCTCCGGCCTTCTCTCTCTCTCTCTAACCCCTCACACCTTCATGTGTGTGTTTGTGTTGAGATGAATGAGTGAAAACGAAGCATAAGCTTCATATTTATAGTGTGGAGTTTGTGAGCCGGGTGATCACTTCGCGTTATTTGGCATTGCGTACGAACTCGATTCTTTTGTGTTTTCTAAACATCATTTCCTGAAAATAATATCCTTAACTTAATAAAAATTCTCGAAATATTTATTTTGTTAGATACTACGTACGTATCCGGGGGCAAACTAGCCTAGTACGCGTTTACGTCGCGTATTCAGTACTTTTAGCTGTTTTAGACGCTAACGGATATTATACTTCTTTGGTACGGAAATTCAACCCGTACCATCCTCGGGTATCCTACCCGTTTGTTGCGGGTGTTTAATCCCGCAACTCATTCCCCAGCACGTTCCTCGTGCTATGCGGGTATCCTTACCCGCATTCCATTCGGGTTTTAAACCCGTTACCCATCCTAAATTAACGAGACGGAAAGGCTATTTACCTCGTCGACCGCCGTTCTTCAGTCGTGCAGAACCTTCATGACCACCGTTCTTCAATCGGGCAGAACCTCGACGCCCGCTAAGTGATCTTCGTGCGACCGACACTCGAAGGAGCGTTCCGACGCAGGGTACCGCACTTACCGCGCGAACCCGAATAAGACTACAGCTCTCTCTCTAGAACTTTAGAGAGAGAAAGCATAAAATGAGCAAAGATTAAGGAGGGGTGCACCTCCTTTTATAGGCTGGGATTGCCTCCTACGCGTACCGCGCAGGTTATACCCTCCACCTGCGCGTATCGCGTAGGTGGAGTGGTTTTGCAAAACTACGCGCTGACGTGGTTTACTCGCACCCGGGTTTTCCTCCTCTGACGCGATACGCGCAGGCCAAGGCCATGCTTTGCGCGTATCGCCTAGCCTAACATTTCGTTTTTATTTTATTATTTTTAATAATAAATTGTTCCCTAAGGGGTCGGGTGTTACATTTGACGCTTAAGGATGTTGCAAACCCGTTATATGGGGAAACCGACTAGCTAGTAAAACTCTATGACTTGTATATATCTGGTGAGCTCAATAGCAAACCCTATCAATAACTGTAAAATTATATCACTAGTAAAATTTGAATTTATAACCTTAAGACCACAGGGCTCTCAACTAAACCAGCAAGTGCCAGTGGGGCAATATTCTTTAGTTATTTTTTTAGTCATGTTATTATTAATTTAAGAATAATCCATGTTTGGATACCAAAGTTTTTATATCTTCTATATTCTAGTACTAATTTTTATTTTTTATCGATTATATATATTGCCCTGAGTTTTACAATTAATTTTTATTTTAGTATATTTAACTAACAAAGTTAAATTTTTTTGTTATATTTTTAGAAAAAACTAAAATATCATTGGTACTAAAAAGATATCGTAACATATTTACATTTAAATATCATATATGTTTTGTGTATGTATGTGTGTATATATTTAAATGTGTGTCAAAAACATATTTTAAAATATAAAAGAAAAAAAAGGTTTTAGTTTTTAAATTGATCGTTTTTCTAAAGTTTCCTTTTTAATAGTGCTTGGTGTAATATCGTATATTTTTTAGACTTTTTTATATCATTCAGTTTGATAGTATTATATATTTAGACGTTTTAATATTGTTAGATTTTGTATATTTCGCTTTTTTAACGTATTTTTGAATATCAATTGTTTTTAAAGTTATTTAGTATTGTTCAATTTAATATAGTTGTTTCTTTAAACGTTTTTTTACAATATCGTTTCACCGACCTCACTTTGACGTCCTTTATAAATATCGTTAAGTATAACATAGTTCCTTTGTTTAAATGGCTTTTTAAATATTGTTTTGGTTTAATATCTCCTGCTATTTTAAACATATTTTTTAATATTGTTCGGTTTATGACCATTCGTTTTTTAAACATCAACTGTTCTTTGTTTTTCAAAATGTCTTTTAAATATCGCTTGGTTTATTAATTACTGTTTGATTTGTATACTTCATTTTTAATAATGTTCGGTAAATAAATGTCATTTCTGTCATTGTTCTTTTTTTCAATACACTTTTTTCTACAATCTTTTTCTATCTTTTAGAATGAATATATGCATGTATGGTAAAAACTGAACGCTATTAAAATATATTTATTTACTGAATGATATTAAAATTTGTTTAAAAAGCGAACATTATTAAAGCGAACTATACTAAAATATGTATATAAACCAAATGGTATTAAATGATATGATATTAAAAACGTATAAAAACCAAATTGTATTAAACGGAATGATATTAAAAAACGTTTAAAAACTAAACATTACTAAACAGAACGATATTAAAAAAACGTCTTAAAAATTAATGGTATCATACCAAACGATATTAGAAAATACGTTTAGAGAACTTATTTTTTTCTTTTTCCTTTTCATAAGGTTTATTACCGACATAATTATTAGAAAGGAAGTTTAAAAAACAAGTGGTAATAAAGTGAGCGATATTTAAAAGACATTTAAAAAAACATAGAATGGCTGACGTTTAAAAAATGAACGATATTAAAAAAATGTGTTTAAAAGAGCGGGAGATATTAAAAAGACATTTAAATTAAGGAACAATATTATACTTAACGATATTTAAAAAAGAGGTTAAAACGAGAACGGTAAAACGATATTGAAAAAACGTTTAAAGATACAATAGTTTTAAATCGAACAATACTAAGAAAGTTTAAAAACCAAACGATATTTAAAAAGACGCTTAAAAAACGACAAGCACGGTACGTTTCGTGTTACGTAATACATGTAAAGAAGCCACAAACATGACACGCTAGTAATCAACATACATTACGCCATGTGTCGAAGTAACAAGACTAAAAAAATATAACGGTTTGGCCCAGGGCCGGCTCAAAGTTTTTTGAGGCCTAAAGCGAAAAAACATTTGAAAACCTATCGTTAAAAACTTTCCTCTTTTACCCGAGATGATTTTCGATTGCAAACGACCTAAGATAATTTTATATTGAATCGTCGATTTGAATTCGCAACAGAATATTAAAGTATTAAAAATTTAGGGCCTATAAAAAAGTGAGGCTTAATTAAAACAAGGGTTTATTTTTTTACTACAACAAACCAAGCCTAGGTTCGGCACACAATGCTAGGTTTTTATAGCATTATACTCCGTAAGTATTAAAAAATCGTTTTAAAAAAGTGAAAAATAAAAGTTTATTTTTGGATCAAGACATTTTTGTCGAGAATTGTGTTGATTGTAAAGTTAAAGGACTCTAAAGCAATTATCTCTTACGATCTGTCTCCTCTTAAATACAATAGTGTTGACTTTCCCTTAGATCCAGCTAGCTTCACTCCATCCTCTCTTCATATAAAACCAACTTGCACTTTCAATAAACTCCAACCAATCTTTCAATTTTCATCACCAACAACATCCATCTCAAAACTTTATATAACATTTAACCTCAAGACTATTTGTCTATTTCCATCTTCAACATTAATGGAGTTCGAAACCGAAGTTCCATCTCATTTTCTCTGCCCAATTTCCATGCAACCCATGAAAGATCCCGTCACAATATCCACCGGCATCACTTACGATCGCGAAAGCATCGAAAGATGGTTGTTTACATGCAAAACAACCATTTGTCCTGTCACCAGACAACCCTTGTCCGGTACCGATCTCATCCCTAACTGTACCCTGCGCAGGTTGATTCATTCGTGGTGCACTATCAACTCACATCATAACTTTGATCTCATCCCGACACCGAAGAAACCCGTAGACCGATTTCAAATGATAAAGCTTGTAAATGAAGCGAAAAAACACCCGCAAAACCAAATCAAGTGTTTGAAAAAAATGAGATCGGTTGTGCTAACAATGGATCGTAGTAAAACGTGCATGGATGAGTTTGAGTTGTTTGAGTTTTTGACGATGGTGATATTGAAGGTTAATGAGAGTGGGATTGTTAGTGAAACGTGTGATGAAGCTTTGATTGTTGTTCATCATCTTCAGTGCACGGATTTAATTTTACGGAAGCTTGTGCTTGACAATGGATTTGGGTTATTAAATGCGTTGTTGCATGTGATGAGATTGGGAAACGTGAAGTCTCGATCAAGTGCAATAACTTTCTTGAGATCACTTTTCAAGGTGATGGATCCAACATTGATTTGCGGTGTAAAGTCAGAGCTTTTCACCGAGACGATTCGTCTGTTGAGAGATAATAAAATCTCTCAACAGACGATGAAAGCTGCATTAGAGCTTGTAGTGGAGATTGTTAGATGGGGGAGAAACCGAATAAAGGCTGCCGAGTCGGGAATGGTTTTGGTTCTTGTGGATCTTTTGATTGAAAACTCGGACCGGCGGGTTTGTGAGCTGGTTCTAGTAGCCTTGGAACAGGTTTGTCGGTGTGCGGAGGGGAGGGAGAAGTTGGTGGAGCATGCGGCGGGGCTTGCGACGGTTTCGAAGAAGATTTTGAGGGTTTCACATGTGGGGAGTGATCGAGCGGTGAGGATTTTGGGTTCGATATGTAGGTTTTCGGCAAGTTGTGGTGTTCTTCATGAGATGGTGGAAGTGGGTGTTGTTTCGAAGCTTTGTTTGATGATTCAAATTGATTATAGTGATAGAGTGAAGGAGAGAGTGAAACATATTCTCACATTGCATTCTAGGGTTTGGAAGGATGCTTCTTGTGTTCCTGCTCATTTGTTGTCATCTTATCCTTCATTATGATCAAGTTTTATTTGAATGTTTAGTTGTTCAAAATTTAACAAATTGTTGTTTTTAACTTTTTATTTAGTGATTTACTTGTAGTTACTAGTAGGGCTCGCAAATCGTGTCTTATCGTGCTTAACAGGTTTCTGACGACGTGAGTAACACAAGTATCAAACACGAAAATGACCCGTTTAACAAATGGCTTTGATTGTTTGAGCGTGACAGTTATCTATTTTATGCACCAAGAAGGAGATGTGTTAAACCCTAACCTCCTAAATTCAATTATATTAAAAAATAAGAAAATTACATGTTGTACTTTTTTGCTTAACAGGTCTTATCGTGTCTAAACAGGTGACCTAATTGGCAGCTCTAGTTACTAGTTGTAATTCTTAAAATGCAATAAAAAGTTACAATTCACAACACCAAATAATAAGACCTAGGACAAAATTAAGTAGTCGTTAGAACTATGCAAAGTTGTCGCTATTGGCTATTGCAACGACATGTAGTAGCAAAAGTACGGTCTCTGTATTTTAGTCGTTGTAGTTAAACATTGTCCTAACCGATTGTTAGTCACTATTGATGGCTATTAGTGGCGAAAAATCGTAGCAATAAGGTACCTAGTCCCAATGGCTTCTAATTTCCCCAAAAATTAATGACGATGTGACAATTCGTTCATTTGTTGATAACTTTAATATACACCGCCGGTTTTGCTATAAAGTTTAGGGAAGATATTCTATTAACAACAACCTAAGTATAACTTGGTATATATTGAGCTACTTAAACAATGTGTCAAAATATGGATTTAAACAATTTAGTTCACTCCAGCTACGTCTTCTGAATGCTCTAAGAGAACATCTTCAATTACATGTGACATCTCATCACTTTTTACAGCTTGGTTTTATCTAGCATTGCATGTGTCATGTTAGCAAATTGTTTCACTAAATCCGAATAATTATTTGTCTTATCGTCATGTCTCTACACCGTATAAAATGTAGAAAACCCACGGTCATATATGTGGGCATGAACACGAGGCAAATTCAACTTAAACGCGATGACACATTTTATACACGGGCATCACATGAAAATATAATTCATTGAAAAAGATGTCATCTAACTAGAGTACTAGCATTTTTTATAAATCCAAATGTATCAACATAAACTAACAATCTAAGCATATACCAACGGGGCTTTGCCCCAGCGGTACCCAAATGGCAAATGCACTGTGATGGAATGACCTATTAGGGTTCAAGTCCTGAGCAAACCGGTTTTACCTTATCTTTGTCGCTTCACGTCAAACTGGGTCAGTGGCCCAGGAGGTGGGGGTTTTCTCCGGGAGTGGAAAATCATTAGGTCGAAATACTGAGCCCAACACGTCCAACCCAACTGCGTGCGTAAAATTTCACAATGGCTCCATCTAAACTATTCTTCACCTGATTATTTGCCTTCCCAAAAAAAACTATCTAATCATATATGGTATACTCTCACATCCTTTCATTTTACTTAAATGTCACGTCCGCTTAAAGTCACACACTCACACACATTTTTCATTTTAAATTGCTTCTAAATGTGAAAATTCTTTCACTCCCCTTAACCCCTTTTAACTACACATGACCAATTTATTTAAACAACATTTAAATAAATTAAACACATAAATTTAAATACCATTTCATTAGAAACTTAAAAATACATACTATAACTAAAAAAAAGTTTAAGAAATATATTAAAAAATAAAGACGGTTCAAAACCGTATTTCTCCCTAATTTCTAATTTGTGGCTCTGGCTAACTGTCGGTCGATACTCGTAAGATACTCGGTCAGTTGGACGAGATAAAACATATATTTTTTTTTGTTCTTTTTCCTTCAACTCCAATGTTTTTTTGCTCCTTAAAATTTTTAAAATCAAGCTTTTCTTTTTCGTTTTCATTGAACTCTCTCATTTGTTGAGTAAAAGCTGACATGCCTTCTGAGACGGCTAAATGTGCACTTATCGAGCCTGAACGTTGAGTTCGTTTAGCTTTACCCCTTCCAACTGGCCTTTCGAGCTTGGCTTTTAGATCATAAAAGTGCGAGCATCAGACCCTCCGACACTTTCACCAACCTCGTTTGTTGACGAACTTTTGAATTTTTTGATCAACTCAAAGGCTCCGGAGAAACCACTTGCGAACATTTCGAATAAGTTTCCAAATCCAGATTGGGGGCCCCTTTGATCTATGTTGTAGTTTATTAGGGCCGTGGTTATCTAGTCCTTTTCAACCATACCACTTGTCTTTAAGCGTTTTTGTTCCAAGAACAAAGCGTTGAACTTTAATGTTTTTTGCCGAAGTGTTCTTCATTGCTCGCCAAGACAGTCAATCGACCGGTATTCTTCACGTCCAAGCTTCTCATGAAATAAGTCTGAAACACGCTTCCAAAAAGAAGACCACAAAGTTAGTACTTTTTATTTAAAAAAAATACACAAAGTTAGTATTTTTAAACAATACTGTTACTAGTTGCGTCATTCTTGGATATGAAAATCAACGAAGTAGTAAAGCGGTTTGCTCCTTAAAGGTCCACCAATTATTGATTGTGTCCGCTTTGGGTTTGAGTCGGTTCATTTACATTGGTTGTGGTCGTGTTTTCTTTCTATGTTTTCGTTTTCGGTTTCGCGGTTAAAGACGATGGTTGTTGCGAGAGTTGTTGAGTTTGTTGCATTTATTGGGTGTTTGTGGTTATTGCATTTGTTGGTTTTTTGCATTTGTGGAACCCACATACCACATACTAAGCGATTGTTCTTTAAAATTCCACTCGGCGGGATCACGATACAGCTGATATACATTATCATCCGAACTGAAAAGATCCATTTTGTTTGTTTTGTGGTATGTTGTATAAAATAAGATTATGTGTAATAGTTAGAATATTTGTTTGTGGTATGTTGTATAAAATAGATTTTTAGTATTTATAAAAAAGTATAAATAAAAATGTCCAATGACTATAATCCATTAGGTATCAACTGTAACATTTTTCTAATTTTCAAAATTTTCAGACGTGAACTAGTTTCAGACGTGTATAACACCAAAGCAAACAAAGTAACATCAATACTCCAAAATATAAAAAGAAAATATTCTAAATCATTTTTAAACTAAGTTAAATATATATATATATATATATATATATATATATAAACTTACTATTTGACAAGGTCGGTGCTTTTGCACCGGCCTTGTCACGTGACGCAACAAATTTTTTTCTTTGACGCATTTACGGTTTTAATTCTCGATTTTTACTAATTGTCATTTTAGCTACTGATGGGTTTTCAACTTTGATCTCTTATTACACTTTGACATATAGTACGACTTCAATATTGTTATCGTTTTGACCTATAATTGGATATTTCATCGGTGATGCTTTGGACCGGCATTGTCACATGACGCCACATGGCGTTTCAACTTTTTTTACTTTGACGTATTTACGGTTTTAATCCCCAACTTTTGACGTATTTACGATTTAAATCCCCGACTTTTACTAATTGTCATTTTAGCCATGAATGAGTTTTCGACTGTGATTTTTATTATACTTTCTCATATAGTACGACTTCAATATTGTTATCGTTTTGACCTCTAGCTTTTAATATTTCATCCCTTTTTAATATTTGACACATTACGGCTTTGCGTCGTGACGTATGTGACATGAGACTTTTTTTATCAACACATGTGACGAAGTCACTTAAGCAAGACCTGACTGCGTGACTCGGCCGCTGCAACACACGCCCCGGTCTTAAATCTAGTTAAGGATGAAAAATAAACTACACATTGAATACCAAACAGAAAACAAAAGGTCATATTTTACGGTTTTAAATTTAGAAAAGAAAATATGTTATCCTTATATAATATAGTAAAATGTATTTTGCTTGCTTGTCATTATTAGAGAGAGTTTTTGCTTAGTGAGTGGAGTTATAGTACAAAGTTCGATTTTCCTATAAAGTCTAAGAAGTCATGAGATTATGACATGTGACACTCCCTTAAAATTAGAAGGGATGGCAAAATTGGTAATGTCTTTATATTTTAAGTTTCGCCCTATTTTTTTAAATGTCCATAGCTTTTACATACGATATTATTTTTTTAAAAAAATTACACCATAAAAACAAGCATTTTCTTATCTTTAAAACGCGTACAATATTCATATATAAAAAAAATTCACGTTTTTCAGCTGATTGTGTTATTTTTCAAGTCATTGTATAATTTCTTCAGGTCATTGTGTTATAACAAAATAACCTAATAAATTACACAATGATCTTAAATAACACAATGACCTCATGAATAACATAATAACCTGACAAATAACACAATGAGTTGAAACATGGATATAACACAATGACCTGATGAAAATGTAACACAATGACCTGACGAATATACCACAATGACTAGATAAATTTAACACAATGACCATATGCATATAACACAATGACCTGATGAATATAACACAATAACCTAACGGATATAACACAATGACCTGACGGATATAACACAATGACCTGACGAATATAACACAATGACCTGATGGATATAACATAATGACCTGAAAAATATAACACAATGACCTGACGAATATAACAAAATGACTTGAAAATATATAACACAATGTCTTGACTAATATAACACAATGAGCTGAAAAATATAACACAATGACCTGACGAATATAACACAATGAGCCGAAACTTAAAAAAAAATCACTTTTTATACATCAACATTATATGCGTTTTGAAGATTAAAAAAACTCTCGTTTTTTTGGTGTAATTTTTATTAAAAAATATTGTCGTATGTAAAAGTTATGGGCGTTTAAAAAAGAAGGTGGAATTTGAAAATGAGACAAGACTAATATACCTTTGTCCTACCATTTAAAGTTCTAACTATTTACCGTTATGCCACATTGTATTTATGGGTCATTGATCTTTATTTAATACTAGGTTTAATACCCGTGTGTTACACACGGGTTAAATAATAATACTTATAAAGAAATTATAATCATTATGTTTAAAGATTTGTAATTCATAAATATTTAATATTTAATGATACTAGTATTATACAGTGGCCCGCACGTTGCCCAGGCCTTTTTTCTCTGTTTATATTCAGTTTCCTTTTTTTTATATTAACTAACGATGTTAAATCATATCGTTTCAGATTATAAATCTGAATAAAAAATTTTTTTTATTGAAATCATGTTATCAAAACCAAACCATTTGACTTAAACCCAAAACCATCAAAATGTTACACTAAAACCCAAAACCATCAAATAGTTTTACCAAAACCCAAAACCATCAAATGGTTTTACCAAAACACCAAACCATCAAATCGTTTTACAAAAACACAAAACCATCAAACGGTTTTACAAAAACACAAAACCATCAAACGGTTTTACAAAAACACAAAACCAATAAACGGTTTCACCAAAACACAAAACCATTAAATAATTTTACCAAAACACAAACCATCAAACAGTTTCACCCAAAACCAAAACCATGAAAGTTATTCATTCCTTCATCCTATCTTCTCTACTTGAGACCACAAACACTGGATTAAACTGAAATACACGAACCAAAAAAATTGAAAATTCATAGTAAATGTATCATCAAAAGGTTTAAACTAAAAATGAAATCCAAGATAGCAAAAAACACAAAACAGGCTCAGAGGGTATCAAACAACATCTCCACATGACTGCAGTGAATGCCACGCCATGGAGATATTAAAACCCCATCATCACCGCCTTTTTCAAGGAAACCCACAACTAAAACATATCAGCCCATGAGGCATATCAATCGCACCACCACAAATACAACAGCCAACAAAGTGGCCACAAACACAATAAACATACTGGCAATGGAGGTTTTCCCACCACAACAACCACCAAAGTGGGCCACATATCCACGGCGGATCTCAGATCCACAACCTCAACACAACAATCAGTCGCTAAACAACATGCAACTAAAGGATCGATATCTCAATCGACATCTCAGATGAAGAACCATCTTCATCGACGTGTGCGTCTCAGACAACAAATCGTCATCATCGACGTGTGCGTCTCAGACAACAAATCGTCATCATCGACATGTAGATCGAAAACCCCAAAAGGTTTAACATAGATCTTGATACAGATCCACACCATCATCACGAATCTACAACAACCACCACAAAAGGCTTGATACAGATCTTGTTACAGATCCACATCTCACCATAGATCTATAACAACTACAGATCTACAACAACACCACAATCAATCTCCATACGACACAGTACAACAATCAAACAATATGCATAACAATCGGAGCCATGACCACCGAAACATCATGGTGAAGTGTAGATAGAACAATGAGAAGAAGAGAGAGAGACACACTAACATGTGTGTGCAAATATGACTAATCTCCAACAAAAAATATATTTAAACATGCTAATAGCTGTACAAAACACACAACTCATTCACCCCTAAAACTTAACTTAATTACACAAATGCCATTCTACTATTATTTAGTTTTCCTTTCAATATAGTATAATTTGCTCCATCAACTCATTACATGACACTTAATATTTTCCCTCTCAAACTTCCTATAAAAAAATTTCCTCCCCAAAATTTGCTCCATAAAACCTTAATTTATTAGATAGACTAGGTTTAATACCCGTGTATTACACATGAGTTGAATAAAATATGTTTAAAAAATTATAACTATTATGTTTAAAAATTTATAAATAATTTTGTAAATTATTATTAATCAAATTATTATTCACGATTTTCCAAATCGTTTCTATTTTATAATTCTGTTATTCAGGATTTTAAATTACCCGATCGTATCTAATCAAATACGTGTTTTAATCGTGTTACGCAGTTAAACGTGTTTGTTTGTACAAAATTTAATTATGTGACTTTTTATAAGTTTATGAGACATATTTATTCTTAATATGGAGGATAAAGATTCACCATGACGTATTGGGCCTTTAAAGGGCTTTGTTTATCAAGTTGGGCCGCTAATGGGCCTTTAAGCCCATTTACTTGAAAATCAATGTCTTTGTATCTTTAAATACTTTTAATTAATTTAATTAAATTAAATATAATAAATAATGAAAATGAACATATATAACCGAGTTGTTTTAACAGAGTTAACGCGAAAATGTTGGGTGTCACAGGAATCAACTTGCACCACGAGAAAACACAGTCCGAAAGAAACAACTGAATTATTAAAAAAATTTCAAAGATTTAACTAAAAAGGTATCTGCAGGGTTAGCTAAGCACTTCCACCCTTATTTTTTTTAATAAATAAAGAATCTAAAAAGGAATTGTGTTTTTGAAGCTGCACTTCGATTCCCCAAATGTTTAGCTAAACGTCATTAGTATTAGCTTTCCATGGGAATAGTGAATCAACCCAGTTGGTTTGGTGTATACAAAAACCTACTATTGTCCATAGCTTGTTGCCTTATACTTGGAGCCGCCACTATCATTTTGCAAGCAAACTAAGATATTAGGTTTTTAGAGGAACCACGCTAAACCTCCCAATTTCCTTGGTAAGAACATTATACCAACTCACCCATTGAACGCTTCTTTTCTTTAAGAACTTGTTGGTCCTTGTGATCGATAAGACGTGCTTTTGATTGTTCAGATCTGACTAGATCGACAAGTTATCAATTGATTTGATAACTTGTAAACAATCTTTCATTCAAAGAGGAATACTAAATATAAACCATTTCCATACAATCAACAATCGAAACAAATTGATTTAATGCTCAAAATATAAGAAATGTGATCCTTGTAATAACACAAAATGATTTAAACTCAATTCAGCAGAGTAACATTACAAATTCAAGAGTTGAAAATGAAGGAAATTGAGTTTCTACCTATGTATAAATGTATGGCTGTCAAGGGTTCCTAACATTTGGCGAGATTCATGTTTGCCCCCATTGTAGGACCCAAGTAGGAAAAGGGCAAAGATCCAACTTTGTCATTGATTAAAGCTTCCAACCTGTTCACTTCCGCAATTGAAGGGTTGATCCAATAATACTGCTCGGAAGATAGAAAGAAGACTCACATAGGCGTGGGAATATTTTTTAGGTTTGCTTATGAAAGTTCACCCATAATTATCACATCATACATGAACAATAACTGAGATATAATAGACCCATTATTAGGAAGAAGAATGCCACGAAACAACCCCACCGAGGAGGCTTTGCTATACATTATGGGGATGTTTAGCAATTTCTAAATGGTTAAGGAGCTGTTTGGCAATGCTGAATGGTTAAGTGCTGAATGGTTAAGATGTCTGAATGGTTAAGTGTTGAATGGTTAATAGGTTTTGTTTGATTAGACATCTGAATGAGATTTCTAAAAATTTTGTTTTATTCATTTTGTCCGTGCAACATGCGCACACGAATGCAACCGAAACCCGGGTCCGTGCGATTGACATTTTTTGTTTTTTGTTTTTAATTTTGGACTACTATTAACCCTAAAAAAGATTGAATTAACCCTAACCCTATTTTTTATTTCCACTCCAGCCGCCTCCATGCTTCTCATTTTCGTCATTGTGCCTCCTCCTCCTTCTCACTTTCTCTTCACCACTTCACCTAACAGTCTTCTTCATCGCCCACCACCATCGCCATCGTTGCAGATTCGTCACCACATCGTCACATACTTCATTCAGATTTCATTCAGCTCGTTCAGACGTGAACCATAATCTGATTCGCTCAGACCCTCGCTCAGATGCGAGGTCTGATTCGGTCAGACCTGCTGCTCAAGCCAAACAATCTTAACCAAGCCAACCTCTGAATCGGACAGTTTCGGAGGTAGTTAAGTGTGACATCTGCCCCAAACTCGAACCCGAATGCCCGACTCGAAACCGAGATCATCCATCTTTAATGTACTCGTAATTATCCCTTTAAATGGAACGTTTCGTTATTAAAAATATACATATAAATATGTTGAACCTTACGTCATCCTCGTCTTTAATGTATAACGACCAAAATCTTATTCAACGGTTACTAGTTAAATACTAAATACAATTATTTAATCTTCAAAGTAAATATATACATTATAGATATATATACATATATTTTATTTTATAAAAGAAATTTTATAAAGATTATTAAAGATAAAAACATATTAAAGTCTTGAAATAAATATTAACGTCAAGAAGGAAGGAAAAACGTAAAAACGTCACTTATATAATCGTTACGTCTCAACTTGGTTATAGTGGTTAGTTAAAATATATATTAATTAACTTTGGGCCAAAACTGTCAAGAATGAAACTTATATTTAAACTTATATTAACTATTTAACAGAAATTGTAACTACAGGGATCGGAACTGTAAATTTAATAATTACCCAAACCACCCCCTCATCCCACATCCAGCCTCGTGTTTCCGGTGACCAACTCCGGCCACCGGCGCCGATTCTCCGGCGAAACCAAAAACCGGTTTTTAACCACTTTTTAATCAAATTAATTCTATGAAAACCGTCCTAACATCGTCCTATGGGAGTTTCGAACCTTTAATCCACTTCTAAACATCAATTTATCCCTTTAATTCTCGTTTCAAAACCGCATTCAAAACCCACATTAACTAAATCGACCAAAACGCCTAAAAGCAACAAATTGAAATAACTAAAACGACTATTACAACGTTTAGAATCATCCAGTAACGTTCAATTGAATTAAAATCAACAAATTAAACACCAATTTAACTCAATTAACCCGTAATCAAGTCATAAGCCGTTCAATATGTTCCAGACCAAATTATTCCAATTCCTTCGACAGAAATAATCTCTCTAAATCTTTTTCATTCTCTGTATCATCAATTTCAAACAACATCATCAAAATCTCTACTCTTGATTCCAAAACCGTCGACCCCGTTCTTCAAGTTCATCGGCTCTTTTCTTCATCAATCCAGTAAGTTTATTATACCAAAATGCTCGTTATCGTTCACTGAATCAAAGCCCTATGTTTATTCAGGGATTCAAGATCGTTTGATCGAACAATTTGGTGATCTTGATTTCTAGGGTTTATATGGAATTTGGGTGTTTAACAATAAAAACGTTTATGATCTATTTCAAATAACCAAAGTAAGCTAGCGCGTCTGGTTTGTACTTGTGCTCGTGAACAGAATGACCTGGGTTCGAACCCAGGCTCCCCCACCCCATTTATTTTTATTGATTGTAATGCATTTTACTAATTTTAACTAGTTTCCATAATATAAATCCTAATCCTTTTCATATATAAAAATGTAACTTGTCAAAACTCTATAGGATTTTATAAAACCATGATTTTGTATAATTTAAATTTTATAAATCCAACTATTATAAATAAGGTTTTTGTATAGAATTTTATCTATTTCAAAATTATATAAATGTTTTAAATGTATTTTTAAAATATATAATATATTTTGACACACTACAAGAAATGGGACCATCAGAGACTAAACTTTTAGGGACTGATTTATCAGTATCAAATACAAAGTATCAGGGACTAATATATCAGTTACGAATGATATTTGGGACTGACTATTAAGTGACTCGTGTTAGTGACTATTAATCAGTCTCTAATACCTTCACACCTTATTTAAGAGTAAAATATAGTCACAAATGTGGTTGCGCAATAACAAATTTTGATGGACAACCGTTTTTGTAACTGAATTTCAGTTCCAAATAAGGGCCCTCATTAATGAGAAATTGCATTATTGTATGTGTAACTAATATTCAGTCTTAAATATACATGGGACATATTGGGACTAAAATCCTGTCCTAAATATTCCTAAATCAAATTAAATTAGAGACTGATGATTAGTTTTTAATGTTGTTTGTGTAAGAATGGTATCAAAGACTGCAAATCAGTCTTAAAAATGTTGTAAGTGACCTTATTCGAAACTAATATCCAGTCCCTAACATTGAACACACATTTTATTAGTTAAACTAAACATAAACATATTAGAGACATGTATAGTATTATCTTAATAAAGGCAACAAAGACTGAAAATAAGTCGTTAAAATATTGTAAGTGACCTTATTCAGCACTGACATTCAGTCTATGAAGATTTTTTTATAATAAATATGAGTAGGGAACTGATATTCAGTCACTAATGTTGAACACACATTTTACTAGTTTGAGGGAGTTTAGTATAGACTAATTATCAGTCCTTAATATTTCTAAATCATATAGAATTAGGAACTGATGTTTATTATTAAATTATTTTTAAGTAAGAAAGAATTAATAACTTATTTTATGTCTCTAAATATTTGACGTGAACTATACCATTTTATTTGGAGCTGATATTTAGTCTCAAACGAGTTTTGATGATAAAATACTAGTGATGTTTAATCAAATATGTTCACAATTGGTTAATTATGATTAAATAGAATCATTATTGATCAATTACAATTGGTGGGTTTTGGTTTGAATTATGGTCAATTAGGGTCATTGACTACCCAATTATAGCTAGTTATTGTTACAGGTTAGTTTGGTTGCTAATGGTCAAGTGAGATCGATTACGGTAATTTATGATCAGTATTAAAATAATCAAATAGTAATGTTTGAATTCAACACCTCTTAGGTGAGGGCTGCATCTTTACCACTTGCCGACAGAGATTTGTAACATTAGTTTTTTTGCTATAAAACTAAACTAATTATATAAATAATTTATCAAGAATTATTTAAAATATACCTTATTGTATAGATGTGGTCTTTTTAAAGATTAAAAAAAATAAAGAGAAGGCTTCCAAATCATAATCTCCACATAAACAAAAGCGAGCTTTAGACCACACATCAAACTAGAAGGGCCAATGGTGATAATAAAAAACTTTAATTACCCTAAACTTGATTAGGTCACCTCCAAACTCTTTTTTACTTGCAATTTTCGGAGAAAAAAAAACACAAAAATTCCCGTTTTTGAATGACCTAGTAGCAGAGATTGGATGATCCCCGAAGATTTAACCGTCAGATCAATGTCAAATTTGGACAGGAGTTTCGCATCATATGTTCGAACACTTTCACCGTTGGGATTTTGATTTAAAGAATTGGAGGTCGGGTTTCACACCCCCGAACAGAACAGTGCATTGTAGGCATTCTGGGAGATTGTTTGGCTATCCGGCAACGGCGACGGCGGATTAAAGTGGCGGAATTGGGTAGCAAAGATGAAGCATGAAACCTCAAACGTGTGGCTGCTTGAATCACTCAATTCCAAGGTGGTTTGATATGGTTTCGACATCATTAGTATGTGGTTTAATCCGTAGTTGAGAAGGTATAATTTCATTTACTTTTGATGTGTTTGTAAGTTTTCGGGTTTTGAATGATTATGTTGTTGAGGTTGAAGTTTATAGTTAATAGAAATGCTAATGTGGTGGGTTTATAACTAGGTTTTCATTAGAATACGGGTTACACAAACCGATTATAATGCTATATACACGTATATGCAATTTACATAAGAAGAGGTCTATGTATGTATGGATGTATGTGGATTATTGTGTGTTTATATTTATTGTGATGGATTATTGTTTATATGTATACATATGAGAGTAGGTATATGTGAAAAATGAAAACTTGTGTGTATGCAACATATAGTATATCTTTTTTTGGATTTCCTTGTGATATTAGTTAGTTCCTAAACACACCCACGTACACACCGAATTTTCATACTAGAATTATACTCAATGCATTAGGAGTACTTAGTGCTTACTACCTACCATATGTTTAAGTTCTATGTACATGTATAGTAAGTTATTGGACATGTCAAGTATCAAATGACCCATTTGACCCTTTGGAATTTTATTTAATTCTTAATTTAGACAATGAGTATGTGGAAATTGATTGTTAGGATACTAATTGTGTGCTTGGAATCATATTCCTTAGACGACCACTAGCTACTCGGATTTAAAGCATTACGTTAAGTTTAGTTCTATAACCTCTTTTCTTTCTTGATGCTTTTGGGAGACATATGTATGCTTAAAAATGATGTTTACAAGGAATTTTGATTTTTAAAGTAGCATCCATGAGAAGCTATGTTTAAATATTTTCCTTTATTCTTGTGTAGGAAAATATTAAATGCAATAAAAAGGATGTCATGGCTAACTTGATTGATGAAGGAACGACTCTAACTACTACCATGAAACACGAGCTAGAAAGATAAACGAGCAAGATTGTGTGTGCCAAGGAGGAAAAAGTAGTAGATTAAATTGGAAATTGAGTCTTGTCAACCGCCAACAAGTGAGAAAGAATTAGCTCTTATACCTAAGGTTACTTCACTCGAAGTGAATCCGAAACTATGCAAAAAATGAAGCAAATAGAAGTTTGAAAAAATTTCAAAGTTCATTGGTCAAGTAATCGTTTAGTTTTATAAGACATTGTTATAGTGACTGTTATTAGACGCACATATTGACTATATTGTACACTTACAAAATGTATTATGTGATACTGGTTTTTTGTCTTTAAAAAGTTATCTGGGATTGAAAGTAACTTAATTTATAGTAATTTTCAATTTATAAAAGATAAAATGGAGACTAAATAACATGATATCCAAGACTACTTTCCAGTCCTTAAAATAAAGATAATAAAAACTAAAATGACCAATATCAGTGACTATTTTTCAATCACTAAAATCATGATATCGAAGGCTGGCATTTAGTGCCTAAAACATAGCATCAAAGACTAATTTTCAGTCCTTAATATAATGATATCAAATACCGATTTTTAGTCACAAACATAAGGTATTCGAGACTGAAATGACATTGTATTGAAGGATACATTAAGAACTGAATTTATGTGTTTTGAAAAATGATTTTCAGTCCTTAAAAAACATGGTATCAATGACTGATTATCAGTCTTGGGAAAAGTGTATTCGAGACTGAAATAATCTGGTACAGGTAGACAGATTAAGGACTGAATTCTTATGTTATGGGGACTGAATGTTAATCCCAATTGGAGCCAAACGACTAGTACTGATTTTCAGTTACGTAAAACACTATCTGCGACTAGGAATAGGTGACTGGCTTGTGACTGGAAGAATCAGTCCCCGATAACAATTCGGGACTGACTTCTAAGTATCAAGGACTGATTTTTTAGTCCTTAATGGCCTTTTTTCTTGTAGTGACATTACGTAAATTGTTAAAAATATCTAATGGAAGTTTTCTATTGTTTATCAAAATAATTTAGTTACTATTGCTATTGTTTCGAATAAACGAGTTTATATATTCTTGGTCGTTAACGAAAAACCCTAAATCCCAAATCCGAAACCCTAGATTTTCTGATTATGATTCTTGTTACTATTGTTTCGTTACTAAGTTAGGATTGTCATTTAATTAGGTGATTCTAATACTTTGACGATCCTCGTTTCAATTCAGACTATTTTACTATTTGTTCCGTTCCAGAGTTTCAAGGTGAGTAAATTCACTCCCCTTTTTACTTTTACATTTTGGAGCTGAAATATGTTCAATTACTATTCAATGTTTTCGGTTTTCGTTTTTTTGTTTCTATTTTCAAATGAGATCATTAAATGTGTTAGTCTTGTCTGCAGCAAGATGCAATTCTTATGTGGTAGTTTAAAGTAGTATTGTTACTTAGTAATCCCACCGGTACAATGTTAGCGCTAATGGTTTGACAAACCCACCTGCATGTATTTCAAAACAGGTGATTTAAACCCGGCCATTCAATTTCAAGGTTACTATGTTACAAGTTGCTATAATATGTTGCTATGCCTTGTCCCTAAGTTGCTTACATAATTATTGATAACCTATATCGAGACGGTTACGTGACACTTGCAAAAAAAAGGGTTATCTTTAATTTATAACATGAGTTGGTTCCTCATGACAAATGATTACGAGTTGCTATACAATGATGGTGTTCAATGTGTGTTCAAGGTGTCATGGTCGAGAATGATATGAAATAGCTATGCATGTAAGATTGCGCAGCATATTATGATGATCTCGGATTTCTATATTATTATGTATTCAAATTGTGGTTTACTCACTAGCTTTAAATAGCTAACTTTATTTTTACATATTTCAGGTGTTGCTTGATTATTTTTGCTGCTTTTGCCAAGACATAGGATTGCCTTGGACCTAGAATAATAAATCAGACAATTGCAGTTACTGTTTCGGTTTTATTACTTTTGTCGTATTCATTTAAGACTTAGGCTCAAAACTTACTACATCATTATTGAACTTAATAAATAAATACCATGTGCTTTGTTTACTATTGATATCCAATTCCAATGACAACCCGGTGTTTCCGCCGCCGGGCGGGGTGTCACAGTTTGGTATCAGAGCCATGGTTATAGGGAACTAGGATAGGGTATTAGAAACACACCGACCTAGACTATAACCTAAGAGTCCTTAGTGCAAATAGTTTGTTCTTAGAAAACTCTTCTAGAACTTACCTCCCTATTTATTTTTATGAATATTTCTATGTCTTTCCTTATCTTATTTTTTTATCCGATTTCGCGAAGGAGCTACAAGAGACTCTTCTGTGTGATTAGGATCTTTCTCTTTGTGGAATCTCGTCATCGTCTTAAGTAAGTTTGAAACATGGGAACGTGTGCAATCTGGAAGGGGGAACGCCTGTATCACGGACATCCTGTCTAAGGCAAGCATTTCGTATAAATCTCTTTAAGAGACCTGTATGCTTACCTGGGGATGTACGAGATGAGTGTGAACCTATAGGCTAAAGCACGCATTCTCGAATACGTTGTGAACGAACTTAGCACTTTGATAAGTCTTAAGTGTCCAAAACCAAGACACATTCCCAAGCCTTCAAATTCTATCTATTTAAACGATTTTATGATTATCATTTTCTATGATTTCAAATTTATTTCAATGGGTTTCCATATTATTTCAAATGCTATTTCAAGTTTGCTAATTTACATTTCAATGATTTCAAAGTGATTACTATGATATGTGTTTCTCAAGATTCTATGAAAACTCAAAGTACAATTATCGTTTCCATTCAATCCAAAATTCCATTACAACTTTTGTTATCCAAAATTTTCTTAAGTCTCATGAAATTCTTTTTCTATCATATCATTTCCAAGTAATTACGACTCGCTAATACCAACGCGACCCAAAAGTTCCAAATCAAAACTAAGATATATTGACTAACCTCAATCAAATTATCAAAACTTCAAAACAAATACCAAATTCCAAATCTAAGGCATATTTCTAATCTCAATTCAATTATCGAATCCTAAGTTAAAGACTTAATTCATGATTCCTGAAATCTCGTAACGGATTGACTATGTCAACGCATTCGTTTGCTTTATAAATCGAACGTTTACCTCCAAACTATCTCAACATGATCTCAATACTCAGGTGTTGTCTAAACTATTCATCTAATCATGAAATTCTAATCCAACTTCTAATCCACCATTAAACGATACTATTTATGAATTTGTTTTCCAAAACTTAACGTGAACTAACTACACAATTATTCCTAAGTTCATTGAACTAATTATATTTCATTTGTATAAATGATCACTAATGAAATTCTATACATCTCGTTTCTAAAAACTCATCCAAACACAACATGTCTTACGTATAAACTCTCTACCTAAAATACCATGTTTTATCTGCGGTTTTTGTAAAACCACCAACCAGTATTAATTCTATTAAAATGATTTCCTTATTTTCCCAAACGAAAATATATATGTACTTTATATATAAAAAAAACAATTTAAAATTTATGAAAAATGATTTCTTTAAAAAGGGATAGGTTATTACACAACATTTCCACGTTTTTTTTCTTTTCAAATATGTTATAAAGACTTGCAACAAACGTCATGATTTATGTTTCCAATATCGAATACTCGAAACTTAGACTGTGTCATTCACTTATTTTCAAATCAATCCCCTTATCTATGGTATAGATAAAAGAAAATTTATTTTATAAATTCATCATTTAGTTTTTTTTTTTTAAAAACGGGCCTAATAAACTAGATTATTTATGTATATCATCATCCAATGCTTATGAACTTGGCAATACCATAAACAATTGACATCCACATCTTACACACATGAAGTTGGGTTTCAAAAACTCATGTTGTTACAATTTTGGTACTCAAACTTGACTACTTTTATCTACGAACAAAATTATCATTATGGGTAATGATTACCTAATAAACTCAATTCTTATCATATAGAACTCAAAATTTAACTATTGTTTTCACATATTACCATTTGTCATCATCATCATCTAGTGCTTAGTTGGTTAATTCTAATTCAACTCCTCGTGACTAACGTATCTTTGCTCAAATCTGAAGAGCTAAATAACGTAAGTACATTCATAATGGAAAGCCAAATAATCACATTTTTTCGTTTCATCTTCTGCTCGGTTTGAGCAAATTTCAGGACGAAATTTCTTTAAAGAGGGGAGACTGTGACATCTGCCCCAAACTCGAACCCGAATGCCCGACTCGAAACCGAGATCATCCATCTTTAATGTAGTCGTAATTATCCCTTTAAATGGAACGTTTCGTTATTAAAAATATACATATAAATATGTCGAACCTTACGTCATCCTCGTCTTTAATGTATAACGACCAAAATCTTATTCAACGGTTACTAGTAAAATACTAAATACAATTATTTAATCTTCAAAGTAAATATATACATTATAGATATATATACATATATTTTATTTTATAAAAGAAATTTTATAAAGATTATTAAAGATAAAAACATATTAAAGTCTTGAAATAAATATTAACGTCAAGAATGAAGGAAAAACGTAAAAACGTCACTTATATAATCGTTACGTCTCAACTTGGTTATAGTGGTTAGTTAAAATATATATTAATTAACTTTGGGCCAAAACTGTCAAGAATGAAACTTATATTTAAACTTATATTAACTATTTAACAGAAATTGTAACTACAGGGACCGGAACTGTAAATTTAATAATTACCCAAACCACCCCCTCGTCCCACATCCAGCCTCGTGTTTCCGGTGACCAACTCCGACCACCGGCGCCGATTCTCCGGCGAAACCAAAAACCGATTTTTAACCACTTTTTAATCAAATTAATTCTATGAAAACCGTCCTAACATCGTCCTATGGGAGTTTCGAACCTTTAATCCACTTCTAAACATCAATTTATCCCTTTAATTCTCGTTTCAAAACCGCATTCAAAACCCACATTAACTAAATCGACCAAAACGCCTAAAAGCAACAAATTGAAATAACTAAAACGACTATTACAACGTTTAGAATCATCCAGTAACGTTCAATTGAATTAAAATCAACAAATTAAACACCAATTTAACTCAATTAACCCGTAATCAAGTCATAAGCCGTTCAATATGTTCCAGACCAAATTATTCCAATTCCTTCGACAGAAATAATCTCTCTAAATCTTTTTCATTCTCTGTATCATCAATTTCAAACAACATCATCAAAATCTCTACTCTTGATTCCAAAACCGTCGACCCCGTTCTTCAAGTTCATCGGCTCTTTTCTTCATCAATCCAGTAAGTTTATTATACCAAAATGCTCGTTATCGTTCACTGAATCAAAGCCCTATGTTTATTCAGGGATTCAAGATCGTTTGATCGAACAATTTGGTGATCTTGATTTCTAGGGTTTATATGAAATTTGGGTGTTTAACAATAAAAACGTTTATGATCTATTTCAAATAACCAAAGTAAGCTAGCGCGTCTGGTTTGTACTTGTGCTCGTGAACAGAATGACCTGGGTTCGAACCCAGGCTCCCCCACCCCATTTATTTTTATTGATTGTAATGCATTTTACTAATTTTAACTAGTTTCCATAATATAAATCCTAATCCTTTTCATATATAAAAATGTAACTTGTCAAAACTCTATAAGATTTTATAAAACCATGATTTTGTATAATTTAAATTTTATAAATCCAACTATTATAAATAAGGTTTTTGTATAGAATTTTATCTATTTCAAAATTATATAAATGTTTTAAATGTATTTCTAAAATATATAATATATTTTGACATTACGTAAATTGTTAAAAATATCTAATGGAAGTTTTCTATTGTTTATCAAAATAATTTAGTTACTATTGCTATTGTTTCGAATAAACGAGTTTATATATTCTTGGTCGTTAACGAAAAACCCTAAATCCCAAATCCGAAACCCTAGATTTTCTGATTATGATTCTTGTTACTATTGTTTCGTTACTAAGTTAGGATTGTCATTTAATTAGGTGATTCTAATACTTTGACGATCCTCGTTTCAATTCAGACTATTTTACTATTTGTTCCGTTTCAGAGTTTCAAGGTGAGTAAATTCACTCCCCTTTTTACTTTTACATTTTGGGGCTGAAATATGTTCAATTACTATTCAATGTTTTCGGTTTTCATTTTTTTGTTTCTATTTTCAAATGAGATCATTAAATGTGTTAGTCTTGTCTGCAGCAAGATGCAATTCTTATGTGGTAGTTTAAAGTAGTATTGTTACTTAGTAATCCCACCGGTACAATGTTAGCGCTAATGGTTTGACAAACCCACCTGCATGTATTTCAAAACAGGTGATTTAAACCCGGCCATTCAATTTCAAGGTTACTATGTTACAAGTTGCTATAATATGTTGCTATGCCATGTCCCTAAGTTGCTTACATAATTATTGATAACCTATATCGAGACGGTTACGTGACGCTTGCAAAAAAAAGGGTTATCTTTAATTTATAACATGAGTTGGTTCCTCATGACAAATGATTACGAGTTGCTATACAATGATGGTGTTCAATGTGTGTTCAAGGTGTCATGGTCGAGAATGATATGAAATAGCTATGCATGTAAGATTGCGCAGCATATTATGATGATCTCGGATTTCTATATTATTATGTATTCAAATTGTGGTTTACTCACTAGCTTTAAATAGCTAACTTTATTTTTACATATTTCAGGTGTTGCTTGATTATTTTTGCTGCTTTTGCCAAGACATAGGATTGCCTTGGACCTAGAATAATAAATCAGACAATTGCAGTTACTGTTTCGGTTTTATTACTTTTGTCGTATTCATTTAAGACTTAGGCTCAAAACTTACTACATCATTATTGAACTTAATAAATAAATACCATGTGCTTTGTTTACTATTGATATCCAATTCCAATGACAGCCCGGTGTTTCCGCCGCCGGGCGGGGTGTCACATTAAGAGGTAAACAAGCACGCCCTAAGTGCTGAATGGTTAAGAGATCTAAATGGTTAAGTGCTGAATGGTTAAAAGGGTCTGTTTGGGTGGACATCTGAATTATATTCTAAAACTAACAAACAAATCTCAAAAATTTTCTTTCATTAATCTTGTCCACATTGGTGTGAGAACAAAAATATGTTATCTTTATATATACAACCAATCATGACATATTAAGTCTTATGTTATGTTTTACTCCATCTACCCGCGCGCAGGGGGGTGCAAATTTGGTTCAAGTTCTTTAACCCAATGCGACGCTCGCGCGACCTGCAGACACGAATGCAGCTCCAAAAATCGGGGTCCGTACGAGGACAGTTTTTGATCGCCACTTTTTTTTTTCTTTTTCTTTCTTTCCTTTTCTTTTCTTTCTTTTTTTTTCGTTTGACCTACTCCCTACCTGGTCTTTTTTTTCCTTCACCTGATCTGCTCTTCATCTTCTTCGCATCGCACCTGCTCCATCTTTTCTCCTTCGCCGCACCTGCTTGCTCTTCGTCTTCGTCCCCTGCCTCAGCTGGTTGCTCTTCGTCTTCATCCCTTGCCTCTGAACGGTTCAACATCTAGGTAACTCTGAACGGTTCAGAGGTTGGTTCTGTTCAGAGGTGCAGCCAAACTCCACGCAACCTTTGACCGATTTAGAGTTTGGTTCCGTTCAGAGGTTATTCAGAGCCAACCAAACAGCCTCTAAGTTGAAACCCTTCGTTAAGATTAAAAATAAGAAGAGAGACAAGGGGCCGCCATGCCTCACCCTTCGTGAGTAATAAAATTCTTGCGTGGGTGATCCATGGATTAGATTTGACGCTTTAGATGAGAGTAATATCTTACTAACCCATGTCTGTCATATAGGTGGGATATTCATTTGTTCCATGATTGATACACTAAACTCCTATGACAGTGAATCAGACACTTTGTTGAAACCATTTTTAAAAGTCATACCTTCAAGAGACGACTTCCTAAGCCATGATATAACTTCAATGACGATGAGGGGATCGTCGAATATGTTTCGATTTAGTAAGGAATGTTGTTTAGGATTCCAAAATTACATATTAAATGACTCCCTAGATATGGATAACTCAAAACCTTTTAGATGACTTTGCTAATACACCCAATTAGGGATATAGGAAGAAACTCAACAAAGTCGATAGCCCATTTAACTCTAGCCTTTTTCACTCATTTCATTCGCTTTTCGTTTTTTCTCGTTCCAACATATGATGCCTTACCACCAGAGTCGTCTAAAGCTTTTTGGGGGCCCCAAGCGGATATAAAAATTTGAGGCCTTTATCTTCATCATAAGTTTTTTATTGTTTGCGTTCGATCTTTTTTTGGAATCTAAAAATTATAAAAACCAAAAAAGTTAAGTAGATTCTATGTGTGATCTATCTAGAGATTGTAATCTTTAATTTTGTATAAAAAACATTTAAATAATGCTTTATTTATTAAAAAAAATAAGTATAATCAATATTTAGTAGAAAAAAATAAAGTTTGAAATGTCACATATCCATCACTTTCTTTCTTTTTCCTTAAGTTTAGGTTTTTTATCATTAGTCTTAACCCAATAAAAAAAGGCCCATTATAGTTTATATAGATTTTTTTTTCAAATTTGAGGCCTTAAAAAATTGAGGGCCTAAACCTAAAAAATTACCCACTGGGCCTATTGGGCTGACCCTGCTTACCACCATTCTTTCTTCACTCTCAAGTCTCATCATCATTTAAACACACAAGTTCGTCTATCGTAGTATCTGTTTCATGGATTTTGGTGTTGAGAGATTTTAGTTCAACCTCCTTGATTTGTAAATTGTTGTTCCATTGCTTTAAGGTTGATTTAACGTTTTGAAGCTTAGTTGCGAGTCACTCATAAGTTTTTATTCAAACACATTATTAGTAGAGAGTCAATAGGCTAACAAAACTTTTTATTCAAACATAAGTTTTAATTAAGAAAATTTTAAAGAAAACATATTCACCCTCTTTAGTTTTTATAACCACCATGAATACTTTGGACCAACAATGTAACTAACTTAAACATAAGTTTTTATTTTTTTTATCTCTTAAAGTGATTCTCTTTAGCAAGGGGTCAAAGAGACATTTAGACACCCATATCCCTTAACTAATAAAAGGCACGGTCGATGGACCTTACCTTTTAGTCCTTATACTTGGGCTTATTTGTACTTTTGGCACCCCAACTCAACTTTAATTTATTATCATTTTGACTCCTGATGACTTATTTAATTTACAACTTTGACATATTTACGACTTTGATCCCCTGACTTTGACTTAGTTATCATTTTGACATCTAAGTTTGGATATATCTCTATCTTTTAATATATGACATATTACTACTTTACTACGTAACGTGCAAGACATTAAACTTCTTTACATCGTACTCTATATCATGCAACCCTGTTTTATAACTAATTAACAGCAAAAAGTTAACATCCATTCACGTTACGAACCATCCGTCTTGCAGATTAAACAATAAGAACCAGATTTTTAGTTTCTCGAAAGTTAAGACCATCCTTACAATACGAATTTACCCAAAGAGACCATCCATTTAGTTAAGTTTATTGAAAAGAAAACAAGCCTAACTTGTTAAGGGGTAGTTTGGTTTACAATAATGTAATGAAACACGAGAATGCAATAAACGGATGAAACAACAACAAAATTAAATTTTCAAAAAATAAAATTAATAATTACTATTCAATTGTATGTCAGAATGGACTTATGATTTTAAGGCGTTTAAAAAGGATTAAAGTCCTTGTCTAACAAGTGATTCTCTTAAATCTATATCTATATCTATACATATTAATAAAAGAAGGTTTTTTAAGACACTTGTCATTTATTGAAGCACATTAGATATATTTTTTCCCGCTCAAAACATTTTATAGAAACATTGATATTTATTCCTAAAATATGTAGATCTCATTTATACCGTATTTTTATTCGTATATACTACTAATTGATTTTCTAATTGATAACTGAAAACTTTTTCATAGAAATATTGATTTAATATTTATTCCTAAATTAAATAGATCTCATTTATAACATATGTTTATTCATATATAGTACAAATTGATTTGATAATTGATAATCAATACATGTTTTCCTGTAAAAGCAACCCAACAAACAATTGAAAGTGAATAACTTTCATTCCATGTCGTGCATAGTGTATGATATATATGATGATATGTAACATATGATTTGTTTTTTAACATGTTTTAACCTTTTAGGCAAAAATTTGAATTAACTGGATTTATGAATTTCATTCGATGAAATATTTTCTTTGTTATTATAATATTTTTAAGTGAAATATGTAATAATGTTCATGAAACAAAAGGAATTTAATTGAAAATTTGTAAAAGTCATAAGATATTACTATTGTAATTACTTTAACTTTGTAGGAGTTACAATTATTTTAGAGTAAATTACAATTTTAGGCCTTTAAAATAAGTTAAATTACGGATCATGGCCTTTATTTTAAATTTTTGCACTGGTTGGCCTTTATATAAATTTTTCTCACAGTTTAGGGCCTTTAAGTTAACGGCCGTTAATTTTTCCAGTTAATATGAGGGTATTCTGGTCATTTTATCTTAAAGTACAAAAAGTGATTTAAAAGGGGCCATTTCTGACAATAACAAAACTCTTTTTAATTGTTTTAAAATATAACCTAACCCCCACCCTTCCCTGTTCAACATCATAAACAACCACCAGTCCACCACCGTCTCCGGCGACCATCAACCATCGTCATCTCCGATCATCAATCACCACCATCTCCAGCGACCATTAACCAACACTTACGGTATCCGGAACGAAGACGATTTCAAGAGATTAGAACCCGTAGTGGGATGAAAAGATTTGAGTTTCTGGTTCATGATGTTGCGTCTATGGGGACGGAAATTCCTGAGCTCAATGTTTATAACGATAATAAAAAAAAACGGGGTTAAGATTTGTTATGTAGACGAAGAACAGATGCAACGTCGTTTTTCAACTATGAGGCGTGAAATATGGTTGAAGCAGCATCTTGCCGATTCATCAACACTAATCGTTTAACATCTCCTTCAATTCGAATCAGATCACCTTCAATTTCATACATTTGGGCTCGAAACGTTCCTAAAGCGTCAATTCATACAGTGATTGACGAACCGGTAATGAAATTGAAAACACAATCGATGAGTTTATATGATGTGTTGAATTTGAATCGAAACGCAACGTTGTCAGAGATTAAATCCGCGTACCGGAGTTTGGCGAAACGGCATCATCCAGATTTGAAACAGAATAATAATGATGATGATCGTGATTTTGTTGAGATTTGTAATGCGTATGTTACATTGATTGATCCGACGACGCGTGCGTTGTATGATGTGAAATTGAGTGGAGGATTTGAACGGAGATTAGGTGGAGTTGCCGGTGCTGGAAATTGAGTGGAGGATTTGGACGGAGAGTGTGTGATTGTGTGTAAGTGTGTGTAAGATTTTCAATAATAATAATGGTAATATAGGTAAAATTACTTGAATACCCTCTTGCTTATATTACTTAACGGTGGGTTTTAACAGCAGTTAACTTAAAGGCCCTAAACCGTGAGAAAAATTTATATAAAGACCAACCAGTGCAAAAATTTATAATAAAAGCCACGATCCGTAATTTGGCTTATTATAAAGGCCAAAAAATGTAATTTACTCATTATTTTAATTCTTACGTTATTACCGTTCAACCCATGTGACACACGGAAAGTAATCTAGTTAAACAATCAAACACCCTCTTTTTTATTCCCTCACAATAGTTCATTCCATCCCGTTTATTATTCCCGCATATCAAACCCTTTAACTAGGCTGAATTGGGTTTGACTTAGCCCAGAAATACTGAAGTTGCGGTCAACCCGGCCCATTTCATTAGCCTTATATGGGATTGAGTTCAACGTTTACACTGTTTTCACGTCTGCTGTTGTTTCTTCTTCTTCTTCCATGGAGTTCAAATCCAATTACGAGGTTTCGCGCGTTGCCACCTTCATTCACACCCATGGCTACAAAAGAGTCGCTCTACAGGTAATTAATTCATACATGCTCAATTCTATTCAACCTTTTGAAGTATAACTCAAAACCCTAGAATGTTTAGCAAGGGGGAACTTCGCTTCAACGAATTTAACCAACTTTTGATGTTGTTTTTAATCTCAAACCTCGTTACAGAGCTCGTATGCTGTTAGCATGGTGTTGAATTGAGTGATAATGATGTTCTTGATGATAAACTTTTGGGGAAAAATGATATTTTCTGTTAAAAGATGCTATGGTTATGTTGGTTGAAAATGTAAATGAATTTTTCTATTTTTGCCTTTGTTGTATTATTAGTTTATATATTTAAAAAAGCTAATACCTTCTGGATTATATTTTATAATACTCAGTTTCCTGATGAGTTACTAAAGGACTCAACAGGGGTCGTGCGGGCCCTGCGTAAGGAGCTGCAATCATGTTGTGAAGACGGTGATGATATCGGGTTGTATGTAATGGCTGATACCACATACGGTAGCTGTTGTGTTGATGAGGTTGGTGCGTCCCACATTAATGCTGACTGCGTTATTCATTATGGACATACATGTCTCAGCCCGTGAGTGTTCTTTGGTAATTGTTTAAATAGCTGCATGATATATCGTTTGGTGTACATGAGGTTGGTACGAGTTTGTTCTGTTTTTAATCTCTGTAGTTTCCAAATGGGCCGGAAAAAAACTGATAAAAAGTAAATTGGTCAAATGTCTTTTAAAGAATAATGCAAAATCTCCGGTATCATTTTATATATAAAGGGAGATTGCTATTGAAGTAATATATTGTAATTTTAGCTGTGACACTATATTTTTTTTAATAAAGTTAGATATTTATACCAATTAGGTTTCTTGTCAAGCCTACATGACCTGTATCAATTTATTTTCTTTATATTTTAGGACGTCAAAACTTCCTGCGTTTTTTGTTTTCGGCAAAGCTCCAATAAGTGCATCCAACTGCGCCAAACACCTGTGTAATTATGCATTCTCCAATAAGAAGCCGGTAATGGTAAGTTGTGTAATTTCTCTTTTGTTCATATTAGCATCTGCTCTTTTTGAAGTGCTTTATATGACAGCTCTGTTAATGCATTTTTTTATTTAGTTTTCTTTCATGCAATTTGATCATAAACACATGGCACATTCAAAATCCAATGATGATAGAGCACCAAAATAACTCTTGTGTAACGAATAGGCTAAGTCTTGTACAAATTAAAAAAATTATTATGCTTTCTAATTTGGTAAAATAATGTATGGCATTTTGGTTTGAGAGATTATTTAAAAATTTCTGCAGTTCTATTATGATGTCTCAATCTGAATAATTTTGCTCTAGTAGTGCTGGATAGTTTGCTTTTGGTGGGAAGTGAACAAAAACATCATCTCGAAAACAATTTATAATTGATTTGTCTATGTACATCTCTTTATGTTCGTTAATACTTTTTCTTTGCTATAAATGAAGGTCCTCTTTGGATTAGAATATGGGCATGCATTGCAAGATATTATAGAAGCATCAACCACTGAAATAAGAAGCTTATGGGGAGATGCGTCCAGATCTAAGCTACATTTTGCAGATGTTATGAGCCAATCTATGAGTCCAACAAAGACTTCTGATATTAATGGATGTTGTGATGATGTATCGAGAAAAACATATAGGATCGGGGGCTTGATTTGGAGTCTAGAACATGGCCTCAGCATGGACGACTACTCCTTGTTTTGGATTGGGCCTGATAATTCAGCTTTTGCAAATGTTGTACTTACGTTCAATGGCTGTGATATAGGTACATGTTATTATTTTGATGTAAAAGATAACATAGAAACATTTTTTAATGTTACTTTATTCATTTTTCTTTTTTTTATTTGTTTTTTTTTGTCTCAGTTAGATATGATGCATCAGAAAATCAATTGTTGACGGACACTTCTCAACAACGAAGAATTCTCAAGCGTAGGTACTTTTTTATTGCTAAGTCTTGCCTTTTTTTCTTTTAATAGTTTTTTTCTTGTGCCATTTTAGTAACATTTCAAGCAGTGTGTAATCTTTATAATGTTATGCAGATATTATCTAGTTGAGAAAGCTAAGGATGCTGGCATTGTGGGAATATTGGTGGGAACCCTCGGTGTTGGTACTGTTCTATACGACCTTTCAGTTGCTATGATGCTTTTTTATTTTCTTTTGTGTGTTATGTTTCTTTCCTTTCTAATGCAGAAAATGTAGCAACATTGCAGAATTGGGTCATGTATACCGCATTTTATGTTTTATAAATGTTGTGTTTATGGATTGATGGATTGTTTGGTTTTTAAACACAGCTGGCTATCTAAGTATGATCCATCAAATAAAAGAGATGATCACAAAGGCTGGGAAAAAGGCCTACACGCTTGTGATGGGCAGACCTAATCCCTCAAAACTTGCGAATTTTCCAGAGGTAAAGTTTACAATCGTTGGGTAATTTATTGGTGTTTGTGATTTAAGAGTGGCGATTCTTTACACGACTCGAAATATGACACAAAAGTAGTTAGGTTTAGGGCTGTTATACTTGGTCTGTTTACTGAATGGATTTGTTTTGGTTGACTTTTTGAACCTATTAATTAAACATGTCAACTCGCCAGCCAGTTTGTTACAGCCCCTACAACTCTTTTACAACTACATTAAAACTGTCAACCTGTTTGACTCATTTATATAAAATGGGTTAAAACAGCCAAACAGGTTGCGTTTCTGTTACATGATTTTAACTTTGTCCATGTAAGGTGGATGCTTTATATACGAATAAATGTATGGGTTGTGTTCGGGTTCAACGATTTAACCTGCCCACCCGAGAAGAGCGACGTTTGTATACGTCAATGGTGTGGTTTTGAGTAATTTATTGCTATGGGTCTTGATGCTATAATAAAATGTGGTAAAATAGCACACTTTGTCATACAATTGAAACAATAGCTTTTGATAATTGATATAATACTTTTTGCTGTAGTTGATGTCTATTTGTTGTATAACCAATTCCTAATGTTGCAGTGTGATGTGTTTATCTATATCTCTTGTTCTCAAACCGCTCTTTTGGATAGCAAAGAGTTCTTGGCTCCTGTTATTACTCCTTTTGAAGCTACTCTTGCATTCAACAGGTAGTTTTTAACTCTTGGTAGATCGTTTGTATCTATATTTCTATAATTCTATGTCCCTGTTAGTCTTATTATTGGTGTTTACTTGATTACTAAACCTTCCTGGTTCCTTTGTGTCAGTCTGTGGTGCTTTTGTTGTATTGATCAAAGGTTTTTTTTTTATTTGTATAAGGAGAATTGATGTCTCTCGAATAGGTTAAAAGAAGGGTAGATATGTAATTTTGTTTTACCTTTTGATAAATCATTTTTGTTGCAGCTGGTATGAAACTGGTTATACATAAATGTCTGTATTTATCTCCTTTTATCCTAGAATAAGTAGTGATAAGTGAATTCAATCACCCGTTTTTCGTTCCAGGGGAAGCGAATGGACTGGAAAATATGTAATGGAATTTCAAGATCTGGTTGCTACAGCTCCTGCAGGCTTGGAAAACCTAGAAGAAGAAGCAAGGTTTTCGTTCCTTCATGGTGGATACATTGAAGATCCTGATTTACAAGGTATTTTGTTTATTCTTTTAACTTCATTTCTTGCAGTATCAATGTTATAAATAGTTAATGTTTGCATTTGAATTTATCTTTGGCTGTAAGCAGAGGTGGCATTGGCATAATGCCATAATGTGTGGTTTGGGTAATCGGCCAGAACATATAATCTAATATGGGTCAACTAATTTTTTTTTTCTTTTTTTTTCCTGGTTTTTGGTATTTTTATAGTCAAACATATATTAGTATAAAACCCTATATTCTTAAAAGTAGTGATCTTGATTTTCTAAACAATTCTTGAGGTTAGCATTTGAAAAAACTTTTGACACTTTTTTATGTTAGCCAACTTAAAATATTTTTTTTACAAGTTTGACTCATTGGAGAATGCAATCAAATGAAGGGATAAAACATGAAATAAAGGGACATAACCATTTAGCCCACGGTAGATCGCCACAGCTATAGCTTGTTAAAATGGTTGGGTTCAGCAGGTTGACTAAAAGGTCAAAACGTGTAAACTTAAATTTTAATCTTGGGTCATTACATTTTGTGTTGTGTGTGAACCAGCATACACATTTTGTCATTACCTCTTTTTATAAAAGGGGAAATTTCACAGAATAATAAGCAAGTTTCAAAAATGTTCTGATTAGGTCACTCATGCATGTTTTTTCTCAAATTGGGTCATGCAAGAAATATACTTGCAGAATGTGTTAACATTTACAAATTTAGGTGTTTTGCATTTAGGGATTCGTCGACTATGTGTAATGTCGTGCATGAATGGAGTTGTAATACCATACTAGAATGATAGTTGTGTTATGCAACGCATAATTGCCCACCTACTTTTCTTGTAGTGTATTAATGCGCAATTCTCCTCACTTTCCGTACATAATAATCAAAATATTTTTTTTGGATGGCATAGATTATAACTCTTCTAATTTCATGTTTTCAAAAAGTGAAGGCCTAAATGATCATTGTGGTAACAAGGAAACAAACATGATCTACTTGAGATGAGTTTGGATTGATCCAAGTTGTTGATCCTTTCTAAGGGTTTGCAATTTTGACCAACTTATAAAAGGCTCAGAATTGTGTTATGTAAAAGCTTCGCTGAAAGGTAAATGAGCCAAAATGGATCAAAACTGTGTCCCTTTAGTTATGTAGAATAACAACACCCATGATAGTATCCAGCCATCCAGGCATACAACTTACTAAATCTCATTTAAAATTTACAGTATTATATTACTAATATATTCTTCGAATAGTATAATTTTAATATACATTTATTTTTTAAGGGGAAAGTGAATATGAGGCTGTAACACATGTAAGCTTACATGCGAAACAATTCAAAACTACGTCGTTTTATTAAAATTGACATCAAAACTACGTAGTTTGAATTAATAAATTCAATAGACTTAATTTGAAATCTCCTAATTTAATTTATTTACTTCCATAGTTCCATACCTCTTGCACGTTCTTCTTTATCCGCTTAGTTTTCAAATTCATGATTTCAATATACAATAATATATTGATTAAAAATGACTCACTCCAATTAAAAAAGTTTCTTAACCAACTGAAACGTAATTTATATCGGATTGACAAATGAATTAGCTAGAAAATTAAAATCACGTTAATTAATATCTTATTTGAAAGAATCCAAACAAAAAAAAATTATTTAAAATCATGCATTCCGTTTGAATCTGTGATGATGGAGTGAATTTAAGGGTTATAGTTTGAAGCCAATTTATTAAACTACGTAGTTTTGATGTTAATTTTAACAAAACGATGTAGTTTATGGGTGTTTCGCATGTAAGCTTGCATGTGTTACAGCCTCATATTCACTTTTCCCATTTTTTAAATACATTCTACAAAAATGTTTTGGGTACTCTTTTTCTCACTCTTCAATATCATGCACATTGAAGCCTATATTCTTTTTCTCCTTTTCATCTATCAGATTGTTCTAACTTATGAACTCACTGATACGATCCAGTAAACCCTTGGACCTGGATGCTAACAACCCAAGCATTCAACCACGTTCTATTTTCTTTATTGTTTTTCTGTATGCATGGGAGCTATTGTCACTTATCATTTCTAGGTTTCGAACTCGGTAACTGCATTTCATCTAAGTACAACGGTCTTTCTGATTGGCCAACCGCCGTCTAAAAAAGTGTAGCATTTAGTTGCTTAAAATTAGGAAGACATGCATTTTAGATTTTTTTACATATTTCCCCTTCCTAAGTCCATCAGTTACATATTTACCCAAGTCTAAAGTTTAATTACATATATCCCCTTTGACATAATAAATTACTCATTTACCCCTTCTTTTACACAAATCATAAGAAAATATAAAAATATATTTATGAAGATCATTAAGGGTAAAATAGTAAATCAAAAGGCTATTTTAAAGAAATTGGGTAAATATGTAATATATATGGTTTAGGAAGGAGAAATATGTAATTGAATTTAAGGAGTGGGTAAATACGTACTCAATGATCTTAAGAAGGGGATATATGTAAATGCCCCTTGTTAAAATATTATACTTCAAAGGAATGAAAAGAACAGACTAGTTGAATACAAATGTCCTTATTTCTTGTTTTCTTGGAACTTGATACACTCATCAGGTTTATCATTTGGGAGATTGACCGTCTAGAATGGTCTATAACACTGACTAACTAATTTAACGTTAATTTGACGTGTGGCTTGAACCAGATATCAGCAAAGAAGATGAAGATGGACCTCTTGCTTTAGCTAAAACGACACAAACCGCACTACAAGAGCATGGTAAGTATCATAAAACCATGATAAAAAAGGGAACCGCCAAGTCAGGAGTAGAGTTTTTTGCATCACGGGGTTTTCAAGGTCTTGACATCAATGGTAATAGTAATGCACCTGAGCCATTTTTTCTTGGAAGATCCGGTAAAGCATCCAGCTACAGCCATGAAACAAATGAGCACTAGATCTCATAACCCTCCAGTTATTTATGTTCATCAAGATTCAGTTGTTTTTACCATAGTGGTCACTGATATTAATCAGCCAAAAGAAACACTACGTATTATAATTCTATTTTTTTCGTAGTAAACTAAATATTTATTCTATTTTTCTTGTGATACTTGAGGGTGAGAGCGGCCAATAACCAATATTTGAAGGTGAGTAAATCCAATAACCCTTTTTATAAACCTCAAAGTGATGTGCTAGTTGCAAAAAAACTCGGTGAACACAAATTTCAATTTTTCTTCATTAACTTCGAACACTTTGAATTTTCTTCATTAACTTCACACACTTTTAAAATTTTTCTTCCTTTACTTTTGCTCCAAACACCAAACGTATTAACATGAAAAGTAGTGATGAAATCAGGAACTTTATGCTAATACATATGTAATATGTATGCATATTTATTATGTCATATTTTACTATCTTACAATAATACTTTTACTAGATGAAAAGTTAAATAAATGAAATTAAAACCTAAAATCATATTAGAAATATATAAAGTAAAACGAAAAAGAGTACTAATTAAAAAAAGGGTTATTGGATTTTAATAATTCGAACTTTTGTATATTGGTTGATATTAATCCTAACTTCAAAAATTGCATGTGTTAATCCCAACTGGTAACTTATTTTCCTACAATGATCCTCCGTTAAAGTTAACTTAACACCGTAAACTTTTTTCGAATTTTTGACCGAGGCTTTAGGGCTTTTGATCGGGAGGACGATACGAGTTTAATCATGTAAAACTTAACTTGAGTCGATGCTCCAAACGAAGAAATTTTAACATGCGATTTAAGCACCGTTAGGTTTATAGACTCGATTGAAGGTCGTTTGGTTATTTGGAGGGACATCTCAAGGTAATTTTTACATGAATAGACTCCTATCGTCCTCTCGATCAATAGCCCTAAAGCCTCGGTCAAAAGTTTGAAAAAAATTTAACGGTGTTAAGTTAATCTTAACGGAGGGTCATTGTTGGAAAATAAGTTACAAGTTGGGATTGACACAGACAATTTTTAAAGTTGGAATTAATATCGGCCAATATACAAAAGTTCGGATTATTAAAATCCAATAACACATAAAAAAACTCGAAATCTTCTGATATCCTCCTTATATTGAAAGAAGAGAGAATTTGAACAGTATTATAGTAAGTTTTATAAGTTTTTATTTTTATAATAAATAAGGGTTATGGGTTTATATATCTTTAAAATTGAAATTTAATTATAGATTGGAAAAGGTTATTTATAGCTGACAACGGATACAAATTGGTTTTTTTAAGAATCGGTTTCGATTCTAGTTGTTGACGGTAAAGGAAGAACCGGTTCGGTTCTAGAACCGGTTTTTGGTGAAAAAACTAGAACCTAGTAACCGGTTCCGGTTTCTAATAAACCGGTTCAGGTTCTTAAAAAATATGGTTTTTTTCTATTACATAGGCCGAAACGCTAGGCTGTTGCAAATCTTCACCCTTCATTGGGTTTTCATTTAAAGTTTATGGTCATAAATTTGTTATATTATTTTTAACTAAATAAGTAGTAACATTAAAAACTTTAAATATTACAAGATATATAGCTTTTAAAACATTAAATAAATAACACTAAAACATACCGGTTTTTTCAGGAACCGGTTCTTCTAAGAACCGGTTTTTTGTAGGAACCAGTTCCAGTTCTTTTGGAACCTATGATTTGGAAAAAAGTAGTAGAACCTATTCATAACCTACGGTTCGGTTCTTGTAGAACCAGTCTAAGAATCAGTTTTCGGTTATTTGATCGGTTCCGATTCCGGTTTTTTTGTGCACCTCTAACTGTACTAAGTTTTATGGAGTTTTCCGGCAAACACAAATTAAGTTTTTTTCATTAACTTCAAACACTCTTCTTTGCACACACTCTTCATATCAATATAAAAAAGTGAAAATGCTTAGCTACTGAAAATAGTTATAACACAATTTAAAAAAATAATTTGGTACCCCTAAATAATGGTGTCCTTGACGGTCGCTCACTCCACCCCTGCCCAAGACGTGCCCTGAAGAAACCTTGACACGAATAAAACCATTACGATACACTACTCTCATACCTTCTTAAACAAGAAAACATTAAGAAAGTTACGTTCTATTTCTAACTCTATTTAAACAAATAAATGATGAGAAAGATTCAAATATAGAGCATGATTTTAGTCCGAAGTCTAATAAAAATTTATATAAACATTAAATTTTTAATGGTTAAGATCAAGTTGTAGGAAAACAAGTTAGTGAAGGGGTATATTTGTCATAGTGACCTTTATTGACTTTTTTCTCCACATGCAAGGCACATGTCAATTCCTCATTTGTTTAAACGTTAATAACTTTTACGACATTTTTTAATAAAAATTAAACAGAAAACAAACGTTTTTTTTAATTCGAAACTAGTATAGTATTGATATAAAAAACACAAACTTTTTTCCATGTAATTTCATCTTAGTGTGTATTATCATATCATTGTATTATATTTTAGTTTGTGTAATACCATGTTTTTTTCTAATTCATTGTGTAACATCATGTCATTATGTTATATTTTAGTTTGTGTAATACCATTTTTTTCAACTCATTGTGTAATATCGCTATGTTATATTGTGTGTTTAGGAACTATCATTGTGTCAAATAGGAATATATGTTTGAATATAAATATTAGGAGATTGTTGTGCTATATTGTGTATTTCACAAAGAATCATTGTGTCAAAGTTGTATTGTGTGTTTGAATACTGATGTGTTGTTAAAACACATGGTTTTATTGACGTATTTCACGTCTTTATCCTCATTTTATGTAAATATATTTTATTTTTTTAGTTACTTATTATCTTTATCTTTTATTTTTAGGTAATAATAACGAAAGAAGCGGTTTCGGAGCGAAACGGGACGAAAACGAGAAGAAAACGAGCTTCGTGACCAACCCGGAGAACCGCTGGAACTCCCCAGGAACGCCCAACGGTTCTCTGGGCGCTGGGGCTGAAAACAATGCCATCTCCTCCGCCCAACGGTTCGCTGGAACCCACCAGAAAAGCCCAACGGTTCTCCGGGCCCATCTGACGTGAAAAAACCCATTTTTTCACTATAAATTCATCTCTTGATGGATTTTAGGGCATGACCTCTACCCAAAAACACCAAAAACGGCTGAGAACAGGGGAATTATTCTTTGGGGTGATCTTGGGTGCTAGTTTGGAGGATTAAAGCCATAATTTGGAGCTTGGATCTTGGATTTTGAAGGTTTTGAAGATTATTCTTGAAGATCTTGAAGATTGAAGATTGATTGAAGCTCTAGAGTTGCTGATTTGAAGATTGAAGCTAGAAGATCTTGTAGATTCAAGCTTTGATTGAAGATTGGTGGTCATTTCGGGTGTGATTTACTCTAAACTTTAAACAATTGAACTTGATTTGTTGTTTTTAGTTAAAATTATGCTAGATCTAGTCTTGTTCATGATGGGTTTGATGATTGTGATGATGATTGGCTAGATTTAGTATGACTATTTAGGCATTATGGATGATTGATGATAATATGATGATTTTTGGTTGTTTATGATATATTGGATGGATGCTCTATGTGAGAAAATTGGTTTATGATGATCTTGTATGCAATATGTGTGTTGACTTTATGATTCATGTTGAGATCTTGACTTGATTGTGGACAATATTATCTTGATTTGATAACTTGATAATAGATTTCACATTTTTGGTGGTTAGTCTACTAGATTTAATCATCATTTGAGTAGATCTAGGAATAGATACTCATAAGTTAAGATTGATTTGTGGATTTGAGCCAATGTGCTAGCTGGATTCGTTACCGGAAGGTGAGGATTTGTAGATTTCATCCTTTTGTTAGTTGGTTTCGGTTAAAATACTACGGGAGTGGGTTTTACTTAATAAAAACTAACAACTTGTGTTATTTAGTCTTGATTTATCATAAACCGATTGATCCCATTATTTTAGTTTACTGATTGAGTCAGTTTCTAGGATAAATGGACTTGTAAGCCGAGAGGCGAGCCAGTTTAGGATCCCTTAGACATCCGGGAGTGATTTGTCAACATTCCTCACACTGTGAGCTTCACATATTTATTTTAGGACTTTCTAGCACCCACGAGACCTTAGTAGTAGGTACTGATGTGTTAGATTGTTTTGAGTAGATATATTCTCAGATCCGGTGCCAACATATCTAGAAAGCCGAGAGTTGTCAGATTATCATCAGGATTCCCGCCTAAGTAGTCATCATTTCACCCATAGTTCTCTTTTAGCTTATTTCCACCTTTAGTTTCCATTTAGTTAAGTTTTTACCCCTAGTTTATTTTAGATAATTTTCCTTAGTTTAAATCTTATTTTTTAGGATAATTTTAGATAAATTGTCTCTTGCTTGTTTAATTTAGTCTTTATAATTAAAAATCTCAACTCTTTAACATCGGTTAGAACTCGATAAAGATCCGGTATTAGGGGACGCCAAACTCAAATCTCTTGGGTACGATATCCGGACTTACTTAACTTGCTGCATACGACCGGTACACTTGCCGAACTTGTTAGGTTTTTCCACTTTATAAATTTAAAACCTGATTTTCCGATCCAAACATATTTTCATATACCACACGGTTCACATCAAGTTTTTGGCGCCGTTGCCGGGGGATTTGAGCATTTTGGCGACTTTAAGAAAGATCTGAGTCGGGGGTCTAACCATTTTTACTTGCTATTTTTCTTGCTAGTTTAGTGTTTATTTGATTATTTGCTTGCAATTTGTTCTTTTGCTAGTTCACACTTATTTTGCTTTATATTTTTAGTTATTATTATTATTATTATATATTTTTTTTAGCTTTTTTCTATCTGGTGCTCGTGATCGTTGCGTTTTGAGTTTGTTTTTGCAGTTTTTCTCATGGATAGCTACTATGAGGATGATTACGAAGGCAACACTTATAGCTACGGGGATCATCGTACTAGTGTTTGGTGTGAGATCTGTGGAGGACCCCATTATACATATTATTGTTGCTACTCACAGGGGTACTCCACAGGTTATGATGATCCTTATCCTTACACTCCACTAGTCGAGGGTCCATCATCCACACCCGATCTGCACACAGCTATGTTTGAGATGAACCAGGTGTTCCAAAACTATCTTGCTTCACAACAGCAAAGTGGCGAGGAACGTGCGATTAGACTTAAAGAATCTGAGGACTTGGTTCGTAGGACAGAAGAGTTGGGAGTTTTGATAGACCAGATTACTTCAAACCATCAGCCCGAGAGTACTTTTTGTGACACTGGTCTCTCCACTGATGTAATTGAGAAATTTTCAAAACCGGAGACGATAATGGATAATGCGTTTTTTGCTATTCCACATACTTACACGCATGTCCCACCTCCGGTTCAGGCTGAGTTAGATATTATGGATGCGGATGCTGGAGTTGTTGATGAGTTTGAGGGTGTCAGAGTTGTGTTCGATTGGGAGGATGAGTTTGGTGATGAGTTGTTTGGTATATCAACCCTGGGAGAAAAGGGAGCATCATTTGACCCTATTGGTGATCTTGCTGAATTAGAAACATTAATATTCGGGGAGCCAGAAAGAAAGTGTGAGGAAGTACAAGGAAAGAAGGAAGTGCTTGAGGAAACAAAGCAACCACATCACATTGAGTATAGTCGGCCCGTGGAAGGAGAATACAATGGATCGCGACCCATATCAGAGTTACCACGGGAGAGGACACGAAGAGGTAGGTTTAAGGATTGGTGGGCCGAGTCAGTTACTTCTATTAGAGTTCATTCCGATCCTATCGTTGCATTCTTCCTGACAAATGGTATGAGGAAGAAGTTGAGTAAGACAAGTGGGAAGAGAATAAAGGAGAAGCCTCCTGATTGAGATTACATGGTGGGAATGGCATGCACAATGGCAGTAGAGATTGTTGATTATTGTTTGTCATCGCATGCTGCATTTTAGGGGAGTTTCGCTTATCCTTTTATCTTGATTTTATTTTTCAATCATTTTTATATTTGTTTCACACATTGGGGACAATGCGTGTTTCAAGTGTGGGGATGGATTTTATAGTTAGTTTTTTATTTGTTATTTTTCTATCAAACCACTCCCGTACTCAATCTCCATTCGGGAGTGGCTCGGTTCACTTTTTCTTAAAAAAAAAAAAAAAAAAATCTATAAAAAAATACAAAAATAGAATAAAAGTTATTTCTTTTAAAAGACTTGTCCCGTTTTTGTCACCTTTTACACAAAAGACGCGTCTCATTCAATGTAAATCGTTGACAAAAGGTGGGTCGGTTTGAATTTGCGGGTTCTTGACTTTTAATATATAATATAACTAAATAAAACGAGAAAAGTTTTCCTAGCTAGAATTTTGAATAAAAATAAAATCTTGGGATGCCTAAGATAATAGAGTGAACCGGACAGTTAAAAATTATACATTATCTGCATCATTATCCCATACCCCTTGTCTTGTGAGGATTTGAGCCTGATTATTGAGCTTTACCTGATTATATATATGTTCATTATTCTTTTGTTGAGAGTTTGACCATTATTGTAGTTGCAATTATAGAACTTGCATGCTTTGATGCATTTTGAGACCTTAGACTTGAAATTAAAACAAGAATATGATTGAGGCATTTAGGATTCACCTATTCCGACCTGTTTATACCTGCCCATTTTATATATTTCCCCTAGTTACCCCGTCTGAGCCTTAGCCTTTTTATTTGTTTGACCCATTTAGCCATTTCCATTCGTATATATTTTACCCTTTTTGCTTTGGCCCAAGTGTTTGAAAATCCGGCTAAGTTAGTATTTAAATTAAGCTTTTTATTGTTTTAAGTAGTTTGAAATTTCTATAAGTTTGTATATAGTTAGAAAGTATGAATAAGTGTAAAAAAAAAAGAAGAAAAAAAAAAGAGAAAAAAAAAAAAGAATGTTGAGAAAGATGAGAAAAGAAGAAAAAGGGTAAGAAAATTGACCCTAAGGTGATAGTATATTAGGTTTGGGATCCAAGTTTGATCCAAGTTTTGGTTTTTGGTTACAAGTTAAGTGTTTTGATTGTTTAGATATTGACAAAGCCGGGTTTTTAGCACTTTTCATTTGTTTTTCCTTTGTTTATCCTACCCCTAGCCCTAGCCACGTTACAACCCGAATAAAGACCTCTTGATTCTTGTTAATTTCTTGTCAAAAGGTGGAGATATGATTGGCATACAAGCTTATGTTTATATTGCACTGCTTTAATTGGTATTGAGAGTTCACTCCTAAAGTTCATATTTAACCCGAGTGCTTGAGTGATAGTGAGGGGTGCAAGAATGTATAGTTTGATACTTGAAGGTGAACAAAGCTTGATTGGGTAGACTTTGGTTTTAAAATTGCTTCACCGTGCTAGTTGGGTTATAAATCTTTGATCGTTATAATAAACATAATAATTAAGTTAGGGATCCCGTGGTTCAGACTTGATTTACTTGATGGATGCGTATTTGTTTGAGAATTGTGTTCGATGTGTTTGTATATATTTGTTTTGCTTAGGGACAAGCAAAATGTTAAGTGTGGGGATATTTGATGTGTTGTTAAAACACATGGTTTTATTGACGTATTTCACGTCTTTATCCTCATTTTATGTAAATATATTTTATTTTTTTAGTTACTTATTATCTTTATCTTTTATTTTTAGGTAATAATAACGAAAGAAGCGGTTTCGGAGCGAAACGGGACGAAAACGAGAAGAAAACGAGCTTCGTGACCAACCCGGAGAACCGCTGGAACTCCCCAGGAACGCCCAACGGTTCTCTGGGCGCTGGGGCAGAAAACAATGCCATCTCCTCCGCCCAACGGTTCGCTGGAACCCACCAGAAAAGCCCAACGGTTCTCCGGGCCCATCTGACGTGAAAAAACCCATTTTTTCACTATAAATTCATCTCTTGATGGATTTTAGGGCATGACCTCTACCCAAAAACACCAAAAACGGCTGAGAACAGGGGAATTAGTCTTTGGGGTGATCTTGGGTGCTAGTTTGGAGGATTAAAGCCATAATTTGGAGCTTGGATCTTGGATTTTGAAGGTTTTGAAGATTATTCTTGAAGATCTTGAAGATTGAAGATTGATTGAAGCTCTAGAGTTGCTGATTTGAAGATTGAAGCTAGAAGATCTTGTAGATTCAAGCTTTGATTGAAGATTGGTGGCCATTTCGGGTGTGATTTACTCTAAACTTTAAACAATTGAACTTGATTTGTTGTTTTTAGTTAAAATTATGCTAGATCTAGTCTTGTTCATGATGGGTTTGATGATTGTGATGATGATTGGCTAGATTTAGTATGACTACTTAGGCATTATGGATGATTGATGATAATATGATGATTTTTGGTTGTTTATGATATATTGGATGGATGCTCTATGTGAGAAAATTGGTTTATGATGATCTTGTATTCAATATGTGTGTTGACTTTATGATTCATGTTGAGATCTTGACTTGATTGTGGACAATATTATCTTGATTTGATAACTTGATAATAGATTTCACATTTTTGGTGGTTAGTCTACTAGATTTAATCATCATTTGAGTAGATCTAGGAATAGATACTCATAAGTTAAGATTGATTTGTGGATTTGAGCCAATGTGCTAGCCGGATTCGTTACCGGAAGGTGAGGATTTGTAGATTTCATCCTTTTGTTAGTTGGTTTCGGTTAAAATACTACGGGAGTGGGTTTTACTTAATAAAAACTAACAACTTGTGTTATTTAGTCTTGATTTATCATAAACCGATTGATCCCATTATTTTAGTTTACTGATTGAGTCAGTTTCTAGGATAAATGGACTTGTAAGCCAAGAGGCGAGCCAGTTTAGGATCCTTTAGACATCCGGGAGTGATTTGTCAACATTCCTCACACCGTGAGCTTCACATATTTATTTTAGGACTTTCTAGCACCCACGAGACCTTAGTAGTAGGTACTGATGTGTTAGATTGTTTTGAGTAGATATATTCTCAGATCCGGTGCCAACATATCTAGAAAGCCAAGAGTTGTCAGATTATCATCAGGATTCCCGCCTAAGTAGTCATCATTTCACCCATAGTTCTCTTTTAGCTTATTTCCACCTTTAGTTTCCATTTAGTTAAGTTTTTACCCCTAGTTTATTTTAGATAATTTTCCTTAGTTTAAATCTTATTTTTTAGGATAATTTTAGATAAATTGTCTCTTGCTTGTTTAATTTAGTCTTTATAATTAAAAATCTCAACTCTTTAACATCGGTTAGAACTCGATAAAGATCCGGTATTAGGGGACGCCAAACTCAAATCTCTTGGGTACGATATCCGGACTTACTTAACTTGCTGCATACGACCGGTACACTTGCCGATTGTGTGAACTTGTTAGGTTTTTCCACTTTATAAATTTAAAACCTGATTTTCCGATCCAAACATATTTTCATATACCACACGGTTCACATCAAATACTTGATTTTTATGTGTATCTTATTAGTTCATTGTGTTATATTATGTGTTTCACTAAAGATCATTATATCAAAGTTTTAATGTCTGTTTGAATATGCAAACTTTTAACTAAAGTGTATCTTGAGAGATTATTTTGTTATATTGTGTTATTTCTTAAGTACCTGTAAAACAATTTCATTAATATAACAAAATACATAATTTCATGGTGTTATATTATATTTACTCATGAACCATCATTGTATTAATGTTGTACTTTTATATTATATTTTATATATGTTTAAAGATAAATGTTCCAATACTTATATCTATTATCCATTGTGTTATATTTTACTCATGATTTATCATTGTATTAGTGTTGTATTTTGAGTCGTTACATTGGTTTCATTGTGCTATATATGTTACTTTTGTTCTATCAATTGTTTCACCCTTGTACATATATTACACAATAAGTCTAAGACAATGACTCAAAATATAATACTAATACAATGATAATTCCGTGTATAATATAACACAATGACACAATTTACATGAATATTGGTGTGACATCTGCCCCAAATCCGAACCCGAATGCCCGACTCGAACCCGAAGCAACACACAACACATGTACTGCATTAATTTGAGCCGACATAGTTTTTTCATTTCGTTACACGTATTAACAACGTTTTCGACTTCGACATGCACGTTGCATTACGACGATTAACAGATGGTGGTGAAAAGTATATATATCAATAGATGGGGTAAAAATATGAATATGTCAAAGAAGATCAGCATGATATAGCATGCAAAAATTACAATTAAATCAAAGTCAGGGGGTCAAATTCATAGGTTGGATAATTTTATCTAAGTTAGAGGTTCAAATGATAATTAAGTCAAACAATTATTGGCGGGTTAGTCGACTGATGACACGTGACCGGTCAACAGTGACCACCGACCTTTAAAACTAAAGGTGTATAAATAATAATTAGTAACAATAATAATAATAATAATAATAATAATAATAACAGTAATAATATTAATAGAAAAAATAGCAATAATAATAATAATGGTAACTTACTGTTTTGGTCCTTGTGGTTTGGCCAAAACTATTATTTTGGTCCAAAGCAGTGTTGTAAAAATCGGTCTAGGCGGTCGATTAAACGGTGATTAATCGCTAATCGGTGAATTACCTTGTCGATTTCCTAAAATCGGTCAATTAATCGGTAGGCGGTCTAGGCGGTGCTAGGCGGTCCTAATCGTAGTAATCGGTCAACTAAAGTCAAAGCTTTTTAATGGGTTTTAAACCTTCAGTTTATCGACCCGATCCATAACCCATGGGTTATAGTCCTTAAAAAACATAACCTTAGGTGTTAATTTCACTTTTCACGATCCAAACTTAGAATTTTAATGTATTTTAAAGTATTACGTTCGCAATAGTGTGTGTTTGTGTGTATAAAACTGAAATTTACATATAAAAATTCAAAATCCATGAATGTTGAAGTGTTATATTCATATCAGTGTGTGTGTATATGTATAAAAATGAATTTACATATAAAAACACTAAACCGATTAATTACGATTAATCCCGATTAATCCCGATTCCTAGCTCCAAGGTACCTCACCGCCCGACTACCGCCTAGCGAGTTCTACAACACTGGTCCAAAGGTATTAATGTCTTTTCATACAAACTTAACTGGAAAAATGGATGGCCGTTAGTGGTGTGGACTAAAACAGCAAGTTTGTATGAAACTAATGGACTAAAAGAGTAGAAAACAAACTATTGGACTAAAACCATGATTTTTAGCAAACCTCAAGGATCAAAATAGTAGTTTACTCAAAGGAAAATTAAATGTAATTTTTTCACTATGCATAAGTTGATAGTGCAAAATTCTTTAATGTTAAATATTTATAAATCTTTAAACATAATAGTCATAATTTTTTTATAAATATTATTATTCACGGGTATTAAACCTAGTTAAATTAATAAAGCATGTCCTTTTTTGCTCTTTCAATTTATCAAACTTGCAACAACTTCATTTGTTATTATTTCCTTTTTACTTTGATTTTATATTAACTTCACACTTGTTTTGACAGAAGACTTCTAACATAAGCTTTACATACTTTGTACTAAACGATATGTACATTGTTGAATGACTAATGCTATAGGCATTGGAACACTAATGGTAAAGATGAATTACTCAAAAGAACAAACGGGTATTCATGGAATCAAGGACCATCAGACATTGTTACATGTTGTATGATTTTAGTTCATGTGGTATGACTAGAGTACAACAATATGAGGCAACCATAAAGTTTCAGTTTGAGTCTAATAGATTTATGCACTCAAAATACTTCTTTAGAGGTTTTATTTGCACATATATTATAGTTTTATTTGTGCATTTTTCATTCTTTTATGTAACAAAATGTATAATTCATTTCAATATAAATTATACAAATGTTTTTTTACTGTTTAACTTCGTGTGAACACACAAATGTTAACCTAGTTTAAATAAATTACAACTTTCATGTTTTACCAATGGATTAACTCCTTTAATGTGCTATAATTCAACTTAAATAGATTTAGTTTCGATATTTGGTCCTATGTAATTACGGCTCTTACTCCAGCCTTTTTATTTCTTTGTTCATATATTTAATTTTCTTTGCAGATATTACAGTTGGGATGTAAGAGATTGATATCAGAGTCATGATTATAAAGAATTTAGTTATTAAAAATAAAATGACCTAGTCATCTCCTGAGTCATCTCATCTCATTACATATTAATTCTGATTATTTGCTTACATGTTTACATAGGTATTATGCTTTCTATGCATATTGTTTACCCTCCATTATACTAAAGCACCACATAATATTACTCATGAACTTCAAAATTCTGCTGGCGACTGATACCTAATCCAAATTGATTCTCAAATTCAAATTATGATTTTAGTCATGGAGTTACTCAAATTTCAAAATTCAATATTTTTAATCCATGGTTTTCAAATAGCGTCAAATTTAAGTCTTGTAACTGAACACATGCAATGCAGTAAGGGTTGGTGTATGTATCTTGAGTGTTCTGTCTATGAAATGTATTTATATAAATCCAAATCAATTGATAGGTATGTTACCTTACCTTGAAATCCTCGGGGTGAGTGTCCACTTATATGTACACTTGCATTCATTAAGGTTATGGTGGACTGACTACTTTGATAAGTCATGTACTCATTCGGTTTGCGAACTAAACGTTTACACTCACAGTATCTCAACATGATTTCAATATCTCGTATTTTTAATGATTTCTCAATTATTTATAAACTCATTTTTCATTACAAATATTTTTTTAGAAACTACCAAATTTCAGTATATATCATTATTACTTAAACTAATCAGTAAACTCTAGTATATAATTCATTTAATCACAAAATTATCACCTAATTCACATATAATTCATTTTATCATATATTCTAGTTCTCATATAATTCTTAAACTAACCATCAAATTCTCACATAACCTATTTAATCACAAACTTATCATCGAAATCACATACAATTCATTTTCTCAAAGACCTATTATCCAATTCTCCTATGATTCATCCATAAACTCTATTTTCTATGAATCTAACTTTTCTACAAACTCAATTTCCTATGTATTTTAACTTCCTAGATGTGTCTAACTACTCGATCTTCTATAATTGATCATGTGTTTATCTAATTAATATATTTTTAATTACTCCCACTATCTATATATAAACTTGCTTTGTCCATATAACTTGATTGCATGTAAACCCGACTATGTATGAACTTAATCTCCTAAAAACACGGTAATGTATGCAATTGCTAAGTAAATTATTAGTTATGTCATATAAACATACTAGTTTAGTGCCCGCGCTACGCTCGGGAACATAACATTCAAGTGATGCTTTTAAGGATATTCATGAACGTTACAATAAGTTTTGAAACAAAACCGTGGTAAACCGGAATATGAAATATATTTTAAAAAATTAAATTTTTAGTATAGCAATATTATACTCAAATTAAAGAGAATAAAATGCTCAGTTTTATGGTGTAGTTTATTTTTTTTTTAAAAATCCATATAAAAAAGTTATGTATATTTATAAAACACTGAGGTCTTTAATTGTATATTATTATTAATTTTATCCATAAGTTTCATTTTCACACCCTATCAAATATAAACCGGCTCATCTACACCCCTTGTAATAAAGGGTTAAAAGTATAAATACTTTTATATTTTTCAGAATTCTCCAAAATATTAGGGGACTAAAAATGTAATTAGTTTTATTATAATATATTTTATATACATATTTTAAATAAAAAAATTATTATTATGAGATAATCTCTCAAATTATGCCACATAAGCCAAAAGCTTTAAAATGGTGCCACATAAGCTTTTTGGATTTTGCTATATTATATAAAGATATTAGTAAATTAATAATTTATAAAATAATTCTTAAATATTTAATTATAAGATTATTCTATAAAACTAGATTTATGTTCCGGGGCCGCGCGTTGCAGCGGCCAGGTCACGTTTATGACCTCGTTACACACGTTGATAAAGAAATTTTTATGTGTTGTACGTTCTGGTGCAAAAAGTGAAGTAAGTGGTCAAAGTTACTAACATTTCAAACTTATTTAGATAACGTTGTACAATCATAAAAGTAATTTAAACATTAATATGGTTAGACATAGATGAATAAAAGTATATAGTCTCAGACGTTGGAGAGTAAAATCGTTAGATAAAAGTGAAAACAAAAAGTTCACAAAAGTAGTATATAACTAAAATAAACAAAAGTAATCAAATTATTAAAAACAAACATGAGAAAAAATAAATAAAACCTTGCTGAGTAGAAGACTCGAACCCAGGAGCCGGGTCTTAAAATAACGCGCTCTATACCAGTTGCTCTAGCCAATTGTTTGTTAATGAAACAGAAAAATAACATATACATTTACAAATAGTTTCTGATTTTTTTTAAAATAAAAAATAAAAAAAACCAAAAACTGACCAGCCAATAGAAAAATGACACGTGGCCGATGGTGGTTGGCCGGTGCCACCACCGACCTTACATATTAGGAGGTATATAATATAATGGTTGATTTTTACAAAAGAAACTAAAATATAAAGATAATTACAAATTTTATATATGTTATAGAGTTTTGTAATAGTTATTTAGTTAGTTTGGTAGTTAAGTTGGGAGTTTAATTGCAAAACTAACTTTAAGGAGTCATTGTGTCACTTTTAGAGCTTACATTAAAAACATTACCCTATCTACTAATTAGTAAGGTCGGTGAATACCGACCTCACGCTTGCCTCCTTTCATCTATAGTGTGTTTTTTCAGTTGTTTCCCTTCATTTTCGTTGCCGGCTTTTTCAATCAGGTGATCTTTCAAGCTCCATGATAGATTACTGTTAGCAATAAAAAGAGCCCTGGTTTTACCGAAAACATTTATCTAATTTTTGTTGAGATCTGTTTGTTAGTTTTCTATTTCGGAGGCTTTTTCTTATCATCGGTGGGTTTTCTTGCTTTTTCTCTGGCTTAAGGGCTTCTTTGTTTGTTGTTTCTGTTGATTTAGTTGACATGCATGCTGAATTTCATTGATGTTTGTGTTATTGGTGATTGCCGATTGTCATTGACGGTCAGGGGTTGATGATTTGTATCGTTTTTCTTTTTTTCTTTATTTTCTTCTGTTGGTTTTGCTAATTTTTTGTTGGTGTTTCAGATGTTGATGAAACTTTCGTTGCAGGGATTAGGGCTCGGATAGTGTGCGGGTTTACTTGCAGTTGGGTGCTTTGGATATTAGGGCTCAAATAAGCAAAAAACGACTCTTAACTAAGGTGTATTAATGTTGTTATAATGTTATTTTGATCGTTATTATTATATTTAGTTTAAAACTATGATGAAAACGACATTCAAAATTGAATGTTAACAAAATGTGAGATTTTATATTAGTAGTTGTAAAAGTTATATTAACATTTTAGTCTTACAACCAACAAAAGTGTCAAATTTTATATTAACAACTTTGATGATTATAACTTACTGGTTGGAGTAAAACCAAAGTTTCCCTTACTGGTTGTTTTTTTATATGTTCTTTAAGACTTCTGTTAATATCCATTGTGTCATTTGGAGTTGCTTACATGTTGCAGTCAAGACTTCAAACCAATCAAGAAATCATTATACAAATGCGGGTTGACTTGCAGTTGGCTGGCTTGGATCGTCGATTGTCAATTGGGATAAAGTTTGTTGTTGTCAGGTTGGTGTTTTTAACCGATTGTGTGCATCTATTTTATTGTTGTTTTAGTTGTTTCTCTAGATCCGTACATGTGACTGTCTTCTTGATGTTTTGTTTGTTGTTGCGGTTGTTGGATTGTTTTTGTAATGTCTAGGCTATTTGATAGATTTTGTTAGCTGATGTTGTTTGCTTCTGCCGTTATAACAGCTAACATTGTTTGCTCTCCTCTCTTTGCTGGCTATTGTTGTTGTTTGGTTTGCAATGGGACTGTCTCTACTGTATTAGTCATTTGCTTGTAGAACTTACTGATTTTGTCATAAAATACAATCTTTGTTATTTGACTGTTTTTAATGACAGTAGACCAAATGTTACTAACAATGTAGCATATAGAGTGTTTTTGAACGAGATAGGTAACACATATGTTCACTAAGAATTTCAAATGATGATACACAAATTGGCTTTTATAGCTTACTATACATGCTACTAATTGCAAATAACTTATGTATCATGCAACTTACGTGTTAGCTTCTTTGGATTGTGTTGGGAATTTGAAGATAATAATAAGTTAGTGTCCCTAAAAAAGTCTCATAATCCAGTTCTAAGGTTTTATTAAAAAATCAGATGTAGGAACACTTATTTCCAACTAACTAATTCTCTCTGTTGCAGTGGCAATCCTATTGAAATCGCGCTTCGGGAAGAGAAGGAAAAATTGATTGAACCTGAAGGGGCTGTAAAAGGCGATGGCCGGCATTACAAATTATGACAGCTAGCCACACACACACATGCGTAATCACGCAAAAACATTAGCCAACATTACAAATTATGACACCTAACAGCATATATAGATGAGCGGAACAAGTGTATCCGGTACTACAGACGTTGAGAATCCCGGAGGTATCTAACAGACCAGCAAGTGTTAGCCTGGTAACAAATATGTTATCATTAGACAATTGATAATCCATAGTAGAAACTAACACTAGAATAACTGCAGAGATGGAGACAATTCCTGTGTAATGTAACTATCACCAACGCTCATAAATACTGCTTGTGGTTCTATGTCAAATGTCGGGGTTAACAACACTACGAAGGTTGCAACTATAACACCTCCAACTCCGGACCCCAAGAACAAAGGTGAAAGAACGGGCGTCTACATCAAAATCAGGTACAAATTCGCCTTAAAGCCATAACCACACAACGATCAGAATAACAACCCTTGCGGCTGCAGCCTGTGAAAAGAAGAAAAAAAAATATCCTCAAGACAACTGAAGATGTAACATCAGCAATGACCAAGGCCACAACAACCTTTTGTAATGCTTGCAGAAAATAGATATACCAGCAATATCTAAGGCCATAACCACCATTCTTTTGTACGTAGCACTTGTATTTTAACATTTATACCACCAGGCTAGGGCCACTAATAGTTTTTGTAACAGCCCACTAGCAGTTCAGGCCGCATAATTGACATAAACGTAGTCTCGGCTGCCGCAACGCGCAGCCCCGGCCAATATTCTAGTTAAAACATAAAATGCAAACAACCTAAGCCTAAGGGACCAAAAAACAATGTCTTTTAACCATCCCAAATTACCCCGTTTCCTTCAAGGTTTTCCCGCAACATGCTCCGGTATCATCCGCCAACTATTTGCATACGAGATTCGAAGTTAGAAACTATTTAAAAAATGATATTACAATTGTATCAACCTGATTTAATCTTCGGAATAAATTGAATCAATCCCATAACGCTCAGCACAAATTATGCACAAGTTATTCAATTGTTTAACAATAGCGCCAACAACTAGTCAATAGCGAAGAACCAATAGCTGCGACACATTAGCGGCGATAAATCCCTGCTAATACCTTTAGCTGGGATAACTCCCTTCTATGACACTTTTTATTTTACTTTTAGCGTGTTATATCCTATCATCTTAACTGATCACCCGTTAGAACAACTGATTAAATTAAATATTTAATATAGATGTTCATTCAAAATATTTGAATTCATAGGTAAACAAGACAAGAAATATATGTATTAAATCCAAGAGGTCGGTCATAGTCTCATATATCTAAACGTGAATTAAAAATTATATTAAATGTAACATATTAATATATATAAATTCAACATATTTGACTGCTTCTGCATGCTTTCTTCGGTATACCATAGTTCAAAACCAAATAATAATCAATTTCTTATTTAATATTTCTTATTTAACATATATGCGTTCTTTCCTTGCACCATCGTATATATTCTTAGTCAAACAACCTCTTTTTCTCTCTCTAATCTCTATGTATATATAAGTGAGTGTGTACATAAACTAGTTTAACAAACTTTCTTAGCAACGCCTTATCTAACATTTTGTTACTTAATTTATAATCTCTAATTATATTATATGGCTTTCAAGAAAACATTCAATCTTTTTGTTTTTATTGTTCTTTTGAGTATTGTTGTTATGAGCCCATTTGTAGTTGAAGGAAGACCCTTGTGTGAAGATTTCGCCAAAGCGAACGATCTCTACTCATCAGTTTACGAAAATGCGAAAACCACCATGTCATTATGGTTGGAGCAACTCCCTTCCGGTCCTAGCCCCAAAGGGCCCGGTCATTAGCCACTTCATGCAACAAATAAATAAAGGCTGGCCACTTTTATCGACCGGTTCCGGTTTTTTTTTTCTTTCAGGGTTACGTATTTGTCAGCATGTTTTATAAGAATTTGATACATATTTATGCATGCTTTGGTTGGATTGGGCATTTTCAATTTTTAATGTACTACTTCAGAATACTATTTTGAATGTGAGTTCATAGAGATCCTATTTCCCTAAAAGAGTGATCTTTTTGTAATATATATGTTTAGTTGTATAGCGGTCAAAAATCGCATATGTATATACCGAAGCATGAAAAACAAGGAGTCAAAGTTGTATTGAGAAGAACAGAGGAAGAACTAGACCAAGATATTCTAAAAAACCAAACTGGCAGAAGAACATTTTGTTAATCTTGAGTTTGAATCCTCAAACACTTTGATTTATCCAGTTCCTGATAGAATGAAACAAACTGACCTAAGGGATTGTTTACTATCTCATAACACTACTAGAAAACAGATCTTTAATACGTGCAATGTATGTCTTAAAAGGGTATAGATGACACGTAAAAGTATATGTATGATAAACTCACTAATGATTAACTATTTTTAAAAAACTAAAATTTGTAACCACTCATTTACTAAAATACCTAATTTTAGAGCATAAGAAAACAATAACTTAGTAGTTCGCCTCTAGAAAATACATGCTTAATGACGCACAATGCTAACCAATTAATAACCTCTTTAGCTCGGTTTGGGTGTAAAATGAACCAAGTTACTTGATAGATCGATAATTAACAAGCAAAACTAACCACATAACCACACTGATTCAGTTAAACTATATCATATGGTATCATGTACAATGTAACTATACTATCTCCAAGCCAGACAACAACCACATGGAACACACAACAAAAATCTCGTACGGTTCGAATAACAATGCTTGTATGGATGAAAATTGTCACTGTTTATTTAGCAATAAGGCCTCACATGCATATTTTAAACACTTGCAAATCATGAGTTTTATTATGACCCTGTTACTTTTAATAGCAGTGGCTTAATTTATAACTTGCAAATCATGAAAACAATCATTATTTTTATGTAGCGCCACAAACCGTGTAACACAAACACTAGTTACAGATTCATCTCGTTCATAAACACAATTAATCAATTCAAAAGCTAACTGAAGAAACAAATGTCAAAATCAAATCAGTTCCCATAAATTTATCACAAAATTCCTAAACTCATATCAATAGAAGATCAGTTAAGTAAAACGAATACCTAGTTAACGAATCTAGAATCGATTGCATCGAGAACATACAGTAAACAAAGATGATAATTGAGTTACGAGAACTCACTGAAAAACACAAATTCGTAATATTAGATTTGAAGTAATTGAAGATTTGATGATCGTTAACTTAGATGATATCCGACTTACCAAAGAGTATCTAGTTCTCAGATACATGAAGAGTAAACAACTAGAACATGATTGCAGAAACTCGATTGAAGAAATTTTCCTTTCAGTTCCTGTTGCGATTAGAGATCCAAGTTAAAGTGGCGGTGGAACGGTGGTTGTGTTTCACATTGAAAAATTGGCTTTGGGGCATGAATTACTGAATTTGAATGTTGGCTAGATTCACATTGAAAGTATTGAATTGTTGGAGATTAATTACCGAAGAAATTTGGTGATCAAAGGAAAGAACAAGACTGGAGAGTTATATACAAAAGATGATGTTTTGAACCTTGATCCAAAAACAGCTAAACAAATCAAAGATATGCCCATTATTAAGAAAGCAGAGAAATATAAAAAAGAAGTGTCTAGATTGAAGTACTACATCAAAGTTGTATACAATTATTGGAACACCAAGCCTCTTGAAGAATTTACAGAACAATGCCATTTCAAGTAAGGAAGAATATTTGTATGAATGAAATATCAAGGTGTTTAGTATGTTCATAGGGAGAGTCTCATTGGTATTATTAATGATCAAACTTGAACGCAAAAAAATATGAGCAGATAAAAGAAAGATGTGCGGGAAAAATATATATATATCTTGGAGATGTGCGAATAGTTCATCCATGTGCGGGAACTATTACGCGTACAATCTTTTTGTTTTGTTTGTTATTTTAAAACGTGTATGTATATGTATATCAAGTAGTATAAATAGTATGTTCTTATGCTTATGATGTACGCTTCTCATTTTTGAATAACTTGTACTCTCTGATATTCATATTGAATACACACGATCTTTATTGATACATGTTTATTATGTTTGATTGATTTAGATATTGTTTGCTAGATTTTATCATGATCATTCATTGATTTGGTATCATCGTTTGTTTAACACATTCACAACTCGATTGAATGTTTCATAACGAGGAGAATGATGATGACGAGGAAGGTGATGAAGTGAAGTTGAAATGGAAAAAACTAAAAAAGGAAGACTCTGGGAAAGGTTGCCTTCCCTCACAAAGTCTTAATCTTATATTCAAGAGAGGAGAAAGAAAGGGAAACAATAGGTGATAAAGAGGAGGAAACGAAAGTGTCAAGGCCCACGAAGAAGAAAAGGGCAGATCAGGCTGGATTGGGTGAGAATGTGATTAGGAATCTGAATACATCTTTAGCCAACGAACTTGGGGCGGTTAGAACCATGTTAATCAATCTGGAGAACATAGAGAAGCATCAGAAAAAGGAAATGATTGAATGAGGAGACTGATAATAGACTAATAGCTTTGATTAAGAACATGTTGAAGGATATGTCTGAAGTGAAGGTGATGAACATGTCATCACGTACCTATGATAATAGTAGAGATCAATTATTTGATGGATCTCACTCGATATGCCATAATTAGTGAAATGATTGATCTCAATCAATATAGCTCCATGGCACCTACTTACACGATGGATGAATCTGAAGGGCCCAATGGTACAGGTGGTGACTTTGATTTCTATTTTTATCTAGATGTGAATGTGCAACACCCTAGGCAAATCCCACATCGGCCGTGGGCAGGAGAGGTTTGGGATTTATAAGGGATATCCGACCTCAAATACCAACAACGCGTTTTGGGGCTTAACGCTAGTGGATGAGTGGAGAAATCCACAGTTAAGCGTGCTCGGATGACAGCAATCTCAGGATGGGTGACCATCCTGGGAAGGTTTCACCCGGGTGACCAAAAGCAAATCCGTGAGCTCTAATGTAGCAAAGCGGACAATATTGGTGGTATGAGAGGTCGGATGTTACAAGTGGTATCAAAGCAACTCCTGTGCCGTTCAGGATGGTGGGGCAAACCTCATCGAGGATGGTGAGTCCCCGGGAGTGTTCAGAGGGACACATTAGGCAAATCCCACATCCAAGAATTGGATGGTGGAGCAAACCTCATCGAGGATGATGAGTCCAGGGGGGGGGGTGTTTGTAATACCCTAGGCAAATCCCACATCGGCCATGGGCAGGAGAGATTTGGGATTTATAAGGGATATCTGACCTCAAATACCAACAACGCGTTTTGGGGCTTAACGCTAGTGGATGAGTGGAGAACTCCACAGTTAAGCGTGCTCGGATGACAATAATCTCAGGATGGATGACCATCCTGGGAAGGTTTCACCCGGGTGACCAAAAGCAAATCCGTGAGCTTTAATGTAGCAAAGCGGACAATATTGGTGGTATGAGGGGTCGGATGTTACAAGTGATGTGATAACCTGAATTTTTTTTTTCTTTTCTTCTGTACTATTTCATTGCAGACAATCAATGACGTGACGTAATTTTCGGGACGAAAATTCTTTTAACAAGGGGATGATGTGACAATCCGCAAATATAAGTTAACACCATTAGCTTAATCTTGCTCATTCCTACTCATTTCCTATTATTATTTTGCTCGCTCGTATTTGTGAGTTAAATTATATAAAGTTTAGGGTTCGTTTTGTAGATAACGAAATCTAATTTAACAACTTTTGAAGTGAATTAAATAGAGTAAGAAAGTCTTGGGGCCAAAGTGTAAATTGGAGAATTAATTACCCAACCCTAAACCCCCTTTGCCCATCTCCTGCTCATATAAATCGATCATACACACATAAATCGATCAAGCTCTCTCGTCCCTCTCGTTGTTCGCTTGAAAGATGAAGCACCAGCCGCAGTAATTTGTCCTCCATCTCGTCTCACTCTCGTCGCCAAGGTTGAACCAAAATCAGGAGCAGACCCCCCCTCCGACGTCGTTGCGTTGTCGATTTCATCCCCATTTCCGATCGTCTTCTTCGTTGATCACCGGTAAGTCCGAGACCTGTTAAAATGGTTACGTAATCGATCTTCGGTGCATGTTATTGTATGTATCTATCTATACATATATCGGTTGTGTGTAAGTGTGTTTCAGTGTGTATAAGAGTACGTGTATAGCAGCAGATTATATGTATAACTTGTTTCTATATTTTTTGTTCTATGCGTAATCGATCGTAGCTTCAGTTAAAATCTATATATGTTTTTACGTATAAGTATCGAACCATCGTATATGAGTATGTGTGTAACACAGTTGCGTGACAATGAGTTGTGTATTCATGGATGTAATATGTATGTGATAAGTATGCGACTGTTTGTGTGTATGTTATGCAGCAGTAAGTATATAAATTGGTGTTAAAAACTAGCAGCCGCATATGTTATAGCGAGCCAGGATGTATGTAAGTGGTAGTGTGTGTATACGGAACAATATATATGTATATATATGGCAGGCGATCGAGATAACGTTGGTAACGGTACGTAAGAATATCTATGATCTTAATAATATTGAGAAATTAGTAATTGGATCAAATTGGTGTGATCGGGTATGAAACGTGTATGCGTGTGAATGTGTAATATGTATAGATTCAACAACAATAAAACATAGAATAAGCATGTGTGTGTAAAAAGGGCTATATGTAATAGGTATGTATACTTGAATGGCGCAGTATGAAAACGTATGTGGATATATGATTAATGCATGAATGTATGTAGCTAGGTATCAAGATGTAACAACAAATTTAGTAGTGTGTGGTATATATATATATATATATATATATAGTTGTGGGTAAACAGTCTGGAATAGTTATATAGAACATATGTATGTATACTGGTTGTATGAAATGTAGCAAAGCTTGTATGTGTGTAGGCATTGGTATATGTATAAGTAGATAAACGCATGATTGTGTATTGTTAAGGGGAAAGTATGAAACCAAATGTGCCTATGTGTGAAATATAAAGTAAATATCGTATGAGTTGTATGTGTGTGTCCTAAATAAAGAGCATGTATGATAATGTTAGCTATTGGGTCGTCTCGATTTAGTGATAAATGTAGGATTCATGTGTATTCATAAGTGGGTTGCGTATAAGTGGAAATATGTGACGTATATGTGCTAGTATTATTTGGTCAAAAATGCTATGAAATGTAAAGTGAATGCATGAAAAGTAAACGTACGCATGTGTAGATTAGCTCTAAATAAAGGTATATCTGGTTTTATGTATGTAACTATATATATGTGTGTACGTGTATGTTACTATATCTATCTATATACTCAAGTTCTTAGCTAATGACTAGAATAATTAATAAACAGGTCGTAGGACGATTTAGGTTATCTGTTGCATTCGTGCTGGTAAATTGCTGTGCGCTTCAAATGTGAGTTCTTTGCCCGCTTTTAAATCTTTTTCGAGGAGAAAACATACAAATGTTTTTAATGCGCCTTCGGGCAACTATTTTACAGCACCTTCGGGCGGGCTGCATTTTTATACCTTCGGGTAGGGCCTACGGGCAAGATTCTATACGACATTGGGCTGTGTTTTATGCCTTCAGGAAGGGCCTTCGGGCAACTGTTTTTATAAACTAATTTCTATTGTCTAATGGCTTATTTTACTTGAGCATAAACGTTCTAACAAAAATCCTTTCCTTTATTGAGATTATTAATATACAGTGGGTATAACGGAGAAATTTGAGTAGTACTACCGGGTTCGGCAGACCCCATCACGCTGGTAGGGATCCAGATGGTGCAGATTGTCCTTGGAACTTTTGGTCATCTAGTTTGATGGCAGTAAGGCACAACACAACGTTCAGTTTAATCTCAAAGTGCTCATGTAGTAAGCGAGGTGGTCTTGCAAACCAGCAATAGCAAATGAACTTTATCAGTTAAAATGTTTTGATATTTAAATACTTTTGTTAAATATCTCATTGAGCTCACCAACCATGTGTTGACTGTTTTCAGTATGTTTTCTCAGGTGGCTAGGAGTTGTGCACGTAGGACATTGCATGCATGAGTCACTTTAATATTTTTACCAACTTTTATTTACATTATTGGTTTTTGAAAACTTCTATTGGGTTGTGTGCTAGACTTTTGAGCACAGAGGTTTTTATTTAATTGTGCTAGACTATTGAGCACAGGGATTTTTAGTTGTTTGTGCTAAACTTTTGAGCACAAGTGGTTTGGACGTTTGGATTAAATTGAAAGCTTCCGCTAAAATTTGAAAACTTACATTTTATACCTTGAGTTTTGGGTTAACGATAAAGTTAAACTTTTGTTAAATCATTGAGTCAGTGTTAACTGTAACTAATGGCTTGAGATCCTGGTATGTCACACGCCTAACAGATACCCCGTTTGTGGAAAATTGAGGGTGTGACAGAATGCTAGTACAGAAACCGAGGCGGTTAATAGTGGAGAGACAAAGAAGGTAAACAGTTGTGCCACAATAAGGAAGGAGAAGTTGGAGTAACAGGTGGTGGAGTTAGATGCCAAATTGAACCCCAAGTGGTTGTAGTAAATCTGGAAGCGGAGAATGTGAAGCCAATGTCGATTGTAGAAAAGGAGGAAGTTGAAGAGCAGTTGGTTGAATATTGATCTATACCGGAGTTCTGTGAGATTATAGAATGGTCGATGATATATGTTGTTCAGAAGAGTTTTACAGAAGGACATGTGGTGTAATTAAAGGAAGAAGATTAACCAGAGAAATAGACTCCTCTCTTTCAAAATCTAGCTGAACCAACTAGGAGCCAATCTGATGAGAGATTATTCAGTTGGAAGTTCAGCATAAAGCCTCATATGTATTTATTGAAAATAAGGGGAGGTGGAATCCAGTGCATACAATCGAGGAAGAACTTCAAAACACTTCCTTAATTGGATTTAAGGAGACTAATAGAATTGCCTCTGATCAACTCCGATCTGAAAAAATCATGCTAAAGTGTTACAAGAAGATGTACGTGATGTACTGGATTGAAGGATGATTTTGTAGAGTTTAGATATCAGAAGGGAGAGAGGAAGAGATTGAAAAAGGACTTGGACTAGGCTACGGGGTAAGAAAAGATTGTGTTGAGATACAAGCCAACTAAGACACCCGTCTGCAGATACCACATCAGCAGCCTAACCGTTTAACGAACTTCATCAATTGGTTTCATGACAATCAAACGGGTGAGGCTGCAGTGAGAACCTCAGATGGACCAGAGATTCGATGGAGGTTTTTAGCTTCAGCAATAATGATCTGAAGATTTTGTGTGAGGATCAGATTAAGCGTGGTGAGGGTGCTAAGACCAAAGAAGTAGCTACATTATATGAAAGGGTGGCCAACATGGTTCGAGGTGTAAGGTCGAAGTTAAAGGAACTCGCTAGGAGTGTCCAACAAATAACGGCCGAGAAGCCGATGTTAGGGAGCTGAGTAGGCAAATAGAAAGGGCATCAACTAGAGTTAATGAAGAAGACCTAGCATGTGAATACCCCCTAGGGGGAGTATTGATGATTAACAGTAGTGTGACATTCACCTTGTTATTACTTATAGAGTTAATTTCACTTTTTGTCACTGTGGTTTGTCAGTTTTAACACTTTTAGTCCAATGTTTTAAAACCCCCCTTTTTACCATCGTGGTTTTCATTCTTTATCAATTTTAGTCACTTTCCTAACACCGTCCACTTTAGCCGTTTATTATCGGTCATGTGCCCTTTATGTGAGGGGCAATTTGGTCTTTTCTGATTTCACCAACAATAAAAACCCTTCTCTTCAACATAAACTCATTCTTACTTTCAAACCCTAAATCTCCCTTTCATTCCAATCGCAATTCAACAGAGTAAAACTATAATTCGATTTCATCCTTTGATCATCATCATCATCATCATCGCACAATGGTGCTTATATTATGGTATGTTCGAAGTCCAGGAGCCACGTTTGATCCATACGATGCTTACAGTATCTATTCTATATCTCAATTTTGGCACAACTTTGTTTATATATGAGACCTTTTGTTGTTGTTCTTGACCCATACTGAGCGGTTTTCTTGACATCTGCCCCAAACCCTAACCCAAATGCCCGACTCAAACCCGAATCTATCCATCTTTTATTTACTTGTATTTATTTTCATCAAAATGTAACGCTTTGTTTAATAACATGAACGAATATGTTAGATCTTATGTTTTTCCCATCGTTAATAAAGTGATTGAGAGTAACATCTAAGTGTTCATATTTAACCTCTATTTATAATAAACAAATCTCAAAATATATAAATAGTAATTTATAAATGAGACTTTATAAATAATACCCAAGTTAATTACTAAGAAGTCTAAAATAACCATTTAATGTCAAGAACAAAGTAAATATATAAAAACGCCAATTTTATAAACGTTACGAGTTAATTGGTTAAGTTAGTTAGTTAAAATAAAGATTTAATTAACTTTGTGTGAAAAATGTAAACTTTAAAACTTAGATTAAAAGTCTCTAACTCTAATAAATAATAACCAAACTAAAAGGGCCTAAATTGTAAATTTTAGAAATCAAAACAATTCAGCCCAACCTTCCTGCAAATCTGGCTATCGATTTCCGGCGAGTTTGGTCGGATTCCGACGTGTTTCCGGCAAGTCTCAAAACTCATTTTTAGCGATTTTTAACCAAACTAAAATACGGTAAAACCATCCTCTTGTCAAACTCTACCTCATGACTGCTTTTAAATTGTGTTTATTACATTATTGAAGCCATATTATACAAATCTATAGCATTCGGTTTCTTTATCAAAACCCATTTAATCAATTCAATCAAAACGCACGTTATAATCAAAATTGAATTAACAAAAATCATTCATGCGTCGATTGGAAACGGTCCACATGGTTTAATTTGATTAATAACACCTAAATAACATCAATTAAGTTTCTTTGAACCCAAAACAAAACCGAAAGTGTTCATACGTTTCCAAGTCAAATCAATTCTATTGAATCTCGGTAAAACACTCCAAACTGATTTCTCTAACTCCCTGATTTTCAATTGCAATCAAAACGCTCTCAATCGTTTCTCTCTTGTTCATCATCTTCACGGATCTACAACTTACCCATCGAGCACCAAAACTTTGTTGTTTACTAAAGTTACACTGGGGCTTTTATTCATCACATCATCAAAATCAATCCTGGAGATTTAATTGGATTTTAACAGCTTCAATTTGCTAATTCAAATCTCAAACCGTAGCGTTTTTATTCTTCGTCTCCATCGATCTAATTCGTTTGAAATCAAGTAAGTTATTTATGTTAAAATACTCGTTATCACATATATATCAACAACCCTCTATCAATTTCTTATTTCAATGATCCAATTCTAGGTAATTTAGGAATTAGGGTTCTTGATTGAATTGAGGGTTTTATTTATAATATGTCAAAAACAATTCTGATCGTTTTCTAAACCAAAAGTTCATGCAGCGCAATTGGTTAAGGTGTTTTGTCTGGGTATGTGAAGTCACGGGTTCGAAGCTAGGGACCCCCCTTGTTTGTATATTTTTGTTTTAAACAACATCATTAACCATTTTCACCTATTTGTTCTAATCTAATACCAATATTATAATATATATATATATATATATTGTAAAATGCTTCTAATCTTATAAAATATATATATATATATATATATAGAGAGAGAGAACCATGATTTTACTAAATCTATTTTATAAGTTTAACTATTGCAAATACTTTTAATACTTTAAAAATACTATAGAATACACATTTAATACTTCTAAAACATATAAAAGACTAGAAGGGAATAGTTTATAAATATTGACTTTTAGGCTTTTAAATACCTTTAAAAATGTGTTTCATGTTTTAAAGTAGTCCTAAGTCTATAATATATAATTTTGAGGATTAATTAGTTTTCGTTAAAAAGGTGTATTGATTATTTGAATAACCAGTTGCTGTCATTTATCAAAATTATTGTTTTTACTATTATTAATATGTTGCGACGTTATGACTATATCACTTTTTATATTTTTAGTCTTGTTCCGAAAAACCTAAAATCCCAATCTGTAACCCTAGAATTCCAAATCACCGTAGATTCATATTGTCCCTATTCTAGTTTTCTATACTATATGCTTTGCTAAGTTAGGATTGTCATTTACTTAGGTGATCCTAGTATTTGGACATTTCATGATTTCTATCTAGTTGGTTTGCTATTTATTCCGAGCCCTAGTTTCAAGGTGAGTAAACAAACTCATTCCCCCTTTTACTTTTACATTTTGGGGCTGAAATATGTGTTCTATTACTATACCATGTTTTCCATTTTCTAATTTGTTTTCTAAAAGAGATTATAAAATGTGGTAATCTAAACTCGCGACAAGATGCAATCTTATGTGGTAGTTTAAAGTAGTTTGTTGCTTGGTAATCCCACCGGTACAATGTTAGCGCTAATGGTTTGACAAACCCACCTACCTGGACAACATCGATAGGTGATTTAAACTCGACCATTCTAATTCCATGTTTACTATGTTTGCTATGCTATGACGGTTGTTGATATACTATGATACTAGTTGCTATGACATGTCCCTAAGTTGCTAATTGATTAATGATAACTTATAAATCGAGAAACTTGATTGACGGTTGGTTAAAAGTTATCGTTAATCAAATACATGAGTTGGTTCCTCATGTCAAAATGGTTAAAACGAGAAGTTATGGTTCTATGTGGTTTTGTACTATTCTGGGGGTAATGGTTGAGTAATATTTACGAAATGACTATACATGTAAGGTTGTGCAACATATTATGATGATCTCGGATTTTCATACTATTATTTACAAATTGTATCTTTACTCACTAGCTTTTAATAGCTAACTTTACTTTCACATATTTCAGGTGATGATGTTATTACTATTTATTCAAGACATAGAATGATTTGTAGAGAAAAATAATTGGGACTATTGCACTTACTATTTTAGTTATTGCTTTTGTCGTGTTCTATTTAAATCTTATGTTCCAAAAACTTAAGTTAATCTTTATTAGACTTTAATAAAAAGTGTGCCATGTGCTTTGGTTGCTAAGATATCCATTTCTATGACAACCCGGTGTTTCCGCCGCCGGGTGGGGTGTCATATTTTCTATATTTGGTTTTAGAATAAGGTAACAACCATACCCTTATTACACTAAAGTTCCACCATGGAGGTTTCTTTGAGGGGTTTTCAGGTAAGTAATACAAGAAGGGGAAGATCAATTATGTTGTCCAAGTTGATAGTGATGAGTTTTATGTGCATGAGGTAAATGCAATGATACGAGAGATAGGTTATCCCGCTGATTTACTATAATTTTAAGGTTCCTAAAAAATATTTGGATATTGGTTTAAGGTCTTTAGGCAATAATAAAGATGTCCACTTGCTGTTAGAATATTCAAAAAAGTTCAAGGTTATTGAGATATACACTGAGCACAACAAGAATATACTTGATACTTATTTAAAGTCACCTGGTAGTTCTAAAGTTATTATTGAGGTGATTGCGGAACCTGGATATTCTTCTTCGGTCAGGAAAACTATGTAGGGAACAACTAAACTTAGAGTGGCTTGGAGTTGAAGAGTGAATTACTCAGGAAGAAACTTTAGTTGATGATGATTGCCAGGTTGAGGTTGATAATGTTGATGATGAAATAGTGGTTAATATTGAAAACATGTAGAACATAAACATGCTTGATGATGAGGAGATGATTAATGAATTTATTAAAAGTAACCATACACAAAAAGAACAAGAAGTGACACATAATGTAGTTAATGCTCAACCAACCACTTAACGTAAAGCCTTTCAAAATGACTTGTCTCAAACAGAATCTGATGAATTTGATATCATAGTTGATAAGGATAATATGTTTGTGGATCATAGTTGTCACACCCCCAAAATCCACTAATGGAATTTTACCGTTAAGTGTGTGACAAACCAGGATCTCAGTCATTAGTTACACCAAACGAAACTATATGAATTTAAAACATACGTGTCTCATTAAATGAGAAAATTTAATACAGAGTTAATGTTTAAAAGTTTACGGAAGCGTAATCGAAATGTAATGTCAAAATATTAAGTGGAAACTAAATGCGCAGAACACGCGCCCAACACGAGATACACAGTCTAAATAGTCATTAAACTCAAAACATGGTTTTTAATGCAAGAAAATGTTTAAATGAAAAGCCGTGACTCCATGCCATGTCCTAAGTGCGTGGTACCTCAATGACCTGTAAAAGTGAAAGGCTAAAAAGTGTCAACACGACGGTTGGTGAGTTCACATAGTAAGTATAAAATCAAGTAAGTTCAGTTGCAAGCAGAGATATAAATAAAGTATGTCAGTGTTGGTAGCTAGTCTACAGTACATGTCCTTAGAGTCGTATGTATCTAACCGAAGCTGACGTCTGTACACATTAAGTGCATTTTGCCTGTTCGCACATCCGATCAGGATGTAGATGTATGTATGTTAGGTCATTCAACACCCGTTCGACAGGTCCTTCTGTCGTGCTAGCGCGACTAGCCCGGGTGGGGTTTGTCAAACCCAGTAGTACTACTCAAAATTTCCCCGCTATTTCACAAATACTAACGGTCAACTAGATATCCATGAGGTCTTTCATGAACAAAATAAAAGTTGCTCTAATCCAGACATGCGACATACTAAATTCATAAATCCGTATAAGTATTCGTCCGTGTTCAACCCATAAAAGTGTATAATAGTAAAAGTTCGGTTTAGTGAACTCACCTTCGGGTGCACAGCTACAAGTATCAGCAAGGTAAAAGCAAACACATCATTCCTACTACATGATAAGTCTATAAGTGTATGTTTGTGCATGTATGTAAAACCCTAAGCATCCAAACATTTTCAATGTTTTAAGTGAATTTAGAAATGCTTGACTTTTGACCAACTTTAACTAAAGTTGACTTTTGTTGACCCAACAACCCATGGGCGATTTTTTAATTGTATTCATGTTTGTTTATTTTCATTTAGACAATGAGAGCAATCGAATTCCAACACATAACACATATGTTAAAGAATCAAACTTTGTTTTTAGTAAAGTTAATATTTCTAGGAAGTCACATCCGAGAGTATATTTTAAGTAAATCCAACTCTACCATAAGTAGCCATATAAACATCGCATAACTCACATATAGTGTCTATCATGCTCCTTATGAAAGTTCTCAACACTCAATTTAATAATGCTACTAACTTTAACAAGTTTAGGTGATCACATTCAAAATCATCAAATTGTCCACCTATGACTATGCATATTTGAAACATTCATATTACTTACTTATGAACTTAATAGCGTGAAAGCATCATCATAAAGTCATCATATATCTAATTGACAAGTTACACACAAAACACAAGTGAAACACATTGCAAGTCCATTATTCAGATTTTTCAGCTTTGTTGACCATTTTTATTTTGTACAGAAACCAACACAAACTAACATGTACAAGTCCCAAATTTCAACTATAGATTAAATAATGTCTTAAGTTCATTTCTTATTTTATATACTTTACTTGAAACCCAAATCAACTATTTATTAAAAATACATCTTTACATCAAGGTCAGAAAAACACCTGATTGCACACTAAAATGTTTTATAAAAGTTGGGTGACCATACAGTGGAATAAAAATACATATTCTACCAATATAGAAAGCTAAGACATTAAGGTTTAATTTGGTGTAAGAATCATCCAAGAATACGTTGTACGTATAAAGTTATGACCTTTTGAAGTTGACCCATTTTCTGCCTAGATTTTCAGATTTGATATCTTTTGTAAAATCAAAATGTCTAACTTATTCTTCTCTAAAAAATCATTGGTTTAGTTTTCTGGAAACTAGACTTCCTAAACTACAATCTAGGCTCAAGAATGATTCATTTTGGTTCGGTTTTCAACAAGTTTGAGTCCATGTAAAATCAGGTTACGAATCTGTCAAAATTATATCATCACCGGTTTTGTCAAAAACATGATTAAAGCAATATGATTAGTATCCAAATTTCATTTTAATCATCATACAAGTGCATATCTAACTATATTCAATCATTATCATGCATAAAATTCCATGTTCTCATGCCTTCATAATCACCAATTTATCAAAACATTAAATAACCTATTATCAATACCCAATTTCACATATAGATTATCAATTGAAGAACTTGGATGAACTAGGGTTTTGAAAGATGCAATTTTAGCAACATATATGATAGTTTTAAGATCAAAACTTACTTGTATAGTGTCTAAAACTTCAAATATCAAGCAAAATCACCACCAATTTGATCAATAGTCACGAAATCAAAGATATTAAGGAGGAAGATGATGGAGGCAATAGGTTTTGGTGTAGGGAGGGCTTATGGCTGATTTTTTTTCTTTGTTTAAGGGATTAGGGTTTTGTTTTATTAAAATTTTTTAATTTGGTTAAAGTGTGGGCTTTTGGACTATCCATAGATCACCTAGATGCCCATGGACCACCTCTAAATTAAAGTTAATAAAAAAACACAAGAAAAGTCATTCGCTAGAGTTTTCATAAAAAGCTTTGTTTCATAAAACTTACCGAATCGACAAAACGTTAAAAATGGTAAAATATGCGATTTACCGAAAATTCACGAAATTAAACATGTAAGTCACATAACATATAAATTCACTAAATTTATATTTATTTAGTTGTTCTGAATTATAATTTTATTAATTCGCCAACATTCGTGTATTAACTCACGTGATCTGGTAATTCCTTGGATTACCATTACATGTAACTATTTGCGTAACAAGTAACACATTTAATTCAACTAATTAAATGTAGTGTATAGTTGCATTAATAGAATTAACATGATTTAGTTAACGGAGTTACTCCGAAATTCTCGGGTGTCACATCATCTCCTTGTTGAAAGAATTTTCGTCCCGAAAATTGGAAATGGTCTGTAAAAGGGTTTGAAGAGGAAAGAAATTTTTCCAGAGTTGTCACATTATCCCCTTCTTTAAGGAAATTTCGTCCCGAAATTTAACTAATAGCGTTAGTGTTATACATTATCATTTGAAATACTTAAGGATGTTTGTACGTTATTTGATTATTTTGTGTTTGAGAGTTTTGAATTCCTTGTCCATAATGTCAACCGATTTTTCGGTGAAACATTGTTGTTCATTGATTGGGACGACGAGTGTTCCATTACGTAGGAGCTTGATTAGTTTGAAGACATCAGAAACGTTGTATACCATGTTTATCTTTTAACACTGATCCGGTCAATGATCTAGAAGGCCAATACCCTAGGATTCCAAATGGTCTAATGTATCATGGATTTGATGGGATTCCAAGGTTTTTGGATGAGATTTTTAAATAGCGACTTCCATACTCTATGTTTCGGGGATTTAGATTAATGAGTTTCGTGTTGTTATTTGGCTACCCAAGGACCATGTCCTAACTAATGAGTTCGAATATTGATATAGATCGTTAAACTAAGACAACTTGTGTACGAGGTAAAGAGGAAATAAACTATCCACCGTGTGCAGGTACTTTGCTTTATTAAAAGGAGCGTTGTCAAACCTCTAGCAACATGGATGCCATAGAAACCATACAAATAGATGGAGGAGGACGAATAATGGCACTACTTGTATGTTCAGAAGTAATGTTTAAAACAAAAATGATCAATAAATTTAATAATCATATCTATCTTCGATAATTATATAATTGTTTGTGATTGAGAGGGAAAACGGTTATATGACATAGGGCAACATCTTATCAAAGTTTACATATTGAAGTGTTGTTAAAACAAGATGGTCATTGTTAAATGAGGTGTTTCTAATCCTTTGGAGTATAATGCATGTTATTGGAGATCATAAGGTTTTGCAGTACTAAGTACCTAGTAATATTAGACTCATATTTCTGAATCCGTCTGAATTATAATTCCTACAACAATAGCCGGAAACAAGTGTTCTTAAGGGCACCCTATTCTAGATTGAACTCTAGGGTAAAGTTTACAAGTGTGTGGGAGTATATGAGATGCAAACCATTTTCTCACAGGGGAAGGGTCCCATGAGATTTGTAAGGCGGCACCAAGTGGAGATTGATTTTTTGGATATTCATTATGGAGATATAGTTTTAGTCCAGTTTATTAATTGTGGTTTTAGCTCCTTAACATACTAGGTAAGGGTTCCAAGTTCAAATACTAATCTTCTAGCCATGATTTTTATAACGGGATTCCTCATACGGTAGTGTTTAGATTCACTAGTTGGGTATATAAAAGGTGATGAGACATTACAGTCCGGTTAAAGTCTAGAGTTCTAGGTTCATTAACGGGTTAGAAAAGGATCCCTGTTATATCATTACATGTGTCGTATGGCTTCAGTATCGTCATAACTTATATGGTTTCCTCTACTAGGACATTTAGATGTTAGAATAGCTAGGTTAAAGTTTCTTACATGGTGACTAAAACAATTTGATCAAGGAAGCTATTTAAGTTTAATATGGAAATTATTGAATAATAGAGCTTCTAAGAAGGGACGTCAGACGTTTATAGTGTCAAATGATAATGAGAGTATCAAATATTATATTTCTTTGTAAATACAAATATGTATTGGGAATGAAAACAAAATGGAAAGTGGTTATTCAGGACCATAATAGATAAAGCTCCCTCAGAACATTAGCTGGTATTGGTGGTTGGTTGTTGACGGTGGTAATCATCACGTGAATCCTTAGATTCGTGAAGTGTATTCTAAATCACAATTTATATACGTGAGTCCATTACGAAACATTTTGTTTTTGTTATTACTGTGAATAAAGCATGTATGAAAGTTATAATTATCTGAGTACATAGCAAGTTACCCTATGAATGATAGATTAAAAAGCATTATTAGAAATTATGTGTTTTTTAAAAAAATATGAGAATGATATATTAGAGTTTCCCAGGTTAATTATTGGTTTGGTTTCAAGTCCCACATCCAACGTACTGTAAGTGTTTATATATAGGGTGTACCACAGCTAACTCACCACACCACCAGCACCTTGAAGGCGTACCTATCACTTACTAACATTCCTGCTTACCTTACTAAGTCATTCAAAGGGTTGGGAAAAAAGGAATATACTTTAAGTGAAATGGAAACGTTATAATATATATGGTAACTTCGGTTATGTATTAGAATTTTATGTGGTTTGAATGTGAATAATCACTTTAATCGAGACTTTGACAATGCTTAACTTGGTTCTGTTACACGAATAATCAAGTAGAGGAGTTTGAATATATATTAAATGGACAAAATTTAGAAAATGTTTTTAAATTCAATGTTCTTGAGAGAAGAAAAGAAAAATTTTAGACCCAAAACGTGTTTTACAACAGTGGAGTTGTAGATTGGGTGTGAGAATTAACATTTACGAGAGTGTTGGATCAAGACGAGTCATCCAACTAGATGAAAACGTATACATACCAAACGTGTGGTTCGTTGGTGCATCGTTAATAGTAGGAACATCATGAGCCAGAATTATTTTTGGGTAACATATTATCAGAAACAACCTAGAGTTCTATTTATCCTGAAGAATTAAGAATAGAGTACGATTAGGTGAAGTCTTCTAGACCGAGCCTGGTATGCTACGAGGTTTTTACATGAATGTTTAAGCGATATGGATTTATTCACAAGAAGTGATTTTAAATGGAAAATATTACCCAGTTGGTTTTTTTCATATCAACAGAAGGTTTTTTTTAGTTGTTAGCTTTATGAGACTCCTCCATGGAATCCTAAAAATTTTATAGGGTTTGTTTAAAATTCATCTGCCGAAAAATTATGTTAAGATGTTACCGGCACTTAGCAAGAGGTCGTAGTACACTGATCAGAATTTAAAGCATCCCATTACGTATCATAAGTTTGTGACTTTAGTAAGGTAAATGTTTCAACTGGTGGATTCAGATTGATTATATGTGAGTGAGTCATCACACTAGAGGACAATTATAATAGCAGTGAAACATCATCTGGTTTCTCAACATAGATCTTAGTTCTTATTTGTGTGTCACCAAGGAAAGATTTCAATTATTTTTAGTTAGGTGTATAAGGTAAAATGTATGTAGTTTAAAGATAAACTTATCATATGCCATCAAGGGTTGTATTGTAATTGTATACCATCTGTACATGGATTTTATGGGTTCCGTCAAGCATAGACTTGGCATCTGTGCGTTATTTAGAGATGGATGTTTGTTTCAGATGGTTTTGTATTGATTGGTTCATCAATTTTGTGTGTCTTTTTGGGTATCACTGACATGGCAGATTTTGACAGGATCATCGTGTACCTGTAAATTCACCATTACGTTGCGCACCCGTAATCGTCAATTTACCTTACACAATCACCCCAGTTTGTCTCCCATCAGGTACATTAATCTTACATTTTATTATGTTATTTGGTTTACATGCATATGTATGGTACTGTTATCCCATGTGTATAAGAGGAGTATGGTATACCTATAACTAGGAGACAATCATACCACATGTGTCAGACATTGACAGATTATTTGTGTGATGTACCTATGGTTTCATATATTAGGTATAATGTAAGTTCGTAATAAGTGTAAGACTACTAGTCTAAACACAATGTGAGCATACCATGAGCAATGATAACATGAAATCAAGTAGATAGCATATAGTGGATCACAGAAAAAGCGACATGTTACAACAAATAATATGTCTCATATTAAGTAACATGCTATAGCATACGAATGTCTCATGTAATAAGTGACGTGTAATAGCACAAAGTAGGTCGCATAACTAACAAGTCAAGAGCTCTCTATGAATAAGTTTCTAGACAAAAATCCATTACTGTTGTTCATGTACCTCTATACCTTAGGCATCGGTCTCTGCAGGTTGGTTGCCATAATAAGGTAGATAATTCAAAAGTGAGTTGTTTAGGCTTCATACGAAACCAGATTGTTTTTCATAATGTTGTAAGTTTCAAGTTATAATGAAATGTAAACATATATCAACTAAAGCCCCAAAAAAAATTTGGCCTTAAAACGAATTAACTTTTGAACAAAATTATGGTCAAACATGTCTCATGCATACTTCAATGAACAATTCAGGAGCTAGCAAATACACTAACAGGGCAAGTCACAAAAAAAAATATTTTCCCTAATGTGTCACATAATACAAGTTGGTCACTTCATGTAATGCTAGTGTAAGCGTGTGTATGCGTAAATCACATGTATATGGGTAACAAAAATATTCACACAGGTGCAACTAATGCAGTGTACAGTTATAGTCTAGAATGCAATGCAATGCAAACCTAGTTCGCTATAACCAATGGCTCTGATACCAATCTGTCACACCCCCAAATCCACTAACGGAGTTTTACCGTTAAGTGTGTGACAAACCAGGATCTCCGTCATTAGTTACAACAAACGACACTATATGAATTTAAAACATACGTGTCTCATTAAATGAGAAATTTAATACAGAGTTAATGTTTAAAAGTTTGCGGAAGCGTAATCGAAATGTAATGTCAAAATATTAAGTGGAAACTAAATGCGTAGAACACGCGCCCAACACGAGATACACAGTCTAAATAGTCATTAAACTCAAAACATGGTTTTTAATGCAAGAAAATGTTTAAATGAAAAGCCGTCGTGTTTTGAGTTTAATGACTATTTAGCCGTTAGTGGATTTTTGGGGTGTGACAATAGTGTTGACATGGAAGACTTTATAAAAGTTGTAGATGAGCAAGAAACTGATGGTTCTGATGAGTATAACGAAACTGAGGAAATGGACGATGAACTAGAACATGGAAGATTTTGATAGCATGGATAAAGAAGCTAACCCCCCCTCCTTGGAGTAAGCTTTGAAGAAACTTAGGAAACAAAAAGAAAATTAAAAATTAGAGATTTAGCCGTAGAAACTTTTTATGTGGGCCAGCAGTTCTCTAATAGAAAGGAGATAATGGAGATAGTGAAGGATCGTCTAGTGAACACAAAAGGACAACTTTCAGTTGATAGAAATGGCACAAAAAAGCTCAGGGTAGTGTCTGATGGATTCAATCCAACTTTTGAGAGGGGTACAAATGTAAATAATCATAGAGATGGTACGTCCAAGGAGGTAGGTTAGAAAAGTAAAAAAGGTGGGTCCAAAAGTTCAATGAACACCCCAACACAAGAGATTCCACCTTTCACTTGTCCTTGGAGTTTATTTGTTTTATATAATTCCAAGTATGGATCTTGGGTTTTCAAAACACACATTAAAGAACACTATTTCTTACAAACAAGAGATGTAAAGCTATGCACAATTGCTTTCCTTGCTAAACATGTGGAGCCTATAGTTAAGGTGAACTGTACCATTCCATTGAAAACCCTCTAAGAGCAAGTGCAACAAAAGTTCCAGATCCAAGTCTATACTTAAAAGATTTTTAGGGCAAATACCAGGGCCAATATGAAAATCAAAGGTGATTATATGAAGCAATAACTCTTAAGGGATTACTGTGAGGAACTGATAACATCAAACCCTGGATCAGCTGTGAAGATTGATGTTGAGATTGAGCCAAATCCAACAAGTCCAAGCAGAATGTTTTGGAGGATCTACGTATGTCTTGGAGCATTAAAAGCTGTATTTAAGTTATGTGGAAGAAGAATACTTGGTTTGGATAGTTGTTTTATGAAAAGACCCTACCCTAGACAAATTCAAACTGCTGTAGGGATTGCATCAAATAATCAAATTTATCCGTTCGCTTATGCCTTGGTGGAAGCTGAAACTGTAAGCTCTTGGACTTGGTTCTTATAGTTGCTTCAAGTGGATCTAGATTTGCAGTCCAACTCCAATTTCACTTTCATCAGTGACACACAAAAGGTAACAATATTTATCATTTTTCTATTTTTTTGGTGTTTTACATTATAAGAATGTAAGTATGGGTTATAGAATGGGAAAATAAAAAAAATTGATTTTTGATTTAGTCAAAGCAAACAAACTTGATTTTTGTTACTGTGAAGCAAATAGAAGTAGCACATGTCAATTAGTTTATAGTTAATAAAAATACTTGATTTTTGTTACTATATTTGCAAATAGAAGTATTAAAATCCTTCTTAATGAAGCATTTTATTTTTGTTACCGGTAGATTTAATTTCATATATTATAACTCACTTTTTAATCTGTTTTTTTATAATTTGGTGTTGAATAATAGGGACTTTACCTGCTGTAGGCAATGTGTTCCTGACTGCAGAACAAAGATTTTGTCTCAGGCATATTCATGAGAACATGAAGGCAAAGCAATGGAGGGAGAATTTGTATAAAAATCTGTTGTGGAATTGTGCAACTGTAACTACTGAGGTGAAGTTTAACAAAGCAATGAAAAAAGTTGGAAAACTTGATAAAGGTTTACATGAATGGATAGAGAAAATTCCACCAAAGCATTGGTCAAGAGCATTTTTCAGTGGTATGGAACAACTTTAAGTTAGTAGTTTTTTGGTTCAGTTTTGATATTTTCTTAGTTATTGTTTATAAATTTACAGGAGTAGCTACAAGTGATGTACTCTGAACAATTTTTGTGAGGTATTCAATCGGCAATTGGTTGGCGGAAAAGATAAGCCTATTATAACATGCTTGAAATACATAAGAGAATACCATATGAGAAGGATGATGGTTGTTCATAAGGAGATTGCCAAGGCTAACCTTTGAATCCAAATGTAACTGATGCTTTTGATGCTATAAAGGACGAAGTTTCAAAGTATTCAGTACTCTGCAATGGGTTAAAGAAGTATTAGGTAACTTGGCTTTTCATGGATCAGAAGGTGGTGGATGTTGAAAAGAAAACTTGCTCATGTAGAAGGTGGGAGTTGACTGGAATCCCTTGTAGGCATGCTGTAGAAGTCAACTGGAAGATGAAGAAAAATTCCATAGGTGTTGGAATTCCTGAAACTTGGGTGGCAGATATCTACTGGCTAGACACTTGGAAGAAGGTGGATGCAAATGGAATTGTGCCAATCGATAATAAAGATTCATGGGCAACATCTGCCTGCCCAACCACAATTAGACCTCCTAAGCATCACAAGCAAATTGCCAGGCCCAAGAAAAAGAGGAAGAAAAGTATTCTTAAACTGAGTGAATGTATAGAGAAGAATAGAAGAATGGTTCGGGTAGGTCAAACTGTGACATGTAGCAAGTGGAAGAATAAAGGGCATAACAAAGCAACATGCACTGGTGCTGTACCTTAACAAGAAATTTAGTATGTGTTTGTTTAGTTGTTAACTTTAGAAGAATGTTTTTTTATATGTTAATGTTTGTGCTTCTTTTGGGAATGTTAGTTTAAGATAATAATTGGTATGGTTTAAGACAATTGATGGGTATGCGACAACCCAGATTTTGGTATTTTAAATGCTATGAATTAGGATCCATTTTAACCCATTCCTATTTTAGCTATTTTTTGTGATTTCTTCTAGTTAACCCATTTGAGCTAAAAAAAATAAACCCACCCATTTATGAGTAAAATGGTCAATAAAGCCACCCATTTACGAAAGCTAAATATCCAATATATAATATTTCACAATTCACATCTTTGAATAAAATACTTTAGGAGTTGTGTTTGTTAGCTAACCACATCACATTAATAATCCTAATCGACATTTGACATGCATAAGACAAGCATAATCCAAATTGACAATTTGATAATATTATTTTGTTAATACATCTAGCACATTTGGAATGCATAAAAATACCAAAACACTTTATAGACTATATATTATTCACAAAACATACATATTCATTTCATACCATAAAAGTGAACAATATCAGTACTAGTGCCCCCAAAAAAGAATTACCAACTATTTAGAAGTGATGATCACTATTATTCATTTCGTTACAACATACAACACAAAGAACAACCAACTAAGCCCTAAGACAATTTTGAGTCTTTTGTTTTTCATAGCTTGAGCTCTTGCAATGGTGTAACACCCCACCCGACGGAGGAAACACCGGGTTGCCATAGAAATTGGATATCAATAGTAAACAAAGCACTTGGTAATTATTTATTAAGTCTAATAATGATTAATAAGTTTGGAACATGAGTCTTAAATGGAAACGACAAAAAGTAGTAAAACTGAAATAGTAAAATACAATTGTCTTATTTAATTTAATTAGGTCCAACACAATCCTATGTCTTGGCAAAAGCAGCAAAACAATGTCAAGCACCACCTGAAATATGTGAAAATAAAGTTAGCTATTGAAAGCTAGTGAGTAAATAACAATCTTAACTTAGTAAACATATTGTATAGAAGTCTAGAATATGAACAATAGGAATCTAAGGAAATTGGAATTCTAGGGTTTCGAATAGAGATTTGGGGGTTTTCCGGTAAACGATTAAAAATGTATAAAACTATTTAATTATTACAACAGAAAAAATAGTAATAGAAATAATAATTTTGTTAAACCAAAGCAATTCAAATAATATATTTTTCTAATAATACATTATTTAACGTCTAACAATATGTTATATATATTTATCACCTTTTTTTATAGTTTTTAGAAGCCTTATAAAAAGTCTATAATTATAAACTATTTTTTTATAAAACTTATTTTTATTCTAAACACATTAAACTAAATTTTATAGTATTTGTTTAAGTATTAAAGTATTTGTAAAGATTTAATTTGTAAAACTAGATTTATACACAATCAAGGTCTTATATATTTGATAAGTTTTTATTTTGACATTTTAAAATATATAGGAGATAACAGTTAGTTTCTAGATTAGGATAGTTAGTAAAAATAGATAAAAATATCATAAGAACACCTAATTAGAAAACTGGTGTGCCCTGGTTTCGAACCCAGGGTCACCGAGTTCACAAGACCAACATAAACCACTACAGCAGAAGCCGCTTTGTTGTTTTATTTAGAAATAAAATGATTTTATCCATTTAATCACAAAAATCCCCAATTTCATCCAAGAATATCAAACCCTAATTCCTAAATTAAATCCAATTGAGTTAGTGGAATGAAAAATTGATAGAGGGCATTTAAATCCTTGAATGGTAACGAACATTTTATCATATTATACGTACCTGGTTGATGATGAAAAGGGGGATGAACGACTGCTTGAGATTTGAAGTGAATGATTGAAGATGTTGCAATTCAATTAAACTTCCAGAACTGATTGTTATGATGCCCAGAGTAAATCGTGACGATCGATTACATAAATTGATATGATTTGATTGAGAGACAGGGAGTTGCAGGTTTCGAACCAAATGGAAATCAAAGACTATTTTCTGGGTGTTTTTGCTTAAATTTGATTTAGCGGAGAGTTGGAGTGCGTCGTTTGCGTTTGATTTGGAATAGAGACTGCCGAAAGGGTTATGGGTTTTGCATCAGGAATATTGAATGCTATTGATGGGTAGAATTTTCACACACCGACCGATGACGGAATCACCGAGGCGGACGAAAGTGAATGATTGCTCATAGCTCATGGTATTCAAAATAATTTAAATATTATTAAAATCCAATTCTCCAAACAAAACTAAAGGAATATCCAAATAAACAATCCAAACAGAAACAAATGATAAGTCTACTTGATAAAATTCATTTAACCAGGTCCAAGTCCGTAGTCATGTGGCATCCAAAGCACCTAACTTGGTTTTCCTGAAATCATGTGAAAAATAAATAGTCAGCTAATGAATTAGCAGGTGAGTACACATAGGTTTAAAGATACATAATAGTGCAAGATAAAAATCCAATTCGTATCGTTATGTCAAAACTTATATATGGAAAACATGAACATACAAGATAACAACGCATAATCAAACCTTGAATGATAAAGGGGGTCCACATGATAATGATACTCAGTTATAAACACCCAAGAATCAGAGAGGTGGGTCCTTTGACCAATAGATCTACCATTAGTAACTGTCGGTTTCTGCAAATTAATGATTACACTTGCACAAAATTTGCTATCAAGCTATGAACATATAATTTGTAAGTAAAGACATAACATGAATTGCTTTATTGATAACATGAAATAACTGATAAACTGAAATCTGAAATCTGATTAAATAGGTCACATGATATCACCCCAAATTGAAAACCAGAAAATGGCTATGAATACTCACGTGATAATTTCTTGATCGAATGAAAATGAATAAAACTGGAAAACGTCACCAGGAAATTCCGAAAGGATCACCTAAAGGATTTTATCCTATATTAGAATGATAAATGAAAACTAACTAGGAATCTAGGGCTCTAATTTGGAATATGGGTTTAAGTAGTTAGATGTTACAATTGAAAATATATAATAATGTAATAGTAACAGCTTTGTTTTACCGATGATTTATTAAGTATTATAAACTTTAACTCTTTTTAAAATCAAAGGTTCATCAAACCATGACTGCTATGATAAATAAAAGTTAACCCTCCACTTATTACCATGATTATATTAGTAAATAAATAATGTTCAAAATACGTTTAAGTCAAACTAAAAATCTCAAGAGTACTTAGTACAAGAATCCGTGAGTAGACTTTTATAAAATCTAAACGTCTTAAAACTTCCTGTACAAGAATTTTAATCTTTTAATCTAACAAATTTTATATATATTATTTATATACTATTGTATAAAATATGTATATTTTTTTACTTCTAAAAATTTTATAAATAGCTTTATAAATAATCTCATAATAATATTAAGATAATTATAGGAAGTTAATAAAGGAATTTAAATTTGTAAAACTTGAAAACTTGAAAAAATATCACAAAACAGTCCAGGGGACTCGAACCCTGTACCTTTGGTTTACTTTCACCAACACCAAACCATCAGACTAGTGTTGGTTTTTGTAAATAAGAATGGAAACAAATTTACTTTAAACTGTTCTTTCAATAAACTCCTTCTTCCCATATAAACCCTAAACCCTAAATGCCAAAATTGATTATCAAATGAGATCTGAAATCGAAATCCACTATCATGGTGATGATGAGAATGTGTAAACGAATCAAATGAACATTTTAGTTACTTGACTTGATAATGGATGGAGATTTATATGAAAGAAGAAAACGTAGCCGGCGAACAAATTGATGATACTCTGATGATGTTATGATTCAGTTGATGATTCTAATTCATTCTACAATGATTGAACAGTAAAAGCCCTCGATTTATTGTATGAAATAGTACCTGAATGTTGATGAACGACTAATGAGCAGAGAAACGATGAACAGGGGATTCAATCGGCTTTGTGTGTGTTTGGAAGTGAAATTGTTGTTGCAGAAAGCTGATGCGAAGTCAAATGAGGGTTTGTGATGATTTATAATCGACTGGAAAGGGTTCAATGGATTGGATCGAAGTCGAGTAGATTTCGGATTAAGTTAAACTCAATTCAAAGGATTTATCATGATAATTGTTAATTAAACTAGTCCAATTTATCATGAAATTGTTGTTGCAGAAAGCTGATGCGAAGTCAAATGAGGGTTTGTGATGATTTATAATCGACTGGAAAGGGTTCAATGGATTGGATCGACTGTTTTGGTTTAATTGCATTTTAAAAATCGGTTGAATTTAGTGGGTTTTGGTTTATTGATGATAACGCTCGATATTCTGGATTTTAGGGTGGATTGAGGTTCGAATCTAGCAGGTAATGTGATAAGGCCGGTTTAAACGAGTCAAAATGTTGAAGATTTGATCGATTTGTGCCTTACCGGAGTCGTCGGAGGCTTTCCCGGAGATGGTCGCCGGATCTGCGGGTTTGGGTGGTTGGTTTAAAATGTTACAATGTCCCCCCTTTAAGTTTGTGTTGATGTGTAGATTAGTTTAAATGTTTAAGTTGTGTTTTATTAATTACACATTCCACCCCTTAACTTTAACATTGTTAACTACTAACTAACAATTTAAATTTTTATAAAACTTAAACATTAAATAGTTCAACTCTTATTGTTAGCTTCAGTAAACTTTTATATGAAAATGATTTTATAACTAAATGATTAATGTAAATAGATTAAGATAAGGTAAACCTTTATTTCATAATAATTCGAGCGATTACAAAATTATTCAATGGTTCGGGTTTACATAAAAAAAAACAAAAGAAAGGAATCGGGCCGGATGTCACAGTCTCCCATCCTTTAGGAAATTTCGTCCCAAAATTTAATTACGAAGAGGCTGCAGCAAAAAGGTGCGGATACTTCTTCTTCATTTGGTCTTCACGGTCCCATGTAAACTCTAGTCCACGTTTAGACTCCCAATGAACTTTCACACTAGGTATCCCACTATGCTTCAGTTTCTTAACTTCCCGATTCATGATTTCAACTGGCTTCTCGATAAAATGCATAGATTCGTCGATTTGCACTTAATCAAAGGGTATATGAAGATTCTCATCGGCTAAACACTTCTTTAGATTCGAAACGTGAAAAGTAGGATGAACATTACTGAGTTCCTCGGGCAATTCGAGTTCGTAAGCTACTTTCCCCGACACACTCGAGTACTTTGAATGGACCAACATAACGAGGTGCTAGCTTCCCTTTCTTTTCAAAGCGGACCACTCCCTTTCAAGGTGATACTTTAAGAAGTACGAGATCACCGACTTTGTATTCCATGGGTTTCCGTTTCTTATCAGCATAATACTTTTGACGGTTTCTAGCAGCAAGTAAGTTGTCATGAATTTTATGAAATTTATCGGTAGATAACTGAATAAACTCCCAGTGATCTGAGCTTCCCGAATCTCAGTCCAACAAAAAGGAGATCGACACGTTCGACCATAAAGAGTTTCAAAAGGTGTCATATCGATGCTTGAATGATAATTGTTATTATAAGAAAACATGACCAAAGCTAGATGCGATTCCCAATTGCCACCAAATCTATAACACAAGCTCGAAGCATATCTTCAAGAGTTTGTATTGTTCTTTCGGTTTGACCATCAGTTAAGCTTAGTGATATAGTGCAAATTATACGTTTATCCCGTGTTGAGTTTGTACACGTTTTCGAGTCTTTTCAATTAGTTTTCTTTAGGTTCTATCTACTATTGATTCATTTGTGTTTTGGAGGTCCCATGTTTATGAAGGGTTGAAAAGAGAGCGAGAAAATAAGAATGTAGGAAAAAACCGGATGCGAAACGGAGTTATGAGCTGGAAATGAGACACGAAACAAGTTCACAAAGTTTCTGTTAAAAGTGGTAGGTGGCGGTACCGCCACCTAATGTCCTCCACCCCGCGGTACCGCCACCTAGGTGAGTTACGAATGAGGGACGGTTTTGACCTAGTTGAACGAGTTTAAAAAGGAGGCTCAAGACGGCTTTAATATACGAGTTTGGAGGCTGAAACAGACGATTTTGGAGCAAGGAATTCGAAGTTTGTAGCAAGGAATCAAGTCTTGGAGGTCGTGATCGGGTAGTTTTCATCCGACTTATTTGTGGTTTGCATGCGTTTTCTTGATTCCTTATCGTTCATGCTTATGAATACATTAAACTTGAATTGTTTTGTGTTTCTAACTTTAATTATGAACTAAACTTATTAGTTACCTAGGTTGTTTGCTATTGGTAAAGACTATTTGATTGAATTTTGGTTTTTGGTTGTTTGATGAAACGAGTTTAGTAATTTTATAAAAGGTTTGATTTTTATGTTCTATGGTGTGTTTTGAATAAATGAATGGATTATGTTACTTGTTAAATTGCCTTACGTAGCTTTGCAAATGTCTTTTGTGTATGGTTGCGTATCAAATTCGTTAACTTTTGTTTTCGTGTTTTGAATGGTTTTCTAAACGTAGGAACCATAGGAGGTTAATTGGTAATTCAATAAATTCGTTTGTCCTACTTAATCCAAGACCCGAGAAGTGAAGATTTGTCGGCGTGTCTTGTTTATCTAGTCATTAGAAGTAGGGTACGAGAGGAACTTTTCTAATAACGAAATAACCTTGTACGTTTGAGTCATAGAATTAATTATTGAACCACCCCTTGTGTCTTAGGATATATTGGATCGGTGAAACTGAGAGGGGAGCCGATCATAGGGTATTTAATTACTGTTTAAGGAACCGAGAGGCGATTTAACTAACTAGTGAGCTTAATCAACGCTTCGGATAACCAAAAGGTCACACCCGGATAATGGTCTAGGATCCTTAGGAAGTCCGTTGAGTTAGTCTTTTATGATCCTAGTTTCGTTTCAACAACCAAGTCTAAAGTTTAATCAATAGTCGTTCACCATTAGTAGCAACCTAGGTAACGTTTTTTTCTCAAATCTGAATCAAGTCTTTTACGCTTTCAATTCGTTAATTTTAATTAAAGTCGTGTCTAGTTGAGTTGAGTCTTGTCTAGTTTCTTTAACGTAATATATAGAGTCTGTGGGTCGACACTCGGACTTACGTTCACTATATTACATTCGATCGGTCCACTGCCGGTTGTGTGTGAAATAGTCTTCTAGTCTTGGTTTTATAAATTTAAAACTTAGGTGTTTTTAGTTGTTAGTTTTTATATATACATTTGCACGCATCACTTAGTACCCAGAGACGATTGCATACTTTGCTAGAATCTTGAAATATACCGACCGTCACGATCAGAGATGATGTCTAGCGGCACACCCTGATGACCAACGATTTCCTAAATATACATCTTAGCCAATTTACTAGCCGGATCCTTTAACGAATAGCCAAGAAATAAGCAGATTTAGTCAAACGATCAACGATGACCCAGATACTATCACAACCACTTGGAGTGCGAGGTAGTTTTGTGATGAAATCCATAGATATACTTTCCCACTTCCAAATGGGAATCTCAGCTGAAAGAGTAAACCGGATGGACGCTGGTGCTCGGCTTTGACCTTGGAACAAGTGAGACATTTGGCCACAAACAGAGCTATGTTCTTTTTCATACCGGGCCACCAATACTGTTTATGAAGATCCATGTACATCTTGTCCGAACCAGGATGAATGGAATAACGAGATTTGTGAGCCTCGTTCAAAATGATGGTATGAAGATTATCACGATTGGGAATCCAAATATGGTCCATGAAATAAAGCAGATTATTAGACTTAGTTACCAACTAATTTTCGATACCGCAAGACATTTCTGTATACATGTTTCCCGTTGTGACTGAAGTATGTTGAGCGTTCAGAATAAGAGACTTGAGATTTGACTGGACTATAGCACAATGAAGCATGACGTGTTCCTTACGACTCAATGTATCAGCCACAACATTCGCTTTACCAGGATGGTAGCGAATCTCGCAGTCGTAGTTGATGCGTGCAATATATATATAAAATAAACACCTAAAAACACCTAGTTTTAAATTTATAAAAACCTAGACGAAGTACTAAATCACACACAACCGGCAGTGGACCGGTCGAATGTAATATAGTGAAACGTAAGTCCGGGTGTCGACCCACAGACTCTATATACTACGTTAAACAACTAGACAAGACTCAACTAAACTAGACACGAACTTAATTAAAAGATTATTTGAAAAAGGGGGGGTTGTACTGCTAAAAATAGTAACCTGCTAAAAATAGAAAGTTACTAAAACTGGAAACTTACTAAAAATAGAAACTGGCACGAAAGACGAATTGCAAACAGATGAGAAGAGATAAACCACCTAGACCCAACTCCCTAGTTACTCGAATTATTAGTTTGTTGGAAAACGTTTAGACATTGGACTGGGATCGTAAGATACTCGCTTGACCCAAACACCGATAAGACCCTCGACCCTTTTCGAGAAGACACCTATGGGGTTTTTATCAAGTTAATAATTAAACCAGTTTAGTTGTTAGACTTCCTCACAGTCGTCTAAAATTCTATGACTTAGTACCTATGTCGATTATTAATCTCACAATTAAATAACCTAAGGTAGTTACTTTGATTCAATTGATATTAGTAGACACCGTAGTCAAACCAATACTAGACCAATTCTTCACAGAAACAAGCCTAGCAATTCAAACCACTTAGACCTACCAATTAAACTATCACCTCACGGATATTAGTTTAGCTACACGTTTTTATTAGTTTGGTCCGATTAATTATTCCTATGGTTTTAGTGCACCTAAACCATAAACTAGTCACTAACACACAGTCCGCGACCTAACTTAATTCTATTATATGAAAGACATTCATCAAGAACTAAATGGAATAAATAAACTAAGTCAAACCAAACCAAATATGTAATAATGCATCAACCAACCAAAAGTAATAATTTACTAAATCATAAAATAAACCAACGTCATAAACAATCCAACAAACATAAAAACCATTCGCAACTAGTTTGTCATTAGTCTAGGCAGTCTAACGAGTCTAGCCAACAATCATATTCACTAATAAAAACGCAAGTTTAAAAGAAGCAAACATGATAGTATTTAAGACAAAAGTGAAGAAACAATAAAACCCGATGAAACCGAGAAGCAATCAACGATCCAACCGGCTTCTAGTACTTTGTTTCCGTCTTGCTAAGCTCAAAAACACTTCGAAACTGCTTGAGTTCGTCCTCTAGTCAAGCCTCCTTTTCTTTTCTTCTTCTTTTCTCCCTGCCGTTCGTCTCCTCCTCTCTGCCGTCACCACATGCCTTCAATTTATATCCCACGTTAATTGCTTTCATAATTCATGATGGGCCTTTTTTCAAACATGTTTTAATCTTTTATTTTTTTTCACGTTGGCCCACTTTACATACACACACAATTGACTGTTGATTCACTTGATTGTGGTTTATAATTCTTCCTCTAAAAAAAATGCAAAACCATGAATAAGTTAATGATTCAAATCCAGTTTCAAGTAACATTCACGTTTAAGCATAATCATTTTGACATTTTCAATTAATTCATTTTAACACATTATATATGAAAATTCTCCAAACTTATTATAAACGTTTGTTCAATCACTCGTATTATTAAAATATGTCAATTTAGCTCATAGACTCCTAAAATTATCAAAATATAAATATGAACCGATTAGGAGTAGAAACGGACTAAAAGTAACTTAAAAGTGTAGGAGATATTAATATAAAAATATATATAATTTAGACCACATCAAATATCCCCACACTTACCCTTTTTCGTCCCTGAAAAAGTATGCACATAGAATCACAACTAACTCAGGCTTCAACATTTCATCACAGTTTCATAAACAAGAACCGAATTCAGATAAACAGTGGTGCGTTTACATAAACACCCTAACACTAGCCAATTAAGTTTCCCCTTTTTTTAATCTAAATTTAATTAAATCATTTATCTACAAGGTCTCACACAAAGGAAAAACAAGCCAGCCCGATTAATGTTGCTTGATGAGGCAACGGATAAACCAAAAAGGTTTTCCTACCAAAATAACCTAAAGAACTTAACTAAGCTAAGAACTAGTGCCAAATTAGGGTGGATTTTGATGGATGAATTTTGTGGGTATAGACTGTTTATTCTTTTTTTTTTCATAAAACAAGATCACCTCACCCAGGGGTGTCGTATCCAAGTCGCTATCCCGGAGGTAGAGCACATGAGGTCTTGGATCACTTGCCTTATATTTTTCTTTTTTTTTCTTCTCTTTTTTTTTTAACTTGGCTCTTTGAGCTCTTTTATTTAGCAGCTACTTTGAGCGCTTTTCAGTACTATACCCGGTGGACATTTGATTTGCGGATGCGCCACTTCTTTCACAAGAAGTGTGTTATAAATCCTAAAATGGCACTACCCCTTAACCTATTTAAGTTCTAAAGCCTATAATGGTGCCTAATTTAATTTAGTTAAGGCCTTCCTATTCTTCCTAAGATGACAACCCACGAGATTCACAACAATTAACTTTTCAATTAAAAACACTTAGGGAAACCATCTCAGCTAATTGGGTTACCAAAAGTTTATCCAAATTCATCTTTGTTTTAAAAACCATAACTCATTTGAAAGCCAAAATTAGTTTCCTATCATTTTCTATTAAAGTGCACAACTTAAACAAAGACATTTTTCAGTTTTTCAATTTTTTTGAAATTTTTTTTTTGACTCTATAAGACTCAAACCAAACAACTAAGACTCAGAAATGACTATTTCCCATCCCCACACTTAAGTTCTACATTGTCCTCAATGTAGAGATAGAAAACATCTAAAAAAATTAAAATAAATTTTGCAAAAATTAAAAAGATAGAAGGTGAGTTGGAAAAGACTTAGCTGGTAATATGCAGAATGCGTATGCTCCAAGTCTTCGTTCCAATCTTCAGCTCCGATCGTATAGCATTTCGGTCGCGATCGAGCTTCACCGACACTCTCGAGCTCCATCTTCGTCTTCACAAATACAAACTCACCCGAATGGAGATTGAGTACGGGTGAGAATGATTTAAACCTGCAAAAACAAATACAAAATACCCGAGCGTAACACTGACTTGACAAAAATAAAATAAAATAAAAATAAATAAAATGAAATGAAATAAAAGAAAAACTGACTCGATAACGATTAAGTATACAAACTCTACAAACCCACCTTCATAACCAAGATCAGCCTGCATCATCTAGGGGATCCTCAAACCTACTAGGATCCCCACACTTAGCTCTTAGCAACTGTTTCACTTCAGCCCATTCCTTCGTGAAAAACACACTACCACTCTCATAGCCCTCTACCCACCTATCCTCGGCGTTTATCACCTGAACCCGACTGTCCCAACGTTTAACCTTTTCTATCGGATCAGGAATCTTAAACACAGCTATCTCCTCTCCTACCTGCAAACTAATCTGTCCCTTAAAGACATCTATATTCGCGTGAGCAGTGCGAAGGAAAGGACGGCCAAGGATAATGGGGACTTTCGCATCAGCCTCCATATCTAGCACGACAAAATCCACGGGGAAAACAAACTTATCCACCTTAACTAACAGATTTTCCACAATCCCCCGTGGATACTTAACTGACTTGTCGGCTAAGGACAATGACATATTGGTGGGAGTCAACTCACCTAGACCTAGCTTCTCGTACAATGAATAGGGCATCAGATTAATGCTAGCACCTAGATCAGCTAAAGCTCGGGCTTCTAGATTACTACCGAATAAGCAAGGAATCGTAAAGACTCCTGGATCAGAAAGCTTTTCCGGTAGTGTATTCGTTACAACCGCCGAGCACTCACCACTTAGAGGAACCGACGAGAGGTCTCCCAGCTTGCATTTGTTCTTGAGGATGTCCTTCAAGAACTTAGCATATTTAGGCATCTGCTGGAGAACCTCTATGAACGGCAGATTGATTTTGATCTGCTTAAACATATCTAAGAAGTGCCCATACTCCCGCGTATACTTCTGCTGCTTAAGACGAGCGGGATATGGGACACGAGCATGATCAATCAGAGGGGAGGGCCTAACATCCACCGGCTTCCTCCCCACACTTAAACCTAACTCAGGGTTACTCACGGGTTTTGGATTACTAAACTCAGCCTGATCACTACCCGGACCCTCTAGAACTATCTCCTCATCGACTAACTCATCCTCACTCTCCTCAACTACCTTCTCACTCACTAGTGGCTCACTAAACGACACCTTCTTCCTAACGGGCTCTAAGACTCTACCACTACGGGTTGAGATCGCATTCAACTGAGCCGATGGGTTCGTTTGAGTGGATCCAGAGAACTGGCCCTGTGGCCTCTGGGCAGGCGACTGCTTAATTAACTCCCCTACAGCTCTCTGGATATCTAAGATGATAGCATGTTGGTTCTGTAATTGAAGCTCATGTTTCGCTAGGGTTTCCTCTGTAACCTTATCCCTAGCGACTAACTGAACTAGCATCTGTTCTATCCTATGTATGCTATCACCAGACCCCTGACCACTAGCCTGTTCACCACTAACACCACCATACGAACTACCCGCCCCCTGATTATTATTATTGTTATAGTTAGATTGATAACCAGGTGGGGCACCTGAGGAACGCCAAGTTGAGTTATTAAAATTCGAGTTCCTGTTCCAGTTAGAATTTCCACTATTAGAATTTGGGAACCTATTCTGATTAGCTACGAACTCAACCTGCTCCTCCCTAGACAACAACGGACAATCTAGAGTGCTGTGCCCTCCACGACACCTCTCACACTTATCCACTTTAGCTTTTAGGTCCCTCATCTCACGGGTTAGGTTTTCTAAAGCAGCGGCCACACTCGTTTCCATGCTAACATGGTGCAACCCTCTAGTGGAAGTAGAAGGTGTGCCAGTGACAGGAGTGGAATTCCTGTGAGTGGACCGTTGTTCGTGTTCAGCCTGGGCAAAACTCTCGAAAAGCTCATTACATTGATCTACATTCATTTTACCCATCAAATGACCCCCCGCAGATGTATCAAATCGGGCCCTGGTTTCATACGTAAGCCCATTGTAGAATTTCTCAACCAAGGCCCAAGGAGTAAGCCCATGTTGGGAGCAGCGAGATAACAAGTTTTGGAATCGCTCCCAAGCTTGGTAATAGGGCTCATCATGTTCCATGCGGAACGAATGGATCTGATCACGAAGGCGAGATGCCTTAGCAGGTGGGAAGTACTTGTTCAGGAAAGCTGAACGAAGTTCCGCCCACGTCGTGAACGTCCCAGCAGCTTGCGAATCGAGCCAAATGAGTGCCCGATCCGCCAAAGAAAACGGAAACAAATGAAGGAAAATCGCATCATTAGACGCACCCTGGAGTCTGAAAGTGCTCAATATTCGCGTGAGACGCGATAAGTGCGCGGGTGCGTCTTCATCATCCCGCCCATGGAATTGGCTATTAGCGATGGCGGTCATGATGTATGCTGGGATTTGCCAAGAGTTGGTGTTATCAATTTCAGGCACCGTGATAGATGAGTGGTTTCCGGTGAAACCATCAACTGCCTGCTCATGCACAGTGCGATTATCGGCCATGGTGAACCTAGGACTGCTAGGTGCTGAGCTGTGCGGTGAGTGATGTGGTGACGGGTGCGGTGTAAAATAAAAAATGACGGTACTTACCTTAACCTCCGCAGACGAGTCAGCTACAATCTCTAGCTCCGGATCAGGTGCTTCAGTAGTACGCTTCGATGGCCCGTGTGACCGCAAATGTGGCATAAAACTGCAAAAAAACAAATAAAAAGAAATCAAACAAAAAATGAATAAACAAGAAGACAAACTAGACACGAAAAAACTAGAAATAAGGACAATAAAAACTAGACCCCTATGACTCAAACAAACAAAAACGAAAAGCACGTGAAAAGCAGTTAAGACTCAAAAAGTTAAATAACGCAATTACCAATAGTCCCCGGCAACGGCGCCAAAAACTTGATGCGTGCAATATATATATAAAATAAACACCTAAAAACACCTAGTTTTAAATTTATAAAAACCTAGACGAAGTACTAAATCACACACAACCGGCAGTGGACCGGTCGAATGTAATATAGTGAAACGTAAGTCCGGGTGTCGACCCACAGACTCTATATACTACGTTAAACAACTAGACAAGACTCAACTAAACTAGACACGAACTTAAATAAAAGATTATTTGAAAAAGGGGGGGTTGTACTGCTAAAAATAGTAACCTGCTAAAAATAGAAAGTTACTAAAACTGGAAACTTACTAAAAATAGAAACTGGCACGAAAGACGAATTGCAAACAGATGAGAAGAGATAAACCACCTAGACCCAACTCCCTAGTTACTCGAATTATTAGTTTGTTGGAAAACGTTTAGACATTGGACTGGGATCGTAAGATACTCGCTTGACCCAAACACCGATAAGACCCTCGACCCTTTTCGAGAAGACACCTATGGGGTTTTTATCAAGTTAATAATTAAACCAGTTTAGTTGTTAGACTTCCTCACAGTCGTCTAAAATTCTATGACTTAGTACCTATGTCGATTATTAATCTCACAATTAAATAACCTAAGGTAGTTACTTTGATTCAATTGATATTAGTAGACACCGTAGTCAAACCAATACTAGACCAATTCTTCACAGAAACAAGCCTAGCAATTCAAACCACTTAGACCTACCAATTAAACTATCACCTCACGGATATTAGTTTAGCTACACGTTTTTATTAGTTTGGTCCGATTAATTATTCCTATGGTTTTAGTGCACCTAAACCATAAACTAGTCACTAACACACAGTCCGCGACCTAACTTAATTCTATTATATGAAAGACATTCATCAAGAACTAAATGGAATAAATAAACTAACTCAAACCAAACCAAATATGTAATAATGCATCAACCAACCAAAAGTAATAATTTACTAAATCATAAAATAAACCAACGTCATAAACAATCCAACAAACATAAAAACCATTCGCAACTAGTTTGTCATTAGTCTAGGCAGTCTAACGAGTCTAGCCAACAATCATATTCACTAATAAAAACGCAAGTTTAAAAGAAGCAAACATGATAGTATTTAAGACAAAAGTGAAGAAACAATAAAACCCGATGAAACCGAGAAGCAATCAACGATCCAACCGGCTTCTAGTACTTTGTTTCCGTCTTGCTAAGCTCAAAAACACTTCGAAACTGCTTGAGTTCGTCCTCTAGTCAAGCCTCCTTTTCTTTTCTTCTTCTTTTCTCCCTGCCGTTCGTCTCCTCCTCTCTGCCGTCACCACATGCCTTCAATTTATATCCCACGTTAATTGCTTTCATAATTCATGATGGGCCTTTTTTCAAACATGTTTTAATCTTTTATTTTTTTTCACGTTGGCCCACTTTACATACACACACAATTGACTGTTGATTCACTTGATTGTGGTTTATAATTCTTCCTCTAAAAAAAATGCAAAACCATGAATAAGTTAATGATTCAAATCCAGTTTCAAGTAACATTCACGTTTAAGCATAATCATTTTGACATTTTCAATTAATTCATTTTAACACATTATATATGAAAATTCTCCAAACTTATTATAAACGTTTGTTCAATCACTCGTATTATTAAAATATGTCAATTTAGCTCATAGACTCCTAAAATTATCAAAATATAAATATGAACCGATTAGGAGTAGAAACGGACTAAAAGTAACTTAAAAGTGTAGGAGATATTAATATAAAAATATATATAATTTAGACCACATCAGTAGTCGTTAAGTAACTCGACCCAACGTCGCTGCCTCATATTGAGTTCTTTCTGATTAAGGATGTGTTGGAGACTCTTAAGATCAGTGAATATGACACATTTGGTGCCATAGAAATAGTGCCTCCAGATTTTTAGTGCAAAAACAACCGCACCCAATTTGAGAGCATGAGTCGTATAATTCTTCTCGTGAATCTTAGGTTGTCTTAAGGTATAGGCTATCACTTTGCCTTGTTGCATGAGAACACAACCAAGCCCACGATTCGAAGCATCGCAATAGACAATAACATCATCATTACCATCAGAAAGAGTTAAAATCGGAGCATTACATAATGCATGCTTGAGAGACTGAAACGCTTGGAATTGCTCCGGACCCTAATAAGTTACACCCTTTTGAGTGAGATTGGTGAGAGGCGCCACAATCTTTGAAAAGTTAGAAATGAAACGACGGTAATACCCGGCTAAACCAAGAAATGAACGAATTTCAGTAGGAGTTTTTGGTTCTGCCCACTTTTGAATTGCCTCGATCTTTGCGGGGTCTACATGAATCCCTTTGTCGTTGACGGTATGACCGAGAAATTGAACTTCTTTAAGCCAGAATTCGCACTTAGAGAATTTAGCGTACAATTTTTCTTCTTTCAAGAGCTCGAGAATTAACCTAAGGTGCTCTTCAAGCTCAGATTTGAACTTAGAATAAATTAGAATATCATCAATGTACACAATCATAAATTTGTCTAGATACAGTCTACACAAGCGGTTCATTAGATCCATGAAGACCGCATGTGCATTGCTTAGTCCGAAAGGCATAACCGTGAAATCATAGTAACCATACCTAGTCCGAAAAGCAGTCTTGTAAATATCATCATCATGAACACGGAGTTGATGATAACTAGAACGAAGATCAATTTTTGAGAAATGAGACGCTCCTTGAAGTTTATCGAAAAGATCGTCGATTCTCGGTAACGGATATCGGTTTTTGACAGTGAGCTTATTTAATTCACGATAGTCGATGCACATACGAAATGAACCGTCTTTCTTTTTCACAAACAAAACTGGAGCTTCCCAAGGTGAGGAACTTAGACGAATAAAACCTTTATCAAAAGCTCATGAAGTTGACTCGTGAGTTCCTGCATTTCAGATGGAGCAAGTCAATATGGAGATTTAGCGACCAGAGATGCTTCGGGCACAAGGTCGATATGAAATTCAATTTGATAAACAGGAGGAAGGCCAGTTAAATCCTCGGGAAGACCTCTGGAAAATCTCGAATGACGGGAATATCCTTGATCTTCTTCGGTTTCTCCTTGGATTTCTCAATATGAGCTAGAAAGGCCACGTACTTCTTTCATATGTACTTTTGAGCTTTAACACATGACATGAGTTTTAGCCCTTTCAAAGGTTTCTCTCCATAAGCGTTAAGTATATCACCAGACGGGAGAGGGATCCGAATATATTTTTCAAAGCAAACGACCTCGGCATGGCACTTCGAGAGCCAGTCCATGCCTATAATGACGTCAAAGCTACCGAGTTGCATCGGAATTAGATCCACCGAGAATTCATGTTCACGAAGATGACGAGTGCGGTCGGGGATAACAGAATCAATATCAACAAATTTTCCATTGGCAGTTTCAACTATAAAAGATCCCTCTAATCTAGATCGTGGTTTAGCAAGTAAAGGCTCAAATTTCCTAGGAACAAAACTTCTATCAGCCCCGGAATCAAATAAAACTGAAGCATAATGACCGTTAATTAGAAACATGTCGTTCACCACATCATTGTTGGTTTGAGCTTGGAGGGCGTTGATATTGAAAGCATGACCTCGAGCTACTGTAACTGCATTGGTTAACTGAGGACACTGATTTTTTAAGTGATTCGGATCACCACATTGATAGAAAGAACGAGCTGGAGGGTTACCAAGAACCTTACAATAGTTAACAGTAAACGACCACACTTAGTGTAGTGGCGACATGGAGAGCTAGACAGATGATGATACTTGCAGTTGTTGCACAAAGGGAGAGTTCTAGTGTAGGGCTTTCTCTCCAGAGGTTGAAACGTAGAACCCGGTTGATGAACTGGAGCTTGTTGCTTGGCCGGTGCAGCAGGAGCAACAGCAGTATAAGAAATAGCTTGGTGCTTTCGCTTCTTATTCTTAGAGGAAGATTCAGCATTCACCTCTTTCGCAGATTCAGCAGTTGATTTCTTCTTACCCTTTCTTACCAAAGTCCCATTCTTCATGTGGTTATCAGTTAGCTTAGTGACAAGACAGTATCCTGGATTTGCATTGGCAGTCCACCGATATATTTTTAGATGGCCCGAGACAAAGGAGTGATCAAATGTGGCACTAGAAGGCTCAGCTCATGGAAATGGTTAGTGTAAGCCTGATTTTCCCCACTGTTAGAGCCAGATCCCAAAACTCACCTTCCAGTTTCTTTACTTCATTTCTAGGGCAGTATTCCCTAGTCATGAGTTCCTTGACCTCTTCCTAAGACAAGGCCATAGCAGCATCGACACCCCGTTTAAGTTTTTCCCAGTTCCACCACGTAAGAGCCTGCTTTTGAAGAGCTCTCTTCGCATGACAAACCTTGAGATTTTCGGGGCATTCACTTTTCAGAAAGGTATTCTCCATACTTTCAAACCATTGTAGCAGAGCGGTGGCTCCCTCCGTTCCGCTGAACTTAGTCGGATTACAAGAGCTAAACTTTTTGAATGAACACTCAGAATGAGGAGGGTTAGCAGCAGTGTGATAATTCAGATTAGTCATGAGCGTTGTATTGACTGCAACCATTTCCTTAGCAAAAATCGATGCGATCCTTCGGTCAGCCCTCGCAGAACCATAACGGGGACCATGTCTCCACATACTGAAAGATTACCGAGGAAAATATTATTGTTGGACCTGAATTGTAGTCTAATATTATCAACACAGTCAAAGTCATCAAAAGTCAACGTCCGGTCAAAGTCCACGTAAAAAGTCAAATGGCGCGTTAGAGACGAAGAACCGAGTCAAGACGTTGAAGTTGTTTTATGTCTAGGATTGTTAATGTAATAAATATATTTTGTGTCAACAAAATATATTTAATCTAGCTTTAGACATGTTTTAGCCTTTTAACTTGTTATTTTCTAATTAGTCTAAGTGTATGGACTATTAGTGTAATTAGCATGTTATGCACTCACTATAAATAGTAAAGTGCAAATAGGGTTTTAAGGGGCTTGAATGAGCTAGAGATTTGGGGTCTTTCATGTAAACAACATTTTATGCAAATCAAAATAGATCAAATCTGAGTTTTATTGATTGTTCTTATCATTGTTCATCTCGTTCATCATATTTTATCCTTTTTGATCCAAATCTTCAACAAATTTCTGATTCACTACTGTTTTGGGACCAACAATTGGTATCAGAGCCTAAGGGGATCCATTTTTGAATCAAATTTCATCAGATTTGTGAAGAAATTGTAGAGAGAGAAAGTAGATCTGGTGGGTTTTAGAGAGAGAGAGAGACCAGATCTGGGTTCAAAATCATCAGATCTACATCAACAATCATCAGATCTGTTGATTTCAACAACATATTTTAGATCTAGAAGCTGAGATCTTCAAGAAAATATAAGAAAATTTCAGATCTGAAGTGTTTCTCTCACACACAGTCGTGTGTGTGTTCTTGGTGTTCTTCATATCTTTAAATCTGCAGATTAGCGAAACTAAGTTAATACCTGAACGAAAGTTCACAATTTTGAGCGAATCTATGCCAAGCATTTGCATAGATTCGCCCGTTATTTTTTAGCGAATCTATAAGTTCGCCCAACACCTTGTAGGCCGGCGAACCTATAGGTTCTTGTGCCACTACCTAGCGAATCTACCATTTTTTTTTACACTTTCTTGCACCAATTTTATAAACTCAAACAAAATCATTTCTACCACAGATCTGTTAATTTTTTTAACACTCAAACCTAAAACCAAACCACACTCATTTGACTTGTAAACCTAACCCACACCCCACCATATCCATAACCAAATCCAAGACCAACGGATCTACAACAAGACCAACAAAAACCTACACAAAATTTAACCAAAATCAAAATGCTAACCCGATCCCACACCCAAACCTTAGATCCATACACCAAAACCCAAACCCGTACCACATTCACACTCTAACCATACCCATTTTAACCTGCCCGCCAAAACACCAAACTCGTTTTTCAAATCAAAACCCAACTCGAAATCATTACCATTTGTTGCTGCTGTTTACTTCATCTACAAACACCATCGTACACCCTAACAACCACCAACAACAGCGGTTCAGTGTTAAACCCTAAACTGGTGTCGATGTGTGTTTGTGAGGGGATTTCAAACAAGAAGAAAATATGTGTGTGTTGTTGCGGTTGTTGTTGAAGAAGAAAGACAAGTTGAAAGTTTGTTGTATGTGTGTTCGTGTGTGTTGTTGTTGCTCGACAGAACCAAGAAGAAAGTGAGAGAGTTTCGTGCGTGTGTACGTATGTCGCTGTTGTGTTGTGTTTAGGTGTTGTTGTTGTGTTAAATGCACCAGAAGAAACCAAACAAGATGCTGCTACTGTTATGATTATGCTTATGTTCTTGATGTTGTTGTGCTGCTGTTTGAAACGAGAAGAGAGAGACCAACAGATTTGATATTGTGTGTGTGTGCAAATCTAAGTAGTGAAGTATTCTTTTTCTTTTCTTTTTTCAAACGGCTGATTTTTTTAAAATTCTAGGGTTAGGGTTTGTTGCAAGTAAATGGGTTTGGGCCGTGATTGGACTAAGTAGTGGGCTGCATAGTTGGATGTTAAATTGGACTGTTTGTTTGGGTTGCGGTTTTGGGTTGCGAATTTGAGCTGACAAATTGGACCTGTCATATTTGTCAAGAAGTCTACACAATGGGTCGTGAGTTTAGACAAACGTTTTTTAAAGTTATTAAATTTTGAAAAAGGGCGTCTTTTGGCCAGGAGTTAGCATTCAAAATTTTAGGCCATTTTTGTTGGAGTCGGTTGGTATTATTTTTGACCGGGTAGTATTATTGTCACTTTTTGGGCCTAAATTTTGTTAGTTGAGAACAAAATATTTTTGTCTCTCGCCGGGTGTTAAAGTTTAAAAAAATTTATGGGCGTTTTTCAATTAAGTCGTCATTAAATTTTAAAAAGTGACGTCTTTTGGCCGGGTTATTATTATTGTTATTCTTTGGGCCAAAATTTTGTTGATTGCGTTGAAAATATTTTGTCATTGGCCGAGGCTTGCTAAAATTTATTTTTAGGCCAAATTTTAAACGGGTTATCGATTTTAAAAAAAAATGGCTTATGCAGAACTTTTCAAATCCTTCGAATCTGATGATCTCACAATGGCACAAAGCCGGTTTGATAATTTTGCAGTTTTAAAGAAAGAAAGGATGCCCGTATTTCTCGATCGATTTGTGATGGTGGCAAATAACCTGAAGAAGCATGATCCAAAACTCGGAAATCATGAACAGGTTCAGAGATTGCTTGATTCTCTCCCACCAGAGTGGAGTTCACATGGAAAATCGATGAGAAGAGAAAGAGGATTTACTGATTACAAACTGGGGGAGGTGATGAACAAACTAAAAGAAATGGAGTTGGATATCAAACGTCGTGAGTACGATGAAGCGATGTCTTTAAATTCAAAGATCACCTCAATCTCCAAAGAGAAACCAGAAGAGATATCAGTTTCTGTCTCCAATTTCAAAGGTTTACCGAAACCTGAAATTGAAAAGGTACAAGGGGAGGTTAAGCAGACATCAGTGGGTAAAGATGGAGCAGAATTAAATGATAAAGCTTGTGATGTTGAGAAGGAGGAGGAACAAAAGACAAATACCAGAGTCTGCAACTGCGAGAAGGCTTTTGCTTCTGAACAAATCATCATGGAGCTTCCATACGAGACAGTTCAGGATATGTGTTCTTCTGATTGCAGAACTCGTTTATTTGGTATTTATAAAGCTAACAAACTGTTAATCGAAAATGAAAAATACTTGACTCAGGTAAATAAAGAACTTAAACTTAACGAGTCAAAATATTTAGTCAAATTAAGAGAAGCTTTGAAAGAAAATGAACATTTGAAAACGAGTCTTTTGAAAAGAAATGTGGAAGTCAATATGCTAACTGAATGTGTCGCCCTGGCTGAGTTTGAAACCAGTAAGTTGCAAACGAAACTCGAAAAATGGACAATTTCGGGGATGAAACTTGAGGATTTAATCAAAAGCCAACGGGGGGCTCGTATTAAGACTGGGTTGGGTCATGAAGATAAGGCTTTTGTATATCCTCCTCCCAGCACTTACTGTTACTCTCCTACACCAACTCCACACCCGACCAATGAGTTGATCCATGAAATAATTCAGAAAGATACTGATAGTTTGTATGCAGGATTGGAGAATGTGAATCTTAAAGAGGTGCGAGATGATTATGAGTCCCCGACTGGTATTGGATATAGTAAACTGGATGTTGTCAGTCAAACCAATGATTGTTCAGTTTCCGGTGTTAGTAAATCTGTACAATCTGTTTCTTCTAACTTCTTTGACAAGTTTAAAGCAGGTGAAATTCCTACTTTTGAGCCTGTCCTGATTGCGAAGGAAGAGATAAAGTCGGATTCACGTAATCATCAAGCCATCAATCAAGATCCGTTGGAAGCAGAGGTACTTATTGAAGATTGGACAAGCTCAGATGATGAACCAAATACAAAGGAAAGCCACGTAGATTCAAAGATCAAGATGTCATCTACAACTGTCAAATCTGAAATGCTTTCAAAACCTGAATCAAGTCAAATCAGGATCTCATTTCCAGCTGCAAGACAAGTCAGTCGTCCATCAAAAGCTCAAAAGAAGAAGTCTTCACCTCTATCCATCATATCTCAAGTTTGTAAAAGACTTGAGAACAAGCAAGTGAAGATCTCATCTCCCATCCAACAAAGCAAAACAAAAATCAAGCAACCACCCACAACTCGACAAAAGACGCCAAAAGCTTCTCAACAAGTTGCATCAAGCTCGAAGAAAGCCCCACCCCCAACTGCTCCACACGAGCCAATCAAGCATCAAAAGCCATTCAAGGCTTGTTTCAAGTGTGGAAAAGGTGATCACGTGCTCAAGAAATGCCCAAAAGGACATGCTTCGGACGGTAAAGGCAAACAGGTTTGCTTCTCCGGATCAGTGTCTAGAAAGAATCCTCCACGTGGTAAAAGTAAACAGGTTTGTTTATTTGAATTTCAAGTTAATAATCATACATCTTTGAATGGTTGGATGACGAACATTCCATCCCTACCGTCTCATGTGAAGCCGGTTTCACATAATTCAAAGATGAATGTGACAACATCACCAAAACAAAATTCTTTTTCCTCGGGGCTTAAACAGAAAATGATTTCCAAATTTAACTCTTTCAAATCGAAAATGTTTGAATCTAAACAAATTTGGCAAATTAAAAGAAAAGAGGAAAGGGGAATAGATACAAGAACAGGTTGTGGGCATAGACGAGTGTTTTACACCAGTGAAAATGGAACGCCTAGGACTACGATGGCCTGGGTTCCCCTTTCTAACTAATCTGTTAATGAGCGCAGGAACATTTCAGGAGGACTGTTAGTAATCCGGTTTACTGACAGAAAATGTTCCTTATTCAAATTTGAGGCGGAACAAACATGTCATGGTTTTTGTATCTTATCCACATTCTGGATCTTTCCTTGATTTTTACAGCCACTGCATTTTTCTTGATAACTCATTTATAATCTTTTGATAGAGTAATATGGAAGACGTTTCTTTGGTTATTCCTATTTTATATATTGTAAATAGTTAAAAAAAAAAAAATTTGGGGAGCCTAACATTTTTACTTGTATTTTTGATCAAGTTTTCACATCTCTTTGAGGTCGCTCTTGTGTCTTTTGAAAATTTCAATTTTGTGCTGAAATAGAAATTGTGGGGGAGTAAAATCTCAAATGAAAATGAACTGAAAATCTTTTGTCCAAAATTCCTCTTTGTGTAAATATTTTGTATCTTTTGAAGGTTTCAGGTTTGCATGGAAAGGCAAACAAAGGAGGACGTTGATTTGTGTTATGATGTGTCAATAGGCTCAGCCCGAATACAATTAGACAGCAATTCTGTGATCAAACTAAATTTAAAAAGAGCTCGGTGATGAGGAGTACTTTCACAGACATTTGGCCTGCACAAAGTAATAAGTTTTGACAAAAATGAGTTGAGAGCGTCAAATCTTTGCCTTGATTTCCCCAAATATCCCAAATCACCCTCACCCTAGCCCTGAATTGAGTTTCTAGTTAGCAAAACAAAATAAAAAGCTACTAGTGTTGCTCTTCAGAAAAACCTCTGAGTGAGTTACTTGTTAACTCCTCAGAATGTATTGAGTCAAAGTGCTTAACTCCTCTGCTATACGGAAGTATTGACCTGGAGTTGGTGGATCTTCTCTGCTATACGGAAGTATTGACCTGAAGATTCACCGAGCATGCTCAAATGTTTATCTCCTCTGTTATACGTCAGTATAGACCTGGAGCTCTAACCATTTGAGTTTCCCAAATAATAAGTCGCAATGTGTTCAAAAGAATCATTGTTGACAAGCTCCACTCCCAAACATGCAAAAATTGCAGAATGTCAAAAGTGGCTCATGAATCGATCAATATTCAAGATTTGATCCAAGAATTTCAAGCAAAGTCAATCATATTGCTCAATAAACCTTGATGATAGGACAAGTTACTTTGCTGAATGTGTGTGAAAACCAAGTCGCTTGAGTTTCTTCAAATCGAACCAAAACATGATAAGATCGTCACAGGTTGCTTGTTGAAAGGAACAAGGCATGGGTTTAAATGGACAAACATATTGACAATCTAGCCAAGTCTTTGTTTCTCCGGATGGTCGCTCGAAATGCATTATCTGATATCCTTCATGAAAATTTCTTTTATTATCCTTATTTTATGTTTGGGTTCTTGAGTCTTGTTGGTCGTGTGTACCTTATGGGATGTGTTCTCTTTTTCTAAAATATTTGTGATCTTGTCGGACTCGTCCTCTCGTTTTCGAATTTATTGGTTTTAAAATTAAAAAAAAAATCCAAAAAGATTTTCATTTCAAATTATTTTCAAGTCTTCCATATTATGCTATTAAAATTTTATCATTTTCACATGCATTTCACGGGAAATTGCACACACAAACGGACACGGGTTCGCTTGTTTTCATACACAGATAAACACCGGTTTATTTTGTTTAATGAAATGATCTAATGAGAAATCTCGAGATTTTGTTTGTGACTGTGTTACAGATATTTGCTGCAAGTGATGGCCGATCATCAGTTGAGCAAAGCATCCTTCCAGAGAACCTGTTCCTCAAAGTTTGTAGAAGATACCGAGCTAGGAATCCTCCTCCTACATCTTCTGAAGCACTCTTGAAAAGATTGTTGGAAAGCCGTTCCAGATTTTACGAAAGGAAGCACAAAAAATGGGGGAGCATACAAAATGGGGGAGATTGTGAGATAAAAATCTTCAGCAACATAATTTGGCAAGCATAAGTCTTGGGGGAGTTTTGTTGGATCAAAAATTAAGACTGAAGCTTACCAAATTGAAGATCCAACAGTATTGACTTATCGGTGTTGAACACGATGCAAGACGTTGATAATAATAGACTATGGCGGAGTATTGTTGGACCTGAATTGTAGTCTAATATTATCAACATAGTCAAAGTCAACAAAAGTCAACGTCCGGTCAAAGTCCACGTAAAAAGTCAAATGGCGCGTTAGAGACGAAGAACCGAGTCAAGACGTTGAAGTTGTTTTATGTCTAGGATTGTTAATGTAATAAATATATTTTGTGTCAACAAAATATATTTAATCTAGCTTTAGACATGTTTTAGCCTTTTAACTTGTTATTTTCTAATTAGTCTAAGTGTATGGACTATTAGTGTAATTAGCATGTTATGCACTCACTATAAATAGTAAAGTGCAAATAGGGTTTTAAGGGGCTTGAATGAGCTAGAGATTTGGGGTCTTTCATGTAAACAACATTTTATGCAAATCAAAATAGATCAAATCTGAGTTTTATTGATTGTTCTTATCATTGTTCATCTCGTTCATCATATTTTATCCTTTTTGATCCAAATCTTCAACAAATTTCTGATTCACTAGTGTTTTGGGACCAACAATTATTTAGATGATAAATCGTTGAGCAAATAAATAAGTATTATATTTGATAAAAATAAGTAAAGAGATCGAGTCATTGAAATCATGTTGAGATATTCCGAATGTAAACTCTTAGTTCGCAAACCAAGACGAATACGTTGACTTATCAAAGTAATTTAACCATCCACAACCTTAATGAAGACATGCTTACCTATAAGTGGATACTCATCCCGAGGGTTACCAGGTAAGGTAACAGATCCATCGGTTTATTTGGATTTATATGAATACATTTCCTAGACAGAACACCCGAGTTACAGGCACACACCCTTCCAGCATCACACGTGTTCGATTATGGGACTAAGACTTTGACGAGAATTGAAAAATCATGAAATCTTGAATTGAAATTTGAAAAAATTACATATATATTGTGACAACCCGTAAATTCAGTTCAACACCATTAACTATTCTTTAACTATTTCGTTAAGTTTTATATTAATCTAGGGGTCGTTTTGTAATTAATAAAAGATAACATTACTAATTTTGGTTGTTAATTAAATCAGTTCCAAAGTATGAGGACCATTTGTGTAAAAATCAAATATAATTACCCAATCCTAATCGACCCCCTCCCTTAATATATGACCTTCGTCTTCCTTGCCGTCTGTGATTTCGACGCACACACATGACACTAAATCCTTGTTCGCCTCTTTCTATGATCGAGTACAAACCGGAGCAAAGAAGTAACGCCAACCAGTCACCACCGTCATCACAGTTGTTCACTTCACTGGTTCCGATCATCCTTGTCGTCGCCGGAAAACGCAGACAGATCCTCAATCTTCTCTCATTGTTCCCGGTACGTTCCGGTTTCATTGTTGTCTCGTATTTTTAGTTGGATTCGTTTTGTTTACGGTTTCGGTTCAAATCAAGTACGGTTCATATATATACACATGTAAAAACTGTATGTATAGGTATATACGTGTTTATCTATGTGTTTTGTGGTTCCGGTTTCGTTACGGGTATGGTTTGATTTAGAACTGTTTCGCGGTGTTAATATGTACAGTGGTTATATATGCATGTGAGACGTGATTGCTTGTGTGTACATAGTATATATATATATATATATAAGGGAAAATTCCCATTTTGTCCCTTATGACCTTTGACTTCTCATTTTGTCCCCTTTGACTTACTCTGTCATAGGCGCCACGCCTATAGGCGTCTCAGAAATCGGCTATCCATTTTAACCACTTAACACATTCCACGTGTCTTGCATAGTCGACGCCTATGAGAGCATAACCGACAACGCCCATCCCTTTAGTAGGCGTCGACGCCCTTCTGACATGTATGTCGTAGGCGTTCTGGACTGTTGTTTTTGTCCTTTAATCTCATGGGCGTTTCGACTATGGGCGTCCGACTATATATAAAAACCTAATTTAATGCCCATAATTAATGTCCTTTAATTACAGGCGTCCGACTATACTTATTGCTAATCGACTATAGTCGTCCGACTATAGTCGTTCGACTATTGGTAAGCCAACTATAGTCGTTCGCCTATAGGTGAGCCAACCTTCACACCTATAAATGCAAGCATTTAATTTCGTTTTCAATGCAAGTTTTTTTGAAAATGTCATTATTTTATAAAGTGTTAAACATCATTTTATTCAAAAATGATTTTAAGCGATCTAGTTTTATTTGAAAAGAAATTCACACTCACACTTGTAATGCCATATTTTCAACGACATATCTTTTTTTTATATATAATGTCTAATATAAGAAACTGTATCATTTCTACTCAATAAACATTTGTTGAAATCATGTTTATCGAGTACTACTTAATACAGTTTCCTATAACAGCCATACGGGTTTCTTTTTATATGTGAGAAAAAGATATGTCTTTAATTGGTTTTACGCTTTTACTAATGTTTAGCCATAAGTAATTGTCTCCATATGCAGTAAAAGAGACAATATTGAATGTTGAAATTTTGCATTATTTCAGTTGTTATGGAAAGTTAGATAGCTATATTAGCAAAATTTATGATTTTTATTTCAGTTGTAAGAATATTATGTTGTAATTTTGTTATTAATGATGATGTTATTATTAATTAATGATTGGCCTGTGTTGTACTCTTCTCTTGAATTGATATTGATATTGAATATGCTTATTAATATTTTATTAATATGTGGGTGCTGTTGAATTGAATATGTGGGTGGTGCTATAAATAGGTAATGTATGTGTCATTTGATTCTCACACATTAATTTAAGAAAGTCTATCTAGATGGAGCTTACAAACATTGTGGTTTGCTGTGGTGGGCAGTGGAAACAAATTAACGGTAATTTTGATTATGTTCCATATGATTGTACTAGACGTGGTGTGTGTTTAGACACCAGTTTTAGTTATTCGCAATTGCTAACTTATATATCAACTAATTTTAATTTAGAAAATGTCTCTAGGTTATCTAATAAATCGTCAACGGACACGTATCCTGTTGACATACTTGATGATCATGATATCAATGTTTTTTTAAAACGCGCAGAAAAAAGTGAAAATTTAATTTTTTATTTGTATACAGTTGAATCTGGTAATATCGGAGGTTATAATGTTGGTTTATCTAAAGAAATTATGGATCCTGTATGGGATTTAAAAAAACCTTTACTTCCAAACTTGATTTTTAATGTTGAAAATGAAAAAGATTTGATTTCTAACAATTATTCTTTCAGTCCAAAAAGTTCAAATTATAAAAATTTTCAAACCCCGATTTTCAACACATTTTCCAAAAAAAAGAACAGAGAAGGTTCTACATCTCATCCATTTAATGGTAGGATCTTTAAAGACAATGAGGAGCTAAAATTAGAACTAGGTTTATTGGCTTTGGTTGATGGTTTTGAGTTTAAAATTCTTAAATCTTCAAAAGAAAGATATGTGGCCCGATGTATTTCTGATGGTTGCGAGTGGCTATTGAGAGCATGTAACATTAGTAAGACAAATGCCTTTCATGTCACATATTTCAATAATGTTCATACTTGTTCTAAGACACAAACGTATCCTACTACGCGTAACGCAAATAAAAAAGTTTTGGGTCATATTATTAAAGAGCAATTTAAAGACGTCGGGCGAGGTCGTGTTTATCGAGGTAAAGAAATTGTTCGAGATATCAATCAGCGTTTTAAAGCTAACATATCGTACAAACAAGCCTGGGCGGGTAGATGTTATGCGGATGCTCTGCTTAACGGTTCGCCTGAGGGGTCGTTTGAAACTCTACCTTTATATTGCTACAATCTTCAAAAAGCAAATCCTGGAACGGTGACTCATATTGAAACTGATGAATTGGCCCGTTTTGAAAAGTGCTTCATTGCTATTGGTGTTGTGGTAATCATATTCTTTAAAATACTTAATTTTATTTTTTGCAATCCGAATTAATTCTACACTTTTCAGGTTAGAAGCTTTGTTCAGCATATGCGACCAATAATAATTATTGACGGAGCACATTTGAAGGGTACTTTCAAAGGAACAATGTTTTTGGCAGTTGGTATGGATGCTAACAATCAGATTTTACCAATTGCATATGGAATTGGCAAAACAGAAAGTGGGGAAGAATGGATATGGTTTATGTCCAAACTTAAAGAGTGTATTGGAGAAAATCCAAGCCTATTGATTATATCTGACCGAGCAGCATCAATTGATTTGGCAATAAGAACGGTTTTTCCTTTGGCCTATCATTGTGTTTGTTGTCGCCACTTGCTAATGTCTTTAGGTTTGAATGGTAAAGCTCAAAATGACATGTGGTGGGCCACATGTAAAGCTTACACAGTCAATGATTTTAAACATCATTTAAACATACTTGTTAAACATCGTCCAGATGTGTTACAAACTTTGAATCATATTCCTCCGGAAAAATGGACAAGAGCATTCGCCCAATGCAACCGTTATATTTATATGACCTCAAACAGTGCGGAGTCTGTAAATTCTCTCTCCGTACAAGCCAGAAAGTTGCCGATCACTAAAGTTTCAGATTTTTTCACAGACGTGACACAAAGGTGGTATTTTGAACGTCGTCAAGCCGCCGGTAATTTTTATAGTAATAAACATGTTTTTTTTGTTTTTGCCTATGATGTGTGGTTTATTAATATTAGTTTTTTTTTACCAGAAAAAAATAAAAATTTCCTTACTCCATGGGCTGAAAGTAAGATATTTAGAAGGATAAGAAAATGTAGATCTTGGACAGTTGCCGGGATAAATGGTTCTGCATTTAACGTTGACGACGGTAAACGTCGATGTGTAGTAGATATGCAAAACCGTAGTTGTGAATGTCGCATATGGCAATTGTCTGGTTTACCATGTTGTCATGCAATATCAGCTTCAACATTTTTAAAGGAAAGTGATTGTAGTCAATGGGATGTACATTGGTTTCGAAGCGAAGTTCATCGTGCAACTTATGCGGAGTCTGTGTATCCTGTTCCTGATCCACTTAATTGGGAAATTCCAGAAGACTTTAGTAAAATTGCTACACCTCATATGAATAAAAGACAAGCTGGACGCCCCCTGAAAATAAACGTATTCCCTCAAAAGGTGAGGATTCTCGGCCGAGAGAATGTTCTAGATGTCATGCAATAGGCCACACCTGTGATCGATGTCGAAGGCCACTCTCTTCCGAAGTCGGTTCTAGTTCGAGAAGCATAAAGCAAACCAACTTCGTTAACTCGGAAAACTTTCGCCAGTACATTATTGAAAATACAATGTCTACTACTCAAAATTCTCAAAAGTTTGAATACAATTTAAAAGATTTTTAATTTTAATTTACGTTATAAAATGATGTTATATGTATATTTTCAAGAAGGTATATTCTACCAATAATGTATAGGCGCACGACTATGGTTACATTTTTCAAGGTATATCAAAATCAGACGAATCGTCCCCGGTGGTTGGTTCATCATGTTCATCCAAAGCAATTGTGGGATCATGTTCATCCTCACCAAATACTAGTTGGTAATTCACGTCTTGCTCGGTATTGAGACATGGGTCTTCAACATTCGTTGATTCTTCTGAGTAACAACTTTGTAAAAAGTTTCCCATTATTGTATGTTTCCAAGCTCATGTTAGTGGTACTTATAAGGTAAGCCACATGATAGGGTATTGGTATTTAAAAATTAAAATTATTGTGTAAAATATTTAATGTTTTTGTCTATATATAGGGCTAATGTAATTTTGTAAAAACTTATGGCTTACAACGAAAAACACTCTCATGTTGAAGTTGTTGTAAATAAAAACATTACCGTTGAAAATAATGACATTACCGTTGAAAATAAAGACATTACAGTTGTTACTGAAGACGTAGGTGTTGTGGAGTATCAACCTTTTAATGATCCAGAAGATGATATTGATCATGAAGACTTTGAGAAGGAAGCAAAATATTTGGACGAGAACCCAGAGTTGGAGAATGATCCGGAGGTATTAAAAAAAGCTTGGATTTATGAAGATCAAGACGGACCAAACGAAGAGCAAGAATATCATAACCCATATTCAGATGAGGAAGATTCAAGTTGGTCCAACGATGATTATCACTGGAAGTAAAAGCGCAATTAAGAAAAAATAAAAATTTACGAGATTTAAATATTCTATCTTCTATCTTAATCAGTTATGTGGATGGCCATCATATTCATATTTTTTCCATCCAAGTATGATGTGGATTTCTTATAAATTTTTATTTACATAAAAAAATATTATAAAGAAATTCACACTCACACTTAAACGAAAATCAACATGAGTTTAGATAAATAAATGCATCCTAAATGAAATAAACAGCCAAATATATATAATGAGAAGTGATTTATTGTTATAGTCAAACAACTATAACCATGTTCGGACGCCTATAGTCGAGTACTTAAAGATAGAGTCGGACGACTATAACCATGTTCGGACGCCTATAGTCCAGTCCTTAAAGATATAGTCGGACGACTATAACCATGTTCGTACGCCTATAGTCGAGTGCATTAAAGATATAGTTGGACGACTGTAACCATGTTCGTACGCCTATAGTCGAGTGCATTAAATATATAGTCGGACGACTATAACCATGATCGTACGCCTATAGTCGAGTGCCTTAAAGATATAGTCGGACGACTATAACGTTTAATTGATGTTAAATAAAGAATATTAATGATGTATATTAATTCACGTTTAATTCATGTTAAATAAAGATTATTAATGATGGGTATTATATTAATAAAGAATATTAATGATGGGTATTATATTAATGTTAAATAAAGAATATTAGTTTTCTCAATATTAATGATGTATATTAATTAATTCATGTTTTATAAAGTTAAATATTCTAATGTAGTAGAGTATAAAGTTAAAAATGTTGGGTTGTGAACTAATTCTCCAAATCAACCATGTTGTTAAATATTCCAATATAGCCTTTTTTTTAATAAATTATAATAATCCAACCCAACCCAAATAGTAGGTACTCTAAGTGTGGGAGCGGACGAACATGGTCGGTACTTGTTCTTTTTTTGTTAAATGTGTTGAAACTCGGGGTTTTCAGTTCAAGATCTTTAATATATAAGACAAACCATGACGAAACCACAATGTGGCATGAAAAATATATTTCTATAATAATCCATACATATTAATAAAATATTAATAAACAGATATCAATATCATTCATTAATAATAACATCATCATTAATAACAAAATTACAACAAAATATTCTAACAATACAATAAATATATCTATCTAAAGTTTAAGATAATAACTGAAATAAAAATGGTTTGGACACAGGTAGGTGTTTGGCTAAAACTTCCAATCGTCTCATCTTCATCTCTTGACAACATCATGGATACCACTGGGTGGGCTTTAATCTTGGCAACAACTTGTAATGTTTTTGTTTCCTTTAACTCTTGTGCTCTAGCCAGCGTCTAAAAAAGAAATAACTGAAAAAATTTGAATATTAAATATTGCCTCTTTGACTGCATAAGGAGCCAATATAAAATAAATTACTTGGTTAACACAATTACTTAAGCGTAAAACCAATCAAGTGTGAGTGTGAATTTCTTTTCAAATAAAACTTAGTAAATCTGATTGAGAATAATTAAAATCATTTTTGAATAAAATGATGTTTAACACTTTATAAAATAATGACATTTTCAAAAAAACTTGCATTGAAAACGAAATTAAATGCTTGCATTTATAGGTGTGAAGGTTGGCTCACCTATAGGCGAACGACTATAGTTGGATTACCAATAGTCGAACGACTATAGTCGGACGACTATAGTCGATTAGCAATAAGTATAGTCGGACGCCTGTAATTAAAGGAGATTAATTATGGGCATTAAATTAGGCTTTTATATATAGTCGGACGCCAATAGTCGAAATGCCCATGAGATTAAAGGACAAAAACAACAGTCGAGAACGCCTACGACATACATGTCAGAAGGGCGTCGACGCCTACTAAAGGGATGGGCGTTGTCGGTTATGCTCTCATAGGCGTCGACTATGCAAGACACGTGGAATGTGTTAAGTGGTTAAAATGGATAGTCGATTTCTGAGACGCCTATAGGCGTGGCGCCTATGATAGAGTAAGTCAAAGAGGACAAAATGGGAAGTCAAAGGTCATAAGGGACAAAATGGGAATTTTCCCTATATATAAATATACGTTGTACAAAACAGTATGTATGAATGAAGTGTGTATATATATATGGGTTAACTAGGTGATAGTACAAGTTTAACAAAATGTATATGGAGTATGATTGTTGATTAGAGGGATGACATGTGTGTGGGTATACGTATGCATTTATATGTGTGTGTGTTCGCATGCATGTAATAGTTTAATGTGTGTAGGAAATTGATTGAATATGTGTGAATCTCAATTGTAAATATTTGTGTGTGTATATCTTATGTATATCCGAGTGTGTTTTGAGTGAGTATGCCTTAAACATATAGCAACATGTTATATATATTCATGGGTGTGTGTTACATATAAATTGATAAATTAAATTTAAAGTAAACATGTAGGTAATTAAAGGATCGAGTGTAGGTGATGTATAAATATGAATGGGGAAGATGAATGAGGCAGGTGGTGGGCATAACTTTGAAATTGTATGAGTGATACATTTGGTATATATATGAAGATATATGTGTGCGTTTGATTTAATTGAGTGGATTAAAATTTGTGAGTATGCCTGATGCGTGTATGAAACAAAATTTGTGTGGATTTTATGCGTGTGTTTTGTAAGTAAGTAATGAATGATTTGTATGGGTTGCATTTATGTGGATAGTAGACATGAACAATATTATTGATATAAATGATAGATAGATGCGTTTGAATGTAGGTGTATATAAGAAATAGTATTCTCATGCTAGTGTAAGTATGAATCATGTAATTGTGTGATCATGCGTAAAGTGTATGGCTATGTATAGTATGCTTTGGCATGTTTAGAGATGTAAAAGTAGTTTCACTCTGGTATGATTTCGTGGTAATTATGTTGCATGAAATAAAACTATAAATGTTATATGGGTCATGAAATGTTAATGTGAGTCGGGTTGAAGTTAGAGTTAGGATGCGTGGATTATGTTGCATGATTATGTGCGTATCGTTGTGTATGAAAGTGTATGAAATCAGCATGTATGTATACGGTTCTGTGTGTACGTATGTATCGCATGTAGTGTATGTTTCATGACGTATTTATCAAAGTGTCGTATGTAGGCATAATAAATGTATTGATCATGATGATGTTGTGTCATAAATGAAAATGTATATATGAAAATAATTATATAGTCATGGCATGTTCAAAATGTGTAAGCTTATGTGGTGTGTTGGTGCTATAAGGAAACTAAACTAGTAAAGCCCTAGCGTATATTAATTATATATATTATATGCATACAAGTTCTAGTTAATAATTAGCGTATGATCATTAAAGCAGGTCGTAGAGCGGTCTAAGTTCTTTTGTTGCATAATTGTTGTTTTTGCTGTGCGCTTCAAAGGTGAGTCTCTTTGCCCGCTTTTAAACCTTTTTCGGGGAGAAAACTGTGACATCTGCCCCAAACCCGAACCCGAATGCCCGATTCGAACACAAGATTATCTATCTTTAATGTACTCGTAATTACCTCTTTTAAATGTAATGTTTTGTTATTAAAATTATATATATAAATATGTCAAACCTAACGTCATTCTCGTTTTTAATATATAACGATCAAATTATTATTCAACGTTTACCAAATTTAATACTAAATACAATTATTTAATCTTCAAAGTATATATATGTATATTGTATTTTATATAAGAAATTTTATAAAGATTATTAAAGATAAAAAAAAAACATATTAAAGTCTTGAAATAACCATCAACATTGAGAACGAAGGAAAAACGTAAAAACGTCACTTATATAATCGTTACGCTTCAACTCGGTTAAGTTAGTAGTTAATATAATTTACAATTTAACTTTGAGCTAAAAGTGTCAAAAGTTCAAACTTATATTAAAGTTATATTGATCTCAAAAATATTAATCAAACTACAAGGGCCCAAAGTGTAAATACTTATTAAAACCAAACCATTCTCGTCCCCCCCCCCCCCCGTATTTCCGGTCCTCAACTCCGGCACCGGCGACGGAGCTACGGCGAGCACCAAAACCAGTTTCTACCTATTTTTAACCCAATTAAACCCATACAAAACCGTCCTAACATTATTTCTAACACGTCTCGAACCTTTAATCACTTCTAAATCGTCCGTTGGTCGAGTAATTGGCGTTTCAAAACCGTAATCAAAACCCACTTTATCCAATCGATTCAAAACGGCCGAATTCTACAAATTCATTAAATCACAACGTTCATCTCATCAATTCTAATCCGTTGGTACCATTTAATTTCAATTAAAACAGCTAATTATCATCCAATTAATCCATACTAACTCGTAACTTGTCTCAAACGGGTTCATGGTGTTCCGGATCATATCAAAACAATTCATTTGACAGAAACAATCCTCTGAACTCTTTTTCACTCTCTGTAACTCCAATTTCAAACAACATCATCTAAATTTCAGTGTGTGATTCTTCAAACCGTCGACCTTGTTCATCATCGTTCATCGGTCCAATTCGTTGCCAAACCAGTAAGTTATATATACCAAAATGGTCATTATCGTTCACTGAAATCAAAGCCCTATGTTTAATCTGAGTTTTAAGATCGTTTGATCGATCAATTGTGGAGATTTTGGTTTCTAGGGTCTATAACAATTGGGATGTGTTATTAAAAACATGTTAATATAATTTTTTTTTCTAAATTTAACAAAATCACTTCGTAGCACAACTGGTTTCTTTCAGTTTGGTAAACAGATGGGTCTCGAGTTCGAAACTCGGCCCTATGCTATTTATTTTCTTTTCTTTCTTTTTTTATGCTATTCAATATATTAGTTGAATTTTTCTATTTAATCTTTTACTATACTTTTACTTGTTTCTAACTAATTATCCTAATCTAATAATAATACTTTATCAAGTATATTTTGAAAATATAGAAATCTATTAAGTTATACGAAACATGATTTTTATAACTTTAAAACCCTATAAAATATATAAAACCATGACCTTTATATAAATCTAGTTTTATAAGTTTAAATACTACAAATATTTCTTTTAATACTTTATAAACGTTATAAAAATGTCTTTTTAAAATACCTACAAAGTTCTATGAATAACGAGTTATGCAAATAAGATTGTTGTGTGGAATTTTGTATTCTTTAAATTGTACAAATGTTTTAAATAAATATAATATATTTTGACATTACATAAATTGTTAAAAATATATCTTTAAAGTTTCTACCGATTAACAAAATAATTATAATTGCTATTTCCATCGCTTTAAATAAACGAGTTGATATATTTTTAGACGTTTAACGAGAAAATCCCAAATCTAATCCGAAACCCTAGAAACCCAGTTTCCTTTGACTTTTATTTTTCCAATGCTAGTTTCTATACAATATGTTTTACTAAGTTAGGATTGTCATTTAATTAGGTGATTCTAATATTTTGACGATCCTCGTTTCAATTCAAAACCATTTACTATTTGTTTCGTGCCCGATTTTAAGGTGAGTAAATTCACTCCCCTTTTACCTTTACTTTTTGGGGCTGAAATATGTTCAATTACTATACAATGTTTTCAATTTTCTATTTGTTTTTCAAATGAGATCATTAAATGTGTTAGTCTTGTTCCGCGGCAAGATGCAATCCTTATGTGGTAGTTTAAAGTAGTATTGTTACTTAGTAATCCCACCGGTACAATGTTAGCGCTAATGGTTTGACAAACCCACCTGCATGTATTTCAAAACAGGTGATTTAAACCCGACCATTCAATTTCAATGTTACAAGTTGCTATGTTACCAGTTGTTATGCTATGTCCCTAAGTTGCAAAAATAATTATTGATAATCTATATCGAGACGGTTACGTGACGGTTACTAAAAAGGTTATCTTTAATTTACAACATGAGTTGGTTTCTCATGACAAATGATTACAAGTTGCTATACAATGATGGTGTTCAATGTGTTCAAGGTGTCATGGTCGAGAATGATATGAAATAGCTATGCATGTAAGATTGCGCAGCATATTATGATGATCTCGGATTTCTATATTATTATGTATTCAAATTGTGGTTTACTCACTAGCTTTAAATAGCTAACTTTATTTTTACATATTTCAGGTGTTGCTTGATTATTTTTGCTGCTTTTGCCAAGACATAGGATTGCCTTGGACCTAGAATAATAAATCAGACATTTGCAGTTACTGTTTCGGTTTTATTACTTTTGTCGTATTCATTTAAGACTTAGGTTCAAAACGTACTACATCATTATTGAACTTAATAAATAAATACCATGTGCTTTGTTTACTATTGATATCCAATTCCAATGACAGCCCGGTGTTTCCGCCGCCGGGCGGGGTGTCACAAAAACATACAAATATTGTTACTGCGCCTTCGGGCAGACTGCATTTTTATGCCTTCGGGCAGGGCCTTCGGGCAAAACTTTATGCCTTCGGGCGGGGCCAACTAAGGCTGTATTTTATACCTTCGGACAGGGCCTTCGGGCAACGGTTTTGATAAAACAGGCTTTCTATTGTCTAACTGTTTATTTTACTGAGCATGATTCCACCACTCTAAAGTCCTTTCCTTTTTGTCGAGATTATTAATATACAATGGGTATAACGGGGAAATTTGAGTAGTACTACGGGTTCGGCAGACCCCACCATGCTGGATTGGTTTCCAGGTGGTGCAAATGGTCCTTTAACTTTTGGTCATCCGTCGTGGTGATAACAAGGCAAATTTATTATCGTATCGTTCAGTTTAGTCTCGACGTGCTCATGTAGTAAACGAGGTGGTTTAGCTAACCTGCAATAGTAAAGATGTTTATCGGTTCAAATTCTTTTATTAATTAATTTTTCGGTTACTTATCTCATTGAGCTCACCAACCATGTGTTGACCGTTTTCAGTATGTTTTCTCAGGTGGCTAGGAGTTTGTGCACATAGGACACAGCATGCATGGGTTTTGAACTTATTGAAGTTTTATAATTTAAATGTTGGTTTAAATTAATTATTGGTTGTGTGCTGGATTTTAAGCACCGGTTTCTTTTGTGATGGTTATTTAAACGCTTCCGCTAAACTTTGAAAACTTACATTTTAATACTTTGGTTTTTGGGTTACTCTAAAACTAAACTTTATTTTAAATCAGTTGAGTCAGTCTTACTGTAACTAATGGCTTGAGATCCTGGTATGTCACGCGCCTAACGGATACCCCGTTTGTGGAAAGTTGAGGGTGTGACAGATTGGTATCAGAGCCATAAGTTATAGTGAACTAGCATTTGCATCTAGACTATAACTAGGCATTGCATTAGTTACACTCACACTACACAATAGAATCATAGTTAGAAACTAGACTTTGTTTGCCTATACGTGTTACATTTTACGTGCTTCCCTGATATAGGATCTTGGTAATCTAAGAATCCTTGTACAAAATGTTGTGTCCTTATCCCAAACATGAATTTAAATTTTTCCGCCTAAGTCTAATTCTTTTTCGCGCAATGTGGCTGAGATATCTTCTCGAGGCTCAAAGAGGCCAAGAATACGAGCTTGATGATTACAACCGTTTTGACCCGTTTGAGGCTATCCATTCTGGAGTTCGTGAAGTGGAGCATAATTTATTCAGCAGTTCATTCCTTCTTGTTAGAATACGTTAAATTTTGTAAGCCTAGAAAGCCGATTTTATGTAAAAAAAAAATTCTTTCTTTTCTCTCACTCGGTTGAACATATGGTGACAACAAAAGCGCGTTAAGTATGGAACACTCAAATCATAAAGACTAAGATGTTGAAGTTATCCGTAGTGATTTTCTTTCGTTAAGTATCTTGTTCTATTCTTTTAAAACCTTCTCCATATTGTCACACTTATCTTATTTCATCAAGTTGGTGCTTGTTGCTCTTGTGAAAACTGTTGACTCGATGAGGCATCTCGTGAAGATGAGTACTGATGATATCCTCGTTCTACACAAAGACTGTGTTTGAATACTAACACCAACACAACCTACAGTTTGTAAATAAGTGTCACACCCCAAAAATCGTTGCAGCGGAAGTCACGAGTATTTGGTGCTTAGAGCGAAGTTGGCACCCATTAATTATAAAGCAAACATCCACATTAATTTAAAAGGTAATTAAAAGTGTTAATGTTGATACGTCAACATCCCACAATTTTTCATTAAGAAAATAAAATACGATATTGTCTTAATAAAGCGTAGATTGTTTGAAGTAAAGCCAAACAAATTTTAAACAAAGAGGTCCCAAAACACATAAAACCAAATGAGGAGTTTGTAGTCCAAAAACTATCCTTCCACAAATTCCCATGCCCAACACTTTGTACCTGAAAAACATGTAAAAAAACTGAGTCAACATAAAGTTGGTGAGTTTTCGGGTTTTAATCAAAGTAAAGTCATCTTTCATTCACAATAGATATGCTTGGCTTTGAGACATCAACAAGACCGTACGTCAAGGGCTAGCTAGGCCCAGAGACAAATGAATCATCAAAGTCATGAGTCCATAATCAAACCAAGAAACGAAGTTCCCTCACAACAATCAACTTATATTCCCCCGCATGTCAACACGATCAGAGCGACTGATCACGAGGGGCGGAATTCCAATCCCGATAGATCTACCAATATAACCTGTGGTTTCTCACTCCAAGAGAAATTAATGATTATGAGAGGGCATTACGCGTAAAATCATCAAACACTCATGCCATCATTTTGGTCAACAACAATACCCGTCTCCCAATACATATCAAAAACAACATAAACAAAGTACATGTTTTTCCCCCGAAAATATTTAAATAAAACATTATTTAAAAAAAGGGGCCGAGACACTCACAGGTCTCTCAATTCATATCAAAACATTATAAACAAATACATGTTTTTCCCCCAAAACAGTTAAATAAAACGTTATTTAAAAAGGGGCCGAAGAAACTCACAGTGAATACGCCAAAAGCTAGAACATATAAGCCCAACAATAACACCACCTAAGAACATCCTATACACAAATGAACCGTTCAAAAGATGCACACATATATCAAGTCTAAAACCGTGTAGGTTGTTCACCAAAACCTAACTAGACTCATGTGAAAACATTTCATTTACAAAAACATCAACCCTTAATTTTAATGACCCGTTGGTGATCTTTGCCTTGATTAATTATATATATAATAACACACGCCTCATTATTTTTGTTATATCTTTGACTAGTTTTCATACTACTAATCACATAAACACACATAACACACATATAATCACACATAAAAGTCATATTTAGTACTTTAACTTTTCTAAGTAAAACAAACACTTTTACTTATCCAATATTATTCATATACTTAGGAAAATATAATTTAATATTCTCATGTCATAAATAAAGTTCATAACACTTAGAAAAATATACATTTTTCTCTAGTTAACTAATATGCAATTTTCAACATGACGGTTAACACTTAACGGGACATTTAACCACGTTTTCATAAACAACTTATTAATCATATGAAATTATATATATCTAAACATATTTTCACATAACAAAAATCATATTTCATACATTTTCAATAAAAATCACAATATTAGCTAAACATGTCAATTTCAACATTTTCGGGAATGTTTTCGGGTCACGGAAAGCAACCCAATACCCGTATTTTTGTCATTACTTTATAAATACTTTTATATCAGTAGGTTAACTTAAAAATAAGCTCAAAGTTTCTGATCGAAAACAGTTTACAAAAATATTACGTTTTAGAGTCGAAAATCGTCGTTTTCGGCTTCTCCGGGTACATAGTTTGCGCGTTTTTGAGTTTAAAACTCTAAGTTTTTGTACCAAACTTTAAATCTCATATTTTTATATAAAAATATATTTTATAATCTGTTGAAAATAATATTTTTATATATTTACATTTTTAAGTAAAAATCGATGCGTTTACGCGTATTTTCGTATCAAAAACCGTTATTTGTAAGGTTTAATCACATCTTGCTTATAATACATTTAAAATACTTGTTTTATGAAGTTCAAAAACATGATTTATTCCAGAAAATATTTTAGTTTTTAAATCATTACAAAAATGTATAAAAGTCTCATTTTAATCTTTTTAATCATCAAGTATTATATATCATCACATACCATATAATCTCTTACATGTTTAAACACTTTTACACTTTAATGGAATCTCACATTTTATCATGTCATACATAGCATAGCAAAACACTTATCATACTTTCATCTAGCAATTTTCATAAACAAACATGTAGCAAGTTTGCATAAAAATAACATTTTTCAACTTCATGCCATATGACCATATTTTTGCAAGTAATATTCCTAACACTTTTTATATTATTCAAAATCATCTAATGACATTGTTATCATATTTTCATTAAAACCAATTTGCATGTCAAGATCTAACCATTTTAAATGCAACTACACAACAAGCTTTACATGATTTCAACCAACATATATATCCATATACATACATACCTACGGTTTCATATACATACATACATACATACATTCATATTTCAATATCACAACTAGCCTACACTTATTCATATTATCCCCTTTTCTAACAAAACAACTTTCATGTTCTTTGACCTAAACATTTTCAATGCAAAAACACAATTTTTACATGATGACACTAACATGTAAATACACATACACACACATATACATACGGATCTACATACATATATACCCAAAATCATGTTTTGATGACCACACATAACACATAGTTGTTCATTTCTTCCCTTTTCCTTTATCAAACTTTCAAAACCATCCATTTAACACAAATGTAACTTTGTTTATAAAAATCAAAAACACACACACATATATATACATACATACTTACGGACACAAATACACACACACACACCCATTTTGAAAACCCATTTCCATTTTAAAAACATTCATCTTTTGGTTTTAGGTTTGGTGAACAACACTTCAAGAACACAATATTGAACACATTCAAATCATAAAAACAAAAATGAAAAATGTTCACACCCTTTATGAACACTAGAAAAAGATGAAGAAGATGGATTTGGCCTTTAAACACCTCTTGGATGCTCATACATGCATCAAACACCTTCAAGGACCTTAGATCTTGCTAGGAAGTGTAAGAAATGAGTGTGGAGAGTGTGGAGAGAGAGGTGGCCGAATTTTTGGTGATGGTGGAGTGTGGATTCGGATTTGAGAGAAGATAGAGAGAGAAGAGGAGTGTTAGAGTGGTGAAAATGATTTGGAAGGATTTTGGGTTGAGTGTTGGGGTGTAGAAGATATTAAAAGAAGATTGTGGGAGATTTAAGAAGATTTTATGGGGATTTGGTGGGTGTAATAAAGGGGGGCCGGATTTTAGGGTAAAAAAATAAAGAAAATTTTAAAATTTTATTTAATACACATTACACACTTATACCACTAACATTTTATTAAATCTTGTAAACTTTTAACCCCATATATGCCATAATACTTCCAATATTATTATTTTACACTTAGAATAGTAAAATATATTAATAAATATTTTACTGTACCCCGGGTAGTGTACTGGTAGTAAAACCGGGCAAAAACTGAAACACACGCGATAACCGGAAAAACATCGGATAAAATACACCGCTTTTAGTTTTTATTACATTTTCACTTATACACACCCAAAATATATTATTTGAAGCTATTTCGAGCATTATATCAATTATTGGACTGTTAAAATTTATCAGGCAGTCACCAACGTTCATTACCGGGTATTTAACCGCTACGCGATTAAGCAATTTCAAAAATCACGAAATGCAAAACAATGCACAAAAATGGGCTTATCTAACTTTTATAACACATTAATTATCATAATTAAATCAAATGACGCATCACAAAATAATAAGCACGTTTTAAGCTAGTACGAATATTGACCGAAATTTGCCGGGTGTCACGGTCTTCCCCCGTTTAGGAAATTTCGTCCCGAAATTTTACCTCGATAAGTCCTATTTCGATTTAGATAGAAATGAATGAGGGTATTATTACTTATTTCAGTCTCGACGTTCCTACGAATAATATGGTCCACATTTAGAATTACATCTAATCTTGACCAAATCGGTACAACCTCGCCTGAGCTTTTTGAACTTTCGAGTCCAACCCTCTACCGGTTCCTCAACGAAATGGAGTTTATCATCAATACGAACTCCCTCAGACGGTATCATCGATGTCTTATCAGACAAACACTTTTTCGAATTCAAGACATGGAACACATCACGCACACCACTAAGCTCACTAGGTAACTTAAGTCGATAAGCAACTAGGCCAATTCTTTTCAAAATCTCAAATGGTCCTATATATCGGGGACTAAGCTTCCCTTGGTTGCCAAATCTAACTACACCTTTCCAAGGTGACACTTTCAGAAACACACGATTTCCTACTCGTAATTCTAATGGTCTCATCCGATTATCCGCATAACTCTTTTGCCGATAAACAACGGCTTCAGATCTTTTCATAACTTGGAAAACTTTATCTGCAGTTTCCTGGATAATCTCGGGTACACATAATTCTTTTTCACCCATTTTAGCACAACAAAGTCGTGAACGACATTTTCTTTCATACAGAGCCTCAACACGGAGTGGCCCCTGATACTAGCGCGATAACTATAGTTATAAGAAAACTAAGCTATAGGTAGGAGGCTATCCTAATTCCTACCAAAATCAATCACACATGCTCGCAACAAGTCTTTCAGAGTTTGAATCGTCCGTTCACTCTGACAATCTTTTTGTAGGGTGATACACCATACTCATATCCAAACGAGTACCCATAGCTTTATACAAAACTCTCTAACGCCTCGAAGTAAAACGACTATCTTTATCTAAAATGACAATAAGCATGATAAAACTTAAAATTTAAAGCCCGTGATGGGAGAGAAACTAGGGTGATTGTGTAAGGTAAATTGACGATTACGGGTGCGCAACGTAATGGTGAATTTACAGGTACACGATGATCTTGGCAAAACATGTCATGTGGGTTACAACCAAAACCCAAAAGTGGAGAACCAAACAACACAGACTCACCTGAAACAAAACTCCATCTCTAAGTAACATACTGGTATCAAGTTTATCCTTAGTTGACACTTATAAAAATCCACATGGGAAAGACATTTACAGTACACCTATGTGTAGTAAGCAATTATAATACCACCTTTCAATATACTTCTATCATGCTAATGCCACAAACTCATGATATAATGGAATGCCTTAAATTCTGGTCAGTGTGTTATAACCTCTTACCCAACACTAATAACAACTTAATATCATGGTTTCCTCAATTGAGCATTAAACAAATCTTGTACTAGTAAGGGTTACTAGGAAGAGCACTATAAAACTACGACTTAATTGTAAAACTCCTTCCTGTCAAAATTAACCAGTCACATAATATCTCACATACATGATAGCTCCTCGTGAATGCTATTGCAATCACTATTTGTATCTCCACTGTTGTAAAACATGCATTGGATCTAAAACTTTATTCATCCATCAAGAATATTCAAATTCATAAGCATTATCTACATTCACTACAGTGGAAAATATATCCAAATCTCTTTACCAGATTATTCGCGTAACGATAACACACCTTAAGTGCTGTCAATGTTGCGAGCCTAAAAGCGATCACCCTTGAATTTTGTTTTATGAACAACCATATTCTATCTATCATTCATATGGCAATTCGCTATATATGTAGAAACTTATAACTTTCAGGTATCCATTGCCCACAGTGATAATGAAAAACCACGTGAATTTTATAACTGAACCCCCCCCCCCCCCCGCGTGGGTATATAACTCTGAACATTTAATATGTTCTGTGACTCTAAGGATTCGTTTGATGAATAGTATAGTCCACAAATAAACAATTGATACCAACTAGTGTTCTGCTTGACCCTCACCCATTAAAGTTCAGAATCACAACCTCTTATTTCGTTCATCACGATACACATCGTATTTGCTAAGAAATATAATAATTGATGCTCTCATTGTCATTTTACACTCCAATCGTACAATACCTTTCTTCCAAAGCTTATGTTAATATAAGAGAATCCACCTTGTATGAAATTAACGGTCTTGATCAAAACTATTTAAAGCGCGATGTAAGAAGTTATCACCTAATCGCTAGGAACCATGAAAATCATAATAGGGGAAAACTGTCTGTTTAAAGAAATTAGTTGGCCACACAATCCAGGAAATGAAGTAACATGTTGTTCTTATCTAACCCGTTTTATCACTCACCATCTCTTAAGCACCTTAATGGCGAATTCAAACGTTATCACTCAGTGAAGCTTGATATCAAAATTCTTGCTAACATCTTATTGTTTGAACTCTTATCTAATCCATGTGTAAACTAAAACCCGAATTTTAAAAGGAATATTTTTAGATCACCTTAAAAGATCTATACGATTGAATAAATCTCCTATTTCGAATAAAAAGATAAGATTCTAGAAAACTCTCTCTGAACAAATGCTTGGTGTATCATATATACCCCCCCCCCTCGGGACACCAGTGATCGTAACACTCAGATTCCATCAAAGAGCAAACCGATTGTACCCCAAAGGATTAGGAACACCACATGTAACACAGACACTTTTATTTTAACACTACTTCAGTAAGTAAACATTAATAACATTTTACCATATGTCATACAACCACTTGTTCTATCGATCGCAACGAATCATAAATGCTTTGATCATTCTTGCTTAAAACATGTACTTCCAAACACATAAATTAGTATCGAAAATTCATTCTTCAGTTTTTAGAACGTTTATTACATCCTTGATGACCGCGTTTTGACAACGCTTCTTTAGTAAAGTAGTGAACCTACACCCGGTTGAGTCTATTTAATGATGTATAAGGATATATAATTCTTTAGTTAAGACACAATCCTTAGATATCCGAATAGAAACTTCAAGCTCATTGATATAAGTATTTTGAAACATTCTAAACATAAGTCGTCCTTTACAAATGGAGAATTCCCAAAACTTTGAAAAGTTCATCATACCAACGATAAATCGAACCATTTGAATCCTGCTTAGGATTCGCCCAATAGTTATTGTGTCTCCAACCAAATGGAGTGCCTTCTTGAGAGACACACTTAATATCTTTAAAGTGATGAACGACTACTTTTTTTAGAACTACTTGAATTGGTGAACCTAGCCAAGAATTTAAAACACTCAAGCATGCTAAGATTCTTATTATTAAGATTCGTAGAAACTCAAAAATTGAACCGAAGTTCACATAAGAACGCATAAAATTTAATAATGTACGAACACCCTTGACTATTCAAAACGTCAACGCCATATGCTATTGGTTAAATTTCGGGGCGAAATTTCTTTTAACAAGAGGACGTGATAGCATGAAAAAAAAAATAAATACAAAATATCTTTTCTACTGTTCTGTTTCATTGTAGACAACCAATGGCACGATTTAATTTTCGGGACGAAAATTCTTTTAACAAGGGGATGATGTGACAACCCGTAAATTCAGGTCAACACCATTAACTATTCTTTAACTATTTCGTTAAGTTTTATATTAATCTAGGGGTTGTTTTGTAATTAATAAAAGATAACATTACTAATTTTGGTTGTTAATTAAATCAGTTCCAAAGTATGAGGACCATTTGTGTAAAAATCAAATATAATTACCCAACCCTAATCGACCCCCTCCCTTAATATATGACCTTCGTCTTCCTTGCCGTCTGTGATTTCGACGCACACCCATGACACTAAATCCTTGTTCGCCTCTTTCTATGATCGAGTACAAACCGGAGCAAAGAAGTAACGCCAACCAGTCACCACCGTCATCACAGTTGTTCACTTCACTGGTTCTGATCATCCTTGTCGTCGCCGGAAAACGCAGACAGATCCTCAATCTTCTCTCATTGTTCCCGGTACGTTCCGGTTTCATTGTTGTCTCGTATTTTTAGTTGGATTCGTTTTGTTTACGGTTTCGGTTCAAATAAAGTACGGTTCATATATATACACATGTAAAAACTGTATGTATAGGTATATACGTGTTTATCTATGTGTTTTGTGGTTCCGGTTTCGTTACGGGTATGGTTTGATTTAGAACTGTTTCGCGGTGTTAATATGTACAATGGTTATATATGCATGTGAGACGTGATTGCTTGTGTGTACATAGTATATATATATATATATAAATATACGTTGTACAAAACAGTATGTATGAATGAAGTGTGTATATATATATGGGTTAACTAGGTGATAGTACAAGTTTAACAAAATGTATATGGAGTATGATTGTTGATTAGAAGGATGACATGTGTGTGGGTATACGTATGCATTTATATATGTGTGTGTGTTCGCATGCATGTAATAGTTTAATGTGTGTAGGAAATTGATTGAATATGTGTGAATCTCAATTGTAAATATTTGTGTGTGTATATCTTATGTATATCCGAGTGTGTTTTGAGTGAGTATGCCTTAAACATATAGCAACATGTTATATATATTCATGGGTGTGTGTTACATATAAATTGATAAATTAAATTTAAAGTAAACATGTAGGTAATTAAAGGATCGAGTGTAGGTGATGTATAAATATGAATGGGGAAGATGAATGAGGCAGGTGGTGGGCATAACTTTGAAATTGTATGAGTGATACATTTGGTATATATATGAAGATATATGTGTGCGTTTGATTTAATTGAGTGGATTAAAATTTGTGAGTATGCCTGATGCGTGTATGAAACAAAATTTGTGTGGATTTTATGCTGTGTGTTTTGTAAGTAAGTAATGAATGATTTGTATGGGTTGCATTTATGTGGATAGTAGACATGAACAATATTATTGATATAAATGATAGATAGATGCGTTTGAATGTAGGTGTATATAAGAAATAGTATTCTCATGCTAGTGTAAGTATGAATCATGTAATTGTGTGATCATGCGTAAAGTGTATGGCTATGTATAGTATGCTTTGGCATGTTTAGAGATGTAAAAGTAGTTTCACTCTGGTATGATTTCGTGGTAATTATGTTGCATGAAATAAAACTATAAATGTTATATGGGTCATGAAATGTTAATGTGAGTCGGGTTGAAGTTAGAGTTAGGATGCGTGGATTATGTTGCATGATTATGTGTGTATCGTTGTGTATGAAAGTGTATGAAATCAGCATGTATGTATACGGTTCTGTGTGTACGTATTTATCGCATGTAGTGTATGTTTCATGACGTATTTATCAAAGTGTCGTATGTAGGCATAATAAATGTATTGATCATGATGATGTTGTGTCATAAATGAAAATGAATATATGAAAATAAATATATAGTCATGGCATGTTCAAAATGTGTAAACTTATGTGGTGTGTTGGTGCTATAAGGAAACTAAACTAGTAAAGCCCTAGCGTATATTAATTATATATATTATATGCATACAAGTTCTAGTTAATAATTAGCGTATGATCATTAAAGCAGGTCGTAGAGCGGTCTAAGTTCTTTTGTTGCATAATTGATGTTTTTGCTGTGCGCTTCAAAGGTGAGTCTCTTTGCCCGCTTTTAAACCTTTTTCGGGGAGAAAACATACAAATATTGTTACTGCGCCTTTGGGCAGACTGCATTTTTATGCCTTCGGGCAGGGCCTTCGGGCAAAACTTTATGCCTTCGGGCGGGGCCAACTAAGGCTGTATTTTATACCTTTGGACAGGGCCTTCGGGCAACGGTTTTGATAAAACAGGCTTTCTATTGTCTAACTGTGTATTTTACTGAGCATGATTCCACCACTCTAAAGTCCTTTCCTTTTTGTCGAGATTATTAATATACAGTGGGTATAACGGGGAAATTTGAGTAGTACTACGGGTTCGGCAGACCCCGCCATGCTGGATTGGTTTCCAGGTGGTGCAAATGGTCCTTTAACTTTTGGTCATCCGTCGTGGTGATAACAAGGCAAATTTATTATCGTATCATTCAGTTTAGTCTCGACGTGCTCATATAGTAAACGAGGTGGTTTAGCTAACCTGCAATAGTAAAGATGTTTATCGGTTCAAATTCTTTTATTAATTAATTTTTCGGTTACTTATCTCATTGAGCTCACCAACCATGTGTTGACCGTTTTCAGTATGTTTTCTCAGGTGGTTAGGAGTTTGTGCACATAGGACACATCATGCATGGGTTTTGAACTTATTGAAGTTTTATAATTTAAATGTTGGTTTAAATTAATTATTGGTTGTGTGCTGGATTTTAAGCACCGGTTTCTTTTGTGATGGTTATTTAAACGCTTCCGCTAAACTTTGAAAACTTACATTTTAATACTTTGGTTTTTGGGTTACTCTAAAACTAAACTTTATTTTAAATCAGTTGAGTCAGTGTTACTGTAACTAATGGCTTGAGATCCTGGTATGTCACGCGCCTAACGGATACCCCGTTTGTGGAAAGTTGAGGGTGTGACATATATGAATGATAAATTTGATTTTTGATATTTGTCTTAAAACTGAAGTCCACGCGAATGATATCAAGATAATCGTGAGAAATAAGAGAGAGCATAGAGTATAACATATATATGAAATAAAATATACACCTAAGTAAAAACACAAGAGGACTCATGTTCGGGTTCTTAGTTATAGTCTAGGTTATTCCATTTCTAATAACCTAATTGTGACACCACACCCGATAAGGATGCCCAATGCACAATTGATATCAACTTACAAGTAGATTTCTTATTTTAATTAACTTAAACTATTAAGTACAAAGGTTTGAAACTTTAAAAGTACAAAGCTTAATCAAACTATTCTTAGCTTGATACACAAAATTCAACCAGACCACGCAGGTCTAGGATAACCAGCACGTACAGGATCTAGCCATCATTACCTGTGACACATGCTTAAAAGACACGTCAGCTATTGCTGGTGAGTTCATGAATATACACAAGTTGGAAATCACATTATTATAATCATGACTTGTACCCGCCCATGTCATTATAACCCAACAACACCACATGCGCCCAACACATGGGCCAGTGTTTTACATCCAATACAATCATTGCCCACTACACCACAGGCGCCAACACATGGCCAGTGTAGTACCGATAAGTCCGTCGTAACGGCACATATAAGGGTCCCCAATACATGTGTATGTATGCTCAAGTTATATGAATGCGTACAACAGTCATGCATCATTACAGTTTAAGACAAACATGCTCACATTGAAAAGCATTCATAAAACTCACCTTTGCTTTATGGATGCTCACTATAATTAGTCCAAACTTTATTTCCTGATTAAAAACCAGGCCAATCTTAGATGCTTAGTCAAATAAAGAGTGAGCTACTAGCTAGAGTCAAGTTAACCAACGTTTACTCAAGTTATGACCTTTAACCCTACCCTTAGTAATATAATAAATTATTAAAGCTAAAAACTAATAACTAAACTAGAAAACTAGAAAAGAAATATACATACCTTTTCGTAGAAGATGGTTGAGATATTTGTGCTCAAATGTTAATAGTTCAGTTATTTATAAATGATTTAACCGCCATTCAAAAGTTGGTTTAGTTAATTTGCAAGATACCAACATTTTTAATTATTAAAATAGTTTCCATACACACGTTTAATATATATTCATATACTTGACTTACTTATATATTTTTATAGAGTAAATTCTCATTTGCATCCCTGTGGTTTGTTAATTTTGACCATTTGCATCCCTATGGTTTTAAAATCTCATATTCACCCCTAACGTTTGCATTTTATTCCCATTTGCATCCAAAAACTAACTTTGTTAGACTTTCTAGTTAACTTTTTTCATTAATGACCAAAATACCCCAAGGATGCAAAGGGTCAAAAGAAAAACTTCAGGGATGCAAATGGTAAAAACTAATTGAAAGTTTAATATATATATATATATATGTGTGTGTGTGTGTGTATTATTTATATGGTAAAAAGGCTGTTATTTTTGTATATTTTAGAGAAAATATTTTTTTATCGGTAAAAATATTGTTAGTTTTGTATATTTTATAAAAAAACTTTTTTATCTTTAAAACTATTTATTGCTGTTTATTTTTATTATTATGTTATTGTTCTTATTTTTTAAAACATGTTTTTAATATAAAAAATAAATACTTATTTATTAAACCCGTTATAAACTTTTTTTTACATCGTTGATCTTCTAAACTTTTTTTACAATCCCTCATTTTGTAAACCAATTCTATTTCTAACTGTTCATTTATAAAAAAATCATTCGTTTTATAAACATGTTTTATGTATACAAATAAGTATGCATTATATAAAACCATTCATTTTTATAAATGTCTTTTTTTATATGTTTCATTTTCAACATAACTGTTACATTACACTTTGAGGCTATATTGGTGGCATATGCTCATAAATTTGTTTGGTAGTATCTTCTAAAAATAAGGTTTTAAAAACTAACGATTAATGGTCTAAAAAAATGAGTAATGTATAGAAAAAATAGTTTCGAAGACATGATTTGGAAAGATACTAAAAAGTGTTTGAAAATATGTATTTATTTGTATATTAAAAAATGTTTTATAAAATAATAAACTGAGAAAAAAACTGAATAATAATAAAACTATAATAATAAACACTTTTAATTATAAAAAACATTCTCTCTAAAATATACAAAGATAACAGTGTTTTACCTTATAAATAATGTATATATATATGCACACACACATATACATATAAATATATGTTAAAATTTTAAGTAATTTTTACCATTTGCATCCCTGAAGTTTCTATTTTGACCATTTGTATCCCTGGGGGTATTTTAGTCATTAATGAAAAAGTTAACTGGAAAATCTAACAGAGTTAGTTTTTTGGATGCAAATGGGAATAAAATACAAACGTCAGGGGTGAATATGAGATTTTAAAACCATAGGGATGCAAATGGTCAAAATCAACAAACCACAGGGATGCAAATGGGAATTTACTCATTTTTATATGTTATAACTATTTTAATTAATTTGGCTTACATCCTGTTTTTCAGTTATAACATTTAAATTATACCGTTTTATAAACTTATGAATATACCATTAAGATGAGCTCCTTTTTCTGTACCCATCGACCTAAGTTTTATTAAAAACGGAACAACTTCAACTATAATATATTTTCTATTATTATTAATCGGTCTCCTATAATAGTAAATGTTCGTCTAAATATCTCATATTTTTAATAGATGTTCTACTCATATATATATATATATATATATATATATATATATATATATATATATATATATATATATATATATATAGGCTTAGGATCAAATGAGAAGACTCATATATTGCAAGAAGAAAAAGAAGAAACCTAAATCACTAAAAAAACTTATCAATGGTTTAGTTTTTTTAAATAAATTCATTTCCTACATACAAATGTGTAATGTATAAACAAAAAAAAATCATTAAAATATTTTTTACGTATGTATTTTTAGCGTTTTAAATTTACCTACACATGTGTAAGTAACCTAACTTACACATGACTTCCACATGTGTAGGTTTAACAAATAAACGAAATTTATTCAATTTTATTTTTTTTATGTCAAAGTTAATGAATAAATATTGCATTTCTATCATTATTATGTATGTTAAAAACGTTTTTGATTGGAAAAATGAAGAATTTAGCTATTTCTTTCACTTCTCGCAATATTTGCTCTTCTCAAATGAACCCTACCCTATATATATATATATATATATATATATATATATATATATATATATATATATATTCGTCTAACAATATTTTAAATATAAGTTTCATATATTTCTAATATGTTACAAAATGAGGTGTTACAACTCTTCCCACCTTATAAAAATTTCGTCCGCGAAATTTAGGCGAAGAGGTGTGGGAATTTTCTTTTCATCTCATCTTCTTTCTCCCAAGTTTCTTCAGGTCCTCTTCTCGCGTCCCACTTAACGCGTACTAATGGGAATTCCCTATTTCTTAATTTCTTAACTTGTCGATCGATAATCTGAATGGGACGTTCTATAAAATTCAATTTGTCGTTGATCTGAACATCTTGCAATGGTATCTTAAGTGACTCGTCTGCCAGACATTTTCTTAGATTGGACACGTGGAATGTGTCATGAATACTCTGTAGTTCCTCTGGCAGTTTTAGCTTATAGGCTACTGGTCCAACTCTTTTAACTATCTCAAAGGGTCCAATATAACGCGGACTCAGTTTTCCTTTCTTTCCGAAACGGATAATGCCTTTCCAAGGTGATACTTTTAATAGCACCTTATCCCCTACGTGGAATTCTAAAGGTCTTCTTCTTTTGTCAGTATAACTTTTTTGTCTACTTCTCGAAGCTTTTATCCGTTCTCGGATTTGTATGATCTTATTTGTAGTTTCTTCAATGATTTCCGGTCCAGCTAATGCACTTTTACCGGTCTCAGTCCAGCAGACTGGTGAACGACACTTTCTTCCATATAATGCTTCGAATGGAGCAGCTTTAATGCTCGAGTGATAGCTGTTATTGTATGCAAATTCTATCAGAGGCAAATGATCATCCCAACTACCTCCGAAGTCTATCACACATGCTCTAAGCATGTCTTCCAATGTTTGTATGGTTCTTTCACTTTGTCCGTCCGTCTGTGGATGATATGCGGTACTTAAATTTACTTTCGTTCCCAATTCCTGTTGGAAACTTTGCCAGAACCTTGATGTAAAACGACTATCTCTATCAGATATAATAAAGATGGGTACCCCATGTCGAGTAACAATTTCCTTAACATAGATTCTTGCCAATTTGTCCATCTTATAATCCTCTCGTATTGGTAAGAAATGAGCAGACTTGGTTAATCGATCTACTATTACCTAGATAGTATCATGCCCATTTTTAGTTCGTGGGAGTTTGGTGATAAAGTCCATAGTTATCATCTCCCATTTCCACTCAGGGATTTCAGGTTGTTGCAAACATCCTGCAGGTTTCTGGTGTTCGGTTTTAACTTGTAAACAAGTTAGGCACTTACCCACGTATCTATCAATAGATTTCCTCATTCCTGGCCACCAATATTCACTTCGAATATTCTTGTACATCTTTGTACTGCCAGGGTGCATGGTGTACTTGGATTTATGCGCTTCCTCCAAAATGTTATCTCTTAGACCTCCAATAATAGGTATCCAAATTCTATTTAGTAGTCTTAATATGCCATCTTTTCTTTTGGTAAGGAGTTCTTGTTTTCCTATCAGTTTTTCATTATTAATTTGGTCACCGATCAGTGCTTGTGCTTGAGCATCTTTAATTTGTTCCATTAAACTTAATCTCACTTCGATTCTTGATGCACGTATCCTTAGAGGCTTTGTTATATCCTTACGACTAAGAGCATCTACTACTACATTAGCTTTTCCTGGATGGTAACAAATTTCACAATTATAGTCGTTCAATAATTCCATCCATCTTCTTTGTCTCATGTTTAACATCTTTTGCTCAAATATGTACTTAAGGCTTTGATGATCGGTGTAGATCACACACTTAGTACCATATAAATAATGCCTCCATATCTTGAGAGCAAATACTACAGCTCCTAGTTCTAGGTCATGGGTGGCGTAACTCTTTTCATGTATCTTTAACTGTCGAGATGCATAGGCGATGACCTTACCTCTTTGCGTCAATACACACCCAAGCCCATAATAGGAAGCATCACAATATACTACAAAATCTTCAGTACCTTCAGGTAATGCTAGTACTAGAGCACTAGATAGTTTATCTTTTAACATATTAAAAGCCTCTTCTTGTTTTGTACCCCAGACAAATGCAATATTCTTTTTAGTCAAAGTTGTTAGCGGCATTGCTATCTTAGAGAAGTTTTGGATAAACCTTCTGTAGTACCCTGCTAACCCTAAGAAACGTCGAATCTCTGTGGGATTTCTTGGTGCCTCCCAATTCTTAATTACTTCAATCTTTTTGGGGTCCACTTGTATGCCTTTTTCATTAACAACGTGCCCTAAGAATTGGATTTCTCTAGTCCAGAATTCACATTTGCTAAACTTAGCATAAAGTTGTTCTTCTTTTAGCAAATTAAGAATAGCACGTAGATGACCTTCATGTGCATCTTTATTCTTTGAATAGATGAGGATATCATCTATGAAAACAATCATAAACTGATCCAGGTATGGTTTGCAAACTTGGTTCATGAGGTCCATGAATGCAGCTTGTGCATTAGTCAAACCAAATGACATTACCAGGAACTCGTAGTGACCATACCTTGTACTAAAGGCAGTCTTAGGTATGTCTTCTTTTCTTACCTTTAGCTGATGATATCCAGACCTTAAGTCTATCTTTGAGAAATAGCTTGCACCTTGTAACTGGTCAAAAAGATCATCGATCCTTGGGAGTGGGTAGCGGTTCTTTATTGTGATTTTATTCAAGTCTCTATAATCAATACACATCCTCATTGATCCGTCCTTCTTTTTAACAAAGAGAATAGGCGCGCCCCATGGCGACGTGCTGGGATGGATAAATCCCTTGTCCATCAAATCTTGAAGTTGGTTTCTTAACTCTTCCATTTCAGTCGGAGCGAGGCGATACGGGGTTTTAGCAATAGGTGTGGCTCCCGGAATCAGGTCGATACTAAACTCAATTTGCCTATCAGGTGGTAATCCAGGAAGATCTTTAGGGAATACTTCAGGGAATTCAGATACTACGGGCACATTCTCTAGTTTCCTCTCTTCTAGTGCATACACTAGATAGGCTATGTGACCTTTTTGAATATACTTACTTGCCTTTATCATAATAATAAAGCTTATATGTTGACCAGGTTTTTCCCCATGAATTGTTATGGGCTTTCCATCCGGGCCCTGAATTTTAATTTGCTTCTTATCGCACAGTATATGTGCTTGGTGCTCAGACAACCAATACATTCCTATTACTATGTCAAATTCTCCAAGTTTCATTGGTAATAAATTTATGGGTATTGGGATACCACTTATCTTAATGCTACAGTCCCTGATAACATAACCAATTTCTTCTTCCTTTCCATTAGCTAGTTCTACTATAAATGGTTTATCTAACTTACAGGGATTTTGATTAATCGAGTCTCTAAAAGACTCAGATATAAAACTTCTATCAGCACCAGTATCAAATAGTATCTTAGCATAGAAGTTGTTCATAAGGAACGTACCTGTTATTACATCAGGGTTCCTACGAGCTTCTTCGGTATTTAGGACAAAAGCTCTCCCTCTAGCCCTATTGGGTTCTTCCTTCTTATGTAGCTTAGGACAAGTATCTTTAAAATGTCCCGTCTCACCACATTCAAAACACTTACGAGGCTCTCTGCAGTCACGAGGGGTGTGCCCGACTTTCTTACAGTTCCTACAAACAAGGTGATGACATGGACCAGAATGTTTCTTTCCACATGTTGGACATTTGGGTGGGGGTCCTCGTTGCCTTTTTGGATCTCTAAAATTTTCTCCTCTGATCATGGTTATTGTCCCATTTTCTTTTATGGGTGAGTTCTTGGCCTTTTCGTTGTTGGATTTCACTTGCAAAGGTTGCTCCAGCTTCCACCGCTTCAGAATAGGTTGTTGGTTTAGTTGACTTGATAAAAGTGCGGTATTCTGAAGGCAGTCCCCATACAAACCTCCGGATGCGATTTTCTTCTGTGGTTACCAAGTAAGATACCAATCGGACATTTCATTGAACTCAGTTTCTTGATTCCCTTGGCGTTGTGTACCAGCAAGGTTCTGGGCAACCCGAATGGCAATCCTATCAATAGCCTCATCACCTAATTCTACTGGTCCACTATGACGGGTAGCACTAACCCGTGATTCAGAATGATGATTGTTGCGAACAGATGGTTCTATCGACATTTTTCTAGAATTCCAATAAAAATACCAACTTCAGCATTTTTATTTTAATGTTCAAAAGTTACAATAATTAATTTTTTTTATATATTACATTTATTACAAATATTAAACATACTACTCGTATATCACAAATTGTATTCGTTACATATTACACATGCTACACGTATTTCACATATACGAATTACACATATTACACATAACATGCTACACTAAAATTCTAATGTCTTCCATTTGCTCTAAATTCATCCAAAGTTTGTTGCAGTATTATATTTTGAGCTTCTACACCAGCTAATCTATGATTCTCGGCCTCTAACTCGGCTATTCTAGCTCGCATGGCTCTTATTTGTTGGGTTTCTTTTGGTAATTCTACTCTTATATGAGGATTACAAATAGTCATAAGACCGTGAGAGTTAGTCTGCACTATTCGGAATTATTCGAGTTCTGGAGGGGGTGGTATTTGTTCCCTAGGAGGAATACAAATCGGTGGTTCGGATAAATCATTGGAATCCTCGTCTTCTTTAGAAGTAGGGTATGCCCTAAGGTGTGCTCTTGCCAAATCTTCTGAGGAGTGAGGGAAGGAAACATATTCTAAATTATTATTCAAAACAGTAGGTGCAGAATGATAGCTAAAAAAGGGTATGTAAGGATAAGGTAGCGGTAATAGTTCTCCAAGACTTTTAAAGGTATCTCCAGCAGATTCCATTTCTTCAATAGGATCATATTCAGACTCAACTATAATTTGTATATCGTGATCAGCGGGCGCCAACCTACGTATAAAATCAGGTCCTTTTCCTGCTCCTGGCATCCTTATCTACATAAAGTTTACATAAATATGTGACTTATTATTTAGATTGGTCAACTTTCATAGGTTAAAGCCTAGGTATTTCTATTGAATACCTAATTCGCTAGAACCTTAGGCTCTGATACCAAATGTGACACCACACCCGATAAGGATGCCCAATGCACAATTGATATCAACTTACAAGTAGATTTCTTATTTTAATTAACTTAAACTATTAAGTACAAAGGTTTGAAACTTTAAAAGTACAAAGCTTAATCAAACTATTCTTAGCTTGATACACAAAATTCCACCAGACCACGCAGGTCTAGGATAACCAGCACGTACAGGAACTAGCCATCATTACCTGTGACACATGCTTAAAAGACATGTCAGTTATTGCTGGTGAGTTCATGAATATACACAAGTTGGAAATCACATTATTATAATCATGACTTGTACCTGCCCATGTCATTATAACCCAACAACACCACATGCGCCCAACACATGGGCCAGTGTTTTACATCCCAATACAATCATTGCCCATTACACCACAGGCGCCAACACATGGCCAGTGTAGTACCGACAACTCCGTCGTAACGGCACATATAAGGGTCCCCAATACATGTGTATGTATGCTCAAGTTATATGCATGCGTACAACAGTCATGCATCATTACAGTTTAAGACAAACATGCTCACATTGAAAAGCATTCATAAAACTCACCTTTGCTTTATGGATGCTCACTATAATTAGTCCAAACTTTATTTCCTGATTAAAACCAGGCCAATCTTAGATGCTTAGTCAAATAAAGAGTGAGCTACTAGCTAGAGTCAAGTAAACCAACGTTTACTCAAGTTATGACCCTTAACCCTACCCTTAGTAATATAATAAATTATTAAAGCTAAAAACAAATAACTAAACTAGAAAAGAAATATACATATCTTTTTGTAGAAGATGGTTGAGATATTTGTGCTCAAATGTTAATAGTTCAGTTATTTATAAATGATTTAACCGCCATTCAAAAGTCGGTTGTTAATTTGCAAGATACCAACATTTTTAATTATTAAAATAGTTTCCATACACACGTTTAATATATATCCATATACTCGACTTACTTATATATTTTTATATGTTATAACTATTTTAATTAATTTGGCTTACATCCTGTTTTTCAGTTATAACATTTAAATTATACCGTTTTATAAACTTATGAATATACCATTAAGATGAGCTCCTTTTTCTGTACCCATCGACCTAAGTTTTATTAAAAACGGAACAACTTCAACTATAATATATTTTCTATTATTATTAATCGGTCTCCTATAATAGTAAATGTTCGTCTAAATATCTCATATTTTTAATAGATGTTCTACTCATATATATATATATATATATATATATATATATATATATATATATATATATATATATTTCGTCTAACAATATTTTAAATATAAGTTTCATATATTTCTAATATGTTACAAAATGAGGTGTTCCATTTCTTCAATAGGATCATATTTAGACTCAACTGTAATTTGTATATCGTGATCAGCGGGCGCAAACCTACGTATAAAATCAGGTCCTTTTCCAGCTCCTGGCATCCTTATCTACATAAAGTTTACATAAATATGTGACTTATTCTTTAGATTGGTCAACTTTCATAGATTAAATCCTAGGTATTTCTATTGAATACCTAATTCGCTAGAACCTTAGGCTCTGATACCATCTGTAACATCCCAGCCCGTCGCACCATGATATTGTCCGCTTTGGCAGCCGACAGACCCTCAGCATCACCCTTCACGGTGATGCTGAGGGTCTGTCGGCTGCCAAAGCGGACAATATCATGGTGCGACTGGCTGGGATGTTACAGATGGTATCAGAGCCAGTCGTCGTCCGGTGTGCCAGCGAGGACGCTGGTCCTCCAAGGGGGGTGGATTGTAAGATCCCACATCGGTGGGGAGGAGAATAAAACACTGCTTTATAAGGGTGTGGTAACCTCCCCTACCATGACGCGTTTTAAAACAGTGAGGGGTGATTCTGAGGGTCTGTCGGCTGCCAAAGCGGACAATATCATGGTGCGACTGGCTGGGATGTTACACTAATTCTCAATAACCATGGCTCTGATACCAATCTGTCACACCACGACCGATGGCGGTATCACAGACGCGGACGAAAGTGAATGATTGCTCATAGCTCATTGTATTCAAAATAGTTTAAACATTATTAAAATCCAATTATCCAAACAAAACTAAAGGAATATCCAAATAAACAATCCAAACAGAAACAAATGATAAGTCTACTTGATTAAATTCATTTAACTAGGTCCAAGTCCCTAGTCGTGTGGCATCCAAAGTTCCTAACTTGCTTTTCCTGAAATCATGTGAAAAATAAATAGTCAGCTAACGAATTAGCCGGTGAGTAAACATAGGTTTAAAGATACATCATAATAGTACATGATAAAAGTCCAATTCATATCTGATGTGTGAAATATATATATTAAATTAATGTCGTTCACAAAACTCAGGTTTTAATTAAAATGGAAAACCTAACAAAACTCACACAAGCGGCAAGTGTACCGGTCGTATGTAGTCAAGCTAAGTAAGTCCGAGTATCGTACCCAAGAGACTTGTTTGGCGGCCCTCAATAATAAATCGTTATCGACTCCTAACCGATGAAACTTTATTTATTTTTAATTATTTAAACTATGAAAATAAATACGAACTAAATATCAAAAGTTATCTAAATTAATTAAAACTAGTAAAACTAAAAATTACTTTAATTAAAACTAATAAAAGAAAACTAGAAACGACTTAAACTAAGAAGACAAACTAAACTGATTCGAGAACTGTCAAGAATGAGAAAGCAACTACCTAGGCGGGAATCCTATTAACGACTCGACTACTTTTGGTTTCATACAACTAATGGCACCGGATCTAAAAATATAACTACCAAGAACAACCCAACGCTACACTGCTTGCTATAGGTCTTAAATGTATGCTAAATGTCCTAAAATGGTTATTTGAAACTTACGGTGTTAAGGAACGGCAAAAACCACACTTGGATGACTAATGAATCCTAAACTAGATCTCCTTCCGGTCTCACTAGTTCAATATCCTAATAGTTGGTTCTATCAACTCAATAAAATAAAGGGATCAATTAATCCAATATGATCTAAGACAAGAAATCACAAATGACTAAACTACTTACGCAAAATCCACTTCCGTGTGATCCTAACCTAACCAAACTAGCACCTAGATGAAATCTACAACCTATCTCCTTCCGGTCTCTAGGTCGGTTAGAATACTAATTTATACATATGAAATCAAGCCTATCTCATAGGTGACTATTCCTAGATCAACCCACATATTGATTCAAACACTAAGTCTAAATCTAGCATGCAATTTTAACCAAAAACACAAAGTCAATAATTAAAATCACAAGAGAAACATGGCAAACCACATATATATTATAACTAGTATGCACGTCACATTCAAAGACAATATTTAGATTAACTTTGCAATAATCATCCATTCCATTAGTTATAAAATAAACCAAAAGTAGTCAAAAACATTAATATTCATCCATATGCCTAGGTAGTATTAAACGTTTAGCCAAGCATACTAGTCAAAAGCATCACAAAAATAATATCCAACATAGTCATAATTTGTAACAAAACATAAACGAACGAGACCGAATGATACCGTGTCAACCCGTGTTACGAACACTCTTTACGAATAAAAATCCTTTGCTCCAAAAATCTTGCCTTCAACTCCAAGCCTGCCGTCAAGTTCTCCGCTTTCTACCGTTCAAAGTTTGCCGTCACGTACAAAATTCCGTTCGTAAAAAAAATATCCCTCCTTTGAATAGCTGTCGTCCAAACAAAATTTTTCTCTCTTTTTCCAGTCTGCCGTCATGCGGTTATCCTCACCCTACCGACTCTCCATGTGGCCTGTTTTAGTATTAACCTTGTGTTGCTTAAGCCCAATGGAATTGAAGTGTAACTCACAAATCTAACAAAAGCCCATATATTAGAGATCATGAATTTTTTTATTTAACTTCACGTGTATATATAACAATAATACTGAATCACAAAACAAAATTAAGTTTTGCCTTTAAGACCATACCACGTGACTATTCTCTAAACTCAAACTTGAATTAATTCTAAGTTCAAAATAATAACTTCAAAGATTTATTCAACTAATAGTTATAGTTAAATATATCTAATTAGTCATGATCTCTTGTTTAAAATTATATCTTTTAGCTTATGGTCTCATAAAATACTAAAACATTAAATATAAACCAACTAAAGCTACTTTAGGGCATAAAAGTATATCTTTTAAGCACAATTAGTGACGATCAATCACCCTCTCATCAATATCGTTATGTCAAAACTTATATATGAAAAACATGAACATACAAGATAACAACGCATAATCAAACCTTGAATGATAAAGGGGGGTCCACATGATAATGATACTCAGTTATAATCACCCAAGAATCAGGGTGTGGGTCTTTTGACCAATAGATCTACCATTAGTAACTGTCGGTTTCTACAAATTAATGATTAGACTTGCACAAAAAATTGCTACCAAGCTATGAACACATAATTTGCAAGTAATAACATAACATGTATTGTTTTAATGATAACATGAAATGACTGATAAACTGAAATCTAAAATCTGATTAAATAGGTCACATGATATCACCCCAAATTTAAAACCAGAAAAGGGGCTATGAATACTCACGTGATAATTTCTTGAGAATGAAAATGAATAAAACTGGAAAACGTCACCAGGAAACTCCTTAAGGATCACCTAAAGGATTTTATCCTATGTTAGAATGATAACTGAAAACTAACTAGGAATCTAGGGTTCTAATTTGGAATATGGGTTTAAGTACTTAGATGTTACAATTGAAAATATATAATAATGTAATAGTAACACTTTTATTTAACCGATGATTTATTAAGTATTATAAAGTTTAACTCTTTTTAAAATCAAAGGTTCATCAAACCATGACAGCTATGATAAATAAAAGTTAACCCTCCACTTATTACCATGATTATATTCGTAAATAAATAATGTTCAAAATACGTTTAAGTCAAAATAAAAATCTCAAGAGTACTTAGTACAAGAATTCATGAGTAGACTTTTATAAAATCTAAACATCTCAAAACTTCCTATATAAGAATTTTAATCTTTTAATCAAACAAATTATATATATATTATTTATATACTATTGTACAAAATATATATATTTTTTTGACTTATAAAACTTTTATAAATAGCTTTATAAATAATCTCATAATAATATTAAGATAATTATAGGAAGTTAATAAAAGACTTTATAATTGTAAAACTTGAAAACTAGAAAAAAAACACAAAACAGTCCAGGGGACTCGAACCCTGGACCTTTGTTTCACTTTCACTAACACCAAACCATCAGACCAGTGTTGGTTTTTGTAAATAATAATGGAAACAAATTTACTTTAAACTTTTCTTTCAATAAACTCCTTCTTCCCATATAAATCCTAAACCCTAAATGCCAAAATTGATTATCAAATGAGATCTGAAATCGAAATCCACTCTCATGGTGATGATCAGAATGTGTAAATGAATCAATTGAACATTTTAATTACCTGACTTGATAATGGATGGAGCTTTATATGAAAGAAGAAAATGCAGCCGACAAACAAATTGATGATACCCTGATGATGTTATGATTCAATTGATGATTCTAATTCATTCTACAGTGATTGAATAGTAATCGGTTGTTGTGTGTGTTTGGAAGTAAAATTGTTGTTGCAGAAAGATGATGCGAAGTCAAATGAGGGTTGGTGACGATTTATAATCGACTGGAAAGGGTTCAATGAATTAGATCGAAGTCGAGTTGATTTTGGATTAAGTTAAGCTCTGTCATGATAATTGTTAATTAAACTAGTCCAATTCATCATAATCTGTACAGGAATGATTTAGATTAAGTTAATTTGATTTTTATCGACTGTTTAGGTTGAAGTGCAGTTGAAATCGGCCGAATTTAGTGGGTTTTGGTTTATTGATGATAACACTCGATATTCTGGATTTTAGGGTGGATTGAGGTTCGAATCTAGAAGTTAAAGTGATAAGGCCGGTTTAAACGAGTCAAAATGTTAAAGATTTGATCGATTTGTGCCTTACCGGAGTCGCCGGAGGCTTTGCCGGAGATGGTCGTTGGATCTGCGGGTTTGTTGGGTTGGTTTAAAATGTTACAATGTCGCCCCCTTAAGTTTGTGTTGATGCGTAGATTAGTTTAAATGTTTAAGTTGTGTTTTATTAATTACACATTCCACCCTTTAACTTTAACTTTGTTAACTACTAATTAACTAACTAACAATTTAAATTTTATAAAACTTAAACATTATATAGTTCAACTCTTATTGTTAGCTTTAGTAAATTTTTTTATAAAAATGATTTTGGAACTAAATGATTAATGTAAATAGATTAAGATAACATAAACCTTTAGTCCATAATAATTCGAGCGATTACAAAATTATTCAATGGTTCGGGTTTACATAAAAAAACAAAAGAAAGGAATCGGGCCGGATATCACAAGAATGTGATTTAGTCACCTATTGATTAGTGTTTAAGTTTGCATTGATTGATGCAGGCGTTTTGGTTCGCTCAAACATTAGTTGTAACAGAATTTTCTATCGAAACCGTTTTGGGAATTTGGATTCCATAAATCATGCTTGTTTTAGACCAAAACTTAACGTTAAATGATATGAACTATGAGCGAGGGTTCGAAATTGTCACACCCTCAAAATCCACTAACGGAATTTTACCGTTAAGTGTATGACAAACCAGGATCTCATTCATTAGTTACACGAAACGACACTATATGAACTTAAAACATACGCGTCTCATTAAATAAGAAAATTTATTAGAGAGTTAACGATTAAAATTGTGCGGAAGCGTAATCGAAATGTAATATCAAAGATACTAAACGGAAACTAAATGCGCAGATACGCGCCCAAATGTTAATGACATATTTTAAAAGAATGAAATGTTATGATATCAAAATCATGCAACCATGCTATGCCCTAGCGTGACGTGTACCTCACAAACCTGAGAAAAAGATATACTAACAAGTGTCAACACGATGGTTGGTGAGTTCAAATATAATAGTTTAACAAACCAGCACATATGTTTTTATGCAGAAATATCAATAAAGTATGTTGGTGTAGGTAGCTAATCTACAGTGCATGTCCTTAGAGTCAAATGTATCTGACCGAAGTTGACGTGTGTACAAATTAGTGTATAGTTTGCGTATGTTACATCCCAGCAGGATGCACGTGTAAGTCTGTTAGGCCAATTCAACACACGTTCGACAAGTCCATCTGTCGTGCTAGCGCGACTAGCCCGGGTGGGGTTTGTCAAACCCAGTAGTACTACTCAAATTCCCCAGTTATTTCCCCAAATATTAACGGTCAACTAGGTATCCATGAGGACTTTCATGAACAAGAAAAACAACTCTAACTAGACATGAGACATACAATATTTCCAAATCTGTAAAAAGTAGTTATACGCATTTCTTTCCCATAAAAGGGTAAGAGCATAATAGAAAAAGGTTCAGTGAACTCACCATCGGGTGCACAACTACCAGCATCAGCAAGGTAAAAGCAAACACAACATTCCTACTATATGGTAAGTCTATAAGTGTGTGTTTGGGCAAATATGTAAAACCCTAAGCATCCAAACAATTCAATTGTTTACTTGTGATTTGAAAAGTTTGACTTTTGACAAACATTGACTAAAGTTGATTTTTGTTGACCCGAGTAGACCCGACGATCACTTGGTGATTTATTAAGTGTAGTTATGTTCAGTTAGGTTCACTTGTTCACCTTAAGCTCACAAATTACATTACAAGACACATATGCAATGAAACCAAATTCGATTTCTATTAAAATTTTCATTTATAGAAAAGATGTGTTCTAAGACATGGCTCAGTACACAAACTCGTTAATGGATGTACGTACTTAATTACACATGTTTCATGCCCACCCATAACTTCTTACATGTCTTAATCATAGCATGTATATATATTTACACATAAGCTTTCTACGTTGAGGAAAACATTTCATAGATGACCACTTTCAAAATAAGCATGGTTCCCAACATATTATTGCATCTCTAATAACATAGTAACATCATCTCAAGGCATCCTAGTCTTCTAAACTCAAAATACAAATCGTAGTTTCAATAAAGTTTCCTTTAATGGAAATCGGCATAGCAAATAGACTACTACCAAACCATGCATGTAAACCACATACAATAACTCAACAAATAGTTTTGGCATGCATAAAACTCATCAACCATGACCCGTGTACAAATATTTAACATCTTTTTAATCAAAGTTAGTATTAATATCAACTCACCACAACAATGATACATCTAAGATTTGAACAACAGTAACTATAAAAACATACTTGCAACCTCATGTACCCATGATCATGTTTAAAACATATGTTTAGCAATCATCACATTACATATAATCATGATTAAAGTCAAAAATCATCATAATACATATAAAAAAGCATGTTTGTATTACTCTCAATTCACCATGACATCCAATTTACAAGTTGCACAAATGATATAGGTGAAACACATTGCAAGTCTATTTTTCAAATTTTTCAGCTTTGTTAACTATTTTTATGTTTTACAGAAACCAACCCAAACTAACATGTACAAGTTCTAAATTTCAAATGTAGTTGCAATACTGTCTTAAGTTCATTTCTTATTCTATAAACTTTACTTGAAACCCAAATAAACTATTTATTAAAAATACATCTCTACATAAAGGTCAGAAAAACACCTGATTGCACACTATAAAGTTTTATAAAATTTTGATGACCATACAGTGGAATAAAAATACAATTCTTACCAATATAGAAAGCTAAGAAATTAAGGTTTAATTTGGTGTAAGAATCATCCAAGAATACATTGTCATTATAAAGTTATGACCTTTTGAAGTTGACCCATTTTCTGCCCAGATTTTCAGATTTGACATCTGTTTTTGTAAAATCAAAAACTCTAAATTATGCTTCTCTATAAATTCAATGTTTTAGTTTTCTGGAAACTAGACTCTTTAAGCTAAAATCTAGGCTCAAGAATGACCCACTTTCGTTCGTTTTTCACCATGTTATGGTCCATTTAAAATCAGGTTATGAATCTGTCAATAGTATATCATCACAGGTTTTGTAAAAAATATGATAAAAACAATATGATTAATATCCAAGTTTCATTCTAATCATCATACAAGTTCATATATAAAAACTTCCAGCCATGATCATACATAAAAGTCTATGTTCTTACATCTTCATGTTAACCCTAGTTTCACAAAAAAACACAATCATGGGTTCTGTTGATTACCAACTCACCAAAACATCAAATACACCAATGATCAATCCCCAATTTCACATAAAGATTATCAATTTAACAATTTGGATGATCTATGATTTTGAAAGATGCAATTTTCGCAACATTAAAGGAAAATTTTGACAAATACTTACTTGTAATATGCTTTAGACTTCAAGTAACACTCAAATCCACAATATATTTCAAACCAAAGATCAAAACTTAAGGAATTTGTGTGGGTGTGACCTATTTTTGTCGCTCAAAGAGGGGAGGGAAGGGAGTTTGATGGTGTAAAGTGATTTTAGGGTTTAGGAGATTATTATTTTTTTTAATAAAATTAATATAGGTAAAATGGGTGGGTCTTGGATCACCCATAGATCACCTAGATGATCCATGGACCACCTTTTATATGAAGTTCATAAAAATACAAGAAAAGTACTTTACAAGATATTTTAAAAAGCCTTTATAGTATAAAGTTTGCCAAATACGATAAAACTTTAAAACCGGTAAAATATGCAGTTTCACGAAAGTTCACAAAATTAAACATATAAGCCACATAACATATAAATTAAGTATAAACTCACTTAATTTATATTTATTTAGTTGCTCAGTAATATTATTTTATTAATTCACTAACGTTCAAGTATTAACTCGCGTGGTCGGGTAATTTTCCAAATTACCGTTACATGTAACTGTTCGTGTAACAAGTATTACATCTAATATAATTAATTAAATGTAGAGTATAACTTAAATTAATGGAATTAACGGGATTTAGTTAACGGAGTTAATATGAATTTGTTAGGTGTCACATCATCCCCTTGTTGAAAGAATTTTCGTCCCGAAAATTGGATACAATCAGTATAAAGGTTTAAAATGAAAAGAAAATTTTCCAAGTTGCTACATCATCCCCTTGTTGAAAGAAATTTCGTCCCGAAATTTAGCCAATAACGTTAGTGTTAGACGTTGTCATTTGAAATAGTTAAGGATGTTTGTACATTATTTGATTTTTCACATTCCTACTTGAACTGTGGTCCACGCTTTAAGTTTTAATAAACTTTGATTACACTGATCTTATTGTGTTTGAGTGATTTGAATTCTTAGTCCATAATTTCAACGTATTTTTCAGTGAAACATTATTGTTCATCTATTTGAACCTTGTTAAGTGGGACGGCAAGTTTTCCATCATGTAAGAGCATGATTAGGTTTGTGACGTCAGAAACGTTGTATACCATGCTTATCTCTTCGAATTGATCTAGTCGATAAGCTATAAGACTAATCCTATGCAGGAATTCAAATGGTCTAATGTATCACGGGTTTAATGGGATTCCAAAGTTTTTAGAGAGGATTTATAAAAGGCGATTTATATGTAGGATGTTTCGGAGATTTAAATCCATGAGTTTCGAGTTATTATTCGAATATCAGAGGATCGAGCCTTAACTTAAGAATTCATATATTGTTATAGATCGCAAAATTGACAAAACATGTGTACGAGGTAGAGAGGAAGTGAACTATCCACCGTGTGTAGGGGCTCAACTTTATCAAAGGAGCATTGTCAAACCTCTAACAACATGGATGTCATAGAAACTATACGAATAGTCGAATAGGTGGAGGGGGATGAATAATGGCACTACTTATATGTTCAGAAGTAATGTTTTAAACAAAAATGATCAATAAATTTAATAATTATTTCTATCTTCAATAATTTGTAGCATTGTTTGTGATTGAGAAGGAAAACGGTTATATGACATAGGGTAACATGTTATCAAAGTTTAAATATTGAAGTGCTATTAAAACAAGATGGTCAGTGTTAAATGAGGTGTTCTAATCCTTTGGAGTATAATGCATGTTATTGGAGATCATAAGGTTTTGCAGTACTAAGTACCTAGTTATTTTAGACTCGTATTTCTAAATCCGTTTGAATTATAATTCCTACAACAATAGCCGAAAACAGGTGTTCTTAAGGGCACCCTATTCTAGATTGAACCCTAGGGTAATGTTTACAAGTGTGTGGGGGAGTATATGATACACAAACCATTTTCTAATAGAGGAAGGTTCCCAAGATATTTGTAATCCGGCACCAAGTGGAGATATTTTTAGATATTCTCTAAGGAGATATCATTGTAGTCCAATATAATATTTGTGGTTTTAGTTCCCTAACATATTAGGTAAGAGTTCCAGTTCAAAACATTAAGATTCTAGCCATGATTTTTATAACGAGATTCATCATACGATAGTGTTTAGATTCACCATTTGGGTATATAAAAGATGATGAGCTATAACAGTCCGGTTAAAGTCTAGAGTTCTAAGTTCACTAACGGGTTAGAAAAGGATCCCATGTTATATCATTACATGTGTTGTGTGGCTTCAATAGCGTCATAACGTATATAGTTTCCTTTACTAGGACATTTATAGGTTAGAATAGCTAGGTTAAAGTTTCTTACATGGCGACTAAAACAATTTTGATCAAGAAAGCTAATTATGTATAATATAGAACTTCTTGCATAATGGAGCTTATAAGAAGGGACGTCAGACATTTATTGTGTCAAATGATAATGAGAGTATCAAATTTTATGTTTCTTGGAAAATATAAAAGTGTACCAGGAATGAAACAAAATAGAAATTGGTTATCATGAACCGTAATGAGTAAATCTTTCTTAAAAAAATAGTTGGTGTTAGCGGTTCATTGTTGATGATGGTATTTATCATGTGAACCCTTGGAGTCGTGAAATGTATTCAAAATCATAGATTATATATATGAGTCAGTTACCAACCATTTGGTTTTTGTTATTACTGTGAATTAAGGATGTATGAAAGTTATAATTATCTGAGTACATAGCAGGTTACCCTATGAATGGTGTATTGAATAGCATTACTAGAAATCATGTGTTTTTATAAGGTATGAGAATGATCTATTAGAGTTTCCCTAGTTAATTATTGGTTTAGTTTCGAGTCCCATATCCAACGTATTGTTAGTTTTTATGTATAGGGTGTACCGCAGCTAACCCACCACAACACCAACACCTTGGAGTCGTACCTGTAACCTACTAACATTATTGCCTACTTAACAAAGTCATTCAAAGGGGTTGGGGAAAAGGAATATATGTTAAGTGAAATAGTAACATTATAATATATATTGTAACATCAGTTATGTATTAGAATTTTATGTGGTTCGAATATGAATGATCACTGACTGAAGACTTTGAGAACGCGTAACTTTTTTTCGTTACGCGAAAAATCAGGTAGAGGAGTTTGAATATATATTAAGATGGACAAAATGTATATAATGTTTTTAAATTAAATGTTATTGAAAACAAAAATTAGACCCAAAACGTGTTTTACAACAATGGAGATGTAGATTGGGTGAGAATTAACATTTACGAGATTGCTGGATCAAGACGAGTCATCCAACTAGATCGAAACGTATACATACCACACGTGTTGTTCGTTGGTGCCTCGTTAATAGTAGAAACATCATGAGTCAAAATTAGTTTTGGGTAACTTATTCTCAGAAAGAACTTGAAGTTTTGTTTATCTTGAAGAAATTGAGAAAAGAAATTGAGAATAGAGTACGATTAGGTGAAATACTTCTAGAGTGAGCTTAGTATGTTACGGGGTATTTACATGAATGTTTAAGCGATACAAATTTACTTCACAAGAAGTGATTTTGAATGGTAAATATTACGCAGTTGGTTTATCATACCAACAAGAAGTTTTTTTTTCCTGGATTAGTTGTTAGCTTTATGAGATTCCTTCCGGGAATCTAAAAAAAAAATTATAGGGTTTGTTTAACATTCATTTGCCGTAAAATGATGTTAAGATGTTACCGGCACTTGGCAAGAGGTTGTAGTACATTGACCAGCATTTAAAGCATCCCATTACGTACCATAACTTCGTGTCTTTAGTAAGGTAAATGTATCAACTGGTGAATTCAGATTGATTATATATGCAATGAGTCATCATCATTAGAGGAAAAATATAGTAGTAGTAAAACATTATCAGCTTTTTCAACATAGATCTTTGTTCTTATTTGTGTGTCAAGGAAAGATTTCAATTATCTGTTATTTAGTTGTATAATTGTAAAGTGTATGCAGTTTAAAGATAAAGTCCTGATATGCCATCAAAGGTTGTAATGTAACTGTCTACATCCATAGATGGATTTTATGAGTTCAGTCAAGGATAGACTTGATTTTTTTTTTCTTTTTTTTTTTTTTTTTTTAACAGCCCAAGGATAGACTTGATATTGGTGCGTTATTTAGAGATGGATATTTGTTTCAGATGAATCTGTATTGATTGGTTCTTCACTTTTGTTTTTTTTTTGTATAACCCACATGGCTGACTTTGCCAGGATCATCGTGTACCTGTAAATTCACCATTACGTTGCGCACCCGTAATCATCAATTTACCTTACACAATCACCCCAGTTTGTCTCCCATTATGTTTTATTATGTTCTTTGATTTACATGCATCCGTATGGTATTATTATCCCATGTCAAGTATTGAATGTGTATAAGAAGAGTATGGTATACTTATAACTAGGAAACAGCCATACTACATGTGTCAGACATTGACAGATTATTAGTGTTATGTATCTATGGGTCGTATATATCAGGTATAGTGTAGGTTTATAATAAGTGTAAAACTATTAGTCTAAACACAATGTGAGTGTACAATGAGCATGAGCAATGATAATATCAAATCAAGTAGATAGCACGTAGTGGATCACACACTAAGAAACATGTTACAACAAATAATATGTCTCATATTAAGTAACATGTTTGTGACACCCCGCCCGGTGGCGGAAAACACCGGGTTGCCAAGTGAATTGGATATCAATAGTACAAAGCACATGGTACACTAAAAGCATGTTTTAATATTTAATTAAGCATCAATGTCATAACAAGGAAAAAGTAAATAGTCTTAAATACGAAAGTAAAAACCAATAATCAAAGCTATTTAATTAACTTTTATTCTATGTCCAAAAACAATCCTATGTGTCTTGTAAAACATAAACGAATCAAACGCCACCTGAAACATGTGTAAAATAAGTTAGTTAAAGAATTAGCTAGTGAGTAAAAACACAATTGATAATACGTAATATGAAATCCGAGATCAATATGAATATGTCACGCAAGTTTATGTGTATAGCAATATCATTATATCATTCAACCATGACCATAGAATCAACATAGAATCAACATAGAATCAACCGTGTTACATTTATTGATAACATTTATTGAACCGACAAGTAACCGTCATTGAACCATCTCGTTGTATAAGTTATCAATAAATATTCTTTGCATCTTAAGGGACATAGCAACTTAGTAACAAGCATCTCATTTAGCAACTAGAATCCAACCTATAGAATCAACAAAAGAATCGCCAGGTCTAATCACCTATCAGGCCATTAGTGTAGGTGGGCTTGTCAAGCCATTAGCGTTAATATCGTACCGGTGGAAATTACAAATAATACAATTATTATTACTAACACATAACATTGCATCAAGTGGCCAAACTAGATTAACATATTAAATGATCTCAATTTGAAAAAGAAACAAGAAACGAAAAAGAAAGCGTAGCATCATATAGAACACATGTTTCAGCCCAAAAAAGTAAAGCAGAAAAAGGGAAGTGAGTTTACTCACCTTGAAAAGTAAATACAATCGAACCGTTAGAAACGCAGCTATAACGAACCAAGGGTTGCCCAAATATTAGTACCACCTAATTAATTGGGAAAACCCTAACTTAAAAACGAAGCAATAGTATAAAGAATCAAAAATCTGAAATCTAGGGTTTCGGATTTGGGATTTAGGGTTTTAAATTACAAATTGGGAATTAGGGTTTTGAAATACAAATTAAGAATTAGGGTTTTGAAATAATATGTTTGGGAGATTTAAACGAAACGTTATTGTGTTTTCGTATTAAATACATTTTACACAAATCGATTTTAAGTTTTCTTGAAATAATACTCATAACCATAAATATTATTATTTGTATATGTGTAATTGAAACTATAAGTTTTTAATGTTTGAAAAATATATTTAACTTAAATATGTTATTTAGGTTATTTAGAAAATATAATTAAATGTTTAAATAGTTAAAATATAAAAAGCAAATAAAACTTGTCATGGGTGGACTCGAACCCATGACCTTTAGGGCAATAACAACACCTACTAACCAACAGAGCAAATCCATATTTTGTTCTTTAGTCCGATTTTAAAATATTATAACCCCTTTAACTAACCAAAACCCATTCTATATACAAGCCCTAGAAACAAGAATCGATCAATTCGTTCAATCCAGTTAATATAATCCAAATCAAACCTAGGGCTTTTAATCCCCATGAACACATGATCGTTTTGATATAAGTAACTTACTTGGTGGTGAAGATTTGTTATGGCTTCAGTTAGGAACAAAACCCGACTGTTATGGATCAAAATCCGTTAATCTGGAACGATATGAGATGTAATTGGTATGTTAGATAGTTTCAGATGATCAAGATGAATCAAACGAGTATAAAAACTACCTGAATTGATGCCTTGAAGGTCAAGAACACTAAAGTCGCCGGAATTGGGTTTATACCGACCGATTTTGGGTAATAGCAGGGGGATAAAACTAGTTGTGGTGATTGCAAATAGTTAATCGAGCAATTTAGATGGCTTAGGAATGGTTAAACGTTGATTTACGGTTTTTTATTAAGGAAACGGAGATTTTGATTTTGATTCTTAAAATCAAAACGGATCAATAGCTGCAATTAGGCGTTAAAACTTGCCATACGGGTTCAAATCTTAAAAAGGAATGTGGAAAAAATAATTTCGGCTGATTTGAAGGGATAAAACGCGTGAAATAGGCGTCACCGGAGTCGCTGGACGGCTGCCGGAAAAACGGGCCGGAAACACGGGCTGGGGAATATGCGCAGGGGGGGTTTGGGTAATTATAAATGTTACAGCTTTAGTCCATGTTGTTTTATGTTTGTTTATTTTGGGTTTAATAGCTTTAATTCAAGTTTCAAAAGTGACAGTTTCAACCAAAAGTTAAATTATAAGTTATATTAACTAACCAACTTAACTATGTTGAGACGTAACGTTTATACAAGTGACGTTTTTATATTTTTAGTTCGTTTAAACCATTAAAAGTCTATTTCGAGACTTAAAACCATTTTCTTTTTTTTTTAAATTTAATAAGATTACTTTTTTTACACTATATATATATATATACATATATATTGAGACTTATAATTATAAATCGTATTTGTTTGGTAAAAGTAGATAACTTAGTCATTAATATATTAAAGACGGGAAAATTAATCATAACGTTCAAATCGTATTTATGAATATATATTTAATAGCAATGCATTAAATTTAACGTAAGATAAATACGAATACAAGTAAAAGTGGATAACCAACTTCGAGTTCGAGTTTGGGCATTCGGGTTCGGGTTTGGGGCAGATGTCACAATGTTATAGCACACAAATGTATCAAATATTGAGTGACGTGTAATAGCACATAGTAGGTTGCATAAGTATTATGTCAAGACCTCTATGAATGAGTTTCTAGACAGAAATCCAGCCTCGGTGTTCGTGTACTCCTATACATTATGCGTCGGTCTCTGCCGGTTAGTTGCCATAATGATGTAGATAATTCAAAAGTGTGTTGTTTAGGCTCCGTACGACACTAGTTTGTTGCCATAATGTTGCAAGTTTCAAGTTATAATGAAATGTAAACATTTCTCAACTAAAGCCCCCCAAAAAAATTTTGGCCTAAAAGCGAGATAACTTTTGAATAAAGTCATGGTCAACATGTCTCATGCATAATTCAATGAACAATTTAGAAGCTAGCAAATACACACCTAGTTCAGGCTTCACTAGCAGAGCAAGTCACTAAAAAAAATTCCATACAGTGTCACATAATACAAGTTGGTCACTAAATGTAATGCTAGTATAGGCGTGTGTATGCGTAAATCACATGTAAAAATTCACACAAGTGCAACTAATGCAGTGCACACATATAGTCTAAAATGCAATGCAAAGCTAGTTCGTTATAACCAATGGCTTTGATACCAATCTGTCACACCCTCAAAATCTACTAACGGAGTTTTACCGTTAAGTGTGTGACAAACCAGGATCTCAGTCATTAGTTACACGAAATGACACTATATGAATTTAAAACATACGTGTCTCATTAAATAAGAAAATTTATTACAGAGTTAAAGTTTTAAAGTTTTCGAAAGCGTAATCGAAATGTAATAACAAAGGTACTAAATGGAAACTAAATGCGCAAACACGCACCCAAATGTTAATGACATATTTTAAAAGAATGAAATGTTATGATATCAAAATCATGCAACCATACCATGCCCTAGCGTGACGTGTACCTCATAAACCTGAGAAAAATATATACTAACAAGGGTCAACACGACAGTTGGTGAGTTCACACATTAGTTTAACAAACCATCACATATGTTTTTATGCAGAAATATCAATAAAGTATGTCGGTGTAGGTAGCTAGTCTACAGTGCATGTCCTCAGAGTCAAATGTATCTGACCGAAGCTGACGTGTGTACGCATTAGTGTATAGTTTGCATGCGCTACATCCAAGCAGGATGCACGTGTAAGTCTGTTAGGCCAATTCAACACCCGTTCGACAAGTCCATCTGTCGTGCTAGCACGACTAGCCCGGGTGGGGTTTGTCAATCCTAGTAGTACTACTCAAAATTCTCCAGCTATTTCCCCAAATATTAACGGTCAACTAGGTATCCTAGAGGACTTTCATGAACAAGAAAAAGAACTCTAACTAGACATGTGACATACAATATTTCCAAATCTGTAAAAAGTAGTTGTACGCATTTCTTTTCCAAAACGGGTAAGAGCATTAAAAGAAAAAGGTTCAGTGAACTCACCATCGGGTGCCTAGCTACCAGCATCAGCAAGGTAAAAGCAAACACATCATTCCTACTATATGGTAAGTCTATAAGTGTATGTTTGTGCAGATATGTAAAACCCTAAGCATCCAAACAATTCAATTGTTACTTGTGATTTGAAAAGTTTGACTTTTGACCAACATTGACTAAATTTGACTTTTGTGAACTGAGTTGACCCGACGATCACTTGGTGATTTATTAAGTGTAGTTATGTTCAGTTAGGTTCACTTGTTCACCTTAAGCTCACAAATCACATTACAAGACACATATGCAACGAAACCAAATTCAATTTCTATTAAAGTTTTCTTTATAGGAAAGATGTGTTCTAAGACATGGCTCACTACACAAACTCGTTAGTGGATGTACGTACATAACTACACACATTTCATGCCTACACATAACTTCTTACATGTCTTAATCATAGCATGTTTACATATTTACACATAAGTTTTCTACTTTGAGGAACACATATCATACATGACCACTTTTAAAATAAGCATGGTTCCCAACATGTTATTGCATCTCTAATAATATAGTAACATCATCTCAAGGCATCCTAGTCTTCTAAACTCAAAACACAAATCATAGTTTCAATAAAGTTTCCTTTATTGGAAATCGGCATAGCTAAGATAGACTACTACCAAACCATGCATGTAAACCACATACAATAACTTAACAAATAGTTTTGGCATGCATAAAACTCATCTACCATGACCCATGTACAAATTTTTAACATCTTTTTAATCAAAGTTAGTATTACTATCAACTCACCACAACAAGGATACATCATACTTTTGAACAATAGTAACTATATAAACATACTTGCAACCTCATGTACCCATGATCATGTTTAAAACATATGTCTAGGAATCATCACATTACATATAATCATGATTCAAATCAACAATCATCATAATACATATAAACAGGCATGTTAGTATTACTCTCAATTCATTATGACATCCACTTTACAAGTTGCACAAATGATATAGGTGAAACACATTGCAAGTCCATTTTTCAGATTTTTCATCTTTGTTAACTGTTTTTTTATGTTTTACAAAAACCAACCCAATCTAACATGTACAAGTTCTTAATTTCAAATATAGTTGCAATATTGTCTTAAGTTCATTTCTTATTTTATGAACTTTACTTGAAACCCAAATCAACTATTTATTAAAAACACATCTTTACATAACGGACAGAAAAACACGTGATTGCATACTATAAAGTTTTATAACATTTTGAAGACCTAAAAATACAATTCTTACCAATATAGAAAGCTAAGAAATTAAGGTTTAATTTGGTGTAAGAATCATCCAAGAATACGTTGTCATTATAAAGTTATGACCTTTTGAAGTTGACCCATTTTCTGCCCAAATTTTCAGATTTGACATCTGTTTTTGTAAAATCAAAAACTCTAACTTATGCTTCTCTATAAATTCAATGTTTTAGTTTTCTGGAAACTAGACTCTTTAACCTACAATCTAGGCTCAAGAATGACCAACTTTCGTTCGGTTTTCATTATGGTCCATGTAAAATCAGGTTATGAATCTGTCAAAATTATATCGTCACCGGTTTTGTCAAAAACATGATTAAAACAATATGATTAATATCCAAGTTTCATTCTGATCATCATACAAGTTCATATATAAAAACTTCCAGCCATGATCATACATAAAAGTCTATGTTCTTACATCTTCATGTTAACCCTAGTTTCACAAAAAAAAAATCCCTGGGTTCTATTGATTACCAACTCACCAAAACATCAAATACACCAATGATCAATCCCCAATTTCACATAAAGATTATCAATTTAACAATTTGGATGATCTAGGGTTTTGAAAGATGCAATTTTCACAACATATAAAGAAAAATTTGGACAAATACTTACTTGTAATATGCTTTAGACTTCAAGTAACACTCAAATCCACCATCTATTTCAAACCAAATATCAAAACTTGAGGAATTTGTGTGGGTGTGACCTATTGTTGTCGCTCAAAGAGGGGAGGGAAGAGAGTTTGATGATGTAAAGGGATTTTATGGTTTAGGAGATTATTTTTTTTTAATAAAATTAATATAGGTAAAATGGGTGGGTCTTGGATCACCCATGGATCACCTAGATGATCCATGTACCATCTTTTATAAGAATTTTGTAAAAATTCAAGAAAAGTCCTTTACAAGATATTTTAAATAACCCTTTATTTTGTAATTTTGCCAAATACGATAAAACTTTAAAACCGATAAATTATGCAGTTTCACGAAAGTTCTCAAAATTAAACATATAAGCCACATAACATATAAATTAAGTATAAACTCACTTAATTTATATTTATTTAGTTGCTCGGTAATATTATTTTATTAATTCACCAACGTTCGAGTATTAACTCGCATGGTCGGGTAATTTTCCGAATTACCGTTGCATGTAACTGTTCGTGTAACAAGTAGTACATCTAATATAATTAACTAAATGTAGAGTTTTAGTTAATGGAGTTAATATGAATTTGTTAGGTGTCACATCATCCACTTGTTAAAAGAATTTTCGTTCCGAAAATTGGATGCAATCTGTCAAAAGGTCTAAAATGAAAAGAAAATTTTCCATGTTGCTACAAAAACCCTCTAGTAGAGATTTTACCGCGTTTTGATTGCTAAAAAGCAATTAAAAATGGTGACTAGGGGTTGGCCGGAGCTGCGCCGGCGGCGGCCGGAATTAACTGCCGAAAAATCGGGGTTTCAAGGGGAGGGTGAGCTGGGTAGGGATTTAATTTACAATTTACAGCTTTGGTCCTCAAAGTTGTATTTAGTTATTGTTTTCAATTAAAACTTTAATATAAGTTTTTAAGTTTACATTTTTGCCCAAAGTTAATTAAAATATAATTTAACTCACTAACTTAACCACGTTAACTTATAGCTTTTATAAAATTAACGTTTTTATATAATTGCTTAACTTTTGACGGTGGACGATTCTTTTTAGACTCAATACTAATAGGTTTGATATCATTTATTCTTATCTCTTTTATATATTTCAATTATATATTTGGAATCAATTATAATTATTGATTAAATAAATACACTTAGATAATGACTCGTAATAAATTCGATCGTTTTATTAGGGACGAGAAAACGGGGAATCTGTCATATACAATTATATTAATAACTAAGCGTTACAATTTGATTAATTTAAATACGCAATAAATGAAAATAAATGGATTCGGTGTTTGAGTCGGGCATTCAGGTTGGGGTTTGGGGAAGATGTCACAAATGGCTTCTTGATTGTTAAAAGATCCCAAAAGTCCACGTATGGTATCAACATGTCTTTGACACATCATAGGATCTGCCTAACAAACGAACCCACATTTGTTAACCTGATCAAAGGGGACTAGCACAACAATGGAATCTTCTTCCTAGGTTTGTTGTTGTCGAAGAAGTACAAATCTTTATGAAAGAACCACAAGTACACCTCACCATCATAGCCTCATATGAAGAAAGGGGGAAGAAATGAAAGTGAGAAGAAAAAATGAAACCAAGATCTGAAGAAGATGGTTTTTATTACTGGTGAAATCAGAAAAGATCAAATTGCCCCTCACATGAGGGGCACGTGACTGATAATAAACGGCTAAAGTGGATGGCATTTGGTATGTGACTAAAATTGATAAAGAATGAAAACCACGGTGGTAAAAAAAGGGGTTTTAAAATATTGGACTAAAAGTGTTAAAACTGACAAACCATAGTGACCAAAAGTGAAATTAACTCTTACTTATATTTGTACTGGTCTAGTTATAATGTAATAGTTAGCTTTAACTTAGTTTATTATTGTAAGTCCAGGTTTAGCGATTTTGATATGTTCGATATTGTTTTTACTTATATGTGTAATGGTCTAGTTATAATGTAATACTTAGCTTTAACGTAGTTCATTATTGTAAATCTAGGTCTAACGAATATAATATATTCATTATTAAATTCGCCTTAGCGAAATTGTGAGTGAATTAGTCTTGCATCTGCCTATAAACAGAAGATCAAATCCTCAGAATTTCTCATTTCTAGTAATTGTAATGTTACTATACTTGAATGAGATATGAATCTTTTGTTGATTGCTAGAAGCTTATTTCTTACCATTTGAACATTATTATTTCTTTGTTTGATTATTAGAAATGGGTTATTTATAATTTTTTTTACTCTTTTGGATCATTTAGTGTTTACAAGGTATCAAACCAATTGATAACTTGTAGATCTGATTAGATCTGAACAATCAAAAGCACTAAATATCAATCACAAGGACCAATAAAAAATTACCTTTTCAAATATTAAAAACCATTTTCAAATGTTTACATGTCTATGATTTCAACACAAGCGTGACTTTTCTTCGTTCTTTGACGACTATGATTTCAATAGTTCACCATTTAAACCTTCACTATTCAAACCTTTCAAAATCTGTGATTTCACCCATTCAATCCTTCATCGTTAGTTTTTATGGTTTATGTCAATTAAGAATATTCACAGATTTTTTAAACTCATACTTATAGTCCACATCCTCTATTATAATCTTCATCATCTTCCTTTATAAACCTACTCTAAATTGATGAATTTACAACCCTTGAAAACTTCAAACCTTGCCTCAATTACAATACTAAACTAACTTGAGGTTAAAGGTTACCCTTTAGAAAGAAATAGCGACATAACTATGTTGCCTCAATCACCACACCAAACTAACTTGAGTGATGATTTAGTCCTTTCATCAATTACAACTTTAGTTCTTCAACACAAATTATGACCCAACGTGTTGCTAATGTGATTGCATTCTTTTTTTATAATGAACATTCTAGCTTGAATCTTTGTTGGTAAATTGATTTCATTCTTTGTCATAATGTTTTTTTTATCAAGAATTTGGATGAAAGATTTTTTATGGTGATTTTCAATAAAAACTTGCATTTCATATTAAACATCAAAAAATTTACAATAAAGTGACAGGTAAACAGTCAACAAGACAAGTTGTAAGATACACAAGACAAGTTGATTTCAGATTTCAGGGCATTTTCTTCTAAAAAAAGTGTAGTTGATTTTAATCTATCTAATACATTAGAGTTTTTAGGGGGCAATTTTTTAGGGGGAAATTTTTTTTTTGTTATATAATAAAATTTTTGGAGGTAAAAAATTAAGTGGAATTTTACACCATGCATGCATGAGTTAATGAAACCAAATTTTTAAATGTTAAATAGTTACAAATTTTTAAACATAATAGTTATGATTTCTTTATAAATATTATTATTTAACCCGTGTGTATCACACGGCTATTAAACCTAGTGTATATATGAATCGGATAAAATTAGATGGGGATGTATGTACTTTTGAAGTCGGGTTAGTTAAATAAGGATAAAATAGTCAATGTATTATTTAATTTAAATAAAATTAACCAAAATGGGTCAATTTTAAATAGGTTTCAATAAAAAGGGGGAAATATGTACTAAAAGACTAAAAGTTATGAGTTAGGTAAATATGTAACTCTAAAGTTTAGAGGGGAATATATGAAATTGCCCCTTTTAAATTTTTGACACAATACTTTGGCTTGTTATAACAACCCGTACCTTTATATATAATGTTTACTTTTAAAAAAAGAAAGTAGATATGGTTCGGTTTTTAGATATATTTCTTATTATGAGTGAATATTTATGTTTTGGGTATTAGACATATATAATGAACCCATTACAAACTTGGCGACGGTGTCGGTACGCACTTTTATGGTTTTCGATAAGGCGAGTCGATAATGACCAAAGTCACGCTGTAGTCGGGAAAAACGAACTAAGTTACGCCGCATAACATGTTCGAGTTTTCCTTGGTTTAATTTTTTTGTTGCATTGGCACCTATGATTTTTGGTATGTATGTCTTTTGTTTTTCACCAGTAAATGAATAGAACCGACACTCAAATGACGCGTGCAGCTAGCCTAGAATTCACCTCGTGAGAATAATGAAAGATATTGATGACATAGGCAGGATCATAACCTGCTTACCCAAATGAAAGCGCAAGACGGGATAGAATATCCCAGAACAACAGACGTCCGGGCGATTAGCAAAAGGCAAGGACGCTCGGATGCCTTGGCATCTGGAAAGGGACTCAATAAACGACTAGAAGCGCGAGGACCAACAAAAAGACCATAACAGGCAGGGCGCAATGGATAATGTGAGCCCAGCAAAAAGTAGAACCACCTTTTAGCATTAATGGAGTAAACATCTATAGAAGAGACCAAGGCCAGATTTAGAACAGTGTAAAGTGCTGACATGAACTGTATGGCAAGGTCAACACTTTACACCATTTGCGAATGTTCTCATTTATCAAGGATAAAGGTCTTAAAAGGCAAAGACTATAAACCAAAAAAGGAAGGCTATACATATATATATATATATATATATATATATATATATATATATATATATATATATATATATATATATATATATATATATATATATATATATATATATATATATATATATCGCGAGACTGATTCTCACGCCGGAGGTGGATCACAGGGGACCCTCCTATGGTGAGCCTAACGGTTATCTTGTGTGTGCAGGACCTAGGCCAGGAAGATAAGGGGCCCAGCGATAGCATTGAGTGTGTTCACGTTCCCTGAATTAGATCCCATAATCTTTATTGCAACAGATATAAAGCCACGATGTGGTATATACCCAAAACACCCCATCAAACAACACATAATTACCGCACTACCATTCTACTGTTCATGGAGATGTTGAACAATATCGATAAATCATGGTGGGGTTATAGAAGACAGAAAAACAATTTATGAAGGAAATTAATCTTGTTACTTCATAATCAAAACACCCCATCATATAACACAAAACTACCACACTTTCATTCTACTTCTCATGAAGATCTTGAATCATTATAGATAAATAATGGTGGAGGTATAGCACGGAGGAAAATTGTTTGTGGAGGAAGTTAATCTTTTTGTTTCATAACTTAGCAAGAATGTGGCCCATTCTCCCTCACAAAAAGCAATTCATCGGGGTCTAAAGTGCTATTGCAAAACATGAAAACTGATTGGCTCAATCAGATTTAAATCTGGGTAATTTAATAAAAGGAAAAGTGGGATCGGGTGCCTCATTTAGATTCTGGATTTATGCTTGGGCCATCGATGTTTCGTTCAAAGAACTCTTTGATTCTTGGATCGTCGAAGTTCCATTAAAAGGAAAAGTGGGATCATGTCTATTTTTGTCTCTGATTGTTATATTTTGCAAGGTGCTAGTTTACAATGGATTTAGAGATGGAAAAGACAAAGACTAGAAGCAATCGAACTTCAACATGCAACTTCAAGATTATCAAGAAATACTCTCACATGTGCAAATCACTTATAACAATGATAAATGGTATTGGACCAAAGATCCATCAGGAAAATTTACGGTTTCCTCGATACGAAAGATTCTACAAACTCCAAACACTCAAAATCACTTTGTTTTTCAATGGAATAATTGGGTGCCTATTAATGTGAATGTTTTTGGATGGTGCGCAGATGGAAACAAGATTGCAACAAGAGTGGCTCTTACTGATAGAAGTGTTCAACTCGAGACCTATCTATGTCCTATATGTGATGAATACGAAGATGTTGACTGCTTTCTTGTGTCGAGTGTTATGGCTAATATGATATGACAATTCATCTCCTCTTAGTGCAAAGTACCTCTAAGTTCTGCATTAACAACAAAGGATATTCTAAAAATACATAAGCATATTGATGTCTCGAATACAAAGAAGGTTTTTCAAACAATCATTCTCATGACGTTTTGGATAATTTGGAAGACTAGAAAGGATAAGATTTTTGAAGATGCTCCGGTCAATATGTTGAGGATTTACCAAATGATAAAATCTCTAGGAAACACATGGGTAAAAAATAGATCAACGTTCAAAGCTTTAAATTGGAGAGAATCATGTACTATGTCATTTTAAACTTCTATTATTTGTAACCTTGTTTGCCATTGGGCACCTTGCTTAAGGTTGTTTTAATGATATTTGTTGTTCGAAAAGATATAAAATTCATAGAAAGATAAACTTGGAATAATTATGTAACACACGTATACCTAATAGGCGTATTTATATTAAGTATTATTAAATACAAATATGATTAAATTATTTAGCGAGTGTACAACAAATGGTAAAAATATAAACTTCGTTTTCGGTGTCAATCTAACGATAGAATCTCACATATCAAACATCTTAACAACGTAGGTTATCACCCGTTGCAATCCCAAGTTGGTTACAATATTGAGTGTAGTACCGGATACGGGCATCAACGGTGGATGGGTTGCGACCATCACATTCCAACGGTCCATTGATTGCTCGAATAGTAGCTCCAAACCCTTGACCAATGACTGAATGGACACGGTCCATCCAATACCATAAAGCGGTTCGAAAAGAGATAACTGGATCTGTGGCCACTATTTCAGGATTGTTGAGCCCATCAAACCCGATGCTCCTTCCGGCTGGACCGTAGTTGTAGTTCCATGACAATTGAATTGGACCTCTTCCATAGTAGCCTTTGTTAGGGTTACATGGATATTGTGTATCATTTTCTTCACAATAATCGCCAGAAGGACCATTAATTTCTTCAATGTAGCAAAAATCTATTACACATAAAGAGTAACGATTAAATTCATATATGCCCTTAGAAAGTTGCTTAATATCATAGTTACCCAAAACACAAGTTTTCAATGAATAATATACAACACTATTTAAGCATAAGTTAAGTAAATAAAAGTTAATTAATGAAACTTATATTTAATTTACCTGATTATCTTTTGAAGTTATATTAAAATAATGTGTAATTTATATTTTTTTATAGACGATTCCGTATTTACGTAAACTATTCATATATCATCGTTTAAATAGACCACTCCATGTATGTGTATATGGACGTTTAAATCGACTTTGTTTGTAAATTAAAAAACCCCGTTTAATTAATATACATGGGTTAAACACATAAATGAGTAATGAGAGATAGAACCAAAAATTAACGGTCATTTAATATCCTCACGTGGCGTATGTAGGCTTTGTGGTGTGTAGTTTGTAATCAAAAGTGTGCAATTTATTGCCAAAAGATATTATTCTAATGATTTTTAGGTGAAACTTTAAAAATTTTGCAAGATAAAATGATCCTCTAATTATTTCGGGGGTTGTTTATTTTATTTTTTAATGATTTAGTTTAGTGTTTAATCATTCAGCATTCAGTATTTAGACCGATTGTTTCACTAAAAACTAATCTCTAAATGCTTCAGTTAAGTGCTGAACAATAGAGGCTTGATAGTATAGCTACGTAAATTTAAAGTTTTAGGCCCCCTAAATACAAGGGCCCCAAATCTAAGACCATAGTCCAACAAATTTCTTTGTGTAAGTGTGGAGTTTAAGCCCAAAGCTCACATGAAAAACGGTTGATTATAGGTTGAATAGGAGAGTTTGAGAGAACGAAAAGTTAATAGTCATCAAACTTTCATGTTCATCTATCATCGTCGACTCTGAATCTCACAATTTAAACTTTTTTTTACAGCAATCTAGTCTACTCCTAATAAACTCCATAAATATTTACAATGTCAAGGATTGAACCTTGAACCTCCTCAAATTAGTGCTCCTAGAGGCATAGCCTCTCCCATTGGGCCACTAACCCCAATGGCATCTCACAATTTAAACTAGAAAGGGGCATTTACATATATCCCCTCGTAAGATCATTTATTACGTATTTACCAAATCCTTAAATTCAATTACATATTTCCCCTTCCCAAACCATATATATTACATATTTACCCAATTTCTTTAAAATAGCCTTTTGATTTACTATTTTACTCTTAATGATCTTCATAAATATATTTTTATATTTTCTTATGGTTTGTGTAAAAGAAAGGGTAAATGAGTAATTTATTATGTCAAAGGGGATATATGTAATTAAACTTTAGTCTTAGGTAATTATGTAATTGATAGGCTTAGGAAGAGGAAATATGTAAAAAAAACTTTTTTTTATTCTTTGCTTCTGAATTAGAATTAGGCATTTAAGTATCAGATTGTTTGACTTGTTTCTTAATTAGTTATTTAGTTTTTGTTAGGTGTGAAGTTTGATTGAATGGTCTATGATTGTTTTAGTATTTGCTTTTTATTGTTTTGAACTTTGCTTTGGAATATCAATGGAATGGATCGAGTTGTTTCTTTGTTTTAATTATTGTTTTTGAACCAGACATATAGGAATTGATATAGGTGTTTAAAAAAGTTCCTAAATATTCGAACCAAAAAATTGTCATTTTAGTGTTTATAAAAACAAAAGGAAAAGCTTTATATGAATTAATAAAGTGGATCACTATTAAAGTTTGCCAGATACTAAAAATCTTGATAAAAACCTTGATTAACATACAAATTTAGATCAACAAATTAGATAAAAGTACTTGGTGAAACTGTGAATTTAAATGAAACTACTTGTTAGATAAAACTACAATTAGAACATCCAAATTATAACTTATAAAAAAGGTTATTGGATTTAATCACCTCCAACTATTGATTATTAGACGTTGTCACCTTCAAGTATCAATTTGGCCAATATAACCCCCAACTAAACATTTTGGTGTCCGTGTCACCAAAAGTTAACCAAAAATTAACTAAAAGTTAAACAAAAGTGACTTGAATTGGTTAACTTCTGGTGATACGATGTCCGTATCACCAAAAGTTAACCAAAAATTAACCAAAAGTGACTTGAACTGATTAACTTTTGGTGATACAGACACCAAAGTGTTTAGTTGGGGGTTATATTGGCCAAAGTGATACTTGAAAGTGACAGCGGCCAATAATCAATAGTTTGAGGTGATTAAATCCAATAATCCTATAAAAAATGCTTATATGTAATGTATACACAATGTACAATTTTTAAAAAAAAAACTTAACCCTACTAACTATAGACGGTTTAGTGTCTTATTGTCGGTTTCAAATCCAGAGAAAAGAGAAATGTTTTTATTATTTTTGTGAGATAAGGGCCTCATTTTCTTAGTTCGTTTGAGGCCCCTAAAAACGTTGAGACCACCCTGGTGCTGAATGATTAAAAGACAGAGACATGTTGAATGAAATTGAATGGAGTATATACCAGCTTTATACTCATCTGAAGTTCTACCCCAACATCCCTCCTATTAATAGAAAACAACCTTTTATAATCTCATCTCAACCACTCAACCAAATGATTACTTAGTTTTGCACTTTATTTATATACGATTAGGCGTTCCAATTGTTGACGCCGACAAAAAACATGCTCTAGACAAAATTCAGTTCATAAGTTTAGGTTTATTCTAAACCTAATTAGATGTTTCAGACAATCTTTGTAATCTATGGCTGAACCTCTACACAATGTTAATTTATATATTTCTATTTCTATAACTATTAATAGGGAAGGTCGGTGCTTTGCACCGGCCTATCCCGTCCCATCACGTCGTGTTTCAACTTTTTCTTATTTTAACGTATTGACGGTTTTAATCCTCGACTTTTAACGCATTGACGGTTTTAGTCCTTTTACTAATTGTTATTTGAGCTCCTGATGAGTTTTTGACTTTGATCGAACTCCACTTTGACACATAGTACGACTTTTACTGATTGTCATTTTAGCCCCTGATAAGTTTTCAACTTTGGTCTGTTACTCTACTTTGACATATAGTACGACTTTAATATTGTTATCGTGTTGACCTCTAACTTTTGATATTTCATGGTTTTTTTACATGTGACACATTACGTTTTTGCGTCGTGACGAACAGGGCATGAGACTTTTTTTTTCAACACATATGATGAAATCAAATACGCAAGACCCGACTGCATGACCCGGCCGCTGCAACGCGCGACCTGGTGTTAAATCTAGTAACTCCTAAAAGGGAAGATCGGTGCTTTGCACCGGCCTCTCCCGTCCCACCACCTCGCGTTTCATTTTCTTACTTTAACGTATTAACGGTTTTAATCTCCGCCTTTTAACGCATTAACAGTTTTAGTCCTCGACTTTTATTAATTGTCATTTGAGCTCCTGATAAGTTTTTGACTTTGATCTCTTACTCCACTTTCACACATAGTACGACTTTTACTGATTGTCATTTTAGCCCATGATAACTTTTCGACTTTGTTCTCTTACTCTACTATGACATATACTACGATTTTAATATTGCTATCGTGTTGACCTCTAACTTTTAATATTTTGTCGTTTTTAACATGTGACACATTACTTTTTTTCATCGTGACGTACGGGGCATGAGACTTTTTTTGTCAACACATATAGCGAAGTCAAATACGCAAGACCCGATTGTGTGACCCGATCGCTACAGCACACGGCCTGATCTTAAATCTAGTTTAAATGAATCTAGCACGTGTTTGGCTATTAAAGGAATTACCATCATGTAATTTAAACATAATACTTTTGATATTTCTTAATTTGTTACAGTAGTGTCAAATTTACTGTTAACCTATACGCATGATCAGTTTAACACCTAGTATATATACAATCAATGTAATATATATATATATATATATATAGGGGAGGGATTTTCTACGAATGGCTAAAACTCTAAAAAGACTAAGAAGCGATCTGGGACGTTAGATTTAGGGTGTTTACGGTCAAGATTAACGCGGTGGCAATATTGTAAATATTATGATGTTTTTAATGACGCGCGATAAGGTTCCGGGGTAGATTAGTCATTGTGCGTTTTCAACATGCATATAAAAAACACCATAACTGAACATCTCAGCATCGCGCTGTGAAAAAACACCATAACTGAACATCTCAGCATCGCGCTGTGATAAAACACCATAACTGAACATCTCAGCATCGCGCTGTGAAAAAACACCATAACTGAACATCTCAGCATCGCGCCAAATAAACACCATAACTGAACATCTCAGCATCGCGCTGTGAAAAAACACCATAACTGAACATCTCAGCATCGCGCTGTGAAAAAACACCATAACTGAACATCTCAGCATCGCGCTGTGAAAAAAACACCATAACTGAACATCTCAGCATCGCGCGTATAAATGACGAAGATGCCCCTCCGTGTTTTTTTTCTCTCATTACCACGTGCTTGTTGTTGATTGCTTCCTACACTTCTTAGAGTTTTAAGCCTTTTTAGAAAAATGTAATAGGGTTAACTGGAATTGGGAAAGATGAATTAGTGACCCTCTAAACGGTGTATCTAAAATGTAATTTTTAGATTTTTGTTGTATTTTTCTTTCATTGTTGATATTGGTGTCTGTATTACTGGGTTTGATGTTTCTTGAATAAAAATATTCATTGGTGCTGCTAGAAAAATGTAATATAAATAATGTAGAAGAGTAATCTTACGTCCAGTTTCATGAGTCACGTGTGCGAAGAAAGCTGCAATCTCTCTCCTTGAATCTTCTTCCGAACCAACCCTACCAAACTGGCCATAGTTTCCGAGTGCTTCAAGGAAGGTTGCACGTGTATAAAACCCTCTCCCGGCACAACTTGCGTCGGATTGATCAATGATCCCATTGAAGAATGAATCAGTCACGATGCTACTAACATCAACATTGTTCGTTGGAGACGAGAAACACGGCCCTGCTTGGCAGCCGGCCCCACAGTATGCCTCGTCGCTACCACAAAAACCGTACCGGCTACAACACAAATCTGGGCTGCACCCGCAGTTTTGGGCAGTGGAGTTCAGGATTCCTGCCAAAAATATGCCGGCAACGATCAAGATTCGATAAGTGTTCATGATGGTTAATTCGAATGATTTAGTTGTTAGAATTGTGCATGGGGATTTATAGTGTGTGCCAAAGGTGTGAAAATGAGAAAAAACATTTGTCTTGGTATGACTTGGTACCTAAGTTGAATATGTCAAATTTGGTGTCTAAAAATTGACCTTTTTAAAGTCAATGATTGAAAAAGCTATTTGATATTTTCTTTGGGAATTTTAATAGACTTTTCTATAATCTCATAATAAGAAATTTGTTGAGTAAACCAAATACTAAGGAATATATGCATGACTGTATGCCGTAACGGCGTAACATAGATTAGGCCCAGGGAAAATTCGCAAAATTTCATTTCGATCATTTTTTCCTTAAAATATATCATTTGTCAATTTTTTTAAATGTCTACTCATTAAAATTCATTTAATTAAAAATAATGATTTTGGAAATAAAAAGTTAAAGGGATAAACATTTTTTAGTTTACAACATTTTTTAACAAGTAAATTTACATCTCTTTAAATTAGAGAGGAATTATGGATTGCGACCTTCTGGTTTAAATTTTTGCATCGGATGGCGTTTGATTAAATTAAAGTGTTGATTTTTGGCTTTTAACTTAAGTGTAAATTACATTTTTGGTCTTTATCTTAACGGCAGTTAAGTTTTCTAGTTAACACGAGGATATTTTGGTCATTTGATTCTAAATGACATAAATTGCTTTAAAGGGGCATTCATGCCAATATTAAAATTCTTTTTTAATTGCTTTAAAACTAAAGTTAACAAACATACAAACCTGAGGGACTAAACATGTAAATAATTTAAAAACCCATCACCATCCCCTTTACAACCATGTTTTTCCAACAAAATCCGACATATCTCCGGCGAACTAAAAAACCTTAGTTTTTGCAAAGTTTTAGTCACACCCTCAATTTTTCACAAACGGGGTATCCTTTAGGCATGTGACAAAACCATGATCCAACTCATTAGTTACACCAAACGACACTATATGATTTGAAAATATACGTATCTCATTAAATGAGAAAATTCAATACAGAGTTAATGCTTAAAAGTTCGCGGAAGCCTAACGACAATGATTATCAAACATTTTTTAGTAAAGTAAATGCATTAAAAGTATTTAATACTAAGACAATTTAGTAACAAATAAAATTCTTGAAATCATGTAGACCCAATGATGCATGCATGCCCTAACCGTGTCGGTGCTCCTTAATTTCATGAGAAAACATACTAAAACGGTCAACACATAATGTTGGTGAGTTCAATGAGTTTAAGTAACAAAAGTATATAAAATACTCAAACAGTTCAACCGATAAATTTCATTTACTATTGCTGGTTAGCTAGACCACCTCGCTTACTACATGAGCACGTCGAGATTAAACTGAACGTTACGATAGCTTTTGCCTTGTCGCCATCACAACGGATGACCAATAGTTAAAGGACAATTTGCACCACCTGGAACCCTTCCAGCATGATGGGGTCTGCCGAACCCGGTAATACTACTCAAATTTCCCCGTTATACCCACTGTATATTAATAATCTCGACTAAAAGGAAAAGACTTTATAGTTTGATACGTTCATGCTCAGTAAAATAAGCCATTAGACAATAGAAATTAGTTTATCAAAACAGTTGCCCGAAGACCCTGCCTGAAGGCATAAAACGCATCCCGAAGGCCAATAGAATCTTGCCGAATGCCTTACCCGAAGGTATAAAACGTAGCCTCAGTTGGCCCCGCCCGAAGGCATAAAGTTTTACCTAAAGGTATAAAAATGTTGTCTGCCCGAAAACGATGTAAAATAGTTTCCCGAAGGTGTGTAAAACATTTGTATGTTTTTTCCCCGAAAAAGATTTAAAAGCGGGCAAAGAACTCACCTTAGATAGCTAGCTAGTACATGTATGCACATCGTTGTTGGGCAGTTCACATAAGCATGCAATGCACAAGTATTCAATCACCAACAAATTCCTATTGGTACAAATAGCAAATAATATAAAATATTAGCACGGTTTTATTATACACGTGCGGTTGAGCTCTTTATAGAAGTTAACATGTACCAATTGATTAATAGTATTACTTGATTGCATCTACGTTTCTGTTCAAGTATTTATAACATTTAGGTAATCATAATTCATACATTATACCGGTTTTGTGAGGTTTTATTATATTCCACGTACGTATGAATTCATACATACATATATATACATGCAAAATAAAATAACAATAATAATAATAATTATAACAATGATAATAATAATAACAATAAAAGGTGATAATCTTTGTAATTGTGTCTAAATAAATATTTCGTTATGTATCTATTTATGCTCATATAGAGGGCACTTACTTTCGGTTTACTAATAAAATTAATAATGATAGACTTTTACCGCATAGTACTTGTTTTCTATTTGTATGATTCGTACGTGTTCGCATCGCATTTGTTAATGACCAATACTCAATTTTGTCATATGATTTATTGTTAGTCTTATATATTCCAATTAGAGCTCAACACACGATTTTCTATAAATATGTAATCCTAATTTACAATTCATACCTTTTGTGCTCGATTCATGCGCTAGAGCCTACTCGTAAATGACCCGCACACGATGACCCAAACGGATTCTTTTACTCATCATCCTTTTAACCTACACCACCACTATCAAACCATAATACCATGTCACCATAACAATTCTATCATCAACCATAAAACCACCTACTACCACAACAATACCATCGTCATAAACCACCATTAATTCACAATAGCATCACCATAGCCAATACTAATAACCAAACTAATCTGCCATAATCATTCCTTCACACAAATGCTCTCGTACATCATCGCAACAACCACAACTACCTCATCACCTTACATGACAGTCACCACCACCGTACACAACAACAACAACCTCACAATCCAACACCAAACCGCCACGTTGCTGCTTCATTTCTGCTGTACATAACAGCCTACCAACAACCACAACCATCAACCACCACCATGGGACTCTTATTGTCTGTTGTTTTGGTCGGTGCAACACCACCAATCACCATCACGTAGCTACGGTTAAACCATCCCCATTACACTACTGCTGAGCCATTACTAATTCGCTATTGCTGTTAAACCACCACCACAGCAGGCCATTAACAACCACCACTGATATAACCGTAACATTACAACACGTGGTAACTTACCACAGCTTCGTTTACATGGTTACATCACCACCTTCATCGTTGTTTCAGCTTTAACAAGTCACATAAACCACCATCATGTAGCAGCAAGTCGGAGACACGACATGGAAGGGTTTGAAAACCCTAGCCGCCGCTACCGAGTTCTATGTCCAGCACCATCACCGTCGGGTTTCAGGGACAACGACCATTACCATTGGAACCAAGGCGTTGATGTCAAGAAGATGACGTATTTTTCTTGCCATGGGATCGCCGGAGATGGACGTTTTGCCGGAGGTATAGGGGTGGCGGCTGGGATTTGGGTTGGGAGGTGTTTAGGGTTAGATAATGTTAAGGAAGATGGAGATGAATTATGTTTATAGCTATGGCTTTTATGTGGAGTCTTTTAATAATTACTGCGTTTACGATATCGCGTCTCGTTTCGTCATTTGTCATAAATCGTTGTCGGCCTTTACATTATACTTGTGATTTTTTTTAATACTGTTACCGTTTATTATTTACTTGATTAAAACTAAATTCTGTGAACGTATCTATCAAATGCGCGTTTCGTATTTAATTATGTTTATTTGTTATAGAATCAATTACTTTGACTTCATTTTAAGTTTATAAAATATATTTTACACAAATATATCGGTTAAGTACTCGTTATAACGTATTGGGCCATTATGGGCTTTGTTTACCTTGATGGACTTTGTTTATCAGGTTGAGTCACTATTGGGCCTTTAAGCCCCGTTAGTACAATTACATGATTTAGAGAACAAAATTAACATATGTGTGTTAACGGAGTTAACCCGAAAATGTCAGGTGTCACAGTTTTACTAAAACGAACTGGTTGTAACGCTTAACCAACAAGATTCGAACATAATGCAACCATTTAAAACTCATTCCCGTTGTGTATAGATGTTTCAATCCTCACAAGAAGAATCAAAATATAACATAGCGTTAAGAAATGAAACTAATGGCACATGGAAACTTTCAAGATCATAAATACATATTTTAATAAATGAAATAAATGGCATATGGAAAAGCTTGTCCAACTCGAATCAGATGGGAAAACTCGAGACGTTTGGGACGGATAAACAGGTATGAGGTCGGGTATGGGATTAAAAAAAATAATTTCTCGAGTATGGGACGGGTATGGAATTGTCTGATATACTCGTTTACCCGACCCGATTAGTTAAATATGTTTACCCGTTAACATACCAAAAAATAATTTGATGTTTTTAATTTGTATATTCTGTTTGCTTAGTTATTTTTTATATTATGTTAGTTAAATATATTGTTAACTAAAATATATATTGTGAATCAAGTTTTATAATTCTAATTTCTTTATGAACTATGGTATAATTAAATATGATGCAATGATAATTTAAAGTGTCATTTGATTTTCATTTTATGATGTAATTTATATACCCGTCGGGTATGCCCAATGAGTAAGTTTAATGTTACTATTGGGTATACCTGATACCCTGTAACATCTGTCTCAAACCCGAACCCGAAAGTCCGACTCGAACCCGGAACTTTTTATCTTTTATTGTATTTGTATTTATTTTTCTCGAAGAAGTAACGTATCCTTAGTAACATAAATAAATGTTTTGGAATTCTATGTTTTACCGTTTTAGTAAAACGACCGAATTATTATCTAACGTTTACTATTTAATTGCTAAGCACAATAATTAAATCTCAAAAGTATATAAATTGTATTTTATAAAGAGATTTTATAAATAATATCAAGATTATGGCTATTAAGTCTAAAAACGATCATCTATTATCAAAGACAAGATCTTACACCGTTCATTTAAATCTAATGGTTGTGATTGTGCCACTTACCTCTAACACGTGTACACTTTCTCCTTTGCTAGGCATGTGCTGTAAGTTTTCCGGGCTTTAATGCGTCAATCACTTGCCACCTATCTTTCTTGAGAACAAAAGAAAGAGGAAGAAAGTGATTTTTTAAGGATGAGAGAGAGAGAGAGAGGTAAGAGATGTGTTTTAGTGGTGGTGGTTTCCGGCCAACAACATTTGATCCGGGAACTTTCTTCCGCCGTAGAGACGACGAAGATTACAAACACTTTGAGACATGTAGAACAGACCGGTCGATAAGGAAGAGTAACATCGTCCATCGTCGAATGAAGATACCGACAGAGGTATATGGCGACTATGGAGGAGCTTCATGGTGATGGATGTGAGATACAATTCAATTGCTTATACGGCGGCGGTGATGCTTCGAGCATAGTAGTAGATTCTAGGCTTTTGTTTGACAAACAACTTGCCTTCGTGATTGGTTCGAAAAAATTCAAGTAGTTGATGTTGATTTCCTTCTCTAAGTTTCCGATTGGAGGTATGTTTATCAATATTTGGATTTCTTTGAGCTCAAAATTATTAAGTCCAACTATTGCAAGTGAGTTTTTTTCTAACGTTTTTAGGTTGCACTTTTACTCCAACCTCTTTTTCTTTTGTTCAATAAAGTTAATATAGGATGACTTTGTAGTAATGAAGGCAACTGAAGAATCAAATCCCTGTTGTAGTTGAACTCTTCATGTGTCTTCTGAGAACGGGTGTGATGTCCGAGTGGAAACTGGTACTCATGTTATGGCGTAACTCTTGTGACCTGCGCGGATGAACAACGCGTTAAGGCAACGTGTAGAGACCAAAATGGGAGGTCTCTTAGTGTTGACCCTCTGGTATGACAATCAGTAAAATGTCTGAAGAATATAAAGTGAATAAGTACAAAAGTGAGTAGTTGTACCTGTCAGATGTGACGTTTTGGGGTTTATATAAGCCTTCCCAAAGGGGAAAGGATCAGATGCTACTTACAGTAGCATAGCTTATGGTAAACCTCTTTATTTTATTGGCTGATCACTCCGAGAATCTCTGGGAGTGTGCCACCTGTCATTTTTTCTTTCTTGGACCATTGTAGGTTTAAGATGCAGCGGGCCCTGTTAGATGGCCCCTTGGATTTAGTTTGGGCCGTACATATGGATATGAGATGTTATGGCCCCTAAACGAGATGAGAAAAGGTTTCATGCCACTCCGTGACATTTGGCGGGATTCATAAGAGGTCCAAGACCATTATAAATTAGTTGTACCCAATTTTGCTATGCTGAGAGCACTTAACGATTTCGTTATCAATACATGAATCTTAAATAAAGATACAATCTTTCATAATGAATTATTATGTTGTTATCAATACAATCTTTCATATACTGCTTTTTTTTCAAATGAACAAACAGGATTTCCGTAGACATGATGAAGATGTCGATTTTGATTCAGTGATTTGTTTATCTTGGTTCAACTACAAAGTTGATGTTTCTGATTTTGATTGGAACTTTGATACAGGTTGCATTTGCAAATTATTTTATTCATGGAAAGCAATTGCACTGGTATGGTACTGGACTTAGTTTTGTAGCTTAATGCAAGTTGTTTGCAGGTTTGGTGTTTTAGTCATTGTAAATGACACTTGATTGGTGTTTCAATAATCTGATATGTCAATTGTTTGTTGTTTGAGTTCAATAATTATCGAGCAACTTTACTTTATCTGATTCTTAGTGCTACAACTCATGTTCAATAATAACAGAGCAACTAAATTTGATATACTAATTAAGTTTCACTTTTTTCTTTATGTGGTTCTTTTTTAATTGTATATTTGATTGCAGAAAGTAGTAAGTTGGACCGACAAAGGTAGTAAGCTTAGCTTTTTCTTGACCTTGGTAAGTCTTACTTTTTACCAAACTTTGTTTATGTTATTTTGTCTTTGAGTTTAGTATTAGTAAATTATTGTAGTTATGATATGTATGTTCTCCCGGTCATGTTTTGTTTGGTGAAGAGATGATAATCATTTTCATTTTCTCTTTATACATTTTAGTTTCATAATTTAACTATTGTAGGCTTTGTTGTTCTTTTCATTATATACATTGCAGGCACCCAATAAGGAGAGTTATGGTGCTTGTTAAAGGTGTAAGTGCAACCCATTTGCTTATGAACAGGGTTATTTGTGGTGTTTTTAATCTAAACTGGGTCAAGTCAACCAATCTACGCTAATCGACGAATGGTTCAAAAGAGTTGAAACCATTTGAAATCTATAATTAGTGCCTAAAAGCTAAGGGAGTGTTTTCTAATCATCCAAACTCGTTAGACCTAAAGTATTTTTGTATTCTTGATGTAAACATATGTGTTGGTTATCAAGTGTAATGCATTAACTAAAAAAGAAGTGTTGTTATTAAACAATATTGTTGATTTGTAGTCATCCGAGCCTTGATAGTGTTTCCTAATATTGTTCTTCGCTGTGTTGATGAAAAGTTGAAAACATGGTCATCTAAGCCCAGTTGGCTATGTTTTTTATGCTTTTGTAACTCTGGCTGCCTACGTTGGAATTTGATGATGATGATTGAAACGCATTTGTTTAAGCCTCTTTTATTTGTTTTTTTTCCTATCATAATAAACAACTCAGGTTGTAATAAACAACCCATGCGCAACGCGTGTGGGTGGGTGAATTAACCTAGTTATATATAAGGAAAACATCAAATGCTATAAATAACAAAAATTGACATTCAAAGAATCCAAGACTTGTAAATAACAAAAGTTAAGCTGAGGTTGATCCTTTATTAAGCAAAAATAGATTAAGATCGGCGGACTATTTAAAATAAGGCATTGTGATATTCGAAGTAATATTCACAAGATCGACCTAAGTTAAAAGTGGAGTATTCATTGTGCTTCACACCCCCAAAAACAATGACATCCAGATTTTTAGAAGTTTGTTTCATATACTGGCATAATGGTATTGGGCTTTTGTTTACGTGATTTATTATTATTATGGGTTATTAGATTTAAATAATCTTAATTTTTACCTATTAGTCAATCTTAAATCTCAAATTGATTATTTGTCATTAATAACCCTAATTTTCGTTTTATTGGTGAAGGAAACCATTTTGTTTCATATCACGTTCCTTTGTTTACGTGATTTTCATACCATATACTTAGCCTTTTATTTTGGTGTGATTATTATTATTTCCTTGTATGTTTATCTAGTTTATGTATTTATGCATGTTTTGGCTAATGAAAGAATTAATCTTTGATACCAATTTTTTATGGTATCAAAACATACAAATCTTGGATATGAAAATTAAGAAGGAAGGCAAGACAACCAACCACATGGTTTCACCATTCTACTTACATGCTTCCATCTCTGGTGATAAGAGATTCAATCATGACATTGCTTCTTTTCAATCCTATTTTCCAAGGCAATTGGAAGTAAATCATGGCCGAAAAGTGGATCAAAGGACTAATAAAGACACAACTAATGACAAGACCGATCATTGCATTTTTTGTGGAAAGGGCGGTCATAACAAGGAGGGTTGTTTTAAAAGAATCGGATATCCAGAATGGTGGCCCAGAATTAAAGGAAAGGAAAAGACTAATCCGAGAGCAGCCATGGTGGAAAATGGACCATGTCCAGTTCTTGGAATGTCCGAAGAACAATACAAAACTTTTTTGCAACATTTTGAAGGAAACAAAATCAACTATGGTGATGAAATACAACCAGTGACCAACATGGCGGGTAGAGATGACCCGTATTATGAGTGGATAGTTGACTCGAGTGCAACCGAACACATTAAATACCAATCCAAGTTACTTAAAAACATGAGTAATAATACACTCGAAGCTCATGTCACGATCCCGAATGGGGATGTCAGTCCTGTCAACCGAAAGGGGGATCTCGTGTTCAAAGGGGGTTTAAATGTGAAAGGCGTATTTTCTGTGCCTAGGTTTAATTGCAATCTACTCTCTGTTCGTAGATTAACTAGAGATTTACACTGTGCTATAACATTTTTTCTTGATTTTTTCGTCATGCATGGCTTAAGAAATGGGAACTTGATTGGAGCGGGTGATTGTAGTAGAGGTCTTTATCGAATGGGGGAATAAAAGAAGAAAGAAAAGAGATGACAGTTACAATGGATGCATGGCACAAGAGACTTGGGCATGCCTCGGACATGAAGCTTTCACGTGTAAGCTTCCTCAAAGGTATTAATTTTGACTGTGGGAATAATGTTTGTGATGCATGTGTCAAAGCAAAACTTACTCGGTTACCTTTTCCAGCTAGTACTACTAAGACACAAGAGTGTTCTGATTTAATCCATTGCTATATTTGGGGTAAATATAGAACATCGTCGCTCTCTCAGGCCAACTATTTTTTTTTATCAATTGTGGATGATCATAATAGGGCACTTTGGGTTTATTTAATCAAAACCAAATATGAGGCAAGCAACTGTTTGATTGATTTCAATAAAATGGTTCAAACTCAATTTGGAAAAACCATTAAAAGGATAAGGTGCGACAACAGGGGAAAATTTACATCAAATTACATGAAAGAATTTTATAACATACAAGGAATTGCCCTAGAAACTACTTGTCCTCACACCCCGCAACAAAATGGGGTGGTAGAGCGAAAACATAGCCATCTCCTAGTAATTGCTCGTGCCTTATGGTTTGAGGCAAATCTTCCCATAAGCTTTTGGGGAGAGTGCATCCTCACCACCACCTACATGGTCAATAGATTACCTTCTAGGGCCATAGATGAAAGAACACCTTACGAAATATTACTTGGTTGAAATCCTGACTATGACTGTATGAGGGTTTTTAGATGTTTGGCGTATTACCGAAACACAGATACCAAAGAAGATAAATTTGAACCGAGAGGAAAACCCGACATTTTTTGGGTTACCCTCCTGGTACCAAAGGTTACAAGTAAATGATCTTGAGAAAAGGAAAATAATTGTATCTAAAGATGTGAAGTTTGTTGAGAATGTATTTCATTTTGCCAAAATTGAACCCAAACCATGGTCCTAAGAACCGGAAATATTCATTTATCCTAATCATGTTGAACAAGATATAAACACTCCATCCCAAAATAATGGGATGGGATGAGGGTTTGTGGGACCTGACGAAAATGAAATCACAATGGCTGATGAACAAACCATTGAAAATAATGACGCAAATGAAGAAAGTGAAGCAATGGAAAGTGGTCAAGAAAGCATAAATTTGGATAAGAATCACGTTGAAGGGTTCATGCAAAATGATATTATAACAAATGATGTTGAAGATGTGCACCATCAACCTCACCATGTGGAAGGAATTAGAGAACAAAGGAACAGGTCACGTCCATCATATTTAGACGATTACCTTGTCAAGCTTCCCCCATCAATAGACGTCACTCAACCCACATCCAATTAAGAATCCTCCACGGTACATCCTTTAGCCCATACATTTCATATAATAATTTCTCTAATTCACATAAAGCTTTCTTGTCGGCCATAAGCTCACATGACGTACTAAAGAATTTTCATCAAGCCGCACATGATAAGAACTGGAGAGAAGCTATGAAAAATGAAAAACATGCATTAGAACAAAATGGAACTTGGACACTTGAAGATCTACCAAGCGGAAAAAGGCTATTGGTTGCAAGTGGGTATACAAGATCAAGTTCAAACGGAATGGAGAAATAGAGACATACAAGGCGAGATTGGTAGCGTAGGATTTTCCCAAATGGAAGGAGTTGATTATCATGACACGTTTGCACCTGTTGCCAAATTAGTAACTGTGCGAACACTCCTTGCCGTAGCTGTTAAATTAGGTTGGGCTATTCAACAAGTAGACGTAAACAATGCATTTTTGCATGGCTTCATTCGTAAAGAAGTAGAAGTATACATGAATATTCCACAAGGCTTCATTCGTAAAGAAGAAGTATACATGAATATTCCACAAGGCTTCATTCGTAAAGAAGAAACTCGAGTCTGTAAGCTACAAAAATCCATCTATGGGTTGAAACAAGCTTCTCGTAATTGGCATCATAAGTTTACTTCGGCTCTTCTTGATCTTGGTTACAAACAGTCAAAAGCGGATCATTCCTTGTTCATTTACAAGGATGAAAACACGTATGTGGGGGCTCTAATTTATGTTGACGATGTCATTATTGTTGGCAATGACGAAAAGAAAATACAAAGCACGAAATTGCACCTTAATAAAAAATTTGGCATAAAAGACTTGGGTCCGCTTAAATATTTCTTGGGGATAGAAGTGGCTAAAACATCCGAGGGTCTTGTTCTTAGTCAAAGAAAATATACATTGGACATTCTTCAAGATAGTGGTCTCATAGGATGTCGTCCAAGTCAATTTCTCATGGAGCAGAACTTGAAACTCGATAAAGGAAGAAGATGATAAGGTTGATGCGAATCAATATAGGAGGCTTGTGGGTCGATTATTGTATTTACAAGCTACTAGACCTGACATATGTTATTCGGTGAATGTTCTTAGCCAATTTGCGACAGATCCACGATGAAGGCACATGGATGCGTCTACAAGAGTACTTCGTTATCTCAAAACTTCTCCGAGTCAAGGTATTTTGCTCCCGAAGGGAGGAGGAACCAACTTGATCACTTATTGTGATTCTGATTGGCTCGGATGTCCTTTTACTAGGCATTCCAAGACTGGATTTGTACTTCTCTTAGGATGTGCCCATATCTCATGGAAATCCAAGAAGCAGTCCATCGTATCTCGTTCTTCAGCCGAAGCTGAATACCGAGCCATGGCCACAACGGTTAGTGAAACCTTATGGGTTCGGTGGTTGCTCAAAGAACTAGAGACTCCTCTGATCGGGCAACTCAACTTTTTTTTGACAATCAAGCCGCTAGACACATAGTTAATAATCCCGTCTTCCATGAAAGAACAAAGTATGTAGAAATGGATTGTTACTTTGTTAGAGAGAGAGTTGATTCCAAAGAAATTCAGCCTATGCATGTAGACACCAAATCTCAAAGAGCAGACTTGTTTACCAAACCTCTCAGATTGCAATAGTTGAGAACACTACTCGACTAGTTGGGCGTTCGAAATCTACACGCTCCAACTTGAGGGGGAGTGAAGGAAACCATTTTGTTTCATATCACGTTCCTTTATTTACGTGATTTTCATACCATACACTTAGCCTTTTATTTTAGTGTGATTAATATTATTTCCTTATTATGTTTATCTAATTTATATGTATTTATGCATGTTTTGGCTAATGAAAGAATTAATCTTTGATACAAATTCTTTAGTTGGTCACCAGTAATTCTTTCAATTACCCGATACTATTGTCCATGAATAATCCTAACTTATATTCTAACGAAAGGCTCGTTGGTGACCAATAGAATGAAAGTTAGGATTATTTATTGCCAATAGTTAAGTTGAAATTAATATTGGCCGATAGGTGAAAGTTGGATTATTTAAATCCAATAACCCTTATTTTTTAGACCAATGAAGTGAAAATTGTGATTGTGAATATCAAAAATTGAGATTGAGATTGAGATTAAGAATTATGTTAAAATTGAAAGAAAATAAATCAGGAAAAGTGAATCACCCTTGTCATCCTTCAAGGTGACAATGGAATTCGAAAATCATGTACTCAATCGACTGATTACACAATACTAAAATAGTTCTGATTACACTAATGTCATCATCCTAATGTTTTAAATCTGATTACGCAAGCACAAGGAGAATAAAATATTTGGACCCTACAATCTAATGTGAAAACCTATTTAAGTGTTGGGCTAGGTTGGGTTATGTCACTTAGATACCAACAAACGTTAAGCACACATCTAATTAGAATATAAGTTTAGAACTAAGAAATTAGTATATTTTTCATGGTACTAAATTGATTTAAATTTTTAGAACTTAGAAATTGGTCTCATCAATGGTATACTTAGTGATGGGGCTGACACTAGATTCTGGATTGATAGGTGGGTCGGAGACGAGCCGCTGCTGAAAACATTTCCAACTCTCTTTTGCGTTAGTAAGTAAAAAAGACGTTGTGATTGCGGATTGTCTTAGTAGAGAAAACCAGTCTCTGGTATGGTTATGGAGATGGAAAACAAAGTTGCTATCACAACAGGAAAACAGAGTTGCTATCACAACAAGAAAACATCATACAATCGAATCCCAACTTGTGATGCTCTTCGCCGGCGCGGTGTAGCATTATCATCATTAGTGTGTAGTTTATGTGGGGAGGAGGAAGAATCAGTGGAGCACTTATTTGTCACATGTAGGTTTTCTGCCAACATTTTTGTGAAGGTGAGCTCTTGGTGACGTATACAACCAATTCACGCCTTCTCTTTAAGGACCTCATGGAGTTATCGTACGTCTTACATGGGGATAAGCACTTCAAGAAATGAATACATGTGATGATCTTGGCAATAGTCTGGGCCACTTGGAAGAATCGTAATAAAGTGGTCTTTGATAGGATAAAACCTTTGATCACAAGTGTACAATCAGAGATCATGGCGACCAACTCGTTATGGATGAACGCGCAGGAGGAACAAAGCTCCGGTCTCACTGGTAGAGTTCTTTGTTGATCCAGGCTGATGTAGTTTGTTTTATCTTGTACCTTGTTCTGGTTGTATGTTTTTCTTTTCCTTGTAACTACGGGGTTCTTAGCTTCTTGTTAGCCCAAGATTCTTTATACATATATTTGCTGTTAAAAAAAATTAAACTAAATACAAGACATGGTTCTTGCACTGAAATTATTGCATAACATATGGTTCAGAAGCAAACACTTAAAGGTAAATTTAAGGTGATAAACATTTTGAGTAATGGTTTAATGATTTACATCTGATTTGATAGTTAATGAAGACTTTTAATAGTATGTTATTAATTACCATATACAATTCACATAAAAACAACTAAACATAGTGGAATTGCCTTAACTATAATTGATTATTTTGATCCTAAGTTTTTTTTAACTGTGAATTTCATATAAGCAATTAGCCATAGCTAGAAAAGGACAAAGAATGGGAGAAAGCTTAAATGAGAATGTACACCAATCTATCCAACTAATAGTGTGAAACGTAGAACGATTTGTTATCCAAAGGAATGCGAAAGATTTTATCTCCCGGAAAAGGCGTGCGATGGAGATTGGATTGTTGTTGAAAATAAGGTTGTTGCGTGCTTTCCAGATGCACCATGCATAAGTGATAATGACGACTTATACCGATTTCTTTCTTTTCTTATCTAGATTAGTAGACTTGTGTAACTTAAAAATGTCTTGTGTGGAGAAGGCAAAGATGGGAGGAAGCTTGAGCCAAGAGGCAATTCAGTTCTAGATTATGTTGGTAGTCTCACACGCGGTAAGGAGATGTGCCATGTCTTATTCATTGAATTCACATAATGGGAAAATGGTAGAATCGATAGGAATGCCACGCCTACTAATTGCCATCCTAGTGAGGTTTCGGTCCATAATGATTTTCCATCCAAAAATGTTGGTTTTCAAGGGAATCCAGTTATTCCATCTATACCTCAACCGAATATATTTAGCTGAAGGGGCTTGAAGGAGCTTTTTCATGCCTTTGACTATGTAACCTTTCGATTTGTCCCTGGTCCAGATCCATCTATCTTTGGAAGTACTGGGACGGACGGTGTTGAGAAGAGTAATGCAATTGTGAAGTTGCTTAGATTCAAGTAAACGAGATGGAGCTTGTTTCCACCTCTACTTCCATATAATGTATTGATCCTAAAAAGAAAAACAGTCATAAACAAAAACAGACTTACAGGAATCGATGGCGTATAAGTCCGGGTATAGCTCTTTGAATGGTTTATCCACAGCCCAAGTTGACCTTTGATGAGGGAGATTTGATTGATACCTGATTGTGCCAAAGAGTTTTCTAACCGGGCGATGGTGTTCCAAATACCGGTGAATTGATTTTGATGAGGAAGAGCAGGCCAAGAGCAGTTAGAATTGTGTCTAGACTGAATTACTTTCCTCCAGAGTTTTGAGTCCTTGTATTTGTACCTCCACCACCATTTAGAGACTAATGTGATGTTAAAGTCTTTGAGTGGGTTAAGACCCAAACCGCCATCTTTTTTTGTTTTGGTGATTTGATCCCATGCAAACCAAGGTATGCATGTTGATCCGTTGTTACAGCCCCAGAAGAACTTTCTGTGTTTCCTTCAAGGTGTCGAGGACATTCTGTGGAACTTTATAGATAGACATAAAATACGTGGGAATGGCTTCGAGGACGGATTTCAAAAGAGTAAGCCTACCCCCAATGGAAAGAGGTTTTTCTTCCCAATTGGCAAGGCGATTGTCGAAAGCCTCAATCACCGGAGACCAATTAGAAACACGATTCAAGTTCGTACTGACAAACCCAAGATACCTAAATGGCAGAGATGCACTGATGCAATTAAGTGTGGTGGTAGCATCCAAAGTAACCTGGGACTGAATATTAATTCCGTAAAGGGCTAATTTGGAAAAGTTGATATTTAGCCTAGAGATACTGTTGGAGGCCCATAATAATTTCTTGATTATGGTCAGGTTGGAATCGCACAAGTCACCGATGAAAATTGCATCGTCGAAGTATAGCAAATGAGAGATAATTGGGCCACCATTAGGAGCTTTAAAACCTTAGCATAAGTTGTCATTGCACAATTTTTTTATCATGCAAGAGAGAACCTCCATACCAATGATGAATAAATATGGAGAGAGAAGGTCTCCTTGTCGAACAACTAAAAAACATTGGAATTCGAATGTAGGAGAACCGTTAACTAGGATAGAAGATCTAGAAGCCTTTAATAAACTCATGATCCAATTTCTCCAGATAAGTGGGAAATTCATTTTTTGAAGGGTGCTATCAATGAAATTCTAACTAATATTATCGAAAGCCTTCTCGAAATCTATCTTGAAAAGCATAAGATCTTTTTTCTTCTTTTTCCACTAGGATATAATTTAATTGACCATGAGTGGGCCATCCGTAATGCTACCACTAGAGAGAAAACTAGTTTGTGTTTTGGATATGACAGAGCTAATGACCTTGGAAAGGCGGTTGGCAAGGACTTTGGAAGTGATTTTGTTAAGAGAGCTTATAAGAGTGATGGGCCACATCATTGAACCCATCTGGGCCCGGGGCCTTGACACCGCCATATGCCTACACCGCTATCTTGATTTCCTCTTCATCAAAACTATGAATAAACCATGTGTTGTCCTCTTCACTGATTTGTTTAATATCAGGCATGTAAAGTATGGTCTGTGCGGAGGAGACTCTTTAAATCTGTTGCAAAAAAACTTCGAACCACTCTATTTATAATGTTGGGTTTAGTGGTCCATGTGCCATTGACCTCCACCCCATGAATATGGTTGCTAGCATTCCTTGAATTCATGCATCCATGGAAAAATTTCGAGTTGTCGTCTCCACGTGTGGCCCGCTTAACTCTTGATTTTTCCCATTTATCTTAGATTTTGTGGTCCTTAATTTTCGTGAGGTCAATTTTGGACTCACCATAAGACCATTCCTCCTCCTCAGAAAGAGCCAAAGACTCTAAACTATCATCAAGTTGCTTAAGATCCTGCAAAGAGTGGTTTCGAGCTCCCCTTCTTTAGCTTTATTATCAGCAACTTATTTTTTGATGACTTTCTTAAAACATTTCAGCTTATTAGGAAGAAGGAGGTGTGGAGGGCCTTAATGTGATAAATCAGCATTCGCTTGTGTGATCAAATTATGAAATTCAGCACGGAGAAGCCAAGACTTGTAGATACGGAAGGGAGGGGGACCAAAGTCCCACTTTTCTTTGAATGGATCTACTACACCTCTTATGTTTAGGGAAATATAATTCGTTGCAAACCAATTTTGCACACCTCCTCTTGAACCAAAGTAGCCACAAAATCAACGCACTCATTTTCATTAATACCCAACAATTTGGCGAATTGAATGTGATCCTCTAGATTTGGATGTTGGTCTTCATCCGATGAAAGGGTGGTGGATTGAGTTGGAATTGATGTGGTATTACAGGTGGGATTAGGTGGGGGCGATGGTGGTGGTGGTAGAGTGAATGGGGGTCAAAGATTGTGGTGGAGGTGTGTTAAAGGGTTGAGATTGGAAAAGAATCTTAGGAGGAAGATGAGGAGGAATATCTAATGGATCAATAAGGGTTGGGAAAGATATGTTGCTGTTGAAAAGGGATGTGGTGGGTTGTGGTGATGACTTAAATTAAATTAGGTTTGGGCAAGAGAGTTATTTGCAAGGGTTTGGGTCGGGTTAAAAAATGAAGGAGAAATGAAATTGGGCTATGACTAATGGTGGGCTTATTGTTGTGGAACCAGGTCAAGAGAGTCAAGAGACTCATAACGTTGTCTTTTTTTACCTGGAAGTTGAGAAGGATATGTGGGGTCCAGGTTGGTGACATGTTAGGAATGTTTTTTAGTGATTGGGAGATATTTAATACTTAGGGTCTTGGGGACTGGGGTAGTTTAAAGAAACTGATGAGGTGATTGAATTTATGTTTATCATGATTGGTGTGGAATCCAAAGGGGCATTTTGCTTCTTAAGATTATTAATGGTGGCTGTAGCATTACCCGATATCTTAGGGGTATCAGATGCACTTTGTGTTGCAGGCGAGGTTTTTGTTGCCGAATCTTGGGTGGTAAGACAACTTGGATACCAGATGGAAACGGAAAGGTCTTCTTCAGCCGAAATTCAAAAATTTTCCGTTCTCTATTTGATGTTGACGGACTTGAATATTCTATCATACTGGGTGGTAATGATTGTGATGCGGTCTATCTTTAGGTTTGAATCATTCATGTCATCATTAGATGGTATGATAATGCAACCAAGACAGTTACCAATAAGTTTGAATGTCTCTTGGTTCCAAAGGCTTGCTGGAACTGCTCTAATGTATAACCATGCAATACAATCTTTTTATCTGTGACTGGCATCCCATTTAATTACCGATGAAGCATAGGGACTCCTCTAATGTATAACCATGCAATACGCTCTTTTTGTGTGTGACTTCCATCCCATTTAATCACCAATGAAGCATAGGGAGTCTAGATGTTTTTTTAAGGAAGGCATTCACAACCTCTGAATTATTCAGTAATATGTATGCAATAAATATACAAGGTTTTAACCGATTTGATAACAAATTTAAGACTAGTAGAAACTTTTTAGAAAATTGGAACATTTTTTTGTGGTGATAAGGCATTAATGTCTTGTTAATGAAACAGATCGAACACACTATGACACAAACGATTTCTACTTGTATGTAGCATGGCTTCACCAATGATCAAGTCAGGACAACACATGAACAATAGTTACTCCTAAGGTTCCCTGGCTTTGATTATTTTCTAAAACCGTTGAACAAAAATATCAAAGAAATTCGTGACTTCCAAGTGTCCATAGCCCTAACACCATATTGCTGGTGGTGTGATGTAGTTTTGTAAGCGAAACAAAGATCATGAACGTGGATAGGAGAATTGAAATATTTTCATCTTCAAGTGTGTGTAACACCCTAGGCAAATCCCACATCGGCTGTGGGCAGGAGAGATCTGAGATTTATAAGGGATGTCCGACCTCAAATACCGATAACGCGTTTTGGGGCTTAATGCTAGTGGATGAGTGGAGAACTCCACAGTTAAGTGTGCTCGGGTAACAACAATCTTAGAATGGGTGACCATCCTGGGAAGGTTTCACCCGAGCAACCAAAAGCAAATCCGTGAGCTCTAATGTAGCAAAGCGGACAATATTGGTGGTATGAGGGACCGGATGTTACATGTGGTATCAGAGCAACTCCTGTGTCGTTCGAGATGGTGGGCCGGCAAACCTTATCGAGGATGGTGAGTCCTCGGGGGTGTTCAGAGGGACACCTTAGGAAAATCCCACATCCAAGAATTAGATGGTGGGGCAAACCTCATCGAGGACGATGAGTCCAAAAGGGGGGGTGTTTGTAACACCCTAGGCAAATCCCACATCGGCCGTGGGAAGGAGAGATCTGGGATTTATAAGGGATGTCCGACCTCAAATACCAACAACCCGTTTTGGGGCTTAATGCTAGTGGATGAGTGGACAACTCCATAGTTAAGCGTGCTCGGATGACAACAATCTCAGGATGGGTGACCATCCTAGGAAGGTTTCACCCGGGCAACCAAAAGCAAATCCGTGAGCTCTAATGTAGCAAAGCGGACAATATTGGTGGTATGAGGGGCCGGATGTTACATGTGGTATCAGAGCAACTCCTGTGTCGTTCGGGATGGTGGGGCAAACCTCATTGAGGACGATGAGTCCAAAAGTGGGGGTGTTTGTAACACCCTAGGCAAATCTCACATCGACCGTGTGCAGGAGAGATCTGGGATTTATAAGGGATGTCCGACCTCAAATACCAACAACCCGTTTTGGGGCTTAATGCTAGTGGATGAGTGGAGAACTCCACAGTTAAGCGTGCTCGGATGACAACAATCTCAGGATGGGTGACCATCCTAGGAAGGTTTCACCCGGGCAACCAAAAGCAAATCGTGAGCTCTAATGTAGCAAAGCGAACAATATTTGTGGTATGAGGGGCCAGATGTTATAGTGTGTGTCGCCACTAGCTACATGTTTTCTACCCTAGATTTACTATACCCTTGATTTACTATTCAAATAAAATTTCTTTTCAATATACATATGTCTATAATTATCTAATATGAAATATAGATACAACCATAAAAAATAAGATCCCTACTTATAGAATAGTGATAAGATGAATTGGGTTTTTCATATGAGACTCAAGTTCAATTCTCACTAGTGTCACTTTTGGTGAATATTGGCATGGAGCTCGTCCCAGACTACCACCTAACTTCGTGTCTGAGCCTAAGAGTTTTATGTGGCATGATTAAAGGTTCCTACCCGGTTTTTCCCTAGAACAGTTGGTTGAGGAGTTTTGACTCCGATCAACTTAGCCCATAAGGTGGGTTATAGTGAGTATCCGCTGCATTTGCAGTTATGGGGGAGCCTCAATGCCGATGGAAAACACCTATTGGTGTTAGAGGCAGGGTTTCGATCTCGGTCCTTGCACATCTGAATATTTCGGTCATAGACCGTTGCACCAACCGTTGTTCTAAAAGAATTTTGGTAAATGTGAAAAAAAACTAAAGAAAAGTTGGACGACACTCTCCAAAATAGAGAAAATCTATAAAAAAACCAAGGAGAATGAAAGAAAACTGATATTGTTCTGATATTTAATGTGAAGAAACTAAGGAATTTTAAAATGACTCCCTCACTTAGTAAATTGTAATATCATATTTCATTAAGAACGTTGATGTGTTCTGTCTTAAACACGTAGACTAAAGAGCTTTTTGAAAACAAGTTAAGAACAACGAAATGTGGAATGTGGGTTACATACTCGACACGCAAGAGCACTCACATCTTACTTCCCTTCCAACCCTATATAATTACATTATAAGCATTACTTTTATCGCTTATTTTTAATTAAATAATATATTTTATATCTTTATTATTACCATTTTTCTCTCTATACGCATTCAATTTCATAATTACTAAAAATTATAAAAATGAAAAGTGCATTTCTTAAATATATAGATGAATAGTAATATTTTTTTAAAATTTTCTCTTCTGTTATACTTAAAACCACTTACAACCATTCATAAAAATATATGAACCCACCTACACACTTATTTAGAACGAGATGTAGAAATTGTTATAAAACAAAGAGTGTCGTAAAAAGTAAAAAAAAATTAAAAATGGATACTAATTTGAGTATTTCAATCAAAGTGTAGTACATACATTTTATTAGATACCCGTATAACACAATGGTTAAATAAAAATACATTACAACAAATATTAGATAAAAATTAAAGTATTAGAGGTATAAATCAAAACTTGGCTCCATTATAATTAAATATTTAGAGATAAAATCCAAAAATTTATTTCTTCAAAAATTGAGGTGTATAGATATATAATTTTTTGAATTTAAATTAAATTTCAAATTTAATAGAACGAAAAAAAAATTAAAATTTACTATTATGATGACAAAATTGTTGGAAATCTTCATTTTAAGTATACAATTATGATGACAAATTGTAGGAATTCTTCGTTAAACGGTTCTTTATCGATTGCACAAAATATAAAAACATTTAAGGTGGTTTAAAATAGGTAAAAAATCGTAGTTGAATTTTAAATTCAGACTTTATAATATTAAAGAAAATGAATTTTAATAAATAATCATGCAAAATTATTAACTTAATAACCAACATTTTTTAATTTAGTTGAAAGAGTTAGTGTGGAAGTGATACATATAATAAAATGAGGTGACAATGATGTGTCATATTTGAAAGAAAAACATATTGCAAAAGTTTACTCCTTTATTAGTAAAGAAAAAACAATGTAAGTATAGGTATCTATCTAATAAATCAAACTTTTAGGGGACAATTTTTAGAGGATTTTTTTTTCTATAATAGGAAGTTTGTGAGGTAAAATTTAGCTAAATTTTTCACCATGCAAGTTGATGGAGCCAACTCCTTAAATGTTATATATTTACAAATTGTTAAATATAATGGTTATAATTTCTTTATAAATATTACTATTTAACCCGTGTGTAACACACGGGTATTAAACCTAGTCTATCTAATAATTCTAACTTTTATGGGGCTACTTTTGGGGGGATTTTTTTTATATTAGGAAATTTTGGTGGGAAATTGAATGGAATTTTAACCATGCATACATAAGTTGATAGAGTAAAATTTCTTAAATATAAAATATTTACAAATTGTTAAACATAATGATTATAATTTCTTTACAAATATTATTATTTAATCCGTGTGTAACACACGGGTATTAAACCTAGTATATAAATATATCTTAGTCCATATAACATTAAAAAACTAAAGAAAGAAGAAAAATAGATTAGTCATGGCCATTACACAATATATATGAATACAAATACCAATGTTTATTTTTCATTGTCCATCTATAAATGGGTTAGAATGAAAAGAGCCTAACATCGAAGGTTATTGCCCGGTGCAACTCCAAGTTGGTCACAATATTGAGTGAAATACCGGACACGAGCACTTACAGTGGCCGAATTGCCACCGTCGCACTCCATTCCGTTAATAGCTCGAATCGTAGCTCCAAACCCTTGATCAATTATCGAGTGGACGTTGTTCATCCAAAACCACAAGGCGGTCCTAAACGATATGACTGAATCAGTGGCCACAATTTCCGGGTTATTGATCCCATCAAACCCGATGCTTCGCCCAGCTGGCCCGTAGTTGTAATTCCATGACAATTGGATTGGACCCCTCCCATAGTAACCCTTGCTAGGGTTACATGGATATTGAGTGTTATTTTCATCACAATAATCCCTTGAAGGACCATTTATTTCTTCAATGTAGCAAAAATCTGTCACACATAGAATGAGAACATTAAGTTAATTTACGTTGGCGATTACAACTTGTTAATAATTTAATGACATACGAAAATTTTAATATAAATCTCTTTTCACTAAAAATTTTTGAGCATCACCGGTTGTCTATTTCACCAACGTTGGGGGTTACCAACGAGAATATGCTAGCAATGATCATTTTGAATTATCGACATAGCTAGATAGTCTTATTTTAGATAGATTACACACGAGTTAGTAATTGATTACTTACTGCGGGACAAATATTGTGTGCTAGGTTTAATGCTCGTGTGTTACACACGGATTAATTAATAATATATATATATATATATATATATATATATATATATATATATATATATATATATATATATATATATAAAGAAATTATAACATTACTTGAATTATTTTTTAAATATTTAACATTTGATGATTTGCATCCATCAACTTATGCATGACAAAAAATTTCATACAATTTTTACTTCAAAAACTTCCTATTATAGAACAAACATTTCCAACTAAAAATTGTCCCCTAAAACCTTAAATTATTAGATAGATTTGTACGAAAATAATGAAGTATCTAAAAATGATTTAAGAAACTAGTAATATAAATTTTAGTTTTAGAATACTGTAATAAAATTTGAGACTTATTTATGATAAATGTTTCATATAATAGCAGAATGGTCTTACGTCCAGTTTCATGAGTAACATGTGCGAAGAAAGCTGCAATCTCCCTCCTTGAATCTTCTTCCGAACCAACCCTACCAAACTGGCCATAGTTTCCTAGGGCGTCAAGGAAGGCGGCTCGTGTGTAAAACCCTCTCCCTTCACAACTAGTGTCCGATTGATCCACGATCCCATTAAAGAATGCATCCGTCACGATGCTACTAACATCGACATCGTTTGCGGGAGGTGGCAAGAAACACGGCCCTTCTTGGCAGCCGGCCCCACAATATGCCTCGTCGCTGCCACAAAAACCGAACCGGCTGCAGCACAAGTCTGGGCTGCAGCCGCAATTCTGGGCAAAGGAGTTGAGGGTTCCTGCCAAAAGCACTCCCACAACAATGAGGATACCGAAAGTGTTCATGATGGTTTGTTTGATTTTAGTTTGGGCAATGGCGCACATGCATTTATAGTGATGTGTGAAAATTGAAAAGTGCGGGCATGTGCAAGTGGATATTAGAACACGGTTGAATTGTATGTAAGTTGACTTTATCAAATGTCTTTTGTCTTTGAAATATCAAGTTTGAAAAAACAATTTAAATATAATAGCTGGCTTTTAAAAGTCAAGTTAACAAAACCGTTGAATCAACGACTCCATATGCAACACTAGATAGGCTTCAAAGTTTAAGCCAAAAATTACATATAACAAAAATATGTATTTTTTTAATAGCCTTTAAAACTAGTTTAACACCCGAGTGTTTTTGAAATTCGATGTCAACCTTTCATATTAATTTTGACACTTAATGTCTCTGAATCACTCAGAAAAACCATATAATAGCAACATCACCATTGTTGAAAACATCTTGATTCAGATAATTTATAAATTGAAACCTTTATGATTTTAAACTTTGACACTACTCATTATGGATCATCAAAGGGATATTATCCCCTGCCACTTGCGTAGAGGCGTGACCAAAAGAACGACTAAAAATTTAGGTGGGTGCTTTTGAACCAGAAGCCTATTTAAACAAAAAAACAAAAATATATATGGATAAGTTCAGATTTTAATAAGAACTAGGATTATACATGTTCGTGCGTTGCCCGAGACATTTGTATACCGTTAAATTTTCGTCATCACATCAATAAAACCATACACGGGCTAAAATCAACGGAAAAAATGCCATTTAACTTCAAATAAACATAACGAAACAATTGTACACAACACCATCACATTGAAACACATCTAATTTTGTGTTGGAAATGACGAATCGACGTCTCTCTCTATAGAATCTCATAACAAAAGGAAACCACCATACATTATTCGTCACTATCTGCCATCCACCGCTACCATTCATCATCGATTAAAGAAAAAAAGAAGACAACGAAGGCGACCGGAAGCAGCTGAACGGCAATAGTCGAATGAGCCAGCAAGAAAGATAAACAAAAATAAGCATGTCTTATTTCAAGAATTCAAGGACAAGCAACCACTATACTATTTGTCTCTCAAACTTAACTTACTTACAAAATAATCATTGTATTGGTAGTCCAGACGCAAAACCTACAAAAACTATAGTGGCCAAAATGCAAAACATATATCAACATTACCTCACACTCAATTTATCTAAAAAAGTGTTATTCTACTTTGGTGGCCAAAACACAAAAACTTCAAAACTATATGGTGTCCAAAATGCAAAATAAAAAACTAAACTATTCATGAAATTTTTCTTTTAATATATAGTAATGTTTTTGAAACTTTTGTATGCGTGTATTTCGATTAAAGTAGAAACAAAAATGAACTTTTCAATAGTAATATTGATATTCTTATTCCTATTTATATACATACATTTCAAATTGCGGTCAATAATGATTTACTCGTTATTAAGCCTATTGTACAACTATTTATACATACTTTAGTTATGCTTAAGCTTTTTTAAAAACTGTTAATAAGTTGGTTGTAGACATATATAAGTAATCTTCTTTTTCTTACATGCGTCTTTGAGGGTTCATATCTCTCTCTCCTTTGAAACCATACTAGATCTGGCTTTTTCCAATCGTCGCTGACTATGTTACGGTGGTTCCCGTTGTGGTGAAGCGGCATATAGTTTTGGATTCTTGTGCGTGTATCGGTTGTTGGTTGTGTTGTTGTAGATATGTATGATCTGATTTTTGGGGGTTGTGTTACCATTTCATCATCGTTGCTGTCGGCTGCGCGATTGAGTTTCTGCCATTGCCGCCAGCTGTGTGGTGGTGGTTCCCGCTGTGGTGAAGCCACTATGGTTGCGGTTGTTGGTTGGGCTGTTGTAGATCTATAATGATCTGACTCAACCCGTTCACCACCTTTGTCTTTTTCTTTCTTTCTTTTGAAACCCTTACTAGATCTGTAGATCTGTGTGACGGTGGTTCCCGCTATGGTGAAGCGGCTATGGTTTTGGATTGTTGCGCATGTATCGGCTTTTGGTTGTGTTGTTGTAGATCTATTATGATCTGATTTTTGAGATTTGTGTTATCATTTCACCATCGTTGTCGTTGGCTGTGCTATAGCATTTTTGCCATCGCCGCCGGCTGTGTGGCGGTGGTTCCCACTGTGGTTTTGGATAGTCATGCAAGTTGCGGTTGTTGGTTGTTTTGTTGTAAATTTGTAATGATCTGAATCAACCCCTTCACCACTGTTGTCGTCGGCTGTTCGCGATGGCGTTTTGTCGTCGCTGCTGGTTTTGCGACGGTGGTTACTGCTGTGATGAGGCGGCTGTGGTTTAAGATTATTATGCTTGTTGCGGTTGTTGGTTATGTCATTGTTGCTATGTTATGATATGGTTTTTGGATTGGATTGGATGTGATGGGTTTCATGTGTTGTTGATTTCAGGCTTATCCTTTCACACATCGGGTGTTTTTAGTGTGGCTGTTGTTGATTTCAGGTTTTGTTGGTTATATTTTTATGATTGCAGATTTGTAGCCTTATAGTCACATCTCTATGTTTCTGTTGGTTGTGTGACGGTCATATACGATAGCGTTTCCGTCATTGTCAAGTGCCTTATATGTGTTTTTGCAAACAATTATCTGGCTATGATGATGTTTTTAAAACTGGTTTCTGAGTTGTATTAACATGGATGGTAAGTAGGGATTCCCTACTTGCAATCGATATTACAACAATAATGATTTGTTTTTTAAATCTGAGCCTATTTGTTTGAAAAAATTTGATGACTTTATAAAGGTATATTATTAAATTCTTTGGTTCATTTGTATTTTTTGTTTCCATTTGTTTTAAGCGTTTCAAAATAAACCTGTCACAACGCGCGGGTACATTTCTAGTTTGTATATATACTAAAAGTGATGGTCAGTTTGAGTGTCGGTCCGATGACTAGGACAAGTGTCAGTCTTCATTGGTGAAAAGGTTTGTTTTTTGTTTTGTGTTCGGTTTATATTTACTAGAGAAAACTACAAATTAGGTCTTTTATGTTTCTGGGTACCTGTAAGTTGGGTCCTTTAGCTAAAATATCTACAAATAACGTCCTTATTTTCGTAGTTTTATACCAATCTGGTCCTTTTCACTAACTAAAGTTAAGTTTTTCAGTTAAGTGAAGGGTAGTTTTGTCTTTTTACATTAAAGGACTATTTTGGTAAATAACATAAAGGATCATTTTTGCAATTTACACTAAAATGTTATAATAAGTATTATTTTGTAATTAAATATTTAAGAGATGAAATACAAAGTATATATATTTGTAATATTTACGACTTAAACTATATATACTTTAAGTTTAATATTTATTTGGGAAACGAAAATGAGTTTTTTACGGTGGGTCCAACACTTCCAGGAATACACAATTAAACGTTAAGTGTCAGTACGTCCTCCGAACGAGGTTTCGGAATATAAAAGATATTGCTTCGTTTTTTTTTGGTAAAGGGTATTTCCCCGGTAACTTTGTATTATCAACCAACCAAATAAAATAAGTAGTTAAGTGTGTTTCCACTAGTTCATAAAAGGGGCATTCCCCAATATGTAAACCAATTTAACCAAGCAACAAGACTACCTAAAAATCGAAAATAATAGTATTCTAAAGCACATAATTAATACAAATCATTAACCCCCATCATCAATAGATTTGGGTATTCATAATGTTATTTCAAAATAGTTGTTATAAAAATAGTTGTTATAAAAATAGTTGTTAAAAATAAGATCAAAACTAGAGAAGAAAAAAACAATTTACTATATATCAGAACACACATGAATAAAATATTTTTGGGAAACGAACGCGAATTAGCATGTACAAAACAAAACGTATATTCTTTCTGCAGGGAAACGTAACAAACTAACATGCATAAACTTCTCAAAAAGAATAAACGTTTTGTTTTGTACATGCTAATCACGCTTGTTTTCCAATAATATTTTGTTCATGTGTGTTCCGAGATATAGTAAATTGATTTTTCTTCCCTATTTTGATCTATATTTAACAACTATTTTTTAACCACTATTTTGAAATAAAACTATAAATACCCAAATTTGTTCTAATTTTCTGTTACAAATCTGAAATATGTTAAACAAACGAATCAATATTTTTTATATTCGAACCTCATTCGGAGAACGTACCTACACTTGACGTTTAATTTTGTATTATCAGAAGTGTTGGACCCACCATAAAAAACTCATTTTCGTTTCCCAAATAAATATTAAACTTAAAGTATATATAGTTTAAGTCGTAAATATTACAAATATATATACTTTATATTTCATCTATTAAATATTTAATTACAAAATAATATTTATTATAACATTTTAGTGTAAATTGCAAAAATGATCCTTTATGTTATTTACCAAAATAGTCCTTTAATGTAAAAAGACAAAACTGCCATTCACTTAACTGAAAAACTTCACTTTAATTAGTGTAAAGGACCAGATTGGTATAAAACTACGAAAATAAGGACATTATTTGTAGATATTTTCGCTAAAGGACCAACTTGCAGGTACCTAGAAACATAAAGGACCTAATTTGTAGTTTTCTCTATTTACTATGAATATCATCAATTTCAAGCATAAATACACTCTTTAGCTTTGGTGTAATTTCAGGAGGTGAACGCTTGCTTGCATTCCTCCTTAACCTTCACTTTTTTTTTCTTTATTTCTATTTCTTTGTTGTACTGGTTTACCTTTTTTCTATTTCTTTTCTGTTAGATTGTAAGTAATAGCATTGTAGATAATTAGTTAGAGGCTTTGGTTTTTTTATTGAGGTCAAAGGGTTCTAATTCTTTAGCCTATTTGTTCGTCTGTTCTATTTTTAAATTTTTTAGCTTTTTTTTCTATGTATAATATATTTTTTAAATTACTTTATGACTTTAGGCTGTGATGTGTGAAACATAATAATACTACACTCTGAGATACACATATCAACTAAGACTTGGCAGCCGCATCGCACGACTCATGGCAAAAATCTAGTTGACACTAAATTATAAGGTTGATCGTTGTTGAGTGATATAACATGAGAAACACAATTACGATAATTGTTGATATATATAGTATGTTTTTAATATAGAGTGTGAGAATGAAATGATAAAAACACACTACTAGATAAAAAAAGTTATAAATCAAAATGTAAATTGAACTTCAAAAAATTGTGTCGGAGACAGATTGCAATAAACGAAAATTTGTCATTGTCTTTTATTCCTTCATTGTATCAAAAATTTATAAAGACAGATTGCAATTTTTTTTATTGGAATCAAAGAACTATAAAATCCCGACACCACTTTTTGTCGCCACAATGCAGGTTGTTAATAAGTGTTTCATTGTCTCCTCTTCGCCTTGACATAGCCTGCAAACCGTTGATGGGATTTAAATGTTCCTTTGACTGACTGCAACCAGCGTCAGTAATCTATTTAAATCCGCTTTCCATTGGAAAATATTCATAATTTTAGGAACCTAGTTGTTCCGTGGGGAATTAAAATTGCTTGATGTATGATTCGAGTTAAACATGGCTTTCTTCAGTGAGGCAACAGTGTAACTTTCAGATTTATCTGCAGTCCATAACCATCTATCTGTCGTTTTCGAATGTCTAACATGTTGAAGTAATATGGTAATATCTATGAACTCTTGTGATTCAACCCCTTTAAGTGTATGACTCCTCCAACGCACCATGTTGTTGATTACGTCGTATCTTTCGCCAATCATCTTACCCTAATCTTTCTTCAGTTTGTATAAATTGGGGAATTGCTCCTTTAAGGTGTAATTCGCAACCTAGCAATCTTCCCAGAACATGATAGTTTGACCAATTACCATGACACCTTTCATTATGTAACAAATAGCGATGTATTTTCACTGACAACTAGGCACTACTTTATGTATCTTGATTCGTATGCAAACTAATTTGAGCCATTAAACATTTCAACGTGTAGCTCAGATCATTGCGTGATTATTTTCACGTTGTTTAGGTGTAATTCAAAGCATGTGTGCTAGTTCCATTCATGCGTGATAGTTATAACGCAAGTGCAATTTGTTCTTATGTGTAAATACAGTCCCATTTCACATGCTTCACACGGAAAATGCTATTCGTATTTTAAACATGATCTAAATAAAAGATAGTTTTCAACTAAATGCACACTATAATTTTTATAAAACTAAAACAACCGTTTACTTTTTTTTTTATTAGCATTATGTTAGAAAATAGAAAAGTATTTGTCCAACAGTCTAACAATTATCAACCATATATATGTCATTATCATGCACTTGCACTTTCTTTTTCCCTCTTTATGAATAGTTGAATACGCATTATACTCTATCTAAAATGCAAGGAGAAAATTAGACAAAACAAGCTACCTAATTATATTGGATTTTGATATTAGAGATGTGTATATTTACAAATAATTAGTAATATTCAGTCTCTTTCACGATGCGTGGGAAGATTTCATTCACTTGTGCTCAATCGTAGTTAACTTTGCATCAATATGTTAGCCAAACGACCAATAAATCTACAATATCTGCTAAAGTTTGTTGCCCCTTTTGTACTATCCAATATGATCTCATATTCATGGTATCACATGTTATGGTTAGATCATTGACTATTGTTAGCCATTAGTACTATATCAAGAATAGATGACTTAGGATCCATTCTAGAGTAGTATAAATAAGCCACACTTGTGTATGTTTGTCGCTAAGGGGATGTTTGGCAAAATCTGAATCATTAAGTGCTGAATGGTTAAGAGGTCTGAACCATGAAGAGGTTCTATCAATTAGAGGGATGTTAGGGTAGAACTTCAGATGGGTATAAAGTTAGTATATGCTCCATTCAGTTTCATTCAGCATCTCACAGTCTCTTAACCATTCAGCACTTAACTGAACCATTCAGATGCTCTTTTTTTCTGAAACAAACGCTCTGAATGCTGAATGGTTAAGCACTGAACTGAGCCATTAAGAGGTAAACAAACAGCCTCTAAGTCTTTTATTGTAATAATTCGGTTCAATGTTTCAATATAAAAGAACATTGATACTATAACTGTGTACACTGTTACATTGGTTATCTATCTGTATGTGCGATTGATCAAACAATCTCAAAAAAATTCTGCAGTAGTGATAATTATGATTCCATGGAACTTGTATTTGACATGATCAACAAGTGGTATCAGAGATTTGACTCTTAGTTTGCTTGATTCTCCTCAACAAACTTACTGATATCTATGAATAAATGATTTCACAACTTGAGCATCCTAAAAATCATTTTCATGGCTAATTCTCCGGCTGTTATAGCCGCTGCCCTTGTTGTTTCCAAACATGACTTGAAAAATGGCACCCAGATTAAGCCACCTATTTTTTCACGAGTTGGTTATGAGACATGGAAGATTAGGACGGAAGATTTCTTAAGAAATCAAGATAGAAAACTTTGGACATCTGTTGAGCAAGGTCCATTTGTGCCCATGGTGGCTACTGTTGCTGAAGCAGGCAAAATGGTACCTAAAGATATGTCAAAGTATTATGAAGGAGACAACATAATAATAGAGCCCGATTCAAAAGCTCCATCGTGTCTGAGAACGCGTATCCTAAACACCATTATCTATGGGTTCAAGACTTACAAGTCAACCAAGGATCTTTAGGATGCATTGAAGCTAGATAATTAAGGAAATAAAGAACTCGAGGAGAACAAAAGATATATTTTCAAGCAAAGATTTGAAAACTTTAATCATATGCCTAGTGAAACCAGGACTCTACATATCTTAGATATTTTGAGTTAATGGATTCACTCCATGAAGACCAAATCATCATTGACAACAATGATGTGCTCAGAAAGTTCATATGGTTTCTTCTAAAACCATGGACCAATAGACCATATATAATGTGGCCAAAAAAAGAACTGAAAAACTGGAAACCATGAACCTTGAAGAACTCTATGGAATGCTTAGAACAAGAATCAGGAGGCAGATTAGTAAGTATATTTAATCCAGTTAGATCTCTTGCTCTTCTTGCACAAGAACCAAGCTATCAATCACCTATTGCATCATGCTCAGTGAAACCTTAAATGCTACATTTAGCACATGCAGTTCTACTACATCATACTCCTGCTCATCTTCACCATCAAAGTTCACAAATTCAGCTTTGTGTCTATATCTGTTTGACCAAGCAAGATTCTTCCAACTCTCAAAAGAAGACTTTAAATGCATTAATCCTGATAATCTTGATGAAATGGATATCAATTATCAGATAACTATGCTATCCTTCAGGGCAAAGCAATTTCCAGAAAGAACAAAAAGACAATTCCTAAGGTAGAGAAGAAGAGGTTTTGGTCTTGATAAAAGCAAGCTCATTTGTTATAACTACAATCAGGTAGTTCACTTTTCTAGGGAATGCAAGGCACTTAAAGCAAATTCAACACCCGCTCCAGCTTCAGCAGTCCATGCCAACAATAGAACAACCACACCTACTGCTGCTTGAAGGCATATTGCTTCTAATTCAAGAAGAGAACAACATTGATTGGGGCTTTCAAGTTGAAGATGTTACACTAGTGCAAAATGCACTCATGACTAGCTACTTAGATTCGAATCAACCAGTTAGGTATTTACTGAACCCTACTGTAAACTGAATGCATAGCCAAAGTAGCCTAAGTTTCTTAGTTAAGACCTTCTTGTTTCTCTTAATATGATAAACCACGAGATTTCTTGATTTAATTAGGTAATTTTGTAACAATTAAAGAAACCTTTCAAAGCTAACTAGGTTACCGACTGATTATCAATTGACTGATCACTTGTTTTTAAACCATTTCAAAAACATTCTCATTTTTTCAATATTTTGGAATTTTCAATCATTTAATTTTTTTTTGTATTTTTCTAACACTCTTTGACTTAACCCAACTACCTAAACTAGACTAGAGTAGACAATAGCCTCCAATCCCATTGTCCTCAATATAAGACGAGAAACTACTAACAGTAAAAACAAACACAAAAAAAACGAAAAAAAGATAATAAAGTGGAACAAACTTCCTTGGTAAATATAACGATGCTCCTCGCAACTCTTGTTCCAGACGACCGTATAGCATTTCATCCATGGTCGTAGTGTTGGCTGCCCTTTACCTAGAAAGATATATGCTAGTAATCTACAACGAACAGATGAATTAAACCTGAAAAGTTAAACACCAAAGCAAACCCTTGCATAATACTGACTCAAAAAAAAAAAAGACTGACTCAAAGTGATTTAAACTACTAACTATACAATTCAAGTTGAATCCCAAGTATGATAACTTCCCCACACTTAATATAAATAAGGTGGCTTATACTTTATCCAACCCAGGTCTAACCCGTTCAACTCCACCCGTTTCTTATCATTAATTAAAATTTTAGCAATGAAGTTCAAAAATATTAGATTAAATTAAAATGGGTCGGGCCGCCATGATTCGAACTTACCTAGATTTAACCTGTTACGAGGCGTGTAATGTGGAGAAAGATTATGTGTAAACTTCATCTTCTCCTTCTTGTTGTTATATCATCCTCGTACTTGCCAAATGCTTAGATTCTTCGACCTTTTCTTTGCCTTCTTCATAGGTTTGTTGATTTTGGAGACTTAATGTCTTTTACTCTAACGGGCCGATTATGGTGTACTTTCTCTACCACAACATTTCCTTCTTTTACACTTGGTAACTCTTTGATCTCTAATGTCGGCTTCACTTATAATATTGCTTGTAATAAATCAAGATAGCCAACTAGGTCAAAGTCAATTTCCTCTTCTAGAGTTGGTAAATCCAGCAATTGGTAACCAAACTCAAGCTCCGAAGATGAAATCGACACTTCCTTCATGTCCTCATCATGCCCACCTTCGCCTTGTATATCCTGCATCATATTGTCCTCACAAAAGATGTGCAAACTATCACAGAAATTCAATGCTCAAATTCACCACTTGTAGTGTTAAATGGTTCAGGAGTATCATAATCAGAGCAAAATGAACTTGGTTCAGAATACTTACATGTTTCGGAGACAACCTCTTCATCAAGAACCTTTGTATTAGCATCCTCCATGGTTTTTTTCTCATTATCACTCCAGAAATTGTGTCACCCGATGACGGAAACATCGGGCCGATCATGGATATGGATATCATAGTAACAACACCATTTATTATAGTCTACTAATATCATAGCATAAATTTTGGAACATAGGTCTATAAAAAATCAAGAAATGCCATAAATAAAAACCAACAAATGTAGTAATTTATTATATATTAATTCTAGGTCCATAACGTTTCCTTTTTTTGGAAATAGAAATAAGTAACCATGTCGCACCACCTGAAATATGCGTAAAATAAAGTTAGCTATAAATATCTAGTGAGCAAACCACAATTGATAATAAATAGTATAGTGATCCGAGATCATCTTAAATATGTTGCGCAATCTTGTATGTATAGCAATTTCGTACATATTACCCTACCATGACCCTGGATTAGCATAGAACACCATCATTCATAAACCCCACAAGATATCATGTAGCCATTTATCATGAGAAACCACTCATGTTTCAATTAATGATAACTTTCATGTAACCGCCGATCAACCGTCTCGATATATTAGTTATCAATATTTATTTAGCAACTAAGGGATATGGCATAGCAACAACAATTATAGCATGGCATTTGGTAACATAGAATAGAATGATCGGGTTCAAATCACCTATCATTATTGTTTTAGTAGGTGAGTTAGTAAAACCATTAGCGCTAATATTTACTGGTAGGTTTACAAAGCAATATAATTACTTTAAACTACCACATAAGTTTGCATCAAGCTGCAGACAAGACTAACACATTTTATGGTTCTTTGAAAAAAATAAAATAGGAAAATGTAATATGGTGATTGAACACATATTTGGGCCCCAAAATATAAAAGTAAGAATGAGAGTGGATTTACTCACCTCGAATTACTAGCACCAAATAAATAGAAAACCAATTAAGTAGAACTAATGATTGTAAAAATACTAGAATCACCTAGTTAATTAAACAAACCTATCTTAATAATGTTGAATAAAATATATAGCATAGAAAACTAGAATCGGAAATTAGGAATCTAAAGTAATTTGGGACTCTAGGGTTTTAATTGGGATTGTGGGTTTCTCATAAATTTTTAATAATATATTAAATGATTTAAGCATAATGTCGAATGAAAAATATAGTTTTGATATATAATACTTAATGCTATAAAAATTTAATATTAGTATAACTTAAGTGATTACCAATTTCAAATAACCTGATGATAATAGAAAATTGGTTTATAATATGAAATGTTAATAGTTAGTCAATAAATAAATAAATTATCTAATACAACTATATAATAAATTTATTAAACTCATGGTAAAGATTAAGTTGAAATGTTTCTAGCATTTTAAAATGATTTATATTTTGTAAAGTTAATTAAATATATATTTCCACAAAATATAAAACTATTTTTATAAATTTCTAACTTTTTACAGAACTTTATAAAAATTAAACTATTGGAACTATAAATTTTTTTGTTTATATGATAACTAAAATTGACTTTTAATACCTTTCGTAATTTATAAGAATACCCAAAAATGGCCTAAAAAAAGATGCAGGAGACCAGGGTCAAACCTGGGTCTCTGCATTCACCACAAGTTGCTTAACTAGATGAGCTATAAGTTCCATCTGTTTAGAAATGGATTTTTACTGTTTTTATTTTAAAAACAATCAAATACCCCTAAATTTTACCAAGAATCCTAACTCTTATTCCTAAGTCACATTAAAAAGATTCAATAAAATGCAAAATTGCTAAAGTGCTTTTGATCCTTGAATGATGACGAGTATTTTATCATATTTAACGTATATTATTGATGACTAATTGATTTGAAGGAGACGAAGAACATAAACGGCAGATTGAGATTCCAATTGATCGTTTGAAGGTGTTAAAGTCAAAGTAGGCTTCCAGATATCTTCAAGTTGACTGGATGAGTAAACCCAATTGATCAATTTCAGAAGAATAGCAAGATTTGGAGGTGAATAGGTTTCGTTTAGCATTCAGTTCTTTAGAAGATTAATCTGTTTGATATCGCAAGTTATGAAAGAATTTGATTACTGTATAACTTTGAAATGATGAGAGGAGCATTTTGATTCAAAGAATTAAATGAATTGAACGCTAAATCGTCGATTGATTAAAAAACGAGTAACTGATTTATCATTTGCTATTTTGATAAGCGTTATGGGTTTGAAATCAGCTACTAACCATTTTACCGAGTTTAATTTCATTAGAAGTAGAAAAATTTGATATTTTCAACCTCGCCGGAGCTTTGCCGGATTCCGGCCAACTCACCAGAGACCATGATGCCGGAAACATGGGCAACGCAAAGGGAGGGGGTTGGGTTATTAAATGTTACATTTTTGCCCTTGAGGTTTGTTGTGTTTATTAATTTGAGTTAAAACTTTAATACAAGTTTAAAAATTGACATTTTTCACCTAAAGTTAATTACATATTTATTTTAACCAACTAACTTCACTATGTTAACTTATAACTTTTATAAAACTGTCGTTTTATATAAAATTACTTGGCTTTTGATGATGGATGATTGTGTTTAGACTTAATAGTAATAATTTCTATATTATTTATAAAATCCATTTGGTAAATTACAATTTATATATTGTTGGTATTAATCATTATAAATATTAATTAATAAGTACACTTAGATATTAACTCATAATGAATTCGATCGTTTTATTGATAAGAGAAGTACATGGATAATATGAAGATATTCAACAATAAAAGAAATGTTACAACTTGAAGAGTTTAAATACGAATAAATGAAACAAAAGAACAGATCCAAGTTTGAGCCGAATATTTGAAATCGGTTTTAAGGTAGACGTCACATAAATCATTATCATCCAGTGTGCATAATTAGCTCCCTATGGGGCTTTGTAGATTTGGGATATGTACCTCTTCTGTTATTATTTCTTGTATCTGAGCAGCTTTGTCCCTTGTCATCCTTAGACTTGCTAATTCATTTTTAAGCCTCTCATTTTCTTCTAGATAGTGGAGTTGCTTATCCATACTTAACATGTGCCAACGAGTACTCATGACTTCTTGCACTTTCAGTTGCTCTTCTTTGATTTCTTCTTCAGACTGTGATTCCTGCACTTGATCAATCTTACAAGACAAGTGTGAAGTGTAAATAGAAACGTCATAATTATGCATAGAATAACATGAGAAATCAATGAAGCGACAAGTGTTTAGAAGACTTAGCTGGAGGTGGGACTAGTGCTGGGTATTCTGGCATTGGAACTTGCACTTCCTCTATTAACGTCTCCGACTCTGGCCTTCTACAACACAAATTATATTCTCTTGATTTTTCAAACTTTGTGCTTTGATTCGATAAATGATTGCTTGGATATCCTTCTAATGATCCTTAGTAACATACCGTAATGTTAGAATATTCTAGATTAGATTGTCTTGTTTATTTTTCTTGTATTTGGTATAGTTTGTATAGACTAGGGACCATTTGTGTAAATATGTCCTAGTCGTAGGCTTGTTGCCTTTAAATAGTGATGCTTTGCTCATTTGTTAGAGAGATTTTCTTTACAAACTCATTGTATTCACTGTTGAAGATTAACAACCTGAATTTTTAGTAATTGTAGTTGTGTTTGATTGAATTGTCTCATTGATCATAACTTTATGTAGATTTCGATCCATCCAGCTTTATCATGTAATCTAGTACATTCATGTGACCAATGGAAGTTTTTCCAACAAAGTTGATAGTAAGGAGTAACCTATTGACTACACATATTCTCAAAGGAACAGATGAGAAAAACAAAACAAAATAAAATAATAAACTATGAAAATTAAAACTAGACACAAAATAGAAAATAATTAGATAAAGAAGGTATATTGGTTTTACACGGTCTCAACTATCATTTTTTGGTTTCTATCGGTCCCAATTATCGAATTGGCTGGTAACGGTCCAAACTTTTATCACTTTGGTGACCAACAAGACGTCGTAAAAAAAAATTAACGACGTTAAATTTTTTCGAATTCAAGACCGATTTTTGGGGCTTTTGATCTGAAGAAGAATATGAGTCGATTGATGTAAAAGTTATCTTGAAAAGGCACTCCGAACTAATTTTTTTAAATCCGATTGAAGCACCATTAGGTTTAAACACCCGATTGAAGCACTGTTTCGCCGCTCGGAGCGTCGTTTCGTAGTAACTCTTACATCAATCGACTCACATTCTCCTTCCGATCAAAACCCCTAAAATTTTGGTCTTGAATTCTGTAAGACTCGTTCATTTATCACTTCGTTTTAAAATCTCTTATCGTATAAAAGTAGGTCCAATTAATATTTTTTTTTTGTAAAACGCTTATATAAATACCTTCCAAAAGATTTCCTTAAACACATCCATCCAGAACTTCATCATACATATAGTTTCATCCATCATAACTAGTGACATATTTAAGTAACAAAATACCATTTGTGGGTAAAAACCATTTACATTTCAAAAAGAAACTAAACTTTGACCCATGACTTGGTGAATCAAAAGAGCGAGTGTGTATTTTTCCATGGTCTTGACTTGATATAAGTTGAGAATTAACCTACATGAAACCATAACAAGTTAGAAACAATTACTAAGTAAAAGAAACAACTTTTGAGCAGAACATGACCATGTGCCTAAGTAACCTAGCCATGTTACCATTAGATTTTTTATTAGATGCTACATAGACATGCTGCTATCAAACATGGCCATATCAAAGGCTAATATAAAAAACCAAACTCCATCAGGTACTTCATGGCTATGTTAATGCTAGACAAGGCCATGTCAGAGGTTAAACTTCAAAAACTCCACTTATTTCCTGAGTTTTATTACCAAACTCACCAAATGACAATCCAATACTACAAAAATCCGAATAAGTCACTATCAAGTGACCATCCGAATATTATGCATTATTAATACACATATTTACTCACATATCATCTTTACAATTTCATACTATCCATGAAGATTTGGATGTCTATCCAACTTCACATCTTTCATATTCCAAATTCTTACATTTTGGTTTTTAATTCTTCATTTTTATGTGATGAGGCAAGATTTGGATCTACAATCTGCAACAGAAGTTATGATCTCCACAAGACAATTCTAAAACACACAAATATGATTCGATCTAACACAAATGCAAAATACTCATAAATTCACGTTGTATTGATCACATGCACAAATACCGATTACAAAAATGTGAAGGAAAAGCTCTCTTCTAAAGAGTTACAATAACTATTTATAGACCAACACAACTAACTAGAAACAAATACAAAAGTAGTCCCTAGTCTATATACATAACTAAAACATGCTAATTTATAATGTTCTAACAATACTCCCCCTTATATTGACATTTTTAGCTGACCTTCAAAAATCTTCAGGTTCATCTTTTATGTCAAACAATGGCTTCTAAGAATGTGTTTCTTGATCTTGTATCGCTTTGCGGATGCAGGATTTGAATTTTTCAGCAGTTTTAGCCTGAACAGGTTTTGACTCATTCACCAAGATTGGAGTCTCTGCCATCCGTTTTAATGTATCAAGTGAAACACCTTCAAGGTCAACATTTGCATAAAACATATATGGTTTCTTGATTCCTTTTGCTCTGACCTTCAATGTTGCTTTTGATGTTATTCTCATGAAATCTATCTCCTTGATTTCAGTTTTAACCTGATTTGCATATGGCATTGCTTTTCTCAGTCTTATTTTCTCCATAGCAACTCGGATAACTTCAAACATTATTTCAAATAGTTTCCTGTCAGCATCTGCTACTTCTAATTTCAGCTTCTATAATTTCTGACTTCTGAGATAATCGATATAACTTGGATGAAGAAGCTTGAGTTCAAAAGTACGAAAGATAGTGATCATGTCATTATCCCAGTCATCTAGATCACATACCAACTTCAGTTCATAAGTTTCTTCGTGGTAGAAGGATTTCAGTATCGGTTTAGTGCTTTGAGATCCGTCAAACACTTTAACTCCCGGATTTGTGACTTTTTCAAAGTACTCGTCACTAAATTCATCCAAATATATGTCTCTACTTGGCACCTTCTTATTTTTCTTCCTTTTCTGAGTCAAATATGCATTGTCCTCTTGGTGTCCACGAGTTTGAAGATACTTTGACATTTTGCTGATCCAAGCATCAAGTAACATGACAAGCCTTTGACCTCTATCTGCCTTTGAATGATTTATCAATGGAAGCTTGTGAAGTTCCTTCAGATCTTGGACATGCAACTTCAGAATACTCGAATAATAGTGATAAACATCACATATTCCATTCACTTTCTTTATCAAAAAGGCGTCAAACACTTCATCATATTTCTAGGTTATGATTTTCACATCCTTTGTTTTATCTGGAACAATCATAGGGTCTAGCAGATCAGCTACAATTTGACCTTTGTTCAGTATAGATCTGACTATGTCCCAGGCTGTGCTTGCTTTATTCCACAACTCCCTTGTGTCTAATGAAACATTGTATACCTTCATTTCACTAGGAAACATATCCATTAAATCTTTTCTTTTTATATGCATATTTAACTCTAGCCATTGAAGGAATTTCAGAAGGCTCCAACACTCTGAATCTCTTCGATATTTCTAAGTAATAAGGGTTGTGATTGACAGGTTCAATTGGATCGATTTACTGCTAGAATGAGATTATATCACAGATCTATGCATAGTAACAATGAAATCAACACAATTGAACAAGAGATTACTCAATATTCACTTGTATTGATAACAAGAATAGTCACAATACAATCAAGGTGCAAAAGCTACTACAATTAGTATTAGCTCACTCTCTTGACCTAGATGCATCAAACTTTGACCTCTGCATCAAACTTTGTCTTTTCTCTGTACTCATCTTGATCTTTTATTGCTTTCCAGATCACAGCTTCAAAATTTTTCTTCATTTTCTCATATACCTGCTTCTTTGTATATGTCAAAATCTTCATTCTGGACATTCTGATCAAGGTATCACGGGTCAAACCTACAAAATCAATATTAGCATAAAACTTGTATGGCTCTGTGCAATCTGATGATACAACTTCCAGATATCCCTTTGACGTAGTCCGTATATATGAGATATTATTGATATGCGTCTTTTCCAAGTTAAAATACGACAAAGCTTTCCGGAAGGTAATTCGTTCCATTGTGGCTGCGATAGCTTCTATAATGGCAACAAAATGTTTCCAATTAATCTCTGACACTTCATACACAACTTTATCCATCTTGTACGTTCTAATGAAATAAATGTAGCTTGGATGCATCAACTTGAGTTCAAAGGTACCAAAAATCTCAATAGCATCCTCAGACATATCTTCGACATTTCGTATTAGCTTCAACTCATGATGACCTTCATGATAGAACATTTTCAGAATCGGCTTTGTCTGTTGAGTGCCATCAAAAACTTTAAGTCCAGGCTGTGTAATCTTCTCAAAATGTTTATCGCACAATTCATGCAGATAAACTTCACCAGCAGCCTCTTTCTTCCTTTTCTTTTGATCAAAATATCTATTATCTTCTTGAAAGCAACGGGTCTCAAGATAACCCTTTGACCGATTCACACCAATGTTTAGTAGCTCGACCAAATCTTCACCTCTAGCAGATCGAGTTGGGTTTCGGAGAGGCAACTTTACCAACTCTTTCAAATCTTGGACTGGAAGTTGAAGAATGGATGTGTAAAAGTGATAAACATCACCAAATTCATTCACCCTCTTGATCAAAAAAATGTCAAAAACTTCGTCATACTTCCATCCAACTACTTTCACCTCCTTTGTGTTAGCAGGCACAATCACAGAATCCAATAACTCTGAAATTGATTGTCCTTTGTGTAGAAAACTTCTCACTAAATCACCAAAAGATCTCGAGGTGTTCCACGTCCTTCTTTCTTCATCTGATACTGCATAAGCTTCCGGAGCAGATTCTAGAAACATCTTGATAAGCTCATTCTGTTTATCATGAACAACTTGACTTAGAGACATGTTCACAATTTCTTGTCGTTTGAGCATTCTAGTCCTATTTGTTAACTCCAATTATTCTGGATTGCTCAAGGCGAGAGTCATAATCCTTTTTTGTCTCTTTTCCGTTGCCTAAAATATCTTCACAAGGTTGATCAAAGATTTCGATTTGAGTACCTTTAGTTTGTTCCTTGGATAATTTCTAGACAGCAAACAACTTTTGAGCTCAGAGAAACATCCTTTCAGGATCTTTATGCATTAGATCCTCCTCAGGCACCTCATCAACCATAATTGCTTCCTGTGTTGGCTCCCACTCCCCATGCTCAACTACTATCTCATTTCGGTCTGCTGGGACTGCGGATGCAGCTGCCACACACTTTTCATACTCCTGACAAACTTGTGGTATAGTCAAACCATCTAGAAAAACCATGTTGTACTTCATCTTCGTCAGATAAGCAAATTTTGCTTCAATGTCTATTGGGATTCCGTCAATAGTTTGAACATTCTCTTCTGGCATAGAAGGACCTGCTTCATCATCAATAACATCTAAATCTTCAAACATATCTACAGCTTCGGTCTGAACTGGCTCAACCTGAGCAACCTCCTCAGTTCTGACTTTCTTAACTGGCGCAGAAGACTCAGTTATTTCATGTACATAATCCAGCTTACATTTTACCTCAGCCTTTTCAGATACGCTAAGATTCTCGGCTTCATTGGGAATAGGGATAGAGGACGAACCAATGTCAACAGCCTCTTTGTTCTCCTGGATCGAGTATATCGTACAGTGATATCCCTGGGAGCATTAGACGCTCCAACATCCATTTCTTTTTTTTTTCAGACACAAATTCTTGATCAGAAGATGATTCGGCTTTGTTTTCTTCTATCTCCTTTTTCAATATCTCATACTCAGCCTTCAGTGTATTATGTTCAGCCTCCAGATCATCATATTGAACCTTCAATGCATCATATTCAGCAACAAGGTTATTGGATGTCTCCTGGTTCTTCAAATGGGTATCACAATATTCTTTCAATCGTTGTTTCTTTCTTTCGTTTGATGTGGTCAATTTGTCTTTATCGTCTATTAACTTAGCAACCATTCTTCTCAGATGGAATAACTCATCTTTGGCTTCATCAATCTCAATAACTTCAATATTTTGAGCAGCAACAACCTTAGGTAAAGACTCCTTCGGCTGTTCTAAAGTATGTGCAATCGGAGATTGTACAGAAGATGGAATAGCAACAGGTGTTGGAATAGATTCAACAACAATAACTTCAGCATCCTTATCCAACTGTGCCTCGGATTCAGCTGCAGATACTGCTACATCTTGAGCAATAACAATAACATCAACATCTTCAATCACAACATCTTTTTTACTTCTTCCTGAACATCTTCTAGTATTAACTCAGCAAGTTCAACAACAATCAGATCATTGATAGAGTACAAAATATACATATATCCCTAGTGTGATTGTTCACATTTTGTGTCGTTTCGGTAACGTTTATATATCATTTTTTGCACAACTGATGTTTTTATGTTTCTTAGGTCCCATGTTGATAAAGAAACGGATAGATCATGAAAAATCGAATCCGTAGACGAAAAACGAAACGACGCGGCACGAGATGGGTCTCACCACGCCACGCGACCAGGGAGCCAAGGCTGGCCGCGTGACGCGGCGTGTGGTGCTGGTGGTTCCCTCCTGGTCGCGGTACGCGGCCACAATTCCGTTTCGTCACCGCGCGACGCGGTGACGACGTTTCGGCAGTTTGTTTTGACGATTTTTGGCCCGGTTCGCTATATAAACACATATAATGAAACCCTAGCCTCTCATGCAACTTTGGAGACGAATTTGAGGCGATTTCCAGCAGATTGAGGCGGGTTTTGATGTGAAGAAGACGGAACGAAGGCATCGGATTCGTGCGGGTTCAAGGATCACTTCTTAGGCTTCTCGGGTTTAATCGTTCTTCCGTTTTTCTTGCTTTTCATCATGTTTATTATTATTAAACTTGTGTTTTTCATTATGAACATGCTTGGCTAGACTCGTTAAAACTACCTAGGCGTTATGTTGATTCGTTAACTTTGTTTTGAACTTGCGTTGGAATGATTTGGTTATGGTTTATGTTTAATTAAAGTTTGAACCCTTATAATTGTTTGATGCGTTTTATATGTTTGAATTGGTTGATTTGATATTATTAATCCATGTTTTCTTGGTGATCGTCTATGTCACATAATAGGATTCATTTAGTCATTAACGTGAGTTGTGATTATTATGGTTTAACTGCAGTACAACCATAGGATTAATAGTGTTAATGAAATCGGTAATAACGTATAGCCAATCTAGATATCCGTGAGGTGATAGGTTGTTAACAAGTCTTGGTTAGTCAATTTGCTAGGTTTAGGTTTTTGTGAAAATTCCGGCTTAGTGTTAATTATTAATCTTGCTTGTTAAATTAAATAATTGGGTTTAAATGGCTTTAAGGGTCGTATCGTGAGATAGATCTTTAGCGTGGGTCAATTAGGCATAATTTGATTAGATAACCGTGAGGAAATTTAATCCCGTAACCGGTGTGATAATAATTTAATTGTGATACTCTAGGTGTCTTCTCGAGAAGGGTCGAGGGTCTTAGTTAGCGTCACCTTTAAATGAATATTTTTAGATCCCGGTTCCATAACCATTAGTCCAACGTGAGCGATAATTAAAGTTAACGATGATTCTAGCCTAGGTGGTTTGTTTTCTCTAATCTGTTTTAAATCCGTTTTTAAATCGTAACTTTCCATTTTTAGTAACTTTCTATTTTTAGTAACTTTCTATTTTTAGCAAAAACCCCCTTCTTAAATAATCTTTTAATTTAAGTTCGTGTCTAGTTTAGTTAAGTCTTGTTAGTTAATTAAACGTAGTATATAGAGTCTGTGGGTCGACACCCGGACTTACGTACGCTATATTACATTCGACCGGTCCACTGCCGGTTGTGTGTGATTTAGTAGTTTGTCTTGGTTTTATAAATTTAAAACTAGGTGTTTTTAGTTATTTATTTTATATATATATTACACGCATCAAGTTTTTGGCGCCGTTGCCGGGGACTCTTGGTAATTGCGTTAATTAACTTTTTGAGTCTTAATTGCTATACACGTGCGTTATTTGTTTTGTTTGAGTCGTAGGGGTCTACGTCTGAGTCTTTATTTTTGTTTTCGTTATTATTTTGTCGTGTTTACTTCTTTTCTTTTCGTTGTTTTTATTTCATTCTGAGTTGTTTCGTTGGTTTCGTGCAGGTTTATGCCACACTTGAGATTGCACGGACCAGTGAAGCATACGTTCGAGGAGGGTGATACGGAGCTAGAGACTGTTGCTGACTCGTTTGCGGAGGTTAAGGTAAGTACAGTTAAGTTTGATTTTACCCCACACCCAACACCGCACAACACACCACCTAGCAGCCCTAGGTCACCGATGGCAGCGAACCGTACTGTCCATCAACAGGCATTCGACGGTTTCACCGGGAACCGTTCGTCTATCGCAACGCCTGCGATCACGAATCCAAATTCGTGGCAGATTCCGTCATACATCATGACCGCCATTGCTAACGATAAATTCCATGGGCGGGATGATGAAGATGCACCTGCTCACTTGTCGCGCCTCGCGCGTATTGTGAGTACTTTTAAACTCCAAGGTGCATCCGATGACGCAATCTATCTGCATCTGTTTCCATTCTCACTTGCGGACCGAGCGATCATTTGGCTCGATTCGCAAGCAGAGGGGACGTTCACGACGTGGGAAGCACTTCGCTCAGCCTTTCTGAAGAAGTACTTTCCACCTGCTAAGGCCTCCCGCCATCGTGACCAGATCCACTCGTTTAGAATGGAAGCAGATGAGCCCTACTATCTTGCTTGGGAGCGTTTCCAAAATTTGTTATCTCGCTGCTCCCAACATGGGCTTACTCCTTGGGCCTTGGTTGAGAAATTTTATAATGGGCTTACATATGAAACCAGGGCCCGATTTGATACATCTGCGGGGGGTCACTTGATGGGTAAGATGAATGTAGACCAATGCAATGAACTGTTCGAGAGTTTTGCCCAGGCTGAACACGAACAGCGGTCCACTCACAGGAATTCCACTCCTGTCACTGGCACACCTTCTACTTCCACTAGAGGGTTGCACCATGTTAGCATGGAAACGAGTGTGGCCGCTGCTTTAGAAAACCTAACCCGTGAGATGAAGGATCTAAAAGCTAAAGTGGATAAGTGTGAGAGGTGTCGTGGAGGGCACAGCACTCTAGATTGTCCGTTGTTGTCTAGGGAGGAGCAGGTTGAGTTCGTAGCTAATCAGAATAGGTTCCCAAATTCTAATAGTGGTAATTCTAACTGGAACAGGAACTCGAATTTTAATAATAACTCAACTTGGCGTCCTTCAGGTGCCCCACCTGGTTATCAATCTAACTATAACAATAATAATAATCAGGGGGCGGGTAGTTCGTATGGTGGTGCTAGTGGTGATCAGGCTAGTGGGCAAGGTTCTGGTGATAGCATACTTAGGATAGAGCAGATGCTAATGCAGTTAGTAACTAAGGATAAGGCCACACAGGAAACCTTAGCTACACATGAGCTCATGTTGAAAAAGCAGGAACTTGCCCTGCAAAATCAGCATTCCATCATTCTGGATATCCAGAGGATCGTAGGTGATTTAGTGAAACAGTCTCCTAACCAAAGGCCCCAAGGCCAGTTCTCGGGTTCAACCCAAACGAACCCTTCTGCTCAGTTGAATGCAATCTCTACTCGTAGTGGTATGGTATTAGAGCCGGTTAGGAAGAAGGTTACGTTTAGTGAGCCGGTGGTGAGTAAGAAGGTAGTTGAGGAGAGTGAAGATGAGTTAGTTGATGAGGAGATAGTGCTAGAGGGTCCGGGTAGTGTAGAGGCTGAGTTTAGTAATCCAAAACCCGTGAGTGACCCTGAGTTAGGTTTAAGTGTGGGGAGGAAGCCGGTGGATGTTAGGCCCTCCCCTTTGATTGACATGCTCGTGTCCCATATCCCGCTCGTCTTAAGCAGCAGAAATATACGCGGGAGTATGGGCACTTCTTAGATATGTTTAAGCAGATCAAGATCAATCTGCCATTCATAGAGGTTCTCCAGCAGATGCCCAAATATGCTAAGTTCTTGAAGGACATCCTTAAGAACAAATGCAAGCTGGGAGACCTCTCGTCCGTTCCTTTAAGTGGTGAGTGCTCGGCGGTTGTCACAAATACGCTACCGGAGAAGCTTTCTGATCCAGGAGTCTTTACGATTCCTTGCTTATTCGGTAGTAATCTAGAAGCCCGAGCTTTAGCTGATCTAGGTGCTAGCATTAATCTGATGCCCTATTCATTGTACGAGAAGCTAGGTCTAGGTGAGTTAACTCCCACAAATATGTCGTTGTCCTTAGCCGACAAGTCGATTAAGTATCCACGGGGGATTGTGGAAAATCTGTTAGTTAAAGTGGATAAGTTTGTTTTCCCTGTGGATTTTGTCGTGCTAGATATGGAGGCTGATGCGAAAGTCCCCATTATCCTTGGTCGTCCTTTCCTTCGCACTGCTCATGCGAATATAGATGTCTTCAAGGGACAGATTAGTTTGCAGGTAGGAGAGGAGATAGCTGTGTTTAAGATTCCTGATCCGATAGAAAAGGTTAAACGTTGGGATAGTCGGGTTCAGGTAATAAACGCCGAGGATAAGTGGGTGGAGGGCTATGAGAGCGGTAGTGTGTTCTTCACGAAGGAATGGGCTGAAGTGAAACGGTTGATAAGAGCTAAGTGTGGGGATCCTAGTAGGTTTGAGGATCCCCCAGATGATGCAGGTTGATCTTGGTTAGGAAGTTGGGTTTGTAGAGTTTGTATACTTAATCGTTATCGAGTCAGTTTTTCTTTTAATTCAATTCATTTTATTTTATTTATTTTATTTTATTTTTGTCGAGTCAGTGTTATGCTCGGGTATTTTTGTTTGTTTTTGCAGGTTTAAATCATTCTCACCCGTACTCAATCTCCATTCGGGTGAGTTTGTATTTGTGAAGACGAAGGAAGATCTCGAGAGTGTCGGTGAAGCTCGATCGCGACCGAAATGCTATACGATCGAAGCTGCAATTGGAACGAAGACTTGGAGCATACGCGTTCGGCATATTACCAGCTAAGTCTTTTCCAATTCACCTATCTATCTTTTTATTTCTGCATTTCTATTTTATTTTATTTTTGCATTTTTAATTTTTATTTTTAGCTGTTTTCTATCTCTACATTGAGGACAATGTAGAACTTAAGTGTGGGGATGGGAAATAGTTATTTCTGAGTCTTGGTTGTTTGTTTTGAGTCATATAGAGTCTTAAAAAAATCCAAAAAAATTGAAAAAAAAAATGAAAATTGTCTTTGTTTAAGTTGTGCACTCTAAATAGAAAATGATAGAAACTGATTCTGGTTTTCAAATGAGTTGTGGTTTTTGAAACAAAGATGAATTTGGATAAACTTTTGGTAACCCAATTAGCTGAGATAGTTTCCCTAAGTGTACTAATAGAAAGTTAATTTGTCGTGAATCTCGTGGGTCGTCATCTTAGGAGGAATAGGAAGGCCTTAACTAAATTAAATTAGGCACCATTTTAGGCTTTAGAACTTAAATAGGTTAAGGGGTAGTGCCATTTTAGGATTATAACACACTTCTTGTGAAAGAAGTGGTGCACCCGCAAATAAAATGTCCACCGGGTATAGTACTGAAAAGCGCTCAAAGTAGCTGCTAAATAAAAGAGCTCAAAGAGCCAATTCAAAAAAAAAAAAATGAAAAATATAAGGCAAGTGATCCAAGACCTCATGTGCTCTACCTCCGGGATAGCGACTTGGATACGACACCCCTGGGTGAGGTGATCTTGTTTTATGAAAAAAAAAAGAATAAACAGTCTATACCCACAAAATTCATCCATCAAAATCCACCCTAATATGGCACTAGTTCTTTAGCTTAGTTAAGTTCTTTAGGTTATTTTGGTAGGAAAACCTTTTTGGTTTATCCGATGCCTCGTCAAGCAACAATAATCGGGCTAACTTATTTTTCCTCTGTGTGAGACCTTGTAGACAAATGATCTAATTAAATTTAAATTAAACATAAGGGGAAACTTAATTGGCTAGTGTTAGGGTGTTTATACAAACACACCGTTGTTTATCTGGATTCGGTTCTTGTTTGAAAACTGTGATAAAATGTTGAAGCTTTAATTAGTTGTGATTCTATGTGCATGCTTTTTCAGGGACGAAAAAGGTTAAGTGTGGGGATGTTTGATAGAGTACAAAATATACATATATCCCTAGTGTGATTGTTCACATTTTGTGTCGTTTCGGTAACGTTTATATATCATTTTTTGCACAACTGATGTTTTTATGTTTCTTAGGTCCCATGTTGATAAAGAAACGGATAGATCATGAAAAATCGAATCCGTAGACGAAAAACGAAACGACGCGGCACGGGATGGGTCTCACCACGCCACGCGACCAGGGAGCCAAGGCTGGCCGCGTGACGCGGCGTGTGGTGCTGGTGGTTCCCTCCTGGTCGCGGTACGCGGCCACAATTCCGTTTCGTCACCGCGCGACGCGGTGACGACGTTTCGGCAGTTTGTTTTGACGATTTTTGGCCCGGTTCGCTATATAAACACATATAATGAAACCCTAGCCTCTCATGCAACTTTGGAGACGAATTTGAGGCGATTTCCAGCAGATTGAGGCGGGTTTTGATGTGAAGAAGACGGAACGAAGGCATCGGATTCGTGCGGGTTCAAGGATCACTTCTTAGGCTTCTCGGGTTTAATCGTTCTTCCGTTTTTCTTGCTTTTCATCATGTTTATTATTATTAAACTTGTGTTTTTCATTATGAACATGCTTGGCTAGACTCGTTAAAACTACCTAGGCGTTATGTTGATTCGTTAACTTTGTTTTGAACTTGCGTTGGAATGATTTGGTTATGGTTTATGTTTAATTAAAGTTTGAACCCTTATAATTGTTTGATGCGTTTTATATGTTTGAATTGGTTGATTTGATATTATTAATCCATGTTTTCTTGGTGATCGTCTATGTCACATAATAGGATTCATTTAGTCATTAACGTGAGTTGTGATTATTATGGTTTAACTGCAGTACAACCATAGGATTAATAGTGTTAATGAAATCGGTAATAACGTGTAGCCAATCTAGATATCCGTGAGGTGATAGGTTGTTAACAAGTCTTGGTTAGTCAATTTGCTAGGTTTAGGTTTTTGTGAAAATTCCGGCTTAGTGTTAATTATTAATCTTGCTTGTTAAATTAAATAATTGGGTTTAAATGGCTTTAAGGGTCGTATCGTGAGATAGATCTTTAGCGTGGGTCAATTAGGCATAATTTGATTAGATAACCGTGAGGAAATTTAATCCCGTAACCGGTGTGATAATAATTTAATTGTGATACTCTAGGTGTCTTCTCGAGAAGGGTCGAGGGTCTTAGTTCGCGTCACCTTTAAATGAATATTTTTAGATCCCGGTTCCATAACCATTAGTCCAACGTGAGCGATAATTAAAGTTAACGATGATTCTAGCCTAGGTGGTTTGTTTTCTCTAATCTGTTTTAAATCCGTTTTTAAATCGTAACTTTCCATTTTTAGTAACTTTCTATTTTTAGTAACTTTCTATTTTTAGCAAAAACACCCTTCTTAAATAATCTTTTAATTTAAGTTCGTGTCTAGTTTAGTTAAGTCTTGTTAGTTAATTAAACGTAGTATATAGAGTCTGTGGGTCGACACCCGGACTTACGTACGCTATATTACATTCGACCGGTCCACTGCCGGTTGTGTGTGATTTAGTAGTTTGTCTTGGTTTTATAAATTTAAAACTAGGTGTTTTTAGTTATTTATTTTATATATATATATTACACGCATCAAGTTTTTGGCGCCGTTGCCGGGGACTCTTGGTAATTGCGTTAATTAACTTTTTGAGTCTTAATTGCTATACACGTGCGTTATTTGTTTTGTTTGAGTCGTAGGGGTCTACGTCTGAGTCTTTATTTTTGTTTTCGTTATTATTTTGTCGTGTTTACTTCTTTTCTTTTCGTTGTTTTTATTTCATTCTGAGTTGTTTCGTTGGTTTCGTGCAGGTTTATGCCACACTTGAGATCGCACGGACCAGTGAAGCATACGTTCGAGGAGGGTGATACGGAGCTAGAGACTGTTGCTGACTCGTCTGCGGAGGTTAAGGTAAGTACAGTTAAGTTTGATTTTACCCCACACCCAACACCGCACAACACACCACCTAGCAGCCCTAGGTCACCGATGGCAGCGAACCGTACTGTCCATCAACAGGCGTTCGACGGTTTCACCGGGAACCGTTCGTCTATCGCAACGCCTGCGATCACGAATCCAAATTCGTGGCAGATTCCGTCATACATCATGACCGCCATTGCTAACGATAAATTCCATGGGCGGGATGATGAAGATGCACCTGCTCACTTGTCGCGCCTCGCGCGTATTGTGAGTACTTTTAAACTCCAAGGTGCATCCGATGACGCAATCTATCTGCATCTGTTTCCATTCTCACTTGCGGACCGAGCGATCATTTGGCTCGATTCGCAAGCAGAGGGGACGTTCACGACGTGGGAAGCACTTCGCTCAGCCTTTCTGAAGAAGTACTTTCCACCTGCTAAGGGCTCCCGCCTTCGTGACCAGATCCACTCGTTTAGAATGGAAGCAGATGAGCCCTACTATCTTGCTTGGGAGCGTTTCCAAAATTTGTTATCTCGCTGCTCCCAACATGGGCTTACTCCTTGGGCCTTGGTTGAGAAATTTTATAATGGGCTTACATATGAAACCAGGGCCCGATTTGATACATCTGCGGGGGGTCACTTGATGGGTAAGATGAATGTAGACCAATGCAATGAACTGTTCGAGAGTTTTGCCCAGGCTGAACACGAACAGCGGTCCACTCACAGGAATTCCACTCCTGTCACTGGCACACCTTCTACTTCCACTAGAGGGTTGCACCATGTTAGCATGGAAACGAGTGTGGCCGCTGCTTTAGAAAACCTAACCCGTGAGATGAAGGATCTAAAAGCTAAAGTGGATAAGTGTGAGAGGTGTCGTGGAGGGCACAGCACTCTAGATTGTCCGTTGTTGTCTAGGGAGGAGCAGGTTGAGTTCGTAGCTAATCAGAATAGGTTCCCAAATTCTAATAGTGGTAATTCTAACTGGAACAGGAACTCGAATTTTAATAATAACTCAACTTGGCGTCCTTCAGGTGCCCCACCTGGTTATCAATCTAACTATAACAATAATAATAATCAGGGGGCGGGTAGTTCGTATGGTGGTGCTAGTGGTGATCAGGCTAGTGGGCAAGGTTCTGGTGATAGCATACTTAGGATAGAGCAGATGCTAATGCAGTTAGTAACTAAGGATAAGGCCACACAGGAAACCTTAGCTACACATGAGCTCATGTTGAAAAAGCAGGAACTTGCCCTGCAAAATCAGCATTCCATCATTCTGGATATCCAGAGGATCGTAGGTGATTTAGTGAAACAGTCTCCTAACCAAAGGCCCCAAGGCCAGTTCTCGGGTTCAACCCAAACGAACCCTTCTGCTCAGTTGAATGCAATCTCTACTCGTAGTGGTATGGTATTAGAGCCGGTTAGGAAGAAGGTTACGTTTAGTGAGCCGGTGGTGAGTAAGAAGGTAGTTGAGGAGAGTGAAGATGAGTTAGTTGATGAGGAGATAGTGCTAGAGGGTCCGGGTAGTGTAGAGGCTGAGTTTAGTAATCCAAAACCCGTGAGTGACCCTGAGTTAGGTTTAAGTGTGGGGAGGAAGCCGGTGGATGTTAGGCCCTCCCCTTTGATTGACATGCTCGTGTCCCATATCCCGCTCGTCTTAAGCAGCAGAAATATACGCGGGAGTATGGGCACTTCTTAGATATGTTTAAGCAGATCAAGATCAATCTGCCATTCATAGAGGTTCTCCAGCAGATGCCCAAATATGCTAAGTTCTTGAAGGACATCCTTAAGAACAAATGCAAGCTGGGAGACCTCTCGTCCGTTCCTTTAAGTGGTGAGTGCTCGGCGGTTGTCACAAATACGCTACCGGAGAAGCTTTCTGATCCAGGAGTCTTTACGATTCCTTGCTTATTCGGTAGTAATCTAGAAGCCCGAGCTTTAGCTGATCTAGGTGCTAGCATTAATCTGATGCCCTATTCATTGTACGAGAAGCTAGGTCTAGGTGAGTTAACTCCCACAAATATGTCGTTGTCCTTAGCCGACAAGTCGATTAAGTATCCACGGGGGATTGTGGAAAATCTGTTAGTTAAAGTGGATAAGTTTGTTTTCCCTGTGGATTTTGTCGTGCTAGATATGGAGGCTGATGCGAAAGTCCCCATTATCCTTGGTCGTCCTTTCCTTCGCACTGCTCATGCGAATATAGATGTCTTCAAGGGACAGATTAGTTTGCAGGTAGGAGAGGAGATAGCTGTGTTTAAGATTCCTGATCCGATAGAAAAGGTTAAACGTTGGGTTAGTCGGGTTCAGGTAATAAACGCCGAGGATAAGTGGGTGGAGGGCTATGAGAGCGGTAGTGTGTTCTTCACGAAGGAATGGGCTGAAGTGAAACGGTTGATAAGAGCTAAGTGTGGGGATCCTAGTAGGTTTGAGGATCCCCCAGATGATGCAGGTTGATCTTGGTTAGGAAGTTGGGTTTGTAGAGTTTGTATACTTAATCGTTATCGAGTCAGTTTTTCTTTTAATTCAATTCATTTTATTTTATTTATTTTATTTTATTTTTGTCGAGTCAGTGTTATGCTCGGGTATTTTTGTTTGTTTTTGCAGGTTTAAATCATTCTCACCCGTACTCAATCTCCATTCGGGTGAGTTTGTATTTGTGAAGACGAAGGAAGATCTCGAGAGTGTCGGTGAAGCTCGATCGCGACCGAAATGCTATACGATCGAAGCTGCAATTGGAACGAAGACTTGGAGCATACGCGTTCGGCATATTACCAGCTAAGTCTTTTCCAATTCACCTATCTATCTTTTTATTTCTGCATTTCTATTTTATTTTATTTTTGCATTTTTAATTTTTATTTTTAGCTGTTTTCTATCTCTACATTGAGGACAATGTAGAACTTAAGTGTGGGGATGGGAAATAGTTATTTCTGAGTCTTGGTTGTTTGTTTTGAGTCATATAGAGTCTTAAAAAAATCCAAAAAAATTGAAAAAAAAAATGAAAATTGTCTTTGTTTAAGTTGTGCACTCTAAATAGAAAATGATAGAAACTGATTCTGGTTTTCAAATGAGTTGTGGTTTTTGAAACAAAGATGAATTTGGATAAACTTTTGGTAACCCAATTAGCTGAGATAGTTTCCCTAAGTGTACTAATAGAAAGTTAATTTGTCGTGAATCTCGTGGGTCGTCATCTTAGGAGGAATAGGAAGGCCTTAACTAAATTAAATTAGGCACCATTTTAGGCTTTAGAACTTAAATAGGTTAAGGGGTAGTGCCATTTTAGGATTATAACACACTTCTTGTGAAAGAAGTGGTGCACCCGCAAATAAAATGTCCACCGGGTATAGTACTGAAAAGCGCTCAAAGTAGCTGCTAAATAAAAGAGCTCAAAGAGCCAATTCAAAAAAAAAAAAAAATGAAAAATATAAGGCAAGTGATCCAAGACCTCATGTGCTCTACCTCCGGGATAGCGACTTGGATACGACACCCCTGGGTGAGGTGATCTTGTTTTATGAAAAAAAAAAGAATAAACAGTCTATACCCACAAAATTCATCCATCAAAATCCACCCTAATATGGCACTAGTTCTTTAGCTTAGTTAAGTTCTTTAGGTTATTTTGGTAGGAAAACCTTTTTGGTTTATCCGATGCCTCGTCAAGCAACAATAATCGGGCTAACTTATTTTTCCTCTGTGTGAGACCTTGTAGACAAATGATCTAATTAAATTTAAATTAAACATAAGGGGAAACTTAATTGGCTAGTGTTAGGGTGTTTATACAAACACACCGTTGTTTATCTGGATTCGGTTCTTGTTTGAAAACTGTGATAAAATGTTGAAGCTTTAATTAGTTGTGATTCTATGTGCATGCTTTTTCAGGGACGAAAAAGGTTAAGTGTGGGGATGTTTGATAGAGTACAAAATATACATATATCCCTAGTGTGATTGTTCACATTTTGTGTCGTTTCGGTAACGTTTATATATCATTTTTTGCACAACTGATGTTTTTATGTTTCTTAGGTCCCATGTTGATAAAGAAACGGATAGATCATGAAAAATCGAATCCGTAGACGAAAAACGAAACGACGCGGCACGGGATGGGTCTCACCACGCCACGCGACCAGGGAGCCAAGGCTGGCCGCGTGACGCGGCGTGTGGTGCTGGTGGTTCCCTCCTGGTCGCGGTACGCGGCCACAATTCCGTTTCGTCACCGCGCGACGCGGTGACGACGTTTCGGCAGTTTGTTTTGACGATTTTTGGCCCGGTTCGCTATATAAACACATATAATGAAACCCTAGCCTCTCATGCAACTTTGGAGACGAATTTGAGGCGATTTCCAGCAGATTGAGGCGGGTTTTGATGTGAAGAAGACGGAACGAAGGCATCGGATTCGTGCGGGTTCAAGGATCACTTCTTAGGCTTCTCGGGTTTAATCGTTCTTCCGTTTTTCTTGCTTTTCATCATGTTTATTATTATTAAACTTGTGTTTTTCATTATGAACATGCTTGGCTAGACTCGTTAAAACTACCTAGGCGTTATGTTGATTCGTTAACTTTGTTTTGAACTTGCGTTGGAATGATTTGGTTATGGTTTATGTTTAATTAAAGTTTGAACCCTTATAATTGTTTGATGCGTTTTATATGTTTGAATTGGTTGATTTGATATTATTAATCCATGTTTTCTTGGTGATCGTCTATGTCACATAATAGGATTCATTTAGTCATTAACGTGAGTTGTGATTATTATGGTTTAACTGCAGTACAACCATAGGATTAATAGTGTTAATGAAATCGGTAATAACGTGTAGCCAATCTAGATATCCGTGAGGTGATAGGTTGTTAACAAGTCTTGGTTAGTCAATTTGCTAGGTTTAGGTTTTTGTGAAAATTCCGGCTTAGTGTTAATTATTAATCTTGCTTGTTAAATTAAATAATTGGGTTTAAATGGCTTTAAGGGTCGTATCGTGAGATAGATCTTTAGCGTGGGTCAATTAGGCATAATTTGATTAGATAACCGTGAGGAAATTTAATCCCGTAACCGGTGTGATAATAATTTAATTGTGATACTCTAGGTGTCTTCTCGAGAAGGGTCGAGGGTCTTAGTTCGCGTCACCTTTAAATGAATATTTTTAGATCCCGGTTCCATAACCATTAGTCCAACGTGAGCGATAATTAAAGTTAACGATGATTCTAGCCTAGGTGGTTTGTTTTCTCTAATCTGTTTTAAATCCGTTTTTAAATCGTAACTTTCCATTTTTAGTAACTTTCTATTTTTAGTAACTTTCTATTTTTAGCAAAAACCCCCTTCTTAAATAATCTTTTAATTTAAGTTCGTGTCTAGTTTAGTTAAGTCTTGTCTAGTTAATTAAACGTAGTATATAGAGTCTGTGGGTCGACACCCGGACTTACGTACGCTATATTACATTCGACCGGTCCACTGCCGGTTGTGTGTGATTTAGTAGTTTGTCTTGGTTTATAAATTTAAAACTAGGTGTTTTTAGTTATTTATTTTATATATATATTACACGCATCAATCATCAACAATATTATTAGTCTGATCAATATCTACATCACCATCATCATCATTACCATTTTCCTGATCATCACCTTCATCTTTATTGTCATCATCACCATTATCATCATCAGAATTTTCATCACCACCATCCTCATCAGAATCATCTTCAATTTCGTCACCTTCATCTTCATTCCCATCAATCTCATTCTCATCCTGGTTATTACCTTGATTATCATCATCTTCCTCAAGATACTTTCTAAAATATTCATCATCATCCAAAAGTGCATCAGGGATGTCATTAATAAGATCCGAAGGATCTATTGGATCATTCTCTGAAATGTGAAAATACTCAACACCCAATTCAACTTTATCATTTTCTATATCTCGCATATAGTCAAAGATGAGTACATTCTCAGCTCCAGCCACCAAACTCATCTTTTTATAAGGCAACTCATTCATATCTTCAGTTTCATAGATATCACCAGCCACACCTTCTTCCTTAATCAATGGATAAGCCTCATTGATAATCATCAATAGAAATCTCAGGTACATTAAGAACTTGAATCTTCTGCCCTTTTGAAGATTGAATATAAAACCCTTCAATATCCACTTGGCCATATTGAATCTTCAGTTTGTAGCAATGGCAACTATAGGAAATGCAATGTCCGATGGAAAGGAGTCAAAACCAGCACTCCTTCTTGACATCTAATGTTGTATGACATAACAAAGCAGTTTCCAAGGCTTATACAACCGAGCTCTGATGAATTGCTGTTTGGGAAAGACATGTGGATGCACCATATTGAGAAAACATTGTTGACATTCCATCACTGTAATTTCATCTAGATTAGTGTGACACCCCGCCCGGCGGCGGAAACACCGGGCTGTCATTGGAATTGGACATCAATAGTACAAAGCACATGGCACACTAAAAGCATATTTTAATATCATTAAGCACTAATTGTTGTGACATAAGTGAGAAATAAATAGCATTAAAACAGAAGTAAAAGCCGACAATCTAAAATGTCTAATTCCCATTTTTATTCTAGGTCCAAAAGCATCCTAAATGTCTCGAAGCTTAAACGTCTCAAAACACCACCTGAAATATGTAAAAATAAAGTTAGCTATTTAAAGCTAGTGAGTAAACCACAGTTGATAAATAATAGTATAGAAAATTCGAGATCATCATAATATGCTGCGCAATCTTACATGCATAGCTATTTCATCATATTACTCAACCTTTAACCATAGAACACATGAACACATTGAACACACATTGAACACCATCATTGTATAGCAACTTGTAATCATTTGTCATGAGGAACCAACTCATGGTGCAATTAGTGATAACTGTCATTTAACCGTCATTTAACCGTCTCGAATGTAAGTTATCAAAAATTGTTTTAGCATCGAAGGGACATAGTAACATAGCAACAAGTATCACAGTATAGTAACAAGTAACCATTGAATAGAATCGCCGGGTTTAAATCACCTATCGATGTTGTAAAGTGTAGGTGGGTTTGTCAGACCATTAGCGCTAACATTGTACCGGTGGAAATTACAAGTAATATACTACTTTAAACTACCACATAAGATTGCATCAAGCCGCGAACTAGATTAACATATTTTATGATCTCTTTTGAAAATAGAAACAAAGAAACGAAACCAAAAGCATTGTATAGTAATTGAACATATTTCAGCCCCAAAAATGTAAAAGTAAAAAGGGGAGTGAATTTACTCACCTCAAAATGCAAAAATATTCGAACCGTTAGAAACGCAGCTAAAAGCACCGAGGGTTGCCCAAATATTAGTACCACCTAATTAATTGGGAAAAACCCTAACTTAGAAACGAACCAATAGTAACAAGAATAAAAAACCGAGATCTAGGGTTTTAGATTATAAATTGGGAATTATGGTTTTGAAATACGAATTGGATTTAGGTACGAGACGTAATTGTATTTTTGTATTATATACATTTTATACAAATCCATTTTTAGTCTTTTTAACATAATATTTGTAATAATAAACATAAACGTGTAATATTGTTATTTGTATAGAAGTATATAAATTACGTGTTTTTAATCCTTAAAAATATATTTAACTTATAATAACTTATTATGGGTTATTAGAAAATTATAGATTCATGGTTAGTGTATAAAATGAGTTTTAATAAAAAGGTGGGCAAGAAGAATCGAACCCGGGGTCACACGTTGAAAATGAAGGACACTGACCGCTGAACCAGGATCGAGATTTGTTAACACATTCAGCAATTAATTGATTTATGCTTTACGAACCAACAACACCCATTTCCAATACAAGCCCTAGAAACAAGAATCCCAAATCCGTTTCGAATCTGTTAATCAAACCCAAATCAAACATAGGGCTTTTAATCCTCATTGAATTTCGAGCATATTGATATATAATACTTACTTGTTAGTTGACGATTGATAAGGATTCGGATTGAAGAACAAGTCGACTGTTTTGGATCGATTTCGTGAAACTGAAGTTGAATGAGATGATATTGATGAGTGGTATAGTTATAGATGAACAAGGGGATTGAAAAGGGTATAAGAATTACCAGAAATAATGCTGAGATGATGGACATCGACCAAGTCGCCGGAGTATTTTTTTTTTTTTTTGTGTTTGGTTCGATTATTGCAGAAATAAAAGAGACTGTTATGGTGAATTGAAGATGTTTAGTCGATCGAATAGAAGGTCATAATGTAATTTAGTTGATTGATTTAATTACCGGACCAATTTTGGAAGTTTTCGATTACAAATCGCCTATCATCATCAATTCGGTCTCTAAACAAAGTAAAACCGCGTTATGGGGATTAAGGGGGGTTTGTATTAGGAATATAGAAGATTAGGAGCGATTGAGTGATCTAAAAATGGATAAAACGCGTAAAACCATCACTTGCCGGAGTTGGGGGTTTGGCCGGAAATAGGCTCACCGGCGATTCTGCCGGAAATGCGGGGGTTGGGGGGGAACATGGTTTGGGTTAACAAATATTCACAACTGGTCCCTGCATTTTCGTTTTGTTTAAATTAGGTTAATAGTTTTTAATTCAAGTTTCAAAACTTACACTTTTGGCCCAAAGTTAGTTTATAAATTATATAACTAACTAATTTAATTGGGTTGAGACGTGACGTTTATATAAGTGGCGTTTTTATAACTTTAGCTCGTTTGTGACGTCAAGAGACTATATTTAGACTTAGAAGCGGTTTTGTTAAACAATTTTTTTTATAGAATCTCTTTTATAAACTATATTTATATATATATTTATTTATTTTGAGATATAATTTATCACGTCTTAGTAACTAATTAGTAAACGTTGAATAATAAGTTGGTCGATAAAATATTAAATACGAGAATAACGTAACATTCCATCGAATTTATATATGTAGTTTTAATAACAAAGCGTTACATTTAACGGAACATAGATACAAATATATTAAAAATAGATAGCTTCGGATTCGAGTCGGGTATTCGGATGCGGGTTTTGGGGCAGATGTCACAGTCTCCCCTCCTTATAAAAATTTCGTCCCGAAATTTGCTCAAACGGAAGTAGAAAAAGATGAAGCAAAACGATGCGGATACTTGACTTTCATTTTGTCTTAAATTCATGTTCATGTTTTGAGTTCCAACGAACATTAACAATTGGTATTCGGTTAAGCTTGAGTTGTTTGACTTCACGGTCCATAATTTCCAATGGACTCCGAATCAATTGCATAGATTCATCGATTTAGACTTCATCGAGAGGTAAGATAAGGTTTTCATCGGGTAACACTTTTTCAGATTAGAAGTATTGGAAACGTGGATCACAGGACGAACACTGCCCGATTCCTCAGGCAGTTCCAGTTCGTAATAAACTTTATTATATGAGCATTCGATCAATGAAAAGATGATCATTTTGATTTAGACATGATTTTAAATAAACGAGATTAAGAAGTTATTTATTTTTAATTTGTTTTGACTCATTGAGAGTTGGTTATTTAACTCTTTTCACTTATAAGAGTTCAGATGAACTAACTGTATTGAGATTCGAATAGATATTGTTTGTTACTCAATATAGAAACGGAATATGATGTCAACTTGCGAATAAAATGTTTTAAGTATATGAATTTATTTAAATGACCATCGAGAATAGTCACGATTAATTGAACGGATGAAACGAATAAAGAAACCTTACACATAGTTTAGTGGCTTAGATGTAATTGGTAAATGAGTAAATAAGTCAAGTGAAATTAAAATGATTAAATATGGCCCTGCCACACAAGACAAAGTTTACTATGGTTCCCATGCACCAACTTTCATAATTCCGTGTGCACCCGTAATTACTTTAGTTTTTGCATGGACTCCACAGTTCATTCGATCATGTGCGAGTCGGAAGTACAAAATTTTTTTTTTTTTTTTGTTAAGGTGATGACACACATAGGTTCCAATATCATACCGATAGAAATAGTACAAGGAAAAGTCATTTTAAGATGATAAGTATATTGTTGGTTCAAAACAACTAATGTTCATTAGGTAGACATTACTCATATAAATAGTTTCGTTCATCGATATAGATAGTGAAGTTCGACTACTAGAATAGTAACACTTAAGTTCGTGAAAATCGACTTTGTTGTGTGTAAGATGTAATCATCTAAGTTTTCTGATATTGACCAGTTCATAATCATTAGTTGATTTGTATATGTAATAACATAGTTTATTAGGATCTTTAGAAAAAGATTGGTTTCATAAAAATTGATAATGTGGATAATTCAATTTATAGTTCGAATGAATAGATCACTTAGTTCTGATTGGATTCGGTTTTTAAAATGTTTGAATTTATATGAACAACTTTAGTTAACCAGATGTACTGACTATGGAGGTAAATAAGTTTATAAGAGATGATGTTGTTTTTCTATCATGCAGTTTTTTTTTAAAAGTTAAGTAAAAAGTTGAAAGTTTTAATCTTTACCATAGATAAGGGGATTGATTTGAAAATAAACGACACAACTTAAGTTGTAAGTGCTTGGTATTGGAAAACAGAAGACACTGTGTTTGTTGCAAGTCTTTATGTCATATTTGGGAGAACGAGAAACTATTGTGTAAATATTCGACCAATGTTAGAATAATCAATCCTTTTTCAAAGAAATCATTTTTCATGAAATGCATATATTTTATCTTACAAAATACTGAAACCAAAAGGTTATTTTAATCATTTTATTCTATAAACCCTTTTTTTATTTATTTAAAATGTATATTTTTTTATTTGAGAAAATAAGGAAATTATTTTAATAGAATCGAATACCGGTAGTTTTACAAAGTCTATTGATTACACATGGTGTTAGAGTAACGAGTTTATAAATGAAATGCATTAGGTTTGGATTAGTTCATGAAAACTAGTTGCGTAGAATTTCGTTAATGGCCAATTGAGATACGTCTTAGTTTTGATTTGAAATGTTTGGTTTACAACGGTGTAATTATGTTATATGGATAAGCTAGCAAGTATATCGCCTAAGCATTATTGTAGCTTAGAAACAAATGGAATGATGAAACGTAGAATAACACGGTTTTGTAGCAAAATCTTTGACCGATAGAAACATCCGATGTAATAATAGCACCTCGTTCCATTTAGAATATCATAGAATCTTTTGAGACACAACATAGGAAATTACTTAGAAACTTTAGAAATATTAGTAATGAATTTGGAATATTATTTGAATCACAAAAGAAATTCATAGAAATAATTATAAATCATAGGAATGAAAATCATAGAATCATTAAGAAAATGAAATTTTGAAGGCTTAGGAGTGTGTCTTGGTTTTGGACACTAATGACTTATCAAAGTGTTAAGTTCATTTTCAACGTATTCGAGAAGGCGTGCTTTAGCCTATAGGTTCACACTCATCTCGTACATCCCCAGGTAAGCATACAGGTCTCTTAACGAGATTTATACGAAATGCTTTGCCTTAGACAGGATGTCCGTGATACAGGCGTTCCCCTTTTCGGATTGCACACGTTCCCACGTTTTCACACTTACTTAAGACGATGACGAGATTCCACAAAGAGAAGATCCCAATCATACAGACGAGTCTCTTGCAGCTCCTTCGCGAAATCGGATAAGAAATGAGACAAGAAAAGCATAGAAAGGTTCGTAGGAGAAAAACAAATAAGACTAAATGAACTTCTAAGTACAAGTATTTGAACTAAGGACACTTAGGTTATAGTCTAGGTCGGTGTGTTTCTAATACCCTATCCTAGTTCTCTATAACCATGGCTCTGATACCAAACTGTGACACCCCGCCCGGCGGCGGAAACACCGGGCTGTCATTGGAATTGGACATCAATAGTACAAAGCACATGGCACACTAAAAGCATATTTTAATATCATTAAGCACTAATTGTTGTGACATAAGTGAGAAATAAATAGCATTAAAACAGAAGTAAAAGCCGACAATCTAAAATGTCTAATTCCCATTTTTATTCTAGGTCCAAAAGCATCCTAAATGTCTCGAAGCTTAAACGTCTCAAAACACCACCTGAAATATGTAAAAATAAAGTTAGCTATTTAAAGCTAGTGAGTAAACCACAGTTGATAAATAATAGTATAGAAAATTCGAGATCATCATAATATGCTGCGCAATCTTACATGCATAGCTATTTCATCATATTACTCAACCTTTAACCATAGAACACATGAACACATTGAACACACATTGAACACCATCATTGTATAGCAACTTGTAATCATTTGTCATGAAGAACCAACTCATGGTGCAATTAGTGATAACTGTCATTTAACCGTCATTTAACCGTCTCGAATGTAAGTTATCAAAAATTGTTTTAGCATCGAAGGGACATAGTAACATAGCAACAAGTATCACAGTATAGTAACAAGTAACCATTGAATAGAATCGCCGGGTTTAAATCACCTATCGATGTTGTAAAGTGTAGGTGGGTTTGTCAGACCATTAGCGCTAACATTGTACCGGTGGAAATTACAAGTAATATACTACTTTAAACTACCACATAAGATTGCATCAAGCCGCGAACTAGATTAACATATTTTATGATCTCTTTTGAAAATAGAAACAAAGAAACGAAACCAAAAGCATTGTATAGTAATTGAACATATTTCAGCCCCAAAAATGTAAAAGTAAAAAGGGGAGTGAATTTACTCACCTCAAAATGCAAAAATATTCGAACCGTTAGAAACGCAGCTAAAAGCACCGAGGGTTGCCCAAATATTAGTACCACCTAATTAATTGGGAAAAACCCTAACTTAGAAACGAACCAATAGTAACAAGAATAAAAAACCGAGATCTAGGGTTTTAGATTATAAATTGGGAATTATGGTTTTGAAATACGAATTGGATTTAGGTACGAGACGTAATTGTATTTTTGTATTATATACATTTTATACAAATCCATTTTTAGTCTTTTTAACATAATATTTGTAATAATAAACATAAACGTGTAATATTGTTATTTGTATAGAAGTATATAAATTACGTGTTTTTAATCCTTAAAAATATATTTAACTTATAATAACTTATTATGGGTTATTAGAAAATTATAGATTCATGGTTAGTGTATAAAATGAGTTTTAATAAAAAGGTGGGCAAGAAGAATCGAACCCGGGGTCACACGTTGAAAATGAAGGACACTGACCGCTGAACCAGGATCGAGATTTGTTAACACATTCAGCAATTAATTGATTTATGCTTTACGAACCAACAACACCCATTTCCAATACAAGCCCTAGAAACAAGAATCCCAAATCCGTTTCGAATCTGTTAATCAAACCCAAATCAAACATAGGGCTTTTAATCCTCATTGAATTTCGAGCATATTGATATATAATACTTACTTGTTAGTTGACGATTGATAAGGATTCGGATTGAAGAACAAGTCGACTGTTTTGGATCGATTTCGTGAAACTGAAGTTGAATGAGATGATATTGATGAGTGGTATAGTTATAGATGAACAAGGGGATTGAAAAGGGTATAAGAATTACCAGAAATAATGCTGAGATGATGGACATCGACCAAGTCGCCGGAGTATTTTTTTTTTTTTTTTGTGTTTGGTTCGATTATTGCAGAAATAAAAGAGACTGTTATGGTGAATTGAAGATGTTTAGTCGATCGAATAGAAGGTCATAATGTAATTTAGTTGATTGATTTAATTACCGGACCAATTTTGGAAGTTTTCGATTACAAATCGCCTATCATCATCAATTCGGTCTCTAAACAAAGTAAAACCGCGTTATGGGGATTAAGGGGGGTTTGTATTAGGAATATAGAAGATTAGGAGCGATTGAGTGATCTAAAAATGGATAAAACGCGTAAAACCATCACTTGCCGGAGTTGGGGGTTTGGCCGGAAATAGGCTCACCGGCGATTCTGCCGGAAATGCGGGGGTTGGGGGGGAACATGGTTTGGGTTAACAAATATTCACAACTGGTCCCTGCATTTTCGTTTTGTTTAAATTAGGTTAATAGTTTTTAATTCAAGTTTCAAAACTTACACTTTTGGCCCAAAGTTAGTTTATAAATTATATAACTAACTAATTTAATTGGGTTGAGACGTGACGTTTATATAAGTGGCGTTTTTATAACTTTAGCTCGTTTGTGACGTCAAGAGACTATATTTAGACTTAGAAGCGGTTTTGTTAAACAATTTTTTTTTTATAGAATCTCTTTTATAAACTATATTTATATATATATTTATTTATTTTGAGATATAATTTATCACGTCTTAGTAACTAATTAGTAAACGTTGAATAATAAGTTGGTCGATAAAATATTAAATACGAGAATAACGTAACATTCCATCGAATTTATATATGTAGTTTTAATAACAAAGCGTTACATTTAACGGAACATAGATACAAATATATTAAAAATAGATAGCTTCGGATTCGAGTCGGGTATTCGGATGCGGGTTTTGGGGCAGATGTCACAATTAGCAGCTTCATTCTCTCCCAATCTTAATGCATCTCTAATGGATTGTTCAAATACAACAATCTCATGCTAATTAGAAATAGAGCCTATGATCACTGTCAATCCTTCATCATCAGTAAACATCTCTGTTGTCCTCCAAAACCTTTTGATCAGTCTCATATATATACAATCGGCTTTGCACACATGGCATAAACATATTTAGACTTGAGCATAAATCTAATCATTTCTTCTTATCCAGCAGCCTCTGGAATATGTTCATTGAGCATAGCAACAACATTATGCTTGGGCTCATACTTTAGATTATTCATATGAAATCAGATACAAATGTGTCACATCCAGAACATATAATCAATCAATAAAAACTTCTTTAGAAATTTATCTAACTGTTGAGCTTTGATAATGAAACAGTAGGATGATTTAGTCACAAAAACATTCATTTGACATATTTGAAACAACTTCAAACACATGTATATGAAGTTATCATGAAGAAATATCAAACAGTTATATGACCTAAGAAGACACTTAGAAAATTTTTAAGCAGGCACAGTCATTTTGATATCAATTTTTGACAATCATTTTTTATGAATAGGACTTGATTTCAATCATTATTTCAACATCAGATTTCAAAACTTTGATAAAGCAACATGAGTCATTGAAGTTATATGAAACAATGTTATGTTCATCAATGGCGGTTTTCGACTAATTCCAATTTTGATTCAATTAGGTTCAGGTTCAAGGTTTTGATAATGATTAATCGATGATTATGAGTGATTAACAGACCGATTTTAACTTTAAAACAACAAAATATCAGTTTTGGTTTCAAAATCAAAGTGACGGTTCATAGTTCATTTTACTGTTCATCATCAATTGATCAATTTAGGGGCTTGTGATGGTATGATGTGATGAAACGATGTCTAAACATGCTGATATACCTTTCTAAAACACACACAGTCTATACAGAATCTGTGAATTGGTACATGGGTATGAACGGGTGAAGAAGATGAAGTGTTTAGGTCGGGTGAAAATGTGAAAATTATGTTAAGTGTTGTAAAGTAGGGTATATATATGATAAGTGATGACACGACAACAAAAAGTTAAGATTCACTTGGACGGGCGAAATTATTTGAGACGTGTCAAGACCTATATAAAACCCTAGTCGTGTCAAACACTCTTGGGATGGGTGACAAAGTATTGGATGGATAAAATAATGACGCGGCTGATTTTTAAACACAAAACACTTAGACGCGTCAAACACTATTGAGACGGGTCAACTTAATGAACTGGCTGAAAAACAACACTTAAAGCTTGAGCCGTGTCAACAACTATTGGGAGGTGTCAACCACTATTGAGACGTATCAACATTGTTAAGACAACAAGATTCAACATAGAAAAGCTTTGGACGTGTCAAAAACAATTTAGTCGTGTGAAACACTGTTTGGACGTGTCAAAGTTAAGTAGTGCCAATATTTGATCAGTCGTGTCAACACTTGTTGACAGGTTCAATTGGATCGTATAATGTATCTAACACTATTATCAATCACGGATCTAAGTAAAGCACCAATCAAAACAATACATGATTTTACTAATAATTCACCTTGTATTGATGATCGAAAATTGAAGTATAATAGGTGTAGGGAAAAACTGATTACAGTAGTACTTGTTCACCCTGTGACCTAGCATCTCAACTTTCTATTATATCAACAATACAACTTTAGGGAAACAACACTTTATACACAACACAAAACAATTTGTACAAATAGAGACAAAGTAAATCTTACTAGGCACGAGCCCTAACAGTACTCCCCCTAAGATTTAACTTTCTTCTTCAGTAAAAAAATGTCTTCTTCTTTGACTCGAGCATAGAACACTGGTTTTTCTTTGAGTTCTTTTTGATCTTGAATAGCTTTCCAGATTGCTTCTTCAAACTTTTTCTTCAATTGATGATGTGCCTCTTTCTTCTCATTGATGATATTCCTTTTGGACATTCTCTTCAAAGTATCATACGTTAATCCTACAAAATCAATGTTGGCATAAATGATATATGGTTCTTTGTTATCCGAAGAAACCACTTCCAATGATCCTTTTGTAGTGATCCGCATATAAGATATATTCTGGATGTCCACACGTTCCAAATTACAGAAAGCAATCGCCTTTCGAAAGGTGATACGTTCCATTGCAGCTGCCATTGCTTCGATGTTGCCTTCAAAATATTTTCTATCAATTTCAGACACTTCATCAACAACCTTATCCATTTTGTATCTTCTCATGAAATAAATGTAGCTTGGATGCAATAATTTCAGCTCAAACGCTCCAAAAATCTCTATACAATCTTCAGACATGTCTTCAAGATTTCTGATGAGCTTCAATTCTTGATGACCTTCATAATAAAATATCTTCAAAATCGCTTTGTTCCTTGAGTACCATTAAACACTTTCAGACCAGGTTTGGTAATCTTCTGAAAATGTCTGTCACTCAGTTCATCCAGATATACATCATCATCATCATCATCATCATCATCATTATTATCCATTTTCTTCTTTTTCTTTCATAGAAATATTTGCTATCTTCTTGTTGGCAACGAAGCTCTAAAAATTTCTTCGATCGATTGACTCCAACATCATGTAATTGAGCAAGTCCTTCACCACGAGCTGAATTAGTTGGATTTCTCAACGATAGTTTAGGCAATTCTTTCAATTCTTGTACGGGTAATTGAAGAATGGAAGAATAAAAATGATACACATCTCACAACGCATTTACCCGCTTAATTAAAAAGAAATCGAAGTCTTCATCATACTTCCACCCAACAATCTTTACTTCTTTATTGTTTGCAGGCACAATCATTGCGTCCAGCAATTCAGAGATCGATTGTCCTTTTTGCAAAACACTTCTGACTAAGTCTCCAGATGATCGAGATGTATGCCAAGTTTTTCTCTATTCTTCAGAAACATCATATACACCAGAGTTTGTTTTAGGAAACATCTGAATCAACTCTTTACGTTTATCATGCACAACAGGTCTAAGAGACATATTGACTATTTCTTGTGGTTTGAGCATCCTTGTTCGTATAGTCAATTCCAGATATTCAGGATTACTCATATCTAGCGTCATCATCCTTTTTTGTTTTCTTTCAGTGGCTTGAAAAATCTTCACAAGATTTTTCATTATCTCAGCACCCAGAACACTCACCTTATTTCTTGGATAATTTCGTGACAATAGCCAATCTTTAAGTTCAAAGAATCCCATTCTTTCAGGGTCTTTGTGATGTAATTCTTTAACTAGAATATCATCAACAGTGATGGCTTTAGATGTAGGTTCCCATTCTCCATGTTCTATAGCTATTTCAGTAGGATCAGCAGGCAATGCAGTTTCAGAGGCTATGTGTTTGTCATATTATTTGCATACCTGTGTCACAGCCAATCCATCTAAAAACACACAGTTGTATTTCATTTTCGTCAAATAGTCAAAATTTTCTTTAATGTCCAACGGTCTGCCATCTAGAGTTGGAAGATTAGATCCGGGCATAGATGGACCAGCTTCAGCAGAATACTGTCCTGATTCACCAATCGTTCCGTCAATCATTTGAATCGGCTCCACCTGAGCTTCCTCCTCGGTTCTTGCCCTTTTCTCTGGAACATCAGACTTTGTGATTTCTGGCACATCATCAAGCTTTTGTTTTCCCTTGGCTTTGTCAGATGCGCATACAATAACATCTTCATCGGGAACATGGATAGATAAGGGATCAGATTCAATCACTAGTTTTGATCTCCTTGATCTTGTATAATGCACTGTGATTTCCCTGGGAGTCTCAGACACTCCAACTACTTTATCAGACAGTTCGGGCTCAAATTCAGAATCAGAAGATGATTTCTCATCTTTTTCTTCAACTTCTTTCTTAAGAACTTCATACTCAGCCTTTACCGTATTGCATTTTGCTTCAAGCTCTTCATACAATTCTTTCAATTTTTAATAATCAGAATTCAGCTCATTGAACACTTCAGTGTTCTTCAAATGAGTTTCCCAGTGTTGCTTTAGTCTCTCTTTCTTCCTTTCCTTCGAAGCTTTCAACTTTTCATTTTCATCAAGCAATTTGGCAACCATTCTTCTTAGATGTAATATTTCATCCTCTTCTTCTTTTTCTTCAGATTCAACAATAAATGTTTCAATATATGCAACAACCTTGGGTGAAGACTCCCTAGGATGTTCTGAATGTTGCAAAAAAGGGGATATAATGGTAGGAGTTTCAACAAGAACTGGATCAGGCACAATAACATCAGTATCTTCATCTGCTTGTGCCTCAGGTTCAGCTTCAGTCATCACTAGCTCCCTTGTAATTTCAAGTACATCGACTTGTTTAACATTCTCTTCTACAAGATCAGGCACATTTACATCTTGTATAACATCCTCATCCTCTTCATTTTCAGCAGAAACGACATTTACCTCATCATCTTCGTTGTTATCATCAGACTCATCATTGTCATCATCATCATTTTGATTATTATCATCATCATTTTCCTCTTCATCATCTTCACTATCATTTTCATCCGCATCATCACCTTCTAACTCTTCAAGATGCCTTTCAAAATATTCATCATCACCTAAAAGTGCATCAGGAAGATCATCCACTATATCCAAAGGATCGAAAGTTTCGTCCTAAGATATATGAAAGTATTCAACACCTACTTCTTCTTCTTCGTTATTTACTATATCTCTCATATAGTCAAATAATTGAACAAAAGCAACTCCATTCTCTTTGATAATCGGATATGCTTTATTAATAATCAACTGCAAAAATCTTGGATACATGAGGAATTTGAATCTTTTACCTTTTTGTAGATTGAACATTAGCAACTCCATTCTCTTTGATAATTGGATATGCTTCATTAATAATCAACTGCAAAAATACTAGATACATGAGGAATTTGAATCTTTTACCTTTCTGTAGATTGAATATAAAGCCTTTCATAATCCAACTTCCCATGTTAAACCTCCGATTCATGGCTATAGCAACTATCGGTGATGCTATATCTGAAGGGAATGAGTCAAACCCACATACAATTTTGGATAACATAGCATAGGAGTTTTCATTGTATACTCAGTCTTACCCTCACGAATTGTTGTTTCGGAAACACAGGAGGATGACCCATGTTCATGAAACAATCTTGACATTCAGCCACAGTAAATTCATCCAAATCTCCTTCCTCATTCTCTCCCGACATCAGTGCATCTCTGATAGAATCTTCAGAAACAGTGACTTGCAACTGATTGGTAATGAATCCTCAGACTACTGTATGACCATCATCATCATTTGTAATGACCTCAGCAATCTTCCAGAACCTTTTGATTAACCTCATATATACTATAGGCTTAGCACACATGGAATATACATACTTTGTTCTCAGAAAAAACTTGATCATCTGCTCATATCCTAATGCTTTAGGAATTTCATCATCAAGCATAGCCACAATATTGTGCTTTGTCTCATACTTTAGATTATCCATCTGAAATCAGTTATAAATGTGTTAGTTGTCAAATATATGATTAAAAGTTCAATGATGATGAGAAAAAAAATTGTTATAGTGTTGTTAGCTAAGATGAAACAATAGATTGAGTGGTATTTGAAAACATTTTTAAGTCAATTTGAGAGTATCAAACTTGTTTAGACATGTTTGTCCATCAAATCGAAATTTCAGTGCTATAATGATAAATAAACAGCAAAACACACTTAGATTCAACCAAACAATAGTCTAATATTACCCAATACACATTAACAAGATCAAATCAACAACAACAGAGGTAATCAAGCTACAAAGATAGTAAATATAAGCTCCTAGCACCTCAGCCGTCACACACACACAATTAGGTTTTGATAAAATATGCCAAAATTGTATTGCAATGAGAAAACAATACAATATATAGTTCAGCTATAGATTCGTTGATAGATTCGCTGACAACGAATCTATCAAGCGAACTAATAGCTTCGTCGGGCACAGTTAGGTTCGCCCGGTCGACAAAACTGAACAAATAAAACAAACTAATCTATGCTTCCGGGCGAATCTATAGATTCGCCCGTAGGTTCGCTAGAACAAAAAAGTATAAAATATATAACAAAACAAAACAAATATAACACCGACATGCCAGTGAGTCCAACCTATACATGACTATCAATACTCCTCCCAGGTTGGACCTCACCTGGGGAAGTCTTCTGTTTCAGCTCCGTCTTTCTCGGCTTTCAAAAGTGCTCAATGAATGCTCCTGCCCTCGATTCGATTCCGGCTAATGGATTTGTCACGTCTTCAGATCCGGCCTCATCCTCTTCACTTAAATTCAAACATGATTTAACAAATTCTGCTTCAGTGACTTCTGTATCAGGCAAAATAGTACCAGTAGTCTCCGCCTGAAAATCTTCAGTTTGTTCCTCACCGATCACATTCTCTACAACCTCAACAGGTTTCTCAAACCTTTTCACAATTGATTCATCAAGCTGTTTGGATAGATCATCCATATCCATTATCTGCTCATCAACACTTCTCAGCCTTTCATTCACCTTCTTTAACTCAGCACGTACCCCTCGGGCTTTGTTCGTAACTTTCACAAATAAGTTTGCTTCAATTTTCGTATCATCCCCTGCCCCGTGCTTTATTTCATTTTCACACAGAATTTTCAGATCTTCATCGCAGAAGGAGAAGATCTCCATAGGGTCAAACAAACGAATTTCAGGACGATCTTCTCCTTTCAATCTGATAACAGCTTCACCCGTGCTATTGTCATAAAACCATTTCAGAAAATCTTGCAATCTAGGTAGTTGAGTATCAGGAACTCTGACCAGATTCATAATCTTTGGAGCATCTAACTTCAACACCACTTTTCCCTTCCATGAAACCCAATGTTTATCCTTCTTCTGCCTCATCCTCTTAGGCTTTTGATACCCAAAATCAATGAAATTGTCTTCTGCAACCTTTCTGATCATAACTTCAAAAGCACAAGCTCTCCCACTATCCTCCTTGCCCAGCAGTGGGAGTTCAGCCAACCTTCGCAAATCCCATCTTGGCAGAGTAGCAAAATGCTTCCTATTTTTGATGTAACTTATATCACCACCTCTCCTTTTAATCATATACGCGTCCACCTCACTGTTGTATTTCCATGCGATCACTTGCCTGTCCATCAGTGAGGTATTCGGCTCATCCAGATGTTGAAAGATAGGGACTTTGGGAATTACAGCAACATCTTTCTTGAACCATTCAGATTTGTCAAGATCGATGTGCTCAAATAAGTAAGTGACATCCTTATCTTCAACATTATACTTTTCAGGCTCATCCACTGGATCATCATCGATTTCTTCAACATTCTCAGCACTAACAACAATTTCCGGCCCAGTAAACTCATCCAGATCAATCCCCATATCTTCATCAAATATATCTTCAGCAGCTTTATTTTCAGTCTCGGCCCCAAACCCATATTGCATTAACGGATACTTTACAGCATCCGTTAAGCTATTCAGCTCCTGTTCAGTCATTGCCGGATCAGACCCATCTTTTTCTTTCAAACTGTTCAGCTCTTTGAAGATCCGAACAATTAGACATTGTTGGTCTTTGATCATCCTTCCGATCTCAGTAATAACAATTTCTTTCTCTTTATCCTTCTCCTTTAACTCAGCATACTTCCCTTTCAAATCCACTAATTCAGACTTCACGTTCACCATTTCAGCCTTCAATTCAGTAACAGATTCAGCAGATGTAACCGGAACATCATGCTTAGATTTCTTTACAGCTTCAGCGGGTGCATCTAATTTTCTCTTGGTCCTTTTCTCCCTACCAGCATCTATCTCAGCCTGTATCTCATCAATTTCTCGATCCAGAGAATAGTCCTTATCTTTAGCATACTGCTTCCTTTTTCTCAGTTTCTTCTCCACAACTTCCACATTCTCACCTCCCCTTTTTCTTTCAATTTCCATCAATCTTTGTATATGCACCCATCTGTCAGCTGGGTACATATTTTCCCATAAATATGAAGTTCTCCCTACACAATCAGAACGAACCGACTTGCAATCTCCAAATATCCTCGAATGCATCGTCCAGATAGTCAAAACATCACCAATAACAGGCAGGTCAGGCTGTTTGTCATTAAGAATCATCTGCACAAACCTTGGATACAATAACCACTTATCCCTTCTTTCAGCGTGAATGTTTTCTAGCATATAGTTAAAGATCAACTTAGCTAGATTTGCTTTCAGACCCTTGCAAAACAGCACCATAGCTCTTACCCAATCCAGATTTAGCCCATCTGTTCCACCCTTCCTATGATCCAAGCACATAATGAAAACGTGTGCAATATATCTCCACTCTTTGATCAAATAGGATTTAACGAACTCCATCTTCTTCTCCCCCGGCATTGGACCCTCATAACCAGCGGTCCGAAAAGTACCATATACCTCCTCAGCCATCATCTTGACTTCATCACCCACATCATCCTCTAACCTTAAGATCCTAGCCAGATCCGCTTCAATGAAGGCAATGTCGTGACCATTAACCTTAGCACATATCTTAGATGGCTGTGCAGAAACATTCATCACCGCTGTTCTCCAAAAATCTCGAATATGTAACTCGTATATGGTTGGTGAATGAGATATAGCATAATGAATGTGAGAAAACTTCAACCATCTGATACAATCCTTGTAACCAGAGGCCTTCTCGTGATTTTCGTCCAGCAAAGCACACATATTGTGCTTCTTTTTGAAGAATAACGTAGACATTGTGCCTGAAATACAAACGAAAGTTGATTAAAAACTTGAATTTCGAAACAGTGTATAGATTCGCTGACATAAACAGGTTCGCTGAACAGGCGAACCTGAGATTTGGTACCGGAACCTATAGATTCGCTGTCATGAAAAACAGACATAAGGTTGAGCGAATGTATAGGTTCGCTAGAAATAGTCGGGCGAATCTATGCTGATGCGCGGGCAGCAAGTTGGCATAGATTCGCTCAAATGTATTGAACTTTCGTTCAGGTTCGCCAGACGAACATTAGGTTCGCTGAAACCCTAGTTTTTGAAAAACGGTCCAAATCTCAGACGAAAACCATAAAACATACAATCAAAATACCGATCAGGCCATACAAACATAAGACGAACACATTTTTGTTAAACAATTAAGCACATAACAATTTGATCATCAACACAGAATCAAACGGGTCGAGTGGATTGAGATGATTAAAGCACAATTAACACACAAAATATGGATTAAGATGAAGGTGTTTACATACCGAAATGATTTAAAACGATTCAATGATAGTGAAATGCGGTTAGTGAGAATCGAACTTTAAACCTTTTTGAAAAATGACGGTAACAGTGACAGTGAACATGTGAAATGGTTTCGCAGACGACACAAATATATACAGCCACAGTTTCGCTGAAATGTAAACTAGCGAACTTCAGATTCGCTCGGGACTTAAGGTCAAGAGAAGACACGGCGACATGAAAAAGTTCCGGGCGAACCTGTAGATTCGCTAATAGATTCGCTGGGATGCAAAATTAAAAATATTTTTGGTTTTTCTAAAATTTTAATTCCTTTACGAATCAATGAAAACGCCCACGATTTCAACGCTCCGAAAATAAAAACATTAAATGAAAATTAAAGACATAAAAAGAAAAATAAAATGAAAGAAAAACTAGAATTTAAAACTAAAGAAGGATATATATATATATATAAATATATATATATATATATATATATATATATATATATATATATATATATATATATATATATATATATATATATATATATATATATATATATATATATATATATATATATATATATATATATATATATATATATATATATTTTTCATGACGTTTTACGAGCAGAATCCGGAGAATCATAGATTGGCGGGAATGCAAATATGTTTGTCCATTTAAACCCATGCCTTAGTCCTTTCAACAAGAGATCAGCAGCTTCATTTATCATGTTTTGGTATGATTGAAGAAGCTCAGGCAACTTGGTCCCCATAGACATCTAGGTAAAAAGAACTTGTTCTATCATCAGGGTTTATTTGAGCAATATGATTGACTTTGCTTGAATTTCTTGGATCAAATCTTGAATATTGATCAATTCATGAGCCTTTTTTGACTTTCTGCAATTTTTGCATGTTTGGGAGTGGAGCTTGTCAACAATGATTCTTTTGAACACATTGCGACTTATTATTTGGGAAACTCAAATGGTTAGAGCTCCAGGTCTATACTGACGTATAACAGAGGAGATAAACATTTGAGCATGCTCGGTGAATCTTCAGGTCAATACTTCCGTATAGCAGAGAACATCCACCAACTCCAGGTCAATACTTCCGTATAGCAGAGGAGTTAAGCACTTTGACTCAATACATTCTGAGGAGTTAACAAGTAACTCACTCAGAGGTTTTTCTGAAGAGAAACACTAGCAGCTTTTTATTTTGTTTTGCTAACTAAAAACTCAATTCAGGGCTAGGGTGTGGGTGATTTGGGATTTTAAGGGAAATCAAGGCAAAGATTTGACGCTCTCAACCCATTTTTGATAGGACTTGTATCTAATAGGAAATTTTTGTTTTTCAGATATTCTTAATATATATACAGAATAAAGAAAGAACTAAAATAAAATAAAAGAAAGGAGCGAAGAAAAATGTGGCAAACGGATTCTCAAGGAAGAAAAAGAAAAAGATATTTACATATATACAAAGCCATTTTATTTAGACAAAGGTTTTCAAAATGATATCAATCCCAGCATAGAAATCAGTTCATAAAAACGTGGTTTGTCAAAAGTTTTTATGAAAAGATCAGCTTTTTGCTTTCTAGTTTCAATAGGAATAATATCAATGAACCCCTTTTCTTGAGCGTCTCGGATGGCGTGAATTCTTGTTTCGATGTGCTTGGTGCGTGTGTGATGAATTGGATTCTTGGCAATTCCAACAGCAGCTTCATTGTCACAAAAGAGTGGTGTATGAAGAAAGTTGATGCCGTAATCCATCATCTGATGTTGAATCCAGAGCACTTGACAACAGCAGCTTGAAGCAACAATGTATTCAGCTTCTCCTGTGGACAGAGAGACGGTTGTTTGCTTCTTGCTTTGCCAGGAAACAAGACATTCACCAAGATATTGACATCCACCAGTGACTGATTTTCGATTTATCCTACAACCAGCATGATCACTGTTAGAAAAAGCATGTAAATCAAAGTTCCCACCTTTTGGGTACCAAAGTCCCAAACGAGAGGAACCCTTAAGGTAACGAAAAATGCGTTTAACAGCTTTCTTATGTGATTCTTTTGGATTGGCCTGGAAACGAGCATAGTAGCACACGACGAATGTAATATCTGGTCGACTGGCAGTCAGATACATGAGAGATCCGATCATCGAACGATACCGATGAGCATCCACAGGATTCCCATTATCATCAGAAGTAAGGCATGTTTGAGCGGTGAAGGGAATCAGTTCAAGAGAATAATCATCCATGCCAAACTTTGTGAGAATTTCCTTGATGTACTTCTCTTGGTGGATAAGGATTCCATCAGGCTTCTGTTCCACTTGCAGCCCCAAGAAGAAGCATATCTCCCCCATAATAGTCATTTCAAGACGATCCATCATCACTTTTTCAAACTCTCTACACAACCCCTCATTTGTCGATCCGAAATTGATATCATCCACATACACTTGAACAATCAGCAGCTCAACATTAACCTCCTTCTTGAACAATGTCATATCTATAGTCCCACGTGAGAAACCTTTGCTGAGCAGATACTGTGTCAGAGTTTCATACCAGATTCGTGGAGCTTGATGCAACCCATACAGTGATTTATCAAGCTTGTACACCTTTGAAGGAAAATCTGGATCCTCGAAACCCGGTGGTTGACATACGTAGATCTCCTCATCGATATCTCCATATAGAAATGCACATTTAACATCCATCTAATAGACTTTAAAGTCTTTGTTAGCAGCATGTGCAAGAAAGATTATGATGGTTTCAAGACGAGCAACTGGTGCAAAAACTTCAGTGTAAACAATCCCCTTTTCTTGAGCAAATGCTTGACCAACCAATCTCGCCTTGTTTATGATAACAACACCCCGATCATCTGGCTTGTTTCGAAAGACCCACTTAGTGCCGATGGGGCACTTATTAGGAGGAAGATCAACAAGTTCCCAAACTTTAAGCTTTCTAAATTGTTGCAGTTCCATTTGCATGGCATCAACCCAACTAGGATCATCAAGTGCTTGCTTATAATTATTCGGAACGACTTGAGATAAGAAGGCAGCATAGAGACACTCATTAATCAAACCACTCTGACTCCGAGTTCTCACACCATCAGTGATTGATCCTTTGATGTAATCATGAGGATGATCTTTTAAGGTTTTGAAGTTTGTGTTGAGAAACATTTGGTTGGAATGGGATGAGGATACTTGATTAGTTGGTTGGGATGGAATGTTTGAAGGTGGAGGAATTTCATTGGTAGAAGAGGTTGGGATGGAAGTGGATGATGAAGGAATGTCATTTGGAGGTGGAGGAGGTGGAGGAATGTCAAATGTGGATGAAGGTATTTGAGTGACAGAAGGTTGTGGTGGTGATGGTGATTGAGGTTGATGGTTAATAATTGTGACAGAAGTGTGAGGAATGATGTCATCATCATCAGAGTTTGGAAGATTAAATGAGTTTATGTGGCTTTTTGTGCTGATTTCCTTTAGCACAAGCCATGCATTTCTCTACCACAGAAAAGTCTTTAAGTGGTAGACCCCTGACCAAATTGTTCTTAACCAACTTATTTAGTATTTTAAAATTAATGTGCCCTAAACGTCTATGCCATTGAAAAGATTCAAAAGATGAAGCTTTAGATAGAAGACAAGTCATGGTGGAAGTTGATTCTTTTGATCCCATATTCAGCATATATGTATCATTTCGTCTTGGAGCTCGCATGATCACTAATTCTTTGGGAATAGGAAACTCTGGCTTCAAGAACAGACATTCATTTGAAAGGAACAACACAGGGATATTCTTATCACAGATTTGTGATACACTAAGAAGATTGAATGCCAATTCAGGAACGTAGTTAACGTCTTCCAAAGTTAGTGAACCATTTGAGACTTCTCCTTGACCAATCATTTTACCACCCTTCTTGTCTCCTGCAAAAGCAACATATCCACCATTAACGATCCGATAATTTGTCAGCAGGTCCTTCAACCCAGTCATATGCCTGGAACATCCACTATCAATGTGCCAATGACTATTTACAACGGCGCTTGAATGTTCCTGACATATTTAAAAAAAATGAAATTTAGACTTTTGAAGTTGGGACCCAAGCCTTAGTGTACTTAGGTCGCGGAACAGAAGAAGATTTAGGCCCCGTTTGTTTTTTTAAGAGATTTAAGTCTGAATCTGATTACCACATCTGAATGTTAAAAGGTGGTTCAAATGTCTGAAATCTGAATCATTAAGAGGTGGAGGCTAGAGACGAACCTCTAGTCGTCGGAGATGGAGCCTAGTCTCCGGGTTAGAAGTTAATGGAGGCCGGAGACAAACGTATGTTTTTTTGGGTTAAGAGGTTTTCAGACCCACTAAAAGCTTTTACTGGTTAACATGCTATTAAGACGTTGAACCTCTTAATGCCAGAAAAAAAACAAACAGCCCCACGTCTGATTACGTTTGACCGAATCAGACGTTTTCCTCTATTTAGAGAAAAGAGGCAAAAACAAACAGGGCCTTACAAAAGAAGTTATTTACAAACATATTCAATCTCCTTCCAAAAGATTTCTGCGTTGGACTATTTGTAACTAACTCAGGACATTGCTTGATAGTATGATCAACATTTCCACATTTAAAGCAATGAGATTTCAAACCTACTTTGGAAACTTTAGAAACAAGAATTTTATCTATTTCAATCTCTTCATCACAATCAGATAACTGAGAATTACAGTCACTGTAAGAGTCATAAGGCTCTTTTGATTTACCTTCTGTGACTTTTACCTTTTCAGATTCAGATTTAGATTTATCAATGTGATTCATGGATGAGAAAGATGATTCCCTGTCTTTAGGTTTTGAAATCCTCACAGGTGTGAAATAAGGAATTTGATGAGAAAAGAACTTTTGAAAACAGTTTGTTTTGGTTTGACTTTCAGAGACATGACCTGAAAGTTCATCTTTGCCATTCATAAAAACATTTTCAATCACATCATCATTCACCAAATTAAAGTTTAAAGTAAAGCATCCTAAATTACTATTACAAATAAAATTGTCTGAATGTAGCACATGACCAGAAACAAAATTAATTAATCTACTGTCTTCGACAGACTTCTTTGAATCAGAAATAGAACAACCAGAACTGCTAGAACAACCAAGGCCAGTACTCCCACCATAGGCATAATCCTCTCTAACCTCTTTAAGATTTACTCCACTTAAGCCTGCAATAGAGCTGTTAGTATCATTCTGTATAATCTCTTGTATCAACTCATTCGAAGGATGAGGAATTGGTGTCGGAGAATAACAGAAGGTACTAGGTGGGGGATACACTTGTGCATCATTGTTATAACCCAAACCGGTCTTAACTCTGGCCCCCCGTTGTTTCTTATAAAGATCCTCCCTTTTCATACCTGAAATCGTCCATTGTTTGAGTTTGTTTTTGACTTTTCTGGTCTCAAACTCAGCAAGAGTGACTTGCTCAGTCAAATAGTTTATTTCACAATTCTTTTTTAAAAGAGATTTTTTTAAGTGTTCGTTTTCTTTTAAAGCCTCTCTTAGTTTTAAAAAAAAATTGATTCGTTCTCTTTAAGCTCTTTGTTAATTTTCTTCAATTAGTTTTCATTTGACATTAATAATTTATTAGCTTTATATATGCCAATCAAACGAATTTTACATGCAGATGAACACATATCCTCAATAACATCGTTAGGAAGACCAATTACCAATTTTTCAGCAGCAAGAGCACGATCACACTGGCAATAAGGTGTGCTCCTCTTGAACTCATCCACAGCTTCGAACTTGGCCTTTTCGATCAGGGCTTCAATGTTCAGCTTGGATTCTTCATCATTCTTTATCTAATTAACAACAGCTTCACACACAAACCCAGAATGAACAATTTCTTCTTGACCCAGATGTCCTTGAGCAATAACATCTGTTTGAATCTAAGTTGTGACACCAGCTTCATAATTCATACCATCTTGAACTTCTTCATTCCTTACCACTTTCAACTTATCAATCTCATGCTTTGCAACCTCACTCAAAACTTTTTCTTCTTTAATCAATTCAACCTTCGACTCAATAGTTTCATCACAGTTCTCACCATTTTCACCATAAAATTCTTTGAAAGGATCAAAGCAATTTATATAGTTATCATCAAGAGCAATCTCTTCAACAATCTCAGCAACCAAAGCATGGTTAATTTCTTCCTTTGCTTCTTCAATTTCTGCACTCCAATCAAAGTTGGTGAGCAATGCAGTTTCTTTTCTCGGCTTAACTTCCTCAGCTCTGTCTTGAATTGGAGCAGTTCTAGAATTTCCAGAATTCATAGGTTCAGTGACGATTGGTAAAGGACATTCCCTCTTGAAGTGTCCCAATTGCTTGCAGTTGTAACACCTCAACTTTCCTTTATCATAACCCATATTGTTGTTCTGACCCTGATTCCCAAAACTCCTACGACCTGTTCTTTCCATAAATCTTCTAGCACGAAGAGTGAGCATTGCCATTTGCCACTAGATGTCAGTTTCTTCAAGATCATCAGGATCCACCTGATACATATCCTCAACAGTCATCCCTTTTCCCTTCAATTCACCTGCAACCAGAGCTTCATAACTATGAACAAACATCCCAAACAAAGCCATTGTGTCAGATGGAATCTGAGTAGTGACAGATGCATTTAAGCCAGAACCAACACTAGTAGAAGCACTATCAGATTTAACAGATCCAAAGCTTGATGATCCTCTAGATACAGCACCATAAATATGTGAGTTGTAGTGGATGTAATAAGTGCAGCATTCTGAGGAGGGATATTTGGAACCATCATGGACTGATTGTATTCTCTTCTCTTCACATCAAGATCAAATGACTTCAGCTTGTTTATCACGTCCATTAGTTTAAAGTCATGAAAGTTTCTCTCTTATTTCAACAATCTGATCTGAAGACTCCACTGAGGCGGAAGTGAATCTATGAGCTTTGTGACTTGCTCATAATTTCCCAGTTTCTCATCGTATTTTTTCAGATTGCTTGATACGGACAGAAAACGGTTGGTTATATCAGTCAAACTTTCCTGGTTATACCCCACAAATGAATTGAACTCTTTCTCAGCTTGAGCTTTTCTATCTAACTTCAAATCTTCATTAGCATCATAAAACTCACACAACGCATCATGCAAACTTTTAGCAGTTGTGTGTTCAGCAAACCTGTTGTAAATATCTTGATGTAAACAAAGTATCAAAGCTCCAAGGGCCTTTTTATCACGATCAAGCAACTTGATATCACCCTTAGTAAAAGTACTTGGATCAGTGTTTGGTGAAGTAACAGTTCCTTCAACTTTCTTTGGCACATGAGGGCCATTAACAATTGACTCCCATTGATTATAATCAGTATAGTAGAAAAATGCCTTCAAACACCGCTTCCAATCTTCAAAATTTTCACCACTTACAAGCCTCGGTGGCCTGTTTGGTTGAACAATCTCCAGATCATTCATGTTAATGGTTGATGTAGTCATAATCACAAACAGATTTCAGATTCGCTGATGACAAATTCGCTCAATAGATTCGCTCGGCAACAATAGATTCGCTCGACCAAAATCACAGTTTCGCTTGACAGTTTCGCCCGTCAGAACAAAGACTTGTGCTCAAATGTTGCACTAGATTCGCTAGATGAACATCTAGTTTCGCTGGATGAACATCTAGTTTCGCTGGATGAACATCTAGTTTCGCTGACTTACGGGAAAAACAGTTTCAGTCCAAAATCAACCAAAACAGCCTCAAAACACAACCAATTTAAGATCCGTTTGTTTCTATAGCTTCCTATTACCAAATATGACAAATCCAACGCAAATTCCCACATAGAAACACCATAAACAGTCCCGAAATGAATCAAACAGTGTTTTGACACAAAAACCCCAAAAACTTCACAAAAATCTCAATGATCAAACAATCAAGAGCACTAAGGCTCTGATACCATATTGTTGGTCCATCAGATCGAGATTTCAGGGTTATAATGATAAATAAACAGCAAAACACACTTAGATTCAACCAAACAATAGCCTAATATTACCCAATACACATAACAAGATCAAATCAACAACAACAGAGGTAATCAAGCTACAAAGATGGTAAATATAAGCTCCTAGCACCTCAGCCGTCACACACACACAATTAGGTTTTGATAAAATATGCCAAAATTGTATTGCAATGAGAAAACATTACAATATATAGTTCAGCTATAGATTCGCTGATAGATTCGCTGACAGCGAATCTATCAAGCGAACTAATAGCTTCGCCGGGCACACTTAGGTTCACCCGGTCGAAAAAACTGAACAAATAAAACAAACTAATCTATGCTTCCGGGCGAATCTATAGAATCGCCTGTAGGTTCCCTAGAACAAAAAGTATAAAATATATAACAAAACAAATATAACACCAACATGCCGGTGAGTCCAACCTATACATGACTATCAAGACAAAGTTAACACATACACCACACTTACTGTTATATCCATTTTACTTAACAAATCTGAGTGATTAAATTTGTTTGAAATCAGAGTCTTAGTTTCCTGATTGATGAATAAGACTCAACTAGAAACATCATTTAGCATCAGATAACCACACATGATAAACAATTTCATGATATTAACACTTAAAAAAATCTTTGTTTCAAGTTCATCAATGGCGGTTTTGTCATTTCAAAATTTATGAACAATTATGTTCAGATTCATGATTTTGTGAAGACTAATCGGTGAAATTGATTAATTAACAATCAGATTTTAACTTTAAACCAACAAAATTTTAGTTTTGGTCTTAAGATCAAAGTGAAGATTCAAGAGTCATGTGTTCATCGATAATCAAGACATTTAGGGTTTGTCATAGTGAAAATTGGTGAAAACGATGATGAATCATGTTGCATATACCTCTGTTAATCTCACAAACACGATATAAAACAGGTGATAAGAACAGGGATATGGTCGGGTAAGTGTGTGTATGATATGGTTGGGTGAAAATGAGAAATGATGAAACGATGTTAAGTGTGAAGAAGAAGGGTATTTATAGGATGTGTTAACACGACTAATAATTAGGTTAAAAATTAGATGGGACAACTTTTGGGACGGGTCATCATACACAAAAAAACCTTTGGTCGGGTCGTGCACTGTTCAGACGGGTGAATATGTATGGACGGGTCAACAGATGAATCATTGATCATTTCAACATAAACACTTAGTCGTGTCAACCACTGTTGAGACGGGTCAAGTGTATCAAATGCTGAAAAATAACACATGAAAGCATTGGTCGGGTCAAGAACTATTGAGACGTGTCAACCACTGTTGAGACGATTCAAGTTTCTTCAGACGACAAGATTCGTCAGTTGAAACCATGAGACGTGTCAAACAACTTGGACGTGCCAAACACTGTTGGGATGGGCCATGTATATCAGACGTGTCAACAGACTTAGTCGTGTCAACACTTGTGACCCAGCAGTACTTATCTCAAGTTAAGACGGATCATGCACAGTTTGAGACGTTTCAACTGTTGAGATAGGTCAACTATTGAGACGTGTCAACTGTTTGGACGTGTCAACATCATGAACCAGTAAGCACAAATAACATGAAACAACTACACCTTGACTTTTTTTTCTTAACTCGGCTGCACAGTAACACAGGAGACGTTTCAACACTTAACATATTTTTCTTTTCCACCACGGTTGAGTTTTTCAAGTTCAACCTCTTTCTTCTGCATTAATTACACCTACACACTTTTTGACAAAATTAATATGACAAGACATCCTTAATTAGGGTTTTATAATTAATTTTTTCAAAGTATCATTTTAGGGCACAATTTGCAATCATCACACATAATAATTTTTTTTTCATTTTCTTTTATTTTAACTTGAGAAATTTTTGCACAACCAAATTTTCAATATCCAGAAGCATTTTTCAAAAGATTTTAATTACATGACCTTGGGTTATTTTAACATGAACAATACCTATGCATTCATTAAAAACTTGATCCTTCCATCTAACAAACAGTTTCTTCCCGGCAAAATCTATATATATGTATGTATTGTTAACTTTGTAATCAATGAAGTGTTATTGAAATCTCTTATCAATTTCTTTGTTTATCATTCTCACTCCCTGATTGTCGTATACTAAAAACACACACACACAAACTCAGATTCATCTATTATGAATCCAAACAACCCATTCTCTTCTCTAGATCTCAAGACACATCGTTTATCCATGAATTACATGCACAAAACTGATTATCCATACGTCCCTCCCAACAAGTTCAACCTCGGTGGCGGGAGCGCGTGACAACGGAGTTGATGGTGAGGCAAGCTTTCAAATTTCAATCGATTCTGTCTATCAGATGTGATGAAGAGGAACACCGATGATGATGAAGTTCAAACATCAACACGTGTCATTTCTCTCTCATATGACAATGCGGTAAGTATGTGTTGTGCAATAATAAACTGTACATGATGCTTAAACCAGTTGTAACACAACATGCAAAATTACTCAAGTAGCCCTATCACTGTTCATTCAGTTTCTCTTATTTTAATTCATTCAGTTTCTCTATTAATAATAGAGTAATATTGAAACAAGGTGTCAAGCAATACGTGTCGCACCCTTTCATCACCGTTCGTGTTCTAGCTTTCTTTTCATTGTACCTTGGTGTCTCAAACAGTTATTTATTAACCAAAGGTATAATACATCTCATCGATACACTAATTATTAACTGTATTTGCATGTCTGTAACCGGATCCTAACAGTTTTACTTTGGTATAGGTTTTAATATTAAATTTCCGTTGCGTTAATAATTACAGATCTAATTATTACTATTGTCAAACCCGTTTTGATATAATTAAAATCTAAAGATAACACTGAAACCCAACAGTGGTATCATAGTCTTGCTTACAACATGCAAATCAATACCAGTCTCCTTTAACCAGTTATAGATCACAACCTTTTAGACTTTTTTATTTTTCTGATCTATGTAGGATATTAAGGCAATAAAATTATGGTCAACAATTTTATTATTCTTGACCAATAGATTGCCCAATTGATTATTGTGATTATGAGAAAATATGTAAATCTGGCCAGACCTTATGGTTGTGTTGTACTTTGATCTAGTTTTTGGTTTTATGGTTTTGGCCACTTTGATGGTTCAAAGGTATAATAAATTAGGTTCTTTTATTTCATATATTTTTGTAAAATTGTAACATTAAAGACCCGGAGGCAAGACTGAGCGACAACACGGATCTAGGAGTCAGTAGGAGTTGCTCGAGACAACAAGATGCACTAAAGTCCATCCTTGTGATTGTTTATGTGTTGTGACCCCGTGACCCAGTTTGGTCTTGTTAAATGACTCTGGCAAGACCAAACAAATCTTTTGGCCATAAAGATTTACATATTGATTTGTTTTTGCTATTACAGTTGCTTTATTTTATAATTGTTGTAACATACTAACCTAATGTCAAAAACTTTAAAGAGTTTTAAGTACTTTAACAATCAGATAAAAACAAGTTTAAACATATTTTTTTACAACTTGTGAAAATTTTTATAAAACGACTAGTTTGTTTTATAATTAAAATAACCAGCACGTTTTAGAAACTTTAACTAATTTTAACTTTCTAAAACTCGTAACATATGGTTTAACTATTAACTTTTAATCGGTTATTTATGTCGTGACAAGACATAGTTTTAATAAGTTATTTAATCTAAGTATCCAGAGATATGAAAAGGTTCATCTAATTGTCACATACTAATTTAGTAAAACTGGATCGCGACCCTATTCGACAATTACTAAAATTGAAACCAATATTTAAAATTAATAGTCTATGATATTTTATTATAGAGCATAAAGCAAAACATCATTGTTTGTAGCCACAAAACCGCATATGATGTGTAGTTGTATCCTTCCACATGTACATAGTTTTAGGACGACTATTACTTTTCCTCTCTTGTTACATGCCCAACTGTCTAGGAGTAAAAGTGGGCATAAATGAGGCTAAATGATAGCAATAGTAATAAAAAATATTTTTGATAAACAATAGAAACTCAAATAATATATTTTTAACAATAATTATATTATGTCAAAAATATGTTATATTTATTTAAAAATTCTTTAAAACATTTACACAATTTTAAGGTATACAAAAATCCATTTAAAACTCTTATTTGTATAACCTTTTATTTATAAATTTTTTATGTATTTCATAAATATTTAAAATACATTTTTATAGTATTTTTAAAGTATTGAAAGTGTAATTTATAAAACTAAGTTTATATAAAACCATGGTTTTGATATTTTATACGGTTTTTAGCATTTTATAAAGTATATAATATGGTATTAGTTTTAGGTTAGGTTAGTATATAAAAATAGTTAATAGTCTAGTTGAAACAAAAGATAACAAAATATAAAGGTCAATGGTTTCGAACCCATGCCCTCCAAGTTTACAATACAAAGCACAAACCAGATGCACTATGCTAAGTTTTTATTATAATTTAGAATAGAAATAATTTTAACATGTTTTAACACAAAATCCCTAAATCATATAAACCCTAAAAACATAAATCACGAATTACTTTGGATTGGATCAATGAAACCAGAAATTGATAGAGGGCTTGGAATCTAGACATGATAAGAATCATACATAAAACACTTATTTGATTGGCAACGAATTGGATCGATAAAGACGAAGAACACGAACACGACGGGTTGATAATCAAATAGGTACTTAGAGGCTGTTAAAATGCAACTGCTCTTGTGGATTTATTCTTTATGATACGACAAACAAAAGCACTAACAATATGGAAGATGAAAAGCATGTTTAGATGCCTGATTAGAGATGAACAAGTTCGATGCAAAGACGAATCACTTACAGATTTTTGATGTTTTTCGCTGGGAATTGAGGTTGCAGGGAGTGAGAGGGAGATAGAGAGATTGAGTATGCCAAAAGAATTGGATTAATTTTGGTTGTACGCTATTGAACGGGTTCAAGTTCAATGGCGAGTTAATTTGATTAATTGGGTGTTAAATTCATTGTTTTTAGGGTTAAATTCATATTTCCCCCTCCAAAACACTTTAAATGCATATTTACCCGGTCAAAAAAATCAATTGCATATTTCCCCCTATAAACAACTTTAATTTGCAAATATACCCATTTTTAATAAAGACATTTACTTAGCATTGGATATATATGCAATTGATTTTTTTAGTTGGGGAAATATGCATTTAGGGGGTGTTTGTAGGGGTAAATATGCAATTGAATCTTGTTTTTAATCCAATTAATTTCCACCAACGGCTTCTAATCAACGAAATGATTTTTTTTTGCTTCAATTTATTGAATTCGGCCATTTTGGATCGATTGAATAATGTGGGTATTGGTTCGGTTTTAGAAATGATTAAAGCATGGATTTGATAGACTAACTCAGGTTTAAAAGATAGTAACAGGTTCGAAACGTGCTTAGAAGCATTTTATATAGGTTAGTTTTGGATTAAAGTGGTTAAAAACGTGTATTTGCATGTCTCCAGAAAAAAAAATTCCGCCCAAACTAGCCGGAGACAAGACGCCGGAAACACGGGATTTGCAAAGGGGATGGAATCTTTTTTTATTTAATTCATATTTACACTTATGACCCTTTTAGTTTAAACTATGAGTTAAATGTCATTTTAGTCCTTAAGTTTTTTATGTTTTTGCCACTTTCATCCATTTAAGAAAATATTGCCTACACTACTCTATTGTTTTTAATTTTATGCCATTTTCATCCATTTGCTTAACTCCGTTAGTGTAACCGTTAACCAAGCTCATGTTCATATTTTTAAAGGGGGTTAGTTGGTTTTTTTAAGATTTAAATCCCTTCAAAACATATTTTAAATTAAGGTAAATTACTATTTTGGTCCCTGATGTTTGATTAAAATCACGGATTTTGTCTAATAGTTTGTTTTCTACTATTTTAATTCACTGTTTTCACACAAACTTGATATTTCGGTCCACACCACTAATGGTCATCCATATTTCCAGGTAAATTTGTGTAAAAAGACAGTAGTACCCCTGAACAAAAATAGTTATTTTAACCAAACCCCAATGACCAAAATAGTAATTTACCATTATTATTATTATTATATATTGTTTTTGTTGTTGTTAATATTGATTTTATCATTATCGTTATCATAAATCATTATCGTAATCAATATTATTATTATTATCGTAATCATTGTTACCCTTGGCCACTGATGACCACTCGCTGCCGGGCATGTGTCACCACTCGACTTTCCCACAAACAATTCTTTTTTACTTTACCATTAACTTTGACTTAATTATTATTTTAACCTCTAAAAAGTATGGTGGAAAAGAATTAGAATATGAATATATATAGTGGTTTGTGTTGTGCGTAGTAATAGTAATAATAATAATAATAATAATAACAATAATAGTAATAATAAAAATAATAAGTTATATTAGTATAAGTACGTGGATGAAGAGAACAAAAATGGGTGGGTTAGAATTTTATAGTTCGATATTAAAATATGTTTTGAAGGGATTTAAAATAAAAAAACTTACCCCCTTTAAAATATGAACATAAATTTGGTTAACGGTGTAGGCTAACGGAGTTAACCAAGTGGATGAAAATGGCAAAAATAAAAAACAATAGAGTAGTGTAGGCAAAAAAAACTTAAATGGATGAAAATTGCAAAAACAGAAAAACGTCAGGGATTAAAATGGCAGTTAACTTTTAAACTATTATTTATTTTGAGTTTAAAACTTTTAATTCAAGTTTTAAAGTTTACACTTTTCACCCAAAGTTAATTAAATACTTATTTTAACTAACTAACTTAACTACGTTAACTCGTAACGGTTATAAGATTGGCGTTTTTATGTTTCTAGTTCTTTCTTGACGTTAATGGTTAATTTGAGACTTTGATAGCATTTATCTTTAACAGTCTTAATAAAATCTCTTTTATAAAAATCAATTTTTATAAAAGATGGGTCACTAGAAAAGAAACTACCTTGAATATCTGGCTAAGCTGAGGAAAATGAAGGCCTCTGGAGAAGGCACTTCAGGTATTCCTATTTATGTTATTGAGCTTTTTAATGTCTCTAGCAACACATGGGTATTTGATACTGGATGTGGTTACCACATCATTAATGTCATGCAGGTGATGCGTTGGTGATTTGTTCGTGTTTTAAGTTGTTAACTTGATGTTTTTAACTTAATTATTATTCCGAACGCATTTACTTTGTTATATATTTGATTTGTAGGTGTTGGGAGCTTAAATGCATTATATGAAGGTTATTAGAAGGTTGGATGATGATTAGCTAAGGAACGGAGTTGAATAAGAAGAAAATGAAGAAAATCATGGGGGGACGTAGCTTACGTCCCTAGGGACGTAACTTACGAGCCCTTTTAATTTTAGGACGTAAAGAGGGACGTAAGGCAGAGTAGAGAACGTAATTGTGGCAGGAGGGACGTAGCTTACGTCCCTAGGGACGTAGCTTACGTCCCTGACGCGTGTTTTCACAAGTCTCCGGATTTTTTTACCATATTTAAGGATTTTATTGTTTCTAAAACCCTAATCTCGACTCTACCAGCCTCTAGGACGACTTTAGGAGCTTTGTTTCACCATTCTCTTGCTTCTAATCATCAATCCATTGACAATCATGCAATTCCAAACTGAAATCCAAGTGATTATTGAGAAGATGCGAGGCTAAACCACCCGTGATCATCTCCGGGTGGATGGTTAGTGGTTGATTTATGTTTTCTTAAGGTTTTAACTTGTTGGGCACAAACTTTGAATGTTCTTGAATGTTTGGATGTTTGTGTGTTTACCTTTTTTATTGATTAAAACGATTTGGTTAATTGTTTTGAGATTTTGTTCATCAAGTTACTAGTGGCAATTATTAACTCATTGAATGAAGTTCTTACTACATTATCTACAATTGATGTTTGCTAATGAAATAACTAGGTGCGACATTAGTTAGGCATAGTCTTCTAAACACATTAGTTGATTTTGGTTCTACTATCTAATTTAACAACCCGTTGTTCAGTTGGTAATCATAGTTCAACAAAATTGGTAAACGAGTTATGTCTATGTGACTCCAACTTGGTAAACCTTAAGTACACATTAGGTCACTTACTTGAAACCCGGATTTGATCCATTTTCCAAATATTAAATCACAATCAATCATTTAATCGCAATTTTCTTTTCTTAATTCTTAGTTTAGTAATCAATCTAAATTTTTCACAGCCAAATGGCAATAGTTAATTTGTTTAGTTTAAATCGTTTGAATTCTCAAATCAAGTTACTTACAACACTTACCACTAATTCCACGTGGTTCGACACTCTACTTACCCTAGCTAGCTAAGGTGATTAGAACACACAATTTACACTTATCTTTGATTGGCTCTTCGACACCGATCAAATTTTGGCGCCGTTGCCGAGGAATCGGTGCGCTTGGTGTTTAGTAATTTGATTTTTGTTTTTATTTGCTTTTCTTTATTTTGTGCTACGCGTGTTGTGTTATTGTGTGCAGGTGACAGATTGCATGCATACACGAAACTCGGGTAGGACATCACCTTTGTTCTTTGATTCAGTGATAGGTTCAATTGGATCGATATTGCACAAATGATCAGAATGATTAGTACAAACAAACAGTTCAATCAGCAACACAATTCATTACTAAATAATTCTCTTTTGTATTGATGATCAAAGCAAATATGTAGTACAAAATGCAGGAGAATGTAATCACACACACTTAGTTCTCTCTCTAACGTGAATATGTGATCTTGACTCTCTCTCTAACATTCTCTTACTACATGCTTTATGCAACAATACATTTTAGGGAAAATAACAAAATAAACCCTAAACTATACACAATGTATAAAACAAGTACAAAGTAAATCTTAAACTGAAAATAACCCTAACAGTACTCCCCCTAAGATTTATCTTTGGACTTCAAAATCTTCAAACAGTTTTCATCTTTTTCAGCTCCAATCTCTCACCAATCTTCAGACTCTTCTTTAACATCCAACAACTCTTTTCCTTTGTATTCTTCTTGTTCTTTTAACGCTTCCTCGATGCATGACTTGAACTTTTCCGCGATCTTTGCTTGTCTTGGCTTTGACTCGTTTGTAAGTATGGCACAAGCATTCATGCGTCTCAGAGAATCAAGAGTCAAACCTGCAAAATCAATATTAGCATAAAATTCATATGGCAATTCTCGCCCTTTGACTTGCACTTCTAGTGTACCCTTTGCAGTCACACGCATAAACTCTATCTCTGGAATATCGACCTTCACAAGGTTAGCATTGAGTAATGCCTTCCTTAGACGAATTTTCTCTGACGCAGCAGCAATCACCTCGATCATCACCACAAACAATTTTCGATCAGCTTCAGCAACTTTGTCTTTGCACTTCTCCATTCTGTAACTTCTCAGGTGATCGATGTAGGATGGATGCAACAATTTTAGCTCAAACGTACTGAATAAGGTAATCATGTCCTTATCCCAGTCATCCAGATTTTGTACCAATTTCAGCTCAAAAGTTTCTTGATTGTAGAAAAACTTAAGAATTGGCTTTGTCGCTTGAGTACCATCTTTCACTTTCAACCCCGGATCAGTCACTTTATCAAAATATTCATCAGAAAATTCTTCTAAATACATGTCACGCACCTCCAACTTCTTTTGTTTCCTTGTTTTCTTTGACTGAACATAAGCGCTATCTTCTTGTTGTCCTCTAAACTCCAAGTACTTTGGTAATCGGCTTATCCCAGCATCTAACAGCATCGCACATTTGACACCACGCTCAGCATGCGTGTGATTGATCAATCTCAGTTTGTGCAACTCCTTTAAATCTTGCACTTCCAGCTTGAAAATACTAGAGTAATAATGGTAAACATCGCATCAACCATTAACTCTTTTGATCAAGAAAGCATCAAACACTTCGTCATATTTCCATGCAATGATTTTCACCTTCTTGGACTTTTCCGGTACGATCATCGAATTAAGCAGTTCAGCAACGGACTGTCCTTTGCTCAGCAGAGATCTAACCACATCTCCTGCTGTGGCAGATTTATGCCATGATTCTCGTACGTCCATAGGAATATTGTATGACTTGACTTCACTTGGAAACATATCGATCAACTCTTTTCTCTTTTTGTGCGCATCCTCTGGTAAAGCCATCACCGTTATTTCTTTGGGTTCGAGCACTTTATATCTCTTCGTCAGCTCATAATATTGTGGGTTGTTGTAATCCAGATAAAACATCCGATTGTACATCTTCTCAGTCTTCATAAAACTTACAACAATTTTCTTTAGCGATTCATGTTTCAATTTCTTCAAAGTTCTATATGGATAGTTCCTCGAACTCAACCATTCACGCATGTTTCTGCTGGACATTTCTTCTGGATTTTGATGATATAACTCTGTTGGAGGTAAATCATCAATATTCAGGCTTTCTTGTAAAGGTGCCCACTCACCCATCTCAACAATAAATTCCTTTTCATCCGCAGTTGCCTTGTCTTGTGCAATCAAACACTTCTCATATTCTTCATTAATTTGACTCACACTCAGTCCATTCAGATATACTGGATTATATTTCATTCTTTCAAGATAAGCAAAGCGTTCAGGCAAATCAGCAGGTATCTCATCATCAGGATTAGGTTCAGGCTCAACCTCAGGTTCAGACTCTGTGAAATCAATGTCGTCTAAATCATCCAAAGCCTCTAGCATCGGTGCAGTTTCAGTTTGAACCGGCTCAAACTTCAACCACTTGAGGCACTTCAGTTTCCACTACAGATTCAGATTGAATCGGCTCAATCTGAACTGTTTTATCAATTTCAGCTTCTTTCACAGTTTCATCTACCTTCGCCATCTCAGCTTCAGTTTCAAATTCAGATTGAATCGGCTCAATCTGAATTTCTTCTATTCTTGCCTTTTTAGTACAACCTTCTTCACCAGTAATCTCAGGCACAGCATCTAACTTTCTTTTTCCCTCAGCTTTGTCAGGATTGACAGAATCAGCAGCTTCATCGGGAATAGTAATTGGAGACTCAACCCTTATGCCCACATTCTTCGTACCACGTGCTCTAGTATAATAAACTTTGGCTTCTTGAGTATGCTCAGTCACTTCCATCACATCATCCGAAAAATCTTTATCTGATGTAGAACCTGACTTCTTTGATCTGGTTTCTTCTAACCATTTTTCCAACATTCCTTCTCAGCATCAAGAGTATTGCATTCTGCCTTTAACTCTTTATAATCATCTTTAAAATTTGCATGCTCTTCCTTCAAATTTTCATAATCAGCTTTCAACTTCACATAATCCGCATCTAATGCTTTGAACGTTTCAAGATTCTGATTATGAGTGGCCCAAAACTCTTCTAATCTCTTCTTCTTTCTTTCATTTGATGCTTCCAACTGTTCATTAGCATCCAAGAGTTTTGCTACCATCTCTTCTAACTCAGCAATTTTCTTTTTATCTTCATTCACCTTAACACTTGAATCAACTTTTGGTGAAGACACCAAAGGTTGTTCAACTTGTATAGTTGCTGGAGATGATGTGGTGGGAATATCAACAGGATCAGAAACAGTAATGCCAGCATCAGTGTCATCAACTGCCTGTGCAACAGTTTCCACTTCGGCAATTACTTCTTGAGCAATCTGAACAATGTCCACAATCTGTTCAGACACATCTACACTTGGCTCCTCAATCAACATAGGCTCAATTACAGTTTTAGATCTTCGAGATCTAGTATATTGAACTGTAATATTCTTTGGAGCTTCAATAACAACTTCTTCAGCAACACCAACAACCTCAACAGGTTCTTCAATCATCATTGGTTCAGTTTTAACAATTTCGGCCTCCTCAGGAACTGATTCAGCACTTTCTTCTTCCATAATATCCTCAACACCGTCATTCTCACTATCATCATCATTGTCATCATCACTATCATCTTCTTCTTCATTTTCATCATTCTCAGATCCATCTTCTTCTTCTGGATGTCTAGCAAAGTACTCGTCATCATCCAATAAGTTATCAGGCACCTCATCAACTAGGTCCTGTGGATTCACTATCTCTCCATGTGATATGTGATGGTATACAGTCTCAATATCCTCCTCATTATTTGCTATATCCCGCATATAGTCAAATAACTCGACACTTGGAACATTCCCTATACTCATCTTTCGATATGATAAATCATTCATATCCTCAGTATATAATATCCCTCCAGCAAATCCTTCCTCTCTGATAATAGGATAGGCAACATTAATCATCAATTGCAAGAATCTCGGATACATGAGAAACTTGAATCTTTTGCCTTTCACCAAATTGAACACAAACCCATTCATAATCCATTTCGACATATTGAATGGTTTGTTCTCTGCAATAGCAATAATTGGAGATGCGATGTCAGAAGGAAAATTGTCAAAACCAGCACTCCTTCTTGACATGCATTGTTGTATCACATAGCATAATAACTTCCACTTCTTCCCCAATCTTGCTATAACAAACTGTGACTTTGGAAACAGGAGGATGACCCATATTCACAAAGCATGCTTGACATTCAGCAACTGTCAGCTCATCATTTGCTCCTATCTCATCATCATCAATCCTCAATGCTGTTCTGATAGCTTCTTCAGAAACAGTCAACACAAACTCTCTAGTGATATTTCCTCTAACAACAATCACACCATCTTCACCAGTTACCACCTCAGCTGTTCTCCATAAGCTTTTGATAAGTCTGGCATAGATCACTGGCTTTGCACACATGGCATAGACATACTTGGTTCTCTTGATAAATCTCATCATATCTCTATACCCTTCAGTCTCTGGTATAGTTTCATCCAAACAAGCAACTAAATTGTGCTTAGGCTCAAACTTCAAATTCTCCATCTGTTTAAAACAAAAAGAAGACAAATGTGTTAGATTCTTCATTAATAAATTTCAAATTTACATAAGTGTTTGAACAAATAGTTATAAAAGTAAAACATTCACATAATCATTTTAACTCCTAAATTGATCTAACAATCTGATTTTCATCATTTTGATCAAAACAACTTTGGATTTTAATGATCATACAACATTTCTCAATTAAACAGTTTACACACTTAAGAACATGAATCAGAAATTTGTATAATGAAGTTATTTAACATGTTAAGCTCAGTTTCAACAATGATTTGTCAATGTTTAACACACATTTTATCCTTTTGAAATTAACACTTAAGAACTTTCAACAGGTCATCAATGGCGGTTTGACAGTTATGGACAATTTTGGTTGATTCTGTTGATTTTTAAGGAATTTTGATGCAAATTAATGATTGATTGTTGATAATCGACAGTTTTTACACATAAAACAACATTTAATTTCAGTTTTAACACGCAAAATCAAAGTGTCGATTCAGTGATCAAAGTACTGTTCATCATCATTTTTCGTTTTAACGAACGATTTGCAGGTTTATCAATGCTCGAAACATGTAAATTATACCTTATTCAATCAATCAAACTTGTTACAGAACAATCGATTGAACAAAAGTATGAACGATTTTTGTGCAGGGGATTTGCTTGAAAAACTTTGGTGAAAAATGATAAGTGTTAGTGAAGAGGCGGGTTTTATATGATTGAAAAATTTAGGTCAAACTTAAGTGACGGGTAAACAACTTAGACGGGTAAACATTAAAAGCCCAATAAGCCTTGATGGGTCATGCACTGTTGAGACGTGTCATGTACTGTTGGGACGGGTCAAGTACTTGAGACAAGTCGCAACATGAGACGGGTCAACATAAAAACATGTAAAAACACTTGACGGGTCAATCACTGTAGAGACGGGTAAACCACTATAGAGACGGGTAAAGGTTAGGAACAACTACACCTGTTTGGTTTCACTCATCACCCGGCAGCATAGTAGTCTTCACAACATCACCCGGCTTGCACAATGACATGTTTGTTCATTACCCGGCTGCATAGTGATACCTTCATCACCCGGCCTGCTTTTCTTCATCACCCGGGCAACACAGTTGTTTGCACTATTACCCGGCAACATAGTGTTATTCACTTACACGGCTAGATAAAGACTTCTTTCTTTTACCCGGCTATACAGTGTCAACACTTCATTACCCGGCTGTATAGTAACAAAACTTGTCACCCGGCAGATATCTATGACTTCTTCACCCGGCATAAATTTGACATGTTCATTGCCCGGCCATACAGTAGGCATAATATCTTTGCCCGGCTTCACTTCTTTTCATAATCACCCGGCTCATATCAAACAACACAACTTTACCTGGCTTAACAGTGTTTTCATTACCCGGCTAAACAGTGTTCTGATATCTTTGCCCGGCTACAACACTTGAGCAATTTTTCTCAATTTTCTCGTCTGTTGACTTTTCAACTGCATTTATTGCACCTGCAAACATTCTCGACATATTAATTAGACAAGACATCCTTATTAGGGTTTGTCACATTAAATATCAACAACATAAGACAAGTCAATAAAATTAATTCTTAATTAAAGCCTTTTTCTTTTTCTTTGATTTTTCTAAGAGATGTTTTTGCACAACCAAAATTTCTATATCCCGAAGCAATTTCTTAAAAACACATCACAAGACCTTGGGTTTGTTTTTAACACATCCATTACCTTTGCTTTTCATACCACATAATCTTGTTCATTCAAAACACACTTATTCAAAATATTTTTGGATTTTTGCAAATATTTTTCTTCTTCAATTTATTCTCCCCCTATACTTGAAATTTTTTGAAATTTTTAAGTTTAACAAGGATGTCGATGTGTCAATAATGATTCCAAATGCCTGCACACACAAAGCACACACATTAAAATAAAGACATATGCAATGCAAGGAATCAAAATATCGCAGTGAGATCATACCACACATTATCTGAACATGTTTTGCAAGTTTTGAATAGACATTTGACTTATGTTTGATTGAGTGATGATATGAAAACATACCAATTAGCTCGAGTTGACACACTTACTTTTTCAGTATCATGATGAGATTAAGGTTCGATTAAAATGACTTATGTGACCCACATGTATACATATGTCAACATATTTCCTTATCAACCACTACCTGAATGCATATTGCACAAAAACCTGGTCACTTACAATCATAAACAGTGTGGAATCTGGGTTCTATTCGGATTTGGTCCACTTTGGGACTTCTTTTGATTCCATTTTGGAATTTAATTTCCTATCGTTCCCCTTGGGAATCTTCTGAATTCCTTTTTGGAATTATTGTTTGGTGATGGTCCACATTTGGGACTCTTTTTGTTCCAACTTTGGGAATCTTTTGCTGCACCTTGAAGCTCAAAAGAAACTTCGTGTGAGACTTCAGGTCTGTGGGTACTACAACAAAGAAGCTCACGATGTGGTTCATCACACTGAAAAGACTGCATCGTTACCCGATCATGCACAACTATCATCACACGCAGAGCATCAAAAGATATACATCTAGACATGTATAGCAATGGAACTTAACACAAAGATCATTAAGTTTAGATTTGTCAACAATGAACTTACTTTTTCAGTCTAATTGCCTGAGCTGTCTAGCACATCAATTAACATTCATCGGTCTTTATTAAAAATGATGTAACAAATAATGTCTAGTGTAACTATCATTTCTCACTTTTTGCAATATAGATTCTTATGACATGATATTTTCTTTTCTTTTTGCTTTTATATTTTGTTTTTGCTTTTCTTCTTCATGCACACACACAATGCAAAACAATAAAATAAAAGACAAGGAATCAATACTTGACATCGACTTATTATATTTTTTGACTTTTATATTTTTTGATTTTTGTTTGATTTTAAAAAATTAGAATTAATCATGGTTGATTAACCCTATGGATTGAATTAAGAATTCAAACCGTCCTGACAAAAAGGATTTTGTAAAAAGATCTGCCAGTTGTTTGTCGGTATGAACTTTAATCAAAATTATTAAACCTTTTTCAGAGTTGTCTCTGAGAAAGTGATATCGAATTTCAATATGTTTGGTTTTTGAGTGTTGAACAGGATTAGCAGTAATGAACATAGCAGCAGTATTGTCTATGTAAATAGGAGTTTTGAGAAAGTTAAACCCGTAGTCAAGTAATTGGTTTTGTAACCACAAAACTTGAGAACATCCTGCAGATGCAGCGATATACTCTGCTTCAGCTGTGGATACAGAAACGTTGGTCTGCTTTTTGCATTGCCAAGAAACAAGTCTAGGTCCCAGAAATTGACATCCACCCGTAGTCGATTTCCTGTCAAGAGCACACCCACCAAAGTCACTATCAGAATAACTTTATAATTCAAAATTGCCTTCATAAGGATACCATAACCCGAGATTCGGTTTCCCTTTAAGGTATCTGAAAATACGTTTAACAACAACCAGGTGCGACTCTTTTGGATCAGACTGATATCTTGCGCACACACATACAGCATACATAATGTCTGGCCTTGATGCAGTAAGATACATCAGTGAACCAATCATTGATCTGTACAGTGTTAGATCAACGGATTTGCCTTTCGAATCCGGCTGTATCTTGCAATTCACATCAGATGGCGTTCGAATAGTTTGACAATCCTGCATCTTGAACTTTTTCAGCAACTTCTCAACAAACTTTGATTGGTTGATAAAAATTTCGTCTGCTGATTGTTTTACTTGCAATCCGAGAAAGAAATTAATCTCCCCCATCGAACTCATCTGAAATCTTGACTTCATGATTTCTTCAAACTCTTTGCACATGGACGCACTGGTTGATCCAAAGATGATATCATCCACATACACTTGAACACATAAAAGATCTTCATTTTCCCGCTTCATAAACAAAGTTGGATCAATCTGACCTCTTGTAAATCCATGTTCTAGCAAATGTTTAGATAACGTCTCGTACCAAATCCTTGGAGCTTGATGTAGACCATATAAAGCTTTGCTCAATTTGTATACACGATGTGGATAATCAGGATCTTCAAAACCCAGAGGTTGTCTGACATAAACATCATCGGTAATTGGTCCATACAGAAAAGCGCCTTTAACCTCCATTTGGAACACTTTAAACTTCATAAAAGAGGCATAAGCTAGAAAAACGCGAATAGCTTCAAGTCGAGCGACAAGAGCAAACACTTCTTCATAGTCAATACCTTCTTCTTGAGTGTAACCTTGTGCAATAAGTCTTGCTTTGTTTCTCACAACAATACCACGTTCATCTGGCTTGTTCTTGTACAACCATCTTGTACCAATCGCATTTTCTCCTTCAGGTAAGTCCACTAATTTCCAAACTTCTTGTTTGCGAAATTGAAGTAACTCCTCTTGCATGGCTTCAATCCAACTGTTATCTTGTAACGCCTCTGAAATGTTCTTTGGTACCACTTGAGAAAGAAAACATGAATAAAGACAAACGTTTGCTTGCTCAGTTTGACTTCTTGTAGTTCTCTGATTCAACGGCCCAATAATCTGAGAGACAGGATGTTTCTTGTGAATTCGATGAGTTGGTATGACATCACCTTGCACTTGACTCTCCAGATTAGAATGGTTCAGATTCGGTAGATCTTTTAGAATTGTAGATTCATGCGGAGTGAAATTAGGAACTTGATCCGGTGAATTGATGAAGTAATCAAACGATTCTGGAATAACTTCAACATTCGGATCTGATGATGGTTGATTTTGAACAGATCCACCATCATTAGGAGAATTTTGTGGATTAACCTCATCACCAAGAATATTTGATTCTTGATCTTCTTGAGAGCCAGAAGGACCTGGAGCTTGACTGGATACTCCATGATCAGGATTATGAAAAGACATGAACGAATACTCAGAATTGAGATTGCCATCATCGTCATTGTCAGAATCATCACTGAAACATCCCAAGTCTCCTGATTCCTTTCTTGAGTTTCTTGAAAAATCAAACAAGTTAGAATTGAAAGATTTTGATAATGAATCTAAATCAAACAACCATTCGGGACCATGCGCCACTGACGGAAACGAATTTTCTAGAAACTTTACGTTAATAGTTTCAATAACAGTGTTTGTTTTGCTATTAAAAACCCGATAAGCTTTAGAAACAGACGAATAACCAAGGAAAAATCCATCGTCAGATTTTGACTCAAATTTCCCGAGATGATCACTTAAATTTAGAATCGATACAGGACAACCAAATGCTTTCAAGTATGAAATATTCGGTTTTCTTTCAAACAATAACTCATAAGATGTTTTATTTTTATCCTGAACCAATAATGTTCTGTTTTGTACAAAACACGCAGTAGCAATAGCTTCATCCCAGAATGTGATAGGGATTTTGGCATCTGCGAGCATGGATCTTGCTGCTTCAATCAGTGTCCGATTTTTCCGTTCCGCAACCCCGTTTTGTTGAGGCGTTCTTGGAGCACTAAATTGTCTAGCAATTCCTTTTTCTGCACAAAACAAATCAACATTAGCGTTTTTAAACTCTGTTCCATTATCACTTCTCAAGATTTTTACTTTACAATCCAACTGATTTTCAACTTTGACAATAAATTCTTTTAACAACTCAGCAGTTTCAGATTTAACATGCAAGAAATAAACCCAAGAAAATCTAGTAAAATCATCAATGATGACAAAACAATAAGACTTCTTTCCGATGCTTTGAACATTTGTTGGTTCGAAAAGATCCATATGTAGCATCTGTAAGGGTTTTGAAATGGTGTGTTCTTGCTTGGACTTAAAAGACATTCGGTGCTGTTTTCCTTTCAAACATGCTGGACAGAGATCAGTTGTAGAGAACTTCTTTGATGGTATTCCTACAGCATGATTTCCAGTCACCAGTCGGTTCATGTTTCTGAAGTTTGAATGGCCCAGCCGTCTATGCCAGAGCTGACTCTCATCATTTGATGCATGAGCAATGAGACAAGTAGTTTCGGTTTCAGCATCAATCTGCGACATATCAAGCTTGTATACATCACGATCTCTTGGAGCTTTAATCACTACCCATTCATTGTCAATCTTGAAACCTGGTTTGAGTATATAACAGAAAGAATCATAAAATAAAGTTGATTAAGATTTATCACAAATTTGAGATACACTTAGCAAATTAAAGTTCAACTGTGCACAATAGTTGACTTTATCAAAGCTAATGACCCCATTTGACACAGTTCCTTCTCCAGTTATTTTACCACCAGCATCTCCTCCAAATGCAACATGTGTACCATTCTTCAGCTTAAAGTCTTGAAGCAAGGCATGGTTGCCTGTCATATGCCGGCTGATAGGTTCAATTGGATCGTGAAAGTCGCTCAATGATCAGAATAACATAAACACAAACACAGTTTAATCATTAACACAATTCATACTAATAATTCTCTTTGTATATTGATGATCAAAGCAGTATTGTGATACAAGGTGCAGGAGAAAATAAATCACACACACAAGTTCTCTCTCTTACGTGAATATTGTGATCTAGCCTCTCTCCTCACACTCTCTCACTACATGCTTTAAAGCAAACAAATACAAGTTTAAGGAATATAACAAAATAGACCCTAAACTATATACAAACATATAAACAAAATACAAAGTAAATCTTAACTAGGAAATAACCCTAACAGTACTCCCCCTAAGATTTATCTTTGAATCTTCAGCAAAATCTTCAATCTTTTTCTTCTTTGTTCAGCATCAATCTCTTTCTACCAATCTTCCGGTTCATCTTTGACATTCAGCAGCTCTCTTCCTTTGTACTCTTCTTGTTCCTTCAGAGCTTCTTTGTCACACCCCGACTCCAGGGCCTGACACGTTGCATAATATCAGCCAATCAAATAGAATAATCATATTACAGCGGAAGTCTTTCATAATAAAGACCACTAAATGTCAACCCAATTTGAACTTTTAACAATGTCATTAAAGTAAACTACCTACACTCGCTGTGAGTGTGGTACAAAGACAACTATCTAAGGACACTGCTCCCAGGTGTCCAAATCGGGTACTAGCTCCTATGATGAGAGCATCAACCATCTGATCCTAGCTAAGCTTCTTCAATCTAGCTAACGCCCTCAGGCGTTCCTTGTACCTGCATCACGAGCTAAAAGACGTCAACAACAACGTTGTTGGTGAGTCGTAACCAGTGACATAAGACATGTAAAACACTTAGACATCATTCATTCATTCATTCATTCATATATGTGTGGTAATAAGTTATCTACAAGCCAACTCTTCTCTAACGCCATATCTGATGGTATTTCTCGTTAGAGTCTGTTAACGTATATGCCGCATACAGGAATAACCAAGGTACCCTTATGACCTCTCTCGGTCGCATCATGTTGCCTAGGCGGGTGGTACCTCTCCTGTTACGAGCCGACAGTCTACCTAATTGGATCCAACTAGACGCATATACATCTCGAGGCGGAGCCGGTAGTTCCTTAAACAACTACCTCTTAGCGCGAAGCCCTGCCCTAATGACTTGCCCTTTGGCATGTAGCCGCCATCCCCATCCAGGGATGACTCTTAACGCGAAGCTTATTACCGCGGACCAACAACACAACAACCGGACGAACCTGGAGTTGAGGTGCGTTGAATCACCAGGTAGCGATCTACTTATAACCACATACATATTCATAACATTTATAAAACATTTCATACTTTTCATACATGCTCGGATACAGCCCCGAAATCATAAAACATATAAAAGAGGGGCGGTTAGACTCACCTTAGTGCAGCCTAAGTATCCTGACCTGGTGGCTAACAAAGGTAACCCTGTAAATATTTCATATCATCAGGATTCATTTCCCCTAGGGATAATCCTATCGGTGTTTTCTCACCGATCCATTACCTTAGTCACATGTGTGACTTAGGTGACTTTAGTCCTTGGTCTTAAACATCTTACTCAGAATGCATGGGCATTCGAGTCAGGGTTCCTATGGTTTCATTTTCAAATCTTTTGAAAGCCACTTCATCATATCCTTGTGTTTCTCACAAGAATCTATCATACATATGGTTTTATTTAAAACATGACTCATTCCTAGTGTATTATCATAATATAACTAAGAATGTTCTACTTTAAAACCCTGGCTTTTCCCCATGGACTTAAGTCATAATAGTCTTAAGTAAACAAGGGATTTATATACTTTACCTAGGAATTCTGACAGTGCTTTGTTCTGTCTGCCTCGGATATATCTATCTTTCGGCAACTTGGCAATCCTTCGCCTTGCCAGCTTATAGATCCAGCTCCTAACTTGAGGAATCCAACACCGTTCACAATGACCAACATTGTAACAGGTTCGTCATCATCATCATCATCATTAACCTAATCCTTATACATACATGTGTACATTTATCACTATATGTACATATGGTAAATAACTCGAGTAATGCTAAAACGAGTCTTACCATCCTAATTGAGGAACGGGAAGTTACTTCTAGCAATTCCCGATCTTTAACATCAATTCCATAACAGCCCGCATACTTCACTGTGGCTTTCCGGAACGTCACATCTCATTCTACTTGACCAACGCCATAACCGTCCGGTATACCTTCGGGTCGGTTCGCGTATGCAAATTCCTTAAAAACCGACATACACCGAGAACCAATATACCATCGTGTTCGTCTTTTCAAAACAAACATTTATCCATCATCAAACCATCCATACATCCTCATCTTGACCAACATGCAACACAATCAATTTTCCTGTTTTCGACAAGAAAACTGTTACAAACTGATCAGAGGTAAAATCATACTTCCAGACCTCTGATCGTAATTTCCTCCGGTGGCAATGTTCACCTATGTCTAAGGAACCTACAGTCCAAATTTCGTCACTAACCAACGGTCGGATCTCCGGGAAAGTGACGATCTTTGAGACTGCATTTCCAGTGACGGAAATCCGATCAGTCTCGGTTTTCAACATAATAATCGTACCTCTGGATAAGATCTTTGAAAACTGAACGGTAGATGTGAGCATCTATGTGTTGAGAACAACATATCCAAATTTCGCATGTATCCAACGGCTAGATCTTCCTGGATCCTTCCGGGAACAAAACTGTGTTGTTGTTGACAACACATGCATATATCTTAGGACGGTTTTTCGACATTTCCATAACTTTACAGAGAGATTGAGATTAAACGGAGCTTACCATTGCGTTCAGGAGGTCGAGAATAGGTTCCGGGGTGAAAACCACTTTTCCGGCCGTCACGAACCACCGCGGACCGCCGTCGGCCGCCACCGGACCACCGCCGGACCACCGCCGGAGGGTGGCCGGAAATCCCCTCCTCTCCAGCTCTCTTTCTCTCTCTGATTTTTCACACTCATGTGTGTGTTTGTGTTGTGAAGGATGGAGAAATATGAAGCATTAGCTTCATATATATAGTGTGTGAGCCGGGTGCCCACTTCGCGTCATCCGGCACTGCGTACGAACTTGATTCTTTTTGCGTTTTCCAAACGTCATTCCTGGAATTAATATCACTTAACTCAATAAATATTCTCGAAATATTTATTTTGTTAGATACTACGCATGCGGGGGTAAACTAGCCCGGTACGCGTTTATGTCGCGTATTCCATACGTTTAACCATTTTAAACGTTAACGGATATCGTACCTCTTTGATACGGAAATTCAACCCATACCCTCGGGTATTCTACCCATTCGTTGCGGGTGTTTTAATCCCGCAACTCATTCCCTGGCACGTTCCTCGTGCTATGCGGGTATCCTTACCCGCATTCCCTTCGGGTCTTAAACCCGTTACCCATCCTAAACTAACGAGAAGGAAAGGCTATTTACCTCGTCGACCGCCATTCTTCAGTCGTGCAGAACCTCCATGACCACCATTCTTCAATCGGGCAGAACCTCAACGTCTACCGTTCTTCAATCGGGCAGAACCTCGACGCCCGCTAAGCGTTCTTTGTGCGACCGACACTCGATGGAGCGTTCCGACGCAGAGTACCGCACTTACCGCACGAACCCGTAACAAAACTAGAGCTCTCTCTCTCTGGAAAGCTAGAGAGAGAAAGAACAATGAGCAACAATGAGAGGGGGGGTTGGCTCTCTTATATAGCCCGTAATCGTGTGCTACGCGTACCGCGCATCTCACACCCTCCACCTGCGCGTATCGCGTAGGTGGAGTGGTTTTGCAAAACCGCGCGCTGACGCGGTTTACTCGCACCCGGGTTTTCATGTCCTAGGCGATACGCGCAGGCCAAGGCCCTCTCTTGCGCGTATCGCGTAGATTAAAGTTTCATTTTTGTTTTTATTATTATATAAGTTGTTCTTGTTTTGGGTCGGGGTGTCACATCCTCACCCCCTTATTGGGATTCCGTCCCGGAATCAACTGAAGAACAACTGAGCGTATTTCTTCCTTGTGGCGTCTTGCGTTCCCATAGACTTTGACTATGGGATGTGCTTATTCCTTAATCAATTTACTTGCCTTTCGACCATTTCGATTGGCTCCTTACAAGACTCAATCGTCTTTCCACCTAGATTTAATCTAGTGGAGTTCTCAACGTATTATTATACTAGCATCCCTTAAGTACTAGATGTACTTATCTTTTACTCCATTGGTTTCGTCCAGTGGAGTCTTTGATTTCTTGTCAGATAAACATATTATGAATACAAGGCGTACTTTTCTTAACTCATCGTGGATTTATATCATTTAGGTCGTCATTCTTATCCTCATTATGACCACAAATACTTGATATAACGAGAATTCAACTTTTCTTTTCTTTCTAAATTGTGTGGTGCTTACCTTGGCGACACCTACAATATGATATGTCCTTAATCATTATTTCCAACGACCTTTGTCGTTTGCCTATTTAACATTTCTTGCGATCTCGAGTCGCTTGTAGCCTTTTGCATTTATCTTTTACTTTATTGGTCGTGTCCAAGACCAATTAGGATTTCAAAATAAGTCTTGTACTTATTGTTATGAAATGCCTTAAAAGGCGTAACCTTTAGGTTCATTTGATAGTTTAACCAAATTCCATTGTGGCCATATCCCATTTTCATGTGGGAATTTTAAAAGGTCATAACAAACCTAAGGGTTCTTGAGGCTCGGCTTTGACTTGCTGACAAGTCGTACATCTTTCCTCATGGATTTATATGTCTTTCGTTCTTCTTGGTATTAACAATGACCTTATATTGTATAATACATCTTAACTGTGTTCGGAGGCAACGAGCATCTTGTCTTTATGTGCCTATTAGAATATTATCATCTTTCATAAATACTAAAGTTCGGTATCCAAACCAAACTCGACAGCCTAGCTGAAGCAATCCTTTGCTTTCCAGCATTAACTTCCTTACGCTTCCTATCGTTTCTTAATATTTTTGCCATGACATGTCATTATCTAGGCTTCGTTCAACTCATTAATAGAATCCACACATACGTATCTTCGTATTTGGATCGTATCTATACATTCTTTAGAGTCATAGCAACCACATTTTTCTTTCACAAACGATATCATAGTTCAAAATGATAGTCGATCAAATTTTCATCCAACGTCTTTCGTGTATATCGAGGTCCTTTTGCTCGAATGTGTGACTTAAATTCTTATGGTGTGAATATGCGACAAACCTTATGTCATGGAAATAGTGTCACCACACCTTTTAACACAAACACCATCGCACCTAACCTTTAGGTCGTGTTCCGCGTAACTCATGCGCCTTTAGTTTTCCCAAAACTTAAGCGATCACCTCATTCAGGTACATAACTTAAACACATAGCATCATCATTACCTTCGGGTAATGCAAGGACATGCGTACTGCTTAACTTTTCTTTCAATGTCTCAAACACTTCCACTCGATTGAGACCTTGTTTAAACTCCACTCTTTTCCATGGGAGTGCGATTGATGATTTAGCACTTGGAGAAAACCTTGCTAAATTTTGGGTTGCCTCCAGCTAGTCCACGAAATCTTCAGATTTCTATAGCTATCTTATAGGCATTTTATTTCGTCGATGCTTCTATCCTAGAAGCGTCTACCTGAACTCCTTTGTTATCAATACAAATCCTAACACTTGGAATTTCCATAACCAAAATTCACACTTTGAGAATTTTGGGCATAATCTTTATTTTCCTTAGAACATCTAAGAGCATTCTCCAATGTCCTTCATGCTCTTTCTTAGTGTAGAAATACACTGAGATGCTATTACGGACTTGTCCAGTATGGTTTGCATACTTGGTTCTACAAGTCCATGAAAATCGCATCATTATCGGTTCACCTAAATGATCATATCTTGTCCTTGAACAATTCATTGGTACATCGGCTTCTCAAACCTTCACTTGATGATGGCCACATTGCATCTTGGAGGAGTAACTTGATCCTCCTAGCTGGTCATACAAATCGTATACATGCCGTAAGGGATCTTAGTTCTCGAGCGTTCCTTTATTCAAATGTTGGCAATCAACACACATCCGTATTGGACCGTCCTTCTATGTCACGAATAAGATCGGAGTTGTGCATGGTTCCAAGCCGCTACGTGACTCGACTCGACGATTCGCGCGAAGCTGCTTCTTGTAAGTCTTCTGGGAAACGTTGGGGCATCGCGCCATCTCTAAGACGTTGCTAATATATCTATCTTTCCTAACATTATGTACAACATGTAGCCCACGTAACTCGTCATAAGTACTTACGAGAATACTTGTCAGCTTTTGTCCTCGAGACTATCTTTGTTGCGTTCATACGCGAGATGGTCCTTAGTTTCTGCCTTCTGATCGTTCAGCACATCGATCCTCAACGACTTTCGTTCGTGTTTTAGGTTTGTCGTATGCAACGACAAAAGCCCGTGCCTAGAACTACATCGAATTTTTCTAAGTTCATAGGCAATAGTTCTAGAGGGATATACTGCTTATCTATCTTGAGAAGGAAATTTTAAAAGGAAAGCTATAGCTAACTTAGTCATCAAAGAGATAAAAGTAATGGACACAAGATTACTATTCGCACATAGGTCGAATAGTATATTAACATAAGCATAATTAACATAAACGTATAACCACCTTATTATGGTCTATGGTCTCCTTGGTTCTCATCAGGAAAACCATAACAATAATCTTTAGGGTGTTCATGCCCTTATCATGGCTAGCTAAGGTAGCCATCGTTCTATCTTGGAACTTAGGGTAGTTTCCTCTTAGTGTGTCCATACTATCTTATTCATTACATCCACTAACATCTCTAGTGGTCTCCATCTCTTTGATTCACCGTAGAGCGTTAGCAACTGCTTTCAAATGGTCATTAACATCTTTTGCAACACCAATGATAATTTCAAGCATCATTGACTTAATCATCACAATGATCTTCCGTTGCAGTTCGGCATCGCGTTCAGCTGATCTTACTTTTGCAGATGTTGAGGGAGGGTTTTGCTGAACCTTAGATGAAACTATATATAAGTTTAAACTCGAATAGGCTCTTCCCTTAGCCCCTTCTGATGGACTATCTTGAGTAGCGATCGCAGTCGTCTTGCCGCCTTCTTTAGCCCCTTCGATATTTCTAATATCCAAATGGATTATTACCGACCACGTAATAACTATAAACAAATCCTTGCCTCTAACGTGTCTGCAAGAAATAATGTATCTTGCTAAAGGCTATTAAGTCCTACGTCATTCACAGATTAAACAAGTCTCGTCATAGGGTCGTCAAGAGCAGCTATCGATAACACTCATGGGCCATGGCGACGATTCTTCATGGCCTTTGTAAATTCCTCACGTTCACGTCTTTTGAAGTGCTCACGTTTCGGTTAAGAGTCGGCCTTCACACTTCCTCCTAGTGCTAGTTTTGGTGTCGACTCTCAGCCTCAGGCATCCTGATTCGTCGTTGGTACCATCCTGGTTGCTGTCGTTTTTCTTAAACACCGCTTGCTCCTGAGTATCGTCAAAAATAACGATACGAGCTGGAATCCTTATTCTCATCCTAAGCTTCTTCTGCATCGTATAGGGTGTAGGTAGGAAGGTTCATTGCTACTTCAAAATCCTACCTTAGTACTCCTGCCGATTCTCTTCCACCTGCTGATGCGTGTCTCCTTCACATATCTTTATTCTTTCACGTCCTTTTCTCTTGTTCTAAATCTTGAACTCGTCTCTTGAGAGGGTGACTTCATCACCATAGTAGATACCAAAACAAGTATCCATACAAAAGAGATGACTTAGGCCTTCGAGCCTATCTCGAATTTTCATTTAGCTCGGTGATCACTCAATGTGTCGAAGACGTCTCGCTTCGTTCAAAACATACCTTAATAACAATTCATTTTCCTTTCAGGCATGTTCATATAAATCTCATAATATATATATATATATGCTCACATATATACATATATATAAAAGGTATAAAACAATAGCATATAACATATGTAATACTCATGTCTAATTCCTTCGCATTTCCCTGACGAGGTTTCTAAGTCAATCCATACGACAGTGAGGATTATCATGCTCTCACAAAGATAACTTGACAATTACGTTGATCAGGCGCTCTTGTCTCATTGTCTTAGGCGTTCAATCAAACAATCACTTATCATACTTCTCAACTTTCCTAGGGCTTTCCTATCTTAAGTGGTCCTTTCATCCTATCAGGTTAGAGCTTAAGGATCTACGTGACCCTTAATTCGCTAAAACCATTGGCTCTGATACCAACCTGTCACACCCCGACTCCAGGGCCTGACACGTTGCATAATATCAGCCAATCAAATAGAATAATCATATTACAGCGGAAGTCTTTCATAATAAAGACCACTAAATGTCAACCCAATTTGAACTTTTAACAATGTCATTAAAGTAAACTACCTACACTCGCTGTGAGTGTGGTACAAAGACAACTATCTAAGGACACTGCTCCCAGGTGTCCAAATCGGGTACTAGCTCCTATGATGAGAGCATCAACCATCTGATCCTAGCTAAGCTTCTTCAATCTAGCTAACGCCCTCAGGCGTTCCTTGTACCTGCATCACGAGCTAAAAGACGTCAACAACAACGTTGTTGGTGAGTCGTAACCAGTGACATAAGACATGTAAAACACTTAGACATCATTCATTCATTCATTCATATATGTGTGGTAATAAGTTATCTACAAGCCAACTCTTCTCTAACGCCATATCTGATGGTATTTCTCGTTAGAGTCTTTAACGTATATGCCGCATACAGGAATAACCAAGGTACCCTTATGACCTCTCTCGGTCGCATCATGTTGCCTAGGCGGGTGGTACCTCTCCTGTTACGAGCCGACAGTCTACCTAATTGGATCCAACTAGACGCATATACATCCCGAGGCGGAGCCGGTAGTTCCTTAAACAACTACCTCTTAGCGCGAAGCCCTGCCCTAATGACTTGCCCTGTGGCATGTAGCCGCCATCCCCATCCAGGGATGACTCTTAACGCGAAGCTTATTACCGCGGACCAACAACACAACAACCGGACGAACCTGGAGTTGAGGTGCGTTGAATCACCAGGTAGCGATCTACTTATAACCACATACATATTCATAACATTTATAAAACATTTCATACTTTTCATACATGCTCGGATACAGCCCCGAAATCATAAAACATATAAAAGAGGGGCGGTTAGACTCACCTTAGTGCAGCCTAAGTATCCTGACCTGGTGGCTAACAAAGGTAACCCTGTAAACATTTCATATCATCAGGATTCATTTCCCCTAGGGATAATCCTATCGGTGTTTTCTCACCGATCCATTACCTTAGTCACATGTGTGACTTAGGTGACTTTAGTCCTTGGTCTTAAACATCTTACTCAGAATGCCTGGGCATTCGAGTCAGGGTTCCTATGGTTTCATTTTCAAATCTTTTGAAAGCCACTTCATCATATCCTTGTGTTTCTCACAAGAATCTATCATACATATGGTTTTATTTAAAACATGACTAATTCCTAGTGTATTATCATAATATAACTAAGAATGTTCTACTTTAAAACCCTGGCTTTTCCCCATGGACTTAAGTCATAATAGTCTTAAGTAAACAAGGGATTTATATACTTTACCTAGGAATTCTGTCAGTGCTTTGTTCTGTCTGCCTCGGATCTATCTATCTTTCGGCAACTTGGCAATCCTTCGCCTTGCCAGCTTATAGATCCAGCTCTTAACTTGAGGAATCCAACACCGTTCACAATGACCAACATTGTAACGGGTTCGTCATCATCATCATCATCATTAACCTAATCCTTATACATACATGTGTACATTTATCAATATATGTACATATGGTAAATAACTCGAGTAATGCTAAAACGAGTCTTACCATCCTAATTGAGGAACGGGAAGTTACTTCTAGCAATTCCCGATCTTTAACATCAATTCCATAACAGCCCGCATACTTCACTGTGGCTTTCCGGAACGTCACATCTCATTCTACTTGACCAACGCCATAACCGTCCGGTATACCTTCGGGTCGGTTCGCGTATGCAAATTCCTTAAAAACCGACATACACCGAGAACCAATATACCATCGTGTTCGTCTTTTCAAAACAAACATTTATCCATCATCAAACCATCCATACATCCTCATCTTGACCAACATGCAACACAATCAATTTTCCTGTTTTCGACAAGAAAACTATTACAAACTGATCAGAGGTAAAATCATACTTCCAGACCTCTGATCGTAATTTCCTCCGGTGGAAATGTTCACCTATGTCTAAGGAACCTACAGTCCAAATTTCGTCACTAACCAACGGTCGGATCTCCGGGAAAGTGACGATCTTTGAGACTGCATTTCCAGTGACGGAAATCCGATCAGTCTCGGTTTTCAACATAAATATCGTACCTCTGGATAAGATCTTTGAAAACTGAACGGTAGATGTGAGCATCTATGTGTTGAGAACAACATATCCAAATTTCGCATGTATCCAACGGCTAGATCTTCCTGGATCCTTCCGGGAACAAAACTGTGTTTTTGTTGACAACACATGCATATATCTTAGGACGGTTTTTCGACATTTCCATAACTTTACAGAGAGATTGAGATTAAACGGAGCTTACCATTGCGTTCAGGAGGTCGAGAATAGGTTCCGGGGTGAAAACCACTTTTCCGGCCGTCACGAACCACCGCGGACCGCCGTCGGCCGCCACCGGACCACCGCCGGAGGGTGGCCGGAAATCCCCTCCTCTCCAGCTCTCTTTCTCTCTCTGATTTTTCACACTCATGTGTGTGTTTGTGTTGTGAAGGATGGAGAAATATGAAGCATTAGCTTCATATATATAGTGTGTGAGCCGGGTGCCCACTTCGCGTCATCCGGCACTGCGTACGAACTTGATTCTTTTTGAGTTTTCCAAACGTCATTCCTGGAATTAATATCACTTAACTCAATAAATATTCTCGAAAGATTTATTTTGTTAGATACTACGCATCCGGGGGTAAACTAGCCCGGTACGCGTTTATGTCGCGTATTCCATACGTTTAACCATTTTAAACGTTAACGGATATCGTACCTCTTTGATACGGAAATTCAACCCATACCCTCGGGTATTCTACCCATTCGTTGCGGGTGTTTTAATCCCGCAACTCATTCCCTGGCACGTTCCTCGTGCTATGCGGGTATCCTTACCCGCATTCCCTTCGGGTCTTAAACCCGTTACCCATCCTAAACTAACGAGAAGGAAAGGCTATTTACCTCGTCGACCGCCATTCTTCAGTCGTGCAGAACCTCCATGACCACCATTTTTCAATCGGGCAGAACCTCAACGTCTACCGTTCTTCAATCGGGCAGAACCTCGACGCCCGCTAAGCGTTCTTTGTGCGACCGACACTCGATGGAGCGTTCCGACGCAGAGTACCGCACTTACCGCACGAACCCGTAACAAAACTAGAGCTCTCTCTCTCTGGAAAGCTAGAGAGAGAAAGAACAATGAGCAACAATGAGAGGGGGGGTTGGCTCTCTTATATAGCCCGTAATCGTGTGCTACGCGTACCGCGCATCTCACACCCTCCACCTGCGCGTATCGCGTAGGTGGAGTGGTTTTGCAAAACCACGCGCTGACGCGGTTTACTCGCACCCGGGTTTTCATGTCCTAGGTGATACGCGCAGGCCAAGGCCCTCTCTTGCGCGTATCGCGTAGATTAAAGTTTCATTTTTGTTTTTATTATTATATAAGTTGTTCTTGTTTTGGGTCGGGGTGTCACATTCTTCTATACAGGACTTGAACTTTTCAGCAATTTTGGCTTGTCTCGGCTTGGACTCATTTGTCAGAATTGGGCAGGCATTCATGCGTCTAAGTGAATCAAGATTTAAACCTGCAAAGTCAATATTAGCATAAAATTCGAATGGCATCTCCTGTCCTTTGACTTGCACCTCCAAAGTTCCTTTTCTAGATATTCTCATATACTCTATCTCTGGTAAATCAACCCTCACGAGATTAGAGTTCAGCAATGCCTTTCTCACTCGTATCTTTTCAGTTGCCGCAGCTATTACTTCAATCATTACAACAAACAACTTCCTATCAGCTTCAGCAAGTGCATCTTTACACTTCTCCATTCTATAACTTCTCAAAAAGTCTATGTATGACGGATGTAACAGCTTCAACTCAAAAGTGCTAAACAGTGTAATCATGTCTTTGTCCCAATCATCCAAATTCCGAACAAGCTTCAACTCAAAAGTTTCTTGATTATAGAAAACTCTCAGTATAGGCTTTGTCATTTGCGAACCATCTATCACCTTCAATCCAGGATTTGTCACCTTGTCAAAATATTCATCCGAAAATTCTTCAAGATACGTATCTTCAGTCACAACCAATCGTTTCTTCTTTCTTTCTTTCTTTGCTTGCACATATGCAGTATCTTCTTGTTGGCCTCGGAAATCAAGATACTTTGGTGGTCTAGCAATCCCGGCATCAAGAAGCATTACACATTTATCACCACGCTCAGCATGCGTGTGATTTATCAATCTGAGTTTGTGCAGCTCCTTCAAATCCTGAACTTCCAACTTAAAAATGCTCGAGTAGTAATGGTATACGTCACATAAACCATTAACTCTCTTAATCATAAACGCATCAAATACTTCATCGTATTTCCAAGCAATTATCTTCACCTTCTTATTCTTCTCTGGCACTATCATAGAATCAAGCAACTCAGCAATGGACTGACCTTTGCTCAGCAGTGACCTCACCACGTCACCTGCTGTGGCTGACTTATGCCATGATTCCCGAACATCCATCGGTATGTTGTATGATTTAACTTCGCTGGGAAACATATCAATCAACTCGTGCCTTTTCTTATGAGCATTTTCAGGTAGAGCCATCACCGGAATCTCCTTCGGTCCAAGAACTTTGAATCTTTTTGTCAGCTCGAAATACTGAGGATTGTTGTAGTCCAAGTAAAACATACGATTGTACATTTTTTCAGTCTTCATAAAGCTAACAACAGTTTTCCTCAAAGATTCAGATTTCAACCTCTTCAAAGTCTTATATGGATAATTTCTTGAACTTAACCAACTGCGCATATCTGAAGCTGTCATTTCATCTGGATTTTGGTGATACAGTTCAGTCGGATGTAAATCTTCTATATTCAAACTCTCTTGCATTGGAGTCCATTCACCCATCTCAATAACAAACTCTTTCTGATCAGCATCAGCTTTGTCTTGGGCAATCAAGCACTTTTCATATTCTTCATTAATCTGGCTCACAGTCAACCCATTCAAAAACACAGGATTATACTTCATCCTTTCAAGATAAGCGAATCTTTGATCCAAATCATCCGGTATCTCTTCAACAACATTAGTTTCCGGCTCAGCTTCATCTTCAGATTCAGTGAAGTCTATGTCATCTAAGTCATCCAACGCTTCAATCATAGGTGCATTGTCAGTTTGAACCGGCTCAAACTGACTTGCAACTTCAGCTACAGTTTCAGGCATATCAACAGCTTCAGATTGAATCGGCTCAACCTGAACTGTTTCTTCAGAACCAACTTCTTTCTCACTATCTGTGGCAGCAAATACTTCAGTTTCAGCTACAGATTCAGTTTTCTCAGTCTCAACTACAGCTACAGATTGAATCGGCTCAATCTGCACTGTCTCATCTATCTTTGCCTTTTTCGAACTGTTTTCATCTCCAAAAATCTCAGGTATAGCATCTATCTTCCTTTTTCCCTCAGCTTTGTCCATATTGACAGTTTCAGCAACAGCTTCATCGGGAACAATGATTGGTGATTCTACCATTATACCAACATTCGTAGTACCTCGTGCTCTAGTCAAATAAACTTTAGGTACTTGAGATTCAGTCACTTCCACTACTTCATCTGAAAAATCTTTATCTGATGATGAGCCAGCTTTCTTCGGTTTTGTTTCCTCCAACCATTTTTCTAACATTTCTTCTCAGCCTCCAATGTATTGCATTCAGCTTTCAGTTCCTTGTAATCATATTTCAGATTCTCATGCTCCTCCTTCAGTTTTTCATAATCGTCCTTCAATTTCACATGTTCATCAACAAGCTTGACATGATCCTCATCCAACTTTTTGAAGGTTTTCAAATTCTGATTATGAATATCCCAGTACTCATCAAATCTTTTCCTTTTCCTTTCATTAGAAGCTTTCAACAAATCATTCGCTTCTATCAACTTTGCAACCATCTCCTCTAACTCTGCAATTCTTTTATCCTTCTCATTTTCATCAATCTTTGACACAAAGTTTGGTGAAGACTCCAAACCTTGTTCAATATTTTTAGCAATTTGGGATGATGTGGTGGGTAAATCAACAAGTGTAGGATCAGTAACGCCAGCATCAGCCTCAACTATCTGTGCAATAGATTCAGCTTCGGCCATTACCTCCTGAGCAATCTGAAGTACATCTATCTCTTCAGGCTCTACAATCACAGGCTCTTTAACTGGTTTCGACCTCTTTCTTCTGACATACTGAACAGAGATGTCCTTTGGAACTTCAGCAACTACTTCTTCTATAGAAGCAACCTCAACAGGTTCTTCTATCACAACATTCTCAATCTCTACTTCCATTGGTTCAACTGTTTCAGCAATTTCTGCCTCCTCTGAATTAGATTCAGATTCAGCACCATCATTATCACCTTCATCATTATCATCTTCTTCTTCATCTTCTGGATGACGAGCAAAGTACTCGTCATCATCTAACAGGTTATCAGGCACCTCATCCACTAGGTCCTGTGGGTTAACTATCTCACCATTAGAAATATGATAATACACTCCTTCAACATCTTCTTCATTGTTGGCTATATCTCTCATATAGTCAAACAATTCTACATTAGGCACATTCCCGATACTCATCTTTCTGTAAGATAGATCGTTCATGTCCTCAGTGTATAACATACCTCCAGCATAACCTTCAGATCTGATGATAGGATAAGCAATGTTGATCATCAGTTGTAAGAATCTCGGGTACATGAGAAACTTAAACCTCTTGCCTTTCACCAAGTTAAATACAAAACCATTCATAATCCATCTCGACATGTTGAATGGTTTGTTCTCTACAATGGCAACTATCGGTGATGCAATGTCTGATGGGAAATTATCAAAGCCTGCACTCCTTCTGGACATGCACTGTTGCACAACATAACACAATAGCTTATACTTCTTTCCCAATTTTGCCCTATAAAACTGTGATTTTGGAAATATAGGTGGATGCCCCATATTAACAAAACATGATTTGCACTCGTCCATTGTCAACTCATCATTCATCCCAATCTCATCTTCATCTATTCTCAGGGCATGTCTAATGGCTTCTTCAGAAACTGTCAGAACCATATCTCTAGTTATGTTGCCTCGAACAACAGTAACTCCATTCTCTTCTCTAATGACCTCTGCTGTCCTCCAAAAACTTTTAATCAACCTTGCATATATGACCGGTTTGGCACACATAGCATACACATATTTGGTCCTTTTGATAAACTTGATCATATCTCTGTAACCTTCTGTTTCAGGGATAGATTCATCTAGAACTGCCACCAAATTGTGTTTAGGCTCAAACTTGAGATTCTCCATCTGTTAAAACACAAACAAACACAAAACAAGACAAATGTGTTAGATTCTTCATTAAAACATATCAAAATTTTCATAAGTGTTTGAATAAAAGTTAGAAAGCAAAACATTCACATAATCGTTTTAAATTCTAAATTGTTCTAATAACCTTATTTTCATCATTTTAATCAAACAACTTTGAATCTTAAAGATTATACTTCATGTTTCAATTTTAACAGTTAAACACTTAAGGCATAATTTTGACATTTTTATGATAAAATTGTTTATCATGTTTTGGTTCAGTTTTAACAAGTATTAATCACTTTTAAACAGATATTTCATCATTTTGATGTTTAACTTTTAAGAGCTTCAAAATTCATCAATGGCGATTTTAACAGTTATGACAATTTCAATTGATTCAGTTGATTTTAAGGTGTTTTGGTGCAAATGAGTGATTGATTGTTGATGATCGACAGATTTTAACCTTAAAACAACATTCGATTTTGGTTTTAACACACAAAATCAAAGTGTCGATTCAATGCTCAAAACACTGTTCATCATCGTTTTTCTTTTTAACAGTCGATTTGCAGGTCTATCAAGGTCAAAAACACTAAATCACTACCTTATCCAATCGATCAACCTTGTTACAGAGCAAAATGATTGAATATGATACAGACGATTTAAGTACAGAGTGTTTGCTTGAAAGTGAATGTGTGAAATGATAAGTGTTTGTGTAGAAGCGGGTTTTTGTATCGTCAAAAATTTAGGTCAAATCTGAGGTGCCGGGTCAACAAAAGGAACGGGTAAATAAAATAGGCCCAATAAGCTTTGACGGGTCAAAGACTGTAGTGACGGGTCATGTACTGTAGTGACGGGTCAAGTACATAAAACAAGTCACAAACATATGAAAAACACTTGACGGGTCAAACACTGTAGAGACGGGTAAGTCACTGTAGTGACGGGTAAAGGTTAGGAACAACTACACCTGATGAGTTTTATCAATCACCCGGCAGAATAGTAGTCTTCAAACATCACCCGGCAACCTGTCTTCATTACCCGGCAACACAGTTGCTTTCTCTTTCACATAGCATGCTTCTCTTCATTACACGGCAACACAGTTGTATCACCCGGCATGCATTTTCTTCTTCACACGGCAACATAGTGACTCATTTACACGGCAAGATAAAAGACTTTTACCCGGCTGTATAGTGAACACTTGTCACCCGGCAGATATCTATGACCTTCACCCAGTTGTATTTGACATGATCATTGCCTGGCTGTACAGTGGTCACAATATCTTCCTTTTTCTCAATCACCCGGCATGTATCAAACTTACAATATTACCCGGCTAAACAGTTCTTTATCCGGCAGAATAGTTGCATCTGATATCTTTGCCCGGCTACAACCCTTGAACGATTTTCTTCATTTTTCTCGTCTGTTGACTTTTTCAACAACATTTATTGCACCTGCAAACATTCTCGACACATTAATTAGACAAGATATTCTTAAAAGAATTTGTCACATTAATTATCAACAACATTTTTAGGCAACAAATTTAACACAATTTAAAATCATTTTTCTTTTTATTTTTCAAAATTGTTTTTGCACAACCAATTTTTCTATATCCCGAAGCAATTTCATAAAAACAATTTACAAGACCTTGGGTTTGTTTTTAACACAATCCAATACCTTTGCTTTTCATACCACATAATCTTGTTCATTCAAAACACACTTATTCAAAACAAAATATTTTTGGATTTTTGTAGATATTTTTCTTCAATTTTATTCTCCCCCTAAACTTGAAATTTCTTGAAATTTTTAAGTTTAACAAGGATGTCGATGTGTCAATAAAGATTCCATATGCCTGCACACACAAAGCACACACATTAAAATAAAGACATATGCAATGCAATGAATCAAAATATCGCAGTGAGATCATACCACACATTATCTGAACATGTTTTGCAAGTTTTGAATAGACATTTGACTTATGCTTGATTGAGTGATGATATGAAAACATACCAATTAGCTCGAATTGACACACTTACTTTTTCAGTATCATGATGATATTTAAGGTTCGATTAGAATGACTTATGTGACCCACATGTATACATATGTCAACATATTTCCTTATCAACCACTACCTGAATGCATATTGCACAGAATCTGGTTACTTACAGTCATACACAGTGTGGAATATGGGTTCTATTCGGATTTGGTCCACTTTGGGACTTCTTTTTAATTCCATCTTTGGGAATTTTTCTTTCCTATCGTTCCCCTTGGGAATCTTCTGAATTCCTTTTTGGAATTTTTGTTTGGTGATGGTCCACATTTGGGACTCTTTTTGTTCCATCTTTGGGAATCTTTTGCTGCACCTTGAAGCTCAAAAGAGACTTCGTGTGAGACTTCAGGTCTGTGGGTACCACAACAAAGAAGCTCACGATGCGGTTCATCACACTGAATACACTGCATCGTTACCCGATCATGTACAACTATCATCACAAGCAATGTATCAAAAGATATATATCTAGACATGTATAACAATGGAACTTAACACAAAGATCATTAAGTTTATGTTTGTCAACAATCAACTTACTTTTTCAGTCTAATTGCCTGAGCTGTCTAGCACATCAATTAACATTCATCAGTCTTTATTTAAAAATGATGTAACAAATAATGTCTAGTGTAACTATCATTTCTCACTTTTGCAATATAGATTCTTATGACATGATATTTTCTTTTCTTTTTGCTTTTATATTTTGTTTTTGCTTTTCTATTTTCTTTTTCATGCAAGCACACAATGCAAAACATAAAATAAAAGACAAAGGAATCAATACTTGACATCAACTTATTATATTTTTGGCTTTTATATTTTTCTGATTTTTCTTTTTGTTTTTGCAAAAATAGAATCAATCATGATTGATTAATCCTATGGATTGAATTAAAAATTCAAACCGTCCTGACAAAAATGATTTTGTGAAAAGATCTGCCAGTTGTTTGTCGGTATGAACTTTAATCAAAATTATTAAACCTTTTTCAGAGTTGTCTCTTAAAAAGTGATATCGAATTTCGATATGTTTGGTTTTTTAGTGTTTAACAGGATTAGCAGTAATGAACATAGCAGCAGTATTGTCTATGTAAATAGGAGTTTTCAGAAAGTTAAACCCGTAGTCCAGCAATTGGTTTTGTAACCACAAAACTTGAGAACATCCTGCAGATGCAGCGATATACTCTGCTTCAGCTGTGGATACAGAAACGTTGGTCTGCTTCTTGCATTGCCAAGAGACAAGTCTAGGACCCAGAAATTGACAACCACCAGTAGTCGATTTCCTGTCAAGAGCACAACCACCAAAATCACTGTCAGAATAGCTATATAATTCAAAATTTCCTTCGTAAGGATACCATAACCCAAGATTTGGTTTCCCTTTAAGATATCTGAATATACGCTTCACAGCAACAAGATGCGACTCTTTCGGATCAGACTGATATCTGGCGCACACACAAACATCGTACATGATATCTGGTCTTGATGCAGTAAGATACATCAGTGAACCGATCATTGATCTGTATAGTGTTTGATCCACGGATTTGCCTTTCGGATCCGGCTGTATCTTGCAGTTCACATCAGATGGAGTTCGAATAGTCTGACAATCTTGCATCTTGAATTTCTTCAACAACTTCTCAACAAATTTTGATTGATTGATGAAAATTCCGTCAGCTGATTGTTTCACTTGTAATCCAAGAAAGAAGTTAATCTCCCCCATAGAACTCATCTGAAATCTGCATTTCATGATTTCCTCAAATTCTTTGCACATTGACTCACTGGTTGATCCGAAGATAATATCGTCCACATAAACTTGAACACATAAGAGATCGTCATTCTCCCTCTTCATAAACAAAGTTGGATCAATCTGTCCTCTTGTGAATCCATGTTCTAGTAAATGCTTAGATAGTGTCTCATACCAGATTCTAGGAGCTTGATGTAGACCGTAAAGTGCTTTACTCAACTTGTATACCCGATGAGGATAGTCAGGATCTTCAAAGCCCGGAGGTTGTCTGACATATACGTCATCTGTAATCGGCCCATACAGAAAAGCGCCTTTAACGTCCATTTGGAATACTTTAAACTTCATGAAGGAAGCATATGCAAGAAAAACGCGTATGGCTTCAAGTCTTGCGACCGGAGCGAACACCTCTTCGTAGTCAATGCCTTCTTCCTGAGTATATCCCTGTGCAATGAGTCTTGCTTTGTTTCTCACAACAATGCCACGTTCGTCTGGCTTGTTTTTGTACAACCATCTTGTACCAATCGCATTTTCTCCTTCAGGTAAGTCCACTAATTTCCAAACCTCTTGTTTGCGAAATTGAAGTAACTCCTCTTGCATGGCTTCAATCCAACTATTATCTTGTAATGCTTCTGAAATGTTCTTCGGCACCACTTGAGAAAGAAAACATGAATAAAGACAAACGTTTGCTTGCTCAGTTTGACTTCTTGTAGTTCTCTGATTCAACGGCCCAATAATCTGAGAGACAGGATGTTTCTTGTGAATTCGATGAATAGGAATATCACCTCCTTGCACTTGAGTCTCCAGATTAGAAGTATTCAGATTTGGTAGATCTTGTAGTATGGAAGAAGTATGCGGTGTGAAATTCGGGACTTGATCTGGTGAATTGATGAAGTAATCAAAAGATTCTGGAATAACTTCAACATTCGGATCTGATGATGGTTGATTTTGAACGGATCCACCATCATTAGGAGACATTTCCGGATTCACATCTTCTTCAAGATTGTTTGATTCTTGATCTTCTTGAGAACCAGAAGGACCCGGAGCTTGACTGGATTTGACATGATCAGGATTATGAAATGACATGAACGGATATTCAGAGTTGAGAGTTCCATCCTCGTCATTATCAGAATCGTCACTAAAGCATCCCAAGTCACCTGATTCTTTCCTTGCTTTTCCTGAAAAATCAAACAAGTTAGAATTGAAAGATTTTGATAACGAATCTAAATCAAATAACCTTTCGGGACCATGCGCCACTGACGGAAACGAATTTTCTAAAAACTTTACGTTAATAGTTTCAATAACAGTATTTGTTTTGCTATTAAAAACCCGATAAGCTTTAGAAACAGACGAATAACCTAGGAAAAATCCATCGTCAGATTTTGACTCAAATTTCCCGAGATGATCATTTAAATTTAGAACCGTTACGGGACAACCAAATGCTTTCAAATAAGAAATATTCGGCTTTCTTCCAAATAACAACTCATAAGATGTTTTCTGTTTATCCTGTACTAATAATGTCCTGTTTTGTACAAAACACGCAGTAGCAATAGCTTCGTCCCAGAATGTGATAGGGATTTTGGCATCTGCGAGCATGGATCTTGCTGCTTCAATTAGTGTCCGGTTTTTCCGTTCCGCAACCCCATTCTGTTGAGGCGTTCTTGGAGCACTAAATTGTCTAGCAATTCCTTTTTCTGCACAAAACAAATCAACATTAGCGTTTTTAAATTCAGTTCCATTATCACTTCTTAAAACTTTCACTTTACAATCCAAATGATTTTCAACTTTGATAATAAATTCTTTTAACAACTCAGCAGTTTCAGATTTAGCATGCAAGAAATAAACCCAAGAAAATCTAGTGAAATCGTCAATAATGACAAAACAATAAGACTTCTTTCCGATGCTTTGCACATTTGTTGGTCCGAAAAGATCCATATGTAGCATCTGCAAGGGTTTTGAAATGGAGTTTTCTAGCTTGGACTTAAAAGACATTCGATGCTGTTTTCCTTTCAAACATGCTGGACAGAGATCAGTTGTAGAGAATTTCTTCGATGGGATTCCCACAGCGTGATTTCCAGTCACCAGTCGATTCATGTTTCTGAAGTTTGAATGGCCCAGCCGTCTATGCCAAAGCTGACTCTCATCATTTGAAGCATGAGCAATGAGACAAGTAGTTTCGGTTTCAGCGTCAATCTGCGACATATCAAGCTTGTATACATCACGATCTCTTGGAGCTTTCACCACTACCCATTCATTATCAATCTTGAAACCTGGTTTGAGAATGTAACAGAAAGAATCATCAAATAAAGTTGAATAAGATTTATCACAAATTTGAGATACACTTAGTAAGTTAAAGTTCAACTGTGCACAGTAGTTGACTTTATCAAAACTAATGACCCCATTCGATACGGTTCCTTCTCCTGTTATCTTACCACCCGCATCACCTCCAAATGCAACGTGTGTACCATTTTTCAGCTTGAAATCCTGAAGCAAGGCATGGTTGCCTGTCATATGCCGGCTACACCCACTATCAACGAACCACGAGTTGATAGGTCTTATTGGGCGTACCTGCAATTCAACAATCACTTAGTTAGTTTGGTCAACCCAGGCCCACACGGTCTTGGTTTTCCGAATCTATCTGCAATAGTAACTTGTTGATATTGAACATTTTGAAAATTTGTTTCATTTAAGAGATTTTGATGCTGATAACTGTTGTTTCGCCCATTGGCGTTCATTGATTGCTTTCTCCTCAAAGCACTAAACCTTTCCTCTAGCTTAGGATCAAGGTTATTTTCAAACTTTTGATTTCTTACCATTAAAGCTCTTGGTTTAAAACTGTTAACCTGCACATTAGAAACAGAATTGTTTCGATTGAAATTTCTCAAAACCGGAGAATGACTTTGACTCATATTTTGAAAACCAAATGAATGATTTCTGTTAAAGTTTGAAAACGGAGTCATTTCTCTTGTTGAGTTTGATCGAAAGAAACAATCCTTTGTGTCATGATTTCTTCTCTCACAAATATCACAAAATTTGTTATAATAACATTCTTCTGAAGAATGGTTTCTTTTGTCACAGAAACTGCAGTACCTGTTAAAGAAACATTCAGCAGTAGTATGGTTATAACGATCACATATCTCACAGTGTCTCTTGCTAATCCTAAAGAGCCGATTGTTAACTTTTGATGTTGAACTCATTCGAGATTCATTATCAGTTTTGTTCGGTTTTAGATTAACTTGATTCTTTTGTGGAGACATTGTTTGTGATTTTGATTGCATGGGACTTTGATTCAATTTTAAACTGTTCTGTTTGGTCACCTTTTTGTTTACAATTCTCTTATCATTGACAGCGGAAGACTTAGGACCTGAACCTGTTTTCAGACAGAGTTAGATTTGATTGGAAAATTGATTGGTTTACCATAAGATCCGTTCAAATCAAACGTTCCTGCAGACACAAACTTGATTTTCTTATCTTTTGACACTTTCTTGACAGGTTTAACTTTGTCAGTTTTAACACTTTGAACTTTGGTGTTTTCATTTGATTTTAAGACACTTTTGCCTTTTGACTGTTTCGTTTCAGATTGATTGTTCATTATTTTCGATTTCTGCTTCTTTGCATTCGAAACTTCAGTCTTCTTCTCTTCTTGCTTCTTGATCAACTGAGCAGCAACTTGCGCCTTTTGTTCTTTCTTCCACCTGATGTATTCAGGATCATTGTATCCTGAAAATTCACCTTCTTCCTTCACCGTCGTTTCTGGTTCGGGATTAAGTTTTGGATACTCAACAAGTTGAATTAGAACAGGCTCCAGTTTGTTATCAGACTTGTTGCTTGCTTCATCATCAGCTTCAGTTGTCATTCCATCTTCTTCTTTCAAACTTTCAATCAACACCTCAGATCCTTCAGACTCGGATTTACTTCTTTGAATTTCTTTGAATTTACGTTCATTTTCAGGTGAATGATCAAATTCATTAAAGTTTTCCGGTAAGGTTTGAGTGATTGAATTTGGCATTGGTTCATGAGTAAAACCCAACCCGGTTTTGGTTTTGTTACCTCTTTCTTTGATGAGTTGTTTGACCATGGTTTTACAACTTTTAACCTTTGTTAATTCAACTTGAGTGACAGCATGTGCGACTTTTTCTTGTTCAAAGTTCTTTGTCATTTCTTCAAGTTGTTTGGTTACCAATTCCAATTCCTTTAAGGTCTAGTTCCATGATTCTTTAAGTGACAAAATCTTCTCATCAGAAATTTTATGATCAATTTTAAGTTGTTCATGAAGTTTTTCATGTTTACTTAATTTATCACCAATTTTAAATGAATGAGTTCGATAATGTTCTACTTGTTGAATGCATTGTTCAGAACACAACCTTTCCTTCACATCAGCAGGTAATGGAACATAGTTAGGGGGTAAATCAGTACTAACCTTTGGTTGTTCGGTAGATGATGAAGACTCACTGGATGTAGCCATTAACGCAACTTCAGACTCAGATTCTTCAACAGGATCAGACTTTGCACTCCAGTCATAATCTTCAGAATCTTCACTCACATCTTCAATCATCTTACCATCCCCTTCTTCTGACCAGTCTTCTTCAATTTCACATACCAGTGCCAGATTTGATGTAAGATCAGACGTAAATTGTTCTGCATATGCGCTCCAATCATAACCGTCTTTTACACTTACTACCAGCGCCTTTGTTTGATCTTCTGGCTTCTTTCCTTCATCTTTCAATTCAGGCATGGGAAGACTTTGATATGGTTTCTGAAAGAAACGTTGATTTCTGCCTTGATAACTCGAAGACTGTTGAGAACTTTGACCTTGACCTTGATTGCTTGAACTAGCTTGGTCATTGAAATTCTTTGGAGCTTTGCATTCTCTTGAGAAATGACCATACTGGTTACAATTAAAACATCTGGCCTTTGATTTGTCAAATCCAACTGTCTTGTTAGCATGAGGTTTGTAACTTCGGTTAACATATGCATGCTTTTGTGTTCGATATGCAACCATAACCATTTGCCAATTAAGATCCATTTCTTCAACATCAACTGGATCCATTTCAAATAAGTCTTGAAGGACCACGTCCATTTGACTTAAATGACTTCCTTGGTACGCTTGAAAACTTGCCATAAAAGCAGTGAAGGCAGTTTTGGTTTCATCATCTTGCAACAGAATATTCACTACGTCTTTCACTTTGGCTTGAACATTTGAACTTTGATTTTCTGATTGATTCTTCAGATTCTGATTTTGAACTTGAGCTCTTGGTGGAGATTGAGGTTGAGAATAAGTTGGTGAATTTGGAAAGTATGCTGAATCAGTAAAGAAACTTGCACCAACAAATAAGTCACCCTCATCTTCAAACTTCGTTGCATCTTGTGCAAGAAAAGCATTATCCACAGTATTGGCAGGATTTACCACATACTTATACTGAGTTTGTGAGCTTGATCTATCAGTATTTCTTGATCCTTCATCAATCTCAACTTCTTCAATTTTTCCAATAAGCAAATCTAGTTCCATTGGAAATTTCTCAGTATGTTTTAACAGAGTAACAGTCTGCTTCCATGATGATGGCAAAGCACATAACAATCGATCATTCAAGTCTTGAAGTTCAGTCTTAACTCCGAGGTTTGACATCTCAGTAGTTAAGTGAACAAACCTGTTCATCATCTGGTGTACTGTCTCTCCATTAATGTGTTCAAACAATTCCAGTTGTCTTTTCAGCTTTGATTTCTTCAAACTTCTCAATTGTTCTCCTCCTTCACATATCGACTTTAATGCCTTGAAGCATGTATAACCAGTCTGATATGCATCCAATCTAGACAGAACTTGGAGTGGCAACCCCTTGCACATTAAAGAATAGGCCTTGCTATCATTCTTTACCTTCCTTAGATCTTCTGCTGACAAATTATCCTCTGGATAAGGTGTAGTAGAATCTTTAGTATAGGTACTTGCACTATCTGGCGCTGTCTGAGTTGGAATGTGAGGACCCTTTTCAACGGATTTCCATAAGTCATTGTCAATAGAACATAAGTGATGTCTCAACCTGATGGTCCAGTTCTTGAAATCTGCACGATTCAAAAGTCTAGGAACACGGTTATCAGAATCATCAGAAGGAGCCATTTTAACAATTTTTTTAAGAAAAATATTTTTGGTTTTTGTTAATTTTTGAAAAGAAATGATTAAAATACTAAAATAAAGACAAGTAATTAAAGACAAGATAAGAAACAAGTATTAAAAACAACTAAAGTGAGTCACACGGCAAAACAGTGAAAATCCTTCTTCAACCGGCTAAACAGTGTCTTTTGTTCTTCACCCGGCAGGAAAAAGTCTTTACACGTCCAAACAGTTACCCGGCTCAACAGTTGTAATACTTTAGTTCTTCACACGGATGAACAGTTACCCGGCAACAAGAAAAACTTCACACGGCAATAGATCTTGACCCGGCAGAATCTTGACACGGCAAAAGCTTTGTCCGGCTGAACAGTACTCGATCACACGGCAGTTGTTAATCACCCGGCTACACAGTTGATGATTACCCGGCTGAATTTTCTTAATCACCCGGCGTAACAGTGTATTACCCGGCACTACAGTGTTTTATCCGGCTGAACAGTAACACTTTTTCAAGTCAAATTCTTCACCCGACAAGCACAAAATCCTTTATACGGCAATACAGGACCTAATTTGTTCTCCAATCTAAGTCCAAGGAAATTGTCTAAGTCAAATTAATCACCCGGCAAGTTAATCTTCAACCAAGTTCTTACTGTTCATCATCTTCTTCATGAGAATTTTCTGGGTTTTGTCAAAACTTGTCCAATTTGTCCAAAATTCACACACAAGCTGTGAAACACTCCGATTAACAATCCCTTATATCAATCAATCTGAAACATGTCCAATTTTTGATGAATTTATGAACAATTCGATCGAACAGTGGTTTCTTAATTTCTCAGATCTGATGATGATCTGATGAAATCTGCACAATCGTTGTGTATTGGAGTGATTATAATGATGAATCACAACTAAAAACACGAACAATTCATTCAGATCATTGTTTTTGAGCAATTTTGATGTGTTTTTGCTTAAGAACAGCGAAGAACACAGTACCAACAGCTCTGATACCAAATGATAGGTTCAATTGGATCGTGAAAGTCGCTCAATGATCAGAATAACATAAACACAAACACAGTTTAATCATTAACACAATTCATACTAATAATTCTCTTTGTATATTGATGATCAAAGCAGTATTGTGATACAAGGTGCAGGAGAAAATAAATCACACACACAAGTTCTCTCTCTTACGTGAATATTGTGATCTAGCCTCTCTCCTCACACTCTCTCACTACATGCTTTAAAGCAAACAAATACAAGTTTAAGGAATATAACAAAATAGACCCTAAACTATATACAAACATATAAACAAAATACAAAGTAAATCTTAACTAGGAAATAACCCTAACACCGGCTACACCCACTATCAACAAACCATGAGTTAATAGGTCTTCTAGGGCGTACCTGCATTTCAACAATCACTTAGTTAGTTTGGTCAACCCAGGCCCACATGGTCTTGGGTTTTCCGAATCTATCTGTAACAGTAACTTGTTGATAATGAAGATTTTGAAAATTTGTTTCATTTGAGAGATTTGGTTGAAAACTGTTTCGCCCAACGGCTTGATTCGATTGCTTTCTTCTCAAAGCGATAAACCTTTCCTCTAACATAGGATCAAGGTTATTTTCAAATTTCTGGTTTCTTACCATCAAAGCTCTCGGTTTAAAACTGTTAACCTGCACATTTCTTGATGAAAAGTTATTAGAAACAGAATTGTTTCGATTAAAATTTCTCAAAACAGGAGAATGACTTTGATTAACATTTTGAAAACCAAATGATTGATTTCTTTGAAAATTTGGGAACGGAGTCATTTCTCTTGTTGAGGTCTTTCGAAAGAAACAATCCTTTGTGTCATGGTTTCTTCTTTCACAAATATCACAAAATTTGTTATAAAAACATTCCTCTGAAGAATGATTTCTTTTGTCACATTAACTGCAGTACCTGTTAAAGAAACATTCAGCAGTAACATGATTATAACGATCACAAATCTCACAGTGTTTCTTGCTAATCCTAAAGAGCCGATTGTTAACTTTTGAAGTTGAACCAACTCGTGATTCATTATCAGTTTTGTTCGGTTTTAGATTAACTTGATTCTTTTGTGGAGATTGTGATTGTGATTTTGCTTGCTTGGGAACTTGGTTCGATTTTAACACATCTTGTTTGGTTACCTTCTTTGGTTCAATTCTTTTATCATTGACAGCGGAAGACTTAGGACCTGAACCTGTTTTCAGACCAGAGTTAGATTTGATTGAAGAATTGATTGGTTTACCATAAGATCCGTTCAAATCAAAAGTTCCTGCAGACACAAACTTAATTGTTTTACCTTTTGACACTTTCTTTTTGACAGGTTTGACCTTGTCAGTTTTAACAATTTGAGCTTTGGTGTTGTCATTCGATTTTATGACACTTTTACCTTCCAAAGGTTTTGTTTCAGATTGATTGACTTTCGATTTTAATTTATGCATTTTTGCATTCGAAACTTCAGTCTTTTTCACTTCTTGCTTCTTGATCAGTTGATCAGCAACTTTCGCTTTCTGTTCATTCTTCCACTTGATGTATTCAGGATCATTGTATCCCGAAAATTCACCTTCTTCCTTCACCGTTTCTTCTGACTTCGGATTCAGTTCCGGATACTCAACAAGTTGAATCAGAACAGGCTCTGATTTGTTGCTAGCTTCATCATCAGCTTCAGTCGTCACGCCATCTTCTTCTTTCAAACTTTCAATCAACATTTAAGATCCTTCGGATTCGGATTTACTTCTTTGAATTTCTTTGAATTTTCGTTCATTTTCAGGTGAATGATCAAATTCATTGAAGTTTTCAGGTAAAGTTTGTGTGATTGAATTAGGCATTGGTTCATGAGTGAAACCCAACCCTGTTTTGTTTTTGTTACCTCTTTCATTTACAAGTTGTTTCACCATTGTTTTACAACTTTTCACCTTTGTTAATTCCACTTGCGTGACAGCATGAGCAACTTTTTCTTGTTCAAAGTTCTTTGTCATTTCTTCAAGTTGTTTGGCCACAAGTTCCAATTCCTTTAAGGTTTTGTTCCATGATTCTTTAAGTGACAAAATCTTCTCATCAGAAATTTTGTGATCAAGTTTAAGTTGTTCATGAATTTTCTCATGTTTGCTTAATTTATCACCAATTTTAAACGAATGAGTACGATAATGTTCTACTTGTTGAATGCATTGTTCAGAACACAGCCTACCTCTAACATCATCAGGCAAAGGAACATAGTTAGGAGGTAAATCAATACTAACCTTTGGTTGTTCGGTAGATGATGAATACTCACTGGATGTAGCCATCAACGCAATTTCTGATTCAGATTCTTCAACAGGATCTGATTTTGCACTCCAGTCATATTCCTCAGAATCTTCACTCACAGTATCAATCACCTTGATATCTCCTTCTTCAGACCAATCTTCCTCAATTTCACAAACTAATGCCAGACTGGATGTAAGATCAGATGTGAATTGTTCTGCATATGCACTCCAATCGTATCCGTCTTTCACACTAACCACCAGTGCTTTAGTTTGATCTTCTGGCTTCTTTCCTTCATCTTCCAGTTTTGGCATGGGAAGACTTTGATATGGCTTCTGTATGAAACGTTGATTTCTGCTTTGATAGCTTGAAGACTGTTGCGAACTTTGACCTTGACCTTGATTCTGTCCACTTGAACTCGCTTGATCATTGTAGTTCTGATTCTTAGGAGCTTTGCATTCCCTTGAAAAATGACCATAGCAGTTACAGTTGAAGCATCTGGCCTTTGATTTGTCAAAACCAACCGTCTTGTTTGCATGTGGTTTGAAGCTTCGGTTAACATATGCATGCTTTTGTGTTCGATATGCAACCATTACCATTTGCCAATTCAAATCCATTTCCTCAACGTCATCAAGATCCATTTCAGAAAGATCTTGAAGTACAACATCCATCTGAGACAAATGACTTCCTTGATAAGCTTGAAAGCTTGCCATGAACGCAGTAAAAGCAGTCTTCGTCTCGTCATCTTGTAATAAGATGTTCATCACATCTTTTACTTTTGTTTGAACATTCGAACTTTGATTTTCTACTTGATTCTTTAGATTCTGACTTTGAACTTGAGCTCTTGGTGGAGATTGAGGTTGAGAATTAGTTGGTGAGTTTGGAAAGTATGAAGAATCAGTATAAAAACTTGCACCAACAAATAGATCACCCTCATCTTCAAACTTAGTTGCATCTTGTGCAAGAAATGCATTCTCCACAGTGTTAGCAGGATTCACAATATATTTTTATTGTGCATGTGAACCAGTTCTATCAGTGTTTCTAGAACTTTCATCAATCTCTACTTCTTCAATCTTTTCAATGAGCAGATCCAAATCCATCGGAAACTTTTCAGTATGTTTCAGTAGTGTCACAGTCTGTTTCCACGATGATGGAAGAGCACATAGCAATCTGTCATTCAAGTCTTGAAGATCTGTTTTCGCACCAACATTAGTCATTTCAGTAGTCAGATGAACAAACCTATTCATCATCTGGTGCACAGATTCTCCAGCAATGTGTTCAAATAACTTCAATTGCCTCTTCAGCTTTTGTTTCTTGAGACTCCTGAGTTGTTCACCTCCTTCACATATAGACTTCAAGGCTTTGAACAATGTATAACCCGTCTGATAAGTATCCAACCTCGACAGTACTTGTAGTGGCAGTCCTTTGCACATCAAAGAATAGGCTTTGCTATCATTCTTCACTTTCCTTAAATCTTCAGCTGATAAATTATCTTCTGGATAAGGTTCAGTAGAGTCTTTGGTGTAGGTACTTGCACTATCTGGAGCAGTCTGTATAGGTATGTGAGGACCCTTAACAATTGACTTCCAAAGATCATTGTCTATTGAGCAAAGATGATGCTTCAATCTAATCATCCAATTCTTGAAATCTGCACGATTAACAAGTCTAGGAACACGGTTATCAGAATCATCATTAGGTGCCATTTTTAACAAATTTTAAAGAAAATATTTTTGTGTTTTTAAAGATTTTTTGAAAGAATTAGTTAAAATACTGAAATAAAGACAAGTAAATAATGACAAGATAAGAAAACAACGATTAAAACAACTAAAACGAGTCACACGGCTGAACAGTGAAAAATTCTTTTTCACCCGGCTGAACAGTAGCTTTTGTTCTTCACCCGGTTGAGAAAAGTCTTCACACGGCTAAACAGTTGACCCGGCTTAACAGTTGTAACATTTGTATTCTTACCCGGCAGAACAGTTACCCGGCTGCACAGTATAACTTCACACGGCAATAAAACTTTACCCGGCTTGGAATCTTGACACGGCAAAAAGTCTTTACCCGACTGAACAGTTGATCACACGACAGAAAAATTGTTTACCCAGCTACACAGTTGTCGATCACCCGGCTGAAATTGTTAATCACCCGGCGTAACAGTGTATCACCCGGCACAACAGTTCTTGATCCGGCTGAACAGTACAACCCTTTTCGCGTCAAATTCTTTACCCGTCTAGCACAAAATCCTTTACGGGGCTGCACAGGACCTAATTTGTTCACAAATCTAAGTCCAAAGGAATTTGTCTAAGTCAATTTTATCACCCGGCTAGTTAATCTTCAACCAGTTCATACTGTTCATCATCTTCATCATGAGAAATTTTCTGTGTTTATCAAAAACTTGTCCAATTCCTTCAAAATTCACACACAAGCAGTGAAATAGTCCGATTATCAATCCCTAATCTCAATCAATCCAAAACATGATCAAATTTTGATGAATTTGAGCAAAATTCGATTGAACAGTAACTTTTTCTATCTTCTTAATTCCTCAGATCTGATGATAATCTGATGGAATTTGCACAATCATTGTGAATTAGGAGTGATTGCGATGATAAATCACAACTAAAAACAGCAACAATTCATTCAGATCATGATTTTTGAGCAATATTGTAGTGTTTTGCTTGATGAATAGCGAAGAACACAATACCAACAGCTCTGATACCAATTGATAGGTTCAATTGGATCGATATTGCACAAATGATCAGAATGATTAGTACAAACAAACAGTTCAATCAGCAACACAATTCATTACTAAATAATTCTCTTTTGTATTGATGATCAAAGCAAATATGTAGTACAAAATGCAGGAGAATGTAATCACACACACTTAGTTCTCTCTCTAACGTGAATATGTGATCTCGACTCTCTCTCTAACATTCTCTTACTACATGCTTTATGCAACAATACATTTTAGGGAAAATAACAAAATAAACCCTAAACTATACACAATGTATAAAACAAGTACAAAGTAAATCTTAAACTGGAAATAACCCTAACATTCAGAGATCGAGAAGACAGCGTGGTATAACCGTGTTTTGCATCGTTCAGGGGTGAAATCATCATCATTTGTGGAGGAAATTGAATAAGAAGCCCAAGACATGGTCTTTTATATTCATATCTTGGTGTAAGATGTTGATTTTCTTCTTATGTAGCTTCTTGTTAACGAAGTTCGCTAAGAAGCTTGATAGTCATGTATAGGTCGGACTCACCGGCATGTCGGTGTTATATCTTTTGTATGTATTTTATATGGTTTTAGTATTAGCGAACCTACGGGCGAATCTATAGATTCGCCCGTAGCACAGTATAGTTTTTCTGTTTTGTCGACCGGGCGAACCTGATTGTGCCCGGCGAAGCTATCTGGTTCGCTAGATAGATTCGCTGTCAGCGAATCTATCAGCGAACCTACAGCTGATATATATTGTAACCTTATCTTATTGCAATGCAACTTTGATAAATTTCTTATCCAAACTCTTGAATCGTGTGTGTATTACCAGGAGGTGCTAGGAGCTTATATTATCTATCTTTCTAGCTTATTTACCTCTTGTTGTGTGGTTTTGATCTTGCTTTTGGTTGTTGGGTTATATTGGACTTTTGTTTCTATTAATCAAAGTGTGTTTTGTTGTTACAAATCATTAAAGCACTGAAATCTCGATCTAGATGGACCAACAATATGGTATCAGAGCCTTAGTGCTCTTGATTGTTTGATCCTAGAGATTTTTTTGAGATGTTTTTGGGGTCTTTGTGTCAAAACACTATTTGATTCATTTCTGAACTGGTTTGTGTGTTTCTGTGATGTATTTTGCTTGGAATTTGTCACATTTGGTCATAGGAAGCCTTTGAAACAAAAGAATCTACAACTGGTTGTGTTTTGAAGTTGTTCTGGTCATGTTTGAACTGAAACTTTTTTGTTCGTAACCCAGCGAACCTATCTGTTCATCCAGCGAATCTGGGTGTTCTTCCAGCGAATCTAACACAATCTTGTGTTCTGTCTTTCAGTGGTTCTGTGTAGCGAATCTGGCATTTTACTGAACGAAAGTTCACTTGTTTGGCTCATTGTGCAAGCGAAACTGCTGCCAAAATCATTTGAGCGAATCTGACAGCAAATATGTCGGGCGAAACTGTGCCTGCTGTCCAGCGAATCTGTTTGTTTGTTGAGTGAATCTGCGAGCGAATCTGCGAGCGAATCTGTCTGTTCTTTGAGCGAATCTAATCCAGCGAATCTATTTGTCTTTGGCGAAACTACAATCTGTTTAAAATTATGACTACATCAACCCTGAATATTAATGATCTGGATAGTGTTCAACCTAACAGGCCACCGAGGCTTGTTAGTGGTGAAAATTTTGAAGATTGGAAGAGGTGTTTGAAAGCCTTTTTCTACTATACTGACTATAATCAATGGGAGTCAATTGTAAATGGTCCGCATGTGCCAACGACAGTTGAAGGAACTGTTACTTCAGTAAACACTGATCCGAGTACTTTTAATGAAGGAGACATCAAGTTGCTTGATCGTGACAAAAAGACACTCGGAGCATTGATACTTTGTTTGCATCAGGATATTTACAACAGGTTTGCTGAACACACAACTGCAAAAAGCTTGTATGATGCGCTGTGCGAGTTCTATGATGGTAATGAGGATTTGAAGTTGGATAGAAAGGCTCAAGCTGAGAAAGAGTTCAATTCATTTGTGGGGTATTCGCAAGAAAGTTTGACTGATATTACCAATCGATTTCTGTCTGTATCAAGTAACCTGAAAAAGTATGATGAGAAGCTGGGAAATCATGAACAAGTCACCAAGCTGTTAGATTCACTTCCTCCTCAGTGGAGTCTTCAGATCAAGTTGTTGAAACAAGGAATGAAACTTTCATGACTTTAAGCTGATGGATGTTACAAACAAGCTAAAGTCATTTGATCTTGATGTGAAGAGAAGAGAATACAATCAGTCTATGATGGTTCCAAATATTCCTTCTCAGAATGCTGCACTTATTACATCCGCTGCAAACTCTCATATCTACAGTGCTGCACCTGGAGGATCATCAAGTCATGTGTCTGTTAAATCTGTTGGTGCATCTGCAAATGTTGGTTCAAACTCAAATGCATCTGTCACCACTCAGATTCCATCTGACACTATGGCTTTGTTTGAAATGTTTGTTCATAGCTATGAAGCTCTTGTCGCTGGTGAATTAAAGGGAAAAGGGATGACTGTTGAGGATATGTATCAGGTGGATCCTGATGATCTTGAAGAAACCGACATCCAATGGCAAATGGCCATGCTTACTCTTCGTGCTAGACGGTTTATGGAGAGAACAGGTAGAAGAAGTTTTGGGAATCAGGGACAGAACAACAAGCTCGGGTATGACAAAGGAAAGCTGAGATGTTACAACTGCAAACAACTGGGTCACTTCAAAAGGGAATGTCCTTTACCAATTGTTACTGAACCCGTGAATTCTGAAAATTCAAGAACCGCCCCTATTCAAGAACGACTTGAGGAAGTGAAACCAAGGAATGAAACTGCACTGCTAACCAATTTTGATTGGAGTGCGGAAATTGAAGAAACAAAGGAAGAAATTAATCATGCCTTGGTTGCTGAGATTGTTGAGAATGATGATAACTATATAAATTGCTTTGATCCTTTCAAAGAATTTTATGGTGAAAATGATGGAAATTATGATGAAGCTGCTGAGTTAAAGTGTGAGGATGATGAAGATAAAGCTGAAGAAGGGAAAGTGGAGAAAGTTGATGAAGAACAATCAGATGCTATTGTTCAAGGGCATCTGAATCACTCGGGATTGGTATGTGAAGCTGCGGTAAATGAGATGAAGAATGATGAAGAGTCAAAGCTTAACTTGGAAGCCATAATTGAGAAGGCGAGGCTTGATGCTGTGGATGAATTCAAGAGGAACACTCCTTACTGCCAGTGCGATCGTGCCCATGCTGCAGAAAAACTGGTAATTGGTCTTCCTTATGAAGTTATTGAAAATATGTGTTCAACTGCATGAAAAATTCGTTTAATTGGCATATACAAAGCTAATAAATTGTTAATGTCAAATGAAAACGAATTAAAGAGAACTAACAAAGAGCTTAAAGTGAGTGAATCAAAATATTTTGTCAAATTAAGAGAAGCTTTGAAAGAAAATGAGCATTTAAAAAGGTCTCTTTTGGAAAAGAATTGTGAAATAAATTACTTAACTGAACAAGTTACTCTTGCTGAATTTGAGACCAGAAAATTTAAAAACAAATTGGAACAATGGAAAATATCTAGTATGAAAAGGGAGGAACTCTGCAAGAAACAACGGGGGGCCAGAGTTAAGACAGGTTTGGGTATTACCAATGAAACTTATGCATATCCCCCACCTAGTACCTTCTGTTACTCTCCAACACCTATTCCTCATCCTTCGAATGAGTTGATTCAAGAGATTATACAGAATGATACTAACAGCTCTATTGCAGGTTTAAGTGGAGTAAATCTTAAAGAGGTTAGAGAGGATTACGCTTATGGTGGGAGTACTGGGCTTGGTTGTTCTAGCAGTAATGATTGTTCTAATTCTGATACCAAGAAGTCTGTTGAAGACATTAGATTAATTAATTCTGTTTCTAGTAATGTGTTACATTCAGACAATTTTATTTTTAATAGTAATTTAGGGTGCACTACTTCAAATCCTAATTGTTGAATGATGATGAGATTGTGAATAAGTGTGTGAATGACAAAGATGAACTTTCAGGTCATGTCTCAGAAAGTCAAACCAAAACAAATTGCTTTCAAAAGTTCTTTACTCATCAAATTCCATCTTTCACACCTGTGAGGATTTCAAAACCTAAATCTGAATCTGAAAAGGTAAAAGTCACAGCAGGTAAGTCAAAAGAGCCTTATGACTCTTACAGTGATTGCAACTCTCAATTGTCGGAATGTGATGAGGAAATTGAAATGGATAAAGTTCTTGTTGATAAAGTTTCCAAAGTGGGTTTGAAATCTCATTGCTTTAAATGTGGAAATATTGATCACACTGTTAAGCAATGCCCTAAGTTAGTCACAAACAATTCAAAGCAAAAATCTTTTGGAAAAAGATTAAACACGTTTGTAAATAATTTCTTTTGTCATTCTTCATCTGTTCCACGACCCAAGTACACAAAGGCTTGGGTGCCAATTTCAAAAGTCTAACTTTTATATTCAAATAAATGTCAGGAACATTCAAGTGCCGTTGTAAATAGTCATTGGCATATTGACAGCGGATGTTCCAGACATATGACTGGGTTGAAGGACCTGCTGACTAACTATCGGATTATCAATGGTGGATATGTTGCTTTTGCGGGAGACAAGAAAGGTGGTAAAATGATTGGTCAAGGAGAAGTCTCAAATGGTTCCTTAACTTTGGAAGACGTCAACTATGTTCCTGAACTGGCATTCAATCTTCTCAGCGTATCACAAATCTGTGATAAAAATATCCCAGTGTTGTTTCTTCCAAATGAATGTTTGTTCTTGAAGCCGGAGTTTTCTATTTCTGAAGAATTGGTGATCATGCGAGCTCCAAGACGAAATGATACATATATGCTGAATATGGGATCAAAAGAATCAACTTCCACCGTGACCTGTCTCCTATCTAAAGCTTCATCTTTTGAATCTTTTCAATGGCATAGACGTTTAGGGCACATTAATTTTAAAATTCTAAATAAATTGGTTAAGAACAATTTGGTCAGGGGTTTACCACTTAAAGATTTTTCTGTGGTTGAGAAATGCATGGCTTGTGCTAAAGGAAAGCAGCACAAAAGGCCACATAAACTTAAAATTGAAAATTCTATCTCAGAACCCCTCGAATTGTTACATACTGATTTATTTGGTCCAATAAGTGTCAAATATATTGCTAAGAAATCTTATTGCTTGGTTGTCACAGATGATTACTCTAGGTACACCTGGGTGAGATTTCTGGCATACAAGAGTGAGACTGCTGAAGAGCTAATGAAGCTGATTCCTCAAATTGAGGTTCTTGGAAAGCGGAAGGTTCAAGCCATTAGAAGTGACAATGGAACTGAATTCAGAAACCATATCTTCAATTCTTTTTGTGAACAACGGGGTATTCTCAGACAGTTTAGCGCTCCACGAACGCCACAACAAAATGGTCTTGCTGAAAGAAAGAACCGAACTCTTGTGGAGGCTGCTAGAACTATGCTGATTGAGTCAAAGCTTCCGATTATTTTCTGGGCAGAGGCAGTCAATTGTGCAGCTTATGTTCTGAATCGGGTACTGATTGTCAAAGATAAGATGAAGACATCATACCAGCTGTTTCGTGGGATTAAGCCGTTGATCGATTTTCTGCGCCCCTTTGGATGTTCTTGCACTCTGTTGAATACTCAAGATCAGAAAACGAAGTTTGGTGCTGTTTCAGATGAATGCTTCTTCGTAGGATACTCGAACACACAAAAAGCGTATCGTGTTTACAATAAGCGAACGCGGATTGTGCAAGAGTCCTATTATGTTGACTGGCAAGAGTCAAATACTACAAGCATTGGCTTTGAACCTGCATGGTTTTATGATTCCACCACTCTTTTCAAATCATTCAATCTTCCTGACTCTGACGATGATGACATCATTCCTCACACATCTGTTTCTATTATTAACCATCCACCTCCACAACCACAACCACAACCTTCAACTACACAATTACCTCCCACTTCATTTGACATTCCTCCTCCTCCACCACCTCAAACTGTTCCAATTTCTCCATTAGATATTCCATCATCATCCACTTCCATTCCAACATCTACCACTAATACAATTCCTCCAACTTCAAATATACCTTCACAACCATCTAATAAAACATCCTCATCCCAAACCAATCCTTTGCTCCTCAACACAGACTTCAAAACCTTGAAAAATCATCCTCATGATTATATCATAGGATCAATTACTGATGGTGTGCGAACTCGGAGTCAGAGTGGTTTGATTAATGAATGTCTCTATGTTGCCTTTCTATCTCAAGTTGTTCCAAAGAATTATAAACAAGCACTTGAAGATCCTAGTTGGGTTGATGCCATGCAAATGGAACTGCAGCAATTTAGGAAGCTTAAAGTTTGAGAAATTGTTGATCTTCCTCCTAATAAGTGTCCCATCGGCACTAAGTGGGTTTTCCGAAACAAGCCAGATGATCACGGTGTTGTTATCAGAAACAAGGCGAGATTGGTTGTTCACGGATTTGCTCAAGAGGAGGGGATTGACTACACTGAAGTTTTTGCTCCAGTTGCTCGCCTTGAAGCCATCAGAATCTTTCTTGCTCATGCTGCGAACAAAAACTTTAAATTTTATCAGATGGATGTGAAATGTGCATTTCTATATGGGGATATCGATGAGGAGATCTACGTATGTCAACCACCGGGTTTCGAGGATCCAGATTTTCCTTCAAAGGTGTACAAGCTTGATAAATCCCTGTATGGGTTGCATCAAGCTCCACGTATCTGGTATGAAACTCTGACACAGTATCTTCTCAGCAAAGGTTTCTCTCATGGGACTATAGATATGACATTGTTCAAGAAGGAGGTGAATGGTGAGCTTCTGATCGTTCAAGTGTATGTTGATGATATAATTTTCGGTTCGACAAATGAGGGGCTTTGTAGAGAGTTTGAAAAAGTGATGATGGATCGCTTTGAAATGACAATTATGGGGGAGATGTGTTTCTTCTTGGGGCTGCAAGTGGAACAAAAGCCAGATGGAATTCTTATTCACCAAGAGAAATATATCAAAGAGATCCTCACTAAGTTTGGCATGGATGATTCTTCTCCGGAATTGATTCCATTCACCGCTCAGACATGCCTTACTTCTGATGATAATGGGAATCCTGTGGATGCTCATCGGTACTGCTCGATGATCGGATCTCTCATGTATCTGACTGCCAGCCGACCTAATATTACATTCGTTGTGTGCTACTGTGCTCGTTTCCAGGCCAATCCAAAAGAATCACACGAGAAAGTTGTTAAATGCATTTTTCGTTACCTTAAGGGTTTCTCTCGTTTGGGACTTTAGTACCCAAAAGGTGGGAACTTTGATTTACATGCTTTTTCTGATAGTGATCATGCTGGTTGCAGGATTAACCGAAAATCTGTCACTGGCGGATGTCAATATCTTGGCGAATGTCTTGTTTCCTGGCAAAACAAGAAGCAAACAACCGTCTCTCTGTCCACAGGAGAAGCAGAATACATTGCTGCTTCAAGTTGATGTTGCCAAGTGCTCTGTATTCAGCATCAGATGATGGATTACGGCATCAACTTCCTTCATACGCCACTTTTTGTGATAATGAAGCTGCTGTTGGAATTGCCAAGAATCCTATTCATCACACACGCACCAAGCACATCGAAACAAGAATTCACGCCATCAGAGATGCACAGGAAAAGGGGTTCATTGACATTATTCCTATTGAAACTAGAAAGCAAAAAGCCGATCTTTTCACAAAAAATTTTGACAAACCACGTTTTTATGAACTGATCTCTATGCTGGGGCTAATATCTTTTTGAAAACCTTTATCTATGTGAATTGGCCTTTGTAAATATGTAAATAACTATTTCATTTTTCTTCTTTGAAAATCCGTGGGTCACTCATTTCTTCGCTCCTTCACTTTTATTTTATTTCTTTTCATTATTTTCTCTTCTTTGTTCTGTATATATATATTAAGAAAATCCAAAAAACAAAAATTTCTTATTTGATAGCTATTATATAGAAATTTTGGGGGAGATATTAAAGATTAACTACAAAGATTAACTACTTATAGTTTTTCAAATTTTGCTATTTCAGGATCTCCGTTTTGATTGATGTTGAAGAGACGTTGAAGGAAGTCAGAAGCATTGTGTTCGGGATATGTTAGATAGGCTCAGCCCAAAAACAAAGTAAACAGCGATTGTGCAGCCAAACATAACGTTCAAGAACTAGACAATAAGGATTATCCCCTTGACATGATTGGATTGCACAAAGATACGGGTTCTGTCAAAAATGGGTTGAGAGCGTCAAATCTTTGCCTTGATTTCCCTAAACATCCCAAATCACCCTCACCCTATCCCCGAATTGAGTTTCTAGTTTGCAAAACAAATAAAAAGCTGCTAGTGATGCTCTTCGGAAAAACCTCTGAGTGAGTTACTTGTTAACTCCTCAGAAAGTATTGAGTCAAAGTGCTTAACTCCTCTGCTATACGGAAGTATTGACCTGGAGTTGGTGGATCTTCTCTGCTATACGGAAGTATTGACCTGAAGATTCACCGAGCATGCTCAAATGTTTATCTCCTCTGTTATACGTCGGTATAGACCTGGAGCTCTAAACTATTTGAGTTTCCCAAATAATAAGTCGCAATGTGTTCAAAAGAATCATTGATGACAAGCTCCACTCACAAAAAGATGCACAAACTGCACAAGTGTCAAAAGAAGCTAATGCATCGATCAATATTCAAGATTTGATCCTCGAAATTCAAGCAAAGTCAATCATATTGCTCAGATATATCCTGATGACAAAACTTGTTCTTTTTACCTAGATGTCTGTGGGGACCGAGTTGTCTGAGCTTCTTCAATCAAACCAAAAACATGATAAAAGAAGCTGCTGGTCTCTTGTTGAAAGGACTAAGGCATGGGTTTAAATGTACAAACATATCTGCAATCCCGCCAATCTATGACTTTCGGATTCTACTCGAAAAACGTCATGAAAAATATATATATCCTTCTTTAGTTATAATTTCTAGCTTTTTCTTTCACTTTATTTTATTTTTTATTTATTTATTATTATTATTATGTCTTTAAATTCAGTTTAATGTTTTTATATTCGGAGCTTTGAAATCGTGGGGCATTTTCGTGGATTTACAAAGAATTTAAAATTTGAGAAAAACCAAAAATATTTTTATTTTTCTTGTTTTGAGTCCCAGCGAATCTACTAGCGAACCTACAGGTTCGCCAGAACCTCAGGTTCGCCCGGAACCTCTTCACGTCGCCGTGTCTTCTCTTGATCTTTGGTCTCGGGCGAATCTGAAGTTCGCTAGTGTTTTTGTCAGCGAACCTGTGACTGTATATATTTGTGTTGACAGCGAAACCTTTCACAATTTCGCTATCACTATTACTGTAGCCGTATTTTTGTGCAAAACAGTCGCACGTTCGATTCTCACTCACCAACCGTCTTTTTCACATTAAACTGACTTTGATCCATCTGGTATGTCATCGTCTTCATCTTAATCAAATGTTTCATCTCATCAATCGTACTTTAATCTTCTTAAGTCCATCGATCTGCTATATAATCTGCGACTCATGTTTGATTTGTGTTATTGGTTTGAAATTGACATTGTAATAACCTCGTTTGATGATTATTGTGCTTGATTGTTGCTTTGATTGTATGTTTATGGCTTTCAGACTGAGATTTGACTGTTTTTCAAAAACTAGGGTTTCCAGCGAACCTATGTGTTCGTCTGGCGAACCTGAACGAAAGTTCAAAACTTCGAGCGAACCTATGTCGTTATGCCGCCCGTGCATCAGCATAGATTCGCCCGAGTGTTTCTAGCGAACCTATACATTCGCTCGACCAAATGACTGATTTTTCATGTCAGCGAATCTATAGGTTCTGGTGCCAAATCTCAGGTTCGCCCGTGCAGCGAACCTAATTATGCTAGCGAATCTATTGACTGTTTCAAAATTATGCTAGCGAATCTATTGACTGTTTCAAAAATTTTGTGTCTGATCAATCTCCGTTTATTTTTTAGGCACGATGTCCACATTATTTTTTGAAAGAAAGCACAATATGTGTGCTTTACTGGACGAGAATCATGAAAAGGCGGGTGGCTATAGAGATTGTATTAGATGGTTGAAATCGTCCCATATTCATCACGCTATCTCCCATTCACCAACCATCTACGAGCTGCACATCAGAGATTTCTGGAGAACAGCGGTGATGAATGTGTCTGTGCAGCCATCACGGATCAGTGCCAAAGTTAGTGGGTTTGACTTGGAGTTTACCGAAGCCGATGTGGCAAGGATTTTGAGATTAGAGGACGATGTCGGAGAGGAGGTTAGTATGACGGCAGAGGAAGTTTACGGGGCATTTAGGACTGCTGGTTATGAAGGTCCTATGCCGGGGGAGAAGAAGATGGAGTTTGTGAAATCCTATTTGATCCAAGAATGAAGATATATTGCACACGTCTTTATTATGTGCTTGGATCATAGGAAAGGAGGTACTGATGGATTAAATCTGGATTGGGCTCGGGCTATGATGTTATTTTGTCGAGGGCAGAAGGCGAATCTTCCAAAGCTCATCTACAACTATATGCTCGAAAACATTCATGCTACAAAGGCGGGCAAATGGTTGATGTATCCCAGATTTATCCAGATGATTCTGAATGACAAACTGCCAAATCTGCCTGTCGTTGGTGAGGTGCTGAACATCTGGACGATGCATTCAAGAATATTTGGAGACTGCAAATCGGTGAGATCTGATTGTGTGGGTAGGACAGCGTACTTATGGGAAAACATGTACCCTGCTGATAGATGGGTACAGATTCAAAGGTTGATGGAAGTTTATAGAAAAAGGGGTGGTGAGAACATTGAAGTGATTGAGAAGAAAGTGAGAAAAAGGAAGCAGTACGCCAAAGACAAAGATTATTCACTGGATCGAGAGATTGATGAGGTTCAGGCTGAGATTGATGCAGGTAGGGAGAATAGAATGAAGAGAAAATCTGATGCACCGACTGAAGCTGCAAAGAAAGCAAAACAGGATGTTCCGGGTACATCAGCTGAATCTGTTAGTGAGTTAAAGGGTGAGATAGTGAGTCTGAAGGCTGAGATTGTGGATCTAAAGAGTAGATATGATGATCTGGAAATGAAGGATGCTGAGAAATCAACGGTTATTTTTGAAATGATTCGAATGATGAGGGATCAACAGTGCTTGATAGTCAGAATATTCAAGGAGCTGAATAGTTTGAAGGAAAAGGATGGGTCAGATCCGGCTATGTCTGAGTTAGAACTGAAAAGCTTAACGGATGCTGCAAAGTATCCGTTAATGGACTGTGAGTTTGGGGACAAGGATAGAGGTAAAACTGCTGAAGAACTGTTTGATGAAGATATGGGGATCAATCTGGATGTGTTTACTGGGCCTGAAGTGGTTGTTAGTGCTGAACCGGAAGTTGATGTGAATGCTGATAGTGAGGAGGATTTGGACAATGAGCCGGAGAAATACAAAGTTGAGGAAAAAGGGGTGTGCTATCAGTTTGATCATATTGATTTGGACAAATCTGAATGGTTCAGAAAAGATGAAGAGGTTGTTCCTGAAGTGCCTATCTTCCAGAACATTGATGAGCCAAACACCTCGCAGTTGGATAGGCAAGTTATAGCATGGAAATACAATTCCCTTGTGGATGCGTATATGATTAAACAAAGGGGTGGTGACATTTGCTATATCAAGAATAGGAAACATTTCGCCACTTTGCCAAGGTGGGATTTGCGAAGGTTGGCTGATCTACCTCTGTTAGGAAAGGAAGATAACGGGAGAGCCTGTGCTTTTGAGGTCACAATTAGAAAGGCTGCTGAGAACAATTTTGCTGACTTTGGGTATCAAAAGCCGAAGAGAATGAGGCAGAGGAAGGATAGACACTGGGTCTCTTGGAAGGGAAAGGTTGTGTTGAAGATCGAGGCTCCAAAGATTATGACACGGGTCAGGGTTCCGGATACTCAGCCTGCTCGTCTACAGGAATTCTTGAAGTGGTTCTATGATAATGGAACGGGTGAAGCTGTGATTAGACTTAAAGGGGATGACCGTCCAGAAATACGTCTGTTCGATCCAATGGAGGTCTTCTCATTTTGCGATGAGGATTTAAAGGTACTGTGTGAGAACCAAATTAAGCACGGGGCAGGAGATGATACGCGGACTGAAGCGAACTTGTTCGTGAAAGTCGCTAACAAAGCCTGGGGTATACGTGCTGAATTAAGGAAGGTAAACGAAAGACTGAGGATGACTGACGAACAAAGAATGGATGTTGATGACTTGTCCAGAAAGCTTGATGAATCGATTGAGAAGAGGTTTGAAAAACCGGTTGAGGTGGTTGATTTGGATGCGGGCGGTGAGGAGCATACTGAAGAAGTTCAGGCAGAAACGATTGTTCTTGATGTGCCTGATACAGTTGACACCGAAGCTGAATTTGTGGAGTCATTGTTGGTATTCAGTGAAGACGAGGAGGCCGGATCTGAAGATGTAACAAATCCATTGGCCGGGATTGAAGCAAGGGCAGGAGCGTACCTTGAGAATTTATGAAGCCGAAAAAGACGGAGCTAAAACAGAAGACTTCCCCGGGTGAGGTCCAACCTAGGGGGAGTATTGATAGTCATGTATAGGTCGGACTCACCGGCATGTCGGTGTTATATCTTTTGTATGTATTTTATATGGTTTTAGTATTAGCGAACCTACGGGCAAATCTATAGATTCGCCCGTAGCACAGTATAGTTTTTCTGTTTTGTCGACCGGGCGAACCTGATTATGCCCGGCGAAGCTATCTGGTTCGCTAGATAGATTCGCTGTTAGCGAATCTATCAGCGAACCTACAGCTGATATATATTGTAACCTTATCTTATTGCAATGCAACTTTGACAAATTTCTTATCCAAACTCTTGAATCGTGTGTGTATTACCAGGAGGTGCTAGGAGCTTATATTATCTATCTTTGTAGCTTATTTACCTCTTGTTGTATGGTTTCGATCTTGCTTTTGGTTGTTGGGTTATATTGGACTTTTGTTTCTATTAATCAAAGTGTGTTTTGTTGTTACAAATCATTAAAGCACTGAAATCTCGATCTAGATGGACCAACAAAGCTTATGCTTTAGTTACCAAGGGATGCGTATTCGAACTAGAGTTGTGTCGAGCCTGTTAATATGTGGCAATATTTGACAATGGTTCATTTCTTTTTTCCAACTGCTCTTGTATACATGTGCAGATAGTCTTCCGAGTTAGTATTTTCACTTGTTTCCGTTCGGAGGAAGTCCAGTGATGTTTTAAAAGAAAAAGGATCCTTGGACAAAACCTTGATTTTGATTTGTCAGTCACATTTAGGGATATTTCCACCCCTTTTTTGGACTTTTCCGAAGGATTTTATGATGAGATTTGATTTGAGCGAAAAGTGGGAAGTGTCTTAGACGGAGCCTTCCACATTCACTGTGATGTGTATCTCATCGTTTCTTGACATCGTTGTTATCGTATGGAATATAAGGTTTGCTATCAGGTGAGGGAAGCTTGATAGAGACTCTGACTTGCACAAGTGGTGTTACTTGTTTAAGTCTTTGTCATGAGCAAGCACAACTCGCTTCTTTGGAGCATTACTCATGTACATGGTTTTTATCAACCGTCTTTGTTTCATCAAGAGGTTTCGTATGCAATGTGTTGACATGAGTTGATTCATAGCTTAAGACATGTGTTTCCTTTGTGTAAATGTTCAAAAACAAATATGGATTTGTGTAAAACAAGTATGTTTAGGATACTAGAGACATGTTTTTGTAGTTGTTCTCTAAGTATGGCTTAGTTATTCACTTCATGCATTTTTTGGACTACTCGTTTGTCTGCTCTTAGCTAGTGTAACACATACATTTACCTTTATTATGTAGGTTAAAAGTCACATATTGGAAGATAGTTTTTCTTCTCTGGTGATCTTTTCAAAGAATCAACGTTTTGGTAATGTATGTTGGTTTTTTAGACCGTTACATACTTTGGATACTGTAGCAAGATGCTTATGAGTTTATGAGTTGAGAAGCTAATGTGTGTGGCTTCCGGGCTTCTCGCTTTTTTTTTTAATATCGTTGCTATTTGGATAATCTTATTTGCATGGCAAATTGGTACATCATATATATTAATCCCGGTAACTTCGCGTTGAAAGAGGATTTTTATAACATTTTATTGTTGGAGCTTCTTTGCTTTCGGTTTGTTGACTACCTGATTACCAAGTAGCTAGGAGTGAGATTTGTCGGCTGGAAGCAAGGAGGTGTCAGCCGAAAGCAAGGAGCTGTCAGCCGGAAGCAAGAAGCTGTTAGCTGGAAGCTGTTAGATGGAAGCAAGAAGCTATCATCTGTATTTTCATATAGATAGAACACCTACTTACGTTACCTATTTCGGTTAACGGTGTTTATCGTGCATCTGATTGAAACCAAAGTCAGGTTGCTAAATGTTTTGCTTCTCAACGGGTAGGTACCTATCAATGGTGTTATGGTACCTATTTCAAGACCGTATTCATAGATGTCGGTTGTGTTCGGTTCTTTACTTTGTTACCTTGCTAGTCAGTTTATCCGGTTCACTTATACTTGTTGAAGATGTGTTAAGGCTACAAAAAATAGGAAGCTTGTACATTTTGGTCCCAAAACACTATTGAATCATGTAATTTGGTGAAGATTTGGATCAAAATAACATAAAATGTATAAACAAATGAAGAACACTAACAAAAAGTCAGATTTGATCTATTTGGAATTGCATAAGATGTTGTTTACATGGAAACCCCAATTCCCTAGCTCATTCAAGCCCCCCCAAAACCTAATTGCACTTTACTATTTATAGAGAGTGCTTAACATGCTAATTACACTAATAGTCCCTACACTTAGACTAATTAGAAAATAACAAGTTAAAAGGCTAAAACATGTCTAAAACTAGATTAAATATATTTTGTTGACACAAAATATATTTATTACATTAACGATCCTAGACATAAAACAACTTCAACGTCTTGACTCGGTTCTTCGTCTCTAACGGGCCATTTGACTTTTTACGTGGACTTTGACCGGATGTTGACTTTTGTTGACTTTGACTGTGTTGATAATATTAGACTATAATTCAGGTCCAACAATACTCCCCCATAGTCTATTATTATCAACGTCTTGCATCGGGTTCAGCACCGACAAGTCAATACTGTTGGATCTTCAATTTGGTAAGCTTCAGTCTTAATTTCATTTCCAACAAAACTCCCCCAAGACTTATGCTTGCCAAATTATGTTGCTGAAGATCTTTATCTCATAATCTCCCCCATTTTGTATGCTCCCCCATTTTGCGTGCATCATGTCGTAAGATCTGGAACTGCTTTCCAACAATCTCTTCCTGAGTGTTTCAGAAGATGTAGAAGGAGGATTCCTAGCTTGGTATCTTCTGCAAACTTTGAGGAACAGGTTCTCTGGTAAGGTGCTTTGCTCAACTGATGATCGGCCATCATTTGTGAAGATTTGGATAAAAATGGATCAAATAGCCTTGAATCAACATATTTGTGAAGATTTGGATAAAAATGGATCAAAATGACATAGAACTTGATGAACAAGGAAGACCAATGAAGAACATAATGAAAGAACAAATAAGAAATTACTCAAATCATCATATGCTTCCATAGAATTGCTATGATTTTGTTTACATGTGTAACCTCTCAATTCTAGGCTATGTTTCAAGCACCTAAACCCTAATTAAACTAATCTATATATAGTGAATGTTCAATCCACTTAATTACATATTAACCCCCTAGACTTAGTTTAATTAGGAAAAATACAAATAAACCTAAAATGTGACTACAACTTGATTAAATATATTTTGTTGACACAAAATATATTCTTTACAATAATGCTTCTAGTCACGATCTATCTTTAACGTCTTCTTCGTCTTGAACTCTTCATTTGACTTTAATCATGACATTGACTTTGGTGACTTTGACTACATTGATAATATAGACTATCATTTTCAGACCCAACAATTAGAGATGGCAATAAAACCCGAGTCCGATAGGAAAAACCGAAACCTGACATGTTCTGGCCGGGGAATAGCCCGAATCTTCGGGCTTGGGACCAGGTATGAGATTTTGTTTTGAAAAAAATCCGGATTTGGATACGGGTATGAGATCATGTGAACCATGTCTGATTACCTGAAATACTACCTGAAGATCTATTATTTATATATATTTTATTTTCCTTGTGTATAAATCATTATGCTCCCTTAATTTTAGTTTTCACATACATCGTATTAAACAATGAAGTGACTATTTCAATTTCTATTTTTTTTTATATTATTTGGAAAATGAATTCTTTTTTATATATTTATGCCAACTACTTCTTTTGGATTCATATATCATGAGAATTTATATATTTAAAATTGATACATGTTACATTATATATGTGTGTGTAAAAGTAATTGACGCGTTTACCCGATAACCGATGAGTAATTACCCGATAGATACCCAATGGGTATTGGACCGGGTATGGTACTGGGTTTTACATTTAGATACAGGCATGAGGTTACTAATATCGTCTCATACCCTGATTGTCATCCCTAAAAATAATTGACTAATTCTGTATACTACTAAGATAGAAGACCGATGCTTTTATTTTGCTAGCCAACCAGGTTTCATTTAGCCAGCCAACCATCGTTACACATGTCATTGAACTAATATGTTCTATTTCAAAACATAACTTAAAGGAGTTGTTTGATGCAAAGGAGAAACAAAATCTAGGTTGGGGACATGGCAGACCCATAATTTTTTTCATGGGGACACAAATTTGCCAAGAGTCATTAAAGTATTGTTAATAATTTTTTCTGACTTGATTTAACTCTGTTCGGGTCAAACATGGTCGGGTTAAATTAAAAAATAACAAACAAATTAAATTTCATACATAAAATCACCAAAATACATCAAATATCATTACAATTTAAAAAAAAAACATAATGAAAAATGTAACGTTCTTTATTTTTCATTTATTTTTATGTCAAACATAGTCATACTCTTTATTCATTATTTGTAATGTCAAGACTTGATCATAGTAAAATTACTCTTTTTATTTCATTCTTGTTGATTATATGTTTGTACGACACTTAAACATTTACAAATACGCATTTTAACGCAAAACCGAGTAACTTATCGAGACCTATATGTCTTGGAAAATGATTTTATAAATGATTTAGTTCATATGTTAAAATACCCAAAGTCATATTTAAAAATGATTTTATGATGCAAAACAATGAATATAATAAGTTTTAACCCGGGTATAACCTGTTTGCCAACCTAGTTTTCTGTTTAATATACCTGTAAAGTATACATACATCATCCAAAAAAAATGACTCATTTTTTAATGAAAAGACTAAATAAGACGATTTTACCCTTGATTATTTCCACTTCAAGATGATTTACTCCTCATCATCAAGCCCTGGTATGTACTCCAAACTCACGTCAAATATAACAGGACTACTCGGAGCAACTCTAGGCCGTCCTGGAGCGGATGTTAGACCCTTGGGAAACGCCGACTGCACAAGCATAAGTGTCACATAATAAGCGTGTATTAACACATAGTAATGTGATCATAACGTGATACACGTTATCATCACAAGAGTCTAACATCATCTTTCAAACAGTTGAGATAAGATAAAGGTGAACCCAACTTAACAATAACTAAACAAGTGGTTATTTAGACTTGTCTATGGATAAATAACTCAGTTTGGGTCATAAGGTGGCTCGAATGTACCCAAAGCGCATTCACATTGTATAAACCCTCAAGATATTGTGTTTTGTGTTTCTATATCCATGAAAAGCTGGAGTAGGGAACCGAGTTTCTTTCTAGACGATTGGTAGATTTTGGTTTCACACGGACACGAATGAGTAAGTTCAAAAGTAGGGGTATAAACGAGCCGAGCCGAGCCGAGCCCGAGCTCGTTAAGGCTCGAGCTCGACTCGTTTTAGTTTTAACAAAGCTCGAGCTCGACTCTTTTCGAGCTTTAATTCCAAAGCTCGAGCTCGGCTCGTCAGAAAGTTTTCAAGCTCGAGCTCGGCTCGGGCTCGGCTCGTTTAGTATTTAACTATTTAATATATAATAATTTTTTATATTTAAATTTATATATAATTATAATCATACATCTTATATATAACAAATACATATTATTTAATCTTTTTTATCATAATTTTTAGTTATATTTATGAATATATATTTAAATAATATTTATAAAACTAAATATAAACATATAAACAAAAAGCTCGTTAAGGCTCGACGAGTTTTGAATGCAAAGCTCGAGCTCGATAACAAAACGAACATTATTTTAGGCTCGAAATCGAGCTCGAGCTCGAGCTCGTTAATGAAAGTTTATTGAATAATCATAATTGAATTGTTGTCCTTTACAATGCATACGTCCAGAATATATATTAAGATGCTTGCCTATGTCACACCCCGACCGATGGCGGAATCATCGAGGCGGACGAAAGTGGATGATTGCTCATAGCTCATGGTACTAAAAATAGTTTAAATATTATTAAATTCAATTATCCAAACAAGACTAAATGAATATCCAAACAAACAAACCAAACAGAACAAATGAAAAAGTCTACTTTATGTTATTTAACTAGGTCCATGTCCCTAAGCGTTTGGCATCCAAAGTTCCTAACTTGCTCTTCCTGAAATCATGTGAAAAATAATTGGTCAGCTAACGAATTAGCTGGTGAGTAAACATAGGTTTGAAATACATATAGATACACTGATAAAAAGTCAATTCATGTCGTTATGTCTAAACTTATAAATGCAAAACATGTACATACAAGATAACAACGCATAATCAAACCTTGAACAATGATAAGGGGGGTCTACTTGATAATGATACTCAGTTATAATCACCCAAGAATCAGGGGGGTGGGTCCTTTCGACCAATAGATCTACCATTAGTAACTGTCGGTTTCTACAAATTAATGATTACGCTTGAACAAAAATTGCTATCAGGCTATGAACACATAATTTGCAAGTAAAGACATAACATGAATTGTTTAAATGAAATAACTGATCAAAATGAATAACTGAACAATGAAATCTGATAACTGAAATCTGAAATCTGATTTAAATACGTCACATGATATCACCCCAAATTGAAAACCAGAAAAGGGGCTATGAATACTCACGTGATAATTCTTGATCGACTGAAAATGAATAAAACTTGAAAACGTCACCGGATATTCCTTAAGGATCACCTAAAGGATTTATCCTATGTTAGAACGATAACTGAAAACTAACTTGAAGTCTAGGGTTCTAATTTGGAATATGGGTTTAAGTCGTTGATTGTTATAATTTGAAAATATATAATACATAATATTAATAGCTTTATTTTAACATTGATTCAAAATGAAATATGGTGATTAAATTGTACATAAACCCTTTCTCTTTACGAAAGCGATTAAAATAAATGGTCCGTTAAATACACGACCATTTTTGATAAAAGTGACTAATTAACTTGAATAAATAATCATATGTATTTAATAATAAATATCTATTAAACCATAGTCTTAAATGAATAATCATGTTTAAAATAAATCTAGTATTTAGTAAAAACCAGTAAGTAGACTTTTTATAAAAATCCAAACGTCCATTTGAAAATTTTAAATCTAACAAGTTTTATCATTGTATATATATATTTTTAGACTTATAAAACTTTTACCAATAGCTTTATAAATAATCCCACATAATTACTAAAATGATTATAGGAAGTTAATTAAATTGTAAAACTTGGAATTAAAAATAAAAACACAAAACAGTGCCAACCAGACTCGAACCCGCGACCTCGTGAGGTTTATATCAGCACACGACCACCAGACCACTAACCACTTTGTTGATTTAATCTGAAAATAAACTATTTTAATCTTTTTGTTCCTTAAACCCATTATATATAAACCCTAGAATCTGATCACCTACAAATTGATCCTTGAAACGAATCTGTAAATGAAATCGAATATCACTACGATATTTAGCATAGGATAACGATCAAAACGAGGTATTTAAGTACCTGAATTGATTAAAGATTGAAGAAAATGAAAAAAAAATGAAGAACACGCTGCTTCAGATCAAATTGACACTGCAAATGTTGTTGATAACAAAATTAAACGCACAGATTTACTTAATGATGGACGATAAACAAAAGCCCTATGAATTTGAGATTTGAAACAGACCTGGAGTATGTTGTCGATTAGGAGCAGGGATGACGATGAACAGCGGATTAATTCGGCTGCTGTGTGTGTTTATAAGTGATATTGTTATTGTAGAAAGTTAATGTGAAGTCTTATGAGTGTTTTGGGCTGTATTTATAGAGCTGGAATAGGTTAAATCGATCAGATTGAAATTGAGTTGATCTTGTTGAAGATAAGTTCAATTCGAATGATTTGTTACGATAATCGTTAATTAAACTTGTTCATATCCTTAAAATCGACTGCGACAGTGTTTTAGATTAGACTAATTTGATCTTTATAGTTTGATTTAGTTGAATTTAGATCGCACACGGCCGGAAAATGTGGGTATTGATTTGGATTGTGATATGAACCGGTATAGTGTCGTTTTTGATTAGTACCAAGTTCGAATCTCATGGATAAGTGATAAGGATGGCTAAATCGGGTTTAATTGAGACAGATTTAGCGATTCGGGTCTTCGCCGGAGCTCCACCGGACTCGCCGGACTTGCTGGCCGGAAAAACGGGAGTGGGGGTTGACTGGGTTGGGTAATTATATTAATTTACATATGTAGTCCCTGTATTTTGAGTTGTTTAAACCTTTTAATACAAGGTTTTAATTTAGTTTTAGAAATTACATAAATGGTCCCTTTAGTTAGTTTTATAAATTAGAACTCAACTTAACTAACTAAAATGTTCTAACTAAATTTAGAGCATGTCATTTAGCCATATAGGATTTCGTTTAATACAACTTTGGTTATTTAATCACCCCTTTAAGTTAGTTTGCCAATTAAAATGAACATCAAACTTTTATAAAATGACTCTCCAAGAATATTTTAGTTTATTTTATAAAATCAACTAATTTATGGAGAAGTATTATAAATGAGTTTATTTATTAAATTATCGATTTTCTAATGCATGTTTAAATGACAAACTCAACGATTTATTTGAAATAGTATAATCTAAATTAAGTGTACTAACAACGTTTTGTATTTCCTGATTGTTTGAAGAGGTTACATGGATCTTAAATCGGGTTCGGGTTATAATAGAATCAGGACAGATGTCACAGTCTCCCCTCCTTTAGGAAATTTCGTCCCGAAATTTTATTTATGTTAACTTTGATAAAAGAATTGACGCCTTGAATGTATATTTGGTAATATCCCTGACTTAAGATTTAGTGAGGTAAGTCGTTAAGGATTAATCTCCTTTAATGTTATTAAGTTTAATGATAGTCTTGTATATAACATGGTTTGAATTATGTAGGACTCAGGTGATTTAATTGAACAGTGGTTCAAATACGAATTGATTGCTACTTCTAATTAGAATAGAGTAGGATTTAACTTGATCAATGAATAGTACGAGTGTTCGGTCTTGTGAATAAAATGAGTTTAAATGACTCGATTTAAGATAGAAATGATTTAAATGAGTAGATTTCATGAACGCGATGAATAATGATAAAAGTGAATAAATGAGATCAATAAAATGAATTGATGAATAAAGTGAAATAAAATGAAACAAAGCCAATGAATGAACATGATTAATTAAACGAATGAAAGAATCAAGTGAACAAAAAAATTGTTTAATAAAACGAGTGAATAAATGATACAACGGGAATAATAAAATGAATACTGTGGCACAACAACATAAGTTTTCCCATGATGATACGCTTTCCATCTTAAATGTACTAACGTTATCTAGCACTCTCGAGTTGAACAAGAATACGTCAACTCCGAGAAGTTGATTAGAAATACATCAACTTGAGCACTAGATGATGATGATGAAGAAAAAAAATGATAACATGCAAAAACAATTGTTACGTTTTGAATTGCATATGATGTGAACGATTCTTGATTTCAGAGCATAGGTTGAGATAATGATTAACTGTTATTTGAGATTAACTTTGAATGGTGTACGATAAGTTTCACTATATGGAAAATGTGAAAGAATAGCGCAAACATCTTAGGTCACAGACAACGCTTCTTTTGATAGTATGATAAGTACATTTATACATAGGATGTACCAGCGGCGTATCCACCATGCCCTTATCACCCCACATTTGTCGCGTTGCCCTCAAACACATGATAAAATTTACTATGGTTCTCATGCGCCAGCCTTCATAATTCCGTGTGCACCCGTAATTACTTTAGCTTTTGCATGAACCACATAGTTCACTCGATCACGTACGGGTCAAGGATACCTAAATTTCTAAACTAATATGATGATACGCATAGAATGTGACTTAATGTTCAACTGTTTCGTGAAATCTTGTTCAAGATGATATAAAATTTGATAATCATGAAGAGTTAAGTTCGTTAGATAGCCTTTTTGTTCATGTAAATAGACTTTCTTGTTCATATGTACGGGAAATCAAGTTCGTAGATATTTAGGTTCATAATCATATTTACAGAAAAACCAAGTTCGTGGATCAAATTTTATAACAAAATCTGTGTGCGAAAACCATGTTTGTGATAAGTCATGTTTATTAGCATTATAGTATGATGGCGTGTATTTAAAATTTTAGTTTCTTAAGATGATGGAGAAATCAACTTCATGAATGTTTAGGGATATAGAAATCATATTAACATATCCAATGCCTAGACTTATCAAGTTCTTGTTTATATGGAATAACTTTAAATAGATCGGTTCTGAAGACAATAAAAGTAGTCATGGATATAAGGTGCAAGGTAGTTTGTATGATAATATTTTGAAATGATAGTAAGTTTAAAATTTTTAACTCTGCCATAGGTTGGAGGGTTGTTTTCTTGAAAATAGATAACGTGGTTTACTTTTGATCCTTGATACTATAAAGTACTCAAGCATGGCTTGTGTTGTAAATCCTCATATATTGTTTGTGAAAATATATATATGAAGTATGTCTATTTGATAAACATTTATGAATAATCAGCTTTTATTTATATTTCTAAGAATCATTTGTTAGTAAAACTTTAGTAAAATTTTGCCAATTATTGAAACTTAAAGGTAAGGTTTGAAAAGTTAAAGAGGTTATTCTCAATGGAATCAATCATTGCTTAGAAATAAATTCCGTTTCCTTTTTTTTTTTTTTTTATTTAAGAAAAAAAAACTATTTATTTATTTATTGTTTTTTTTTCCCCTTGAAACTCATTGGTTATAAATAACCACAATGGGTTTGGATGCGTTTATGAAAAACGAGTGTATTTAGTTCGATCAGTGAATGTGAGTATGGGTAGAACATTGTATGACGAGCTTCTGTAATGAGAACTCATTGTAATTTATTTATCAAGTTTATGTATCAATCAATTTTAGATTTTTAGGTGTTAAACACACCGAAGTTGGTTAATGAGTTCATGATTTGGTGGTAAACTTTTGATACGATTATGAATCTGTAATTCGTTATCAAGTTAGGATGACGACTTCCTTGATTTGATACCAAGTTGATGATTTGATAACAAGTTTATGATTTGATTAGGAGTTTATGATTTGCAAATGAAATCACATTCTGATGAAAAGTTTGAAAACATTTTAGGTAATGATATCGTGTAGAGATACTTTGAGCGTAAACGTTCGATTAGCAAATCAAACGGTTACATTGACTTATCAAAGTAGTATGTCCGTTAACTTTTATGAAGACGTGACTACCTATAAGTTGACACTCACTTTTGAGAGTTCCCAGGTAAGTAACAGATCCAGCGGTAGGTTTGGATTTATACGAATACTTGCCTTAGACAGAACATCTCAAAAGTACAGGTGTCCACTCTTCCAGTATTACACGTGTTCAGTTTTGGGACTTAGACTTTGACGAGAATTCGAACACCAATGATAATTCTTTGATTTCAAATTTGCTTATTCAATTGAGGCTAGGCATTATGCATTAGAAATTGAATTTAGATATTTGATTTTTCATTGAGCTATATGTGTATAAAAATCAAGAAGATAAAGTTAACACTTACGTATTCATGTAGCACTTTATGAAGTGCTAAAATATATATTGAATAATAACATGAGAGGACTCATGTTTATATTATGAATTGCTTAAAAGATTAATGATAACATGAGAGGACTCGTGTTTGTATTATGATGTGCTAACAGTTGATGAATACTAACATGAGAGGACTCATGTTTATATTATGAAATGCTAAACGAGACTTAATAGTAACATGAGATGACTCATGTTTAGGGTGCTTAGTTATAGACTAGGTCATCCATTTCTAATAACCTAATTCCCTATAACCATGGCTCTGATACCAATCTGTCACACCCCGACCGATGGCGGAATCATCGAGGCGGACGAAAGTGGATGATTGCTCATAGCTCATGGTACTAAAAATAGTTTAAATATTATTAAATTCAATTATCCAAACAAGACTAAATGAATATCCAAACAAACAAACCAAACAGAACAAATGAAAAAGTCTACTTTATGTTATTTAACTAGGTCCATGTCCCTAAGCGTTTGGCATCCAAAGTTCCTAACTTGCTCTTCCTGAAATCATGTGAAAAATAATTGGTCAGCTAACGAATTAGCTGGTGAGTAAACATAGGTTTGAAATACATATAGATACACTGATAAAAAGTCAATTCATGTCGTTATGTCTAAACTTATAAATGCAAAACATGTACATACAAGATAACAACGCATAATCAAACCTTGAACAATGATAAGGGGGGGTCTACTTGATAATGATACTCAGTTATAATCACCCAAGAATCAGGGGGGTGGGTCCTTTCGACCAATAGATCTACCATTAGTAACTGTCGGTTTCTACAAATTAATGATTACGCTTGAACAAAAATTGCTATCAGGCTATGAACACATAATTTGCAAGTAAAGACATAACATGAATTGTTTAAATGAAATAACTGATCAAAATGAATAACTGAACAATGAAATCTGATAACTGAAATCTGAAATCTGATTTAAATACGTCACATGATATCACCCCAAATTGAAAACCAGAAAAGGGGCTATGAATACTCACGTGATAATTCTTGATCGACTGAAAATGAATAAAACTTGAAAACGTCACCGGATATTCCTTAAGGATCACCTAAAGGATTTATCCTATGTTAGAACGATAACTGAAAACTAACTTGAAGTCTAGGGTTCTAATTTGGAATATGGGTTTAAGTCGTTGATTGTTATAATTTGAAAATATATAATACATAATATTAATAGCTTTATTTTAACATTGATTCAAAATGAAATATGGTGATTAAATTGTACATAAACCCTTTCTCTTTACGAAAGCGATTAAAATAAATGGTCCGTTAAATACACGACCATTTTTGATAAAAGTGACTAATTAACTTGAATAAATAATCATATGTATTTAATAATAAATATCTATTAAACCATAGTCTTAAATGAATAATCATGTTTAAAATAAATCTAGTATTTAGTAAAAACCAGTAAGTAGACTTTTTATAAAAATCCAAACGTCCATTTGAAAATTTTAAATCTAACAAGTTTTATCATTGTATATATATATTTTTAGACTTATAAAACTTTTACCAATAGCTTTATAAATAATCCCACATAATTACTAAAATGATTATAGGAAGTTAATTAAATTGTAAAACTTGGAATTAAAAATAAAAACACAAAACAGTGCCAACCAGACTCGAACCCGCGACCTCGTGAGGTTTATATCAGCACACGACCACCAGACCACTAACCACTTTGTTGATTTAATCTGAAAATAAACTATTTTAATCTTTTTGTTCCTTAAACCCATTATATATAAACCCTAGAATCTGATCACCTACAAATTGATCCTTGAAACGAATCTGTAAATGAAATCGAATATCACTACGATATTTAGCATAGGATAACGATCAAAACGAGGTATTTAAGTACCTGAATTGATTAAAGATTGAAGAAAATGAAAAAAAAATGAAGAACACGCTGCTTCAGATCAAATTGACACTGCAAATGTTGTTGATAACAAAATTAAACGCACAGATTTACTTAATGATGGACGATAAACAAAAGCCCTATGAATTTGAGATTTGAAACAGACCTGGAGTATGTTGTCGATTAGGAGCAGGGATGACGATGAACAGCGGATTAATTCGGCTGCTGTGTGTGTTTATAAGTGATATTGTTATTGTAGAAAGTTAATGTGAAGTCTTATGAGTGTTTTGGGCTGTATTTATAGAGCTGGAATAGGTTAAATCGATCAGATTGAAATTGAGTTGATCTTGTTGAAGATAAGTTCAATTCGAATGATTTGTTACGATAATCGTTAATTAAACTTGTTCATATCCTTAAAATCGACTGCGACAGTGTTTTAGATTAGACTAATTTGATCTTTATAGTTTGATTTAGTTGAATTTAGATCGCACACGGCCGGAAAATGTGGGTATTGATTTGGATTGTGATATGAACCGGTATAGTGTCGTTTTTGATTAGTACCAAGTTCGAATCTCATGGATAAGTGATAAGGATGGCTAAATCGGGTTTAATTGAGACAGATTTAGCGATTCGGGTCTTCGCCGGAGCTCCACCGGACTCGCCGGACTTGCTGGCCGGAAAAACGGGAGTGGGGGTTGACTGGGTTGGGTAATTATATTAATTTACATATGTAGTCCCTGTATTTTGAGTTGTTTAAACCTTTTAATACAAGGTTTTAATTTAGTTTTAGAAATTACATAAATGGTCCCTTTAGTTAGTTTTATAAATTAGAACTCAACTTAACTAACTAAAATGTTCTAACTAAATTTAGAGCATGTCATTTAGCCATATAGGATTTCGTTTAATACAACTTTGGTTATTTAATCACCCCTTTAAGTTAGTTTGCCAATTAAAATGAACATCAAACTTTTATAAAATGACTCTCCAAGAATATTTTAGTTTATTTTATAAAATCAACTAATTTATGGAGAAGTATTATAAATGAGTTTATTTATTAAATTATCGATTTTCTAATGCATGTTTAAATGACAAACTCAACGATTTATTTGAAATAGTATAATCTAAATTAAGTGTACTAACAACGTTTTGTATTTCCTGATTGTTTGAAGAGGTTACATGGATCTTAAATCGGGTTCGGGTTATAATAGAATCAGGACAGATGTCACAGCCTAACTACTTTGCTATAATAATGGAAACTAATGATGTCAAAATAATCGGCTCAAACATAATGTGATATCTTCCTTTAATATTCCCCCTCAGTGTGAATGTGAATATGGTAGAACGTTCAGACTGGATCTGAAGGACTCGAACAAGTATCTTGGAAGGCCCTTTGTGAAGATATCTGCATATTGTAGAGATGATGGAACATGAAGCATACGTATGTGACCAATTTGCACCTTTTCTCTGACAAAATGGATATCCATTTCTACATGTTTGGTACGTTGATGTTGCACGGGGTTACCGGACATGTAGATAGCCGAGATGTTGTCGCAGTACACAAGTGTTGCTGTTCGAGTCGGAACCTGTAGTTCAAGAAGAAGATTGCGAACCCACGTAGCTTCTGCAACGGCATTAGCAACTCCCCTGTATTCAGCCTCGGCGCTGGACCGCGAAATCGTTGGTTGTAGTTTGGATGACCATGAGATGAGATTATCGCCGAGGAAGATGCAGTACCCTGATGTGGATCGGCGCGTGTCCGGGCAACCCCCCCAATCGGCATCCGAATAGGCCGTTAATGAGTAGTTTGAAGATGCGCCTAGTCGAAGTCCGAGTGTGATGGTGCCTTGGACGTATCGCAGTACGCGCTTGAGAAAGACCATGTGAGGCTCCCGTTGCGCGTGCATAAACAAGCAAATTTGTTGGACCGCATACGTTAAGTCGGGTCATGTGATAGTGAGGTACTGTAAAGCACCCGCCAAACTGCGGTATAATGTCCCATCCGGTAGCAAAACCCCTTCAGATGCGCTGAGTTTGGAGTTTGTGTCAACAGGGGTATGACATGGTTTGCAGGTTTCCATGTTTGCCCGATGAAGAATGTCCCGGGCATATTGCGATTGTGCTAGAAACAGAGAGTTGTGATCCCTAGTAACCGTGATACCCAAGAAATGATGTAGCGCACCCATATCTGTCATGGCGAACTCAGTTGATAACCTGGAAATGATGTTAGTAAGCAAGCCAGGGTCGTTGGCGGTAAGAACGATATCATCGACATATAGTAGGAGATAAGCCATATGATTTCCATGATGATAAATAAATAATGATGTGTCGCATGTACTGCTCCGAAACCCAAGCGATGTGATGAAACCAGAAAATCTATTGTACCATGCCCTCGGTGCTTGTTTCAACCCGTATAGTGACTTGCGAAGTCGGCACACATGATCCGGAGCATCCGGATTTACGAAGCCCGGTGGCTGATTCATATATACTGTCTCCTGAAGATGGCCATTAAGAAACGCATTTTTTACATCGAGTTGGTGTATGGGCCATGATTTTGAGACTGCCAAAGAAAGCACAGTCCGAATAGTGGTCGGCTTTACAACCGGACTAAATGTTTCAGTACAGTCAATACCCATAGTCTGTGATTTGCCATTGCATACCAAGCGTGCCTTGTACCTTTCCAGGGTGCCTTGGGCATTAAATTTGTGTCGAAACAACCACATAGATCGAATAACCGGCTGATTAGTAGGACGTGGTACCAAGTCCCATGTATTATTTACCTGCAGTGCACTATATTCATTGTTCATAGCGCTTAACCAGTTCGGATCCGATAATGCTCTAAGATAAGATGTTGGGATGGGTGAGATGTTGGTGGTGGCGGCGAAGTTATATCGAGGGTTGGGTTTGGATGTGCCTGTTTTGGATCTGGTGGTCATAGGGTGTGCGTTTGTAGGGTGAAGATGAGTGTTGTGGGAGTGGGATGTGGTTTCGGTTGTGGGAGGAGAGGAAGACGATGTGGTGGGGGTGGTAGATGGGGGTGGGTTTGTTGCTGTGTGTGTGACTTGGTGAGATGTGGTAGGTGAGTGTGTGTGGTTGTTTGTTGATGTTGTGGTGTAGGGGTGGGAGTGATTGGTACAGTAGGTGAGTTTGGTGGGGGTGGATTGGTTTGGGTGTTAGGTGTGGAGTTTGGTGTGGGTGGAACAGTAGCTGGTGAAGGTTGGAAGAAATGTTGGAAGGTGGGGTCAAGGTCATCAAGGAATTGGTAAGTGGTGGATGGGAGGGGTGAATTAAACGGGAAATTGTTTTCGTCAAAAACAACGTGGCGTGAGAGGTGAATGGTACCGGTGATTGGATCGTAACACCGGTATCCGCGGAAGTCGGATGGGTAACCCAAAAATACGCACCGAGTGGAGCGAGGGGAAAGTTTGTGAGGTTGTGTGGCGGACATGTTTGGGTAACACGCACACCCGAACACACGGAGGTGGTCGTATGTCGGGTGTCGGCCGTAAAGGGCGAATGCTGGGGTTTGGTAGTGTAGGCGTTTGGATGGGAGGATGTTGTGAAGGTACGAGGCAACATGTAATGCTTCAACCCAAAAGGTAGGGGGGATGTGTGAATGAAACAGAAGTGCCCGAATGATGTCGTTTATGCGACGAATCATTCGTTCCGAACGGCCGTTTTGTTGGGACGTTTGTGGACATGAGAAACGAAATACGAGACCGTTTTGTGTGGCAAATTGTTTGAATTGGTTATTATTAAACTCCCCCCCAAGGTCGCATTGGAAAGATTTAATGGATTTGTTAAATTGTGTTTGGATAAATTTGTGAAATTTGGTGAAAGTTGGGAATGTTTCGGATTTATATTTAAGAGGGTACACCCACACGTAGTTTGTGAAATTGTCGACTAATATCATGTAGTATTTATAGCCGGAGTTGCTTGGTATGGGTGATGTCCATAAATCGCAATGAATAATATCAAATGGTTGACAAGTAACTGAAACAGAATCAATAAATGGTAACCGTTTACTGTTTGACAATTGACATGAATGACAAATACTAGAACCACAAGTTTTATGACAATTGGAAATGCAATAACGACTAAGATAATCTAGCACGTTCGCGCCGGGGTGTCCGAGACGTTCGTGCCATGGTGAGTGAGTTGAGGATGCCATCAATGAGACTGCGGGCTTGGTGAAAGGATATAGATCTCCAGTGCTATTGTGTCGGGAAATGTGGCGTCCATCCTGGAGGTCCTTCAAAGTAAAACCGAACGGGTCAAATTCAACAGAAACGAGGTTATCAATGGTAAATTTACGAACAGATAAAAGGTCTTTTATGATGTTGGGTGAATGAATGATTTGGTTAAGTTTGTAAATGCGGTTTGAGAGATTTAGAGATCCATTTCCGGACCCGTGAACTGGTAGTTGCTGACCATTACCAACAAATATAGGAACTGTAGGAAATAAACAGGGAGTAGATATTTTACCTTGATCGGAGGTGATGTGTTGCGATGCCCCGGTGTCCATGTACCACTGAGGGTCGTGATAGTTGAGATTCATATTTGATAAAGCCGCACCGATGTCACTTGGGCTAAGGGCATTATTACCCTGTTGACCGAACCCAGGAGGAACCGAAGGCTGCTGTTGGGCGATGTGGGCCTGTACTTGGGGTTGAGCTTGGGCCGGCCCAGGGCTGTATGGCTGAGACGGGTAAGGTGTAGGTGGATAGGCCCGTTGTTGCTGCTGATAATGGGCCTGTTGGCTTTGTATCCAAGGGTTGTAGCCCATTTGTTGTTGATACTGGTAGTTGTTGCCATTGTTGCTGGTACTGCCTCTATTTGTGCGACCACCACCCCCTCTGTTAGTGTGTCCCCGGCCGCGAGCAGCCTTGGCCGGGTCGTAGTTTCTGCCCCGATAACCGTTGGGGTATGGTGATCGATTGTTTTCTGATGGTTGGTTCAACTGGACATTGCGATTACCTGCCGATTGGTTTTGTTGAGTTAACAGCGCCGTGTTGGTCGGTGTTCCCCCTCGAGCCTCCTGTCGTTGCTGCTCTTCCTCGATCATACTTCGTGCATCATCCCACGACGGTTTACTTTGATTGATTATCGTACCGATTGTATCATACTCGACGGGTAACCCTCTAACCATTTGGATAACCAACCGGGTTTCAGTAACCGGTTGATCGACATCCGCAAGTTGCCCGGCAATATCTTTCAATGTTTGACAGTATGCATCGAAGGACGAACATGAGGAGAGGGTAGTGTTAGTGAATCTCCTTTCGAGTGTTGCGGCTCGAGCATGCTTGTTGTTGATGAAGATGGCTTGAAGGGCTAGCCATGTGTCTCGAGCGTTTCTTTCTTTGTCGATGAGGCGTGCCATAAGGTCGTCGGAGATCGTACTGTATATCCATTGAAGGACTAGAGCATCAAGGTGGTACCATGCTGCATAGGTTGGATCGGTTACAGCGGGTGGGGGTTTGGTGCCATCGATGTGGTGTGTGACCTTGAAGGCACGAGCTTGAATGTTGAAGAGTTTCACCCAAGATGAGTATGAAACTTTCTTTCCATCTAGGGTTCTGACCTTTGTGTTTATGTTGGTGACTGAATATGCAGGATGGAGGGGTGATTGACGGTCATTGTTGGATGATGTGGTGGGATCGACACCGTCGACCATGGTGAGGGGTGTAGAAAAAAATTAGGGTTAGGGTTTGTATTTGGCTCTGATACCATGAAAGTTTATTGAATAATCATAATTGAATTGTTGTCCTTTACAATGCATACGTCCAGAATATATATTAAGATGCTTGCCTAACTACTTTGCTATAATAATGGAAACTAATGATGTCAAAATAATCGGCTCAAACATAATGTGATATCTTCCTTTAATAGTTAAGGCTCGACTCGAACGAGCTTTTTACCGAGTCGATCTCGAGTAGCTTGCGAGCCGGCTTGACTCATTTACACCCTATTCAAAAGCCTTTCGAGGGTTTAAAATACAATGTCTTTCAAGAGTTAGCTAAAAAGAAGGGTTCAAACAGGTCGAGAGTCGTCCGGATTGTAATTGTTATTCATGCAACTTCCTAAATCACTTTATTAATTATTAAAACGATCAACTGTTTTGTAGTCATATTTACCATTAAAAGTGTTTTCAGGTGAGCTTTAAATACTTTCAAAACAAGAAAATAATGTTAAATTGCAACTTTTCAAGATTTATATCCAGAATGTGAACTTTAAATACTTTCAAAATAAGAAAATCGTTATTGTAAAATTTAGAATTGGAAGTAACTCACTATCTCACTTGACCCTCAAAAGTCAACTTTGGACTCATTACCCGGGGGGCCAAAGTTAGAAAACCCATAAATTTTTTTATAATGTTTTGTTTCGGAGGGCCAAACTCAATATATATATATATATATATATATATATATATATATATATATATATATATATATATATATATATATAGAGGGGAGTTATCCTACATAGTGTTAGAAATCTAAGAAGGCTAAGAAGGATTTATGACCTTTAGATCTCTTTTTTAATGGTTGAGATCAATTTGTAGGAAAAGAAATTGGTGGAAGGGTACATTAGTCATAGCCACTTTTGTTGACTTTCTCTCTCCACATGCAAGGCACATGCCAATTCCCCCACTTTTTTTAAAACTTTCATAACTTTTGGATACGATATTATTTTTTTAAAAAAATTACACCAAAAAAACAAGCGTTTTGTTATCTTTAAAACGCGTATAATATTGATATATAAAAAATAAAAAAAATTTTGGCACTTGTCTAGTCCTTGTGTAATATCATGTGATTGTGTTTTATTATAACTAGTGAAATATCACTTTTATCGGTTCATTCTTAAGTCATTATATAATATCATCTTATTATAAATATTTGTTGTGTCATATTATGTGTTTAGAAATTATCACCGTGTCACAAATTGTTAATATGTGTTTGAGAAATGTTCAAAGACAACGTCATTTTTTGTTACAAAGTGTGAGAATGACACAATGGTAAACAAAGACACAATGACACTTTTAAAAAAATTATAACTCACAATATAAATCAAATTTGAAAAAAGTGGTTCGGAGACCTTGTTCCCCATGTATTCCTCTTTCAGAAAATAAATAAACGAAAAATTAAAAAAAATTAAAAAAATTACCGTTTTTTTTATTTTTTAAATTAGACACAATGAAAAAAGACACAATGAGAAAATAGTAATTTTTTGAAGTTTTGTTTATTTATTTTTTAAGGAGGATGATGTGAGAGCAAGATCTTTGAAATACTTTTTGTGTTATTGTGTAATTATTATTAGATCATTGTGTAATACTTGTCAAATAAGATTACACAATGACCCGATGAATGACACAACCTTACGGATGACACAATCACACAATGACCTGATGAAAGACACAATGACCTGACGGAAGACACAATGACCTGACGTTAGACACAATGAGCTGAAAAATTGTGAAAAAAAAGTTCGTTTTTTATATATCAATATTATACGCGTTTTAAAGAGAAAAAAATTCTCGTTTTTATGGTGTAATTTGTTTAAAAAAATAATGTCGTATGTAAAAGTTATAAACGTTTTAAAAAAGTGGGGGAATTGACATGTGACTTGCATGTGGAGAGAGAATATTTAAAAAAGTGGGCATGACTAAAATACCCCCTCTCCTAATTTTCCTAGATGCCACATGTCAATCTCTTATTGCTTCTTAGCCTTCTTAGATTTATAACACTATGTAGGTGAACCTCACTATATATATATATATATATATATATATATATATATATATAATCAACAACCGACCAACAAAACAACATTTCAGACAGAAAAAACTGGGGGGGCCCGGACCCTCCTTAGTCCCTCTTATGCCTCGCCAATGTTTAGGGGACGCATTAAGAATGCACCAATAATAAGATTATTTTCCTAAAAAAAGGTGATGAACTTACCGATCCGGGAACATACAGTCGACGTTTTCCTCCAACCTTCATGCTCAGAATTCCTTCATCAAGTCCTTTGACAACCTATGTTCATCCTTAAGTTATATCGTCTAAATAATCATCATTATTTATATAAACTAGTTAGAAAACCGTATGCCTTGAAAATACACCTAGGCTGACTTAATGACTTTCAAGCCAGCTGACCCATTTCCTATTTAGCTATATACATTATTTAACTTTACACACTTGACCCCTTAATGAAACATAACCATAATCAACCCATTTATAAGTAAAAAGATCGACATACAACTGATTTTAACTCAAGAAAGAATATGAAGAGAATGTCAATGGACATACCTGACCTGACCCAACACGAAATATGTAAACTTGACGTTTTTCCAAAGAACTGAAAATTTCAAACGGGACATACTTGATTAGGTGATAATAGGGGTCTTAATAGTAAAAATCTTGAATCACCATTATGATCATGCAAATTGTATTATGTTATACAAGGAAGCACAAAGATATGAATAGACAACAAGAGTTTAATATATAACTATAACCTGTCAAACACTTGTCCGGATGGAACCATTGCTACATAGTTTGCAGCTACCTGTAATAGCAATCAAGAAATGTATAAGAAAGAATATGCAGACAGTGGCGGATCTTGAACTTTTATAGCACAGGGGGTTGAAAATTGCATGACCCGTAATTTTTTTTTTTCCTATCACTATGTTTCGGGTTAGATTTTTCAGGTTGGCGATTTGATTTGGGTCAAACAATAACAACACTAACTATCTAGTTTTCTTCATTCTAACTAACTAAAAAAAACTAAGTCTCGTCAAATTACTAACCATGATTATCACAGAAGGGAAAATAGTCAAAATAGATGTTATGACTAAATTATTTTATCTAAAAGAGTTTACTTTCGACATACACAAACACGATACCTGATAACCAACTGGGGGAGAAGGGCCAGAACCAACTTTTATATCCTTGTATTGTAAACCAGATTCTGTAGTTACCATAGGTACCTTCATAAAGTAAAAAAATGGTATACATTAGAAATATAATGAGAGCAATATCTAGGTAAATGAATGACTATTTATTCGTGTCAAAGGCACCAACCCATACTGAACAAATTTAAAACTATTTGAAGCATACAAAACGCTTAATCCAACATCATGGATATGCAATGGTTTATTTCTCATAAAAGACATGACACTTCTAGTAAGACTATTTGGAGCATACACAAACACAAGTGTTAATAATTTCATAAAAAATGTAACCAAAGTTGAGGATATATGCAATCTCACCATACATTTTCAAGCTCTTTTTCGCAAGAATCGTCACATAGTCTTGGTATCTCTTGAGGTGGCAAGCCAGCTGACTCGGCATTTGGGGAGTGGAATAGAAGGGTTGAAACACTTAAAGCTAACCCGATCACAACCCTTCGACTTACCAATGCTGATCCATCCTCATACCCAACAATTTGTGAACCTTTACTTTTAACTCCCAAACTCAAATATTGGGCTGTCACTCTTCTCGATCTACCTTCGGTTATTCGATTATTACCAAACAAATTCCCAGAAAACAAACCTGCTAGAAAAGAATCATTCATCAACCAATGCATAAGACTTTATAACACGTACCACTAGTGTCCCAAAATTTTTTTTATTTTCGACAGCGAAACAAATAAAATCCAGCTACCCGGGTAACCCAATGGTGAAAGGCGAACCCATACGCTCCGTGAACACCGACAACGCTGGGTAGCCCAACCCCACTTATTTCAAGAAAAAACCCGGTAACCCGTCTGGCTAGCGGAAAAACCCGTTTGGCTTAAAGATCAAACTCGTATTGCCACAAGTCTATTTTCATTGCCCCAATAGCCACATTACAAAGTGACGCTAGTGGAAATTAAACTTACGTCTAAGTCCGTTTGCACCACGTTGGAAGGTGCTAGTGTCCCAAAATATATATAAAGATTAAATAGCAAAAAGCAAATGGCTTCTTGTTTGATCAACGTAGCATAACTTCAAAGTAGTAATAATTAACTTCTGATCAAAATTTAGATCACAAAATAATTTTATTATGATTCATAGTGATGGATGACAAAAGCAGCAAATAAAGAAATTACCAAGAGGAAGGAGTGATGCGGATGCCATTTTTGAATGAATATTATTTTGAGAGAGAGAGAGGCTTAGATTTCAACAAATGGATAATGCTAAAACGGATAAGTTTCTTTCCATCTTAGATTTTTGAGCTTTTATTGAAATACTTAGAGCAAATTACTTGGATGCCCCTCATGTTTGTAAAGTTTCACTTTTTGTCTCACTAATTGAAAGATTACTCTTTTGGTTCAATTTGTTTGTCACCTTATGAACTGTCGCATCATAACTGGCTATTCACGCATAAAAGAACAAATACGACGAAAGAGTCACATAAAAAGATCATACTTGTTTGACCAAATTTAGATTTTCCTGAATGTATGTTAGTCCTGAAGATCTGTTGACATGTCACAAATGATAACAAAAATAAAATAATCGTGTTGAATATGATTAGAACACGATGAACATGAAGAACACTGAATAAACTTGTATTATTTTCATGAAAACAATTATGAGCTATGAGATATCAACTGAAATACCCAACACCTAGACTAAATAAGTGAAGTAGCAGCCCATGCTACGGTTCAAATTTTATTGCGTAATATAACCTTTTTTATTTTCTTTTCCTTTTATGTATGAGATACCCCTGAATAGTTATAGGGATACCCTAAATAATGATAGTTAAGATAAAAGTAGAAAAAAAGCGTTCCATGAAGAATTATTATTCTGACGATCGTGGTTGCAAGCAGGGGCGGACATATGAAGAAGCGAGGGGTAGTCCGGGCTACGGCTCAACTTTTCATGCGTAGTGTAAAATTTAACGTTTTTTTTTCTGATTTTATGTTTAGGATACACTTGAGCAGTTAAAAGGATACCCCTGAATAATCAGAACAAGTTTCTATTGGCAAATGGTTTGAAAAAAATGCTAATAAAATAATGATATTGATTAAAATGATCAAAGTATTGCTAACGATTTTCAATAAAATAATGCTAAAACTTCATATATTACTAATGTTATGCAAGAAATTGATGTTTTGAATGAGTGTACACCAAAAAAAATTTCTATAAGTGTACGAAAAAAATAAATTATATTAGCGTAGGGCAAAAAAAATTTCGGGATACCCCTGAAATATTTTGCTAGCTCCGCCACTGGTTGCAAGGAAGGCCGAAAGGCAGAAGAATGATGAGAAGTGAAGATGATGACTCTTTATTATATTAAGAAACTCATATTTTAAAACTTAATAGATATCAGCTATCCAAAAAAGGTTTTAAATTTTAATACCGGTAACTAGTAATTGCAACAAAAATGTTTTATTATCTTTTTTCTCTCACTTTATTTATTATTTAGCTATCCACAATAAGTAAATTAAATTAATCAAACTTTTTTTTGGGTTTATTTATTTGTGAACTCGATTAAATTTTTTTTGTGGTATACTAAATATGATAACACATGTATATTTTGACGCTTCAAGAGTTTCTAGTTTCGTAACTGAATAGAATTTTAGATATTTTAATGATATGAAAAAAATGATAATAAAAGTCTGAATATGGCTAATGATATATATACACAAATTAATACGATGATTAAAATGGTAAAAGGACATTTTGTTAGAAAATGGTATGACCAATGTTCGTAATTAGAGCTAGAGTAGATAAAAAAAATTATTGTATGAAAGGGTGACAAAAAAAATACTATTATATGAATGTATGAAAAAAATAGGATGCCCCTGAATTTCTGGGCTAGCTCCGCCACTGAATGTATACGAATGGAAGTGTGTACAATGTACACGCATGAATACATGCACATTATATACAAACTTGTGTACTCGATGCTATCAAAACCCAAACTCATTCATACGTCTTGTTCGTTGATTGATGTGTGGGTCTAACCTTATGTATCCTTACAAACTCCCCTAGACCAATGCATCAACGGTATTCTTCGTCTAGAATCCTTATTAATGACTTATGGGTTTCTTCTCTGTAGACTTAAGAACTTTTGTAGTTATAGGACTTGACTTCAGTATTGGTCTTCAATGATTCAGTCATAAAGCACATGTCTCCCTTGTTCTTTGATCTAGATCCTTGGCATCTTCTTCAATGTTAAGGATAGGAATCAAGAGGAGTATTCTTTGAAACTTTTCACTTCTTGAATTTTTGTTTCTTGCTCTAGACGGTTCTAGTTACTTATTCTCTTATTTTTACATTTCAAAAGATTAATTCATAAAGATCCTTAGTCTCAGACACGTTATGCCTCAGGGACATTTAGTTTCAGTAGTCAAGCCGAGGTACTCACGCTGAGCACTAAAATTAAGACTTAACAACTTCAGATTTTTCAAAAGTTTTAAACAGATAGCTACAACTCTAAGGGTAACTTAGGTTTTAGAAAATATGAAAAATTAAAAACAATCCTAACTTAGAAACATAAATAAAATTTAGAAAATGAGACTAAAATAAAACGAAACAAAAAGAATTACTACTGACACTTAAAACACTTTGCAGTTCATTTATCTCGAACCCACAATAGATTATCAATGTGAGATCAAATCGTTCTCATGCAAAACAAGGAACACTTTTCCACCTTCAGTTTAGTAAGACCTGCTTATCCGATTGTCAATATGTTTGTCTTCTTACATTGACACAGTGACATCTGCCCCAAACCCGAATCCGAATGCCCGACTCGAACCCAAAAACTATCTATCTTTATTGTATTCGTATTTATTTTCTCGAAGATGTAACGTATCATTATTAATATAAATGAATATGTCAGAATTCTATGTTTTATCGTCTTTAATAAAGCGATCGAGTTATTATCTAATGCTTACTAAATTAATTACTAAATACAATAATTAAATCTCCAAAATATTTATAAATTGTATTTTATAAAAGAGATTTTTTAAAGATTATGAAAAAATAATAATAATAAATACCATCAAAGTCTCAAATTAACCCTTAACGTCGAAAGTGAAGTAAACATATAAAAAAAAGTCAATTTTATAAATTTTACAAAATAACGTGGTTAAGTTAGTTGGTTAAAATGAAGGTTTAATTAATTTTGGTTCTGACAAGTTTTGAAACTTACTTCAAAGTATTAAATCAAAATTAACAATAATATCAAACATTAGGGTTTAAAGTGTAACATTTATAATAATCGACCCAACCCCACCTTCCAGCCCCGTCTTCTTTTTTTGCCCGCATTTCCGGTGAGATTTCCGGCATCCATTGCCGGTCTCCGGCGAAACCAAAACTACAATTTTAAACCATTTTGAACACAATTAAAATATGGTAAAATGGTCCATACGCAAGGTTCGATCTATTGACCATTTCTGATTTGATTATAGCATCCAAATCAAACCCGTTTAATCCAAACATCTAACGTCCGGCGTCATTCAAAACCCGCTATATTGAATCGACTTTAAACGCTTCAAATCAATAAATTGGATTAATGTTATGTTCGTAAGCCCAAGACCACAATAAATTGAAGCCATGCACACCATGCAATCAAGAAGCAAGTTTTAAGAGTCCACTGTCCAACGTCTTGTTTATTTATTTTATATTTTATTAGTATTTAAGTTAGTATGAGTAGTTAATATAATAGCTTAAATAAAGGAGTTGTGGGAATAGTGGAATACCCATTCTCCATGTCAATGTTTATTTCCCATTTTGTTAGGAGGTAGTTTTGAATATTTCTCATCTGTTTCCCTTTAAAAGGCCCTTTATTTTTAATAGATATGATTGAAAATTGTCTAACTCTCCTTGCTACCTATCTTCTTTATTATTCATCCCTCTCTCTACATATTATCCTCTGCAAGTTCACACCCACTGTGATTAATTTGTTCGATACATAACAGTGGTATCAGAGCATCCTTGATCCAATGGAAACTCGCAAACAAACTCTTGAACAATTTCAACAACAAACCAATGAAACCTTGAACAAATTCTCAACCATGTTCGAGAAGTTGATGAGGGAAGTTCAGTCCCTCAAAGAGAAAAGTTCAGGTAGTGCTTCCGGTTCCGGTAAAGGAGCGATGGTCGTGACTGGCGGTGAGGCGAAACCTTACTTAAAGCTCCACTTTCCTCGGTTTAGTGGCGACGATCCTACCGGATGGATTTACCAAGCCGAACAATATTTTAATTTTCAAAAGGTGGCAGCCGAAGATCAAGTTAATCTGGCTTCTTTTCATTTGGATGGCATTGCGCTCCAGTGGCACCGTTGGTTTACAAAAACACGGGGTCCGATGACATGGATTGAATTTACCAGTGCCCTGTTAAGCCGGTTTGGTCCGACGGACTACGAAAATGCAGCGGAATCTCTGCACCGACTCAAACAACTTACTACCGTTGCAGCGTATCAAGAAGCTTTCGAAAAGTTATCTCCCCGTGTCGATGATTTGCCAGAGCCTTTCCTTGTTGGTTGTTTTATTGGCGGGTTGAAGGAAGAAATACGATTAGAAGTTAAGCTAAAAAATCCTAGGCAACTAACAGATGTAATACAAGTGGCTAGGTTGGTTGAAGAGAAGTTGAAGTTGCAGGATATGGTTTTTCCTGCCCAAGGGTCCCAAAGCGTTAGCCTTTCCACAAGTTCGTTATCCAGTGCGGGAATATTGGGCTCGGGTCCAACACAACGACTAGCTCTTCCAGCCCCTAATGCAGTACGGCGTATATCTAGCACGGAGGCACGTGAACGGCGCGAGAAGGGCCTTTGCTATTACTGTGACGAACGTTATGCGCCGGGGCACAAGTGCAGTAGGCCTCAACTATTTATGATTAGCGAGGTACACGAGGTAAACGATGTGGTCCATGTTGAAGAACCCTCTAATGTGGCAGAGGGTATTATCAGAGCAGAAATTTCGTTTTTGGCAATCTCGGGTACTATTCTTCCCCAAACTTTAAGATTGTCAGGAAAAATTAAAACCAAAGATGTTGTGGTGTTGGTGGATGGTGGAAGTACCCATAACTTCATATCTCGGGAGATGGTCGATCGGTTGGGACTAGAAGTTGATTATGATGTTAAGGTTGAAGTAGTGGTTGCTAATAGTGAGACACTTGTGTGTGCAGGCCGGGTTCGGGGCCTCTCGATTATGTTTTCGGGTTATACCGTCACTGCTGATTTTTTTGTGTTACCGGTTGCAGCCTGCCCGGTTGTCCTAGGGATTCAATGGTTGAAGACCTTAGGCCCAATTAAATTTGACTTTCAAGACCTTACTATTGGGTTTCGTTTTATCGGTTCGTCATACAAGCTATACGGTTTAAAACGCTCCAACTTGGATAAAGTGAAAACCAATCAGTTTGTGGAAATGAAGCCCAAAAAGCCGTATCCGGTGTTTCGCCTTGCGGACAAGGCGAGTTTAAGTGGGGTGGAATGTTATGTTCCTAAGCCCAAGACCACAATAAATTGAAGCCATGCACACCATGCAATCAAGAAGCAACTTTTAAGAGTCCACTGTCCAACGTCTTGTTTATTTATTTTATATTTTATTAGTATTTAAGTTAGTATGAGTAGTTAATATAATAGCTTAAATAAAGGAGTTGTGGGAATAGTGGAATACCCATTCTCCATGTCAACGTTCATTTCCCATTTTGTTAGGAGGTAGTTTTGAATATTTCTCATCTGTTTCCCTTTAAAAGGCTTAGCCTTTATTTTTAATAGATATGATTGAAAATTGTCTAACTCTCCTTGCTACCTATCTTCTTTATTATTCATCCCTCTCTCTACATATTATCCTCTTCAAGTTCACACCCACTGTGATTAATTTGTTCGATACATAACAATTAACTAAAATGATCCTCCCATCAATTAGAATCCGTTTGCAACAATTAATCGAGCTTTAATCATCGTATTAACACCCAATTAACTACTTTTTACTCGCCATCAACTCGAAACTCATTCGTCTAGTTTCTGATCAAACCAACACAATTAAATCGACATATTCATTCTCCTAAACCTCCTTTCACTTCCTGGTACCTCAATTTCAAGCAAAAATCAACAAAACCCCGTAAGTTAATCTCTTTATTCTCGTTCTTGTTCATCATCAATAAAGTATCTAAACGTTGCTTTTATTTCCAATTGTGTTAGGGCTATTGCTAAACACATCATAAGGATTAAATCTACAAGTTGAATTGAATTTTAGCAGCCTCTAGGTTCCACTTTGAATCCAAACCCGTCATCGCGTGTTCTTCATTATTCCAGATTCAATTCGAATGAATTCAAGTAAGTTTTTATATATAAAATGATCCTTGTATTCTCCAGATCAAAAGCCCTAAGATTTATTTCTGTATTGAAATCGAATTCGTGTTCAAATTCAAGGATTTAGGTTCTAGGGTTTTGTTAGGATTTGGGGATGAACTTTTATCATGTTTTGATTAGATTTATTATGACTCTGAGTTTTACTTCACACTTGCACCTTAGAATAATAATTGTGCATTCTATCATACAAGGAGTTTCCCTACCACATGTTTTCACAGGGTCCTGCCACAGTATTTGATTCATCATCTGAGTGAGAAAGAACATAATAGATCAACAGTTTTATATCAACATTTGTTGATTTGGACACTAGAAGGTCTCTTTTAATTTGAACTTACAGATTTATAGAATTCAATTGATTTAATCACACATGAATTTAATATCAACCAACTAGGTCTTTGCTAACGCAAAACATAAGATGAGTTGAAGTTAAAAATCTCTAGGACTTTGCTCACACAAATCAAAGGAGATAATGTAAAAAGAGGAGCCACCGTATGTTTTCAAAATCAAACTCAGATACAAAGGCAAACCTTGTGTGTATCGGCACATCACACAAGTATTCAAATAAAGATTACACTATTCTAAGAAATATTTTTCTATCTAGGTCATTCAGTTTAGTTCAAGTATGTCTCAGACATATTGTTTTTCTGTCAAAGTAGAGCCTATCAACATACCACATCCAAACTTAACTTTTCAACATTACGCCTTACATGTGTTGATTTAAACCTAGGGACATTTACATATAACACCTACTAAGACATCTTATTACATATTTACCCAATCTCTAAATTAAATTAAATATTTCCCATACTAAACCTTATATATTACATATTTATCCATTTCACTAAAATTACTATTACTAAATTACTATTTTACCCTTACTAAACTTATTAAATAATTATTTACATATTTCCTCTTTTCTATCTAAACATTTATATCTAAACATCAGCTTTAGATTGAATCCAAACTAGAGAAAGAAAACCAAAACTAAACTTAAGCAACTAACTTTCTTTGTAATTAACAATGAAAACGAACAAAATGTTCAATTCTTCCGTTGTGTGTTGCTTTAGCCATCGAACTTGATGGAGTAAAAAAATATTCCATCAAAAGTACCGGCATCCAACTATGTTTATCTTTTCATCAAACAAACCGTTGGTGCCTTTATAAAAAAACCTTACAGTGCCATTGAATATACTACAAATTAAGGCATCAAACCCTAAACATAAAAACACATCACACCCTTCAATTTAATGGGGAAACTACAAACAAGGACTAAGGTACGATGGAAAAAATGACAGACCTTCGAACCAGAAACACAAATGGATAACAAACCTTTGATGGAGAAGCTTTTAGACAACGCGGTCCTAAGAAATATGATGCCCTGTACGAGTCATAAAAAAGTGCCGCTATAGTGTCTTGGTGGGGTTCGGGGAAACACCATGTTAGCGATTTTTAATTGGTTTTGGTTCTTTTGAACTTTTAATTAAACGCTAAAATGACAAATGAGTTTTTTCAACTATTCTCCATCGCTAACGTAACCAGAAGCGTTTGATTTAAAGGTTAACGTTCATATATATATATATATATATATATAATATCATTTTATCGTTCAATGTTATAAATTTTTTTAATCCAAAGTAAATAAATAAAATAAAAATATAAAAAAATAGAAATGTATATCCTTTCTAAGCTAAGTTAAATAATTATACTCCCCCCGTCCCATTTTAAATGTCTATATTTTTCTTTTTTTATTGTCCCAATTTAAATGTCGATTTAAAAAATAAAAATATAATTTTCAATTTTACCCCTAATTATTTAATACTAAAACTACTTTATGACTAAGACACAAAAGATTTTAATGACATTATTACCAATTTATAGGTTAAAATTATATAATAATTCATTTTTTCTTTAACTTTGTATTGTGGGTCTTACGACACTAAAAAGGAGATAGAGGGAACACTAATTTGTTTTATGTATGGAAAAAAACTTAAAACAAATTCGTTTTGTTATAGTTATATATTTTTGGACAAATAAAAAATGTATAGATATAATATATTGTCACACACTAACTTAAAAATAATCCATATTTTTAATGCAATGAAAGTCAAATATTGATCCAAAGATAGTACTAACTCCATATGAGACATTTTGGTGCTTTGGGATATGTAGCTTTAAAAGTATAGATAAATTACTAATATGCCTGATGTGTTGTTAAAACACATGGTTTTATTGACGTATTTCACGTCTTTATCCTCATTTTATGTAAATATATTTAATTTTTTTGTTACTTATTATCTTTATCTTTTATTTTTAGGTAATAGTAATGAAAGAAGCGGTTTCGGAGCAAAACGGGACGAAAACGAGAAGAAAACGAAGAAAACGACTCCGTGACCAACTTGGAGAACCGCTGGAACCCCCCAGGAACGCCCAACGGTTCTCTGGGCGCTGGGTGTGCTGAACACAATGCAAAAACCCGCCCAACGGTCCGCTGGAACTAGGGGTGTTCATGGTTCGGTTTAAAACCGTGAAACCGTCCAAACCGGTCATCGGTTTGGCTTCATGGTCGGTTTTATTTTTAACTTTCGGTCGGCCGGCTTCAAAAAATTTAAACCGTAATGAACGGTTTGGCTTGTGGTTTTTACCAAAAACCGGTCGGATAAAACCGGACCGGACCGTAGGATTTAAGTATTTCAAAATTATATATTTTTTATATTAGATATATAATTACTTATAATATTTCATATTATATATTAGTAAATGTTTTTTTTAGTTTTAGCATAGCCCATTAGCCCGAACAAACTAATGTTTAGATAATTGAAGCCCAAAAAGATTATCCTGTATATTTTAGCATAGCTTATTAGCCCGAGCAAACTATGTTTTGACCTGATTTGTTTTGAACACCTAATTACTTTAAGATTCTTTGTGTATTTTGGTAGCTTATTCTAAGCTTTTATTAGAATAATTTTACTTATTATGTGTTTATTTGGTGTGTATGTTTTTTAACCATGTTAATTAGGTATTGATTTTTTTGACATCTTATATTAGCACAAAGATGAACATGTATAGTATACAAGCCCAATTTAGGCCCAAACCGTGAAACCAAACCGGAGCCAAACCGTTAGTAACGGTTTGGTTTGGTTTGGTTTGTGTTTTCAATGGTTCGGCTTCGGTTTTTGATATGCAAAAAACCGTACTAAAGGTTTGGCTTACGGTTTGATCAAAAAACCGTCAAAACCAAACCGTGAACACCCCTAGCTGGAACCCACCAGAAAAGCCCAACGGTTCTCCGGGCCCATCTGACGTAAAAAAACCCACTTTTTCACTATAAATTCATCTCTTGATGGATTTTAGGGGATCATCTCTTCACCCAAACACACAAAATGGCTGAATACAAGGGTTTTGAGGGTTGGTGAGTATATTTGAGCTTAGATTCAAGGATTTAGAGGCTAAACTTAGAGATTTAAAGCTTGATCTTTAGGTTTAGAAGATGGATCTTGAAGATTGAAGCTTGGATTGAAGATTTTGCTGCTGTTGGGTGAAGATCAAGGAAGAATTTGAAGATCTAGAGCTAATTTGGTGAAGATAAAGCATTGATTTGAAGATTGGAGGAGTTTTTGGTGGTTGGTGTATCTAAATTCCTCTTCTTTTGATCTTTGTTCATCTTCTATATATAATGTTGTTAGATCTTATGATTATTATGCTTGATTTGATGATTGTGATGGTAATTGGCTAGATTTAGTATGACTATTTAGGCATTATGGATGATTGATGATAATATAATGATTTTTGGTTGTTTATGATATGTTGGATGGTTGTTTTATGTGAGAAAATTGGTTTATGATGATCTTGTATGCAATATGTGTGTTGACTTTATGATTCATGTTGAGATCTTGACTTGATTGTGGATAATATTATCTTGATTTGATAACTTGATAATAGATTTCACATTATTGGTGGTTAGTCTACTAGATTTAATCATCATTTGAGTAGATCTAGGAATAGATACTCATAAGTTAAGATTGATTTGTGGATTTGAGCCAATGTGCTAGCCGGATTCGTTACCGATAGGTGAGGATTTGTAGATTTCATCTTTTTATTAGTTGGTTTGGGTTAAAATACTACGGGAGTAGGTTTTGCTTAATAAAAACTAGCAACTTGTGTTATCTAGTCTTGATTTATCATAAACCGATTGATCCCGTCATTTTAGTTTACTGATTGAGTCAGTTTCTAGGATAAATGGACTTGTAAGCCGAGAGGTGAGCTATCCCTTAGACATCCGGTAGTGATTTGTAGACATTCCTCACACCGTGAGCTTCACATATTTATTTTAGGACTTTCTAGCACCCACCCACGAGACCTTAGTAGTAGGTACTGAAGTGTTAGATTGTTTTGAGTAGATATATTCTCAGATCCGATGCCGACATATCTAGAAAGCCGAGAGTTGTTATATTATCATCAGGATTCCCGCCTAAGTAGTCATCACTCCACCCATAGTTCTCTTTTAGCTTATTTTCACCTTTAGTTTCCATTTAGTTAAGTTTTTACCCCTAGTTTATCTTAGATAATTTTCCTTAGTCTAAATCTTATTCTTAGAGTAATTTTAGATAAATTGTCTCTTGCTTGTTTAATTTAGTCTTTTACAAGATTCGGATATCTAACCGTTGTAAAAGACTTGAGTTTAGATTTTAAAAACTAAATTAAACAAGCAAGACACAATTTATCTAAAATTACTCTAAGAATAAGATTTAGACTAAGAAAAATTAGCTAAGATAAACTAGGGGTAAAAACTTAACTAAATGGAAACTAAAGGTGAAAATAAGCTAAAAGAGAACTATGGGTGGAGTGATAACTACTTAGGTGAGAATCCTGATGATAATATAACAACTCTCGGCTTTCTAGATATGTCGGCACCGGATCTGAGAATATATCTACTCAAAACAATCTAACACATCAGTAGCTACTACTAAGGTCTCGTGGGTGCTAGAAAGTCCTAAAATAAATATGTGAAGCTCACGGTGTGAGGAATGTCTACAAATCACTCCCGGATGTCTAAGAGGTCCTAAACTAGCTCACCTCTCTGCTTATAAGTCCATTTATCCTAGAAACTGACTCAATCAGTAAACTAAAATAACGGGATCAATCGGTTATGATAAATCAAGAATAGATAACACAAGTTGCTAGTTTTTATTAAGCAAAACCTACTCCCGTAGTATTTTAACCCAAACCAACTAACAAAAAGATGAAATCTACAAATCCTCACTTCCGGTAACGAATCCGGCTAGCACATTGGCTCAAATCCACAAATCAATCTTAACTTATGAGTATCTATTCCTAGATCTACTCAAATGATGATTAAATCTAGTAGACTAACCACCAAAAATGTGAAATCTATTATCAAGTTATCAAATCAAGATAATATTATCCACAATCAAGTCAAGATCTCAACATGAATCATAAAGTCAACACACATATTGCATAAAAGATCAACATAAACCAATTTTCTCACATAAAACATCCATCCAACATATCATAAACAACCAAAAATCATCATATTATCATCAATCATCCATAATGCCTAAATAGTCATACTAAATATAGCCAATCACCATCACAATCATCAAATCAAGCATAATAATCATAAGATCTAACAACATTATATATAGAAGATGAACAAAGATCAAAAGAAGAGGAATTTAGATACACCAAGCACCAAAAACTCCTTCAATCTTCAAATCAATGCTTTATCTTCACCAAATTAGCTCTAGATCTTCAAATTCTTCCTTGATCTTCACCCAACAGCAGCAAAATCTTCAATCCAAGCTTCAATCTTCAAGATCCATCTTCTAAACCGAAAGATCAAGCTTTAAATCTCTATGTTTAGCCTCTAAATCCTTAATTCAAAGCTCAAATATGCTCACCAACCCTCAAAACCCTTGTATTCAGCCGTTTTGTGTGTTTGGGTGAAGAGATGATCCCCTAAAATCCATCAAGGGATGAATTTATAGTGAAAATGTGGGGTTTTTTACGTCAGATGGGCCCGTAGAACCGTTGGGCTTTTCTGGTGGGTTCCAGCGGACCGTTGGGCGGGTTTTTGCATTGTGTTCAGCACCCAGCGCCCAGAGAACCGTTGGGCGTTCCTGGGGGGTTCCAGCGGTTCTCCGGGTTGGTCACGGAGTCGTTTTCTTCGTTTTCTTCTTGTTTTCGTCCCGTTTCGCTTCGAAACCGCTTCTTTCATTATTATTACCTAAAAATAAAAGATAAAGATAATTAGTAATTAAAAAATAAAATATATTTACATAAAATGAGGATAAAGACGTGAAATATGTCAATAAAACCATGTGTTTTAACAACACATCAATGCCTTTATCTTCTTCAATTCACTTTGTTCATGTCTGTAACTATAAATATTGTCGGAAAAAGTCGTCGGACAAAAAAACAACCAACCTAGTGATATGAACTTCATTGTTTTCGCTTAATCTTCTAGAAATGCAATAAAGTTTTAGAGTACACTACTCACAACTAGAAAGAAAAAGGAAATAAACTTAAACCTTCTTTTCCGATGATGGTGCCCTGAGCGGGCTCTTATGCCGTACCTGCCCAGGGCCGGCTCTTCTTTTAGAGATCATAAGGCAAGCATAAGGTTTTATGGAAGGAACTATGTTTGAGAAGTTTGAGAAGCAGGTGCATATTATGTTTGAAATTTATAAAAGGGTAATTTGCTAATCTCAAATGAAAATGGAAAATATGTAATTTAGGTAAGAGCTGAGTAAATATGTAATAATGCATTTTAGCAAGGGAATGTATATGTAAAAACTCCCAAACCTAGATCTCAAATATAATATAGCAAAAAGCAATGTGCTTATATGACATCCGTTAAGATCAATTTTGCTTATGTGGCATCATTTGAGAGCTTTTCTCACAAAAATTATTTTTTTATTTAAAATATGTATGTTAAATATATTATAATAACATTAATTACATATTAGTCCTCTAATATTTAAATTTTTTTTTGAAGAATTTTAATAGTAGTTACATTTAAATCCTCTACTACTAGGGTGTACGTGAGTCGGTTTGTATTTGATATGATATAAAAATGAAAACTTATGGATAAAGTGGTAATAATATACAATTAAAGACTTCTGTATTTTCAAGCACACATAACTTTTTATACGAAATTATTTTTTTAATGAACTACACCATAAAACTAAGCATTTAACTATCTTTAACTTGAGTATAGTATTGCTATAGTTAAATTTTTTTTAAATAATTGTGTTTCGATCTCTGGTTTTACCATGGTTTTGTCTCAAAACTGATTAAAACTGTTGCTGCCCCTATGAATATCCTTAAAAGCACCAATTAAATGTCGTGTTTCCGAATGTAGCGCAGATACTAAACTAGTATCATATAAATCATATTAGTTCCCAAGAAACTGCCCCACACAAGCATTCAACTATCATGAAACTTTTTTTGGATTTTAATATTATGACTCTTAATTAAAACTTCTATTTAAACTTACCCGTAGACTATACGCATGACTACCAACTTAAAAAACTCTTTTTGTAATACTTTATTTATTTTCTTTTTTCTTTTTTATTTTATTTAATTCTCTCCCTATATTTATGCCTATTTAAAAAGTAACTAAAGTAGAAAACTAAATACAAATTGAATGCTAAAAATTCCAAAAACATCCTTAGAGTTCAAAACTTATCATGTTCAAAGATTTAGCAATCTCAAATTAACTAATTCAGCTTAATAAAAATGTCAAGAGATTTCAAACTTGTCAAGCTGAACTTAAGAACATATTGAAGTCATATATTTCATGCTGATCTTACCTCCCTTATTTCGTGCAACATCAACACAATCACTATCAAATTACCCAGCTTCATGTTTTTAGGGATGGTCAAGTGCTTGGAATAACCATTGATAGTGAGCCATGAGCTGTTGACATTCTTGTTAGTCTCGGAAATCCGTGGATCTGTCACAAACGATAACAATATGATCTAATCGTGCTGAATCTAATTTGAATCTTTAAATCAAATTGTGCGATAATTAACACGTTTAAGCAATCAAATTAAATGTAAGACCTAATTGAATCAACGAAACTAGCAGAGTTGTGTTAACATGGTTAACTTTCAAATGTCGAACTTCACATCATCCCATTGTTTAAATCTCACTCACTGCTCATGTGTTCATGTTAGAACCAAAGGCTTTTACATGGAAAAGTTAAAGGTTCATGTCATGGTTTTCTCCTTAGAATGGTTAATTGACGTTTCTTTGACTCTGACCAACTTGGTCGAAAAAGAGGGTTGTGGTGAGTCTTCGCTGCGAGGTCCAGCATAAATGTCACACCCTCAAAATCCACTAACAGAGTTTTACCGTTAAGTGTGTGACAAACCAGGATCTCAGTCATTAGTTACACCAAACGACACTATATGAATTTAAAACATACTTGTCTCATTAAATGAGAAAATTTAATACATAATTAACGTTTCAAAGTTTGCGGAAGCGTAATCGAAATATAATGTTAAAATAATAAATGGAAACTAAATGCGCAAACACACGCCCAAACGTCAATGACATATATTAAAAAGAATGAAATGTTATCAAATCAAAATCATGCAACTATGCCATGCGCACCATGCCCTAGCGTGATGTGTACTGATGCGTGCAAATGTATATATAAAAACTAACAAATAAAAACACCTAAGTATTAAATTTATAAAACCAAGACTAGAAGACTATTTCACACACAACCGGCAGTGGGCCGGTCGAATGTAATATAGTGAACGTAAGTCCGGGTGTCGACTCACAAACTCTATATATTACGTTAATGAAACTAGACAAGACTCAACTCAACTAGACACGACTTTAATTAAAAGATTGTTTAGGGGGGGGGGGGAATTTTGTTTTCAAAAGCTAATAAATTAAAATGAACTAAAGTGAAGATGACAAAAGATTGGCTTTTGAATTTAAATCAAGATGGAAGAAATATTACCTAGGTTACTACTCATGGTTATGAAGTGTTGGCTAAAGATGGACTTGGTTTTGAAAGCGGAATTAGGATCGTTAAGTACTAATTCTATGGTTGTCCTAAAGATCTTGGATTGTTCTCCGGGTGTGACTGTCAGATTTCCTAAGAATAGATAAAGCTCACTAGTTGGTTAAATCCCCTCTCGGTTTCTCTAACAATAACTAAATACCCTATGATCGGCTCCCCTCTCGGTTTCACCGCTCCAATATATCCTAAGACACAAGAGGTAGTTCTCAAATGATTTAATGACATGAACAGACAAATTACCTAAGTCCTAGAGAAAGTTTCTCTCGTACCCTTTACCCCTAATACTTCTGTAACTAGACATGCCGACTAATTCTCACTTCTTAGATCTTGAACTAGGTTAAACAAAGGAATCTATGGAATCCTCATCAATATTCCTATGGTTCCTACGTCTAGAAAACCATTCAATAACCGTAACACAAAGTCAACGATCTAGATACAAAACCATAAATTAAAGATATTCAGAAAGTTGCATAAGGAAATTAGCTCATAAATCCACACAATCAAATATTTATCAACACACCATTAAAATCAAGAGAAAACCTTTAGATAGTTATTGACCCATTTCACCAAGAACCAAGTTTCAATCTTTCCATCAAAACATCATAACCAATTATTCAAAACCTAAGTAACTAAATATTTAGCCTCTAAACATTGTTAAAAACATAGAATAAATCAAGTTCATAAGTTTAAAGTATGGAGAATGAGAAGAAAGTAAGTCACTAATGGGTCGGATGAAAACTACCCGATTCCGACCTCCAATACTTGATTCCTTGCTCCAATATTGAAACCCTAGCTTGAAATCAACCTCTAAAAGCCCCCAATTCGTCTCCCAAAGCCATCTCCCTCTTTTTCTTTTAAAGATAGTTCAACTAGGGCAAAAACAATGTTTAGCGGTAATCAGGTAGGTGGCGGTATTGCGACGTGCTCTCCATTAGGTGGCGGTACCGCCACCTGCTCATTTTAACAGAAACTTCGGCAACTTGTTTCGTATCCCATTTTCAGCTCGTAACTCCGTTTCGCGTCCGGTTTTTTCCTACGTTCTTCTTTTTTCGCTCTCTTTTCAACCCTTTATAAACTTGGGACCTACAAAACACACATGAATCAATAGTAGTTAAAACCTAAAGAAAAGCTATTTAAAATGACTCGAAAACGGATAAAAATTTTACACGATATTTATGTATATTTAACGTTATATCAAATATCCCCACACTTAACCTTTTTCATCCCTGGAAAAGCATAAACTTCTCTTAGGGATTCAAGACTCAAAAACTCCAAAAACAAAAACTAAAAGTATACAATTACAACTCAAACCCTTAATCTTTATTCAAACAAGCAACATTGTCTAAAACTTTTGTGATTTTTAATTAGAGTGGGACTCATAGTTAATATAAGATTTCCATGGTTTTATTGGTCGAGTCACCCCAACTTGACTTAAACCTTATAACTAAATGATTAAAAACATTTTAAGGCACAATCAAGAATAAAGCAATTTCAACAACATTGCTTATCACACATTCCCAAGTTGCATAAAATAAATTCATTTTTCAATTTACTCCTAGCTAATGTTCCCCATTACAAGACATACCCCCGTTATCAAGCAATGTTCCAAAATTCATCACTATACGTGGTTATGCACGATTTCATTTGTGGTCCGTTTCTTACATATGGCATGTCCCTTGTGGTCCGTTTCTTATTGGTATTAAGACGCGAGCAAGGGGACCCCATATGACTAACATGTGGTTTGATCAAGTCAGTAGTGAATTTGTACTTTTAAGCACATTGTGATCAAGTTTATTGAATTAGAATTGCAACTTAATTGCAGGATTTGCTCTTTAAGCTTTTATTGAAATATTCATACCTCCTTTTTAGAAGTAAGAATACCAGATGATAGACCGCATAAAGACCCATGGTCTCCGAACCCCGAAACATTCCATCAATACAAGATTTAAGATTATAAAATCATACGCCATGAAATGTTAACCACTAAAACTAGAAGTATGAAAATTAAAGTTTATCATAAACCACATTCTTAAAAGCAACTTCATTTTGTATCAAACTAGCTACAAGGCTTGAGTATTACTCAACTTTTTATTCCACTTCAACAGTAACATGTTTCCCACTAAAAATCACTTAAATTAGGGTTTATAAGGTCTTATAGTTACCGCCCTTTCATTCATATAGGTTGAGAAGACACAAAAAACAAAAGAAAATATTTTTTTTAAAAGTTTTTGAATTTTTACTCTATATGGACTCAAAAGAAACACTTAAAACTAACCTAAGACTCAATAGCTATTTCCCGTCCCCACACTTAAGTTCTATATTGTCCCTAATGTAGAAATGGAAAACACCTAAAAATAAAACTAAAAATGCAAAAATAAAAAAAATAGAGAGATGAATTGGAAAAGACTAGCTGGTATTGCGAAACGCGTAAGCTCCAAGTCTTCGTTCCAATCTTCAAGTGTTGACCGTATAGCATTTCGGTCGCGGTCAACCTTGACACCGACACTCCCGAGTTCCATCTTTATTTCCACAAATGCAAACTCACCCAAATGGAGATTGAGTACGGGCAAGAATGGTTTAAAGCTGTGAAAACCAACACAAAACTCGAGCATACTGACTCAACACATTAGACTAAACAAAAATATACCAACACTATATACAAACTCTATAACATGATAAGAAACCTTCCCACACTTGAACTTAATCAGGAGGTTTCTTTTTTATCCAACCCCATTCCAACCCGTTCAACTCCACTTGTTTCTTATCATTCATTAAAATTTTAGTAGTGAAGTTAAAGAAATTTATATCAAATTTGAACGGGTCGGTCCACCATGACTTGAACTTACCCAAACCGATTCTGATGTGAGGCATGTGATGTGGAGAATGATTGCGTGTGAACCGCATCTTTTCCTTTTTGTTATACCATCCTCGTTCTTCATGGTCCAGTTGTGGTGTTCTTCTTGTACACTTGGTGACATTTTGATTTCCACTGTCGACTTCCCATTCAATAATGCTTCTAGTATATCAAGATCGCCAACTGGATCAAAATCTCCCTCATCTTCTAAATTTGGTAAATCCACCAACTAGTCACCAAATTCAAGCTCTCAAGATTGCACAAACTCGTCCTTCTTGCCTTCATCCTCATCATCCTTACCTTGCAAGTCCTGTATCACATCAACCTCATCGAACAAGTGTGAAATATCAAACGAACATGAACATTCTAATTCATCAGCAGGTGATATAACGATTCATGAATATCATAATCAAAACAAATTAAATCGGATTCAGAATACTTCCCTGCTGTAGAGACAACCTCTTATTTAAGAATACCCTCCACTCTCTCTTTCTCAACCTCTTTTGCTGATGTTTCTGGTTCTTGAACGGCTTCCTCTCTAGCCATCCTTTGATTAGCTAGTTCATATGTATGCCTCCCATTTTCTTCGAGATAATGGAGTTTCTCAGCCTTTCTTTGTAGGTTCCAACGGGTATTCATGACCTCCTGTACTTTCATTTGTTCATCTTTGATTGTTTGTTCGGATCGTGATTCCTGTTTAAGATCATTCTCACAAGGCAAGTGTGAAGTGCAACTAGGAACCTCATAATTATCTATAATTTCAGATGAGAAATCACTGATTTGACCATGGTTAGAAGAGTACCATATAAACCTGAGAAAAAGATATATTAACAAGTGTCAACACGACGGTTGGTGAGTTCACATAATAGATATAAAACCAGCAATTATGTTTTCAGGAAGAAATATCAATAAAGTATGTCGATGTAGGTAGCTAGTCTATAGTGCATGTCCTTAGAGTCAAATGTATCTGACGAAGGTGACGTCTGTACACATTAGTGTATAGTTTGCAAGGGCTACATCCCAGCAGGATGCATGTGTAAGTCTTTTATGCCAATTCAACACCCGTTCGACAAGTCCATCTGTCGTGGTAGCGCGACTAGCGCAGGTGAGGTTTGTAAAACCCAGTAATACAACTAAAAATTCCCCAGTTATTTCCCTAAATATTAACAGTTAACTAGGTATCCATGAGGACTTTCATGAACAAGAAAGACAACTCTAACTAGACATGTGACATAAAATATTTCCAAATATGTAAAAAGTAGTTGTACGCGTTTCTTTCCCATAAAGGGTAAGAGCAATATAAAAAGATTCAGTGAACTCACCATCGGGTGCACAACTACAAGCATCAGCAAGGTAAAAGCAAACACAACATTCCTAGTACGTGATAAGTCTATAAGTGTGTGCTTGTAAAGGTATGTAAAACCCTAAGCATCCAAACAATTCAATTGTTTACTTGTGATTTGAAAAGTTTGACCTTTGACCAATCTTGACCAAAGTTGACTTTTGTTGATCCGAGTTGACCCGACGATCTTATGGTGATTTATTAAGTGTAGTTATGTTCATTAAGGTTCATTTGTTCACCTTAAGCTCACAAATCACATTACAAGACACATATGCAATGAAACCAAATTTGATTTCTATTAAAGTTTCTTTATAGGAAAGATGTGTTCTAAGGCATGTTCTCACTACACAAACTCGTTAATGGATGTAAATTCTTTACTACACACGTTTCATGCCCACACATAACTTCTTACATGTCTTAATCATAGCATGTATATATATTTACACATAAGCTTTCTACTTTGAGGAAAACATATCATACATGGCCACTTTCAAAAGAAGCATAGTTCATAACATGTTATTGCATCTCTAATAACATAGTAACATCATCTCAAGGCATCCTAGTCGTCTAAACTCAAAACACAAATCATGGTTTCAATAAAGTTTCCTTTAATGGAAATCGGCATAGATAAAATATATTACTACCAAACCACACATGTAAACCACATACACTAACTCAACAATTAGTTTTGGCATGCATAAAACTCATCTATCGTGACCCATGTACAAATCTTCAACATCTTTGTAATCAAAGTTAGTATTAATATCACTCACTACAATAAGCATACATCACACGTTTAAACCATCAATATGTCATCATAGAAACTATATAAACATACTTGCAACCTCATGTACCCATGATAATGTTTAAAACATATGTCTAGCAAATTCCCATGTAAAAAAGTTAGTATTGATAGTAACTAACCACACCGAGTCCTAATAATCATGATTCAAGTCAACAATCATCACAATACATATTAAAAAGCATGTTAGTATTACTCTCAATTCATCATAACATCCAATCTACAAGTTGCACACATGATATAGGTGAAACACATTGCAAGTCTATTTTTCAGATTTTTCAGCTTTGTTAATCGTTTTTATGTTTTACGGAAACCATCCCAAACTAACATGTAAAAGTCCCAAATTTTAACCGCAATTGCAATACTGTCTGAAGTTCATTTATTATTTTATAAACTTTACTTGAAACCCAAAGCAACTATTTTTAAAAAATACATCTTTACATAATGGTCAGAAAAACACCTGATTGCACACCATAAAAGTTGTTAAACGTTAGACGACCATACAATAGAATAAGAATATAAATTTTACTAATATAGAAAGCTATGACATTAAGGTTTAACTTGGTGTAAGAAACTAGACTCTTTAAACTACAACTAGGCTCAATAATGGACCACTTTGGGTCTATTTTCATCACTTAAAGTCCTTGGAAACTCAGGTTACGAATCTGTCCAACCTCTGTCATCGATGGTTTTGTTAAAAACATGATCAAAACAATATGATTAATATCCAAATTTCATTCTAATCTTCATACAAGTTCATATCTAACAACTTCCAGTCATGATCATATATAAAAGTCTATGTTCTTATATCTTCATGTTAACCCTAATTTCACAAAAACACAAACATGGGTTCTATTGATTACTAACTCACCAAAACATCAAATACATCCAAAACCAATATCTAGTTACACATTGAAACCATCAATTGACAAATTTGGATGAACTAGGGTTTCTATTATACAGTTTTCGCAACATATAGGAGAGTTTTTAAGATGAAAACTTACTTGTAATGCATCTAAGACTCCAAACAGCAAGCAAACCCACCACCAATTTGATCAAACGTTAAGAAATCAAAGAGATTGTATGTGAAGATGTTGGAGCCGCTAATTCTAGGGTTGAAGGAGAGATGTATGGTTTGTTTTCTAAATAAAGGGGTTTTAGGTTTTTTAATTTTTTTGTTTAATACTTCTTAATTTGATTAAATGGTGCGTTTTGGATCACCTAGCTGATCCATGGACCATCTTTTAGTTGAAGTTTGTAAAAATACAAGAACAGTCCTTCTTTATGTGTTTTATTAAAAAACTTGATTTATAAAACTTGCCGAATTTGTTTAAATGTTAAAATCGGTAAAATACGCGATTTCATGAAAAGTCATGAAATTAAACACATAAGTTCCCTAACATATAAATTTATAGATATTTTATAGATCGGGATATTAAGTTCATTAATTCACTAACGCCTGGGTATTAACTCGCGTGGTCGGGTAATTTCTTGAATTACCGTTACACGTAACTGTTTGTGTAACAAGTAGCATACTTAACTCCACTAGTTAAATGTTTAGTATAGTTGCATTAGTGGAAATAACATGATTTAGTTAATGAAGTTTATCCGAAATTCGCAGGTGTCACAATAAACAAAATATCTAAGAGAGGTCGTATTTCTTTGGGTTAGTAGTAATGGAATGCTTTCATTATCTAAAATGAAGAACAATACTTTGGGAAGCCGCTTATAAGTGTCCATTATGTGGGCATGATGCGTGCTAAACTATTTATAATATAACTAACTATTTAGACACCTAAGTTTTAATATTTATAAACATAGACACGATTAACTATCCTAAACACGCAACTGGCAGTGTAAGGTCGAAGGTACTATAGCTAAAGTAGGTCCGAGTATCAAACCCACTGGCTCTACATTGTAACACCCCGATTTTTATGGTAGGACTTAATTACTTGCTTATGCTTATATGAATGTGCATTTAAGTGATTGTGATTAAAATGATGTGTGACGTTTACGACATATGTTATGTAAATGATAAATATGATGATTACGATATATATACGATGGAGCAAGAAAATGATTATAAGTATACGAGAAGGTAAAACGTAATGACTAATTACTTGCTAATTAGAAAAGGGAAGGATTAATGAAGAAGCTATGATGTAATTATGAGCCACTAAGGGTGAAAGAATGAATTAGGCCCAAAATGGTAAGTGGATTAGTTAAAATACTTTCCTAAAATGGCCTAATTACCTAATTAGGCCCAAAGCCCATCCAAAACCCCACCCCAATATGGAAAACCCTACTACTTAAACACTATTTCCAGCCACCATTCCCCATTTTTCACCATCACAACAACAACACACACACACACAAACCCTAATCTTTGAAAGAAAAGGCAAGAAAGAAGAAAACCAAGATTTTTATGAATCAAAGGGTTGATTTGAAGTTTAAAGGTGTTAAACAACAGGTAATCAAGGTAAAATCATCCCCTAAAACTTGTTTTCATAACACAAAACGAATCTGGCCATTAATGGAGTTTTTAAGTTTTTCAAAAGTTTCAAAGAAATCAATAAAGGTTGCATTTTTATGGATAAAATCGTGGAAAAAGCTTAGATTTAGTCATATAAATGATAAACCAAGGTTTTGGACGTAAAAAGTTTGAGATTTGGTTGAAAAACAAGGATTTAGGGTTGAAAACGAGCTGTAACAGCGTTTTGCGACACTAGTGTTCTTAATGCGACACTAGTGTTCATCTTGCGACACTAGGACGACTTGAATTCTAGGCGTGTGTCGGGTGTGTTTGCGACAGTAGTTTAAGTCCCAACGAAAGTTGGGCAAGAGCCTTGCGACACTGCAAGTGGAGGTGCTGCTGAAGCAGCATGCGACACTGTGGTTCGCCTATGCGAGACTACTTGCGACACAACCTGCGACACTAATTGCGACATTGCTTGCGACACTAAGAAAGAAATGACGATTTTTCATAATAACTTAAATGCAGATCGTTCACCAAAACCACTACCTTAACCTGGTCCAAACAAGCAAAGATCACTTACGAATCAGGTGAGTTCTATACCTCACTTCCGTTTCAAACACAATTTTGAGGCTAACATGCATACCGAGATGTTTCCTGGACTGTTGGACTTTATTATGTGATGTATGATGATGATGTAAGAACGAGTGATAAGAATCCTACTGGGGATCTCATAAAACCAGCTAAGAATCCTACTAGGGATCTCATAAAAACTAGCTAAGAATCCTATTGAGGATCTCATAAAAACCATCTAAGAATCCTACTGGGGATCTCATAAAAACCAGCTAAGAATCCACTGGGGATCGCATAAAAACCAGCTAAGAATCCTGCTGGGGATCTCATAAAACCAGCTAAGAATCCTACTGGGGATCTCATAAAACCAGTTAAGAACTACAGAATGGGCCTCTTAAGACCAAAGAGGACACGATGATGACTCACTAACAGACAAGGATATTATGCTGTGTGTTATACGAATGTGACGTCCAATATAAGGATGCAATTTACGTGTGTTACATGAATGATATGGAAAGTTCTAAAGATGTCGTAAAACTAGAACTCACTCAGTGTAGCTGACTTTTGTATGCATGTTAGATTGATGTGCAGGTTTGAAGACTTAGGGAGCTGCTTGGCGAGAGTTAGGGGACTTGTTGGAGGCTGGCATTGAAGAAAATACCTTTAAGATCAAATTTACATTTTGTAATGTTTGAAAAGAAGTATTTAAGACAATTATGATGATGTAATGATGTTTTAAACAAGTATTCCGCTGCATTTTAGATTTTATTAAAATTATGGTTGTTTTTTATGCGTATGAATGCCAACTGTGGTGCTTGCCGAAAGGCGGGCGTTACATATATACTACGATTAATTAACTATATGAAAGACTTAACTAAAAGACACGGACTTTAAATATTGCTATTTGTGAAAAAGGGGGGTTTTTACTTAAAAACTAAAGTAAATAAGTGAACAAAGTTAACTAAATAGAAGATGAGAATTGAAATCAAGAAATAGAAATAAACGACCTAGGCCCGATTCCTTATTGCTTAAACTATCAGTTTAATGGATATGTTTTAGTTATGGAACTGGGATCGTTGAAATGATCACTTAATAAAAATTCCAATAAGACCCCAACCCTTTTTGAGAAGACACCTACGGGTTTCTATCAAATTCTCACACAAACCAGTTTATAAGATTAGACTCCCTCATAGTTATTTTAGTGATTATGACATAGTAACGTACTCCAATTGCAATCCTACCTCACAATACGGACAACAAAGGTAATTCAATTAATTCAATTGACATCAATAGACGATGTAAACATGTGACATCTGCCCCAAACCCGAATCCGAATGCTTGACTCGAACCCGAAGTTATATATCTTTTATTATATTCGTATTTTATTCTGGAAAAAAATATAACATTTTGTTTTATTAATAGGGTTATTGGATTTTAACACACCCAACTATTGGTGATTGGCCGATGTCACTGTTAGGGCTATTTCCTAGTTAAGATTTACTTTGTATTTGTTTATACATTTTATGTATAGTTTAGGGTCTATTTTGTTATTTTCCCTAATATTGTAATTGTTGCTTAAAAGCATGTAGTGAGAGAGTGTGAGGAGAGAGGCTAGATCACTATTCACGTTAGAGAGAGAACTAAGTGTGTGTGATTTATTTTCTCCTGCACTTGTACTACAAATCTGCTTTGATCATCAATATACAAAAGAGAATTATTAGTATGAATTGTGTTTATGATTGAACTGTGTTTGTGTATGAATTATTCTGATCATTGAGCGATATTATCGATCCAATTGAACCTATCAATTGGTATCAGAGCTGTAGGTATTGTGTTCTTCGCTATTCATCAAGCAAAACACTACAATATTGCTCAAAAATCATGATCTGAATGAATTGTTGCTGTTTTTAGTTGTGATTTATCATCGCAATCACTCCTAATTCACAACGATTGTGCAAATTCCATCAGCTTATCATCAGATCTGAGGAATTAAGAAGATTGAAAAAGTTACTGTTCGATCGAATTTTGCTCAAATTCATCAAAATTTGATCATGTTTTGGATTGATTGAGATTAGGGATTGATAATCGGACTATTTCACTGCTTGTGTGTGATTTTTGAAGAAATTGGACAAGTTTTTGATAAACCCAGAAAAATTCTCATGATGAAGATGATGAACAGTATGAACTTGGTTGAAGATTAACTTGCCGGGTGATAAAATTTGACTTAGACAATTTCCTTTGGACTTAGATTTGTGAACAATTAGGTCCTGTGCAGCCGTGTAAAGGAATTTGTTCTAGACGGGTAAAGAATTTGACGAGGATAAAGTGTTACTGTTCAGCCGGATCAAGTACTGTTGTGCCGGGTAATACACTGTTACGCCGGGTGATTAACAATTTCAGCCGGGTGATCAACAACTGTGTAGCCGGGTAAACAACTTTGCCGTGTGATCGACAACTGTTCAGCCGGGTAAAGCTTTTTGCCGTGTCAAGATTCAAGCCGGGTCAAGTGTTATTGCCGTGTGAAGTTGATACTATTCTGCCGGGTAACTGTTCTGCCGGGTAAAGAATCCAAGACTTACAACTGTTGAGCCGTGTGACTGTTCAGACGGGTGAAGACTTTCTCTTTGCCGGGTGAAGACAAAAATCTACTGTTCAGCCGGGTGAAGAAGGATTTTTCACTATTCAGTCGTGTGACTCATTTTTAGTTGTTTTAATCCTTGTTTTCTTATCTTTTCATTAATTACTTGTCTTTATTTTAGTAGTTTAACTATTTCTTTTCAAAAATTAACAAAAACCAAAAAAAAATATTTTCTATAAAAATCTTTAAAAATGGCACCTAATGATGATTCTGATAACCGTGTTCCTAGACTTGTCAATCGTGCAGATTTCAAGAATTGGACGATTAGACTGAAGCATCATCTTTGCTCAATAGACAATGATCTTTGGAAGTCAATTGACAAGGGTCCTCACATACCTACACAGACAGCTCCAGATAGTGCAAGTACCTACACCAAGGATTCTACTGAACCTTATCCAGAGGATAATTTGTCAGCAGAAGATTTGAAGAAAGTGAAGAATGATAGCAAAGCATATTCTTTAATGTGTAAGGGATTGCCACTACAAGTACTGTCAAGGTTGGACACCTATCAAACAGGTTATACATTGTTCAAGGCTTTGAAGTCTATTTGTGAAGGAGGGAACAACTCAGGAGTCTCAAGAAACAAAAGTTGAAGAGACAGTTGGAGTTATTTGAACACATTGCTGGAGAATCAGTGCACCAAATGATGAATAGGTTTGTTCATCTAACTACTGAAATGACCAATGCGGGTGCAAAAACAGATCTCCAAGATCTAAATGACAGATTATTATGTGCACTTCCATCATCATGGAAACAGACTGTGACATTGTTGAAACATACTGAGAAGTTTCCGATGGATTTGGATCTGCTCATTGCAAAGATTGAAGAGGTAGAGATTGATGAAAGTTCTAGAAATACTGATAGAACTGGTTCACATGCACAATATAAATATATTGTGAATCCTGCTAATACTGTGGAGAATGCTTTTCTTGCACAAGATGCAACTAAATTTGAAGATGAGGGTGATTTGTTTGTGGGCGCAAGTTTTTATACTGCTTCATCATACTTTTCAAGCTCGCCAACTTATTCTCAACCTCAATCTCCACCAAGAGCTCAAGTTCAAAGTCAGAATCTGAAGAATCAAGCAGAAAGTCAAAGTTCGAATGTTCAAGCAAAGGTAAAAGATGTGATGAACATCTTGTTACAAGATGACGAGACCAAAACTGCCTTTACAGCTTTTATGGCAAGTTTTCAAGCATACCAAGGAAGTCACTTAAGTCAAATGGACGTTGTCCTTCAAGATTTATTTGAGATGGATCCTGATGACGTTGAGGAAATGGATTTAAACTGGCAGATGGTGATGGTTGCATATAGAACGCAGAAACATGCATATGTTAACCGAAGCTACAAGCCTCATGCAAACAAGACAGTTGGATTTGACAAACCAAAGGCCAGATGTTTCAACTGTAACTGCTATGGTCATTTTTCAAGGGAATGCAAAGCTCCTAAGAATCAGAACTATAATGATCAAGCAAGTTCAAGTGGACAGAATCAAGGTCAAAGTCAAAGCTCACAACAGTCTTCAAGCTATCAACAAAGAAATCAACGTTTCTTTCAGAAATCATATCAAAGTCTTCCCATGCCAGAACTAAAGGATGAAGGAAAGAAACCAGAAGATCAAACTAAAGCACTGGTGGTTAGTGTGAAAGATGGTTATGATTGGAGCGCATATGCAAAACAATTCACATCTGATCTTACATCGAGTTTGGCACTGGTATGTGAAATCGAAGAGGATTGGTCAGAAGAAGGAGATATCAAGGTGATTGATACTGTGAGTGAAGATTCAGAGGAATATGACTGGAGTGCAAAGTCTGATCCTGTTGATGAATCTGAGTCAGAAATTGCGCTGATGGCTACATCCAGTGAGTCTTCATCATCTACCGAACAACCAAAGGTTAGTATTGATTTACCCCCCAATTATGTTCCATTACCTGCTGATGTGAAAGAAAGGTTGTGTTCAGAACAATGCATTCAACAAGTAGAACATTATCGAACTCATTCATTTAAAATTGGTGATAAATTAAGCAAACATGAGAAAATTCATGAACAACTTAAAATTGATCACAAAATTTCTGATGAGAAGATTTTGTCACTTAAAGACTCATGGAACAAGACCTTAAAGGAACTGGAACTGGTAACAAAACAACTTGAAGAAATGACAAAGAACTTTGAACAAGAAAAAGTTGCTCATGCTGTCACACAAGTTGAATTAACAAAAGTGAAAAGTTGTAAAACAATGGTTAAACAACTTATAAGTGAAAGAGGTAACAAAACCAAAACAGGGTTGGGTTTCACTCATGAACCAATGCCTAATTCAATCACACAAACTTTACCTGAAAACTTCAATGAATTTGATCATTCACCTGAAAATGAACGAAAATTCAAAGAAATTCAAAGAAGTAAATCTGAATCCGAAGGATCTGAAGTGTTGATTGAAAGTTTGAAAGAAGAAGATGGTGTGACCACTGAAGCTGATGATGAAGCTAGCAACAAATCAGAGCCTGTTCTGATTCAACTTGTTGAGTATCCGGAACTGAATCCGAAGTCGGAAGAAAAAGTGAAGGATGAAGGTGAATTTTCGGGATACAATGATCCTGAATACATCAAGTGGAAGAAGGAACAGAAGGCGCAAGTTGCTGATCAACTGATCAAGAAGCAAGAGGTGAAGCAGACTGAAGTTTCGAATGCAAAAATGCAGAAATTAAAATCGAAAGTCAATCAATCTGAAACAAAACAGTCAAAAGGTAAAAGTGTCATAAAATCGAATGACAACACCAAAGCTCAAATTGTTAAAACTGACAAGGTCAAACCTGTCAAAAAGAAAGTGTCAAAAGGAAAAACAATTAAGTTTGTGTCTGCAGGAACGTTTGATTTAAATGGATCTTATGGTAAACCAATCAATTCTCCAATCAAATCTAACTCTGGTCTGAAAACAGGTTCAGGTCCTAAGTCTTCCGCTGTCAATGATAAAAGAATTGAATCAAAAAGGTTAACCAATCAAGGTGTGTTAAAATCGAACAAAATTTCCAAGCAACCAAATTCACAATCAAAATCTCCACAAAAGAATCAAGTTAATCTAAAATCGAACAAAACTGATAATGAATCACGAGTGGGTTCAACATCAAAAGTTAACAATCGGCTCTTTAGGATTAGCAAGAAACATTGTGAGATATGTGATCGTTATAACCATGCAACTGCTGAATGTTTCTTTAACAGGTACTGCAGTTACTGTGACAAAAGAAATCATTCTTCAGAAGAATGTTTTTATAACAAATTTTGTGAAATTTGTGAAAGGAGAAATCATGACACAAAGGATTGTTTCTTTCGAACAAACTCATTACGAGAAATGACTTCGTTTCCAAATTTTCAAAGAAATAAATCAATTGGTTTTCAGAATATGAATCAAAGTCATTCTCCGGTTTTGAGAAATTTCAATCGAAACAATTCTGTTTCTAATAACTTTTCATCAAGAAATGTGCAGGTTAACAGTTTTAAACCAAGAGCTTTGATGGTAAGAAATCAAAAGTTTGAAAATAACCTTGATCCTAAGTTAGAGGAAAGGTTTATTGCTTTGAGAAGAAAGCAATCAATGCATGCCAATGGGCGAAACAGTTTTCAAAATCTCTCAAATGAAACAAGTTTTCAAAATCTTCATTATCAACAAGTTACTGTTACGGATAGATTCGGAAAACCCAAGACCATGTGGGCCTGGGTTGACCAAACTAACTAAGTGATTGTTGAAATGCAGGTACGCCCAAGAAGACCTATCAACTCATGGTTCGTTGATAGTGGGTGTAGCCGGCATATGACAGTCAACCATGCCTTGCTTCAAGACTTTAAGCTGAAGAATGGTACACATGTTGCATTTGGAGGTGATGCCGGTGGTAAAATAACAGGAGAAGGAACCGTATCAAATGGGGTCATTAGTTTTGATAAAGTCAACTACTGTGCACAGTTGAACTTTAATTTAGTAAGTGTATCTCAAATCTGTGATAAATCTTATTCAACTTTATTTGATGATTCTTTCTGTTATATACTCAAACCAGGTTTCAAAATTGACAATGAGTGGGTGGTGGTTAAAGCTCCAAGAGATCGTGATGTATACAAGCTGGATATGTCGCAGATTGATGCTGAAACCGAAACTACTTGTCTCATTGCGCATGCTTCAAATGATGAGAGTCAGCTTTGGCATAGACGGCTGGGCCATTCAAACTTCAGAAACATGAATCGACTGGTTACTGGAAATCACGCTGTAGGAATACCATTGAAGAAGTTCTCTACAACTGATCTCTGTTCAGCATGTTTGAAAGGAAAACAGCACCGAATGTCTTTTAAGTCCAAGCCGGAAAACTCCATTTCAAAACCCTTGCAGATGCTACACATGGATCTTTTCGGACCAACAAATGTTCAAAGCATCGGAAAGAAGTCTTACTGTTTTGTCATTATTGACGATTTCACTAGATTTTCTTGGGTTTATTTCCTGCATGTTAAATCTGAAACTGCTGAGTTGTTAAAAGAATTTATTGTCAAAGTTGAAAATCAGTTGGACTGTAAAGTCAAAATTTTGAGAAGTGATAATGGAACAGAATTTAAGAACGCTAATGTTGAATTGTTTTGTGCAGAAAAAGGAATTGCTAGACAATTTAGTGCTCCAAGAACGCCTCAACAAAATGGGGTTGCGGAACGGAAAAATCGGACACTGATTGAAGCTGCAAGATCCATGCTCGCAGATGCCAAAATCCCTATCACTTTCTGGGACGAAGCTATTGCTACTGCGTGTTTTGTACAAAACAGGACATTATTGGTTCAGGATAAACAGAAAACATCTTATGAGTTGTTATTTGGAAGAAAACCGAATATTTCATACTTGAAAGCATTTGGTTGTCCTGTAACGATTCTAAATTTAAATGATCATCTCGGGAAATTTGAGTCAAAATCTGACGATGGATTTTTCCTCGGTTATTCGTCTGTTTCTAAAGCTTATCGGGTTTTTAATAGCAAAACAAACACTGTTATTGAAACTATTAACGTAAAGTTTTTAGAAAATTCGTTTCCGTCAGTGGCGCATGGTCCCGAATGGTTATTTGATTTAGATTCGTTATCAAAATCTTTCAATTCTAACTTATTTGATTTTTCAGGAAAAGCAAGGAAATAATCAGGCGACTTGGGATGCTTTAGCGATGATTCTGATAATGACGATGATAGCAATCTCAATTCTGAGTATCCATTCATGTCATTTCATAATCCTGATCATGTCAAATCCAGCCAAGCTCCGGGTCCTTCTGGTTCTCAAGATGATCAAGAATCAAACAATCTTGAAGATGATGTAAATCCGCAAAATTCTCCTAATGATGGTGGATCTATTCAGAATCAACCATCATCAGATCCGAATGCTGAAGTTATTCCAGAATCATTTGATTACTTCATCAATTCACCGGATCAAGTTCCTAATTTCACTCCGCATACTTCTACCATACTACAAGATCTACCGAATCTGAATCAGTCTAATCTGGAGAGTCAAGTGCAAGGAGATGTCATTCCAACTCATCGAATTCACAAGAAACATCCTGTCTCTCAGATTATTGGACCGTTGAATCAGAGAACTACAAGAAGTCAAACTGAACAAGCAAACGTTTGTCTTTATTCATGTTTTCTTTCTCAAGTGGTGCCAAAGAACATTTCAGAAGCGTTGCAAGATAATAGTTGGATTGAAGCCATGCAAGAGGAGTTACTTCAATTTCGCAAACAAGAAGTTTGGAAATTAGTGGACTTACCTGAAGGAGAAAATGCGATTGGTACAAGATGGTTGTACAAAAACAAGCCAGACGAACGTGGTATTGTTGTGAGAAACAAAGCTAGACTTATTGCACAAGGATATACTCAGGAAGAAGGCATTGATTATGAAGAAGTGTTTGCTCCGGTCGCAAGACTTGAAGCTATACGCGTTTTTCTTGCATATGCTTCCTTCATGAAGTTTAAAGTATTCCAAATGGACGTTAAAGGCGCTTTTCTGTATGGACCAATTACAGATGATGTTTATGTCAGACAACCTCCGGGTTTTGAAGATCCTGACTATCCTCATCGTGTATACAAGTTGAGTAAAGCTCTATATGGTTTACACCAAGCTCCGAGAATCTGGTATGAGATATTATCTAAGCATTTACTAGAACATGGATTCACAAGAGGTCAGATTTATCCAACTTTGTTTATGAAGAGGGAGAATGAAGAACTCTTATGTGTTCAAGTATATGTAGACGATATTATCTTCGGATCGACCAGTGCGTCAATGTGCAAAGAATTTGAGGAAATCATGAAGTCTAGATTTCAGATGAGTTCAATGGGGGAGATTAACTTCTTTCTTGGATTACAAGTGAAACAATCAGCTGACGGAATTTTCATCAACCAATCGAAATTTGTTGAGAAGTTGCTGAAAAAGTTCAAGATGCAAGATTGTCAGACTATTCGAACTTCATCTGATGTGAATTGCAAGATACAGCCGGATTCGAAAGGCAAATCCGTGGATCAAACACTATACAGATCGATGATTGGTTCACTGATGTATCTTACTGCATCAAGACCAGACATTATGTATGCTGTATGTGTGTGCGCAAGATATCAGTCTGATCCGAAAGAGTCGCACCTGGTTGCTGTTAAACGTATTTTCAGATACCTTAAAGGGAAACCGAATCTTGGGTTATGGTATCCTTATGAAGGCAATTTTGAATTATATAGTTATTCTGATAGTGACTTTGGTGGGTGTGCTCTTGACAGGAAATCGACTACTAGTGGATGTCAATTTCTGGGTCCTAGACTTGTCTCTTGGCAATGCAAGAAGCAGACCAACGTTTCTGTATATCGCTGCATCTGCAGGATGTTCTCAAGTTTTGTGGCTACATAACCAATTGCTTGACTACGGGTTTAACTTTCTCAAAACCCCTATTTACATAGACAATACTGCTGCTATGTTCATTACTGCTAATCCTGTTCAACACTCAAAAACCAAACATATCGAAATTCGATATCACTTTTTAAGAGACAACTCTGAAAAAGGTTTAATAATTTTGATTAAAGTTCATACCGACAAACAACTGGCAGACCTTTTCACAAAATCCTTTTTGTCAGGCCGGTTTGAATTCTTAATTCAATCTATATGATTAATCAATCATGTTTGATTCTATTTTTTCGTAAAACCAAACAAAAATCGAAAAATATAAAAGCCAAAAATATAATAAGTTGATGTCAAGTATTGATTCCGTTGTCTTTTACTTTGTTGTTTGCATTGTGTGTGTGCATGGAAAAGAAAAGCAAAAACAAAATATAAAAGCAAAAAGAAAAGAAAATATCATGTCATAAGAATCTATATTGCACAAAGTGAGAAATGATAGTTACACTAGACATTATTTGTTACATCATTTTTAAATAAAGACTGACGAATGTTATTTGATGTGCTAGACAGCTCAGGCAATTAGACTGAAAAAGTAAGTTCATTGTTGACAAACATAAACTTAATGATCTTTGTGTTAAGTTCCATTGTTATACATGTCTAGATATATATCTTTTGATACATTGCTTGTGATGATAGTTGTGCATGATCGGGTAACGATGCAGTGTATTCAGTGTGATGAACCGCATCGTGAGCTTCTTTGTTGTGGTATCCACAGACCTGAAGTCTCACACGAAGTCTCTTTTGAGCTTCAAGGTGCAGCAAAAGATTCCCAAAGATGGAACAAAAAGAGTCCCAAATGTGGACCATCACCAAACAAAAATTCCAAAAAGGAATTCAGAAGATTCCCAAGGGGAACGATAGGAAATGAAAAATTCCAAAATGGAATTAAAAAGAAGTCCCAAAGTGGACCAAATCCGAATAGAACCCAGTTTCCACACTGTTTATGACTGTAAGTGACCAGGTTTGTGTGCAATATGCATACAGGTAGTGGTTGATAAGGAAATATGTTGACATATGTATACATGTGGGTCACATAAGTCATTCTAATCGAACCTTAATCTCATCATGATACTGAAAAAGTAAGTGTGTCAACTCGAGCTAATTGGTATGTTTTCATATCATCACTCAATCAAACATAAGTCAAATGTCTATTCAAAACTTGCAAAACATGTTCAGATAATGTGTGGTATGATCTCACTGCGATATTTTGATTCATTGCATTGCATATGTCTTTATTTTAATGTGTGTGCTTTGTGTGTGCAGGCATATGGAATCTTTATTGACACATCGACATCCTTGTTAAACTTAAAAATTTCTAGAAATTTCAAGTTTAGGGGGAGAATAAATTGAAGAAAAATATCTACAAAAATCCAAAAATATTTCTGAATAAATGTGTTTTGAATGAACAAGATTATGTGGTATGAAAAACAAAGGTATTGGATGTGTTAAAAACAAACCCAAGGTCTTGTGATGTGTTTTTTCAGAAATTGCTTCGGGATATAAAAATGTTGGTTGTGCAAAAACAAAAACATTTTTGAAAAAGAAAAAGGAAAAGGAATTTAATTGAAATTAATGATTATTGACTTGTCTTATGTTGTTGATAATTAATGTGACAAATTCTTTTAAGGATATCTTGTCTAATTAATGTGTCGAGAATGTTTGCAGGTGCAATAAATGCCGTTGAAAAAGTCAAAAGACGAGAAAATTGAGAAAAATTGTTTAAGTGTTGCTGCCGGGCAAAGATATCAGAACACTATTTAGCCGGGTAATGATGTTACTATTTAGCCGGGTAAGTGTGTTTTGATACAAGCCGGGTGATTATGAAGAAGTGAAGCCGGGTGAAGATATTATGACTACTGTACAGCCGGGCAATGAACATGTCAAATCTATGCCGGGTGAAGAAGTCATAGATATCTGCCGGGTGACAAGTGTTATCACTATACAGCCGGGTAAAAGAGTCTTTATCTTGCCGTGTAAATGAATAACTGTGTTGCTGGGTGATGAAGAAAAGCATGCCGGGTGATATAGAAGACAACTGTGTTGCCGGGTGAAGAAGAAAGCATGCCGGGTGAAAGAAGATAACTGTGTTGCCGGGTGATGAAAGTCATTATGCAAGCCGGGTGAAAGAAGTCTACTATGCTGCCGGGTGATGAGTAAAACCAAACAGGTGTAGTTGTTCCTAACCTTTACTCGTCTCTACAGTGACTTACCCGTCTCTACAGTGACTGACCCGTCAAATGTTTTTAACATGATTGTGTTGATCCGTCTCATGTTGTGACCCGTCCTAAGTACTTGACCCGTCCCAACAGTGACTGACACGGCTCAACAGTACATGACCCGTCTCAACAGTGCATGACCCGTCAAGCCTTACTGGGCCTTTTATGCTTACCCGTCCCAAAGTGTTGACCCGGCACATCAAAGTTTGACCTAATTTTTAACCATATAAAAACCCGCCTCTTCACAAACACTTATCATTTTTCACTCACAATTTCAAGCAAATCCTCTGCACTTAAATCGTTGTTTATCATATTCAATCGTTTGTTCTGTAACAAGTCTGATCGATTGAATAAGGTATTGTCTAAGTGATTTGTTCTTGATAAACCTGCAAATCGACCGATAAAATGAAAAACGATGATGAACAGTGTTTTTGATCACTGAATCGACACTTTGATTTTGTGTGTTAAAACTGAAATCGAATGTTGTTTTAAGTGTAAAATCTGTCGATCATTAACAATCAATTACTCATTTGAACCAAAATTCCTTAAAATCAACTGAATCAATCAAAATTGCTCATAACTGTCAAAACCGCCATTGATGACCTGTTTGATGCTCTTAAATGTTAACTTCAAAATGATGAAATATGTGTTAAAAGTGACAAATCCTTGTTTAAACAGAACTAAAACATGTTAAATACCTTCATCTTATAAATGTCAAATTTATGTTCTTAAGTGTTAAACTGTTAAATTGAAAAATGTTGTATAATCATTAAAATTCAAAGTTGTTTTGATCAAAATGATGAAAATCAGTTTGTTAGAACAATTTAGGAGTTAAAATGATTATGTGAATGTTTTGCTTTTATAACTTTTGTTCAAACACTTATGAAAAATTTGAAATTTATTAATGAAGAATCTAACACATTTGTCTTGTTTGTGTTTTGTTTGTGTTTTAACAGATGGAGAATTTGAAGTTTGAGCCCAAGCACAATCTGGTGGCATGTTTAGATGAGTCTATTCCTGAAACTGAAGGTTACAGAGATATGATCAGATTCATCAAGAGGACAAAGTATGTGTATGCTATGTGTGCCAAGCCGGTCATATATGCAAGGTTGATTAAAAACTTTTGGAGAATTGCTGAGGTGATCAGAAATGATGCTGGAGCTAGTGAATGTTGTTAGAGGAAACATCACTAGAGAGTTAGTTTTGACTGTCTCTGAAGAAACAATCAGAACAGCTTTGAGGATTGATGAGGATGAAGTAGGAGCAAATGATGAGTTGACTATGGCTGAATGTCAAGCGTGCTTTGTAAATATGGGACATCCTCCTGCATTTCCAAAGTCACAATTCTATAGAGCAAGGTTGGGGAAGAAATGGAAGCTGTTGTGCTATGTCATTCAACAGTGCATGTCAAGAAGGAGTGCAGGTTTTGACAACTTCCCATCAGATATAGCATCCCCTATTGTAGCAATTGCTGAAAACAAACCATTCAACATGTCGAAGTGGATTATGAATGGATTTGTGTTTAATCTGGTAAAGGGCAAAAGATTCAAGTTTCTCATGTACCCGCGATTCTTGCAGTTGATGATCAATGTTGCCTATCCTATTATCAGAGATGAAGGTGTTGTTGGAGGGATATTATATACTGAGGACATGAACGATCTATCTTATAGGAAGATGAGTATCGGGAATGTGCCAAGTGTTGATCTATTTGACTATATGAGAGATATAGCAAATAATGAAGAAGATGTTGAGGTTGTTTATCATCATATCTCACATGGAGAGATTGTAAATCCTCAGGACCTTGTTGATGAGGTGCCTGATAATCTATTGGATGATGATGAGTATGCTGCTCGTCATGCAGAAGATGAAGAAGACGAATCTGAGGATGATGAAAATGATGATAATGAAAGTAATGGTGAAGAAAGTGATGATAGTGGAAATGATGGTAGTGATGATGCTGAATCTGTTTCAGAGGAGGCAGAGAACATTGAGATTGCTGAACCAGTGGAATTGGAGATACAAAATGATGAAGTCATTGAACCTACCTTGATTGAAGAACCTGTTGAGGTTGCTTGTGTCGAAAAAGAAGTGGCAGTTGAAGTTCCTAAGGCTATTACTGTTCAGTATGTGAGATCACGAAGATCAAAACCAGTGATAGAGCCTGTGTTAGTAGAGGAACCGAAGGGATTTAAAGAAAGTGTTGATGAGCCTGAACAGATAAATGTTGTCCAGATATCTCAGGAAGTAATGGCCGAAGTTGAGTCTATTGCACAGATAGTCGATGAAGCTGATGCTGGCATTACTGATCCTATTCCTGTTGATATACCCACCACATCATCTCCAGTTGCTGAAAACATTGATCAAGTTTTGGAGTCTTCGCCAAAAATTGTTTCAAGTGTCGAGGAGAATGAGGATAAGAAGAAGATTGTTGAGTTAGAAGAGATGGTGGCAAAACTCTTGGAAGTAAATGAACAGTTGAAAGCTTCAAATGATAGAAAGAAGAAAAGATTTGAAGAGTTTTGGACTATACATAATCAGAACCTGAAAACATTCAAAGAGTTGGATGCTGACCATGTTAAGTTGATGACTGAGCATGAAAAGTTGAAGTCTGATTATGAACAATTAAAAGAAGAGTATGAAAATTTGAAGTATGATTACAAAGAGTTGAAGGCTGAATGCAATACTCTTGAGGCTGAAAAAGAAATGTTGGAGAAATGGTTGGAAGAAACTCGTTCAAAGAAGTCAGGGTCCACATCTGATAAAGATTTTTCAGACGAAGTGATGGAAGTGACTGATCCTTCTCAAGAAGCAAAAGTATATTATACTCGAGCACGTGGTACAACTAATGTGGGTATAAGGGTTGAAACTCCAATTGTTATTCCCGATGAAGCTGTTGCTGATTCTGTCAATTCTGACAAAGCTGAGGGAAAAAGGAAATTAGATGCAGTACCGGAAATTACTGGTGATGAAAGTTGTAGTAAAAAGGCGAGATTGGAAGAAACAGTGCAGATTGAGCCGATTCAATCTGTGGCTGTAGTTGAAACTGAGGTAGTTGAGTTGGCAAAGGCAGATGAGACTGTGATTGATGCTGAAATTGATAAATCAGTTCAGATTGAGCCGATTCAATCTGAAACTGTTGAAGTTGAAGAAGTGCCTGAAGTTGTTGAAATAATTGAGAATGTACCTGAAACTGTAACTGAAGAAGCAAGTCAGTTTGAGCCGGTTCAAACTGACAATGCACCAATGATTGAGGCATTAGATGACTTGGATGATATTGATTTTACTGAGTCTGAACCAGAAGCTGAGCCAGAAACTAATGCTGACTATGAGATTCCAGATGACTTACCTGAAAGATTTGCTTATCTTGAGAAGATGAAGTACAATCTAGTGTTTCTGAATGGACTGACAGTAAGCCAAATCAACGAAGAATATGAGAAGTGTTTGATAGCTCAAGATAAAGCTGCTGCTGATGAGAAAGAGTTTATCATTGAGATGGGTGAGTGGACACCGTTACAAGAGAGTTTAAATATTGAAGATTTACCTCCAACTGAGCTTTATCACCAAAATCCTGAAGAGATGTCTAGCAGAAATATGCGTGACTGGCTGAGCTCAAGGAACTATCCATATAGGACTCTGAAAAGGTTGAAACAAGAGTCACTGAGAAAAATTGTTGTTAGTTTCATGAAGACGGAGAAAATGTACAATCGTATGTTTTATCTGGACTACAACAACCCTCAATACTACGAGCTGACCAAAAGATACAAAGTTCTCGGACCAAAGGAGATACCGGTGATGGCTTTACCAGAAGATGCTCACAAGAAGAGGAAGGAGTTGATAGATATGTTTCCTAGTGAGGTCAAGTCATATAACATACCTATGGATGTACGTGAATCATGGCACAAATCAGCCACAGCAGGTGATGTTGTGAGATCACTGCTGAGCAAGGGTCAGTCAATTGCTGAACTTCTTGATTCAATGATCGTACCGGAAAAATCCAAGAAGGTAAAAATCATTGCGTGGAAATATGACGAAGTATTTGATGCTTTCATGATTAAAAGAGTTAATGGTTTATGTGATGTATACCATTACTACTCTAGCATTTTCAAGTTAGAAGTTCAAGACTTGAAAGAGCTGCACAAACTAAGACTGATAAATCACACGCATGCTGAGCGTGGTGATAAATGTGCAATGCTACTGGATGCCGGAATAAGCCGATCACCAAAATACTTAGATTTCAGAGGTCAACAAGAGGACAGTGCATATGTTCAAGCGAAGAAACAAAGAAAGAAAAAGAAGTTAGTGGTCAGTGAGGATATGTACTTAGAGGAATTTTCTGATGAATATTTTGACAAGGTAACTAATCCGGGGTTGAAAGTGTTTGATGGGTCTCAAGCGACTAAGCCAATACTTAAAGTTTTCTACAATCAGGAAACTTTTGAGTTGAAAATTGTACGAAACATGGATGATTGGGATAAAGACATGATTACTTTATTTAGTACTTTTGAGCTAAAGTTGTTGCATCCTTCATACATTGATTTCCTGAGAAGTTACAGAATGGAAAGATGTAAAGACAAAGTTGCTGAAGCTGATAGAAATTTATTTGTGGTGATGATAGAGGTGATAGCATCAGAGAAGATTCGAGTAAGGAAGGCATTACTCAACTCTAACCTTGTGAAAGTTGACATTCCGGAGATAGAGTTTATGAGAGTGACTGCGAAGGGAACTTTGGAAGTGCAAGTCAAAGGGAAGGAAATGCCCTATGAATTTTACGCTAACATTGATTTTGCAGGTTTAAATCTTGATTCTCTGAGACGTATGAATGCCCGCCCAATCCTTACTAACGAGTCCAAACCAAGACAAGCTAAGATTGCAGAAAAGTTCAAGTCATGCATAGAAGAAGCACTGAAAGAACAAGAAGAATTCAAAGGGAAAGAGTTGCTGGATATCAAAGAAGAACCAGAAGATTGGTGAGAGAGATAGAAGCTGAACAAGATGAAAACTGATTGAAGATTTTGCTGAAATCCAAAGATAAATCTTAGGGGGAGTACTGTTAGGGCTATTTCCTAGTTAAGATTTACTTTGTATTTGTTTATACATTTTATGTATAGTTTAGGGTCTATTTTGTTATTTTCCCTAATATTGTAATTGTTGCTTAAAAGCATGTAGTGAGAGAGTGTGAGGAGAGAGGCTAGATCACTATTCACGTTAGAGAGAGAACTAAGTGTGTGTGATTTATTTTCTCCTGCACTTGTACTACAAATCTACTTTGATCATCAATATACAAAAGAGAATTATTAGTATGAATTGTGTTTATGATTGAACTGTGTTTGTGTATGAATTATTCTGATCATTGAGCGATATTATCGATCCAATTGAACCTATCAGTCACCCTCAAGTATCACTTTGGCCAATATAACTCCCAACTAAACACTTTGGTGTCCGTATCACCAAAAGTTAACGAAAAATTAACCTAAAGTTAACCAAAAGTGACTTGAATTGGTTAACTTTTGGTGATATGATGTCCGTATCACCAAAGGTTAACCAAAAATTAACCAAAAGTTAACAAAAGTGACTTGAATTGGTTAACTTTTGGTGATACGGACACCAAAGTGTTTAGTTGGGGGTTATATTGGCCAAAGTGATACTTGAAGGTGACAACGACCAATAACCAATAGTTGGAGGTGATTAAATCCAATAACCCTTATTAATATGAATAAATATATCAGAATTCTATGTTATATTGTCTTTAATAAAAGAGCGACCTAATTATTATCTAACGTTTACTAATTAATTACTATTCATAATAAGTGAATCTAAAAAATATATAAATTGTGATTATAAAAGGGATCTTATTAATACTATCTAAGTTAATTATTAGTAAAGTCTAAAAATAACTATTGAACGTAAAAAACAAAGTAAAAACATAAAAACGTCATTTATATAAATGTTACGAGTTAACGAGGTTAAGTTGGTTAGTTAAAATGAATAATTATTTAACTTTGGGCCAAATCTGTCAATTCAAAAAACTTATACCAAAGTATTAATTAAAAAGAATATAACTCTTGAAACTTCAAGGACCCAAACTGTAAATAACCAAACACATATCCCCCCACCCCCTCTGGTTGATCCCTGCTTTTCCAGCAACAAAGCTCGCAGGCGCCGGTCATATCTTCGGCAAACTTCCGGGAATGTTCAAAACGCCTATTTTGTCACTTTTAATTCAAACAAAAACCATTAAAATGGTTCTTGCCTCATTTCGAACCCGTAACCAGCATCTTTAACATCAATAATCAACCTAATCCATATTATAATCTCAATAGCATCAAAATGCTCAATTTCAATGAATTGGATTAGCTAGACCGATAATCTAAACGTTTAGAAGCTGTTTGTATCATTCCACTGAATTAAAAACACCAAGTTAAACACCGTTTAAACCGAAATAATTCGCCATCAACTCGAGACCCGTTCGTATTGTTTTTGATCGAAATAATCCAATTCAATCGACCCTCACCCTTTCCTACACTCGCTTTCAATCTCTGTCTAACCAATTTCACTCAAAATCACCAAGAACACTGTATTTGATTCTCACTTTCTTCAAACCTATCTCTACATCTAGGCATCCAATACTTGATTTTTTCTGAAATTGAATTAGGTCTTTCATTATCATCATCATAAAGAGTAAATCTGCAAGTTGAATTGATTTTTAAAGATCTCTAGGTCCTCCGTTGAATCAAAACCTGTTGCGTACTTGTTCTTCATTTTCATCGCAATTCGTTTCCAATCAAGTAAGTGTTTTATGTTAAAATGATCCTTATCATGTCTAGATTCAAAGCCCTCAAATACTTTCAGATTTCATTGCTTCAATTCAAAGTAATTTAGGAATTAGCGTTAGGGTTTTTGATTGAAAATTGGGGTTTTGTTTAAGAAAGGTTAAAAGAATTTCAAATTAGATTTTAAGCAAAAACACAACACAGCGGGGTTGGTTATGCTGCTTGGCTTTATTGGTAAGGTCCTTGGTTTGAAACCAAGGACAAGCACTGATTTTTTTATTTTTTGTTCAATTACTTTACTAATCATTTTTACCATTTATCTTAAACCTAATATTAATACTAAACCATATATATTACAAGATGTTAAAATCTTATAAAATATACCAAAACTATGATATTTATAAATTTAGTTTTATAAATCTAATTATTACAAGTATTTTAATACTTTAAAAATACTACAAAAATGTATTTTTGTACTTTTCAAATACATACAAAGTTTTATAGATAATAAGTTATACAAATAAGATTTTTATAAGGACTTTTGTATACTTTAAAAGTTGTGTTAAATGTTTTAAAGTATCTGTAGTAATATAACAGTTTTGACGTTATATAATCGTTGTTAAAAATATATTATCAGAATTTTTATTGTTTAACAACATAATTATTATTACTTTTGCTATCGTTTCCAATAAATGAGTTTATATATTTCAGTCGTTTAACGAGAAATCCTCAACCCAATTCGAAACCCTAGAATTCTAATTTCCTTAGACTCCTATTGTTTTAATTCTAGTTTTCTATACAATGCGTTTTACTAAGCTAGAATTGTCATTTAATTAGGTGATTATAATATTTGGACGATCCTCGGATCTATTTAAGCTATTTACTATTTGTTTCGTGCCAGAGTTTTAATATGAGTAAATACACTCTCATTTTTACTTTTACGTTTTAGGGCTGAAATATGTGTACTATTACCAAACCATGTTTTCTATTTTATTTCTATTTTTCAAAAGAGATTATAAAATGTGTTAGTCTTGACTCGCGACAAGATACAAACTTATGTGGTAGTTTAAAGTAGTGTTATTACTTGGTAATCCCACCGGCACAGCGTTAGCGCTAATGGTTTGACAAACCCACCTACTTATACAACAATGATAGCTGATTTAAACCCGACCATTCAATTATAATTACAATTACAATGTTACAAGTTGCTATTCAATGTTGCAAGTTGCTATTCTATGTTACAAGTTGCTATACTCTGTTGCTATGCCATGTCCCTAAGTTGCAAAATAATTACTGATAACTAATATATCGAGACGGTTTAGTGACGGTTGCTTGAAGAGTTATCTTTACTTAATACATGAGTTGGTTCCTCTGATAAATGGCTGCAAGTTATATTAAAATTTCAATGTGTGTTCAATGGTCATGGTTGAGAATAATATGAAATAGCTATACATGTAAGATTGCGCAACATATTTATGATGATCTCAGATTTCTATACTATCTATTCATCTATATCTATATCTATACATCTATACATATTAATAAAAGAAGGCTTTTGAGGACACTTGTCATTCATTGAAGCATCCTAGGTACATTTTTTCCCGCTCAAAACTTTTTTTATAGAAACAATAATATAATATTTGTGCCTAAAATAAATAGATCTCATTTATACCATATTTATATCACATTCTTATTTCCAAAAATATGTTACGGTTTTCAATTAATTTTTTTTGAAAAAATAAAAATCATATTATCTTTTGAATTCATTTTTTTAAGGATAACTTTGTAGAAACATAAAAAAGTTTTTATTTTGTTCCAGTTAGGTCATTTAGATTGTGTTTTTTTTCAATTAGATAATTTATATTTAAGTTTTATTCCAATTAAGTCATTCAAACTTTCTTTTGTTTCAATTAGATAACTTATCTTTAAGTTTTGTTCCAATTAAGTCACTCAAACATTGTATTTTTTCAATTATATAACTTAAATTTACCTTAATGTTTCAATCATATACATGTGAAATATATTTTTTTAAACATGTTATACAACTTAATTATTTAGGATTAGGACATCTTACTAAAGTTAAGTTACCTAATTGAAACAAAAAAAATTTGAGTGACTTATTTTGAACAAAACTTAAAGATAAGTTACCCAATTAAAAGAAAACAAAATTTGAGTGACTTAATTTGAACAAAATCAATACTTAGTTATGTTTATGTGACATTTTCCGTTTTTTATAATTCCTTAATTATGTTTGCCCATAATGCTATTTAAATGGGTAAAATTCACAAAATAATAACCAAGTTTTGAAAGTGTTCTAATTAGATCCTTTATGCTTGTTTATTACTCAAATTGGGTCACTTAACTTCCAAATCGAGTCATCATTGAAACTTTTGGTGTTACGAAATAAATGAAAGAGAAGATGTGAGGGTCGGGATTTCAAATATATGTAATTATAATTAAAAAATTTTAGAACGTGTTAATTAATTTAAAAAATAAAATAAAAATCTAAAGTTCACGTCATAACATCACACCAGAATATAAAATAAGAAAAAAAGTTTTCAAATTAAAACATGAAAAATATGCTAATAAAACATATTAAACCCTTTAATTTAAATAAAATATGAAAGTTGAGTGACTTAATTGACACACTTTCTAAAATTGAGTGACCTAATTAGAATACTTTCAAAGTTTGGTTATTATTCTACAAAGTTACCAACAAAATTTCACAATATAAACAAATTGTATTCAATTTTTTGAAAGATATTCAACATTCCAAATGTAAATGTTTTTATCATATATATTAGAAATAATAATATTAACATACATAACTCTTCTCTTATTGACAATAACAATATTACGGATTCAAAGACAATAACGTTTTTGAATGAGTTTATGTTTTGAGAGCTGGTTGTATAGTCAAATTTAGGATCATGCTTATTGGACAATATCCAATTGAAAGGTTGCTAATGAGTTGAATATCATAGATGAAGAAGTAAGTCTAACTATATTCTAAACAAATATATATAACTAGTTTTTTAATTTTTTAAATTTTATTACAGAATAGAAAATTGTAGTGCACAGTTTTGAAGAGGTATACAGTTTAATTTGATCGGATTTTGTAGGAAGATCAACGTGTCTACATTGCTAAGCCAAGTCTTGACGGATCCGTGCCAAATGTAAGCATGTCTATTGTCCACAGAAGATGGTTTTTAATGTTGCATGTAGTTCGTTTTTGAGTTTTAACAAACTTTTGTTTGATGCAATAATATGTAACTTATTTTCGAATATTTCCTAAACTATTTAAATTTATCTCCTTTTCATGTCTCTATCCGTGTAACACACGGGCATTAAACTAGTTATTTATTGAATGTGGTTTGCTCACTAGCTTTCAATAACTAACTTTATTTTCACATATTTTCGGTGGTGCTTGATGTTATTTTGCTGCTTTTACCAAGACATATGATTGTCTTGGACCTAGTTAATATAATAAAGTCAATTGCATTACTGTTTCGGTTTTATTACTTTTGCCATTTCTGTATAAGACTCATGTTCCAAAACTTATGTTATGAAAACTATTAGAATTTAATAAAAAGTGTGTCATTTGCTTTGTTACTATTTTTATCCAATTTCTATGACAACCCGATGTTTCCGCTGCCGGGTGGGGTGTCACAACATCGAATTAGTTTAGCGAGTTAGTCCACCTAGACATACTAATTAAACTATCACTTCACAAATATTTAGTTTAGCTGCAAACTTTTATTAACTTGATTCAAAATACTATTCCTATGGTTTTTCTGCAAATCAACAATAAACTAGCCAAGATCACAACGTAAGTGACCTCACGAAATCCTACTACATGGACGACATTCACCAAGGATTAAGTGGAACAATATATAAATTATCAAGTTAAACAAAGCATACAATACACATAAATGAATAAATCAAACCATTTACTAAATCATAATATAAACATAATCATCAAACACAGTCGAAAACACATCAAACCGTCCACAATTCGTAGCTTATAAAAGTCTAGCCAAGCATAGCATGTGACACCCCACCCGTCGGCGGAACAACGGGTTGTCATAGAAATGGATATCGTTAGTAAACAAAGAACATGACATCATTTTATTAAATTCTAATAATGGTTAACATAAGTTTTGGAACACATGATTTAAATATAAAACGACAAAGCAATAACTATAGTAAATGCAATAGTCTTTATTATTTTTCTCTAAGTCCAAGGCATCCTATGTCTTGAATAAATATCGATAACGTCATCACCTGAAATATGTGAAAATAAAGTTAGCTATTGAAAGCTAGTGAGTAAAACCACAATTTGTACATAACAGTATGAAAATCCGAGATCATAATAATATGCTGTGCAACCGTACATGCATAGTCATTTCGTAAATATTGCTCAACCATCACCCCTAGAACAGAACACAACCACATAGAATCCACAACTTCTCGTTTTAGCCATTTTGACATGAGGAACCAACTCATGTATTTGATTAAAGATAACTTTTAACCAACCGTCAATTAACCGTCTCGATTCATAAGTTATCAATAATCAATTAGCAACTTAGGGACACGGCATAGCAGCTAGCATAATAGTATAGCAACAACCGTCATAGCATAGCAAACATAGTAACCATGAAATTAGAGTGGCCGGGTTTAAATCACATATCGATGTTGTCCAGACAGGTGGGTTTGTCAAACCATTAGCGCTAACATTGTACCGGTGGATTACCATGAAACAAACATATTTTAAACTACCACATAAGATTGCATCTTGTCGTGAGTCAAGACTAACACATTTTATGATCTCTAATTTGGAAAACAATTTGGAAAATGGAAAAAATGTTATAGTAATAGAACACATATTCAGCCCCAAAACGTAAAAATAAAAAGGTGAGTGAGTTTACTCACCTTAAAACTCGGGCATGAAACAAATAGTAAATAGTCTAAATAGAACCGATGATCGTCCAAATATTAGAATCACCTAATTAAATGACAATCCTAACTTAGTAAAACATATTGTATAGAAAGTTATAATAGGAACAATAGAATCTAGGGTAATTTGGAATCCTAGGGTTTCAAATTGAGATTTGGGGGTTTCTCGTTAAATGATCAATATATAAATTTATTTAATCATAACGACGGAAAATAATAGTAATGGTAATAACCATGCTTTGATAACGATAGAATTTCCAATAATATACTTTCTAAAAATAAACTGTTAACGTCAAAACGATATTATGTACCCTAGAAATACTTTAAAACATTAACCACGTTTTTAAAGTATCTAAAAGCATTATTAACTGTCCTTTTTTTTTATAAACTATTAGTTCTAAAACTCTTACATATTTTAGAAATATTACAATATGCTTCATAGTATTAAAAGTATTTGTAATGGTTAAAGCTAAATTTATATTAAATTATAGTTTTTATACACTTTATAAGATTTTTAAAGTTTGGTAATATAAAGAAAACATGTTTCATAGATTTTCTTTTACCTCTTCACAATGTATAAAATATAGTATTAGTATTAGGTTAGGTTAATTAGTAAAAGTAGTTACTAATATTCTAAACAAAAGATTAAAAAATAAACTATATGTGCAGCCCCCTGGACTCGAACCTAGGGCCGTACAATCCCAAACCAAACTCTAAACCAGTAGACTAGATCTAACTTTTGTAAGATATCAAAACAAAAATGCTTTTATCTTGTGTCTAAGAAATAACCCCAAATCTCATAAACCCTAGAAACTCAATCCGTAAAATTGAACACAAATTCGATATAGATACAACACATAATCTTAGGGCTTTTGATCAGGATGATACAAGGATCTTTTTATCTATAAAAACTCACTTGAATTTGAACAAACTGGATCAAGATTAATGATGAACACGAGCATGGCGGCTTCAGAATCAAAATTGTATTTTGAAGTTGTTAAAATCCAATTCAAGTTCTAGACTTCATCTTCATGATATGGTGAATGAAACCCGATTGCCAATAGCATATGATAAACACGAAAAGATGATGGGAATATGGATTGCAAGTTCGATCAAAAGAGAACACAAACACTGGTTCTTGGTGATGTTGTGTTAAAATTGAGAATTCAGATAATGAAAACGAGTATAGGAGAGTGTGATGGTCGATTCAATTGAGTTAATTGTTTTGATGAAATAGTCGAACGGCTATGAGCATGAATACGAGTTATTTTGGATTAATTGGTGATGAATTCGTTGATTAAAGACCAATTAATTGCTACCAATCGATTCAAAATGCAGAGATGATCATTTCCATTAATTCAATTTACTGTTTTGGTACGTTTTGGATCGATTGAGATTGTGGGTTTTCGATTTCGGTTTTAGATTTGAGTTAACACATGTAACTGAGCTATTAAACGACGAATTGAACATGGCTCTGAGTTCAAAACTGGTCTGTGGTCATTTTATATAGTTTAAGTTTTGTTAAAAGTGCTAAAATGCATGAAAACTCTCTCGCCGAAAAATTGCATATTCCGGCCACTTGGCCGGAAGTTGGAGTTGTCGGATTCACGGGATAGGGGGTGGGGTGGGTTTTTGTTATATTTTACAGTTCTGGCCTTTGTAGCTTATATTTTTTTAAGTTGAGTTATAAACTTTAAAACAAGTTTGAGATTTGGCAGTTTTGGCACAATGTTAATAAATCATTTATTTTAACTACGTTGACTTGTAACGTTTATAGGATTGGCGTTTTTATATCCTTATCTTGTTTTTTAAGTTGAAAGGTTATATCTAGACTTAGAGACAATTACCTTTGGTAATTTCTATAAAATCTCTTTTATAAAATACAATTTATATATTTTTTTTGAGCTTTATGCAATATAAATAGTAATTATTTAGTACACTTAGATATATGTCTCGACATAATTCGATTGCTTAATTAAGACGGGAATGACATATAATCCGACATATTTATTCATGTTTATTATAACGAAAAGTTACATTTTTAGAAATTGAATACGAATGCAATAAAAGATAGATAACTTCGGTTTTGAGTCGGGCGTTTGGATTCGGGTTTATGGCAGATGTCACATAGCAAACAGGAAAGTTGTTGCAATTTCAAGTCCACAAAACATGATCAAAAGAACGGAAAAACAAGAAATAGAGAAACCCGACAACGCAAGAAATCAAGTCTTGATCCCGAGCCTTTTCGTTGCCTCTTTCGTGTCACTTCAGCCTTAGGAACACCTCTTTTCAGCCAATTTTCGTCTCCAATTCGTAACTATAGGTAGGGCTTGAGTTATGAGATGTTTATATAGTGAAATAGGCCAAAACCCGTCGAAACTTTCTAGAAAAATAACCTCGTTGTGTCGCGCGATGAGGCTTTCGGTTCTGGTTGCGTACCACGGAGTCAAAAAACCACCACAGCCAAAATCTGACCACGCCAAGTCACGCGGCCAGCTTGTGCATGCTGGTCGCACGGAGCATTGAGCCTTTAGCTCTGCGCTTCGTGCTCAGGTTCTACGCTTCATTTTGTTTCGGCTCTCAGTTTTCGCTCGTTTAGCTCTTTCTTTGGATTTTTCACCATTATTCAACTCTGAGGCCTATGAAACACCAACTATATTAAATGTAAATAAAACTTAAACAAAAACTACCAAAAAAGTAACGAAAACATATAAAACTTAACAAGGGAAATCAGTAGAGTTTACACTATACCAGGGCAAGCCAGGGCTTCGAACTTGGTCATTGAGGGATTCTTGTGTGCAACGGTCTTAACGTTGTGCCAGCATCAGTTCTTGTGTGCAACGAGGTTGAAGCATATCCCGAATCAAAGCGGTCAATTGTGGGTTGTCGAAGTAGTTGAATGGCAACACGTATTATGAGACCCATCACTCATCTCCACCAAATCCCAATGTTGTCAGATTTTTTGGTTTTTGTTATGCGCAATAACTTGTACAACGGTTGGGACTTAGGAAGAATCTTCACTGAATTGTGATTTCATATCGAGATGAATTGAAAGAGATGATAATGGGAGTATTTTGAGCATTCTTTTTGCGTTTTTTGCTTTTGTTTTTGCGTTTACGATTAGGGTAATGAACAAAAACATCAAACATATATTTATAGTGGTAAGGGGGTCTTAGGGTATTAAATAACAAAAGAAATGGTCCAAAAGGTAATAATGTAGTTACAAACGATTAGATTCGAAGTGGGCAAAATAAAAGGTCATACTCGGGTAGGAACCAAGTCGGGTAGTCATTGGGTTCAAACCAATTCTGGATAGGAAACAAGTAAAGTGATGATGATGGGAACCGGGTAGGAACATGTGGTTTTGATGACACAATGACTACCAAGTGGTAGCCGGTGGGTACGAACCGGAACCGTTTGTTACACCAGAGAGTTCCGCTCTTATGATGACACAATGACTACCAAGTGGTAGCCGGTGGTATGGTTTCTTGAGGGAACTTCCAAGCCAAACTTTAAAAGTAGCGTGTGCCCGGTTAAGACAACATAGTCTGAAGTGACGAATCCATGAATTTTTTCGGTGGGTTCATTGTTTTTTATTGCTCTAGTTTTAATATAATCAGACAAAAAATTCCGGCCGGTTCGACGGTTCGGGTCAGATCCATTTCTAATATAACTGGAAAATGTCCATAACAGACTGTAAATTTCAAACTCAACTAATGCAAGAATCGTTGTTTCTAAATAAAATTTAAACTCTATATTGTTTCACTAAACATGGAATTTGCTCCATCCAACTTTAAATAGAAGCTTTAGAAGGCAATAACAAAATTTGAGAAATTACTCTAAGTATAATACACAACTCTAATGTAATTAGTTTTAGCTTTGCTAATCAACTATTTAACTATAAAAAATTCACACTAAACCACAGCTAACATTCATCCAAAAATAATAGCTAAAAATGACAGTTATGGGTTTCGAAGCATGGACCTTTAAAAGACAAGCTTCGAGCCTTAACGAGTGATGTGAAATAAATTAATATGATTCACTCATAAATATGTACGTGAGTTCAATCCTGATTTTTTTGTATAATTTCTACTAAAAGTTTTTAACACGATGGGTTCGGTTGAACCTGAACACTTGTACTTAAATTTGGCCTTGATAGTATTAGAGATATATATTAGATATATATTCTAGAGATATTTGATATTGATGATGGTTATCTTGTATGGTTTTATATTTGGTTTATCCCTCAATATAAAGGATCTCTATTATCAATAACATTCATTCATTATCGTACCATAATCACTATTATGGTATCAGAGCCATATATCCAGAACCCTCACCAGAAAGTACGTACTCTTGATGGTACAAAAGTAACATATTCATCTTGGGCCAAGCCTTTTCTTCTACATGTAAAAGCTTTTGATGTTCTTGATCACATAGATGGAACTGAGCCACCACCAGAAACCGATGATGAATACAAGGCATGGGTCAAACTAGATTCATTGGTGTTGCAATGGATCTATAGCACTCTCTCAGATGACCTCTTCAACCAGGTTCTTGATGCAGAAATCACAACAGCACGAGGAGCATGGGTCAAAGTCGAAACAATATTTCTCAGCAACAAAAACTCTTGGGCTACGGCTTTGGAGTATGAATTCTTAAATCTCCAGTTAACCGCACGTTCGTCAATGGACGCTTTATGTCAAAAACTTAAAGACTTGGCAACACAGCTCGCTGATGTTGGTCACCCAGTCACTGAGTCTCGGCTGGTACTTCAACTAGTCGTCGGGCTGCCAAAGGAATATGACGTGGTTGCTGCAATCATTAACCAAAGCTCTCCCACATGGGACGAAGCAAGAAACAAGTTACACCTAGAGCTACAACGACAAACTCGTAGGTCCTATGTTGGTGCAAATACTGTTCTCGCTGCACAAGGAGACCGTCCCAACTCTGCTCCCCGTTCCAACGACAACGGTTACCAAGCTCGGAACTATGATCCTAACTACAACGCTACCCGTGGTCGCAATGGAAATAATAGAGGTCGTGGTCGTAATCAAAATCAAAGCGGTTGTAGGAGAGGAAATTAAAACATCAATCAGCAGTGGAACGGATGGACGCCGCCACCGTCGCCGTACCCCATAGTCGGCCAGCAGCAGAAACCGTGGTACAACTCCCAACAACAATCGCAAACTGGGTGGTCTGGCCCATCATCAATTTATGTAGGTTTTAATGCAAATGGTCAATTTGAGCCTTATTCAGGTTTTGGGCCCAATGGGCAATTCGTACAGCAGCAACATTCCTATGGTAACAATTTAATGGACAACAAACTAATGGTAAGTTTAATAGTGAGGGTTCTGGATCCAATGGTCAGTTTGCGGGTCTATCTGATGCAACTCCTTATGAATTAGCTCAACGAATGCAACAAGTGAACCTAAGTGGCAACGTCCTCCCTTGGTACATGGAAATAGGAGCAACATCTCATCTCCCTTCAGACCCAGGTAATCTTTCCACCCGTCTATCATCTTGTCCAATAAATAATATATTCGTTGGGAATGGTAATTCTATTCCAATACTTGGGTCGGGTCACACCACTAACATCACCCCTAGCCGAACTTACAATATAAATAACATTCTTTTCTCACCCGACATTATCAAAGATTTGTTATCTGTCCGAAAATTCACCATTGACAATTATACTATCGTTGAATTTGACCCATTTAGTTTTACTGTGAAGGATCTCGAGACTGGAGCTCACCTTTCACGCCACAACAGTTCGGGGGATCTTTATCCATTCACAACGCCCGTCGGTCCATCTGCTTTCATCACTTCCACCCCCGACCAATGGCACAACCGTCTAGGGCATCCGGTTGAATCTATCTTACATTTATTACGTACTCGTTCTTTTATTTCATGTTATAAAACTACTAGTTCATCTTTATGCCATTCTTGCCAAATTGCTAAAAACAAAAGGTTGTCATTTTATGATTCAAATTCTATTACGTATCATTTGTTTGATATTGTGCATTGTGATTTGTGGACTTCACCTATAGCAAGCAACACCGGTTTTAAATACTACATGGTACTAATAGACAACTTCACCCACTTTGTTTGGATGTATCCGCTTAAATTTAAATCCGACACATTTAACGAATTTGCCAAGTTTCATCGTTTTGTCCAAAATCAATTTAATTGTAATATAAAAGCTTTTCAATGTGATCGGGGTGGCGAATTTGACAACACCAACTTTAAAACTTTTGCCGAGACACATGGTTTTGTTTTTCATTTCACGTGTCTTCAAACGTCACAACAAAACGGTCGGGCCGAACGCATGATACATTGCCTTATTGATATCATGCGAACCATGCTTCCTCATGCTCATCTTCCTCCATCTTTTTGGGTAGAAGCACTTCACGTTGCTACATACCTTCACAACATTTTACCCACCAAACACCTTCAATTTTCTACCCCTCATTTTTCCCTATACCGACTTCATCCGGCATATGATCATCTCCGGGTGTTTGGTTCGTACTATCCAAACAGCTCCGCGACGATGCCTCATAAATTACATCCACGCTCTCGTCGGTGTATATTTCTCGGCTATCCACCCGATCATCGCGGGTACCGATGTTACGATCAAGACACCGGTATAGTGCTTATATCACGGCACGTTGTTTTCAATGAAACCACCTTTCCGTTTTTGGATCCATCACTGCCCGACTCTTATTCTTTTCTTGATGATCCTATTCCTTCACCATATTTTACCACTACTACCAATTCATCTCGTCACTCGGCTCCACTACAATCCAACCCACCACCTTCCCAGGCCAATAACTCACCCAACAGCCCACTACCTAATAACCAACCACAACCATCCAATGACCAGCCCATTCATACAACCCACAGCCCACATAACGACCAGCCCATTAATCCATCCAACAGCCCAACAGCCAACACGTATACAATCGCCCCCACCTTCACCACCTCCCACCTCAACGCATCCAATGCACACCCGCGTAAAATCCGACATCGTGAAACCTGTAACTCGACCTAACTTACACACCACTCATGTCTCACCCGTTCCCACAAACCATAATTCCGCCCGGAACGACCCAAATTGGTTTGAAGCCATGACTAACGAATATAATGCTTTATTACACAATGATACATGGGAGTTAGTTCCCCGACCAAACAATCACCCAATTATTAGATGCATGTGGTTGTTTAAAAACAAATTCAAGTCTGACAGGTCTCTTGAGCGCTATAAAGCGCGTTTAGTGGCTAACGGAAAATCACAGACGGTTGGGATTGACTGTGATGATACGTTTAGTCCTGTTGTTAAACCGGCAACGATTAGCACGGTCTTGAGCTTAACAGTGTCACAGTCTTGGCCTATTCATAAGTTGGATGTCAAGAATGCCTTTTTACATGGGATCTTCGAGAAACAATATTTATGCATCAACCCCTAGGCTTTGTTAATCCACAACAGCTTACTCATGTATGTCGTTTCAAAAATTCTCTCTATAGTTTGAAATAGGCTCCATGGGCATGATATAATCGATTTTACAACTTCATCACATCTCATGGGTTTACACGGAGTACGTGTGATAGTTCCCTTTTTACTTATCAACATGGATCCAAACGTGCATATTTATTACTTTATGTTAATGACATCGTTCTCACGGCATCTGATTCTCAATTATTAACAACCATCATTGCCACCCTCTCGAGAGAATTTGCTATGACTGATCTGGGTTCTTTGCATCACTTTTTAGGAATCACTACTTCCCGCAATTCACAGGGAATGTTTTTGTCCCAAGCTTCATATGCTAGAGACATTCTTCATCGGGCTGGTATGACTAATTGCAAACCTGCAGCAACTCCAGTTGATACGTCAGGAAAACATAGTGCCTCGGATGGATCATTGTTGGATGATGGCACATTGTATCGCATGTTAGCCGGAGCGCTACAATATTTGACACTTTCACACGGCCAGATATCACATATACTGTTCAACATGTATGTCTCTTCACGCATGCCCCACGGGATTCCCATTTTGCTTTCATGAAGCGTATTTTACGCTATCTCAGCGGCACCCTTGAACATGGTCTATGGATAGTCCCCTCTGCTATTTCGTCTCTTACAGCGTATTCAGACGCCGATTGAGGCGGGTGTCCGGACTCGAGACGATCTACTTTTGGATACTGTCTCTTTCTTCGAGACAATTTGATTTCATGGTCCTCCAAGCGACAAGCCACTATTTCTCGGTCTAGTGCGGATGCCGAATATCGGGGTGTGGCAAATGCCATGGCAGAAACTACTTGGATTCGGAATCTTCTACTAGAACTACATATTTCATTACCAATGGCAATGGTTGTGTATAGTGATAGGATCTCAGCTGTCTATTTATCACATAACCCAAGTCAGCATCAACGTACTAAACACGTGGAGATGGATATTCATTTTGCTCGAGAAAAAGTTCGTTTGGGTGAGCTTAGAGTTCTTCATGTTCTGTCTTCGGTTCAGTATGCAGATATCTTTACGAAGGGTCTTCCTAGACCTTTGTTTCGGGAGTTTCGGTCTAGTTTGCGCGTTCGCTAAAACGTCGCTCAAACTACGGGAGGATATTAGAGATATATATTAGATATATATTCTAGAGATATTTGATATTGATGATAGTTATCTTGTATGGTTTTATATTAGGTTTATCCCTCTATATAAGGGATCTCTATTATCAATAACATTCATTCATTATCGTATCATAATCACTATTAGATAGCCTGGCCAGAGGGGCAATTGGGCTCTTCAATTCTGAAAAATGCAATGACTTTACATCAAAGAAGTCGCCGTTCAAAAAAAACTTCTATAAAAATGAAACGAACTTTTACTATCGAGCCTTCTTCACGTTCGAAGCAGCTGACGCATGAATAAGGAGGCAACGATATTGGTTGGATACTTCTCACGCACATGCACATATTCATATTTCTCAATTTTGAACAAATTGAAATGGACGTTTAATTGTTTTCCTACTAGTAAGGAGATATTTTAAATAATTATACGTTGATTATTCAATGTATACAATATATTTCAAATAACATCTCTAGTACACTTATAGGTGAAAAACTTATGTCATACATACCATTTAATGTTGTAAATAAAAACCGAAAAAACAAAGAAATATGAAACAATATCTACTTCTACCGGTTGTATCATGACCAACATCATCGGACCATGATACATCTAACTGATCTAATGACCAGGTCCTCTAGGGCTTGGACCAGAAGCAAGTCTCTGGAGCCAAAACGACACACTGTTCTTAGCATTTTCGTACGTCGTTGAATATGTCGCAAGATGGTTGGCACCAACAAAGTCATGAGACAAAACTCTACCTTCAACTACAACTGGGCTTATAACTACAATCAAGATAACAAGAAACATCAAAAGTGTGCATGTATTTTTGAAAGCCATCTTAATTGGGAGATTTTAAACATAAAGTGAAATGCTTAAAAGCTTTAACGGTTGTTACTTAAATTCTTTTAGAAGTTGTTTTGGTGATGGCTTGAATGAATTTGCACACAAGTAATATATATAGACACATTGTTTGACTTGTAAGAGGCTGAGTTTGATGTTTGACTTCAATTTTTAAGTTGTTTGAATGCACGTGTTGACCAAGCAAACCAGAACAAGAAACGGTCAAGATAATATGCTGATTATTTCTTTCAAATTGAATTTTTTTTTTGTATTTATAGGCGACTAGTTTGAATAGACACAAAATAAAAACAAACAAACTACGTACGTAGTAAAACATCTCTTATAATAAGTTACATATAAACTTAAATTTGTTAGCTGGGAATCGGAGATATAAATTAAGAAACAAAAACTATAAAAAAGTACACTGGTTACAAAATAGTTTCATAAAACAAAAACTATTTTTTTATTATTTAAATTAGAGTTAATTACACGAATGGTACCTAAAGTTTAGTGTAATTCTCAGGTTTAGACACTAGCTATCTTTTTTCCTTACCTGAGTATCTGATGTTTCATTTTTTCACAAGGTTGGATACTAATGTTAACTTTTGTTAGTTTTTTCCAATAAGACTTAGGGGCAACCAAGTTTTTTTTTATCTAAATAACAAACTATGCAATTTAGTAAATGTGGGCAATGTTTTTAAACCGGGCGGTCTGACCGGTCGAACCGCATTTTTTTGAGAAAAACGGTTCAATTGATACCGGTGTTATACGTGTTAGGGAACCGCTTTGAACCGCTCCGAACCGTTGCGAACCGTATGAACCGAACCGTTTCTGAAGCGTTTAAAAACCGTCAATGCACTAAAATGAATTAATCTAATTAGGGATAAAGGCCCATATACCATCATAATTCACAAACCCTCATTATACTTCGCCTTCCTCTCCCAGTTCGTTAACTTCAACCTCCATCATCTTCTTGTCCACCATCGCCGTCCAAAGCCGCCGTCCACCGCCGTTCAGTTGTTTTTTAACTTTATATTTTTGCAACACTTTAATTTCTTTTTCATTTCAGATCTGTTAGGAAATTGGTTTAAATTGTTGTTGAATATGATATGGATTATGATATGGCTTATTATATATTGAATATGATATGGATTAGCAGCCGAAAGCCACATTCATGATTCATCAGTTTAAATTGGTTTATGCTATTGCTATGATATGGATTCATCAGTTTAAATAATTGATTCATCAGTTTATGATATGGATTTTTAACTTTATACCATGGTAATCAGTTTATGCTATTGCCATGTTGAAATTGTTGTTGAATATGATATGCTATGGATTGTTGTTGTTGAATACTATCAGTTTAAATTGGTTAAGTATTATCAGTTTAAATTGTTGTTGAATATTATCAGTTTAAATTGGTTTAATTGTTGTTTATATTGTCGAATATGATATGGATTCTAAATGACCAATTTTGTTGTTGTTGTCTTGTTGACTTGTTGTAGGATATGGCAACCGATGAGTCAATACCATCGGAGACACAATCAACACCGTCGGTTCAGTCATTTCATTGAGGGAAAAAGGATATAGGTTAGGATCATGTAAAGTTTATTAAGCATGCTAATAACAAAGTTACATATTATGATGATGATTGGTTTTATTTTGAACTTAGAAGTTGTTTAAATTATGACTTTTGTTTAAATTTGGCCTTAAAACTTAATATTAATGAACTTATGTTGTGTTTACGTTATAATTCTTATGGTATTATTTGGATAAATGTATGTTTCTTCCGACCCCGGTCCGACCCCGGTCCGACCGGTCCGACCATTAAAATTAATATAACGGTTCAATGTCTGGTCCGGTTTTCAAAACATTGAATTTGGGGACTCATTGTGTAACTTATGCAAAACTTAAGAAGATAATTTTATGCCTCTTCATCATCTTCATTATCAGTTAACCTACCACCGCTAGGGCTGTTCAAAACGTTCGTCGCTCGGTGGTCCACCGCCACTGCCTCCGATCAACAACCGGTCATCAACATCGCCAGCCACCACCATGGCCGGCCACCACCACTGCCATTGGCCAACACCATCACCGCCATCAACACACCCCAAAGATTCTGCAAATCTTCAACAAAACCCACCCATTTCCACCGATCATCCATCACTTTGTCTCCATCTTTGCATGCGTTTTCTTTTTCTCAAAATCCAGCTTTGCGTAAAACCAAGCTAAAAAGACCCAACAAAATCAAACACAACTCAAATAATCGGTTAATCGAGGTTGAAGGTGGAAAGCAATGGCAGTGGCGGTGACGCTGGTCGGATGATGGTGGTGCCGACAGTAAAGACGAAATTAGTGCCTCGATTAATCGATGGTGATGGTTGTTGGATGTGGATTTGGCGATGAAGATGGAGGTGGGCTAGGAGGAATCGATGATGTGGTGGTGGGTTTTAATTGATGGAGGTGGTGGCTGGGAATTGCTAGAAGAGAAGAAATGGTGGGTAGGTGGGGGTTTGGGTTTTATTTCTTAGACTTTAAAACTATGTATATATGGTCATGATTTAACTTTTTTTAAGTTTTAGTCCCTCAAGGTGTATTATATTCTTTTGATTGAATTTTAACAAGAAAACTAACAAAAGTTAACATTAGTACCCAATCTTGTAAAAAAAAATGAAACATTAGATATTTAGGTAGGGAAAAAGGATAGCTAGTACCCAAACATGAGAATTCCGCTAAACTTTAGATATCATTTGTGTAATTAACTCTTTAAATTATCACAATATTTGTAAATGAACTAAAAAAATAGTCGACCCAACAACCCAACAACGACACAATTTTTAAGTGAAATTGACACAATACGTACAACATGTCAGTTTAGCTAGAGTTGAAGAATACATCCTAGTAACCTGGTAACCTGATACAATTGACAATCTTATCGTCTTGGAAGGGTGAAAGATGATAGATCAATAGACAGATTACTACTTGCTGGATTTTAACCCGAAATATGTAAGGGCGGTCCTACATAGAAGCCTAGAAGGTATGGGGGTAGCTTCCCACCTTAAAATTTTAAGTATATCTTGAAGGAAAAATTGATTTTAAAATCCAAACTTTCATCTATTTGCCGGCAAAAATCTCAACTTAAAAAATTCTCGGTATAGATCTCAACTTTGAAACTACTTTTTTTAAAGAGCTCCCGTTAAAAAACACTTTTCCCAATTAAGTTTTTTTCAAATTTCAAACTAATGTTTTGGGGCTTGTGATCGGGAGAAGGATACGAATTGATTGAAGTTAAAGTTAAATCGATCCAGTACTCAAAATGACAAAAAAAATGCTTCAACCTATGTAAGTTTTATAGTATCATCAAACTGTTTCATCATTTGGAGCACCAACTCGAACTAAATTTTACATCAATCCGTTTGTATCTTCCTTCCGATTAAAAGGCCTAGAAAATTAGTTTGAATATTGAAAAATATAACAGTGTAAATTGTGTTTTTAATGGGGTTTTTATAAAAAAAATTAGTTTGAAAGTTGGTATCTCCACCGAGAATTTTCCCAGTTGGGATTTCTGTCGGGCAATAGATGAAAGCTCGGATTTTTAAAATCTAATCTTCCTATCTTAAATGACAAACGTCACCTATAAAATTGCAAAGGTATTGGTGTGGGGGGGGGGGACCTTCCACCTTGTTCCGACGTCTTAAACCTTTTTTATGATCTTATGGGGGTTGAATATTTAATTGATAAAAAGGCAAAAGAATCGGATTTAAATACCAAATAAGACCCAAATTTTTCTCAAGGTTTAAAAAACAATTTTAGCAAACATGTTTAGGTTTATTTAAAAAGATATGCGGAAACCTTAAATTTGCATGAATCAATGAGTAATACCCAAGAAGTATACACCGAGTTTGAATTCAATAATTTTTTATGTAGTGATGTGCGTGAAAGTATATATATTTCAATAAAGATTTTTCACACAAGTTTAGTTTTAAAAATGAGTTTTCACCTACTATTACTAAATCATACACAGAAAAGGGAAGTGTACCTATCGGTTAGTAATATAGTACAAATAGTAAGAACCAGATATCAATTTGTGGACAGGATAGCTCTCGATACTCACGTTTGTTATTGTTTGTCCGATCAAATAGTCAAGTTGGGTTTTTCTTTGAATTAAACTAGCATGTAACGAAAATATTAAGCTAAGAGAATTGCCAACTGAGGGAATCCACTTAAACATGATGATGAATACCATTAATGGTGAAGGCAATTTTCTTATGAGAATAACTAGACTCCGATTAAGGATATCTAACTAAAATGATTCTTTGGAAACTAGAACGATAAACACATCCTAATAACCTAAAATCATGCAATTAAGCCCAATTGATTCTTTTATGTCAAGAACTAAAGATAAACTAGTCATCCGCTAAAATGTCCTAGTTTCATAATTAAAGGAAAACGAGAACGATAATCACATCCTAATCACCAATAATTACATAAAGTAGAAAAAATTAAGAAATATTTCAACTTATAATTCTTAAACTAAGTCATGCAAATCTAGAGATTGTGGCCACAATTCCAAACCTACACATCTAACATGTTTAAGAAATTACAACATCACACAATTATCTTTTCAAATATCTTGTGAAGGAAAGCATACTTGTCCAATATTCATGTCATCTAACATTTCAATTATCATTTCTAATCTCATGGCATAAATCATACAAAATTCATTTATAAGATTTACAAACAAATATCAAGAAGATGAGTTTTTCAACATATTAACTTCCTAATATTCATCAATATCAACTGATAATCAAATTTAGACAAGCATACAATATCATAAAAACATCACCATAACTTCATCATTGATCTTGACATAAAAATATCACCACATATTAAAGTTTCATTCATCATCAAGGCATAAGTATCATCCTAATCTAGATAATATGAGTATTTAGCCCATAAGGATTACAAAAACTACAAAAGACATGACTAAAATAGCTAGAAACATGATTAAACTAACTAGAAATTCAAGCCGAAAACAAGCAAGGAAAAGGTGTGATGGTTGGTTGATGATTATTGTGTCTTCTATATCTCCCAATGGCTTCCAAGGGGTTCAAAAACTATCAAAATCAGTAATTTTTAGTGTAAAATTGCTCCAAAAACTCAACAATCCGAAATGGATGAGAATAAGGCTTTTTATAGCAATCTGCAGATGTGCACTACGTGGAGCACAGTCGTGCTCAAGGTAGTGCTGGCAGCTACAGTCTTTTCTTTCTCGCTCAAGCACTTCGCAGTTTCCATTTTTAGAAAAACCTCGATTCTCCTCTTGATGTGGAGGAGCACGACCGTGCTTAGACCAAGCACGGTCGTGCATGAGTCAAAATTTCGGGCATGGCCATGCTTTGTATGACACTATCAATCGACGATCTCGGAAATTTTTTGAGCACGGTCGTGCTTGACTTGAGCATGGTCGTGCTCTGGCCAACTTTGGCGGCATGAGCCCACACACTTCCTGTGCTTCCGAGTAAACAGCTAGAGCACGACCGTGCTTGGTCTGAGCACGGTCGTCCTCTAAGATTTTCTTCGTCGATTTCTCATGAAAACACGTCTTTTCTTCGTTCTTTTCTTCGGTGGGTTGTCTTGGCTGTAAAATTATAAAAACCACAATTTAGTACTTAATCTGAAGAAATTACAACCAATTCATAACCAAATTCAGATTAAACGTGAAGAATAAATATGTATATTTCTATACATATCAAGCATCCCCACACTTGAACTTTGCTTATCCTCAAGCAAACTCACATGAACAATATCTCCAATAGCAACAATAAACGAATTGACTATAAGCTAAATAACTCCAAAAGGGGTGAAAACAAATAGTTGACATCAAAGAAGCAAATGATCTAAAATGTAATGGTAACTAATAAGCCATGTTCACCTCTTGATCCCTAACAAGCATAACCTTACCCTCTCACAATGTTCACACACACTCGTTTGATTTATGACCATACATGTAAAGAGTATGTTTAGAACACTCAATGCCAAGTCAATGAAATCATACATTATCATAAGCTTGTGCATAAATCAAATCTCCATCAATTAATATAAAACAATTGCATAAATCAAGAAGACTTGGTTTGGGTTTTTGGTTAGGTGGTGGTAGAGGTGTGGAATTTGGAATGAGAAAGTGGCTAAAAGACATTAAAAACTCGACGGCTAAGTGACTAAATAATTTCTACAAAACTACTAACAAAACCATTATGGTTTTTCCGAATGGAGATGGGATTTCATCATAAAGCACACAAAACTTCCTCTTCTTTTGCACATTTTCACCTTAATTATGGTGACAGCTTCTTTTCGAGATTTATTTATTTATTTAATGTTTTTTTTATTATATTTTACTCTTTTATTTACTAAACAGATGGTCATGTTTAGCAAACATGAACTAAATGAATAGGCTAAACAAAGGATGGGATAATATAAGGACCGATCGAGTTTTAACAAAAAGAATGGGTGAAATATAAAAGGTTTAGGTGTGGTGAAGTGGGTTTTTAAGGACATGATGGGGTAAAAGCATGAAAGCGCAAATGGGGGTTATCTAATGGCTAGGTTCGGATGGGTAAATACATGAAAATGGTGGTGAAGGTGGGTATCCTAATGCCTCAGTCATTTTTATGCAATGTCTTAAATTATGATCTTGAAATGTATATATAAAACAAGTTTTAAAATGTATAAGATATCGGGTACACCCAATTCTAACAAAAACAAGAGCAACAATATGATACAAAGCTAAAAAGGCTCAAAAACTCACTCACGTAAATGGAAGGGGTAGGGGTGTGTAAGGCATGACATGTAGTTCATCATTTAGCTCACACGCCTAATGGTTGCCACAAAACATTTAACTCATTTACTTCCCTTATAAATTACGTCTTTTGCAAAAACACCCTTTTTTGATTATCTTGCTTAATTGGTTGATTTATCAAAAATGATTATTTAACTGCGACAAAATTTTAGGCTAGAGATTCTTGAAAAAAATTAAGGACAAGAAAAGTTCACAGTCTTGTATATCCCTGCCCACACTTAAATTGCACATTGTCCCCAATGTGCAACAAAAAATGCATAGCAGAATGATGTAAATGAAAATGCATGGATGTGAGAAAGAACGATACTCCCCTGCCAAAGTCCAAACAAGCGTGTAGTCTGAAATTCCCGGGCGCCATATATAAACCAAATGTCCATCCACCTGCACACAAGAGAAAAAACTACACCAAGCATTTATACTACCAAATCATCGAATCAAAACCAACATCTAACCTACTATAAAATCCAAATTACATAAGGCCGAAAAATTCAAGTCAAAGAGTTTGTACGAATGAAGCAAAATAGTACAACTCAGTCGTAACCTAGCAAATGAAATAACCACAAACAAAATAGCATCACTAAAGACATGGTAAAATATTGCATCAAATAGCTGAACTGGGACATCAAAGTAGTCTTCTCTATTGGCCCCTGAACCACTAGCCTCATCTGTACGTGACCTCTTCTGACCAGCATCTGCCCTGAAGGATGCATACGTAAATGGAGGGGTAGGGAGCTCATAGTGATGCTAAGCAGCATCAACTTGATGGGATGAGAACAACCATCAAACCCTCTACGTGTCTCATCCTGAATGGATGCGAGCATGGAACCCTGTCGCTCCTGCTCAATGCTAAATGCATACATTCGTTGTCGCTGCAACTCAATATCACTCTTCATCGGGGTCTGGGCGGTCTCAAATACCACGAAACTGTTCCACATTTGTGGAACTGTAGGGATCGCGGCAGCATTAACAGCATCAAGATTATCCATGAACTTCATAAAATCCTTGTGTTGAGTCCCCCCGGCTGCAAACGAGGTATCTCCTAAATTGGGCTCATTTTGGTCATCAGCATGCTCCTCTTCATCTTCAGTGTCCTCTTGGATGGCTGGGATAAGATCCCATATCTGTCCCTCTTTGTCTTTCAAACGCTAGCCTGCCGGAGTTTGAACAACAAGGGTCATGTACGCAGAGTCCTTATGTTGAGGGCAGGTGTATCATAAAGGTGTGTCAGACTAGCAATGTTCTCTAGGGTTAACAACCCCAACGACTCTGCCATCTGAGTAACATTGATCCCACCGCATATCTGGCTGTTTTGTTGCTTACCAGAAGAAGTGACCAAGCAGTTAGCCAGACAATGACCTAGATTGATATTCTCCCTGCGAATAAAGCAGATGGTTCCGCCGAGGATTCGATGAATAAATCTCGGGTCGAGACATTCCCTATACTGTCGTCGTGTAAGCAGATGGTTCCGCCGAGGATTCGATGAATGAAATGATGCAGCGAATCCTTCAATTTCGTTGCCTTGGCGTTTCTTGCCGCATAGGGACCCGAAGTAACCTCTTCCCAAAACGCAGCCTTCTCAAAATCATTCCTGAAGTCATGCAGCCCATCAAACAACTCAGTTTGTAGCTCTGACTCAGTGTATAATCCCATCCTTAGTGAAAATTCTGCTACAGACATTTTTCTACATATTCCCCCTGAAAGAAAACGAACACCATAACGTTTCCTGTAAGCGCCACGTGATGGATAACTGAATTCGAATGTTGCGAAGAACTCAATGATTAATTCAGTATATTGTGGATGCCTCATTGAGAAGAGTCTCGTCCAAGGGGGGGCATCAAGGGCTGCATTCGGCAACCTTGGTTCAAACTATGGATCAAGTCCCAGTTCAAGTACCGAACTCACTCGATCTGATTGCGACGTTCCCACAATGCGTTTAGAGATACCATGCATTGTCGGTTGTATTTTTGGCCCGAGTCAAATTGTAGCCACTCGCGATCCATCTGTACAAACATTGCTAAACAGTCAGAAAAATGAACGGAAAATGAAAAAAATAACACGAAAAATGGGAAGAGAGAGGTGGTGCACGACCGTGCTCAGACAAGGCACGGTCGTGCTTGGGTCAGAGTTACTCGGGAGCACAGGTAGTGCTCTGACAGCACAGCATATGCGTTCAGAATCGAGCACGGTCGTGCGCAGGTCAAGCACTGTTGTGCTCAGGCCATTAAACTCGGAAGCACAGGTAGTGCGCTGATGGCACTACCTCTCTGACCTGAGCACGGTTGTGCGTCTAAAGAGCACGGTCGTGCTCTGACCCTACTACAGTAGCGACGGACAAAAATCCCGAAAAACTCGGAAAGATCACCACTATTTGCAACAAAAATCAAAATCTAACAAAAGGGACATGATCTAGAAGATAAGCAAGCCTAAAAACTATGATTTAAAGCAACAATTGGACAAGAATGGTGTTCATCTCCATTCAAGCCCTAGAAACCTAAAAACTAAGAAAAATCTATGAATTAAAACACAAAAAGAGTTGATGGATCGAAGTTACATACCGAGATTGAGAAGAGATTTGAAAGAAACGAGTGGAATGGACTGAAATCGTGGTTTGGTACTATAGATCGAGATGGAGGCTGAAGTGGAGGTTAGGGTAATGGTGAAAATGAAATGTGAAGAAAAAGATAAGAGTAAAAACTGAATTTTTCATCAAAAGGCGGTCATGCGCTTCAAAGCATGGTCGTGCTTTTTCAGCCACGCACGATCGTGCTCTTTGGATCATGGTCGTGTACTTGTTCAGATTCGAATTTGTTTTTAACATTTTAGCTCGTTTTGGGCACCAAAATGTCAATTCCTCTTGATTTCTCACTCGCAAAAATATTGAAACAAACCAAGGGATGTTCCAGATCTTCCCGTGTCAACCTCTCTCTTTCTCGAGATGCAATCAAAGATTTCAAAAACACAGAAACAAAAATATAAAAATAACGAACGAAGAGGATAAACTAACTAGAATCTGGGCTCCCTCCCGACATGGCTTAGTTTATGGAGTCCTTAGCTAGACTTTGTCCGATGTGCATTACCTTAGTCATACTATATGGCTTAGGCAATGACTTTAGTCCTTGGCATCATTATTCTACTCATAGTATTCTGACATCTGAGTCAGGGTTTCCTATGTTCTTATTATCAACCTATTTGAAAAGCCACATTATCATATCTTTGTGTTTCTCACATGGTTCTATCATTTATTGAAAACATATTACTAATGAATGACTAGGAAAGTTCTATTCTAAAACCCTGGTTTTTCCATGGACTTAAGTCATACATATCTTAAATGAGTACAAGATTTGGGACGTTACCTAATGAATCGGATGGAATGGGGCGTAGGTCCGGAAGTCTCTCTGGATTTGAGCGGTACTTCAATAGCACTTTGTCTCGTTCAGTGGTCCCGAGCTCACTCGTCTGTGGGAGGACACCGTTCACTATAAAGATGGGGTTGGGTCCCGTTTAGTATCTTAGGTGTATGCACATATATATATAATTATATAAATAGGTAAGTACTCGAAGGAATCTAAACACGAGTCTTACCGAACACCGAAGATACCCCGTAGACGCTTCGTGAGCAAACCGCACTTGTACCGAGCTTTCGGAGGCTTTCGTTATTTGTCGGAAACCCGCCAGGACTTCGTCGGGACTTCACCGGACATTCTTGGCCGGAATTTTTAGAGAGAGACTAGAGAGAGAGAGAGAGAGTGAAGGTGTGAAAATGAGGGGAGGGGTCGTCTTCCTTTTATAGCTGAACATCGCGTCTTAGGCGATACGCGCAGGACATACCCTTCATCTGCGCATATTGCGTAGATGAAGTGGTTTCGTCCAACCCGTTTGCGGCCCACAATCTCGCGTACCCGGTAATCTTCGAGCTAGGCGATATGCGCAGGACATGCCTTCCCTTGCGCGTATCGCGTTGAATAATTTTTTTTAAAGTCTTTTTATTCTCGTATGTGTCGGAGTGTCACAAAGGACACCATAGACTAAGCAATGCCGGAGGGAGCCCGGATGTTAGTTTATTTATCCGCTTCATTCGTTACATTTATAGTTTTTGTTCGAGTTTTTGGAATCTTTGATTGCATCTCGAGAGAGAGAGGTTGACACGGGAAGATCCGGAACATCCCTTGGTTTGTTTCAATTTTTTGCAAGTGTGTAATTGAAAGGAATTGATGTTTTGGTGCCCAAACGAGTAAAAATGTCAAAAATATTCAAATCTGACGAAGTGCACGATCGTGCTCCAAGAAACATGACCGTGCTTGACTGCATAAGCACCACTATGATCAGAAGAGCACGACCGTGTCTTTTGATGAAAATTCAGTTTTTACTCTTTATCTTTTTCTTCACAATTCGTTTTCACCTTTACCCTAACATCCACTACAGCAGCTACATCTCGATCTACAGTACCAATCCACGATTTCGCTTCATTCCACTCGTTTCTTTCAAATCTCTTCTCAATCTCGGTATTTAACTTCGACCCATCAACTCTTTTTGTGTTTTAATTCATTGATTCTTCTTAGTTTTTAGGTTTTAGGGCTAGAATGGAGATGAACACCATTCTTGTCCAAATGTTGCTTGAAATCTCAGTTTTTAGGCTTGTTTATCTTCTTATTGTCTTCTAGTTCCTTTCCCCTTTGTTATATTATAATTTTTGTGGCAAATAGTGGAGGTTTTTTTTTAGATTTTCGGGATTTTTGTTCATCGATACTGTAGCAGGTTCAGAGCATGATCGTGCTCCTCAATCGCACGACCGTGCTCAAGTCAGGGAGGTAGTTCCATCGGCGAACTGCCTGTGCTTCCGAGATTAATGGTGAGAGCACGACCGTGCTTGACCTGCGCACGACCGTGCTCCCCTCTGAACGCACAGGTCGTGCTGTTGGTGCACAACTTATGATCCCGAGAAACTTTGACCCAAGCACGACCGTGCCTGGTCTAAGCACGGTCGTGCACCACCTCTGTTTGCCCATTTTCATGTTATTCTTTTTCACTTTCCCATCATTTTTTTTACTGTTTACCAATGTTTGTACATATGGATCACGAGTGGCTACAATTTGATTCGGGCCACAAAGACGACCGGCAGTGCATGGTATCTCTAAACTCATTATGGGAACGCTGCAATCAGATCGAGTGTGCTCGTTTCTTGAACTAGGACTTGGTCCAGATTTTGAACCAATACGGCCGAATGCAGCCCATGATGACCCTCCCTTGGACGAGACTATTTGCAATGAGGCATCCACAATATACTGAATTGATCATTAAGTTATTCGTAACATTTGAATTCAGTTACCCATCATGTGACGTTTATAGGAAACGTCACGGTGTTCGTTTTTGTCTGGGGGGAACATGGAGAAAAATGCCTGTAGCTGAATTTTCACTAAGAATGAGATTATACACCGAGTCAGAGCTACAGATTGAGTTATTCGATGGACTGCATGACCTCAGAAATGATTTTGAGAAGGCTGCGTTTTAGGAAGAGGCTGCTTCGTGTCCTTATGCGGCAAGAACCGCCAAGGCAACGGAATTAAAGGATCCACTGCATCGGTTCATTCATCGAATCCTCGGCGGAACATCTGCTTACGTGGCGATAGTGTTGGGAATGTCTCAACCCGAGATTCATTCGTCATGTTCTGCTTCATTCGCAGGGAGACTATCAATCTGGGTCATTGTGTATCTAACTACTTGGTCACGTCTTCTAGCAAGCAACTAAATAGCTAGATTTATGGTGGGATCTATGTTACTCAGATGGCACAGTCTTTGGGGTTGTTAATCCCAGAGAACATTGCTAGTATGACACAACTTTATGATACACCTGCCCTCGACATTAATTTTTATGGCTGTTAGAAAAATCATTTTTGACAAATCAACCAATTAAGCAAGATAATAAAAAAAGAGTGTTTTTGGAAAACAAGTAGTTGTTAAGGAAAGTAAATGAGTTAAAAAAAATTTTGGCAACCATCAAGCGTGTGAGCTAAATGATGAACTACATGTCATGCCTTACACACCCCTACCCCTTCCATTTACGTGAGTGAGTTTTTGAGCCTTTTTAGATTTGAATCACATTGTTGCTCTTGTTTTTGTTGGAATTGAGTGTGCCAGATGTCTTATACATTTTAGAACTTGTGTTATATATGCATTTCAAGATCACAATTGAAGACATTGCATAAAAATGATTGAGGCATTAGGATACCCATCTTCACCACCATTTTCATGTATATACCCATCCGCACCTAGCCACTAGATAACACCCATTTGCACTTTCATGCTTTTACCCCATCATGTGTTTAAACACCCTCTTCACCATACCTAAACCTTTTATATTTCACCAATTCTTTTTGTTAAAACTCAGTCAGTTCTTATATTATCTCATCCTTTGTTTAGCCTATTCAATTAGTTCATTTTTGCTAAACATGACCCTATGTTTAGTTGAATATTAAAAAAATAATAATAAAATCCAAAAGAGGCTTTCACACAATTAAGGTGAAAATGTACAAAAGAAGAGGAAGTTTTGTGTGCTTTATGATGAAATCCGCTCTCCACTCGGAAATATCACAATGGTTTTATTATTAGTTTTGTAGAAATTATTTAGTCAATTAACGTCTTTTACCCACTTTCTCATTCCAAATTCCACACCTCTACAACCACCTAACCAAAAACCCAAACCAAGTCCTTTTGATTTATGCAATTGTTTTATATTAATTGATGGAGATTTGATTTTTGTATAAGCTTATGATAATGTATGATTCATTGACTAGGCATTGAGTGTTCTAAACATACTCTTTACATGTATGGGCCATATAACAACCGAGTGTGTGTGAACATTGTGAGAGGGTAAGGTTATGCTTGTTAGGGATTCAAGAGGTGAAACATGGCTTATCAGTTATCATTACATTTAAGATCATTTGCTTCTTTGATGTCAACTATTTGTTTTCACCCCTTTTGAAGTTATTTTGCTTATAGTTAATATGTTTATTGTTGTCATTGAAGTTCTTGTTCTTTTGAGTTTGCTTGAGGACAACCAAAGTTCAAGTTTAGGGATGTTTGATATGTATAGAAATATACATATTTATTCTTCACATTTAATCCGAATTTGGTTAATAATTGGTTGTAATTTCATTAGTTTAAGTACTGAATTGTGGTTTTTATGATTTTACAGCCAAGACAACCCACCAAGGAAAAGAACGAAGAAAAGACGTCTTTTAATGAGAAATCGACGAAGAACAGGTTAGAACACGACCGTGCTCATAAGAAGCACGATCGTGCTCTAGCTGTTTACTCGGGTGCACAGACAGTGCACAAGCTAGTCAAACAAAATTGGTCAGAGCACGACCGTGCACAAATCAAGCACGACCGTGCTTCAGTTATTTCCGAGATCGTCGATAACCAGTGCTGCTCACTTGCTGATCTTGCCCGGAATCTTGACTAAAGCACGACCATGCTTGGTCTAAGCACGGTCGTGCTCCTCCACCTCGAGACGGGAATCGAGATTGTGCTAAAAATAGAAACTGCGAAATGCCTGAGTGAGAAAGAAAAGACAATAGCTGCCAGCACGACCGTGCTCCAGGTAGTCCACATCTGCAGATTGCTATAAAAAGCCTTATTCTCATTCATTTCTGGTTGTTGAGTTTTTGGAGCAAATTTACACTAAGAACTATTGATTTTGAGTGTTTTTGAACCCCTTGAAAGCCATTGGAAGCCATCTGGAGACATAGAAGAATCGAGAATCATCAATCAACCATCTTACCTTCTCCTTGCTTGTTTTTGGTTTGAATTTCTAGTTATTTTAATCATGTTTTTAGCTAGTTTAATCATGTTTGTTGTAGTTTTTGTAAGCCTTATGGGCTAAATACTCATATTATCTAGATTAGGATGATACTTATGCCTTGATGATGAATGAAACTTGTATATTTTGGTGACGTTTTTATGTCAAGATCAATGATGAAGTTATGGTGATTTTTCAATGATGTTGTATGCTTGTCTAAATTTTATTGTCATGTGATGTTGATGATATTAGGAAGTTGACATGTTGAAAAACCCATTTTCTTGATATTTGTTTGTAAATCTTATAAATGAATTTTGTAGGATTTATGCCATGAGATTTGAAATGATAATTGGAATGTTAGATGACATAAAATTAGACAAGTATGATTTCCTTCACAAGATGTTGGAAAAGATAATTGTGATGCTGTAATTTCTTAAACATGTTAGATGTGTAGGTTTGGAATTGTGGCCACAATATCTAGATTTGCAAGACTTAGTTTAAGAATTATAAGTTGGAATCTTTCATAGTTTTATCTACTTTATGTAATTATTGGTGATTAGGATGTGATTATCTTTCTAGTTTTCCTTTAATTATGAAACTAGGACATTTTAGCGGATGACTAATTTATCTTTAGTTCTTGACATAAAAGACATCAATTGGACTTAATTGCATGATTTTAGGAGATTAGGACGTGTTTATCGTTCTAGTTTTACAGAGAATCATTTTAGTTAGATATCCTTAATCGGACTCTAATTATTCCCATAAGAAAATTGACTTCACCATTAATAGTATTCATCATCAAGGTTAAGTGGATTCTTAGTTTAGATAATATCTTATTTCCATAGTTTTATTCGCTTTTAGTTAAAAATTCTCTTAGTTTAATATTTTCATTACTTGTTAGTTTAATTCAAAGAAAAACCCAAATTGACTATTTGATCGGACAAACATTAACAAACATTTAGTATCGAGAGTTACCGTGTCCACTGATTGATATCCGGTTCTTACCATTTTTACTATATTACTAACCGATAGGTACACTTGTCTTTCGGTGTGTGATTTAGTAATATTAGGTGAAAACCCTTTTTTAAAACTAAATTTGTGTGAAAAATTTTTATTGAAAATATATATATACTTTCACGCACATCACATTCCGATTTCTGATTTCATGATTTTGATGTTGTTTATGATGAAAGTTCTTCTGAATAGCTTGATGCTAATCTATATTAATTGCTCGATTCGACTTTTAGGGTGTTATATAAAGTTAAATGTTTACAAAAAATTATTTATAAAACACATATTTTTTTATAAAATATTAATAACTAACACCCTTTTCAGGAGTAAAGAATATTCATGATAATAAATAATATCTAACAAAGATGTTAGACAATCAACCAGGTTCTAATGTAGACGTTAGAAACTAAATGTTTACCAAAATGTTTTGTCATATGGTTTATAATGTAAACTGACTTTAACACTCTCATTAGATTGATTTTTATCCAAACTAATTGAATCAAGTCATTCGAATTGTACCACGGTATTTAGGATTCAATATTGTGCTAATACAAATTATTTCACAACAAAATATATTTGCACCATCAAAACCAACAATCTCAAATAAGTTTATATTTAAATTTTTTTAAAAACAGAAATTCTCCGTTATAAGGTTTTTAAGATTGTACAAACAATCTCAACCAAATCTGTTTTAAGTTCATAAGAAATAACTTCACTTTAATTAAAATAATCAATAGAATAATATAAAGATATTCTCGTTATACACAAGAGATTTACCATGTCAATAATGTTATTTTGTCAGTGAAAAGATAAACAAATATTATTCATTCGAGATATCTACACGTTTAGTGTCTCCACCTTCGTCTCTTTTTCCTTGAGTTACGTATTCGCGTTCTTGACTCCAACTCCGTTAACTACAAAATTGAGCAGACGACGTTGACGATTGTAGTTGTGTCACACTTCAACATGCTTCCGTTAAAACAGATTTCACGTCTTCAATAAGATCAGCACATTTGTCTCCCTTGGGAAAACAACCGGAACAATATGTGTACTGTCGAAGATGTCCTCGCACCTGGGGTACTGTGTAAGGTGTTGTTATAATATGTATATAAAAAATGAGAAGAATTAGATGATCAAGAAATTAGAGAGAACCAAACTCACAAATCTTGAGTTGCAAAGTGTAAGATTGTCTAGTGAACATATGACACACATATTGCTAGTATTTATAAAAATCTATGTCATATATGATGAGTCTCTCATCAATGAAATCAATTCACCATTAATTAAGTAAATTAAATAGTAAAGTAATATTTCTGAATTTGACATATATGCTTTTTGTATGTTAGCACTAAATGTGCCTATAATAACTACACAAGCTACGGTCTAGCAAGAGTTACACTGTTACAGTTACACTGTTCACAATCTCATTTTCTTTGTTTCATTATCTCAACTTCAAGCATCGATATTTTTATTCATATTTGTTCCATTTTGGACACATTTTGGTTAGTTGTGATTTTCTCACATGGGATGAGAACATGAATTAGATGACGAAGAAATTAGAGGGACTGTACTAATCTTTAGTTGTGAAGTGTAAGATTTTCTAGTGAATAATATGACACACATATTCGTAGTATTTACTTTTCATAATGACGCTTCTAGTTATATGTAAATATAGATCTGAGGCTCTCATCAGCACGCTCAGATGATCATCTCCTCTGTTATATGTAAATATAGACCTGGAGTGCTCATCATCTACAACCCACATGTAAAGTTAAGCTCACAATGTTTCTGCATCAAGATCGTTGTTTGACGCTTCATACGTAAGAATATGCTCACAAGTAAAGCTAAGCTCACAATGTTTCTACATCAAGATCATTGTTTGACGCTTCATACATAAAACCCAACTCCAGTTCACTCCTAAATACATTCACCATGATTATTAATTGGTCAGGGTCTATGTCCATCAAAATAATAATATCTCACTAAATCATCTAAACTCAATAAGCCATGATGTCAAAACAAGTTACTTTGCCGAATATCTGTGGAAACCAAGTCTCCCGAGTTTCTTCAAATCGTACCAAAAACATGATAAGATCGTCACAAGTTGTTTGTTGAAAGGAGCAAGGCATGGGCTTATATGGACAAACATATTGACAATCTAGCCAAGTCTTTGTTTCTCCGGATGGTCGCTCGAAACGCATTATCTGATATCCTTCATGAATATTGCGTTTATTATCCTTATTTTATGTTTGGGTTCTTGAGTCGTGTTGGTGTTGTGTGTCTCAAGGGATGTGTTCTCTTTGTCTAAAATATTTGTGATCTTGTCGGACTCGTCCTCTCATTTTTGAATTTTTAATTTTTCAAAAAAAAAATGTGTTCGTTAGATTTTAATAGTTTATAAAAAAACCAAAAAGATTTTCATTTCAAATTATTTTCAAGTCTTCCATATTATGCTATTAAAATGTTATCATTTTCACATGCATTTCACGGGAAATTGCACATACAAACAGACACGGGTTCGTTTGTTTTCATACACAAATAAACACGGGTTTATTTGTTTAATGAAATGATCTAATGAGAAATCTCGAGATTTTGTTTGTGATTGTGTTATAGATATTTGTTGCAAGTGATGGTCGATCATCAGTTGAGCAAAGCACCTGACCAGAGAATCTGTTCCTCAAAGTATGCAGAAGATACCGAGCTAGGAATCCTCCTTCTACATCTTCTGAAGCACTCAAGAAAAGATAGTTAAAAAGCCGTTTCAAATTTTTCGAAAGGATGCAGAGAAAATGGGAGAGCATGCAAAATGGGGGAGCATACAATATGGGGGAACTTGTGAGATAAAGGATCTTCAGCAACATAATTTGGCAAACATCAGTCTTGGGGGAGTTTTTTTTGGATCTGAAATTAAGTCTGAAGCGTACCAAATTGAAGATCCAACAGTATTGACTTATCGGGGTTGCTCATGATGCAAGACGTTGATAATAATAGACTATGGGGGAGTATTGTTGGACCTGAAGTGTAGTCTAATATTATCAACACAGTCAAAGTCAACAAAAGTCAACTTCAATGGTCAAAGTCAACGCAAAATTCAAGACAACGCATTCGGGACGAAGATTAGAGACAAGACGTTGAAGACGACGGAGTTTGATAGTTATTAAATATATTTTGTGTCAACAAAATATATTTAATCATTTTCGTCTTTTTAGTATTTTATGTAATATACATATTTTGTCTTTATGACTAAACATTAGGGTTTTATTTGTATTATTTCTTACTTGTCATGTTTTAGTCTAATTGTAGTGTCCTAAGTGTCATTAGTCCAAAGTGTCATTAGGCTATAAATAGTAAATGACAATTAGGGTTTCTTTGAAGCTTGAATGAGCTAGTGATTGAGGGTTTCCATTGTAACATCTTTTGCAATCCATATTCAAAGATCAAATTTGACTTTTTACAAGTGTTCTTCATTGTTCATCTTATGTTCATCATTATTTTATCTTTTTGATTCAAATCTTCATCAAATTACTGATTCAATAGTGTTTTGGGACCAACAGTACTGCCGAAGATGTCCTCGCACCCGGTGTACTGTGTAAGGTGTTGTTATAATATGTATATAAAAAATGAGAAGAATTAGATGATCAAGAAATTAGAGAGAACCAATCTCACAAATCTTGAGTTGCAAAGTGTAAGATTGTCTGGTGAACATATGACACACATATTGCTAGTATTTATAAAAAACTATGTCATATATGATGAGTCTCTCATCAATGAAATCAATTCACCATTAATTAAGTAAATTAAATAGTAAAGTAATATTTCTGAATTTGACAGATATGCTTTTTGTATGTTAGCACTAAATGTGCCTATAATAGCTACACAAGCTACGGTCAAGCAAGAGTTACAGTACACATTAACCACTGCGTTGACATACGTTCACAATCTCATTTTCTTTATTTCGTCATCTCAACTTCATGCATCGATATTTTTATTCATATTTGTTCCATTTTGAACACATTTATGGTTAGTTGTGATTTTCTCACATGGGATGAGAATATGAATTAGATGAAGAAGAAATTAGAAGGACTGGACTAATCTTGAGTTGTGAAGTGTAAGATTTTTTAGTGAATAATATAACACATATTCATAGTATTTATATACAACCATATGGCATTTGATGGGCCTCCCATCATTCAACAGTGAAATAATATTTCTGAATTTGAAAAGATTTGCTTTTTTATGTCAATGCTATATGCGTTCCCCATCGCATTTTTTTATTTCATCATCTCTACTTGATCAGCATTGACATTTTTCATACACATTTTAGTTTCTTGTTATTTCCACACAAATAATTAAATATTTTAGTAACAAATACTTATTAGTTATTTGTTTAAAAAATAAATGAAACCCATAGTACTTTTCACTAAAAACAAGCCCTCACTTGTTTTACATCGTAGTTGATCGAACGCATATAGTATAGTAGTTTAAAAACAAGCATGTACAACAATGCTACAACAAACATTTATACCTTCTAATAAAAGATGGTTTCAAAGGACACGTGTCGTTTATTGGAGAGGGTGTTGGAGCATTTTTCCCGCCCAAACTAAGAATCTTATTTCTAAACTATGTATAGAAAGAAATCGATCAAATTAAGTCACCTATAATTTTCTCTTCCAAAGTTTCAATCTACCTTATTTGCATCCCAGAAAATCACTATGAAAACGGAAAACAAATAACTCATTGCAATTTATGACCTAAACCCATGCACGCTGACCCGTACGCTTGACCCGATACATATGAGTGTCACCTTGAACTTTTCGATATCTATCATCTGGATTATTTATACGTCTGTTTTTTTAATCTTTTTTAAATGATTTGGTAGTATTTATAAGACACACAGTTTAAAAATGGTCGATATCTTATTTAGTACTAATAGTGTATTTGTAGTTTAAATCTATTTGTTAAAGGCTCAAGCTATTGTTTGAATGCAATTTATGTTTCTATTAATATATCTTTCAGGAAATTTGTAATTTATATTCAAATATTACTTTTTATAAAGTATTAAAATAATGTTTTTATGTTTTCACCCGTGTAACATGAGAGGTTTTAATCTAGTATGTAATAATTAACCAATTTTGCTTGCGATTTTTCGGTGATATATATATATACAATCAAACGTATATATTTCAAAGAGATCATTGTACCAATAAATCCAAGCAAATAAGCACGAAACAAATTCATGCATAAATACGTCTCAAATTCTTACAAAAGAAGTTGACAAAAAGTCAAAAACACGTAACCATGAGAGAAAAAACGATCAAGCCATGACTTTATTTGTTGCAAAATCCTGCTAATTAATGACCAGGTCCTTTGGGGCTAGGACCAGAAGGGAGTTGCTCCAACCATAATGACATGGTGGTTTTCGCATTTTCGTAAACTGATGAGTAGAGATCGTTTGCTTTGGCGAAATCTTCACACAAGGGTCTTCCTTCAACTACAAATGGGCTCATAACAACAATACTCAAAAGAACAATAAAAACAAAAAGATTGAATGTTTTCTTGAAAGCCATATTATAGAGATTATAAAGTAACAAAGTGTTAACTGATTCAAAGAATTAATAAAGCTTGTTAAACTGGTTTATGTGATTGCTTGAATGAATATGAATATGAATATGAATATGAATATGAATATGAATATGAATATGAATATGAATATGAATATGAATAGACACACACTCACATATATATAGAGAGAGTGAGAAAGAGAGAGTTTGACTAAGAATAAAGACGATGGTGCATGGAAAGATCAAATATATGTTAAATAAGGAGTTTATTATTATTTTTTGCAGTGGCTTTGAACTGTGATAGACCGAGCAGCAGTCAAATATGTTGATTTTAATTTTTAAGTATTATGTTAATTGAATTGAATTGAATTGTTTATCCACGTATACATATTTGAGATAATGACTTGTTTGATTTAATATTTATATTTCTTGTCTTGGTTACCCTTGAATTCAAATTTTTTGAATTAAGATAACTATCATATAAAACTTATAATTTATATAATCTAAAACGTAGTAAAGCAAAACGTAAAAAACTAATATGACATCATTTAAAAGGAAAAAAAAACTTAGACCATGTTTGGAAATTGAGCCCCTTGAAGCAATGTTTTGAAAACTGAACCGAATACTAAACTGATATTATATTTTTATTGGTCGGATAGGGGTTGGACCGGGTCGTATGAAATATATATTTATCAAAGTAATACCATAAAAATATAATTTTAACACAACATAAGTTCAATGATATTAAGTTCAATAATATTACCACAAAATTTATAATCCAAACAAGTTTTAACGACAAGAATAAAAAAAATCGTAAGTTAAACAAGTTTTAACGTAAAAATAAAATGAGCTCATCATCTTCATCACTTAAAACATCAGCATATTGAATGTCATTACAAAAACACACAAAAATAAATAGATGTAAACATAAAATCCAAGAAACTAATAAAAAATATATATATATATACTAAACCGGTTCAAACCCAGTTCAACTACGGTCTGGTTCCGGTTCGACAAGGACTAGTTTGAGCTGTTAAATCTGGTTCATAAACATGTACCAAACCATGTCTAATTGAACTAGGATTCTTAAAAAAAGCAGTCCAACCACGATCGTACCGGCAGATTTAATAACATTGCCTTGAAGAGCTTTGTTTGGCACGTGTCATCCACATCATCTAGGAATTCTACAATCGGATTATCTGTGGATGACAAGTAATATTTTATAAAGCTTTGCCATTCCCTTTCTACCAACTTGGTTGATCACTTGAATCTGAATCCTCATAGACTCCTCCTACGTAAATTCCATTCTCACATATCTTGATATATTTATCATCTCCTTAAACCAATGTTTCGATGACTTTTTGTTAAGCATATGATGTATTTTTAGATTTTGTCAGCCTAATAGCCAAATAGGTAATTCCCTGACTAAACATAAAATAATAGATGAAACATTTAGAAATTTCTACCGCAAAAAACTTCACTTGATCAGAATCCTTGAAGATTCATCACTCATTTTCTTTCTACAAATCTATATATCTATTAATATTGTCAGATTTGTAATATCTTTACTAACTTTTAATATCCAATGACACATACATCATCTACATACCCATTTGTCAAAGTCACTATAGCGTCATTTGACTTTATCATTGATTCATTATGCCGTTTATTAGTATAATTCAACTTCATGCATATTGTGCTAACGAATGTTGTCATCAACCAATCATTGACTATCTATCGTTATCCTTCAAGTAAAAAAAATATTTTTATAAGTGATACCCATAGTTACTTGAATTGATCTCATTATCTATGAAATCTTGAATAATAAAATATTTATGCAATATACCCAGTTCATTAATCCGCAATCCCATGAAGCTGAAAGTATTTGTTGTAAGTATTGACTTCATCAAGATCACTTGTAAAGATGAAACATCAGAAGACAACATTTCAGTTTGGAATATTAGTTAAACACTTTACTATAGTTAGAATTATAATCCAAGCTGAGGTGATTAAAGAACTAAATCATGGATATGAAGTTGCATAAAGGAAACTCTGGAAATATCAGTCAAGTGTAGGATGTCAAGGAAGGATTCACATGATGACAAACTATAACTGAAATTGAAGATTTCATATTTTTGACAGAAGACTCAAGAAGTTACTAGTAGTGAGGTCTGAAATTGTTAAGATTGTGGTTGATAGCAAGTTCTTAGACTCATCTACAGAAGCATATGCACTTTTAGTAATAATATTATCCACTATCTGACTTCCATAAGATGATAGATAAGTACTTAGATAATGGACAAATATGATTTACACCACATGCATTATTTTTAGGAACCATTCTTAGAAAATATTAAACTCTAAGGAATAAGTCTTTAACATTCCACATTTGAAGATGAACTAAAGATTATATCCCATTTGAAAGTGTTAGAAATTACTTGACCTAGGCATGAGAAAGTTGAATTTGGCCAAATGAAAAAAGTTTTACAGAGGAACAATGATTAGGACACAAATCAAAATATTGTAAGAAGAACACTGACTGAATTTCTAGAAGCTAGATTGAATCGGGTTGTTTCGATTGAATAATAGAAATGTTTGTAGCAATTCAATAATTTAAATGGAATCATAAATGTTGCCTTATAAGTAGTAAGGTAGAAAGAAGAAGGAACACATGGAGAACAATTGTGGTTGCATGATTACGTGGATCAGAGTGTCACATCAAAAGCGTATTGGTAGTTTAGAAGAAATATATGCATGCGATGTGAAAAATAATCACCAAGTACATTATGGAAACCACACCATGCGTACATCAAAATGATTATCAAGGAGTTATTGGATGACACTGTGCAAATTTAACATTTCTCAGTATTAATCAAAATAATTATCAAGGTGTTATTGGATGACACTGTGTAAATTTAACATTTCTCGATATTTTCCAAGTTCGAATTAACTTGAACGTTACATATTTCTTATTCTTCCAATTTAGACATATTTCATTCTTTCTAACGAACTCAATAATCAATACTCTTCTTATTGATCAAACTCTAGTTAACTAACTTAATTTCTTAGAGATCTCACATAAGATAAAAAGTTAATACATAGTGACAGTAGTACCCGTAACAACACCATTTCCTTCTACAAATCAATCACAAAGAATTATCTTTATTGAAATGTCTTCTATGACAAATATTGGTTATTCTGAAAACCTTAATACACCGCAAGTTTAGTGTTCAAAATATGAGTTCATTAACAATCTAAGAATTTCCATCTTACAGTTATATATACTACTCGACTACTTAGTCTTTCGACAACGACTACAATCACTAAAAAAACATGAATGTTCCTTAAACTCTTTTGTATATATGTACTTTTGAGATTTCCAATATCGAGTATACTCATTTCTTATATTCATTTATAGATCCTAAATGATGAACTTTACCTTTACAGCCTATATAATATTCATGATTCTGTGTATCTAAGTATTCCAATGACCTATTATTGTTCAATCAACAGGTAGTCGGTTTCACATCATATTAATTTCAATATATATCATACTAGTTTAGTGCTCGCGCTATGCTCGGGAACATAATAACCATATGATTTTAACGATATTCATGGGGTGTGGAAGGTTCCAACCAATTTTTAGACAAAACTGTTATAAAACCGAAACACAAGATTTATTTAAAAACGGTTTTTTAATATATCAATATTATACTCAAATTCAAAAGAATTAAATGCTTAGTTTTATGGTGTAAATTAAAAAAAATAATAGCGTATAAAAAGTTATTGATGGTTACAAGATACTAAGGTATTTAATCATAGATGTTACTAATTTATTCTTAAGCTTCATTTATATACCTTATTGAATATAAATCGACCCTTGCACACCCTAGTAAAAAGGGTTGAAAATGTAACTATTCTTAAGTTTTTATAGTTTCTCCTAAATATTAGGGGTTCAAAATGTAATTTGTTTTATGATAATATATTATTATAGATTATGTATATATATTTTAGTTAATTATAAAACTATTATTATGAGAGAAAGTCTCAAATAATGCCAAGTAAGCAAAACAACTCTAAATAGTTGACACATAAGCAAAACTCAGTTTCCTATATTATATAGAAGATATGATCATGAATCATCTCGTGGTTTTTGCTAACTTTGAGAAACTTAAACAATTACTTTTAACTCGTTCCATTCAAACTCTGAATCATTCTTAATAACTACTCATTTTTAGACTTTGCTATAGAATTTTAAAACATCGAGGATTGTTGTCAATTAGTGAAATCTTTTTAAAATTTTAAGTTTAAGATATGCCATGAAGTTTTATAATGAGGCTATAAAATCTCTATGAACTAAAAAAATAAATAATAATACAAATTAAAAATTATGTTTAAATCAAACTATATGTTTACCGATATTGCATGTCACATGTAAATAATTTCAAAATTTTAAATATACTATGTGATATGTGTACACCTAATCATTATATGCTACTTGTAAAATATATTATAAGCATGAATTTTTATGTACTCCTTTAAACTGTATTGCAGCCATAAATTATTAGGTGTTATACAAGAAACTTTCTATTTGTTAAAATTAAATAAATAACCAAAGTATAAAAATGATATGTTTTGTGACCTGCTAAAAAATAAATATTTACCAAAATTCTAAAACATCTTCGGAAGAACCTCGGAACCTTCTTACAGTAGCATTAGTAAAGAACAAGTAACAATAAACTTTATGCGTATAAGCTCATTTCAGATAATAAATGAAGTTGGTTCAACATATTATATATTCAAATTACCACAAGTGCTAAGAGATAATCATGAAAAATTTTATATGTCACATTTACATGTGATTAATAATTTTTATTTTGTTAATCTTAACAACTGAGAAAAATTCAGTTAGATGAGAAATTCTACATGTTAAATAACTTATAGAAATTATAGACAAACATGACAATAAGATAGAACAACGATGCAGTCATGTTATAAAAGTTAAATGGAGCCTTAGACGAGGACAAAGTTTACTTGACAAACCAAAGGCCTAATGAAACGTAAGTACACTCGCTTAACTAAAAAAATCTCTCTGAAAAGATAACTATCACTAAGACCGAATTTCGGGCGAAACAGAGGGAGAATGTGACAACCCTGCCAAAATATGTGTGATTATCTAATATAAACTTACATAATTATTTTTAGATTATAACTATGATATATTAATTAGGATGAACATTTATTATATGTGAAATGTTACGGAATATATGTGTTATAGTATGTATGAAATTTTTTGAAAGTGACATTTGACGTGGAACTTTATATTTTCATGTTGTCAATTACTAGCTTTAAGTAATAAGAATAAATATGCACATAAGTAATTATATCCATTTAAAAAGGATAATGAAATATGCAAATTGGAATGCTACTAGCATATATCCATTTTAAACTCATATATGATGATATCAAAATAGAAGGACACTCAACTCTTGTAGTTAGTTGACACCTCAATGTTTAAAAACACCAATCTCACTTTACATTATGACACCCTCAACTCTGTTTAACCACCTCATCACCCTATATTGCAAACTCAACAAACCTATGTAGAGGTAATCATGATTTACTATCTTTAAAAACTACACAACTTTCATATCCAAATCATATTTACACTCACTTATTTATCTCTTTTTAAAGGCAATTTATATATACATCACATCTACCACCTGTAACGCCCGTCTTTCGACAAGCACCACAGTTGGCATTCATAAGCATAAAAACAACCATATATTAAATAAAACTTCAAAAGCAGCGGAATAATTGTTCAAACATCATTACATTACCCTTAAATTTGTCTTAGAAACTACTTAAAGCATTACAAACATATAAATCAACTTTCCAAAAACATTTTTCTTCAATGCCAGTCTTCAACAAGTCTCTAGCTCTCGCCAAGCAGCTCCCTAAACCTTCTAACCTGCACATCAATCTAACATGCATACAAAAGTTAGTTACGCTGAGTGAGTTCTAGTTTTAAAACATCTTTAGAAACTTTCCATATCATTCATGTAATACACGTAAATAGCATCATCATATTGGACGTCACATTCGTATAATACGTAGCATAATATCTTTGTCTGTTAGTTAAGTCATCATCGTGTCCTCTTTGGTCATAAGAGACCCATTCTGTGGTTCTTAACAGGTTTTATGAGATCCCCGGTAGGATTCTTAGCTGGTTTTATGAGATCCCCAGTAGGATTCTTGTCTGGTTTTATAAGATCCGCAGTAGGATTCTTAGCTGGTTTTATGAGATCCCCAGTAGGATTCTAAGCTGGTTTTATGAGATCCCCAGTAGGATTCTTGTCTGATTTTATAAGATCCCTAGTAGGATCTTGTCTGGTTTTATAAGATCCCCAGTAAGATTCTTGTCTTCCGTTAAGGCATACATTCTTTTATATATATATATATATATATAGGTATTCAGTTACTCGTTCTTACATCATCATCATACTTCACATAAAAAGTCCAACAGTCCAGGAAAACATCTCGGTATGCATGTTAGCCTCAAAATTGTGTTTGAAACGGAAGTGAGGTCTAGAACTCACCTGGTTCTTAGGTGATCTTGCTTGTTCGGTCAAGGTTAAGGTGGTGGTATTGGTGCACGATCTGCATTTAATTTATTATGGAAAATAGTTATTTTTCTCTAGTGTCACAGCTAGTGTCGCAGCTAGTGTCTCATGCAGTTTCGCATGGCTCATGCCCAACTTTCGTTGGGACTTATGCACACTCAGACACACAACTTCAGTTTTCAGACACATGAGACACTACAGTGTCGCATAGGTGACACTACAAGATGAACAGCAGTTTCGCAAAACGAGGTTTCAGCTCGGTTTTTGCCCAAAATCTTAATTTTTCGCCCAAAATCCAACCTTTTTACGTCCAAAACCTTGTTTTATCATTTATATGACCAAATCTAAGCTTTTTCCATGATTTTAAACAAAAAAATGCAACCTTTATTGATTTTTTTTGAAACCTTTGAAAACCTTAAAAACTCCATTAATGGCTAGATTAATTCGTTTTGTGTTATGAAAACATGTTTTAGGGAATGATTTTACCTTGATTACCTGTTGTTTAACACCTTTTACTTCAGATCAACACTTGGATTTACAAAAATCTTGGTTTTTCTTCCTTCTAGCCTTAGTTTTCTTCAAAAATGGAGATTAGGGTTTGAGTGTGTGTTGTGAAGAAGGTGAATGTGGATGGTGGCTGGAAATGTTGTTTAAATAGGGGGGATTTCCATATTGGGTAGGGTTTTAAGTGGGCTTTGGGGCTTAATTAGGCAATTAGGCTATTTTAGGAAAGTCTTTTAACTAATCCACTTACCATTTTGGGCCTAATTCATTCTTTTACCCTTAATGGCCCATAATTACATCATAACCTCTTCCTTAAACCTTCCATTTTCTAATTACCAAGTAATTAGTCATTACATGTTACATTCTCGTACATTTATGATCATCACCTTTATCATAAACATAGCATATATCATAAGTGTCATACATCATTTTAATCATAATCACTTAAATGCACATCCATATAAGCATAAGCACGTAAAAATGTTCTACCATAAAAATCGGGGTGTTACACCACCATATATAATCCGACACTACCAATATCACCATACGTACTTATCATCAAATACATCTTATACCATCGCCACCATCACAAGCCTTTATCATATTCACATAAGAAATTTAAGTAACTCAAGTTTTATCTTCAAAATTTTTAAACTTATAAAGCTAAAGAAAAATTAGATTCTTATTAGAATTCATTTATGTTATCATCTAAATTTAAGCATGGATCATCCATATATACATGTATGTTTTATCAAAAACCCAAAATCACTTGATGAATAGGTAGTGCTACATAGGGTTTTCCATGCACCAGTTGGAGGCCCAACTGAGACTACCTTTAAGGGGTCATGTGTTATACTTTTTGTTTATTAATGTTTGTGTATGACAGGAATACAAACTTTGGGCGTTAGGTTTGGTTGTGAGCCTATTTATTCATTGCATCATATATGTTGTTGGTCCAAATAACGATCAATCGTGCTTTTGATTGTCTAGATATGATCCAATTTACAACTTATCACTTGATCTAACAACTTGTGAATTATATTGATCAAAAGATATAAAACTATTGAAAGTCCATTTAGAATAAGATGAAGATTAGAAGGATGTTGTTTGATGCTCAAATAATAACACAATAAGATCTTAGCCAAAACACAGAGAATTCACTCAATAATCAAATATAATTTCATTAAGTTCCAAAGAGTTGCTTACATATAAAGCCAAAACAATATTATATACAGACCATAGTTCACTTGTAGTTTCGCATGTATGCGAAACTATTTGGTCGTTGAGTCATGTGCCAGCTACGAGCGAAACTTCATAGATTCGCACGACTCAACTTACAACATAAACAAACGACTAAACTAACTAGTCTATTACAATAAACCAAATACGATAAACATAAAAGCAATTGTGAATCCCACCCTACACATGGTCATCATATGTGCTTGCAATGGGAATACTATCGATGAGAATAATATCGATAAAACCAAATACATGTGTTTGGATAAACATAACAGCTAAACTACCACTCTTTTTGGTTTCGGGTATCAATGGGAATAATATCGATAAAACTCTTTTCCTACGGATCCTGCATAGCAAGAATTCTTGTTTCAATACGCTTGGTTCGAGTATGATGAACAAGATTCTTGGCAATGCCAATTGCAGTTTCATTATCATAAAATAGTGGGGTATGAAGAAAGTTTATCCCATATTCCATCATCTGATGTTGGATCCACAACACTTGACAACTAGAAGCAGTAACGTATTCCGCTTTGCCAGTGGATAGGGAAACCGTCGTTTGCTTTTTTACTCTGCCATGACACAAGACAATCACCCCAAATATTGACAACCACATGTTACTAACTTCAAGCTTGCATCCTCCATGATCACTATCAGAGTAGGAATGAATGTCAAAACTCATGCCTTTTGGATATCAAAAGGCTCGATCTAGGAGTTCCCTTCAAATAGCGGAAGATTCGTTTAATGGCCTTTTCATGTGATTCTTTTGGATTAGCTTGATATCTAGCGCAATAGCAGACAACAAATGTAATATCAGGTTGACTAGCGGTGAGATACATGAGTGTTCCAATCATCGATCTATAACGGTGTGCATCCACAGATTTTCCAGCTTCATCTAGAGTTAAACAGGTTTGAGCAGTGAAGGGAGATAATTCCGGAGAAGCGTCATCCATCTTGTATTTTATAAGAATTTCTTGTATATAGTTCTCTTGGTGGATTAAGATACCATCAAGTTTTTGTATGACCTGTAAACCCCAAAAGATTCATATTTCACCCATCATACTCATCTCAAAACATTCTTCCTCACTTCTTCAAATTCTCGGCAAACTTTTTCGTTTGAAGAACCAAATATAATAGCGTCAACATACATCTGTACCATTAAAACATCATTCCCCCACCACTTTATTGAAAAGTGTCATATCAATCGTACCCTGAGTGAATCCTTTCTCCAAAAGATATTGTGTCAAGTTCTCCTACCAGACCCAAGGAGCTTGGTGTAGACCGTACAATGATTTGTTAAGCTTGTGCACTTTATCTGGAAAATTTGGGTCTTCAAAACCTGGTGGTTGGCGAACATGGATTTCTTCATCAATATCACCATAAAAAATGCACACTTCACATCCATTTGAAAGACTTCGAAAATTTTGTGAGCTGGATGTGCTAAAATGATTCTAATGGCTTCAATACGAGGTATAGAAGCAAAGACATAGGTGTAGTCGATTCCTTCTTCTTTTTCAAATCCCTGAACAAGCAAACGAGCTTTATTTCTTACTACCACACCACTATCATCCGGCTTATTCTTATATACCCACTTTGTACCAATTGGAAATTTTTCCGAGCAAGATCCACTAACTCCCAAACATTCAGTTTTCTAAATTGTTGAAGCTCCAATTGCATCATTGGATTTAAAAATCATAGGAATATTATTATCACAAATTGTTGAAGCTCCAGCACATAGTTAACCTTCTCCAATGTTAAAGAACCATTTGATACCTTGCCTTGACCAATCATCTTTCATCCTTTTTTGTCTCCAGCAAAAGCTATAAGTCCTCCATTTATTATATTATAGTTAGTTAGGAGGTCCTTCAACCCGGTCATATGCCTCAAACATTCGCTATCGACATGCCAGAAGCCGTTAAGCCTTCTGGAACAATCATGGAAAGTAACTAGAAAAATTAGTTAGAAACTGGGACCCAAGCCTAAACCGGCTTAGGCCTTTAAAATAAAGAATTTTTACAAAAATGATTAATTGCAAAAAGTTGTAATATATTTCCTAAACTTATATAGTTTACACTGTTGGTCCAGATAATCGTTAGATCCGTGCTATAATGATTTAGATCTAATCATAAACAATTGATACCACGAGATCTAGCAACAATTGATGGTGATTAATGACCAAAACTCAAATAAACCATAATAACCCATTAAGAATAAGATGATTAAGAAGGTAATTAGATGAAGTAGATTGAGATAGATACAACAAAGATATAATCCAAACAATTCCTTGCAATAAAAAATCAGATTCGAACTCAAGATCAAAGTGTGTAAGTGTATTCAATAAAGTTCCAAGAGTTTTGTACAAAATAGCCCTAACAAACTATTTATACAGCAGCTAGTGTCGCAGGTAGTGTCGCAACTGCAAACTGCCTGCTCGCTAGACTAAGACAAGCTGCATGCAACACTATAGTGTCGCATGCAGTATCGCATAAGTAAGCATAAACAAAAGCAAACAATAAACAACTAACTATTACAATGATAAGGAAATACGACTAATCTATTACAAAGTAAACAAAATACAAATAACAACAAGGTGAAGTACCACCCGACATGTGGTCATCAATACTCCCCCTAGAGAGGTACTTCACCTGTCGGGTCTTCTGGTTCAGCTCCTGTCTTGGCCGCTTCTAGCAAGTTTGTCAATTCACGAACATCTTCTCTAAGATCCACTTGTTTTTGCACGCTCACTGCGAGCTGCTTAACATCCGATCTGATTCCCCGAGCCCTGTTAGCTACCCTTTCAAATAAAGCAGCTTCCTTATTAGTTTCAGCTCCGGCTCCACATCTAATAGGGTTCTCACAAAGTATCTTCAAGTCATCATCCGAGAAACTGAATACCTCCATAGGATCAAACAGCCTCCACTCAGTCCCGTCTTTCACACGAACTACCGCCTCCCCCGTTTGATTATCATAAAACCATTTATCGAACTCTTGCAGTCTTGACGGGCTCGGATCCGATACTCTCAATCTCAGAACGGTTTTGATCGGCTTCAGTTTCAGAAAAATTTTTCCTTTTCCAGTAAGCTAGTCTAGGTCCTTCTTCGACCTTTTCCTCTCCATCTTGTTGTACCCAAAATCACAAAATTGTCTTTCAAACCAGCTTGAATCTCCTCCTTTTGTAATTTCGCATGATCACTTTGATCTGCATTAATCAGTGGAAGTACAGCCAACCGCCTCAAGTCCCACTTTGGGAATGTCTTGAAGTGCTTTCGGTTGCTGGCGTAACTAATACCACCCCCTCTCCTCTTGATCATGAACTTCTTCAATTCCAGACTAAATTTCTAGCTAAAGATCTTGTTGTCTGTATCTTTTGAGTTCGGGGCATCCATGTTTTGAAATAAAGGGCTGACGTTCTTAGGTTCTTCCACCTTTCTGAACCAATCAGATTTGTCAAGTTCGACAACGTCACCCTCTATCCCACTCCTCTGAGCCACGTATACCATCTCCTTCTCATCTACTTCATAGAATTCTGGCTCAGAGTCATAATCAACCAATTGTTCCCCCTCCTCTTCATCTACCAGTTTCATCTCAACATTCTTCTCTTTATCAGCAACAACTTCATCTCCTCCCAAATCAGTCTCGATGTCAAAACAGAAGTCATCAGTAACTTCTGTTTATTTGGCGATTCCGCTTCTGATAATTCGAGACGAACCGAGCTTGGATCTAGATCTGAGATTGTCTGGTGATGTTGTTTGCGATCAGTGATGCGGAATCTCACTAATCACGTATTGATGCTTGAATGTTCATGAAGATCAATGCAAGGTATGATGAAGATGATGATAATATGAATAGGTGAATTGTATTAGATCAATGAAGAGGTTACAAAGGATATGGAATGAAATGTAGGCAACACCACAATAACAAATGACCTAGGTGATGGTATTTATAGTCCATACTATTCACCTTACATTTCAACCTAACCACGTGCAGTTAAGCACAAACGCGCATTTAAGCACGAAACGATTACACAAATATTCTAAGACAAATACAATTAATGAACGTCTTCACCGCGCTTGCGCATGATGATGCTCGATATCTTAACTCGCTTTTATTTGGAAAGTGACATCTTTAAATAACCCCAACAGTACTCCCCTAAGATGACACTTTACAAATCTGACATATCAGCTTAAATCTTCATGTGACGAGCATAGAGAGCAACTTAAAGTTTTGGTATGCATTATCTACAAGAGGACCCAACAGTACTCCCCCTAAGATGATGCTGTCAAAACTCTGTCTTTCAACAAGCAATCTGAATCCTTCTCTCCCTTTAGAGTAACATCAGAGGCTATGGAAAGAAATAAGCAGAGAGTAGATTCCGGTGAATCTATATATCAACAACGGGATCTTCTTCAACGGTTGAAGTAGAATGCGAAGACTTCTTTGACTTAGAATACTCCCCCTCAACTTTTACTTTAGAGGTTAACGGGATCTGTGTATGAGATATTAAGAGGAGGATTCTTAACACTCAACAATCTGACTTGGAGATCTTTGGACTGGAATCAGGCTTGAACAGGAACATCTTCAAGTCGCGTGGAAGCTTGTTCTGCAATGGAAACAGTTCCTGCAACTCAAAGAAAAACATTAAAACTCAGGCAATAATGTGCATTTATCATCAATGTAAGATTAAGTTCTCAATCGGATGAGATATTGCTCGATAAACAACTCCTACATCAATAACACAAGTTAAACTGTCAACACAAAAGAAAAAGATTAAAATGACAATCTTTTTGGTGTTTTGAATTTTTCAATGTTTTTGATATTTTTGGAATTTTCTCTTTACGTATATGAATCTTTAACCTGCAATGAGATCATACCAGCAATTATCCAACACATGTTTTGCAGTTTTGAGAATAGACATTTGAATTGTGAAGTAACTGAGTGATGAATTGTTAAACAAATCAATTAGCTCGAAGTGACACGCTTACTTTTTCTATTCTTGATGATCAATTAGGTTGATTAAGAATAAGTTTTGAGTGACCCATACCTTGCACATTAGAAAGTTATACACTTCATCTAAATATCCTGAGAACATCTCAACACGTCAGGTCACTTACAATCATAAACAGTGTGGAATTTGGGTTCTATTTGGATTTGGTCCAATTTGGGACTTCTTTTGAATTCCATTCTGGAATTTTTCATTTCCTATTGTTCCCCTTGGGAATCTTCTAAATTCCTTTTTTGAATTTGTTTGGTGACGGTCCACATTTGGGACTCTTTTTGTTCCAACTTCGGGAATCTTTTGCTGCACCTTGAAGCTCAAAAGAGACTTTGTGTGAGACTTCAGGTCTATGGATACCACAACAAAGAAGCTCACGATGCGGTTTGTCACACTGAATAGATCGCATCATTACCCGATGTATATCAGTTGCTTCACAAGATATCTATTTGATTTGTATAAACAATACACATGCACTTGATATGTTTCAACCACAAAAACTCATTTGCATTTAGTTAAATTATCATAGAATATACTTGTTCAGTATAATTGTCTGAGCTGTCTCGCACATCAATTTTCACACTTCAGTCTTTATTGTTTAAAATGATGCGTTGAATAAACCTAGTGTATTATCATTTCTCATGTACTTGCAAGTAGATTCAACATATTTTTGGATTTTTCTGATTTTATCATTTTTTTTAATAATGAGTTCTCCCCCTAAACTTTTAAATTTCTACGAAAATTGAAAGTTTAATGAAAAGAAAATGGCAGATATGTTATCAACGTATGAAGAGTGCATGCAATATACTTAATCTAAACAGACGAAATGAAATATCGGGTTTTTCTTGCACTGCCATCATTGTTTGATTTTTGAAAATGTTTTTTTTTTTAAATTCCTGCAATGATTCCTTTTTGTTTCCAACTCCATTTGGTGCCAGTTGCATCGAAAACATCATGAACAAGATTTGGTATCTTGTCATGATAAGGCATCAGCCACGGTCTTCTTTTATTTGTTTGACCGGCCTCCATAACTGTCCCTAACACACTAACAAATCAGTTATAGGTAATGACCCAAACCATTTCAGTTTTGGGTCGTCCAAATTCATCAACATAAGAGATATTCTCATAAGTGCAAGGAATACCTTCAGGTGGTGGTTTTGACGATACAATGTAATTTGTACCTTCATCTTCTTTCATGGATTGTTTGTCAAAAGAGTAATTATAGTCATTTCAAACAGATTATGAATTCCTTTTAAAAACAGGTTTTGTTGACTAAGTTTCTTATTCAAAGATTGATTCACTATTGGAATCTTTTAATCATTTGAATCATGATTTTCCTTTTTGTTTTTGACAAACTTTGGTGTCTATGAATCATTGACATGTTGATTTTCATCAAACGAATGTCTATGATTAGATCTTTTAAAGTTAGAAAAATACTTGGAAGGGTATGCACATGATGAACTTCTTTGGACTGACCTTCTCGGCTTGTAGTAGCACTCAGATCTGTTGTGATTTACCATGTCACAGAAGGAACAGTACTTGTTGTAGTAACATTCCATTGTGTCTTGGTTGTACATCTGATAGTTGGTGCAGTACTTGTTGTAGTAGCATTCCGTTGTCGTGTGATTGTACATTTCACATATCTCGCAGTACTTCTGATGAGCCTTGAAGGGAGACTTCTTTCTTTGCTTTTGAGAAGCTTTTGCAGTTGAACCTTTTTCTTGATGGGGAGCTTTGACCTCTAAATCTTGTTGAAGCTTGATTGAAGAAGCTGGAGTCTTGAACATGTTTACTTTTGAACCATATGGAAAGACACCTTGACTGTAGATACAATCTGAAATATGATGAGTTTCAGAGTCACAGATTAAACAGTAGATGTCACTGCTTGAATCACTCGGAGATTCAGAATCTTGAGACTTTGGAGTAGAAGGAAACTGTTGTGTAGAATCAGATGAAGCGGCCTTTGTCTTGTTCTTCTTGGCTTTGCTCTTCTTTCTTCTAACCTTCTTCTTCTTCTTTGACTGAAACTCTTGTGTCTTTTCTTCTTCTTCTTGAGAAGATTGTACTCCAACAATTCCGGTTGGCACTTTAGATTGTACTCCAATCTATATATAATCCAAACACAAATTTTTACTAATAACATTATTTCCAAATAAAATATATTTAATGGATTTTAACTAAAATCTCAAATAGTTTTTATTTTAATCTTTTGTGAACCAAATCCTTGATAAAGGTTTTAAAATTGTATGAAACAATTTCGGTTTATCCAATGAGAGTTAATCTCTAACAACTTTGTGTTGTTATATATATTTTGTATTGTTCGAATACTGTTACTTGAGATTAGTAAAGAGTTACACAACATATTGTTATCCGGACAGTTGAGTGACTGTTCAAGAGTATAGTTTCAAAAATGAAACGAGGATATGACGGCATGAGATTTTACTGAGGGAGTACCTCTTGAAAACCAAATAAATATGCCATTGGATTTATTCCAAGAATGTATTAAATGACACGGATCATTGCGTGTCATGGATAGTTATTATTTCAACAGCTCTCGTGCTATTGGATTCATAGTCGATGGGATTAAAATCGACTAACTATAATGGGGTATCACTAAAGGTGATCGTCATATAACATGATGAAAGTGTTGAAGATTGCAACACAATATGATTTTATTTGTTAGAAATCATTTATATATTCAATTAAATTATGATGAATAAATTCTTGTTTGGTCGGATTAATTTGTTCGATATTGTATAATTGATGTGTTCAATATCTTAGGATAACACATGCAATTAATACAATGAAGTAAATCGAAACACACGTGACATGCATAATAAATTGATGTCTATTTAAACGGGTAGTGCAAGAAGCACAACCGCAACTTGTGAGTTTAATCATGGATAATGATGTAGTCATAAGTGAGACATCAATTTGAAGACATATATATTATTGTGGAAATTTACTTGGTGTAAATTGTAACACATGATAATATATATATATATATATATATATATATATATATATATATATATATATATATATATATATATATATATATATATGTTGTCATAAATTGAAACGGACTCACAAGTGACATGTAATATGTGATTTATCATGAGAAATGAAGTACATGTAGATGCGTCTACTATCTTCAATGTTGATTTAACTATGTAGAAGATGCGATCTTCATGATGAATAATATACCAAGTATATATATTTTTAAATCAACAATGAACAGCGCGTATGAGAATCTGTAAATTCCATGTTATGGATATCAATATAGTATGACTGTATCTCAACATAACAGTGAACCATTCGTTGATGATAAGTTATTTGTCAAGGTGACTCAGAATAAGACTTTTTTAAAATCTTTATGAGTCAGTGGCGAAACGCTAGATATCAAGCTCATAGATGTCATATTCCTAAATGAATGATGAAGTTTTGTATGTTTGAGAAACATACATATGAGACATTATCAAATACTGCAGATTTGAGATGATGATTTGTATAAACTATGAAATGAAATTCTTGTTGGGTGTATATGATGTTGGTTCTTATGGCTGTGAAAAATCAGAATAATGCATCTTCTGTTCACATGCTAGAGTATTGTAGTCTAAAGCATGCTAGACTAATACTAATTAATTATGGTGCTCTATGGAGACTGACTAATTAATATGAAACATTCACATACATATCACAAGAATTAGTTGTATAAACAAATCAAATGATGACTTTCATTCAATATAAGGAAGTGATATAACATGAGGAGAACTCAAGTCTCTAGGTTTATCAAAGATGAGAAACTTAGATTTAACTTTCAGAAGGTTAATGAAAAACTTATGGCCCAGGTAAAAAGTTCATGACTAAGGCATGTGTTGCTATAGTTAACTCAAAAGCTCATCTAAAGCTTTGTAGTTTGCCGTAGTTAACTCAAAAGCTTATCTAAGCTTTGTAGTTATCAATTAAGCATTCATGAACTCCGTGATACATAGATAGGGTCTTTATCAAGTCATAATTGTCAGCTTGGTGTCATAAGTAAAGTCACAAAACTTAATCAAATGGCAAGAAATGTGGGGGAGAAGCCATTTAATAAACAATCCTTTCAGGATATGTGAAAATGGTAATTGATCCGAAAGTTGGTTGATGTTATTCAATACCACTTAAATGTGAGCGTTACTTGCATTTGATATAAGAATGTGGAATGTTTAGCAATATGGATTTTATAATCCAAGTTAATATTGCAAACATGTGAATGCCAATTGATTAGTTAATGATCTAGTGACCAAATGCATATAGTGAAGATCTATTCACTTAAATTGCATATTGGTGGTCACTGAAATTGCATATTGGTTTAGTGAAGATGTATTCACTTAAACTGCATATTAGTGTTCACTTAAGTTGTATATTGTAAACCAAAGACTACAACTAATGGCCTAAGGTTATAGTCTTGAAAAGTGACAATATGCAAGGTTAACTTAAGAGTAAAACCACAGACGGACAACCAATCTCGATTGTAAACTATTGTGACTTGACGAAGTCAAATAAAATAGCTTGGATCCAAGAACATGAGGGTTAATGCGAGATTGAGTTGTGGAATGAGACTAAAGCCCGTGAAAAGCTAAGTCTATATGAAGGAAACGTAACTCGGTTGACTGGAGATCCCAAGATCCGAGTTCAATAGGAAAACTTACTTGTATGAGCTAGTAAGGTCACTGTGGGGGGGTTAACTAAGAAGGAAGAGTTAACTGATAAAACACCCACGTCTTTTAAAAGGGAGTCTACTACAAAGATCTAGTAATCTTCCTAGTCCATTCCTAAAAGTGACAGGTACGAGGCTAAGCCTATGGCTTTTAATGATTCGACTAATGTAGTCACATGTGATGAATCACCTATGTTAGAGAGAAGTGGGGTCGCTTCGAATGGAGTTGGAGGGGCACAATTCCTAGAGCTCTCGCAGAACCAGGAAAATGTTCATGACCATAACGAACATAACTATGAGGACTTGACTTTGTCAGGGAGAGTCTTGTGTGAAGCGTATAGCCTACACAAACGGCAAACGAGTTCAAAGACATCGCTTTCTACTCAAAGCCAGTAGACTAAATGCGTTTCATGAGCGAAGGTTCAAAGGGTAACACCTAACTATCGTATGCAAGATTCAACTGCTGAAATTTAATCTGAATGATGTTTGTATTTTGAGATCGACCTCTATTTATGTGGGGGATTGTTGGATATTTTGTGTAAATGAGAGGTCAACTCTCAAGTTGTCGGTTGGTAACCCGAATGCATGTCCGGAAACTCGAGGTTGCATTTCTGTAACCCGACCCGGTTTTGAGACATCTAGAAGAGATTGTTGGGATGTCCAACATTTGAGTTGATGAGTTTTATGACAATTCAATTGTCATGAATTGCAAGTTGATGGGTTTTATGACAATTCAATTGTCATGAATTACAAGACTCTTGCATTGCTTATCATAAAGATAACAACAAAACCATGGCAACACAAGTTGAGTTAGAATCAATACCAAAAAACCGAAAAAATATGGAGAGTTCACAACACACCATGAACACATGAGCAAGACACAATATCTATAATCTCATCTGCAACATCTTCTTCGGTTCCTTTTCAGGCAAGTGATCAAGTCCGGCAGTACGCTGCTTTCGTCCGGTGTACCCTGGGAACAGACGACAAATCTGTTTAAGGGAATTGTGTCAAACACAAGCCCGGATCTTTATTTCTAATTTCTGTTTTGCAGGATCATCAATCTCGTTGTTGTTACCGTCATGTACGTTGCTATCTCATTGAAGTTTTACTAACCAGTACGGTTTGTATCATTTGTAAATTGTTCTTTACATGTATTTCTGATTTTGTTTTGTACACGGTAATGTACTAGTATATTTCCCATGTATAACGAGGGTATCGTTATTATATTCAATTGATTATTTTAATAAAAGTGAACTATTTCCAACACTAATCTCTCATCTTTCTTTTCAACAGATTTTCCTTTTTCGACTTCTTCTTTGATAAACACAAGATCAGATTGTGATCTATTGAGTTTATCAGTGAGCTCCATGAGTTGAACATTCAGATTATGCTTTTCGGTAAGCATTGAATCAACATTCTATGTAAGAGATTTGAGTCTATCTTCACACAATTGGTGATCTTTTTGTAGACTTGCATGGTTTTCAAAATGTTGTTCTCTGAATTGAACATCTCAGACAACTTCTTCAACTTTTGAATTTCTTCTTGAAAATCGTTGATCATTCTTGAAAGATGTTCATTTGATTTTTCAGCTTCATTCTTGACATTTGTAACTTCTCGTTCACTTTTCTTGAGTGACTCTTGGAGAGATGTGATTCTGTGCTCGGATGCCTTGTGTTGTTCTTGGAGATTCTTGTGCCTTTTCTCTTCATCCTGGAATTTATCCCAAATCTTGAAAGAATATGTCCTGTAGTGTTCACATTGTTGAAAGCATTCTTTGGTGCACATCTTTTCTCTTACATTGACTGGCATTTCAACAAATGAACTCTGAACATCTTTCTCATTTTCTTTTTCAGACATCAGTCTCTTTATTTCTGAATTCAATTGAGCAATTGTCTCATCTTGCTTCGCAATGGTTTCAGACAAGTTGCTGATTTCTTCATCTTTCTTTTCAATCTCTTGAATGGAAACAACATCATTGTTTTCACTCCAATCATATTGTTCATGAAAGTCTCTTCTCTTTTGATCACAATCTTTGGCAACTTGAAGATATGTTGTTTCGAACATCTGATTGAATTCTGTAATAAACTCATTGATATCTTCCTTTTTATTTTCTTCTTGGATCACGGGTAACATGCTCGTTGACAATTTTCTTGAATTTTCAAAGTGATTTTGATAATTTTTCTGGGAAGTCATGGTGGCTAAAAATGACTAACTTGAAATTTTGGAAAAAATGAAATTTTTGGAAAAATGATTTTTATAACTTCCTTTTTTTAATGTTGAGACGAGTCAAACTTGGGACGTGTCACTGTTGGGACGGCTGAACAGTGTCTTCACCCGGCTGAACAGTGTCTTCACCCGGCTGAACAGTGTTTTCACCCGGCAGAACACTTCACGCGGCTGAACAGTACTTCACACGCATAAATAGTGAAAAATACTTGACCCGGCATGACCTTGACACGGCTGAATAGTGAATCACCCGGCTGAATAGTGTCAAACTTCACCCGACTAAAACTTGGACGTAGAGACGAGTCCAGATTATCAACACTAAGGAAAAATTTCTTTGAATCAATCACTTAATTCTTCAATTCTTCTTCAGATTATGATACGTTTCTGGGCAAATATCAATCAAATCTTCAAATCTTCATATCAGATTGACTTTTCAAAGTCAAAATTGTGATGAACACTAGATCAATTCTTCAATATTTGTTGTTTTTGTTCAATTCAATACTTGTATTAGCTTAGGAATGATGTTTCTAACAATCCTTCAAAGTATTATACCTTGAAACAAGCTAAATCTCATTCAGATAGGGATTTTTGATGAAGAACACAACAAGTGGGTTTTGAGACAATTCGACAAAATATGGATCGAAATCAACAAATCAGTGATGTATGATCATGAACGAAGCTTAGGATGATGATTTCTAACATATCTCAATCATCAATTTCTCAATATCATCAACAATTTCCAAATCTCAAATTAGAGCAGTGAATATGACGAACATGAACAATATCTTCAAAAACTCAATCAAATCTTCACCAATTGATCTCAAACTTTGCAGTTCTTTACACAAACATGAATCAAAGCTAATTGTAGCTAAAATTCCATCAATAACAACAACAATCAAAGATCGCCCAACAGCTCTGATACCAATTGATAGTTCGAGACGAACCGAGCTTGGATCTAGATCTGAGATTGTTTGGTGATGTTGTTTGCGATCAGTGATGTGGAATCTCACTAATCACGTATTGATGCTTGAATGTTCATGAAGATCAATGCAAGGTATGATGAAGATGATGATAATATGAATAGGTAATTGTATTAGATCAATGAAGAGGTTACAAAGGATATGGAATGAAATGTAGGCAACACCACAATAACAAATGACCTAGGTGATGGTATTTATAGTCCATACCATTCACCTTACATTTCAACATAACCACGTGCAGTTAAGCACAAACGCGCATTTAAGCACGAAACGATTAAACAAATATTCTAAGACAAATACAATTAATGAACGTCTTCACCCGCGCTTGCTCGTGATGATGCTCGATATCTTCACTCGCTTATATTTGGAAAGTGACATCTTCAAATAACCCCAACAGCTTCCTCCTGCAGCATTGAAACCTCCAAAACCGTTCCTACTTGATCTAGTCTATGCCATTTCTTTCAAAGTTGGGTATTTCGATATGTTCACCAACTCCTAAATCTCCTCCTCAGTCTCCGTTTGTCCAACCTTAACTTCCTTTTTGACTTTATTTAATTCTAGCAAAAGCTTCTTGATTAAGCATTGTTGATCCAACACAATCTTTCGTAAATCCTCCATCTCTGACTCTCTATGTCTTTCCCTTTCCTCCACATTCATTAACTTTGTTTTGACCATGCTAAGCTCATTCGCGAGCAACGTATTCAAACATCTAATGATGTTACTGGCACAGTTTCAGAGACAACCGGCTGCTTTCCTTTGGCTTTCTTTCATCTGACGTCAGTATCAGACTCTGTGTGTGATGGTGATTGGTCTATAGCCTTCCTCTTTTTCTTTCCCTTTGTTTTGAATATTTCAGCCTCAATTTCATCAATTTCTTCCTCGAAAGCCACCGGCTTCTTTCCCACATACTTCTTCCTCTTTCGAATATCATCCTTTATTTTTTCCCGTAGCTCCTCAAATCTCTTTTCTTCGCTAACCTTCAGCTTCTCTATATATGCCTATCTCTCATCAGTGTACATGTTTCGGAAAAGATAGGTAATCTTTCCCGAAACGTCATGTCTAGGTGCGGCACAATCTGCAAAGATCCTCACATTTATTGGGGTTAAAACCAGTACATCTCCCAGCTTTTGAAGGTTCGGCTTCAGATGGTCGATAAACGTCTGCACGAACCTTGGATATAACAACCACTTATTCTTCCGGGAGGAGGAATGTTCTCAATCATATAACCGAAAATCATTTGAGGGATATTTGCCTTATCGCCTCGACATAGGTTTAGCATCGCCCTAGCCCACTCAAAATTTAACCCATCGGTTCCTCCTTTTCGGTGATCTAGATATACTATGATCACGTGGGCTATAAACCTCCATTCCTTTGACCATAAGGACTTCTTGATCTCCCGACGATCCAAGAAATCAGTCCCTTCATAACCCATCTCCAAGAATCCTTCGTACACATCGGTCAGGCTTAGCAAAACGGGTGACCCGACGTCACGCTCCATCCTTAACATCTGGGCTACCGAATCAGCAGTGATGACGATTTTCTCCCCCATAACGACATCGCCGATCTCTCCGGGTTGAGCATGCAGATTGTACGTGGCAGACTCCCAAAAATCACGGATATGCTGTTGATCCATCACCGGATCCTTTGTAACAGCATAGAAAATAGGCTAGGCCTTCATCCAGGAAATCGCATCTCTATAACCCACCGACTTTGGGTCCTTATCATTTAGATAAGCGACCACGTTTGAGCGCTTGTCAAACTTTAAAGGAGGAGGAGGCTTTCGTTCCATGTTGAACCTGAAATACAAACCGGAAGATTGTTAGTTAAAAGAAATTAAGAAAATAAACATAAAGAACAAGAAAATAAAGTAAAAAGTAAATAATAAAAAATCTCATAGTGTCGTAGATCTGCGACATAACATTGTCGCAGGACAAACGACACTATTGTATCGCAGTCATGCGACACAACAATATTGCAGGAGGTCGACACTATGTTTCGCAACAACAATGTTTTCGACACTACTAATAATGCGTGGGAAGCATAACTAGGTAGTGTCGCAAGCATAGTTTGAACTTTCGTTTAGTTTCGCAAGACGAACAGGTAGTGTCACAAAACCAAGTAAACCAACAGTCAACATAATCAAAACCATATAAGATCAACACAATAATCAAATCCATTGAAAACGAAGGTTCGAAACACATTAATTAACAAAACTTACCGAGTGGAATCAAGCAAAAACACTTAAAGATGACAGATTGAGGTTTAATGAAACTAGGGTTTAGTGTCGGGTGTGTGAAAGATTTTGAAATAATGAAAACCAGATTGACCCAGACATGTATCATACTTGCATCATAGTTTCGTAAACCCGACACTATAGTGTCGCAAAAACCCAAAAAATATTTTTGAAAAACAATAAAGGTCAAATCTAATTAAATTACAAATATTTTAAAATAGTGTCAAGTCAAACTAATGAGATTGATCCAAAACTAAGACCCATTTGAACTACGATTTTTAAAAGAAGGAATCAAGACAGTAAAAACGGAATGAATCACGTGGGGATCAGAAAACGAGTGTCGGAAAATCATCCGGAGAGACAAAGATTTGAAAAAGATTGTCAATATGTTTGTCCATTTAAACCCATGCGGTGTTCCTTTCAACAAACAACCTGTGACGATATTATCATGTTTTGGTTCGATTTGAAGTGGCTCTGCAACTTGGTTTCCACAGACATTCAACAAAGTAACTTGTTTTGACCTCATGGCTTATTGAGTTTAGATGTTTCAACAAGATTTTGTAGTTTGATTGGGCATAGAACAAGATCAATAAATGATCAGGGTGACTGTAGTTGAGAGTGAACTGGAGTTGGGTTATATGTATGAAGCGTCAAACAATGATCTTGATGTAGAAACATTATGAGCTTATCTTTACATGTGAGTGTATTCTTATGTATGAAGCGTCAAACAATAAACTTGATGTAGAAACATTGTGAGCTTAGCTGTACATGTGGGTTGCAGATGATGAGTGCTCCAGGTCTATACCGATGTATAACAGAGGAGATGATCATCTGAGCGTGCTGATGAGAGCTTCAGGTTTATATTTACATATAACATAGAAGATCGTCACTCCAGGTCAATACTTCCGTATAGCAGAGGAGATAAGCATGAAACAAAATTTTTAAAGAGCTAACGAGAAGCGTCATTCAGGGCTACGGCTGATGGGTTTGGATTTGGGAGAAATCAAGCACGAAACAAATACTCTCAGCGCATTTTTATCAAAACTTCTTACTTTGTGCAGGCCAAATGTCTGTGAAAATGATCCTTATCACCGAGCTCTTTTGAATTTAGTTTGATCACAAAGTTGATGTTTAATAGTATTCGGGCTGAGCCTACTGACACATCAGTATACAAATCTCCTCCCTCCTTCAGACGCTGTCAACCCATATCTGAAACCTGCAAGAAAAAAACAGTATTTACATGAGATGAAGCAGAATCATGAAATTTGTAGTATTACTCCCCCAAAACTTTCAGTTTTCAAACTGAAATTTTCCACAAAATTTAAGAACTTTTAGGATCATACGCAACAGGATGGCCGACATTATTAGAAAATATAAGTAAGAAAAACATATTTTCCCTTCATATTTCACTTCTTTTTTTATATTATTAAAATGGAAAGCAAACCTAATGTACAGGGCATCCGCAACCAATCAGCCGAAGAAAGGTTGATAGGCCTTCCCGAATGAACTGTAACAGACAAAACAAAATCAGTTAGAATCAGGAACCGAAGTCTTGACAAACATGGGCTTCTGAAAGAAGGAATTAGTGCAAAAATGATTATTTACAAACTGTTTAATTTTGTTTCCAAAAGATTTATTATTTATGCTGCTTCGACCAAGATCAAGACACTGTTTTACCATATGATCTGTTTTACCTCATCTGAAACAATGTGATTTTAAACTAGTCCTTTTGATCTTGAAGATGGGCACATGATCCATACAGATTTCTTCATCACAGCTAGACATGTGAGAGTCTGAATCGCTGTAAAAGACATATAATTCCTTGGATATGACTGTTGATACTCTTGAGTGAGCAGTTGATTTACTGTGATGGGACTTTAAAGACCTTGACTTGGATTGTTGACGATTATTGTGCCTTTTCTCAGTTCTTTTGAGATTTTGAGGAATGACAAACTGAGATGAACATTTCCCTTTTTGTGATTTGAAAGAATGATCGGAAAATGGAACCGGAATTCTTCTTGTTGGTTCAAATTTTGAAAAATTTTGAACGTTGACGGTTGTAGATGAAATATCAGTTTTTGAGTCCTCTATGCCTCTCTTTTTCTCTAGTTCTTCTTCGGAACTTGTATATGTTTCAGAAATATCTCCTGTTCCCTGTGAGCCTTGACTGTCCTGACTTGATTGATGTGATGTGAACGAACTTTAAGCATATTCTCTTTCCCTGTTGATTGGCTCGAAAATCGGAATCTCACCAGTTTTGAACTTTTCATGCAGATTAGTGAAAGTTGTAGGTATGGATTTTGACATAGCGGAAGCATGACATTCATAGTCTTGATTACCATTAAGTGTTATGTTATATCCAATACCGATTGAAGATTCGTATTCATCCCTTACCTCTGAAATACTGACTCCTTCCACTCTAGTATTTTTTTCAAACAAGTCATTCTTTGTGTGTGGTTTGGGCAAAGGAGAGTAGCACAAATTCGATGGTGGCGGAAAAATTGTTTGAACTTCAGGGTTGTATCCGACCCCATCTTTTATACGAGCTCCTCTTTGTTTAGCAAGAAGCTCATTTAGTTTCATTTGAGACACCGTCCACTTATCAAGTTTGCTTTGCAGCTTCGTGGATTCATATTGAGCTAACAGAAGCCTTTCATTAAAAAGATTTATCTCTACATTCCTCTCATATAGATTTCTCTTCAATAATTCAACTTCGGCCAAGGTTTCATTAAGTTTTACAGAATAACAGACTTCATTTTGCTTAAGCTCATTATTCATGGCAAAAATTTCTCTTTGGTTGTCCAAAATCAATCTGTTTGCTTTATAAACTCCAAATAATCGTTGTTTGCACTCAGGGGAACACAAATCCTGAACGGTCTTATAGGGTAGATCCATGATGATTCTTTCGGCTGCTAACGCTTTCTCGCAGTTGCACACTCTTGTGTCTACTTTATGTTTCTCTTCCCTGTCTTCCAACATTTCTTCTTTTCCGGCATCATTTTGTTCTTCCTCATCTTCCTCTGCTTTATCTTCATTAGGTATCTCACAGTCAGATTCTTTCATTGTCAGATGTCAATACCCCACAATTTTCTCCAATATTTTCTGAGGTTCCAACAATTGTTTCTGAATCAGATGCTATCACCTTGAGCTTTTCATTCAGTTCGGTTTTGTGATTGAGTTATGAAATTAGATCAACGTTTAAGGAGTTTAGTTTGTAATCAAAGAATCTTCTTTCTTTCTTTCTTCAAAGTGTTAACATAAGTACCCCACTCAATTGGAAGAGAGTTCAGAAGTCGATGTATCTGTTCACAGTTGGTGAGATTGGGGTCACATTTCTTCAGATTTTCAATCACATTCAGAAAGCGATTGATCAAATCCGACAGTTTCTCCCTTTTATGACTGACAAAAGCGATAAAATCCTTTTCAGCAAGCACTCCTTTGTCCGTCTCCCGTTTTTCACATTCATCATGAAATCTACACAGAGCATCATACAAGGATTTTGCATCCTTGTGTTCAGCGAATTTTCTGCGACTTTCCTTTGTTAAGCATAAATTCAGAACATCAAAGGCTCTATTATCACGATCTATCAACCTTTTATCTTTATCGGTGTATGAATTCGGGTCGGTGTTTTGAATTGTAGTGTCTCCTATGACAATAATTAGTATATGCTGACCCATTACAATCGAATCCCACTGAGTATGATCCATATTCAAATAAAATTCCTTCAGTCTCTTCTTCCAATCATCAAAATTATCATCATCCATTAGTATCGGTGGTCTATTCGGTGATCCACTTTCCAAGTCAGCAAGGGTAAATGACATTGACATTTTGGTCAGACTTTAGTTTCGCAAAAGTACTAGTGTCGCAGCCTAGTGTCGCAGATTTGCTAGTGTCGTAAATTAGTGTCGCAAACAGAGTCGCAAGCACTACTGCAAAAACACTTTGAACTTTCGTTCAGGACATTGTCGGAAGTAATGTCGGGAACAAGCACACAATCAGTGTCGAGTTTAATATCGGGACCGAGTCACAAGCACTACTTTCGCAAGATAATGCCCAAGAATGAATTTTTGTTCAAGTAGATTCGCAAGCCAGCCACAAAACTTGATTAATCAACAGTACCAGTGTAGTGTCACAAAGACACTAGTGTCGCAAGATGAACAGCAGTGTCGCAATATGAATCTGAAAACCCTTTTCACACGAAAAATACACAAAAATCCCCACAGTAAAAACAAATCAGATCCAATTGATGATCTGATGATTCCGATTCAATCACAATGCAAAATAGGTCAATCCCAAGCCAAAATTCAATCCATAACAACAACAATTAAGATTAAATTTGATTGAAAAGGCTCTTTGTCCAAAACTTGAGGAGAAAATCCCCAAAATCACTCTAAGATCTCATATCTGTATATCAATGATAGATCTGAGAATTTCAAATGATTCAAACACCAATAGAACAATGTTTTCAATCCAATTCCATATCAAATGTCACTAGGTCAGATCCAGAATTGATGAAAAATGCAATATGTCTAAAAACCTTCAAAAACCACAAATCATGAGCACAATGGCTCTGATACCATATTGTTGGTCCAGATAATCGTTAGATCCATGCTATAATGATTTAGATCTGATCACAAACAATTGATACCACTAGATCTAGCAACAATTGATTGTGATTAATGACCAAAACTCAAATAAACCATAATAACGCATTAAGAATAAGATGATTAAGAAGGTAATTAGATGAAGTAGATTGAGATAGATGCAACAAAGATATAATGATTAAGAATAAGATGATTATGATGATGATTATTATTATTATTATTATTATTATTATTATTATTATTATTATTATTATTATTAAATCATGTGTTACATGTTAGATATTTATCACATGAGGTGAGTTGTTGCAATGACTTTATGATGTGTTGTGTTATATTTCGATCACACAAGTCTTATGAAAGATTTATTTAATCTAAAGATTTAGATGTTCTATAGTTATGTTTATAAACTTGTCATTGTTAACCCAAAGTTAATTAAAACTCTAATTTTAACCAACTAACTTAACCATGTTATCTTGTAACTTTCATAAAATTGACGTTTTTATATCTTTACTTCGTTTTTGACGTTGAATGCTTATTTTTTAGACTTAATAGTAATTAACTTGGATAATATTTATAAAATCTCTTTTTATTTATATATTTTTTAGATTATTCATTTTAAATAGAGATTAAACACGTACATTAATTAGATCGCTTTATTAAGGACTGGAAAACACAGAATCTGACATATTCTTTTATATTAATAAGGAACAATGGAACTTGGTTCGAGTCGGGCATTCAGGTTCAGGTTTGGGACATATGTCAAACAAATCAGAGATTTTTTCTGTAACTTGGTTCGAGTCGGGCATCCTGTGTCCAACAAAAGAGCTGAACTCTTTCTGAGCTTGTACACCCTTATCCTTCACAAAATCAACATTCCCATTGTAAACTCGCACAACGCGTCATACAGAGATTTGGAATTCTTGTGTTCACAAAATCGGTTGTGGATCTAAGAACTAAAACACAATATTAGGGCACCAAAGGATTTGTTGTCCCGGTCTACCAATTTTATCCTTTTTAGATTATGTCTCTGGAACGGTGTTTATGACGATAGCATCTCCTAAAGTGGTAACAGGTATATGTGGACTATTTTCTACTGAATCCCATTGAGTATGGTCTGTATACAGATAAAACGTCTTCAACCTCCTTTTCCAGTCCTCAAAATTGTCCCCGTTAATCCTCTTCGGTGGTCTATCTGGTGATCCACTTTCTAAATCAGCAAGAGTGAACGACATTGACATTTTTAAAGATCAAAACTAAGTTCAGGTTTTAGGTTCGACAAGATGACCAGTTTCAGTAGCACTTTCGTCAACTGTTTCGTCAGACAAGCTTAGTTTCTCAAGCAATAGTGAGATTTCGTTCAAGAATAACGACTGAGGACAGATTTGGCAGATTAGACACAATTTCGGCAGCACTTTCGCACTGTTAGACAAGCTAAAAATTAACTTTCGTGCAAATACATTCGGAAGCACCAATCACCGGAACATGCAACACAAATAAACCATAGCTTCGCAAGATGAATTTGAAAAACCTCTTTTTCAACAAAAACACCAAAAATCAACACAGAAAAATACTTGATGATAGATCTGTTGATTCCAATTGATCAAGATAACTAAAACACACAAGACTCAATCACATTCCATTATCAAAAACAACAAATAAGATTCGAATTGATTGAAACCTACTTTTAACCAAAAATGTACTAAAAATACCAAAAATCAAAAGCATAATGGCTCTAATACCATATTGTTGACGATCAAACGTGATTTTGATTGTCTAGATCGAATCCAGTTCACAACTTATCAATTGATCTAACAACTTGTGAATAAGATTGATTCAAAAGATATAAAACTATTAAAAGTCCATTTAGAATAAGATGAAGATTAGAAGGATGTTGTTTGATGCTCAAATAATAACACAATAAGATCCTAGCCAAAACATAAAGAATTAACTCAATAATCATAGATAATTTCATTAAGTTCCAAGGATTTTCTTACAAATGAAGCCAAAAAAACGTTATATACAAACCATAGATACGCATATAGTTTCGTACATACTTTCGCATGACTCAACTTACAACATAAACAAACGACTAAACTAACTAGTCTTTTACAATAAACCAAATACGATAAACATAACGGCAATGGTGAATACCACCCTTCACATGGTCATCATATGTGCTTGCAAATCATATTTATGTAAAACCAACATGGTCACAACCTTTTGTTGACGTATTTTAAGTATGCTTTTCAGGAACAGTTATTGAAGTATTGCATACATGTTTGGACTAGAGTTTGCTAGTAATTTAAAAATAGCCACTAGAAGACTTTGTTAGGCCTAGAAGTTAAACTTTAGGAACTCCAAGGAATGCTAGACTTTAAAAATATAATTAGCCACTTCTCTGATATAATTTATTGGCACTTTCATTTTACTAATATAATAATCTAGACATGATTCGATTCAATAGTACACACCTTATTTCCGCTCTTATGTTTTTTATTGTCATTCGTTACGTCTCATCCTCTGGGCCAAGATGTGACATTCTCACGCATTTAATGAGTTCTCATACTAACTCTCCCATTTATAGTATGTGTATATATATATATATATATATATAGATTGGGGATTTTCTAAAAAGGCTCAAAACTCTAAAAAGTGTAAGAAGCATTCACAAACAAACACGTGTCCATGAGGGGGGGAAAACGCGGAGGGGCATCTTCGTCTTTTTATACGTATGGTGTTGATTTGGAAATCTCCGTAATCTGCACAATATATAGAAGAATACGTTGATGTTTTTTTTTGTTTATGACATTTTCGATTTAGAGTTTGATGTTTTACGAATATCCGAATGACACCCTCGATTTGTTATCCATAATCATTCATCAATGGTGAATACTGAAAGCGATGGTGTTTTTGTTTGTTTATGACATTTTCGTTTTAAAGTTTGATATTTTATGAATTTCCGATCGAAACTCTCGATCTTGTTATCCGATGGTGTTTTCTTTTTGTTTATGATGTTTCGTGTTTTTGACGCATTAATCATTGTTATGACGTTTTTCATATCGACTTCGGTATTACTTTATTCCAGGTAACTTATGGCGTTTTTCATATCGACTTCGCATTAATCATATACTTGAAAGCTCTCATTCTCTAAAATTCTTGCTATCTTCTCTTCTCTACAAAATATTCTTTTGGGTTTTGAGTTCATCCCGGAATATATATATATATATAGTACATAAGCTAGATGATGGAATGGGAAGACCTATGATGTAGAAGATAAACATGAGTGATTCGGCAGATTTTGATTCCTATATATCCCACCCATGGGGTTAACCGGTAAAATATACTTTTATATTGAAATGAGTAATTATATTTTTAACAAAAACAACATAAATGCGCAAAAAAAAACTACAAATTTCCTAAAATTTATTTGTAAAAATTTATTGTCTTGTTTGTAACATGACCATCTTTATCTTGTATAAAATTCAACAAAACTATCATGAATAAGCAAACAAAACCACAAAAATAACAATAAAACATGGCAAATCAAATGCATCGCCTTCCACCCACCTAGAGAGTTATAATTTTTACCTCTAACATAAGACAACTAACAAAGTTAATTGAAAATAAAGCTAAATACGACAATGTTCATTTGAAAAAAAAGTAAACTCCAATAACCTAACAATTGTAAAAAAAATGGTTAAACTTAGCATTGAAAAAACACTTTTTATCATCTACCATACATGCAAATTGCCAATTCATATAATAAATTTCAATAGTTTTCAAGTGCTTTGAATAAACATAACTCGAGCTAAATAAAAATGCAAATGGCAAGTAAGGTGTTAGGGCTTATTTTCGTTTAAGATTTACTTTGTACTTTGTTTTATACATTTTGTATAGTTTAGGGTTTATTTTGTATTTTCCCTAAATGTATTGTTGCATAAAGCATGTAGTAAGAGATTGATAGGTTCAATTGGATCGATAATATCACTCAAATGATCAGAATAAAGCGTACAAACAAACGATTCAATCACAAACACAGTTCATACTCATAAATTCTCTTGTATATTGATGATCAAAGCAATTCGTAGTACAATGTGCAGGAGAAAACAAATCACACACAGTTAATTCTCTCTCTAACAGTGTAAAAGTGATCTAGCCTCCCTCCTAACACACGCACACTACATGCTATAACAAACAAAATGCAAGTTTAAGGAAAATACATAATAAACCCTAAACTATACAAACATATAAACAAAATACAAAGTAAATCTTAACAAGGAAATAGCCCTAACAGTACTCCCCCTAATATTTATCTTTGGATCTTCAAAAACTTCAATCTTTTTCTTCTTTTATCAGCATCAATCTTCAATCTTTTTCTATCAATCTTCTGGTTCTTCTTTCACGTCCAACAACTCTCGTCCTTTATACTCCTCTTGTTCTTTCAAAGCTTCTTCAATGCAGGATTTGAACTTTTCAGCGATCTTAGCTTGTCGAGGCTTGGATTCATTTGTCAGAATTGGTAGAGCATTCATGCGTCTAAGCGAATCCAGATTTAAACCTGCAAAATCGATATTAGCATAAAACTCAAACGGCATCTCTTGGCCTTTGACTTTCACCTCCAATGTACCCTTTCTACTGATTCGCATATATTCTATCTCTGGTATATCAACCCTCACGAGATTAGAATTGAGTAAAGCCTTTCTCACACGAATCTTCTCCGAAGCAGCTGCTATTACTTCAATCATAACCACAAATAACTTCCTGTCAGCTTCAGCTAGTTTATCCTTACATTTCTCCATTCTATAACTTCTCAAAAAATCTATATATGAAGGATGCAACAGCTTCAATTCAAACGTACTGAAAAGTGTAATCATGTCTTCATCCCAATTCTCTAAGTTTCGAACAAGCTTTAGTTCAAATGTTTCCTGATTGTAGAACACTCTGAGTATAGGCTTCGTTGTCTGACTTCCATCAATCACCTTCAATCCAGGATCGGTAATCTTGTCAAAGTATTCGTCCGAGAACTCTTCTAAGTACATATCCTCGGTCACCACCAATCTCTTCTTCTTTCTCTGTTTCTTTGCTTGCACATATGCAGTGTCTTCTTGTTGACCTCTAAAGTCGAGAAACTTTGCAGTTCTACTCAATCCAGCATCAAGAAGTATCACGCATTTATCACCACGCTCAGCATGCGTGTGATTAATTAACTTCAGCTTGTGCAACTCTTTCAGATCCTGAACTTCCAATTTAAAGATGCTTGAGTAGTAATGATAAACGTCACATAAACCATTTACCCTCTTGATCATAAACGCATCAAATACTTCGTCGTATTTCCATGCTATGATTTTTACTTTCTTGTTCTTCTCAGGCACAATCATAGAATCTAATAACTCAGCTATTGATTGTCCTTTGCTCATAAGCGACCTCACCACATCACCTGGTGTTGCTGCCTTATGCCAAGTTTCACGCACTTCCATCGGTATGTTGTACGATTTAACCTCGCTCGGAAACATGTCCATCAGTTCGTGTCTTTTCTTGTGAGCATCTTCAGGTAAAGCCATCACAGGAATCTCTTTTGGACCAAGCACTTTGAATCTCTTCGTCAGCTCAAAATACTGAGGATTGTTATAATCCAAATAAAACATCCTCTTGTACATCTTTTCTGTTTTCATGAAACTCACCACAATCTTCCTCAACGATTCTGATTTCAACCTCTGCAAAGTTTTATACGGATAGTTCCTCGAACTCAACCAACTTCGCATATCAGAAGCAGTCATTTCATCAGGATTTTGATGATAAAGCTCAGTAGGTGGCAGATCTTCTATATTCAGACTTTCCTGCATTGGAGTCCATTCGCCCATCTCAGTCACAAACTCTTTCTTATCTGCTTCAGCCTTATCTTGATGAATCATACATTTCTCGTATTCTTCATTAATCTGAGTCACCGTCAATCCATTCAAAAACACAGAATTATACTTCATTTTCTCTAAGTATGCAAACCTCTGGTCCAAATCATCTGGCAATTCTTCAACAGTATTCTGTACTGGCTCTGGCTCAGCTTCATCCTCAGACTCAGTCCAATCTATATCCAAATCATCCAACGCTTCTATCATAGGTGCATCATCAGTTTGAACCGGCTCAAACTGACTAGCAACTTCAGCTTCTATTTCAGGCGCACTTTCAACTTCAACAGCTTCAGCTTGAATCGGCTCAAACTGAACTGTGTCTTCTGAACCAGCTTCTTTTTCACTCTCAGTGACCTCAAAAACTTCAGTCTCAGCAACAGAACCAGATTGAATCGGCTCAATCTGTCCTGACTTTGTAATCTCAGCTCCAGTCACTTTTTCAGTCTCAATCACAGCTGCAGATTGAATCGGCTCAATCTGCACTGGTTCATCAATTCTCGCCCTTTTCGAACTTTCTTCATCACCAAATATCTCCGGAATGGCATCTATCTTTCTCTTTCCCTCAGCCTTGTCCATCTTGACAGTTTCAGTCACAACTTCATCGGGAATTATGCTTGGTGATTCAACTAAAATTCCAGCATTTGAAGTACCTCTAGCTCTAGTCAAATAAACTTAGGCACTTCAGCTCCAGTCACTTCAATAATTTCTTCAGAAAAGTCTTTATCTGAAGACGAGCCAGCCTTCTTTGGTCTCATTTCTTCCAATTCTTTTTCTAACATCTCTTTCTCAGCCTCCAAAGTGTTACACTCAGCCTTAACCTCAGTATAATCATACTTCAGATTCTCATACTCCTCCTTCAGTTTTTCATAATCATCTTTTAGCTTCACATGTTCATCAACTAGATTCACATGATCTTCATCTAACTTCTTGAATATTTCCAAATTCTGCTTGTGAATATCCCAATACTCATCAAACCTTTTCTTCTTACGTTCATTGGAAACTTTTAACAATTCATTCGCCTTCATCAGTTTTTCCACAATCTCTTCTAATTCAGCAATGCGTTTCTCTTTCTCTTCATAGGTCTCATCAACACTTGGCACAATGTTTGGTGAAGACTCCAAACCTTGTCCAATGTTTTCATCAGTTTGTGGTAATGCGGTGGAAATAGGATCAGTAATGCCAGCATCCACTTCCTCTATCTGTGCAATAGATTCAGCTTCGGCCATTACTGTCTGTGCAATCTGTAGAACATCAATCTCCTCAGGCTTTTCTACAGTTTTCTTCTTCTTTCGAACATACTGCACAGATACATCTCTTGGAATCTCCTCAACATGTTCTTCAATCACCGAAGCAACCTCAGCAGGTTCTTCTATCACCACATTTTCTACTTCCATGGGTTCAGCCTCCTCTGAATCAGATTCAGATTCAGCATCATCACCACCATCATCATTATCATCATCTCCTTCATCTTCTTCATCCTCTGGATGACGAGCAAAGTACTCGTCATCATCCAATAAGTCATCCGGCACCTCATCCACTAAATCCTGTGGATTCACAATCTCACCATGAGATATGTGATAATACACTCCATCCACATCTTCTTCATTGTTGATTATATCTCTCATATAATCAAATAACTCAGCATCAGGCACATTCCCGATACTCATCTTTCGGTAAGAGAGATCGTTCATGTCCTCTGTGTATAGCATTCCTCCAGCATAACCTTCACTTCTGATGATAGGATAGGCAATGTTTATCATCAGTTGCAGAAACCTCGGGTACATAAGAAATTTGAATCTCTTGCCCTTCACCAAGTTAAACACAAACCCATTCATTATCCATCTCGACATGTTGAATGGTTTGTTCTCTGCTATGGCACAAATTGGTGAGGCAATGTCTGAAGGAAAGTTATCAAAACCTGCACTCCTTCTAGACATACAATGCTGCACAACATAACACAGCAGCTTATACTTCCTTCCCAACTTAGCTCTGAAAAACTGTGACTTTGGAAACACAGGTGGATGTCCCATGTTCACAAAACACGCTTTACACTCCTCCATGGTCAGTTCATCTAACATACCAACCTCATCCTCATCTATCCTCAGAGCCTGCCTAATAGCTTCTTCTGTAACATTCAGTACCCAGTCTCTAGTGATATGCCCTCTAACCATAGCATCTCCATTCTCATTCCTCACAACCTCTGCTGTCCTCCAGAAGCTTTTGATCAGCCTTGCATATATGACCGGTTTGGCACATATAGCATATACATACTTAGTCCTCTTGATGAACTGAATCATATCTCTATAACCTTCTGTCTCAGGCAGTGATTCATCTAAACATGCTACCAGATTATGTTTAGGCTCAAATTTGAGAGTCTCCATCTGTCAAACATAAACAAAAACACAAAACAAGGCAAATGTATTAGATTCTTCATTAAACATATCAAAATTTTAACAAGTGTTTAACTAAAAGTTAGAAAGCAAAACATTAACATAATCATTTTAAATCCTAAATTGTTCTAATAACCTGATTTTCATCATTTTAATCAAACAACATTAAATTTTAAAGATTATACATCATGTTTAGGCTTTTAACAGTTACTCACTTTAAGCAAAAATTTTGATAAATTTTATGATGAAACAGTTTAATGTGTTTTGGTTCAGTTTTAACAAGTTCAATCACTTTTAACAGACATTTCATCATTTTGATGTTTAGCTTTTAAAGGCTTCAAAGTTCATCAATGGCGATTTTTATTAGTTAAGCACATTTCACTTGTTCAGTTGATTTTAAGGTGTTTTAGTGCAAATGAATGATTGAATGTTGATGATCGACAGATTTTAACCCTAAAACAACATTCGATTTAAGTTTTAATGCTCAAAAACAAAGTGTCGATTCAAGTTCAAAACACTGTTCATCATCGTTTTTCCTTTTAACAGTTGATTTGCAGGTCGATTTAGGTCAAAAACACATAATCTCTACCTTAATCAATCTATTAATCTTGTTATAGAGCAAAAGATTGACTATGATAACAATGGCGATTTGAAGTTCAGAGTGTTTGGGTGAAAGTGAATGTGTGTGAAATGATAAGTGTTTGTGAAGAGGCGGTATTTGTATCGTCAAAAATTTTAGGTCAAACTTTAAGTGCCGGGTCAACAAAAATGACGGGCAAGTAAAATAGGCCCAATAAGCCTTGCCGGGTCAAGTACTGTAGTGACGGGTCATGTACTGTAGTGACGGGTCAAGTACATAAAACAAGTCACCAACATGTGAAAATCACTTGACGGGTCAAGCACTGTAGATACAGGTAAGTCACTGTAGTGACGGGTAAAGGTTAAGGAACAACTACACCTGATGGATTTTATTCATCACCCGGCAGAATAGTTGTTATCAAAACATCACCCGGCAACCTTCTTCATCACCCAGCAACACAGTTGCTTTCCTTCTTCATCCGGCTTGCTTTCTTCTTTACACGGCAACTTCTTCACAAAACAACCTTCTTCACATAACATGCATTTGTTCATTACCCGGCAACACAGTTCTTCTATATCACCCGGCATACTTTCTTCTTCATTACCCAGCAACACAGTGTCATACCTTTACACGGCAAGAAGACCTCTTCATTATCCGGCTGTATAGTACACACTTGTCACCCGGCAAGATATCTATGACCTTCACCCGGCTGTATTTGACATGATCATTGCCCGGCTGTACAGTGGTCATAACATCTTCACCTTTTTCCTTAATCACCCGGCAAGTATCAGACTTACAACTTTACCCGGCTGAACAGTTCTTTACCCGGCAACATAGTTGCATCTGATATCTTTGCCCGGCTATAACACTTGAGCAATTTATTCAATTTTCCTCGTCTGTTGACTTTTTCAACGATCATTTATTGCACCTGCAACATTCTCCGACATATTAATTAGACAAGATATCCTTAAAGAATGTTTGTCACATTAATTATCAAACAACATTAACATTGCAACAAATTAATTTTTCAATTAAAATTCATTTTTCTTTTCCTTTTTCAAAAATGTTTTTGCACAACCAATTTTTCTATATCCCGAAGCAATTTCTTAAAAACAAATTACAAGACCTTGGGTTTGTTTTTAACACATCCAATACCTTTGCTTTTCATAACTTATAATCTTGTTCATTCAAAAACACACTTATTCAAAACAAAATATTTTTGGATTTTTGTAGATATTTTTCTTCAATTTATTCTCCCCCTAAACTTGAAATTTCTTGAAATTTTTAAGTTTAACAAGGATGTTGATATGTCAATAATGATTCCATATGCCTGCACACACAAAGCACACACATTAAAATAAATACATATGCAATGCAATGAATCAAAATATCGCAGTGAGATCATACCACACATTATCTGAACATGTTTTGCAAGTTTTGAATAGACATTTGACTTATGCTTGATTGAGTGATGATATGACAACATACCAATTAGCTCGAGTTGACACACTTACTTTTTCAGTATCATGATGATATTTAAGGTTCGATTAGAATGACTTATGTGACCCACATGTATACATATGTCAACATATTTCCTTATCAAACACTACCTGAATGCATATTGCACAAAACCTGGTTACTTACAGTCATACACAGTGTGGAATCAGGGTTCTATTCGGATTTGGTCCACTTTGGGACTTCTTTTTAATTCCATCTTTGGGAATTTTTCTTTTCCTATCGTTCCCCTTGGGAATCTTCTGAATTCCTTTTTGGAATTTTGTTTGGTGTTGGTCCACATTTGGGACTCTTTATGTTCCATTTTGGAATCTTTTGCTGCATCTTGAAGCTCAAAAGAGACTTCGTGTGAGACTTCAGGTCTGTGGGTACCACAACAAAGAAGCTCACGATGCGGTTCATCACACTGAATACACTACATCGTTACCCGATCATGCACAACTATCATCACAAGCAATGTATCAAAAGATATATATCTAGACATGTATAGCAATGGAACTTAACACAAAGATCATTAAGTTTATGTTTGTCAACAATCAACTTACTTTTTCAGTCTAATTGCCTGAGCTGTCTAGCACATCAACTAACATTCATCAGTCTTTATTAAAAATGATGTAACAAATAATGTCTAGTGTATCTATCATTTCTCACTTTTTGCAATATAGATTCTTATGACATGATATTTTCTTTTCTTTTTGATTTTATATTTTGTATTTGCTTTTCTTTTTCATGCACACACACAATGCAAAACATAAAATAAAAGACAAAGGAAACAATACTTAACATCAACTTATTATATTTTTGACTTTTATATTTTCTGATTTTTCTTTTGATTTTCGAAAAATAGAATCAATCATGATTGATTAATCCTATGGATTGAATTAAGAATTCAAACCGGCCTGACAAAAATGATTTTGTGAAAAGATCTGCCAGTTGTTTGTCGGTATGAACCTTAATTAAAATTATTAAACCCTTTTCAGAGTTGTCTCTTAAAAAGTGATATCTAATTTCGATGTGTTTGGTTTTAGAATGTTGAACAGGATTAGCAGTTATGAACATAGCAGCAGTATTGTCTATGTAAATAGGAGTTTTCAAAAAATTAAACCCGTAGTCCAGCAACTGATTTTGTAACCATAAAACCTGAGAACATCCTGCAGATGCAGCGATATACTCTGCTTCAGCTGTGGATACAGAAACATTGGTCTGCTTCTTGCATTGCCAAGATACAAGCCTTGGACCCAGAAATTGACAACCACCAGTAGTCGATTTCCTGTCAAGAGCACAACCACCAAAATCACTGTCAGAATAGCTATATAATTCGAAATTTCCTTCATAAGGATACCATAACCCAAGATTTGGTTTCCCTTTGAGATATCTGAATATACGCTTCACAGCAACAAGATGCGACTCTTTCGGATCTGACTGGTATCTGGCGCACACACAAACAGCGTACATGATGTCTGGTCTTGATGCAGTAAGATACATCAGAGAACCGATCATTGATCTGTATAGTGTTTGATCAACTGCTTTGCCCTTTGGATCCGGTTGAATCTTGCAATTTACATCAGATGGAGTTCGAATTGTTTGACAATCTTGCATCTTGAATTTCTTCAACAACTTCTCAACGAACTTTGATTGATTGATGAAAATTCCGTCAGCTGATTGTTTCACTTGTAATCCAAGAAAGAAGTTAATCTCCCCCATAGAACTCATCTGGAATCTGCTCTTCATAATTTCCTCGAATTCTTTGCACATTGACTCACTAGTTGATCCGAAGATAATATCGTCCACATACACTTGAACGCACAATAAATCATCATTATCCCTCTTCATAAATAAAGTTGGATCAATCTGACCTCTTGTAAATCCATGTTCTAGTAAATGCTTGGATAATGTCTCGTACCAAATTCTAGGAGCTTGATGTAGACCGTAAAGAGCTTTACTTAACTTGTATACCCGATGAGGATAGTCTGGATCTTCGAAACCCGGAGGTTGTCTAACATACACGTCATCCGTAATCGGTCCATACAGAAAAGCGCCTTTAACGTCCATTTGGAATACTTTGAAACGCATGAAGGAAGCATAAGCAAGAAAAACGCGTATGGCTTCAAGTCTTGCGACCGGAGCAAACACCTCTTCATAATCAATGCCTTCTTCTTGTGTGTATCCCTGTGCAATCAGTCTTGCTTTGTTTCTAACCACAATGCCACGTTCGTCTGGCTTGTTTTTGTACAACCATCTTGTACCTATTGCGTTCTCTCCTTCAGGTAAGTCCACAAGTTTCCAAACTTCCTGTTTGCGAAACTGCAGTAATTCCTCTTGCATGGCTTCAATCCAACTATTATCTTTCAATGCCTCTGAAATATTCTTTGGCACCACTTGAGATAGAAAACACGAATAAAGACAAACATTTGCTTGCTCTGTCTGACTTCTTGTAGTTCTCTGATTCAGCGGCCCAATAATCTGAGAGACAGGATGTTTCTTGTGAATTCGATGAATAGGAATATCACCTCCTTGCACTTGAGTCTCTAGATTAGAAGTATTCAGATTTGGTAGATCTTGTAGAATGGAAGAAGTATGCGGTGTGAAATTCGGGACTTGATCCGGTGAATTGATGAAGTAATCAAAAGATTCTGGAATAACTTCAGCATTCGGATCTGATGATGGTTGATTCTGAACAGATCCACCATCATTAGGAGAAATCACATCTTCTTCATGATTGTTCGATTCTTGATCTTTATTAGAACCAGAAGGACCCGGAGCTTGACTGGATTTGACATGATCAGGATTGTGAAAAGACATAAATGGATATTCAGAGTTGAGACTTCCATCTTCGTCATTATCAGAATCGTCACTAAAGCTTCCTAAGTCACCTGATTCCTTCCTTGTTTTTCCTGAAAAATCGAATAAGTTAGAATTAAAGGATTTCGATAATGAATCTAAATCAAATAACCATTCGGGACCATGAGCCACTAACGGAAACGAATTTTCTAAAAACTTGACGTTGATAGTTTCAATAACAGTATTTGTTTTGCTATTAAAAACCCGATAAGCTTTAGAAACAGACGAATAACCTAGGAAAAATCCATCGTCAGATTTTGACTCAAACTTCCCGAGATGTTCATTTAGATTTAGGATCGAAACTGGACAACCAAATGCTTTCAAGTAAGAAATATTTGGTTTCCTTCCAAATAATAACTCATAAGAAGTTTTCTGTTTGTCTTGAACTAATAATGTTCTATTTTGTACAAAACACGCAGTAGCAATAGCTTCATCCCAAAAAGTGATAGGGATTTTGGCATCTGCGAGCATGGATCTTGCAGCTTCAATTAGTGTCCTGTTTTTCCGTTCCGCAACCCCATTCTGTTGAGGTGTTCTTGGAGCACTAAATTGTCTGGCAATCCCCTTATCTGCACAAAATAAATCAACATTAGCATTCTTAAATTCCGTTCCATTATCACTTCTTAACACTTTAACTTTGCATTCCAATTGATTTTCAACTTTAATGATAAATTCTTTTAATAATTCAGCTGTTTCAGATTTTGCATGCAAAAAATAAACCCACGAAAATCTAGTAAAGTCATCTATGATAACTAAACAGTATGATTTTCTCCCGATGCTTTGAACGTTGGTTGGTCCAAAAAGATCCATATGTAGCATCTGCAAGGGTTTTGAAATGGAGTTTTCGAGCTTGGACTTAAAAGACATCCGATGATGTTTGCCTTTCAGACATGCAGGACAGAGATCAGTTGTGGAGAATTTCTTTGATGGGATTCCCACAGCGTGATTTCCGGTTACCAAACGGTTCATGTTTCTGAAATTTGAGTGGCCCAGCCGTCTATGCCAAAGCTGACTCTCATCATTTGAAGCATGGGCAATGAGACAGGTTGTTTCAGTTTCGGCATCAATCTGCGACATATCCAATTTGTATACATCACGATCTCTAGGTGCTTTAACCACTACCCACTCATTGTCAATCTTGAAACCTGGTTTCAGAATATAACAGAAAGAATCATCAAAAAGAGTTGAATAAGATTTATCACAGATTTGAGATACACTAAGTAAGTTAAAGTTCAACTGTGCACAGTAGTTGACTTTATCAAAACTTATAATCCCATTCGAAACTGTTCCTTCTCCTGTTATCTTTCCACCCGCATCACCTCCAAACGCCACGTGAGTACCATTTTTCGACTTAAAGTCTTGAAGTAAGGCATGGTTGCCTGTCATATGCCGGCTACACCCACTATCAACGAACCACGAGTTGATAGGTCTTCTTGGGCGTACCTGCATTTCAACAAAAACACTCAGTTAGTTTGGTCAACCCAGGCCCACACGGTCTTGGGTTTTCCGAATCTATCTGCAATAGTAACTTGTTGATATTGAACATTTTGAAAATTTGTTTCATTCAAAAGATTTTGATGCTGATAACTTCGCCCATTGGCGTTCAAAGATTGCTTTCTCCTCAAAGCAATAAACCTCTCCTCTAGCTTAGGATCAAGGTTATTTTCAAACTTTTGATTTCTTACCATTAAAGCTCTTGGTTTAAAATCATTAACCTGCACATTCTTTGAAAAGTTAGGAACAGAATTGTTTCGATTAAACTTTCTCAAAACTGGAGAATGACTTTGATTCATATTTTGAAAACCATATGAATTATTTCTTTGAAAGTTTGAATATGGAGTCATTTCTCTAGTCGAGTTTGATCGAAAGAAACAATCCTTTGTGTCATGGTTTCTCCTCTCACAAATATCACAAAATTTGTTAAAATAACATTCTTCTGAAGAATGATTTCTTTTATCACAGAAACTGCAGTACCTGTTAAAGAAACATTCAGCAGTTGCATGATTATATCTATCACAAATTTCACAATATTTCTTGCTAATCCTAAAGAGCCGATTGTTAACTCTAGATGTTGAACCAAAACGTGATTCATTATCATAGTTGTTCGGTTTTAGATTAACGTTCCTTTGTGGAGTCATTGTTTGTGCTTTTGATTGCATTGGACTTTGGTTCGATTTTAAATTGCTCTGTTTGGTCACCTTTTTGTTTTCAATTCTCTTTTCATTGACAGCGGAAGACTTAGGACCTGAACCTGTTTTCAGACCAGAGTTAGATTTGATTGGAGAATTGATTGGTTTACCATAAGATCCATTTAAATCAAACGTTCCTGCAGACACAAACTTGATTTTATTTTCTTTTGACACTTTCTTGACAGGTTTAACTTTGTCAGTTTTAACACTTTGAACTTTTGTGTTATCATTCGATTTTAAGACATTTTTGCCTTTTGACTGTTTTGTTTCAGATTGATTGTTTATTGTTTTCGATTTTTGCTTCTTAGCATTCGAAACTTCAGTCTTTTTCACTTCTGGCTTTTTGACCAACTGAGCAGCAACTTGCGCCTTTTGTTCTTTCTTCCATTTGATGTACTCAGGATCATTGTATCCTGAAAATTCACCTTCTTCCTTCACCGGTGTTTCTGGTTCGGGATTAAGCTTTGGATACTCAACAAGTTGGATAAGAACAGGCTCCAATTTGTTATCAGATTTGTTGCTTGCTTCATCATCAGCTTCAGTTGTCATTCCTTCTTCTTCTCTCAAACTTTCAATCAACACCTCAGATCCTTCAGACTCGGATTTACTTCTTTGAATTTCTTTAAATTTTCGTTCATTTTCAGGTGAATGATCAAATTCATTAAAGTTTTCCGGTAAGGTTTGAGTTATTGAATTTGGCATCGGTTCATGAGTAAAACCCAACCCGGTTTTGGTTTTGTTACCTCTTTCTTTGATGAGTTGTTTAACCATGGTTTTACAGCTTTTAACCTTTGTTAATTCAACTTGAGTGACAGCATGTGCGACTTTTTCTTGTTCAAAGTTCTTTGTCATTTCTTCAAGTTGTTTGGTTATCAATTCCAGTTCCTTTAAGGTTTTGTTCCATGATTCTTTAAGTGACAAAATCTTCTCATCAGCAATTTTGTGATCAATTTTAAGTTGTTCATGAATTTTCTCATGTTTGCTTAATTTGTCACCGATTTTAAATGAATGAGTCCGATAATGTTCTACTTGTTGAATGCACTGTTCAGAACATAGCCTTTCCTTGACATCAGCAGGTAATGGAACATAGTTAGGGGGCAGGTCAGTATTAACCTTTGGCTGTTCTGTAGATGATGAAGACTCACTGGCAGTAGCCATCAGCACAAGTTCAGACTCAGATTCTTCAGTAGGATCAGATTTTGCACTCTAGTCATAATCTTCTGAATCTTCACTAACATCTTCAACTATCTTTCCATCCCCTTCTTCAGACCAGTCTTCTTCTTCAATTTCACATACCAGTGCCAGATTTGATGTAAGATCAGATGTAAACTGTTCTGCATATGCACTCCAGTCGTATCCATCTTGTACACTTACAACTAACGCTTTATTCTGGTCTTCTGTCTTCTTTTCATTATCCTTCAACTCAGGCATAGGAAGACTTTGGTACGGTTTCTGAAAGAAACGCTGATTTCTGCCTTGATAACTCGTTGATTGTTGAGAACTTTGACCTTGACCTTGATTGCTTGAACTAGCTTGGTCATTGAAATTCTTTGGAGCTTTACATTCTCTTGAGAAATGACCGTACTGGTTACAGTTAAAACATCTGGCTTTAGATTTATCAAAACCAACGGTTTTGTTTGCATGAGGTTTGTAGCTTCGGTTAACATATGCATGCTTTTGAGTACGATAAGCTACCATAACCATTTGCCAGTTAAGATCCATTTCCTCAACATCTACTGGATCCATTTCAAATAAGTCTTGAAGGACCACGTCCATTTGACTTAAGTGACTTCCTTGATAAGCCTGAAAACTTGCCATAAAAGCAGTGAAGGCAGTTTTCGTTTCATCATCTTGAAGTAAAATGTTCATGACGTCTTTCACTTTGGCTTGAACATTTGATGTCGAACTTTCTGGTTGATGCTTCTGATTCTGACTTGGAACTTGAACTTGAGCTCTTGGTGGAGATTGAGGTTGAGAATAAGTTGGTGAATTTGGAAAGTATGCTGAATCAGTATAAAAACTTGCACCAACGAATAAATCATCCTCATCGTCAAACTTTGTTGTATTTTGCACAAGGAAAGCATTATCCACAGTATTGGCAGGATTTACCACATACTTATACTGAGTTTGTGAGCTTGATCTATCACTATTTCTGGATCCTTCATCAATCTCAACTTCTTCAATTTTCCCAATCAGCAGATCTAATTCCATTGGGAATTTCTCAGTATGTTTCAACAAGGTAACAGTTTGTTTCCAGGATGATGGTAAAGCACATAACAATCGATCATTTAGGTCTTGAAGTTCAGTCTTCACTCCGAGATTTGACATCTCAGTAGTTAAGTGAACAAACCTGTTCATCATCTGGTGTACTGTCTCTCCATTAATATGTTCAAAAAGTTCCAGTTGTCTCTTGAGTTTTGACTTCTTCAGACTTCTCAATTGTTCTCCTCCTTCACATATAGACTTCAATGCCTTGAAGCATGTATAACCAGTCTGATATGCATCCAATCTAGACAGAACTTGTAATGGCAACCCCTTGCACATCAATGAATAGGCCTTGCTATCATTCTTTACCTTCCTCAAATCTTCAGCTGACAAATTATCCTCTGGATAAGGTGTAGTAGAATCTTTAGTATAGGTACTGGCACTATCTGGTTGTGTCTGAGTTGGAATGTGAGGACCCTTCTCAATAGATTTCCATAAGTCATTGTCAATAGAGCATAAGTGATGTCTCAGCCTGATGGTCCAGTTCTTGAAATCTGCACGATTCAAAAGTCTAGGAACACGGTTATCAGAATCATCATTAGGAGCCATTTTAACAATTTTTAAAGAAAATATTTTTGGTTTTTGTTAATTTTTTAAAAAGAGTGATTAAAATACTAAAATTAAGACAAGAAATTAAAGACAAGATAAGAAAGAAGTATTAAAATCAACTAAAATGAGTCACACGGCAAAACAGTGAAAATCCTTCTTCAACCGGCAAAACAGTGTATTTGTTCTTCACCCGGCAGAGATAAGTCTTCACACGGCTAAACAGTTAGACGGCTCAACAGTTGAAAATACTTTTGTTCTTCACCCGGATGAACAGTTACCCGGCAAAAAGAAAAAAACTTCACACGGCAATAAGTCTTTGACCCGGCAGAATCTTGACACGGCAAAAATCTTTGCCCGGCTGAACAGTACTTGGTCACACGGCACTTTGTTAATTACCCGGCAACACAGTTGAGCTTACCCGGCTGTATTTTCTCTATCACCCGGCGTAACAGTGTATTACCCGGCACAACAGTGTCTGATCCGGCTGAACAGTAGCACTTTTTCAAGTCAAATTCTTCACCCGTCTAGAACAAATTCCCTTACACGGCTGCACAGGACCTAATTTCTTCACAAAATCTAAGTCCAAGGAAATTGTCTAAGTCAAATATATCACCCGGCAAGTTAATCTTCAACCACACTCAACTGTTCATCATCTTCTTCATGAAGATTTTCTGGGTTTTGTTGAAAACTTGTCCAAATTGTCCAAAATTCACACACAAGCTGTGAAATAGTCCGATTATCAAACCCTTATATCAATCAATCCAAAACATCATCATTCTTTGATGAATTTGAGCAAAAATTGATCGAACAGTAACTTTTTCTATTCTTCTTAATTCTTCAGATCTGATGATGATCTGATAGAATCTCCACAATCGCTGTGTATAGGAGTGATTATGATGATGAATCACAACTAAAAACACCAACAATTCATTCAGATCATGATATTTTGAGCAATATCGATGTGTTTTGCTTAGAAACAGCGAAGAACATAATACCGAAAGCTCTGATACCAATTGATAGGTTCAATTGGATCGATAATATCACTCAAATGATCAGAATAAAGCGTACAAACAAACGATTCAATCACAAACACAGTTCATACTCATAAATTCTCTTGTATATTGATGATCAAAGCAATTCGTAGTACAATGTGCAGGAGAAAACAAATCACACACAGTTAATTCTCTCTCTAACAGTGTAAAAGTGATCTAGCCTCCCTCCTAACACACGCACACTACATGCTATAACAAACAAAATGCAAGTTTAAGGAAAATACATAATAAACCCTAAACTATACAAACATATAAACAAAATACAAAGTAAATCTTAACAAGGAAATAGCCCTAACAGAGAATGTTAGAGAGAGAGTCTAGATCACAATTACACGCTTAGAGAGAGAATTAGTGTGTGTGTTCTTACATTCTCCTGCATTTTTGTACTACAACCTTGCTTTGATCATCAATACAAAGAGAATTATTAGTAATGAATTGTGTTGCTGATTGAATTGTTTGTTTGTGTACTTATTTCATTCTGATCATTTGAGCGATATCGATCCAATTAAACCTATCAATTGGTATCAGAGCTGTTGGTATTGTGTTCTTCGCTATTCATCAAGCAAAACACTATATTGCTCAAAAATCATGATCTGAATGAATTGTTGCTGTTTTTAGCTGTGATTTATCATTGTAATCACTTCTAATTCACAACAATTGTGCAAATTCCATCAGATTATCATCAGATCTGAGGAATTAAGAAGAAAGAAAAAGTTACTGTTCGATCGAAATTTTGCTCAAATTCATCAAAATTTGATCATGTTTTGGATTGATTGAGATTAGGGATTGATAATCGGTGTATTTCGCTGCTTGTGTGTGATTTTTGAAGAAATTGGACAAGTTTTTGTTAAAACCCTGAAAATTCGTTTGACAAAGATGATGAACAGGATGAACTGGTTGAAGATTAACTAGCCGGGTGACTTACTACTGTTCAGACGGGTGATCAACTGTTCAGCCAGGTGATTAACATTCTATCCGGGTGACTTACTACTGTTCAGACGGGTGATCAACTATTCAGCCAGGTAAACAACTTTGCTGCCGTATGATCAACAGCTGTTCAGCCATGTAAAGCCTTTTTGCCGTGTCAAGATTCCAAGCCGGGTCAAGTTATCTGCCGTGTGAAGATAAAACTGTTCAGCCGGGTAACTGTTCTGCCAGGTGAAGATTACAAGTGTTACAACTGTTAAGCCGGATCAACAGTTTAGACGGGTGAAGACTTTTCTCAGCCGGGTGAAGAAGAAAAATCACTGTTCAGCCGGGTGAAGAAGAATTTTTCACTGTTCAGCCGTGTGACTCAATTTTAGTTGTTTCAAACCTTGTTATCTTATCTTGTCATTATTTACTTGTCTTTATTTAAGTAGTTTAACCATTTCTTTTCAAAAATCTTTAAAAACACAAAAATATTTTCTTTAAAAATTGTTAAAATGGCACCTAATGATGATTCTGATAATCGTGTTCGTAGACTTGTTAACCGTGCAGATTTCAAGAATTGGACTATTAGACTGAAGCATCATCTTTGCTCAATAGACAATGATCTTTGGAAGTCAATTGATAAGGGTCCTCACATACCTACACAGACAGCTCCGGATAGTGCAAGTACCTACACCAAAGACTCTACTGAACCTTATCCAGAAGATAATCTATCAGCAGAAGATTTAAGGAAAGTAAAGAATGATAGCAAAGCCTACTCTTTGATGTGTAAAGGACTGCCACTACAAGTATTGTCAAGGTTGGATACTTATCAGACGGGTTATACATTGTTCAAAGCCTTGAAGTCAATATGTGAAGGAGGTGAACAACTTAGGAGTCTCAAGAAACAAAAGCTGAAGAGACAATTGGAGTTATTTGAACACATTGCTGGAGAATCTGTGCACCAGATGATGAATATGTTTGTTCAACTGACTACTGAAATGACCAATCTTGGTGCGAAGACAGATCTTCAAGACTTGAATGACAGATTACTATGTGCTCTTCCATCATCGTGGAAACAGACTGTGACACTACTGAAACATACTGAAAAGTTTCCGATGGATTTGGATCTGCTCATTGCATAGATTGAAGAAGTTGAGATTGATGAAAGTTCTAGAAACACTGATAGAACTGGTTCACATGCACAATACAAATATATTGTGAATCCTGCTAATACTGTGGAGAATGCCTTTCTAGCTCAAGAATCTGCGAAGATTGATGATGAGGGTGATCTATTTGTTGGTGCAAGCTTCTATACTGATTCGTCATACATTCCAAACTCACCAACTTATTCTCAACCTCAATCTCCACCAAGAACTCAAGTTCAAAGTCAGAATATGAAGAATCAAGCAGAAAATCAAAGTTCGAATGTTCAAACAAAAGTAAAAGATGTGATGAACATTCTGTTACAAGATGATGAGACTAAGACTGCTTTTACTGCTTTCATGGCAAGCTTTCAAGCCTATCAAGGAAGTCATCTAACTCAAATGGACGTCGTTCTTCAAGATTTATTTGAAATGGATCCTGATGACGTTGAGGAAATGGATTTGAATTGGCAAATGGTGATGGTTGCATATCGGACGCAGAAACATGCATATGTTAACCGAAGCTACAAGCCTCATGCAAACAAGACCGTTGGTTTTGACAAATCGAAGGCCAGATGTTTCAACTGTAACTGCTATGGTCATTTTTCAAGGGAATGTAAGGCTCCTAAGAATCAGAACTACAATGATCAAGCGAATTCAAGTGGACAGAATCAAGGTCAAGGTCAAAGCTCGCAACAGTGTTCAAGCTATCAACAGAGGAATCAACGTTTTCTACAGAAGCCATATCAAAGTCTTCCCATGCCAAAACTGGAAGATGAAGGCAAGAAGCCAGAAGATCAGACCAAAGCACTGGTAGTGAGTGTGAAAGATGGATATGATTGGAGTGCTTATGCAGAACAGTTTACATCTGATCTTACATCCAGTCTGGCATTAGTTTGTGAAATTGAGGAAGATTGGTCTGAAGAAGGGGATGGTAAACTGATTGATACTCTGAGTGAAGATTCTGAGGAATATGACTGGAGTGCAAAGTCAGATCCTGTTGAAGAATCTGAACCAGAAATTGTGGTGATGGCTACATCCAATGAGTCTTCATCATCCACTGAACAACCAAAGGTTAGTAATGATTTACCCCCTAACTATGTTCCTTTGCCTGATGATGTTAGAGGTAGGTTATGTTCTGAACAATGCATTCAACAAGTAGAACATTATCGTACTCATTCGTTTAAAATTGGTGACAAATTAAGCAAACATGAAAAAATTCATGAACAACTTAAAATTGATCACAAAATTTCTGATGAGAAGATATTGTCACTTAAAGAATCATGGAACAAAACCTTAAAGGAATTGGAACTAGTAACCAAACAACTTGAAGAAATGACAAATAATTTCGAACAAGAAAAAGTTGCTCATGCTGTCACACAAGTTGAATTAACAAAAGTAAAAAGTTGCAAAACAATGGTAAAACAACTTGTGAGTGAAAGAGGTAACAAAACCAAACTAGGATTGGGTTTCACTCATGAACCAATGCCTAATTCAATCACACAAACTTTACCTGAAAACTTCAATGAATTTGATCATTCACCTGAAAATGAACGAAAATTCAAAGAAATTCAAAGAAGTGAATCCGAATCCGAAGGATCTGAAGTGTTGATTGAGAGTTTGAAACATGATGATGTCGTGACGATTGAAGCTGATGATGAAGCTAGCAACAAATTAGAGCCTGTTCTGATTCAACTTGTTGAATATCCTGAACTGAATCCCAAGCAGGAAGAAACGGTGAAGGATGAAGGTGAATTTTCAGGATATAATGATCCTGAATACATCAGGTGGAAGAATGAACAGAAGGCGAAAGTTGCTGATCAACTGATCAAGAAGCAAGAAGTGAAAAAGACTGAAGTTTCGAATGCAAAAATGCATAAGTTAAAATCGAAAGTCAATCAATCTGAAACGAAACAGTCAAAAGGAAAAAGTGTCATAAAATCGAATGACAACACCAAAGCTCAAACTGTTAAAACTGAAAATGTTAAACCTGTCAAGCAGAAAGTGTCAAAAGGTAAAACAATTAAGTTTGTGTCTGCAGGAACTTTTGATTTGAACGGATCTTATGGTAAACCAATTAATTCTTCAATCAAATCTAACTCTGGTCTGAAAACAGGTTCAAGTCCTAAGTCTTCCGCTGTAAATGATAAAAGAATTGAACCAAAGAAGGTAACCAAACAAGATAGTTTAAAATCGAATCAAGTTCCCAAGCAAGAAAAATCACAATCAAAATCTCCACAAAAGAATCAATTTAATCTAAAACCGAACAAAACTGATAATGAATCACGAGTGGGTTCCACATCAAGAGTTAACAATCGGCTCTTTAGGATTAGCAAGAAACATTGTGAGATTTGTGATCGTTATAATCATGCTACTGCTGAATGTTTCTTTAACAGGTACTGCAGTTACTGTGACAAAAGAAATCATTCTTCAGAGGAATGTTTTTATAACAAATTTTGTGATATCTGTGAAAGAAGAAATCATGACACAAAGGATTGTTTCTTTCGGAAAAACTCATCAAGAGAAATGACTCTGTTTTCAAATTTTCAAAGAAATCAATCATTTGGTTTTCAAAATGTTAATCAAAGTCATTCTCCTATTTTGAGAAATTTCAATCGAAACAATTCTGGTTTTAATAACTTTTCATCCAGAAATGTGCAGGTTAACAGTTTTAAGCCAAGAGCTTTGATGGTAAGAAACCAGAAATTTGAAAATAACCTTGATCCTAAGTTAGAGGAAAGGTTTATTGCCTTGAGAAGAAAGAAATCGAATCAAGCCGTTGGGCGAAACAGTTTTCAACCAAATCTCTCGAATGAAACAAATTTTCAAAATCTTCATTATCAACAAGTTACTGTTACAGATAGATTCGGAAAACCCAAGACCATGTGGGCCTGGGTTGACCAAACTAACTAAGTGATTGTTGAATTGTAGGTACGCCCTAGAAGACCTATCAACTCATGGTTTGTTGATAGTGGGTGTAGCCGGCATATGACAGGCAACCATGCCTTGCTTCAAGACTTTAAGCTGAAGAATGGTACACATGTTGCATTTGGAGGAGATGCTGGTGGTAAAATAACTGGAGAAGGAACCGTGTCAAATGGGGTCATTAGCTTTGATAAAGTCAACTACTGTGCACAGTTGAACTTTAATTTGCTAAGTGTATCTCAAATTTGTGATACATCTTATTCAACTTTATTTGATGATTCTTTTTGTTATATACTCAAACCAGGTTTCAAGATTGACAATGAATGGGTGGTGGTTAAAGCTCCAAGAGATCGTGATGTATACAAGCTTGATATGTCGCAGATTGATGTTGAAACCGAAACTACTTGTCTCATTGCACATGCGTCAAATGATGAGAGTCAGCTTTGGCATAGACGGCTGGGCCATTCAAACTTCAGAAACATGAACCGTTTAGTGACTGGAAATCATGTTGTGGGAATACCATCAAAGAAGTTCTCTACAACTGATCTCTGTCCAGCATGTTTGAAAGGAAAACAGTACAGAATGTCTTTTAAGTCCAAGCCAGAAAACTCCATTTCAAAACCATTACAGATGCTACATGTGGATCTTTTCGGACCAACAAATGTTCAAAGCATCGGAAAGAAGTCTTATTGTTTTGTCATCATTGATGATTTTACTAGATTTTCTTGGGTTTATTTCTTGCATGTTAAATCTGAAACTGCTGAGTTGTTAAAAGAATTCATTGTCAAAGTTGAAAATCAGTTGGATTGTAAAGTAAAAATCTTGAGAAGTGATAATGGAACCGAATTTAAGAATGCTAATGTTGATTTGGTTTGTGCAGAAAAAGGAATTGCGAGACAATTTAGTGCTCCAAGAACGCCTCAACAAAACGGAGTTGCGGAACGGAAAAATCGGACACTGATTGAAGCAGCAAGATCCATGCTCGCAGATGCCAAAATCCCTATCACATTCTGGGACGAAGCTATTGCTACTGCGTGTTTTGTACAAAACAGGACATTATTGGTTCAGGATAAAAATAAAACATCTTATGAGTTATTGTTTGGAAGAAAACCGAATATTTCTTACTTGAAAGCATTTGGTTGTCCTGTATCGATTCTAAATTTAAGTGATCATCTCGGGAAATTTGAGTCAAAATCTGACGATGGATTTTTCCTTGGTTATTCGTCTGTTTCTAAAGCTTATCGGGTTTTTAATAGCAAAACAAATACTGTTATTGAAACTATTAACGTAAAGTTTTTAGAAAATTCGTTTCCGTCAGTGGCTCATGGTCCCGAATGGTTGTTTGATTTAGATTCATTATCAAAATCTTTCAATTCTAGCTTGTTTGATTTTTCAGGAAACTCGAGAAAAAAATCAGGAGACTTGGGATGTTTCAGTGATGATTCTGACAATGACGATGATAGTAATCTCAATTCTGAGTATCCGTTCATGTCATTTCATAATCCTGATCAAGGAGTATCCAGTCAAGCTCCGGGTCCTTCTGGTTCTTAAGAAGATCAAGAATCAAATATTCTTGGTGATGATGTTAATCCACAAAATTCTCCTAATGATGGTGGATCTATACAAAATCAACCATCATCAGATCCGAATGTTGAAGTTATTCCAGAATCCTTTGACTACTTCATCAATTCACCGGAACAAGTTCCTAATTTCACTCCGCATGTTTCTACAATTCTACAAGATCTACCGAATCTGAATCAGTCTAATCTGGAGAGTCAAGTACAAGGTGATGTTATACCAACTCATCGAATTCATAAGAAACATCATGTCTCTCAGATTATTGGGCCGTTGAATCAGAGAACTACGAGAAGTCAAACTGAGCAAGCAAACGTTTGTCTTTATTCATGTTTTCTTTCTCAAGTGGTACCAAAGAACATTTCAGAGGCGCTACAAGATAATTGTTGGATTGAAGCCATGCAAGAGGAGTTACTTCAATTTCGCAAACAAGAGGTTTGGAAATTAGTGGACTTACCTGAAGGAGAAAATGCGATTGGTACAAGATGGTTGTACAAGAACAAGCCAGATGAACGTGGTATTGTTGTGAGAAACAAAGCCAGACTTATTGCACAAGGTTACGCTCAAGAAGAAGGTATTGACTATGAAGAAGTGTTTACTCCGGTCGCTCGACTTGAAGCTATTCGCGTTTTTCTAGCGTATGCCTCTTTCATGAAGTTCAAAGTGTTCCAAATGGACGTTAAAGGCGCTTTTCTGTATGGACCAATTACCGATGATGTATACGTCAGACAACCTCCTGGTTTTGAAGATCCTGATTATCCACATCGTGTATACAAATTGAGCAAAGCTTTATATGGTCTACATCAAGCTCCAAGGATTTGGTACGAGACGTTATCTAAACATTTGCTAGAACATGGATTTACAACAGGTCAGATTGATCCAACTTTGTTTATGAAGCGGGAAAATGAAGATCTTTTATGTGTTCAAGTGTATGTGGATGATATCATCTTTGGATCAACCAGTGCGTTCATGTGCAAAGAGTTTGAAGAAATCATGAAGTCAAGATTTCAGATGAGTTCGATGGGGGAGATTAATTTCTTTCTCGGATTGCAAGTAAAACAATCAGCAGACGGAATTTTTATCAACCAATCAAAGTTTGTTGAGAAGTTGCTGAAAAAGTTCAAGATGCAGGTTTGTCAGACTATTCGAACGCCATCTGATGTGAATTGCAAGATACAGCCGGATCCGAAAGGCAAATCTGTTGATCAAACACTGTACAGATCAATGATTGGTTCACTGATGTATCTTACTGCATCAAGGCCAGACATTATGTATGCTGTATGTGTGTGCGCAAGATATCAGTCTGATCCAAAAGAGTCGCACCTGGTTGCTGTTAAACGTATTTTCAGATACCTTAAAGGGAAACCGAATCTCGGGTTATGGTATCCTTATGAAGGCAATTTTGAATTATATAGTTATTCTGATAGTGACTTTGGTGGGTGTGCTCTTGACAGGAAATCGACTACTGGTGGTTGTCAATTTCTGGGTCCTAGACTTGTTTCTTGGCAATGCAAAAAGCAGACCAACGTTTTTGTATCCACAGCTGAAGCAGAGTATATCGCTGCATCTGCAGGATGTTCTCAAGTTTTATGGCTACAAAACCAATTGCTTGACTACGGGTTTAACTTTCTCAAAGCTTCTATTTACATAGACAATACTGCTGCTATGTTCATTACTGCTAATCCTGTTCAACACTCAAAAACCAAACATATCGAAATTCGATATCACTTTCTCAGAGACAACTCTGAAAAAGGTTTAATAATTTTGATTAAAGTTCATACCGACAAACAAGTGGCAGATCTTTTCACAAAATCTTTCTTGTCAGGGCGGTTTGAATTCTTAATTCAATCCATAGGGTTAATCAATCATGATTAATTCAAATTTTTGAAAAATCCACAAAAATCAGAAAATATAAAAATCAAAAATATAATAAGTGGATGTCAAGTATTGATTCCTTTGTCTTTTAATTTATTGTTTTGCATTGTGTGTGTGCATGAAAAAGAAAAGCAAAAACAAAATATAAAAGCAAAAAGAAAAGAAAATATCATGTCATAAGAATCTATAGTGCAAAAAGTGAGAAATGATAGTTACACTAGACATTATTTGTTACATCATTTTTAAATAAAGACTGATGAATGTTAATTGATGTGCGAGACAGCTCAGGCAATTAGACTGAAAAAGTAAGTTCATTGTTGACAAATCTAAACTTAATGATCTTTGTGTTAAGTTCCATCGCTATACATGTCTAGATATATATCTTTTGATGCATTGCTTGTGATGATAACTGTGCATGATCGGGTAACGATGCAGTCTATTCAGTGTGATGAACCGCATCGTGAGCTTCTTTGTTGTGGTATCCACAGACCTGAAGTCTCACATGAAGTCTCTTTTGAGCTTCAAGGTGCAGCAAAAGATTCCCAAAGATAGAACAAAAAGAGTCCCAAATGTGGACCATCACCAAACAAAAAATTCCAAAAAGGAATTCAGAAGATTCCCAAGGGGAACGATAGGAAATTAGAATTCCAAAATGGAATCAAAAGAAGTCCCAAAGTGGACCAAATCCGAATAGAACCCAGATTCCACACTGTTTATGATTGTAAGTGACCAGGTTTTGTGCAATATGCATTCAGGTAGTGATTGATAAGGAAATATGTTGACATATGTATACATGTGGGTCACATAAGTCATTTTAATCGAACCTTAATCTCATCATGATACTGAAAAAGTAAGTGTGTCAACTCGAGCTAATTGGTATGTTTTCATATCATCACTCAATCAAACATAAGTCAAATGTCTATTCAAAACTTGCAAAACATGTTCAGATAATGTGTGGTATGATCTCACTGCGATATTTTGATTCATTGCATTGCATATGTCTTTATTTTAATGTGTGTGCTTTGTGTGTGCAGGCATATGGAATCTTTATTGACACATCGATAACCTTGTTAAACTTAAAATTTAAAGAAATTTCAAGTTTAGGGGGAGAATAATTGAAGAAGAAAACTATTTACAAAAATCCAAAAAATATTTTTGAATGTGTGTTTTGAATGAACAAGATTATGTGGTATGAAAAGCAAATGTATTGAATGTGTTAAAAACAAACTCAAGGTCTTGTGATATGTTTTTAAGAAATTGCTTCGGGATATAGAAATTTTGGTTGTGCAAAAACATTTTTACAAGAAAAATCAAAGAAAAAGAAAAAGGGATTTAATTAGAATTAATATTTGTTGTCTTGTATGAGATTTTTGATATTTAATGTGACAAACCCTAATAAGGATGTCTTGTCTAATTAATATGTCGAGAATGTTTGCAGGTGCAATAAATGCAGTTGAAAAGTCAACAGACGAGAAAATTGAAAAATAGTCAAAGTGGTGTCGCCGGGTGAAGATATCAGAAACAACTGTTTACACTACGAAAATGTAGGGCATTTGAGACTGAAAAATCAGTCTTAGACACTAACAAATCAGTCCTTAATGATTATCAAGGACTAATTTTGCTAGTCCCGTGTCAGTCTTACTTATCTAGTCCTAGATACTAGCATCAGTAACTAAATTTCAGTCCTAATTGTTTGACACTAAGAGTGACTAATATTCAGTCTTCCATACACATATATTCAGTCCTTAAACAATATTCGGGTACCATGTCATTTCAGTCTCTCAAACATTTTATTTGTGACTGAAAATTAGTCTTCAATACCAAAGTTTTTGAGACTGAAAATCAATGCTCAAACCTTGTTTATTTTGTCCTAAATACTTTTAATTAGATTTTAGTTATGAGTTATTTATTTTCAAATACGTTTATTAGAGACTGAAAAAAATATCTCATATGAATTTATTCAGACCCTAATGCTTTTTACAAACTAATAATCAGTTGCTTGTATCAACATATGTAGTCCCTTGTATGTTATATTGGTGACTAAAAAATAGTCTCCAATACTATGGCTCATTTAAGGTATGATATTTAAAGACCGACAAGTAGTTAATTCTTCAATAGAAATATCATTTCATTCTCATAAAATAAAATTAAATCTATAATATCCTAATTCAAAACCTTAAAACATAAAACAATTAAACATATAAATAAATAATAACTCTCTTGATTAATTCTAAACTTTAAAAAGCAGCATGCTCAACTAAAAATAAGTACTAGCTAACATCCTAGAGCAACATGGTTTCAAGAAGTCTTGGTTTCGCTTGAAGATGGTTGATACAAGTCAGTTTTTGATGTCATAGAAGAACTTTTTCTTTGGGAAAACATGTCGAACACTGAGCTTTCTACGCAGATTTTGTTGTTTTCTCATTACCACACATGCTTTCAATTGCCTCCTTTTCTAGCACATATTCCATGATAATAGTTATAGTCATGCCTTTGGAAATTAACTTTGATACCACCTCTTCTTTAGGATAACATAATATGCTTCTAACATAATAAAAGACACAAAAACATCACTTAACTAATAACCCAAAATAAAATTTTAACAAAGTATGTGGGAAAACAAAGAAAACAAGAGTTGCTTAAAGATTTGGCATACCCTTGACGGTTTTAACAGTGTGTGTCTTCTCCTGCAGTAATTGTATTGGAGTATCCTTGGACTAGCTATTGTAAAACCAGAAAAACATGGGTTTTCTATCGGTTTATATGTGTTGACTTGATTGACTGCACAGAGATACAAACATACAGACGTGGCAAAGCTGTTGGAAAGATTAGTTAGTTAGTCTAGTAACTAGACTAGTATAACAACTAACTCTACTAGTCTAGTAATTGTATTGGAGTATAACAACTAACTCTACTAGTCTAGTAACTAGACTAGTATAACAACTAACTCAACATTCAGACTAACTAACTAATCTTTCCAACAGCTTTGCCACATCTGTATGTTTGTATCGCAATCAATCAAGTCAACACATGTAAGCCAACATTTTCAAAGATGTGTGCACATATTGCTACTAAAATATGCAAAATCATACATGTTCTGGCACATAAAATATGCTAAAACATACAGGGTCAAAACGTGTACTTTTAGTCCACTTCAAGCTGGATTGAGTGATTGACATGAAAGACTTAGTATGTCAAATTTGATAGCAAAAATTGTGTTACTTCATCTATAATCTAACATTTTTTTACATAATGATTTAAGAAATTGCAGATGCCCAGCTCATTTGACTAATTGACAGGTTTCCATTTAAGATAGCTAACATTTTTCCCTACGACCTCTTCTATGTTGGTCCAGATAAGAAAACACAAGCATATACATAAAATAATTTACCAATTCTTGAGCGTGCCATGGACCTTTTCTTCAAAATTTCAGTATGAGGAATGATTGACCATGATGCACCTATGCCTCTTGAAGCTCTTTCATTAGTGTCATCTTCTTAATACCTTATTCCAACAATACAAGGGTTTCTTTTAAAAAACAAGGAAGGCATCTTACTGATGCAAGTGTAAAAATTTAACAAAAAATGAAACTTGTACTCTTTAAAGTAAACAATTTGCGCATTTGAGACATGAATTGGAGACTCTAAAGCAAATATCCCACCTTCATGGTCTTTGCCTTCATGCCTTGTTGTATATGCTTCTATACATACGTATATGTTTTTATCTAAAATGATTGATTATGAAACAAATCAAATTCATATCACATTAAATGTCATATAAAATTAAGTTCCAGTAAAATAGATGAAGAATGGAATCAGAAGAGTAATCACCAAGTCCTTTCCCTCAACAATTATACGACTTTGAGAGTGAATGACACAATTAACAATATCGATTGACCCTTATCCTTGCACCTAACATTCATTACCTGTAACAAAAAGATTAATTTAAGCATCAACAAAAACAGCTGCAAAAAGTAAAATCTCTCTTGTGAGAAAGAAATGAATTATCTTTTACGTTATCTCTAAAATCTTCTGGCGCCAATCTGAATTAACATTCAAGAAGAAACCACTAGGCTATCAAAACAAATTTTTGATTTCCAATTTCTATTTAATATGAACCATTCAATCATATAAGAATTTCAGTTCTCATTTATTGATCCTCAAATTCATAAAAAAATATTCAAACACTAGCCTCAAAGTCAATTAATATAGTTTGGAATTCAAATGAACAATTTTAGAGCTCCATAAGCAATTACATGTTGATGACTCCAATGATAATACCGAGTAACTCAATATACAAACGTGGTGAATACATCTTTTCATACTGTAGAAGTTGGCCTACGTATTACCTGACTCGAATCAGTAGCAAGATAACTGGATTGCTAGAGCTAACCATCAATCAAGCGAATAACGAAATTGTTTGCTGCTGAGTAACTGAGTTTAATTGTGATAACAACCCTGTTGTGTGGAATCTAAATATGATAAAAACAAGTAATATCAAACCTGCTATGAGATATTTGCAGCTTCGAGAATTTCTTGAACTAGATCAATAAATGAACAAACTAAAATCAGTAATCAAAAACTAAGGAGGAAATACAAAACATGTGTATTAATTGTCAGCCCTATTCACATAGAAGCCAATCCAACTTAAACATTCTGGTAGCAAATCATGAACAAAATTTGAAAATATTAGGAGCTTTAATGATAAAGAGCAAAATAATACATAAATGACAAAATATATTCATTAATTGGCATTCAAATCGGCAACGACATAGAAATTGATATGCCTCTTTCAAACAAAGAAACAAAAATTGGTAATGAAGCAAAGGTTACTTGGGAGATTACCTGAATGGAAGAATACGGTTAATAAAAACACAAACCAAAATCCCAAAAGTTAGAATCAAACTCACGATGGAAGAGGCTGAATGTTGTATTTGTAATCAGTGAATCGGAGACCAAAAGCGATCGACATTCCATCTCACCTCTCTCACTAACTGAAACAGCAGTTTTGATGATAATGCTTAACTAGGGCGTGCGAGCCAATTTTGACCGGGAGTGAGAGGGAAATTTAAATTTTTTGTTGTGAAATTTTGAGGGAATAAATTTCCAGGAAACTTTGGATGTAAAAATGGTAAAATTTTTAGTTTGTTTTTAGTTAACAAAAAATAATGTTCGTTTTGTTTTAAAGGGTAAATTTGCATAAACATAATAAAATTTTAATTTTGTTTCAATTAGAAAATTCAAACTTTATTTGTTACAATTAGATAAATTAATTTTAAAATATGTTTTAATCCTAAATAATTAACTTGTATAATAGGTAAATATTGATTTTTAATATTCAATTTAAAATAAAACAAATGCTTACTTGTTAAGTAGGTCAATCATATAGGATAAAAACATAAAACTAAACTTAAGTTACATAACTAGAATAAAACAAAGTTTGAGTGACCTAATTAAAAAAAATCGAAAGTTGGTTATGTTTTAATGATATTTTCCCTATAAATAACAAAGAAATGTCTTCTGTAAAGTTCGCTTAAAAATAAAATTATAAGCATTTAATTAAATTTGAGTCTAAATATACAAATTTAGTTAAGAGTTAAACTCTATATATATATATATATGTTCACATTTTAAGCGTATCAAATATGATCATGTTTCAAATACTTTTAAAAATGACACGTGTAGTGCTCGTGCTATGCTCAGAAAACAAAACACTTTTTTTAAATAGCAACACCTTGATTTTTTAAGGAGAACTACACCACAACCTATTAATAGCAGGACTCGAACCTCTGATCTAATGTTCCTAACACATATGTGTTACCAATGGGCCACTAGGTGTCTAAGTTTCATATTTATACTCTATCAAATATAAACCGATCCATGAAGACTCCTATTCAGAAAAGGTTGAACATGTAACTACTCTTAAGTTTTTCAATATTCTTTTAAATATTAGGGGACTAAAATGTTATTAGTATTATTATAATAGAAACAATTACATATTTATCCTTATAAACACACCGTATTTACAATTTGATTTTTTTCATTCGAGAATATGGATTTAATGTTTTTGTAACTTTTTTATATGTTTAACTTTTTTAAAGCACCAAAATCTCGTAAATATTAATATTTCATCTAATGTTATCTCTAACCCTTCAATACAACTTTAACATATATACGATTTTAACCCTTAACTTTGACGTATTATATCATTTTAACTTTTGATGACATACCGAGTTTACAACTTTGAACCTCTATGCTAATGTGACATATGTACGACTTTGACTTCGTTGTCATTTTTTATTATTGAGTTTGAATATTTATATATATTAATATGTGATGCACAACGACTTTATACGGTAATTAACCTTTTTTTATTAACATGTGAAACGAAGTCACACACACAAGATTTGGCCGTCCATCGCGCAACCCGGTGCTATATAACTAGTTTATTTAAATATAAGATAAAACCCAAAAAAATAGTAACCTTCGTTGGTCGCTTTCGTAATTCATATATTGTATAAACTCCTAATTTGCAAGGTCGGTTATCCTGGCCTTGCAAATTACAAGTTTGCCTTTCTTTTTATTTTAGTCATTTAGTCCCTCAAGTTTGTTATATTTACAAATTTGGTCTCTCATCTCAACTTTAACATATTTACGGTTTTAATCTTCGACTTTGACTTATTGTTAATTTAACGTCTGATGACGAAGTCAGGTTACAACTTTTGACCCCTACTCTACTTTGACATATTTATGATCTGTATTTACTATTTGACAAGGTCGGTGCTTTGCATCGGCCAGTCATGCGACGCTAGGTGGCGTTTCAGTTTTTTTACTTTAACATGGTTACGGTTTTAATCCACGAATTTTGATGTATTTATGGTTTTAATCCCCGACTTTTAATAATTGTCATTTTAGCCTCTAATGAGTTTTCGACTTTGATATTTTACTCTACTTTGACATATGGTACGACTTCAATATTGTTATCGTTTTGACGTCCTTTAACTTTTGATATTTCATTGCTTTTTAATATGTGACACGTTACGGTTTTACGCCATGACGTACGGGAAATGAGACTTTTTTTTCAACGCATGTGACAAAGTCACATACAAAAGACCCGGCTACGTGACTCGGCCCGATCTTAAATCTAGTATAAATCTGAACACCATACATAAACAGAAGACCCTTAAAAAATAAAAAGTTGTATTGCGTAGACTCGAGCATGCATACCGCTGGTTTATATCCGCGCGCTATTTTCCGCTGCAACAACTAATGATGTTGTTGATAACCTTATATTAATCATATACATAGTGTACATATTATATATGTAAAATTGCAGTTAAAAAAACAAAAAGAACCCTTAATTGAACGTGATTTATCCTAACCAACCAAGTTAAGCACAACTAAACGTAATTGACCAATAATCACTTATAAGATCTTCGAGGCTAACTTTCAATCTCATGTGCCTTTCTTGAAATGGTATAGATTAGGCCAAAATTTTAAAGACTCTAAATCAATAATTTATTATTTTCTTACTCAAAACTCATTGAAGATTTAACATCAGTTAAAATAGTAAAATGTTCCCTTGAAAGATTAATATTTTGGAAAATTGTAATGATTCGATCTTATTTAAGAATATCAAACCAATTTTTAGTCTTTAATGTTCCCTTAAAATAGTAAAATGTGTGCTTGTTTTACACAAACAACATTTAATACTAATTTTTAGTCTCCAATTTGTTCCCTCTTTGTTAGAGACTAAATATCAGTTACTAATACAATGACGAAAGTTGTTATTAATGAGAAAACTTATTTGGGACTGATATTCAGTTACTAAAATGTATCCCTCTAGAATTTTTAATTTTGGAAACAGAATTAGGACTGAGTTTTAGTCTTAAATAACCATTCAAAGTATTAGGGACTGATTAACAGTCACTAACTTTAGTGACAAAAACGTCAGTCCCTAATATCATTAGTAACTGATACGTTAGTCTCTGATACTATGTAATTGAGACTGATAGATTAGTCCCTAACAAGTTAGTCCCTAATAGTGATATTTCTTGTAGTGTTAGTCGGGTAATGAAGACACTATTCAGCTGGGTAAATTTGTTGTGTCTGATATAAGCCGGGTGATTGTGTGAGTAAAGACAGCCGGGTGAAGATATTATGACTACTGTACTGCCGGGTAATGAAGTGATAAGTTACCAGTCGCGTAATGAACAAGTCACTATTGTGCCGGGTAAAGAAGTCATTAATATCTGCCGTGTGACAAGTTGTGTTACTATACAGCCGGGTAATGAAGTGTTGACACTGTACAGCCGGGTAAAAGAAAGAAGTCTTTATCTTGCCGTGTAAGTGAAGAACACTGTGTAGCCAGGTAAAGTACAACAACTATGTTGCCGGGTGATGAAGAAAAGCAAGCCGGGTGATGAAGAAGATCACTATGTTGCCGGGTGATGAAGAAAAGCAAGTCGGGTGATGAAGAAGATCACTATGTAGCCGGGTGATTGGTAAAACCAAAACAGGTGTAGTTGTTCCTAACCTTTACCCGTCTCTACAGTGATGTACCCGTCTCTACAGTGCTTTACCCGTCTCTATAGTGAATGACCCGTCCAAGTGTTTTTACATGTTTTATGTTGACCCGTCTTATGTTGTGACCTGTCCCAAGTACTTGACCCTTCCCAACAGTGTTTGACGCGGCTCAACAGTGCATGACCCGTCCAGGCTTATTGGGCTTTTAATGTTTACCCGTTCCAATTGTTTACCCGTCCAATTTGTTTGACCTAATTTTTTTTCAACCATATAAAAACCCGCCTCTTCACAACACTTATCATTTTTTCACCAAAGTTTCAAGCAAAATCCCCTGTACCTCAAATCGTTCATACTTTATTTCAATCGTTTGATCTGTAACAAGTTTGATTGATTGAATAAGGTATATTTTAAGTGATGCGACCTTGATAAACCTGCAAATCGATCGTTAAAACGAAAAATGATGATGAACAGTACTTTGATCACTGAATCGACACTTTGATTTTGAGTGTTAAAACTGAAATCAAATGTTGTTTTAAGTATAAAAACTGTCGATTATCAAATTTCATCCATTAATTTGCATCAAATTGCTTAAAATCAACTAAATCAACTCAAATTTGCTCATAACTGTCGAACCGCCATTGATGACCTGTTGAAAGTTCTTAAGTGTTGACCACAAAATGATAAAATGTGTGTTAAAAATTGACAAATCATTGTTAAATCTGAGCTTAAACATGTTAAACAACTTCATTATACAAATTTCAGAATTATGTTCTTAAGTGAATAAACTGTTAAGTGTAATGTGTTGTATGATCATTGATTCACAAAAGGTTTTTATTAAACAAAATGATGAAAATCAGATTGTTAGATCAACTTAGGTGTTAAATGATTATCTAATTGTTTTACATTATAACTTTTTGTTCAAACACTTATGTAAATTTGAAATTTATTAATCAAGAATTTAACTCACTTGTCTTGTTTTTGTCAAACAGATGGAGAATTTGAAGTTTGAGCCTAAGCACAATCTAGTGGCATGTTTGGATGAATCTATTCCAGAGACTGAGGGATATAGAGATATGATTAGATTCATCAAAAGAACCAAGTATGTGTATGCTATGTGTGCGAAGCCTGTGATCTATGCTAGACTCATCAAGAGTTTTTGGAGAACGGCTGAGGTTGTTACAAATGAAGATGGTGTGATAGTTGTTAGAGGGAATATTACCAGAGATTTAGAATTGACTGTGTCTAAAGAAGCTATCAGAACAGCTTTAAGGATTGAGGATGATGAAGTTGGTGCCAATGACGAGCTGACCACTGCTGAGTGTCAGGCATGTTTTGTGAATATGGGTCATCCTCCCATGTTTCCAAAATCGCAGTTTGTTAGAGCTCGGTTGGGAAAGAAGTGGAAGTTACTTTGCTATGTGATACAACAATGCATGTCTAGAAGGAGTGCTGGTTTTGACAACTTTCCTTCTGACATTGCATCCCCCATTGTTGCAATTGCAGAGAACAAACCTTTCAATATGTCAAAATGGATTATGAAGGGGTTTGTATTCAATTTAGTGAAGGGAAAAAGGTTCAAGTTTCTCATGTATCCGAGATTCTTGCAACTCATGATCAATGTTGCATATCCCATCATCAGAGAAGAAGGATTTGTTGGAGGAATTTTATATACTGAGGACATGAACGACCTATCATACAGGAAGATGAGTATAGGAAATGTACAAAGTGTTGAATTGTTTGACTATATGCGGGATATAGCCAAGAATGTTGAGGATATAGAAGTGGTGTATCATCACATATCACATGGAGAGATTGTGAATCCACATGACCTAGTTGATAAGGTGCCTGATAATTTGTTGGATGATGATGAGTATTTTGCTCGGCATCCAGAAGAAGAAGATGGGAATGAGAACGAAGAAGAAGAAGAAGAGGATGATGAAAGTGATGGTGATGATAGTGAAAGTGAGGATAGTGATAGTGATGATGATGGTGTTGATGATGGAAATGATGATATTATAGAAGAAGAAAGTGTTGAATCTGTTTCAGAGGAGGCAGTAAATGTTGAGACTGAAAATGCTGCAGTTGAAGAAACTGTTGAGATGGTTAATGTAGTAGAAGAAGCTGTGATTGATGCTCCTAGGGATATTACTGTTCAATATTCAAGATCTCGAAGATCTAAGTCTGTGATTGAGCCTGTGTTAGTTGAGGAGCCGGATGTAATTGAAGATGTAAATGTGCCTGAGATAGTGGACATTGTACAGATTGCTAAAGAAGTTACTGCTGAAGTGGAGATTGTGGCACAGACAATCGATGATGCTGAGGAGTGTATGATTGTTTCTGATCCAGTTGACATTGCCACATCCTCCAGAGCAGCTGAACACATTGATGAACCAAAGGAGTCTTCACCTAAGGTTGCATCAGATGTTGATTTGAATGAAGAAGAAAACAAAGTTTTTCACTTGGAAAGGATGGTAGCCAAACTTTTAGATGCTAATGAGCAAATGAAGGCATCTAATGAAAGAAAGAAGAAGAGATTAGAAGAGTTTTAAGGCACTAGATGAAGATTATGAAAAACTGAAGGCTGATCATGAACAGCTAAAGGCTGACTATGAAGAGTTGCAAGCAGAATGCAATACTTTACGTGCTGAAAAAGAAGTATTGGAGAACTGGATAAAAGAGGAAGAAGCTGTAAGTTCAGAATCGGACAAAGAATTTATTGTGGAAGAAGATGTTGGAGTGTCTGAGACTCCTAGGGACGTCGCAGTCTATCAAACTAGATTGCATCGATCTAAGACTGTGACAGAACCAAGTGTAGAGTTTGTCCCTATTCCCGATGAAGCTGCTGATACTGTCAATTCTGACAAAGCTGAGGGAAAACGTAAGTTAGATGCTGTGCCTGAGATCACTGGTGAAGAAATTTGTGCTAAGAAAGCAAGAATGGAAGAAACAGTTCAGATTGAGCCGATTCAATCTGAATCTGTAACTGAAACTGAAGAATCTGAGGTGGTAAAGGTGACTGAGGTTGTAAAGGAAAGTGAAACTGAGAAAGCATTTCAGATTGAGCCGATTCAATCTGAATCTGTATTGGTAGCTGAAGTGCCAAAGGTAGTTGAAGTTGTTGAGAATGTGCCAGAAACTGTTACTGAAGAAGCATTTCAGTTTGAGCCGGTTCAAACTGAAACTGCACCGATGATAGAGGCACTGGATGATTTGGATGACATAGATTTCACTGAGTCTGAACCTGAAGCTGAACCTGAAGTTAATCCAGATGATGAGATACCAGCTGATCTGCCTGAACGTTTTGCTTATCTAGAAAAGATGAAGTATAATCCAGTGTATTTGAATGGACTGACTGTGAGTCAAATCAATGAAGAGTATGAGAAGTGCTTAAATGCCCAAGACAAGGCAACTGCCGATGAGAAAGAGTTTGTTGTTGAGATGGGTGAATGGACGCCACTCCAAGAGAGCCTGAACATTGATGATTTACCTCCTAAAGAACTTTATCATCAAAATCCAGAAGAAATGTCATCTAGAAACATGCGTGAATGGCTTAGTTCGAGGAACTATCCATACAAGACATTGAAAAGACTGAAGCATGAATCACTGAAGAAGATTGTGATAAGTTTTATGAAGACGGAAAAGATGCACAATAGAATGTTTTTCCTGGATTACAACAACCCTCAATACTATGAGCTGACAAAGAGATACAAAGTACTCGAACCCAAGGAGATAACTGTGATGGCTTTACCAGAAGATGCACACAAGAAGAGAAAAGAGTTGATAGACATGTTTCCAAGTGAGATGAAGTCATACAACATACCAATGGATGTACGAGAATCATGGTATAAATCTGCCACAGCAGGAGATGTTGTTAGATCTCTGCTGAGTAAAGGACAGTCCGTTGCTGAACTGCTTGATTCTATGATCGTGCTGGAAAAATTCAAGAAGGTGAAAATCATAGCATGGAAATATGATGAAGTGTTTGATGCATTTTTGATAAAAAGAGTTAATGGTTTATGCGATGTTTACCATTATTACTCAAGTATATTCAAGTTGGAAGTGCAAGATTTGAAGAAATTGCACAAACTGAGGTTAATTAATCACACGCATGCTGAGCGTGGTGACAAATGTGCAATGTTACTTGATGCTGGAATAAGCCGTTTGCCGAAGTACTTGGAGTTTAGAGGACAACAAGAAGACAGTGCATATGTTCAGTCGAAGAAAATGAGGAAATCAAAGACGTTGGTGGTTCGAGACATGTATTTAGAAGAGTTTTCGGATGAATATTTTGATAAAGTCACAGATCCGGGATTGAAGGTGATTGATGGTTCTCAAGCTACAAAGCTCATTTTGAAGGTGTTTTACAATCAGGAGACTTATGAGCTGAAACTTGTTCGTAATTTGGATGATTGGGATCAGGACATGATCACACTATTTAGTACGTTTGAGCTCAAACTACTACATCCATCTTACATTGACTATCTTCGAAACATCAAGATGGAAAAGTTGAAAGATGCTGTTGCTGAAGAAGATAGAAGACTGTTTGTGATTATGATTGAGGTGATTGGGGCTGCTACAGAGAAAATCCAATTAAGGAAGGCATTGCTCAATGCTAACCTTGTGAAGATTGATATGCCTGAGATCGAGTATATGAGGGTGACGTCAAAGGGTACCTTGGAAGCTAAAGTCAAAGGAAGGAAGAAACCATACGAGTTTTATGCTAACATTGATTTTGCAGGTATTACCTTAGACACTCTCAGACGGATGAAGGACTGTGATATTGTTACAAATGAATCAAAGCCGAGACAAGCAAAGATCGCTGAGAAGTTCAAGTCATGCATCGAGGAAGCTTTAAAAGAACAAGAAGAATACAAAGGAAAACAGTTGCTGGATATTAAAGAAGAGACTGAAGATTGGTGAGAGATTTGAGCTGAAAAAGCAAAAGACGAAAACTGTTGAAGATTTTTGAAGTCCAAAGATAAATCTTAGGGGGAGTACTGTTAGGGCTTATTTTCGTTTAAGATTTACTTTGTACTTTGTTTTATACATTTTGTATAGTTTAGGGTTTATTTTGTATTTTCCCTAAATGTGTTGTTGCATAAAGCATGTAGTAAGAGAATGTTAGAGAGAGAGTCTAGATCACAATTACACGCTTATAGAGAGAATTAGTGTGTGTGTTCTTACATTCTCCTGCATTTTTGTACTACAACCTTGCTTTGATCATCAATACAAAGAGAATTATTAGTAATGAATTGTGTTGCTGATTGAACTGTTTGTTTGTGTACTTATTTCATTCTGATCATTTGAGCGATATCGATCCAATTGAACCTATCATAAGGCAAGCGAACGGGTCAAATCGGGTTTGTAAGCAAGATTAGATGAATCCATGATCAAAACTCAACGGGTGTTCAAACATATTTAGATGAATTCATGACCAAGGGTTCCCGTGTGAATCAGCAAGGGTTCATCACCACGGTTTCTCAATTGCTAAACACTTTGGCTTTTAGCATACCTAAAAAAGTAAGGTTTTGTGTGCTTAGTCTTAAATGAAGGAAATCAATGTTTTTACTCAAGGAAAATAAAAGATAAAAATTAAAAGGTTAGAGTAAATTGCCAAAAAGGTCCTCGGGTTTGTACCGTTTCGACCACTATGGTCCTTATGTTTTATTTCTTGCCATTTTGGTGTTTGCTATTGTAAAAAACTGCCATTTTGGTCCTTCCGTTAACATTTTCCGTTATCTTTGTGTTAAAACACCAAAATTCCCTTACTTATTAAACTAATAAAAAATAATGTGAAGATGAAGACAACTTCTTTCTTCATCTACTAACTCATTTTCTTCTTACACTACAACTTCTATATTCACTCACCACCATCACATAAACCATGACCACCATCACCATCAATGGTTGCACAACCATAACAACCACCATAACCACAACGACCACCACCCACAACCACGACGACCAACACCGAAAACCACCTGCAACCACCCCCACCCCTAGTTACCACCACCTCAAAACCCCTCAATCTGATTCACAACCGTTCACCACCACCTCCCTTCCGATTACAAACCCACAAGATCAAAAGCCTAACACCGCCTCCCCCTCCGATTCCCCTGCCACTACCATCACCTGCAACTAACCACCCCGCGTCCCTTTCAGTGTAACTACTATCATCACCATATCAAAACCCTTAAAGCACCAATTCATCACCAACGGTATCCTACTATAACAGATCTGAACTCAATCAACTCAGATTCAAAATCGAGTTCAGATCTGTTGTGGTTGTGACGGCTTGATGGCGCTGATGCTCCGATTAGGTGGTTGGGCGATGATGCTGACAAACCAAGGAGCACTGGTTGTGGTGATGTTGATGGAATGTCTCGGTGGTGGGTGGTGACTGGGAGGGATTTAGGGTTGTGATTGTATTTTTGTGATGTTAAAAAGAATGGTGGAGGTGGTGTAGTGGTGTGTGGTCATGAAAAATTAAAGTAATAATAATAGTAATAATCAAAAGACCAAAATACCCTTTAAGTTAACAGATTTTTTTAATGCTTTTGGACGGAAGGACGAAAATGACAGCTTTTTTACAAAAGCAAACACCAAATGGCAAGAAAAAAACATAAGGACTAAAGTGGTCGAAACGGTACAAACCCAAGGACCTTTTTGGCAATTTACTCAAAAGGTTATTACCTGCAATGATTCTTATAGTAATTTTTGAGCTAATAATAGTCATAAATAGGCTGCTTCATTCTCTTTTTTACCCGAAGTTTTTTGCAATTGTTAAAATTATAAATGTTGATTTTAAACTGCATATGCTTCTGATAATCAAGAAACTCTTTCAAATACTAAATAAATGATTTAAAACTTACTGTCAAGCTTCTGACGCATTGGGCAATGTAATTTGTTTAAAGTGGCTGGATATACATATTTGTTTAAAGTTGATTACATTGCTATTTAAAAGTACATTGGATATCTCTGCATAAACAGTTTATACATTCATCATTGGGGAAAAATATATACAACCTTTTATACACTGAACTATCTAATTGTCTATCAAATCTGAAACAGAAGTTTCGAACAATAGAAAGGTTAAACATCATTCATTATTGGGAACATATAGAATAACACAAATCAAGTATATATGAATCAGAAACAAACAATTAAACACTTTAAAACCTAATATTCAACTAGCTGAAATAAAATTAGGGTTTAATAAATCCTTTTTATAGAGTGATGGAATAATTGAGCAACATAATTTGCAAGTGTCAAATAAACAAATAAAAAACCTTTTAACACTTAATGGATGTATTTTAATTTGAGGCGTAAACAGCAAATAGAAAATAAATATAAGTTGATCAAATAAGGTTTCGAGTCATTTTTTGCTTTACAGATATACAATAATATCAATGAATTTTTAAATCTAGAGTTAGATAGCTTACCCGATCACACTGCTTTAGGTATGATTGACACCGAGGGTGACTTAGCATTCTTAGATGGACTCCTAGAAGATGAACTAGTAGAGATGATTACCCTAATATTCTATAAAAACGCTAAGTGTGGGGATCATCAAGTAAGTGTGGTAATAGAATAGGAACACCACAACCGGCCCGTGATGCATGAAGAGGATGAAACGTTACCTATTTTACCTAAATCACGGGAGAATGCAAGTAAGAGAAAAAGGAAGAGTTGGGTTCAAGCTAGGGTAAAGATTAAAAAACTATAAGTTAAGCATGATCGGTCTTCTAGTTACATGACCCAAATCTGATTCTTTCCAGGTAGGTTTAAATATTGGTGGTCTGACATGTTCCAAATTTTAAATTAATTTTTCAAATGTTTTTTTTTTTAATTTCACCCGTATACTTTTGAGTGATTATGTGGATCGGGTGGAATTGAATGGGTTGGATAGAGTCAAGATTAAAGAGAAACCTCCTGATTAGGTTTAAGTGTGGGAGGTTTTCTATTAGTTTGTAGAGTTTGTATAATTTTCTTTTATCTGAGTCAGTTTTATTTTTATTTTTACTTATTATTTTTATTTTATTTTATTGTTTCGTTTAAGTCGTTTCGAGTCAGTCGAGTCTTTATTAGTTAATTATACGTAGTATATAGATTTTGTGGGTCGGCACCCGGACCTACTTTGGTTATATTGCATCCGACCGGTCCACTGCCGGTTGTGTGTGAGTTAGTTAGTCCGTCTTAGTTTTTATAAATTTAAAGCTTTAGTTTTATTTTATATATATATATATATAGATATATATATATATATAGGGGAGGGTTCATTTGAGAAGAGCAAATATTGCGAGAAGTGAAAGAAATAGCTAAATTCTTCATTTTTTCAACCAAAAACGTTTTTAACATACAAAAAAAAGGATAGAAATGCAATATTTATTCATTAACTTTGACATACAAAAAATAAAATTGAATAAATTTCGTTTATTTGTTAAACCTACACATGTGAAAGTCATGTGTAAGTTAGGTTACTTACACATGTGTAGGTAAATTTAAAACGCTAAAAATACATACGTAAAAAATATTTTAATGATTTTTTTTAGTTTATACATTACACATTTGTATGTAGGAAATGAATTTATTTAAAAAAACTAAACTATTGATAAGTTTTTTAGTAATTTAGGTTTCTTCTTTTTCTTCTTGCAATATATAAGTCTTCTCATTTGATCCTAATCCTATATATATATATATATATATATATATATATATATATATATATATATATATATATATATATATATATATATATATATATATATATATATATATATATATATATATATATATATTTGCACACATCAGTCAACATTAAATAAAATTACTAAACAACCATAGATACTAAAGATATTGGCCAAAAGACGAATGATGATGAACGTGTAAAAATTATGTTTGGCCTAGAACATAAAAAACCATAGAAATCGAAGGGGATGGAGACTGATTTAGTATCATCTCTTCAAATACTTGTTCACTTTCCTAGAACCTAAAAAACCCTAGAAACCAAGAAGAAATTAAGTTTAACAAATGAAATACATAAAAGATACAGATGAAAACCAATATTGGAGATGAAACTTGAACCATTATCCAACGATTTGAACGAAAAACGTAGCTAGTTCGTGAAGAAACGATCTTTCGTAGAAATTTTGGATTAAATCGAAATGATGATGGAGGCGGATGAAGAGTGAACGACAAACATACCTTGTGAGTTCACGAACAAAAGACTGGAACGAAGATGATGAAGAGGCGGCCGAAATTCTTGAAGAGAGAATAGGAAGAAATTTAGGGTTAGATGTGTGTGAGAAGTGAGCAGGGAGTAAATTGTTTATAAATGATCCGCCTATCAAACGGGTAACCCGATTAGGATCCGCACTCATATTGTGAGTTATTGTGGTGCTGACAAGTGGCGTTGTGTGGTGCAATGGCTTAGCAAATTATTAGAAGTGGAGATATCACCATCTACATCCAAAAAGCAATATGCTTGTATAGATATCAGACCAAGCAATGGCAGTGCTCAGACCAAGCACATGCAGTGCACAAGGTAATGCTGCACAATTTGGTCTGAGCATAGTCATGCTTAGACGAAGCACGGTCATGCTCAAATCTTCGATCCCGGAAGCAAAGGCAGTGCACCAGGTAGTGCTGCACATTTTGATCTGAGCATGGTCATGCTCAGACCAAGCACGGTCATGCTTAGACCAAGCACAGGTAGTGTTGCACATTTTGACACAAGCAATACCATGGTTGGTCTAAGCACGGTCGTGCACTTCCACCTCGAGATGAGAATCGAGATTTAGATGAAAAAGGAAACTTCAAAAAGTGTCAAGATTTAGGTAGTGGTGCACATTTTGGAGCCCGGAAGCACAGGTAGTGCACCAGGTAGCGCTGCACATTTTGGTCTGAGCATGGTCATGCTCAGACCAAGCACGGTCATGCTCAGACCAAGCACAGGCAGTGCACCAGGTAGTGCTGCACATTTTGACACAAGCACTACCATGGTTGGTCTAAGCACGGTCGTGCACTTCCACCTCGAGATGAGAATCGAGATTTAGCTAAAAAGGAAACTTCAAATAGGATGTCTTAACTGATGGCTAGTTTATCTTTAGTTCTTGACATGTATAGAAATCAATTGAGCTTAAGTGCATGATTTTAAGTGATTAGAATGTGTTTATCGTTCTAGTTTTCTGAAGAGTCATTTTAGTTAGATATCTATAACCGGAGTCTAGTTATACTTTTAAGAAATTGACTTCACCATTAGTGTTCTTTATCATCTTAGTTTACTGGATTCTTAGTCTATATAATATATTATTTTAATTGTAGTATCTCATTAGTGTAATATTTTAATCTTAGTTTGAGTAAAACCAACCTGCTTATTTGATAGGTTGAACACCAACAAAAATTCATTATCGAGAGCCACCGTGTCCACGACTTGATATCCGATTCTTACCTTTTACTATATTACTAATCGATAGGTACACTTGCCTTTTTGTGTGTGATTTAGTATTTTTAGGTGAAAACCCTTTTTGAAACTAAATTTGTGTGAAAAGTCATTATTAAAAATATATATACTTTAAAGCACATCAAGTTTTTGGCGCCGTCGCAGAGGATACGGTGATTTTTAGAACAACTGGAGTTGGTGATTTAACCATTTCTTGATATATTGTATATACTTGTTATCTTTGTTTGTAAATTTTTATTGTGTTTCTTATTTTTATTTTATTTTGTTTTTAGTTATTATTTTTATTTATTTATTATTATTATTTTATTTTAATTAGTTTATTTTTTTATTCTTCATTTATTTTGTTTATTCTTATTTTTATTTTTATTAATATTATTATTTTTATTTTTACCTTTACTTTTACTTTTACTTTTATTTTCATTTTTACTTTTGTTTATTTTTATTTTTATTTTTATTTTTATTTTTAATTTTAATTTTATTTTTATTTCTATTTCTATTTTAACTTTACTTTTACTTTTATTTTTATTATTATTTTTAATTATTATGTTTATTTTTATTTTTATTTTTATTTTTATTTTTATTTGCATTTTTATATTATTATTGCTATTTATTATTATTATTTTGTTTATTTTTTATATTATTATTATACTCTTTTTGTTTGACTATCATTTGCAGTTTCTCTCATGGATTATTACGAAGGAGTCTATTTTTTTGGAAACTACGAGCTATGTTGTTCCATCTTGGGAGGCCGAGCTTGGGGCTAAGGTTATATGAGGATGTGCACTTGGTTTGTATCTCGTGATTTGGAGATTTGTGATCACACGCTTGTCCGGACTTTGACAAGGGAGTATTATTCTTTCTCACATCCTTGCATTTTCATTTACATCATTTTGCTATGCATTTTTTGTTGCACATTGGGGACAATGTTCAATTCAAGTGTGGGGAGAAATATACATGAATGTGAGCTTTTCTTGTCCTTAATTTTTTGGAAGAATCTCTAACACTAGTTTTTGTGGCATTTAATAAAATTTTTTTGTCAAATCAACCAATTAAGCAAGATAATTAAAAAGGTGTTTTTGTAAAAGAAATAGTCGATAAGAGAAGTGAATGAGCCAAAGCCAAATTTTTTTGTGGTAACCATAAAGCGTGTGAACTAAATGATGAACTACATGCAATACCTTACACACCCCCACCCCTTCCATTTTCATGAGTGAGTTTTTTGAGCCATTTTAGCTTTATATCACATCCTAGCTCTTGTTTTTTTGTGGATTGAGTGTGCCGGGTGTTTTATATATTTTAGAACTTGTGCTTTATATACATTTCAAGATCACAAATTAAGACATTGCACAGAAAAGATTGAGGCATTAGGATACTCACCTTCTTCGACCTTTTTCAATTGTTTCACCTACGCAAACCTAGCCACAAGACAACCTTGTTGAACCCCACTTGTGCTTTATATTTTTACCCGCCCATTTGTATAAAAATCCACTTCACCACACCTAAACCTTTTATTTCTCGTCTACTTTTTGTTAAAACTCGATCGGTTGTTATATTACGTTCTCATTTTTTTAGGTAGCTCATTTAGTCCATTTTTTCTAAGCATGGCCATATGTTTAGTTAAGTATATATGGTTCAAAATAAGAAAAAAAAATTGAAAAGAAAAAAAAATCGTAGAAAAACAGCTTTTGCCACAATTAAGGTCAAAAGGTACCAAGGAAGAGCAAGTTTTGTGTGCTTTAAGATGAGATTCACCTCTACTTCATTCGGAAAAACCATAACTGTTTTATTATTAGTTTTGTAGGAACTGTTTAGTTACATAACCACCGAGTTTTTAACATCTTTTAGCCACTTTTTTCATTCCAAATTCCACACCCTAACCACCACTTAACCAAAACCCAAACCAAGTCCTCTTGATTTATGCAATTGTTTTATATTAGTTAATGGAAATTTGATTTTTGCACAAGCTTATGATAATGTATGATTCATCGACTTGGCGTTGAGTTTTCTAAACATACTCCTTACATGTAAGTCCAAAAATCATCCGAGTGCGTGTGAACATTGTGAGAGGGTAAGGTTGTGCATGTTAGAGATTCAAGAGGCGAAACATAGCTTATTAGTTACCATTGCATTTTTTTATCAATTGCTTCTTTGATTTTGAATCATTGTTTTTACACCTTTTGAAGTTATTTTTGCTTATTGTTAATTTGTTTATTGTTGCCATTAGAGATCTTGTTCATTTGAGTTTGCTTGAGGACAAGCAAAGTTCAAGTGTGGGGATGTTTGATATATATAAAAATATGCATATTTATTCTTTACATTTAACCCAAAAAAAGGTTATTAATCGGTTGTAAATTCATAAGTATAAGTACTTATTTGTGATTTTACAGCCAAGGTAACCTACCGATGAAAAGAATGAAGAAAAACGAGTTTCGGTGCAAAAATTGACAAAGTTTAGATTTAAGCATGGTCATGCTCAGACCAAGCACTGGCAGTGCTCAGACCGAGCACTGGCAGTTGATGTGCTAAAAACGGTCTATAAAAAATAACTAACCTAAGACTCTATCTAGACACTCGAGTTAAAAACCAATTAACCCTAAACTAGACCTAGCAGACAGGCAAGTGTACCTATCGACTGGAGTATAGTCTACGGAAGACCAGATATCGAACCCAAAGACACTACGAATAACGTAAACTAAATTGAAAAGGAATATTGATTGATTGGGGGGTTTTCTAATAACCTAAGGACAAGAAATTAAATTTTAACTTATGAATTAATTAAAGATGAACACAACGAACGAAGACTTTGATTAACTTGCAAGATTGGAAAGAATACCACCTAGATGAATCCCGGCTATGATTTATGGCCTTGGTTTGGTTAATTCAAATGTGATGAAACCGAATTTCTAAAGATGCGAACCTTAATAGACCTAAAGGATCCCGGATCATTCTCCGGGTGTGACCGATAAGAATACTTAAGGGACGAATTAAACTATCGGTTGGGTTGAATCACCTTTCGGTCTTTTCAACAATTCTAACATACCCAAATGACAACTAACCTCTCGATCTAGTTGACACAATACATTATCATGCAAGGGGTAACATGCAAAGGATACATTGAACACAATTAACAAGATAATCACGTATTAGGCAAACCTCCTCTCGGATCGTTCAAACCGTAATTGTTTAACTATCATGATTAATTGTCTAACTTAATTTTTCAAGCTAAGTTAAGTAGTTCATTAAAGTTTCAATTCAAGTTTTACCAATCCTAATGATCACTACGTCTAGTAATTCATTACACAAATCAATAACACAAGGTCAATGACTTAGCTACGAGAATCAATATGATCACATCAACCACTCAATTCAAGTAAGAACTTAGTAAAACAATAAAAATCAATACTTTAACAACCATACACATTCAACATACCAAGAACATGCAATTTATGCTAAAATTCAAAACATCACATAAAAACAACCGAAACCAATTCCACAATCAATAACCGTTCATCATCTAGGTAGTAATACTAGTTAAGCTACTCATGATCATATCAAAAACATCAAAACATTCTGAGTTTAAAGCAAACATGATCAAAAGTTAATTAAAACATGAGTTCAAGAGGATTAAAAACCCGAAACAACGATCGTTTAGCGTCTCGATGATCCAAGCTTCAACCTCTTGCTTCCAACCTCTTTGAATCACCAAAAATCTCCCTTCTTTATGCTCTAAAACGGCTGGAAAGAACTCTCCACGACTAGGGTTTATAATGTGTTTAAATAGCAAAACCCTAAAAAAATCCCGTATAACTGTGCTAGGAGATACGTGCATCATGGACCCCTGTCCTGCGCGTATCGCCTAGAAGGCCTCCAACCAGAAACTTTTATTTTCTTTCTTGCCTTCCAACTTCAAATCTTCTCTTGTGCTCCACTTCATTCCTTTAGATCATTTGCACATTTTTAAGCACCAAAACACCTACATAACACAAATATAATTTAGATCCATGTGTCATTCAATAAACATATAAAAACTAAGCGAAACACAAGCATTAAACCTGAAAATTAGACGAAAACAATTAAAAAAACCATGATGTGTTAGCCACACTTCAAAATACCTACACTTAACCTTTTTTCGTCCTCGAAAAAGTATGCAAATGGAATCACAATCAGGAATTTAGCTTTCAACACATAATAAAACAATTCAAGGAATTCTCAAACAAGCAACAAGTCATAGTAATCATCGATATTGTTTCCAACTAACCCTAACATTAGCTAATCGGGTTTCTCCTTGTGTTTTCTTTAGTTTAAGTGATATCAATTCATCTATAGGGTGTCACACTTAGGAAGCCACAGTTCAGTCTGTTAATTGTTTCTTTACGAGGCACAGATTAAACCATATTGATTTTTCTTTCCAAAATAACCTAAAGAACTTAACCTAGTTAAGAAATATTGCCATATTAGGGTGATTATTTGATGGATGATATTTACGGGTATAGACTGTTTTTATTCATTTTTTTTCAAAACAAGATCCCCTCACCCAGGGGTGTCGGCTCCAAGTCGTTATCCCAGAGGTAGATCACATGAGGTCTTGGATCACTTGTTTTATTTATTTATTTTTTTTTTTGCTACATTGAGCTCTTTTATTCGAGTTGCTACTTTGAGCACTTTCAGTCTATACCCTATGGACATTGTATGCGGAGCGCCACTTCTTTCTCAAGAAGCGTGCTATAAATCCTATCATGGCAATCACCCTTAACTAGTGTAAGTTCTAAAGCCTACAATGGTGCCTAAGTTTCTTAGTTAAGGCCTCCCTATTTCTCCTAAGATGAAAACCCACGAGATATCTTGATTTAATTAGGTACATTTATAACACTTAGAGAAAAACCTTCAAAGCTAATTGGGTCACCGATTGATTACCAAATGACTAATCACTTGTTTTCAAACCAACAAAACGTGTTTTCTTTGAAAACCAACTCCCAATTCTACTATCATTTTCCATTTAATTGCAACACATTTTCAAAATCATTTTCAAATTCTTAAATTCTTTTTTGTATTTTTCTGACACTATTTGACTCAACTAACTAGACTAGACGATAGTCTCCCATACCCACACTTAAACGACACATTGTCCCTAATGTGGCCCGAAAGACGAGTCAAAATAAAAAAAGCATCAAATGAACTAAAATACTAAAAACTAAAGATACAAAGTAAAAGGAACAGACTCCCCTGATAATAATGTAGCTTTGCGCAAGAAGTCTCGTTCCCGACGATCGTATAGCATTTCATTCGCGATCGTCCTCTAATAACAGAAATCTTGGGATGCCCTTTACAATCTTCATAACAGGCTTCAGATCATCCTCGTCCGAATGGAGATTGAGTACGAACGGACTGATCCAAACCCTGCAAAATAAACACACAAACATACCCAAGAAGACATCACAGTGTAAAATAAAAGACTCAAAACACGTAGGACTGACTCAACACAAAAAGGACTCAAATAAAGGTAAATAAAAACCATGTAAATAACTATACAAACTGTACACTCAGGATCTCACCCGAGACACTCAACCCTCGACATCCTATCCTGGTTCCTTTGGAACATCCACATCCTTCCTAGGATACCCACACTTATTTTTCAGCACCTGATCTGACCCAATCACATATAACTCGTCATCCCACTCATTCGTCTCTCTCAATGGATCAGGGATCCTAAATGTAGCACTCTCATCCCCTACCTGCAGTGTTATTTTACCAGCAAACACATCTATCAAAGCACGAGCCGTACGTAAGAGTGGACGACCTAAAATAATCGGGACTCTATGGTCTGCCTCCATATCTAAAATGACAAAGTCCACGGGGAAAACAAACTTATTGATCTTAATCAAGACATTTTCCACTACTCCTCGTGGCTTCTTAACCGAACGATCAACTAAAGATATGGTCATGCGTGTAGGAACGAGATCTCCTAGGCCTAGCTGCTTATATAATGAATAAGGCATTAAGTTCACACTAGCACCTAGATCAGCTAAAGCATGATGAACTGCGGAACTACCAAACATACACGGAAGAGTGAAAACACCCGGATCAGGCAGTTTCTCTGGTAGTTTGTTCTGCATTACAACAGAACATTCCTCGTTTAGAACGACATTAGGGAGGTCCTCCAGTTTCTTCTTATTGGAAAGAAGATTCTTAAGAAACTTAGCATATTTAGGCATATGCTGGAGTACCTCAACGAACGGGAGATTAACTTTGAGTTGTTTAAACAACTCCAGGAAATGACCATACTCTCTAAGATACTTCTGTCGATTTAAACGCTCAGGATATGGGCACTTACTATAGTCTTCATCCACCTCAGATCTATTACCTTTCTTCTTCTCCCTCACTCTCTCATGCTTAAGCTTACTCGGCTCAGGGCTCACCGGAATCCTACTCTCTTCAATTCTCACAGGGACCTCTAACTCAACCTCCTCCTCTTCTAGCTCCTCAACCTGTGGTTTCACTAACTCTGCTCCTCTACCACTACGGGTTGTAACAGCACTAACATTAGCCTTACATTTTCCATAAGAGGATGAACTAGACTGAGCTGCCTCTAACTGCTTAGACATATCACCTACCATCCTCTGCAGGTCTACAAATGCAGCTTGTTGATTTTTCAGTAAAAGATCATGCTCATGCAATCTAAGTTGGGTCTCCTTATCCCTATTCACAATCTGAGATATCAGCTGAGTTTGGGTGATTATCATATCCTTAATCTCCTTAAATTCACTACCACCCGAACTAGACCCTACCGGCCCACTATCAAACAAACTCTAACGGGGTGGGAAACGTCTCGATTTCCAATCAGAGTTTGGGTTACCCTTCCATCCTGCGTTTTGTCCCCCAAACGCACCATTACCTCCTACGCTCTGTCCTCCTACCCAATTCACTTGCTCCTGACTATTCACTAAACACTCCCTAGTGTCGTGACCTCCTTTACAAATCTCACACCTATTGCTACCCATCTTGAGCTCTCTAATCTCTCTTTAGAGTGCTTCAAGTGCAGCAACCACGCTAGTATCAGGGGTGACCTGATAAACACCTCGAGCGGTCGAGGTGGGAGCTCTAACAGCAGGAATGGAATTCCTACTTTGTGGACTCTGCTGTTCAGCCAGTGCGAACCTCTCAAACATTTCGGTGCACTCCGCCACGCTCTTCCTTTCCATAAGATGTCCTCCAGCAGATGTATTGAACATTCATTGAGTCGGGTATGTGAGTCCATTATAGAACTTCTCAACTAATGCCCATTGAGTAAGACCATGCTGGGGGCAATGACTTAAGAATGGAATTCCTACTTTGTGGACTCTGCTGTTCAGCCAGTGCGAACCTCTCAAACATTTCGGTGCACTCCGCCACGCTCTTCCTTTCCATAAGATGTCCTCCAGCAGATGTATTGAACATTCGTTGAGTCGGGTATGTGAGTCCATTATAGAACTTCTCAACTAATGCCCATTGAGTAAGACCATGCTGGGGGCAATGACTTAAGATTGTTTGAAAATGCTCCCAAGCATCACAATAACGCTCATCAGGATCCCTGCGAAAAGAATGTATTTGATCGCGCATACGAGCAGTTTTGGACGCTGGGTTATACTTCTTCAGAAATTTGTACTGAAGATCATCCCATGTCGTGATGGAATCCTGGGGAAGAGAATCTAACCAAGTAGAGGCTCGGCCAGATAGAGAGAATGGGAACAACCGGAGATATACCGCATCTCCGGTCACAACAGTGATATTGAACGTATCGCAGATACGAACAAATCGAGAAAGATGCCCGGTGGCATCCTCATCGTCCAATCCGTGGAACTGGACCGCAAAAGTGATGGTGGACATCACATAAGATGGAATCTGCCAGTTGTTGGTGTTGGCTACAACAGGGCGAGTTATAGCAGATCGAGACCCTGTAATACCATCACTGGCTTGATGGTTGTGACACCCCGCCCGGCGGCGGAAAACACCGAGCGCGTCAAGTGAATCGGATATCAAAGTACAAAGCACAAATACGATTACACTTTGAAGGATAACAACTTCGGGTTCGAGTCGGGCATTCGGGTTCGGGTTTGGGGCAAATGTCACAATGGTGAACCGTAAGACGAGCATTTTGGTCACCCATCGTATCAATAGGAAGAGGAACTAATATGGCACGTTCGATAAGCGTACGGATCCTTTCGTGAAACTCTCTCTCGGGCTCTAAGGAATGTGGATATTCAGATGGGCCTTGGGAGCGAGTGTGTGGCATAAACTAAAAAAAACTAGATGCTAGACTCAGAAACTAGACTAAAAAAAATAGAAAATTGACTCTAGAAAACTAAAAACTTAATAAAAAGAACTCTAAAATACTAACAAATCCTAATCAAAGCTAGTTTCTAGATGCCAAAAACTTGATGTGCTAAAAACGGTCTATAAAAAATAACTAACCTAAGACTCTATCTAGACACTCGAGTTAAAAACCAATTAACCCTAAACTAGACCTAGCAGACAGGCAAGTGTACCTATCGACTGGAGTATAGTCTACGGAAGACCGGATATCGAACCCAAAGACACTACGAATAACGTAAACTAAATTGAAAAGGTATATTGATTGATTGGGGGGTTTTCTAATAACCTAAGGACAAGAAATTAAATTTTAACTAATGAATTAATTAAAGATGAACACAACGAACGAAGACTTTGATTAACTTGCAAGATTAGAAAGAATACCACCTAGATGAATCCCGGTTATGATTTATGGCCTTGGTTTGGTTAATTCAAATGTGATGAAACCGAATTTCTAAAGATGCGAACCTTAATAGACCTAAAGGATCCCGGATCATTCTCCGGGTGTGATCGATAAGAATACTTATAGGACGAATTAAACTATCGGTTGGGTTGAATCACCTTTCGGTCTTTTCAACAATTCTAACATACCCAAATGACAACTAACCTCTCGATCTAGTTGACACAATACATTATCATGCAAGGGGTAACATGCAAAGGATATATTGAACACAATTAACAAGATAATCACGTATTAGGAAAACCTCCTCTCGGACCGTTCAAACCATAATTGTTTAACTATCATGATTAATTGTCTAACTTAATTTTTCAAGCTAAGTTAAGTAGTTCATTAAAGTTTCAATTCAAGTTTTACCAATCCTAATGATCACTACGTCTAGTAATTCATTACACAAATCAATAACACAAGGTCAATGACTTAGCTACGAGAATCAATATGATCACATCAACCACTCAATTCAAGTAAGAATTTAGTAAACAATAAAAATCAATACTTTAACATCCATACACATTCAACATACCAAGAACATGCAATTTATGCTAGAATTCAAAACATCACATAAAAACAACCGAAACCAATTCCACAATCAATAACCGTTCATCATCTAGGTAGTAATACTAGTTTAGCTACTCATGATCATATCAAAAACATCAAAACATTCTGAGTTTAAAGCAAACATGATCAAAAGTTAATTAAAACAAGAGTTCAAGAGGATTAAAAACCCGAAACAACGATCGTTTAGCGTCTCGATGATCCAAGCTTCAACCTCTTGCTTCCAACCTCTTTGAATCACAAAAAATCTCCCTTCTTTATGCTCTAAAACGGCTGGAAAGAACTCTCCACGACTAGGGTTTATAATTTGTTTAAATAGCAAGACCCTAAAAAAATCCCGTATAACTATGCTAGGAGATGCGCGCATCATGGACACCTGTCCTGCGCGTAACGCCTAGAAGGCCTCCAACTAGAAACTTTTATTTTCTTTCTTGCCTTCCAACTCCAAATCTTCTCTTGTGCTCCACTTCATTCCTTTAGATCATTTGCACATTTTTAAGCACCAAAACACCTACATAACACAAATATAATTTAGATCCATGTGTCATTCAATAAACATATAAAAACTAAGCGAAACACAAGCATTAAACCTGAAAATTAGACGAAAACGATTAACAAAACCATGATGTGTTAGCCACACATCAGCAGTGCTAAGACCAACCACAGGCATTGCACAAGGTACTGCTGCACATTTTGGTCTGAGCATAGTCATGCTCAGACCAAGCACGGTCATGCTTAGATCTTCGAGCCCGGAAGCACAGATAGTGCACCAGGTAGTGCTGCACATTTTGGTCTGAGCATAGTCATGCTCAGACCATGCACGGTCATGCTCAGATCAAGCACAGGCAGTGCACCAAGTAGTGCTGCATATTTTGACCCAAGCACTACCATGCTTGGTCTAAGCACGGTCGTGCACTTCCACCTCGAGATGAGAATCGAGATTTAGCTGAAAAGGAAAACTTCAAAAAGCGTCTGGACGAAAAATTAAGTACTGTAGCCACCAGCACTACTTGGAGCACGTTCGTGCTCCAGGTAGTGCATAAATTAGCAGAATTCTATAAAAAGCCTCATTTGCGACAATTTTCGGGTGTGGAGAGTGGGGAGTCATTTTCACTCAAAACCAACCATTTCTAAGTGTTTTTGGAGTCCTTGGAAGCCATAGAAGATTCAAGAGTCATCTATCCTTCTCCTTGCTTGCTAGTGGTTTGTATTTTAGTAGTTTTGAATTATGTTTTTAGGTAGTTATTTATCTTTGTTGTAGTTTTTGTAAGTCTTATGGGCTAACCACTACTATTATCTAGATTAAGATGAAACTTATGCTTCAATGATGAATGACATATGAATATCTGGTGATGTTTTTAAGTTGAGAACCATGATGAAGTTTTGATAATTCTCCAATGATGTTGTGTATTTGTCTACTTTGATTATCATTTGACATTGATGAATGTTAGGATTTTGACATGTTGAAAAACCCATCTTAATATTTGTTTGTAAATCTATAAATGAATTGCGTATGATTTATGCCATGAGATTGGAAATGATAAATGGAATGTTAGATGACATGAAAAATGGACAAATGTGCTTTCTTTCACAAGATGTTTGAAAATATAATTGTGATGTTTTGATTTCTTGAACACATTAGGATTGTAGATTTGAAATTGTGGCCATAATCACTAGATTTACATGACTTAATTCTAATAGTTGTAAGTTAGAACATTTCATAACTTTTTGTCTACTTTACGTAATTTAAGGTGATTAGTATGTGCTTATCGTTCTAGTTTTCCTTAAATTATGAAATTAGGATGTCTTAACGGATGGCTAGTTTATCTTTAGTTCCTGACATGAAAAGAAATCAATTGAGCTTAAGTACATGATTTTAGGTGATTATGATGTGTTTATCGTTCTAGTTTTCCGAAGAGTCATTTTAGTTAGATATCTGTAACCGGAACTAGTTATAATTTTAAGAAATTAACTTCACCATTAGTGTTCTTTATCATCTTAGTTAACTAGATTCTTAGTCTATATAATATATTATTTTAATTGTAGTATCTCATTAGTGTAGTATTTTAGTCTTAGTTTGAGTAAAACCAACCTGCTTATTTGATCGGTTGAACACCAACAAAAGTTCATTATCGAGAGCCACCGTGTCCACGACTTGATATCCGATTCTTACCTTTACTATATTACTAATCGATAGGTACACTTGCCTTTTGTGTGTGATTTAGTATTTTTAGGTGAAAACCCTTTTTTAAACTAAATTTGTGTGAAAAATCCATATAAAAATATATATATATATATATATATATATATATATACTTTAACGCACATCACTAGTGATTAGGGAATGTATGAAACGTGAAATGGTCATACTTTACTTCTGGTATATTTCATTAACTCATGTTTCATTGTTTGTACATTATGTTTTTATGGTTGTAAGTTATGCTATCATTTGTACTTTATGCTTAACAATAAGCACACTATGCAAAATAAGCGGTATCACACTCAATAAAAGCTATAAATTACTGTTGACATCAATTCAAAATGTATATATATGTATAAATTTAGAACTTTGGTTGGAAAATTATAAGTGTTTGCCAACTCAACCAAATTGAATCATATGATAAAACTAAGTATGCTAATGATTTCGTACAGAAATAAACTGCTGACTAGAGTTGGAAGCTAAATTCAGTCTTCGCCAAAACATAACAAAGTACATCTATGATTTTACAACAAAATTATGGTGACACTACCTTTTGTTTTCACATTGTACGTCTTCGATAAATGCGTGTACAATATCAATTTAATACAAACCTATTTTAATATACAAAACATATATTTCAATCCGTATAGTATACATGTAACTAATCTAGTTTTTTTTTCTTTTCGGAAGGAGTCATGCACTAACGTAGTTGTAAAATAAAATTATAATAGTTTATTTTGTAACTTCTTGTAGCCATATATAAAACTTTGATTTAATTTTGTACTATTCTTCAATCAATAGGTATAAATTAGGAAGGGAAAATTAACATTACGAAAAATCAACACATGACCGCTTCTTGCTCGATCATGCTTCCTTCGTCAACACGTCCCCTCGGCCATTCAAAAACATACAAATGTTTTGAAGTCAAACATCAAACTCAGCCTCTTACAAGTCAAACAATGTGTCTATATATATTACTTGTGTGCAAATTCATTCAAGCCATCACCAAAACAACTTCTAAAAGCATTTAAGTAACAACCGTTAAGCTTTTAAGCATTTCACTTTCTGTTTAAAATCTCCCAATTAAGATGGCTTTCAAAAATACATGCACACTTTTGATGTTTCTTGTTATCTTGATTGTAGTTATAAGCCCAGTTGTAATTGAAGGTAGAGTTTTGTCTCATGACTTTGTTCCCGCCAACCATCTTGCGACATACTCAACGACGTACGAAAATGCCAAGAACAGTGTGTCGTTTTGGCTCCAGAGACTTGCTTCTGGTCCAAGCCCAAGAGGACCTGGTCATTAGGTTGGTAAAGTGATATGACTAATAGCAGATTACTTTAATTGTTAATTTTTTTTATTTGTGTTTCTAGTTATGTATTAGAAATAGGCTTCAAAGAAATAAGTTTTCATCTATAAAGCGTAGAGTGTAAAGCATTATATTATATTATACTATTTATAATTTAAAAACTTCATGAATAGTAAACTTTTAAGTTTTAGATTTTTAACACAACTTTTTGTTATTTTTCATCTTTTGTCCTTTTTTTTGTTGTGAGACTATATGATGTATTTTAGATGTTGGACATCCGTAGGTTTGTGAGTATATGTGTGCTTATAATGTGGGAACCGATGGTTTTTCATTTTATGGGTTTTGTAACGGAGAAGAAACGGATACACTATTGTCTATTTGTCTTTGTAACAGAACCACCAAAATTTTCCGTTTCCGGCCGATTATGGTGCCTTTGCCTTTGTCTTTTTCCAGTTTCTATCTTTTGATGATGTTTAGTGCTCGTTACGAGGGTGGATGTCAGCGTTGTCAACTGTTACATCTACGATTCCCATCTTGCGATGGTGTTCTTAAGTGGTTACGTGGTTTAATGGTTAGATCTTTTTCGTTGTGAATGTTTTGGCTTTAATTTTTTTCTGTTTTTTATGCTTTTTTTGTTGTTGGGGCTATGAAGAGTGATATCGAGCTTTGACACAATACAGTCGCTAATTACGTTTTCTTTACATATTTGTAAGGCCGTCAAATAAAATTAGTTATATATAAATGGGTAAATGAATAAGGTCATTACGCATGTAACGTACACGTGAAACCACATCAAAACGACGTAGTTTTGATTGTTTAAATACTTTAAGTTTATCCCTTAAATCACACAACCACCACCACCACCACACTGGAACTAGCATCACAATAGCCCCACTTGTAACATTGTAAAACCAACACCACCATAACTCTTTCCAATTCGGCCATCAACTCATGACCACCACAACCCTTCATCGCCACAACCATTGTTGTCATTGTCATGGCTATCTTCCACCACCATTCACACCCTTGTTAACTGTCTCAGCTATCCTAAATTTCTACAGACCTCATTTTAAATCTAAAGGGGAAAGGAGGGTGGGGATGTTGTGGGTGGGAACAACGGTGGCTATACATGTGTTTGTTGAGAGATGGTGGTGGTGGTGGTGGTTATTGTCAGTCATGATTGATGTTGTTATGTGAAGAAGGTGAAGAAAGGATGGGGTTAGATTAAAATTGTAATAATAATTATAATATTAATAATATTACTTTTAATAATAGTTTTAATAATAATAATAATAGTTTTAATAATAATATTAAGGTATTGTCATTTAGGTGAGACGTAATAAATTATCATTTTAGTCACTGAGACGTAATAAATTATCATTTTAGTCATTGAGACGTAAAATGACTAAACTACCCCTATTGTTAACGATTAAAACTAACATAAGTTGGTTGAAGGACAAAATTGAAAGTTTTTTACATATCCAGATACTAACATGACCAAAAAAACATAAAGAAAAAAGTGGTTGAATTGGTATAAACCCATAGAATATTTTTGCAATTTACTCATATGTATAAACTAGGTTAGACATCCGTGTATTACACGGGTTGAATGAAAATATTAAATTAAAAATTAGATAATTAGTATAAAAAATTTCAGTTAATGCAAGGACTTTACATGTTCTCCAAATGTATGAAGAACATAAAGAAGCACCAACAATGTCTTGCCTAGACCCATTCAGAACCATATGGAGAATTTATCGAAAATCCCCTCCAAAAACAATAGTTTTACCTCCAAATGGTAAGTTTGAGTTGTTAACATCATCATCAATAGACATTATGTCTTTCAAAGTCTTATCCAAAGCTTCAAAGCCATGTTTATGCATCACGGGAGCTTCATCCCATATGATCAACGATGTCTTCCTTATTAAACTCACTTGTTCACTATTTGGTTTTATAGAACAAATTGAATCCTTAGTAAGATTTAAGGGAATAATAAATCAGGAATGCGCCGTTCTTCCGCCGGACAATAATAACGACGCAATACCACTTGAAGCAACATTCAAAACAATGTCACCTTTTGATCTTATATTTGCTGATAATGTCTTCCCAAGAAAAGTTTTACTTGTCCCACCATAACCATAAACAAAAAAGACACCGCCTTTCTTGAGTTGAACAGCTTTCATGATTTGATCAAAAATATCTCGTTGTTCATCGGTTAATGCAGTATACTGTGTTTCAAAATCGCTTTGTAGACTTGATATGTCATAAGCTAGCTCCTCATTGATAAAACGATTGTTTGAAGACGAAACCGAGTCAACATCAGGGTAAGGCATCGGTGTGAAGTTTCTTAGTGATGAATTATTACGAAGCAAAAACTTTTCAATCTCGAACAAAGTCAAGTTCTTGATCTGTTCTTCATTTAGAGATAAATCTAAAAATATAATTAGTAGGTTAGTAAAAACTTTATAATTAATAACATAGTGTATCTAATCTAATCTAATATTTGTTCAAAACATATTAGCACATACATTTCAATCATTGTTTAATCGGTGTGCTAGTAAGATTAGATTATGACTAAAATTCAAAATGCACCAATTTGACATTCGACCATTTATCAACAAAAGATATATCGGTTTTTATATTTTCTAAGTTTGCGGGTTGAAAAGGGAAAACATTTTACATATTAGTCTTAAATGAGTTGAAATCAATACCTTTAGTTTGCAAATACTGTATAAATAAATTATTACTTGAATAAGCTTTTAAATTGCTACCATCTAAGTTGATAGTTTATAAAAAAAAAACCATCATAGTGATAAGTTTAATCCTGTTTGTATGGACTAAATACTAATTGTATGATATAAATGGTAGATTTGAAACCAAATTTATTTGCTATTGGGTATATACGTGGGTTCATGTTCTAGCATGCAATCAAGTTTAAAAAAAGATACCTGGAGACTTTAATAGAAGCTTCTGTTTGTAAAGAATACCATCTGACAAGTGTTCCTAGGTTTGATTCCATACAAAATTGGGTCTTGATAAACTATTAGAAGTTAACATTTTTGCAAACAAAGCACGTAGATAGTATCCCGAACCCGAATAACTTGCCTCCTTTATGACTTCAATATACTCTTTGTCATCGTCTAGAAGTCCTCGACCATAGCATGCATCTCTAAAAGTATCAAATGTAGTTCCATTTACAGTACGAATGTTTTCGAATGAAGTTGGACCTTTGACTTTGTTTAATAGAATTCTTAAAAAATATGCTTCGCCAATCGAAGGAGGAACAGAATGTATTCTGCCGATCGTAAACCCTTGTTTCCGCCTTACCCAACCATGATTATTCTTCTCCTTAAACACAAACTTGGTAGAAATTCAACATACGTAAGTTTTCGTGCTTCTTCAGAGGTTTTGTTACATTCCATCCAACTTAAGAACATTGTGGAAGCAATAGATTCTTTGTGGAGGACATCGTCAACATCATCATCTCCACAAAATACAACTGATTGTTGTCCAGGAAGATGAAAAGGAAGACGTAAAACAGCAGGAGACCTATGATGAACATCAAATGCGAATATAAGCCAAGTTGCTTCACATGCAGACAAATACCTACAATCATAATACTCTTTGACTTCATTTACAACATCATCATTATTATCATGGTTAGATTCACCAACTGTATTTGTAGCTCTATCCGGACCTTTATTTATATATTTAAACAAATACTTTATTGATCCATCTTGATTGCACCGTTCAACCTTGATATGAGCTTGATATTTTCGGAGAATAACTTTGTTATATGGAACAACATATCTATTATCATTCCTGATTTTTCAACGTAAGTTCTAGAATCACGTCTTCTATATAGAGGATAACCATCAGGATCAATAGAGTTATGATTAGAGTACTTCTTTGGAAAGCCTTTTGAACACTTATTATCAACCATGCAAGAGCAGTTGATATTATCTGGTCCACACGGGCCATGAATCATGAACTCACTTACAAGTGAATACAATTGAGGGTCCACATCTTTGTTGGATATCTCGGCTGAAATATACCCATCCAGTTGTTCAAATGTGACAACCTTGTTATCGGCGTGCTTTTTGAAACTCTATTCTATAAACAACTGCATAACAATATTTAAAAGAGTTTGATCAGTAAAATGTAAAATTAAATAAAATATCTATAATTTCTTAATTAAAAAGAGTTTGATAAGTCAGATGTAAAACTAAATACATAAGATACATATATTTCTACATCTACAACATTATATTGTTACAAAAAAAAAACATATTGTTTCAGAACTCATGAAGACATAAACATTTTTTAAGTCAAATGTTATTTTTTAAGCATAGTGTTCTAGTATGAAACATTATTGTAACAGCACACAATTATAATATCATATCTTTATAATCATAATATGAACATATGCAAAGTATAATGATGAAATTAATATACATGCTTGAATGTTACCGAATACTTTATTCTTCTTCAAATCTTTAATCAATGCGTAAAGTTTGATTTTAAACAACCTACACAAGATATCGGGCCTATCCTAGGGCTTAAAATTGGTATCTTTTAGAAATTTTGTCATTTCAGGCCACTTTGGATTGCATATTACAGTAATAAAAAAGTCTGGATATCCAAAAAATTTGCAAATAGACATGGCATCTAAATAGTTCGGCATCATATACCTTGCACCACCAGTAAAAGATGAAGGTAATATTGTGCGCTGGCCAGAGTTGGAGATATTTGTATTCCCTTCACTGAGAGCATTACGTAGATTTTCAAAAGTATCACATCTAAGCTTACCTTGTTCCCAGGGAACGAAATAAAGCCTCTCGCTTTCTATCATCGTATAAGCATCAACCAGAAATTGTTGAAAAAGCCTTCTTGAATTAAGAATTAATGAGAATATAAATTTTCTATCTAGAATTCTATAAGTGAAGAATTCTCTCATTGTGCAGATTTGGTGTTTGTTTCCGGATGGATTTTTAACACCTCTATGTAGAATATCAACCTTGTATCCATCATCACCGTATGGAAATAAAAGTGGCTATTGAAGAGGGAGGTAAGACGGATGTAATTCGCTTATACGTCTCCTGATTGAGTTTGTACTACAATATCACGGTTTTCAAATGAAGCATCAATGTCTCTGACAACTAAAGCAGCCACCTCCGAAGCAGTTGGAAGATTATATGTTCTTCCATCTTGTTGCCTTCTTCCGATAAGACGTACGTAGCGTTAGTTCTTTTTTTGGGTTCTCACGAAAAGAATTTCTTACCATCTTGTAACATCTAACCAGTTCATTATTTGAATCTAACATTTTTTTTCAGCTATTGAATAATCTAAGTATCAAGCTCCTTGGACTTTTTATTTCCTTTATTTGACTGCCTGTTAAGATTATAAAATGTAAAACCATAAATTGTTAATGCTAAACAGACTTTAATATGCATATTTTATCATAAAGTATTAAGGGCAACAATAAAAAGTTCATATGGGAATTAGCAAAGGGTATGGAGACATACTAAAAAACGCCTTGTCTATTTGAGACTTCATTGTCGGTATCATATATATAAAGCTAAGAAAATCTTGGCTTATTACCTTTTTCCGGAAGTAGACTTCCCATTCAATGATAATTTTGACCGCTTAATCTGAATACATATGGAGCGCTACCGTTATTAATCGGCGAATCAATCTTTCCACCCATTACTTTTTGCTTAACCATTTATTCTGAACTTTAAAAAACATCATAATCTTATGGATTAATAGAAAACAAGTTGGCATTGGTCAAATTGCTTTTTGTGGCTGAAAATTTGCACCCATCAACTCCTAACCAATTTGCAAGGTAATGTTAGTTGATGACAATATATATACTTATTATAAATATTTAAACTAATGTGATCGTAGATACAGATGCAGCCTGCTGGTCTGGTAGCATTTTCATCGAAAATATTATTATATTAATTAACTATATATATAGTGATGTCTATAGACCAATACATCATGGTTCGCATACGATTGGCGATGAGTTAGTTAGCCGCGGACTAAACCCATAGCAAATTGGACTTTTGCTACATATATTCAATCGATTTGACCGTGGTTAATACTTGTTTTTAGAATTATACTTACGTGTGAGGGACTTGTGAGAACATAAATACGTTAATTAATTAGTAAGTACATTTATTTGGTTGTTTAATTAACATTTGGGTTGAAAGCACAATTCTTTTTTATTTTTTTTAACCGCATAATTAAGTTTATTAAAGATATGTGAACAAGAAGCAAAACCTAAAGAGAAAAAAAAAACTATAGAAAAACATGAAATGGAAATCAAATAAGTTAAATCACATATCATTTTATATCACCCTTAAATTTAATCACTCAGATTTTATATAAGAGTCATCATTAGAAAATTTACATGGAATTTCAATATTATATATCACAAATAATAACATATAATTAATATAGTAGTTCAATTTATCTTATGAGTTCGAGACTAAATTATTCATGCTTTCGATCCCTTGTTATCTTTTTAGATTTTATATTAACTAGGATTATACGATGCTCACGCGTTGCGCGAGCCACTTGTATAACGTTAAATTTCCATCATCACAGACGTTTCAAGTTAAAACTAAACACATGCTAAAATCAACGAAAAAACAAATGTCATTCAATTTCAAACAAACATAATGAACAATTGTACACAACACCATCACAATGAAAACGTCTAATTCGATGCTAATAACGGCGGATCATAGTCCCTTTCTGTAGAATCGCATAATAAAAGGACATCATCGTACACTATTCGTCAAAATCATCCATCCACCACCACCATCCATCGTCGATTAAAAAAACAAAGAAGATGACGAAGGTGACCGGAAATAACGTCGGAAGCAAGAGAGAGAAACATAAAATGAGCATGCTTCTTCCAAGAATCCAAATATAAAGCAACCAAAAAGAATTCAACTTATTTATAAAAGAGTCATTTTACTTTGGTAGTGAAAATGCAAAGCTAAAAACTATGGTGACCAAAATACAAAACATAAAACAGCATTACCTTAAACTCAACTTATCAATAAAAGAGTTATTATACTTTGGTGATCAAAATGCAAAACATACAAAACTATCATGGTCAAAATAGAAAACATAAAAGTTCATTACTCATGAAGTTTCTCTTTAAATATATAGTAATATATAATTTGGTGGCTAAAATGTAAAATTACAAAAAACACTTTTGGCTACAAAAACAATTTTGTGACCAAAATACAAACCCAACAAAAAATGGTGACCAAAATACAAAAACATAAAAGACACTCTTCATAGTATTTCTAAATTAATAGTATATAGATTGGTGGCCAAAATGCAAAACTAAAAAAAAAAAAACTTTTGGGTACAAAAACAATTTTTTGACCAAAATACAAACCAACAAAACAATAGTGACCAAAATGAAAAAACATAAAACACACTATTCATGAAGTTTCCAAATTATTAATATATAATAGGCAAATTGGCCTAAAATAATCCCAACTAATACCTATTGGCCGAGAATAATCCCAACTCAGTTTATTCCCTCCAGTGGTCCCAAATCCAACTTTTTTGGCCTACAGTGGTCTGCCATTAAGTGCACTTAACGGCCGTTAACTTTTTTTTGATTTTTTTCAAATTTCAAAACAACCGTTTTATGGATATTGATCGGGAGAAGGATACGAGTCAATTGATGAAAACCTTACCTCGAACTGGTGTTCCAAACGACAAAACGGTCTTCAATCGGGTATTTAAACCATAACGGTGCTTCGACCGGATGTCAAAATTAAATCATTTGGAGCAGCAATTGGAGGTAAGGTTTACATTAACTGACTCGTATTCTCCTCCTGATCAAAATCCCTAAAATATCGGTTTGAAATTCGAAAAAAATAGAAAAAAAGTTAACGGCCGTTAAGTGCACTTAAGGGAGGACCACTGTAGGCCAAAAAAGTTAGATTTGGGACCACTGGAGGGAATAAACTGAGTTGGGATTATTTTCGGTCAATAGGTGTTAGTTGAGATTATTTTTGGCCAATACCAAAATATTGTATTGATCACAAATGGTTGTTAAGTACCTAGCCAAGGAAAAAAAATATTTTTCAAGACATTATATCAAATGCAGTTACTATACTTACTACACTGTTGTTTAGTTACTTGATCTTCATAATTTGTTTATCTTGTATAAAATTATTTCAATTACGGTTTAATTAATACAAATAAGCAAATACAAAAAAAATATTAAATACTTATAACACACAGTTAACACAATCTTTACATGTATAATAATTAGAAAAATATCCATAAACATACATGTACAGGATTACTGGTGATGCTGATTTTTTACTACATATATATACGTCAGAGCCGGCCCATGGGGTGTGCGGGGTAGTCGACCGCACAGGGCACTCGTTTGACGGGGGCACCAAATTTAAAAAAAATTATATATAATTTTGATTTTCACTAATTCAAATACTTTGATTTTTTTATGTTTAATTTACAAACGTTTGTTTTTTGGTTAAAAATTTAGTTTATATAATTTAGTGCGTTGATGCTTCGGGTTAGGGAGCCTTTTTTTCTTGTCTCGCACAAAGCACCCGATTCCTCAGGACCGGCCCTGACATACGTACAAATTTTTACATTCAAACCATAGTTAAAATACTAATATATATGTATAAATCTGTAGATAAAGATCCATTAACAAACTATCAACTGCATAATTGGTTATTTGAATCACACCTACATATATTTATCAATTTTCGTTGTACATACATTCATATATCCTAAACATCTAAAATCAAGTCTATACATACAGTCACACGTATATTGGACATGTTATACATATCATACTACATACACACATAACATAAGGCTGCAGTTAACATACATTCATTACAATACGGTCATATACATACATCCATTATACCCGTATGTATGTACACACATACATAATGATTCACTTATACATGCTAATATACTTCTACACTTACATACATACATCTAATACATACATGGACGACCTGATGTAATATCATACATATATACCTACTTTAAGCGCAAATATAAACTCGATTTTCTGGTGATGATGAGAATATGTATAACCTAAAAAATACATTTGTGTACTCGCATAGACACTTATTGTTTGATAATAGCAATGAACACTATATATATGTAGTTACATTCACACGATATATATACAACAGATCATTAGTACACAACCATACCCACGTATTACTTACATCTACTGTGAAAACTAACCGGAAATTGATTAAAATGATTGGCTACGTAGAGGGGATTTTACTGCTTCATGTTTCTGACAGATAACAATGCTCAGAGAGAGAGAGAGAGAGAGAGAGAGAGAGAGAGAGAGAGAGAGAGAGAGAGAGAGAAGATGCTATATGCTTTTGTGTTGTACTTATGATTTTCATTATGTAGCTGTCAACTAATTAAGTAATTCAATCTTGTTTTATAACTTAATATTGTTTCCAAAATTATGTAATATATAAAATCAACTAAAATCATACCAAAATATAAACTTCAATTATTTTTGTGAAGTTCAATATGTGCTAAAATTAAAACCGGTCAAATAAGTAAATAATCACCTCAATCATTTCCTTACGTAAATTAATCGGTTTCAATGATCATTAAACAAAAAATGTATTTTGGGCGTTTTTAGATTTTTTTTTTTTCAAGTTGACAGTCATTTTGTGTTCCAAAATAATAGATTTAAATATATATGGGGTGTGTACCTTTCTTCATGTCGAGAAAGATTGTGATCCAAATTTTCTTCATCATGTACTATAGTCTCTTAATGTCCTCATAGTAGTAGTTTATTTGAACCATCATGTAGAATTCGTTGCATCAATAAAGCGCATAGTGTTGTGTAGTATAGAAAGATGACGATGTTGAATTGTTCTTTGAATTACAGATAACTCTCAAATAAATAAACTTCGTTGGTAAAAATTATTATGATACAAAATATAATCCCTGATATGTATAATGTAAATTACATTTGGATATAAATGTTTTTAAGAGACTATATCAATGCATGCAAATGGTTCTCTTATTAAAACTGAGTGAACGGTATAAACTTTAATATAGCACATGAATACTTATTTTACAATCTACAAAAAAAATTTCTCTTGTTATTATTGAAACATGATTTTGACAATCAATTTAATTAGTCAATCACAATGTCATCCCATTAGGCTTAAACAATATATTTTAGATTTTACATTATCAAGTGGTTAATCAATAACCCAAAAAACTTAACATTAACTCCAACTTTAAAACCTTACTATCAAATGGGAATGGAAGCAATTTGAAACACGTCAATATTATTGAAAAAGATAAAAACCTTTAAAAAGACAATGAAAAAACATCCATATGTAAAAGGTAACCAAAACCTCTGTTTTAAACCAAACATGACGAAAGATAAATTTATGATATGATGTTTATAACAAACTAATCAACACAATTCGACAATCAAGCAAAAAAAACCTCATTGATGGTAAAACCAATCAACACCACATTGATGCAAAATATATGGATTGTTTTTCCTTAATGAACCTAATAAACCAAAGCAATTTGAAACACATTACCAAAAAGTATGTTAATGACCCATTCACAAACCAATCAAAAAAGACCAACCAATAGTTGTGGTAAAACCAATCAACACCATTATCCACTGAAAATGACACTTACTTCTCCACTTTAGGTACCAAAAGCTTAAGTCCATCTGCTTGCCCCGACGACACAGAACTGCGGGCTTTTTTAGTTGTTGAATTTGCTGTCGGAGGATCAACATCATAAGCATCAGAGAGGTTGCACTTTAAATCAGAACTTGTAGAAGAAACTGCAGAGTTTTTAGCACGAACCAATGGACTTGTTGCAGTGCTTTTTTCAGTGTTAGAAGCAGAAGTAACATTATCATCTGTAATAGAAACAACATCCTATTTCAATAAAATTACCAGAATTAGTTAATTCGGTTCTTTTGTGATTGTACGTATAACATATTCATTCAAATTAGATAGAGATTATACCTTCAAAGTATTAGTATCTTGTGATGCAATGTCCAAATATGTCACATGTTCAGAATCAGATTGACCAGGCTGAAAATATAATTTATAATCTATTAGTTATAAAGAATGAAGAGTAAACCGAAACAACATTATATTTCTTGCATTGAAGTCTTGCAAGCAAAAGAACAGTAGGCTACATGCAAGCTAATAACAGTAACAATCTGAACAAACTGAAAAGGGGAAAACAGAGAAACACGGATGTCGTAACATATAGATTGACTCTCTTGAAAACATGGTACTTCGAGCCACAAATGAAAACTATCTCATAGCTTTACCTAAAGCATGTTGTTACCTTTGTAATCTATTATGACAGTTGTACTTTGTAATTCCAATTCTCATTTATCTCTAAATGATTTACCTATATATACCAAGCAATTTCCATAATCTTCAAAGTCTAAAACTAAATGTAACAGAAAATTAGATTTGAATAAAAATATGATGACATGTATGCTTATCTCATTACCATATTAACATACAGTTCATTCGTTCAATTATTCTACCTAATATAGTTATAACTAAATTTCCGTTGAAAATCATGATAGCAAAAGTATGTATCATTAAACTTATAACTTGTGTAAAAATAAATTTTGAACCTGTTCACGGTCAACCTTTTGGTTAAGTTGACTAATGATGTTATAATCTGCAATTATTTTGTTGATTCCATAAACTTATAAAGTGTGATCCAAAACAAATTTAGAGATTTCTATCTTAAATGCAAATTTCCTCTGAAAAAGTGTAGTCAACAAAGGTGGATAATCATAAAAAACAGAAACCTACAAAAAAAATACATTAGAACTATTTGCAAGAAAAATCAAAATACAATATCAAAAGTTAAAATGCATTGTGTAAATAAAGTGGTATACCTCTTGATTACTTTGTATCACTTTCTTGGATTGAAAACCAATCAAATCCTTTGCAGAAACTTTGAGTAGCGTTTTGGCTTCTCAATCAAATAAGGTTAAAGATACAACACCAGTATGGTCTTGGACTCGAATTTCGATCCGAAACCTAATGTTTATACATAAAATATGATAATATGAGTTGATTGAATTATAATTTTAAACATTGTTTATTTAAATCGTAATGATTGACAAACCTTGGAATTGGAATTCTAACATCTATCAAACACTTGGTACAACGATAAATAGTTGGTTCATCAACTTCAGCAGGAGAGTTTGGCTTATCATCAATAAGAATAACAGGTTCCACCTTTTTGTAATATTTAGTGCATCCAAAATAGCCCCATGGCTTATCCTCGATGAAACTAATGACAGTTTCCAGTATAACAACATGCTTTTCATTTTAATTGATAAGATGAAAAGTTATTTAATCTTACTTAAATTACATAATAATCTTTAAATTTAAAAGTTAGATTTTCACCTCTTTTATCTCTCTAACTTCTTCAATATTGATGAATTCAGTCTTTAAAAACAACTCATCATCTGTAGCTGTCGATATGAAAGACCCTTTGCTCAGATTAGTTGATTAACTGCTGCACTTATCATTGGTGGTTATACTGTTTGAAAAAGAAGTTTGATATTAGTATGGGTGAATTAGGTTCATTAAGGGAAAAGTATAGATGAAATAGAGTTACCTCTTTTAAAACTAATGATCTCCTCTATATCTTCATTGATAAATAGCTTGGTCACATTGTAAGAAGTATTAACAGCTGGATTTCCTGTTATTATTAGATCGTTTTACATCAAAATAGGAAATGTAATATAATATGAATGAATAATCTACTAAGATAACAACAAACCTTGGAACCACTTTGTCCTTCCAAATTGAAGAATAACTATGAAACGAACCTCCTCTGGATTTTTTTGAAGATACTCAATGAATTTTTCAGCATAATCCACAAATAAGGTTACGGACATTACTTGGCCTCTATTAAAATAAATCTTTAATAAACATAAAAAAATGATTTTTGTAAATATTATAGTTTACTTGATATATAATAAACATTACTCTAAATCTTGAATCTTAAATGTAGCTTGTTTCCTGAAAATCCCTTCACCATTCAAGAATGTCCTAATGGGTTGTAAATCCTGTACCTCGCCTATGACATCTGTAAATAAAAAATATAAGTGTTAAAATGAGGATATGAAGTTAATTAAAATTATTATATAAGTCTACTAACCAATGCTAAGATCTTCACAAACAAAACTCAGATCATGCTGATGAATACTATCACTTAAAAATAACTCTAACATAGTGGTTGCCTTACAGTTATTAGGATTATCTTATTCACTGTCAAAATATAGTTCTTTAACCAACTTTTAAAACACAAATTTTTATAAACCTAAATAATTGTCCATGGTTCTGCCTAACCCGAAACTGTTACACATCCTAACCAGCCACTTTTGGCACCATGACTATACAGCATACAAGAGTGATTCATGTAATAAAAGGAGGCACACCTATAGAAGGATAGAAGGTGAAAATTATATATATTTGAATGTAAGCATGCTAGATGAAGATTCATATTAACATGATGTTTGGTTTACAACGGAGAGAAAGAAAGGAAATGGAGAGAACATTTAAACCCCAATGGGTTGAATTTGAATAAACTCTTATATCAAGGGTTTTATAAAATCCAAACCTTAAAAAAACATGTAGTATCACTTTCCATCTCTATACCCTCAAACCAGACACACCCTAAACGATAATATTTATATTATAAGAAAATCATTCATGAATCATCAATCAAATCAACCCTCCAGTTTTTGTTTTACAGTACACAAAAGAGTGAAGAAAGGAGGTATAACTATTGAAAATAAGAATCAAAAGATGAAAATTCAAATAACATCAACAGACAATAACTATAACTATTGTTCAAAACCTGCTAATGTAAATGTCGATTAACTGAAACAGATCAAGAACATGAGCAAAACTGCATTTAAAAAGCTCAATGAAAGGATGTAGTACCTGATTATAGTGAAAGATTGAATGTTCTTCTATGGGAATATGAACCTGTATTTAAAGGATCAATAGATTGTAATTACAGTGATGGTTTTTTACAAACCAAACTCAGATCATGCTGATGAATTTTGTTGTAAGGCTACTGGCTACCCATAAGGCAATATGCAATAAAAAATCTTATAAAAGATGCATACTTTTTTTTGTTACCACAGAGAAGATAATTACATTCAAATCTATCTAATAAACATCATCATACTCGATCAAAAGTAATTTATAAAAAACTGGTAATGAAGTTTACATAAAAATGGCATAAAGTCTAGATAAAAATTCCAACACAGCCGAATAAAACTCGTTAAGCAAAATATGCATTAAGTTTTAAAGTCTAAAAACTTTCAATCAAAATGGCATTATTATTAATAAAAATAAAATGAAACTTCATAAATTTCAATCAAAATATGCAAATTATAAAACATCATCAGCCAATCTGCAAATGAAACTTTGAAGATGAATTTATAAATTATAAGACAGTCGAATGAAACTTTCAATAGACAATAATTATACCTATTGCTCAAAACCTGCTAATGTAACTGTCGATTAACGAAAATAGATCAACAACATGAGCAAAACTGTATTGAAAAAGTTCAATGAAAGGATGTAGTACCTGATTATCGTGAAAGATTGAATGTTGTTTTATGGGAATATGAACATGTATTTAAAGGATCATAGGTTGTAAATATTTACAAGTCGATTAAATAAAGAATATGAGCAAAACTGTATTGAAGACCAAGATCTGTCAACAACCCACAAATCCCTCAAATCGCTACTCTAATAATCACATATCAATTCCAAAACTAATTCTTGATAATCGGTGCCAAAAACAAACCATTGTTCCATGTTATTGAACGATGTTTTTGGAATGGATTTATGATTAACGTAAATGAAGGATTTTCGATCACCATCCAAAATTAGATTGGAACTCCTCGGCGCCCAAAATCCAATCCATATAGTGCCGCCCAAATAGGGTCTTGTGCCCCCCTCCAAACTTGGAAATATTAGGTAGATTAGTTTAGTTTATTTATTTATATATAAAGGGTATTTTGTACTATTTTAAGAGTCTAAGGGTGTACTTTGTCAAATCTTAAAACTCCACAATTTAGGCAGGATTATTATCCCAATATCTATAAAACCGTGATCTATGAATAACTAAATCATCAATTCGCATGGCTTAAGAAATCGTCCCTCGATATTCTCAAAGTTTAAAACTTGATTGGAGAATATATTTTGTTATCTTATAGTACTTTGGTACTAATTTATTTAGACTAATATCTTTTTATAATGGTTCAAAACTTGTTTGGACTATCAGAGAATGTATTTTAAGCATATTTTGTTATTTTGAGTGTAATTTTTTATAATAAATTAGTATGTGTAAAAATTTCAAGTCAATCAGGTCAAAATAGATTTGATTGGGTCGTGTTCATGTCTGTTTCTATTTTTTTAGGCTCGGGTTAGATTCAGGTTTTGTAAACTTTTTCGGGTTTGTTTCATATTGACCCTCAACCTAATGACCTGACCAAGTTAGCGGCCCTAAACCAATCCATCCTCCTTATCCCATGTTTTCCGGCCATGGGTTCCGACCAAATTTGGTGGGCTCTGATGATGCTCAAAAACCAATTTATAGCATTTTTCAACACAATAAAACTGGCTTAATCCTTCCACGTACATGTTTCGAACACTATACATATGTTAATTTCAAATTTCTGTTATTTTATCACCAATCCAATCAAATCCCGAAACTAGTACCTCGAATCAAATCTCAATTTGTTAACACGTAATAATCTAAATCTAGTAACTATAATTATTCCATGATCTATTTCCAATGTTAACTGAAACACAAATCACATAATTGAAATCAACCAATCCCATTTAACCACTAGATCATAGCCCCTACTCGTTCGAGGGGGTAATTTTTAGGGGGAGATATATGTTCTGTAATAAGTTTGAGAGGGAAATTGAGTGAAACTTTTTACTATGCATGAGTTGATGTAGTCAAATCCTTAAATATTAAAAACTTTCAAATGTTTAAATATAATGGTTATAACTGTTGGAAGTAAGTTCACTCTTATTAAAATAATTAACTGAATATTATAACGATGCTCTCGTTATACATGGGAAATTCACTAGTACATTACCGTGTACGAAACCAAATCAGAAATACATGTAGAGAACAAGTTACAAATGATACAAGACACATTGTGGTTAGTAAACTTCAATTGAACAGCAATGTAAACGACAATAACAACAACGAGATTGATGATCCTACAAAACAGATATTAGAAAGAAAGATCCGGGCTTGTGTTTGACACAATTCCCTTAAACAGATTCATCGTCTGTTCCCAGGGTACACCGGACGAAAGCAGCGTACTGCCGGACGTTGAACACTTGCCTGAAAAAAAACCGGACGAGACGATGTATATAAGATGATCGAGATTGTTTGCATGTTGTTGAACTACATGTTGCTTCTGTTTTGGTGTTGATTCAAACTCAACTAGTTGCCATGGTTTTTGTTGTTATCTTTTTAGATAAGAAATGCAAGAGTCGTGCAATTTATGACAATTGAATTGTCATAAAACCTAGCAACTTAAAGGTGGGTATTCCAATAGTCTCTTCTAGATGTCTCAAAACCGGGTCGGGTTCCAGCAACGCAAACCTTGAGTTTTCGGACCTGCATTCGGGTTACCAACCGACTACTTGAGAGTTGACCTCTCATTTACACAAAATATCCAACAATCCCCCACATAAATAGAGGTCAATCTCAAATACAAACATCATTCCGATTAAATTTCAGCAATTGAATCTTGCATACGATAGGTAGGTGTTACCCTTTGAACCTTCGCTTATGAAACTCACTTAGTCTATTGGCTCTGAGTAGAACGCGATATCTTTGAACTCGTGTGCCGTTTATGTAAGTGACAATACGCTTCACACAAGACTCTCCCCAACAAAGTTAAGTCCTCATAGTTATGTTCGTTATGGTCATGAACATTTTCCTGGTTCTGCAAGAGCTCTAGGAATTGTGCCCTCTAATTCCATTCGAAGCGACCCCCACTTCTCTCTAACATAGGTGATTCATCACATGTGACTACATTAGTCGAATCATTAAAAGCCATAGGCTTAGCCTCGTACCTGTCACTTTTAGGAATGGACTAGGAAGATTACTAGATCCTTGTAGTAGACTCCCTTTTAAAAACGTGAGCGTTTTATCAGTTAACTCTTCTTTCTTAGTTAACCATCCACAGTGACCTTACCAGTTCATACAAGTAGGTTTTCCTATTGAACTCGGATCTTGGGATCTCCAGTCAACCGAGTTAGGTTTCCTTCATATAAACTTAGCTTTTCACGGGCTTTAGTCTCATTCCACAACTCAATCTCGCATTAACCCTCAGGTTCTTGGATCCAAGCTATTTTATTTGACTTCGACAAGTCACAATAGTTTACAATCGAGATTGGTTGTCCGTGTGTGGTTTAACTCTTAAGTTAACCTTGCATATTTTGAAAATACAATATGCAATTTAAGTGAACACCAATATATTAAGTGAACACATCTTCACTATATCACTATGCAATTTTAGTGAATAGATCTTCACTATATGCCTTTGGTCACTAGTTTATTAACTAATCAATTGACATTCACATGTTTGCAATATTAACTTGGATTATAAAATCCATAATGCTAAACATTCCACATTCTTATATCAAATGCAAGTAACCCCCACATTTAAGTGGTATTGGATAACATCAACCAACTTTCGGATCAATTACCATTTTCACATACCCTGAAAGGATTGTTTCTTAAATAGCTTCTCCCCCACATTTCTTGCCATTTGATCATGTTTTATGACTTTACTTATGACACCAAGTTGACAATCATGATTTGATCAAGACCTTATCATTGTATCACTGAGTTCATGAATGCTTAATTACTAACACATGCCCTAGCCAAGAACTTTATAGTTGGGCCATAAGTTTTTTTTTTCATTAACCGTCTGAAACTTAAATCTAAGTTTCTCATCTAGGATAAACCTAGAGACTTCAGTTCTCCTCAAGTTATATCATTGTCTTATATTGAATGAAAGTCATCATTTGATTTGTTTACACAACTAATTCTTGTGATATGTATGTGAATGTTTCACATTAATTAGTCTTCATAGAGCACCATAATTAATTAGTAATAGTCTAGCATGCTTTAGACCACAATACTCTAGCATGTGAACAGAAGATGCATCATTCTGATTTTTCACAGCCCTAAGAACCAACATCATATACATTGCAGCAAGAGTTTCATTTCACGGTTTAGACAAATCATCATCTCAAATCTGCAGTATTTGAGAATGTCTCATATGTATGTTACTCAAACATACAATTCATCATTCATTTAGGAATATGACATCTATGTGCTTGATATCTAGCGCTTCACTACTGACTCGTAAAGATTTTAACAAATGTCTTATTTACAGTCAATTTGGCAGATAACTTATCATCGACGAATGGTTCACTGTTATGTTGAGATACAGTCATACTAGACTGATAACCATAACATGGAATTCGCTTATTCTCATATACGATGGTCATTGTTGATTTGAAAATATATATACTTAGTATATTAGTCATCATGAAGATCACAACTTCTACATAGTTAAATCAACACTGAATATGGTACACACATCTACGTGTACTTCATTTCTCATGATAAACTACATATTATGCATGAGTTCGTTTCGATTTATGACAACATATATTTCTATAATGCGTTACAATTTACACCAAGTAAATTTCCACGATAATATATATGTCTTCATATTTAATGTATCACTTATGACTACATCGTTAGTCATGATAACTACTAACATGTTGCACTTGTGCTTCTTGCATTATCTGTTTAAAAGGACATCAACTTATTATGCATGTCACACATGTTTCGATTTACTTCATTGTATAAACTGCATGTGTTATCCTAAGATATTGAACACATCAATTATACAACATCGAAAATACTTAATCCAAATAGGAATTTATTCATCATAATTTAATTGGATATATACATGATTTCTAACAAACAAAATCATATTGTGTTGCAATCTTCAACACTTTCATCATCTTATATGACGATCACCTTTAGTGACATATACTCCATTATAGTTAGTCGATACATCACATTGACTATGATTCCAATAGCACGAGAGCTGTTGAAATAATAACTATCCATGGCACGCAATATCCATGTCATTCAGTATTTTTTTGGAATAAATCCAATGGAATATTTATTTGTATTTTCTAGAGGTACTGCCTCAGTAAAATCTCATGCCATCATATCCTCGTTTCATTTTTAAAACTATACTCTTGAACAGTCACTCAACTGTCCAGATAACAATATGTTGTGTAAATCTTTACTAATCTCTAGTAACAGTATTCGAACAATAGAAAATATATATAACAACAATACAAAATTGTGAAGAACTACTTATTTCAAAAACACAGACTGTGTTAATAGTTTATGCAAAACTATTGTTATAATATAATCCAAAACATTTTCTTTCTAAGGTTTGCAAAATATATAACTACAAAGTTTATACTACTTTTATTTAAAAAATCAAGGTGTCAAACTTCAACTTTATATATATATTTCCAACTTTCCACAAGTCAATGGTTTAACATATTGATTTGAAGTTATACGTTTATACAAAACGTTATAACAACTTGAGATTATGACATTATTTCTAACCCTCATGTTAGAAATGCAATGTTTACACAAACATCATCCAAATATGAAATTATTTTATAAACATAATTATCTCACAATATTGAACCAAATGTTTACATAAAACATTTATAATCATATTAGTTCAATCATATCTAACACTCTTGTTAGATAATTAAACAAGATCTAACGAGCACGTTAGAAACTACATGTTTACATAAAACGTATGGTAACACATTTATTAAATAATAACGACAACATAATCGTTTTATATTTGTTGATCATCGCAACAAACCGTTTCTAACACACATGTTAGAAGATAAACGATTAAAGCAAAACTTTTGAACTTTCCAATTTATATAATAAAACATACTCTCATATGTTAATTGTTTATATCATTATTTATGATATTCATAACCATTAAATCTCATTATATCTTAATGGTTATAGAAACATGAACCATCTCTTCATGTTAATGACTCAAATTATTATTCATGTCATTCATAACTATTAAGAGTCATAATTTCTAAATGGTTATAGAAATACAAATCATCTCTAACATACATGTTAGATGGTAAACTTTTACACACAACATTATTTGTAAAACACATATTGTTCATATAATTAGTAATCACTAAAGCGTTTGTTAGGTATGAAAAGACGTTTACAAAAAAAAGTTCTTAACCACTACCAAAATAAGATCCAACATTCATGCTAGATAATCAATCGGGTTCTAACGCACAATTTAGAGAACTAGGTGTTTACCAACAACCTTGTCATGTGGTTTATTCACTAAACCGATTCCAACAACCTTGTTAAATAACTAAACGTTTATCAAAACATTCTCGTCATATGGTTTCTTAACTCAACCATTTCTAACACTCTTGTTAGAAGATATACAATTAGCAATCAATTTTTTTTATTCAAGCCAATTGAACTTACATATTTGAGTTGTACTTGAGAAGTTAGGATTCAAGATTGTACTCCAATCTATATATAATCTCAACATAAATTTGTACTAACTTACATATTTCCCAATAAAATATATTTAATGAATTTTAACTAAAATCTCAAATAGTTTTATATTTTAATCTTTTGTGAACCCAAATCCTTTATAAAGGTTTTAAAATTGTATCAAACAATTTTCATAAAATCTGTTTAAGTTTGTTGGAAATAAGTTCACTTTTATTAAAATAATTAACTGAATATTATAACGATGCTCTCGTTATACATGAGAAATTCACTAGTACATTACCGTGTACAAAACCAAATCAGAAATACATGTAGAGAACAAGTTACAAATGATACAAAACCATTGTGGTTAGTAAACTTCAATTGAACAGCAATGTAAACGACAATAACAACAACGAGATTGGTGATCCTGCAAAACAGATATTAGAAAGAAAGATCCGGGCTTGTGTTTGACACAATTCCCTTAAACAGATTCATCGTTTGTTCCCAGGGTACACCGAACGAAAGCAGTGTACTGCCAGGCGTTGAACACTTGCCTGAAAAGAAACCGGAGGAGACGATGTATATGAGATGATCGAGATTGTTTGCATGTTGTAGAACTACATGTTGCTTCCGTTTTGGTGTTGATTCAAACTCAACTAGTTGCCATGGTTTTTGTTGTTATCTTTTTAGATAAGAAATGCAAGAGTCGTGCAATTTATGACAATTGAATTGTCATAAAACCTAGCAACTTAAAGGTGGGTATTCCAATAGTCTCTTATAGATGTTTCAAAATCAGCAACGCCAACCTCGAGTTTTCAGACCTGAATTCGGGTTACCAACCGACTACTTGAGAGTTGACCTCTTATTTACACAAAATATCCAACAATAATTTCGTTACAAATATTATTATTTAACACGTGTGGTACACACGGGTATCAAACCTAGTTAACACTAATAAGCATGTGCAAAACACTCTAATACCCTCCCTATTACCCACTTCACTATCAATTTTCACTATAAAAACACATGAACACATTGAATTATCTTCAACCTTTGTTCGGGTTTCTTAGCAACGGTTCTACATCAATTCATCATCACTAACTGAACTGAAATTATTGTGGGGGTTTCGTTTTACATCAGTCCACAAAAGCTTTATAATCTGTTAATTTCATAGTGCTGTCTCGAATCAAACAAACTGTAGACAACTATTTCTTTTTGTATTCTTATCATCAATGAACCAACAAAACTTTCAAGGTAATTAAACTATCGTTCATACTTTGTATTCATGCATAGATTAAAATTTAAAAGCCCCAACTTTTATTTGATTATGACTATCAACTTCACGTTCAATTTGGTTGATTAAGAAATTAGGGTGTATAGGGAATCCAAGATCCGTTAAGTTCCTGCTATATAACAAAGAAAAAAAGATATACGACTAAGTCAAACACTTGCCCAATAAAGGAAAGAACAATAGTTGTAATAATAAGATGTGGTGTAACAATAATCAAAGTAGCATAGATTAGCGGAAGTAGCAGAACAGATACATATGTAGCATAATGAATGTAAGAACAAAAAACCATACGAGTAACAAATGCAACTTTTATGAAACAAATAACTTTTCAAATAAGTAGCATGCTAAGGAAATACCATCGAGCATGAAACAAAACTAATGATGTAACCAAACCTGTTGGCTTATGTAGTGTGAGTTGTATGTGGGCACAGACAATCACTCACCCGGACAAAACAAACCAAATCTAGGATCGAGTGCCAGAAAAATGGAAACGCCGTGAACTGGTCACACCGTCAGGAAAGTGTTACACCATCAATGACCCAATGACGAACTAGTAGAATCTCATACCAGAGGCTAATTGCTCGAGTATTAGACTCAAAACAAATTATAGATACGTATGTTAAAATCAAATGTCTAAACAAATGTCAAGTTTCTAATCCATGAGTTATAATAATGGAATATGCGATAATATGTACAATAATAATATCACATGCATAACAAAGGCGTAATCAAACTGTGACAACCCATAAATTCATGTTAACACCGTTAACTATTCTCTAACTATCCCGTTAAGCTTTTATAAAAGTTTAGGGTTTTTTTTGTAAATGTTTAAAGTCAAAATATACTAACTTTGGGAACAAGATTTAATTTTTCAAACTAGAGGGACCGTGATGTAGCATTTAATTAAATTGTTTCCATATAACCCATTACCCAACCATCGACGTCATCGTCACTCTTCAGCGTTTCTTCGCTGACAGCCACCGCAACCTCTGGTACATTCCAATTCCATGCTTGTTTCATGTGATCGCTTCGTCCGTTTCGGTTTCGGGTTTCGGTTTCGTTGTGGGTACTGTTTGGTTATTAATCTGAGTTTATAAATACATATATATCTATGGAGTGATGTGTTGGTTTTAATTCCCGGCGGATGTTGTTATGTACTATGCATTTAGAGACAGTGAGTTTGTATTTATGTGTGCGCATGGGTTTGATTATTAAGAGGTGTGAATGTATACGTGAAATTGTGATGGTATAAGGCAGATTGCAAACATTTAGTGTATTGCTTGATGTGTGTTTGCGATGATCCAAACATTTAACAATAGATGCACAAAGTATTATATTTGTTCGGAGTCACAAACTTACAAAGATGATAATATATAAATACATATGAGATTATTATAATATATAATAAATGTAAGGATGATTATTTTAATAGCATCATGATGTGATAAATTTGTAATTATATAGAAACATAAAAAGTAGCTGATTATATATTTATTATGTGGTGTTTGCGAGTGAACGTGACATACGTATGAAGGCTATAAAAGTGATGCTTAATTTAAATGGATTATTATAACAATAATCTAAACATTTTAGTCGGAGTCACGTGTCAGTATTAATTTTATAGCATGACATTTTATAATTGGGTTTTGGGTACGAAATCGAACTGGGGACGAGAAAACCGTCTAAGTGTTCTTGTTAAATCACTAGTAGCTAACTAGTGATCTTGGTTAGGTAGTGAGACTACCTAGGCTTATTACTTGGTTGAGTAATTGTAGCTGCGCAAAGCTAAGGTGAGTTTCACGGCTCTTTTACTTTACTTTTACTTACTCTTTTTGGGGGAGATAACATGCTGTAAATTACTTTTTTCTACATTCTTGCTTCTTAGTATGATCACATGCGTACCTAGTGTCAGTACTTTTGCTTACGTTTGGACCGTTAATTATATTGCAAAGCGAGGAAATTTTCAGTAGTACTACTGGGTCTGACAAACCCCATCCGGGCTGGTCGCGCCAGCACGACTAGAGGTCGAACGGGTGTTTAATTGTCCTATCATTTACCGTGTCTGGGAGACATTGGCTTGAGGCGTTCATTTCTTTACATTGCTGTCAGCTTCGGTCGTAAACACTTTCGTACACTAGTGTAGCATGCATAGTAGTCTAGCTAACTACTTGATATACTAAGGGAACTACTGAATTTGCTTTTCGAACTTACTTTCTAGTTCTATAAACCTGTGAACTCACCAACTTTATGTTGACACACTTTAGTATGTTTATCTCAGGTTGTCAAGATCACACTCACGGCTAGGGCATTCATTTATTGGTCGCATTGATTTGAGAAAATCAACTTTATTGATTATCTTTGCATTTGTAAAATCAAATATTATTAATCAGTTTTACCAAAAAGATTCTCATTTGCTATTTACACTTTCGCATTCAATGTAAAACTTTTATTTTAATTTTAATTACTTAATATAATACGTTACTTTTCAAAATCATGTACGTCGTTTGGTGAAACTAATGATCGGATCCTGGTGTGTCACACTCCTAACAGTAAAACTCTGTTAGTGGAATTTGAGGGTGTGACACAAACTTCCACATGAATAGACGATAGAAGGCCAGATCTAAGGAACTAAGTGACTAATACGACGAGTAAAGGGTCAAAATCCATACTATAAAGTAACGGAACTATGGGTAACGAAAAACAAAATAGACACTATTAATAAAAAAGAGAATGAATGTTGTACACGAAGAGCGTATGAAAGATAGCTTTTACGTACTCCTTGAAAATGGAGCAAGCCTAAAACTAAAATATTTCAAGCTTAATGTCACATTAAGTCTTATGGTGGCTTGTGTGTTTTCATATTTAGATTTTGATGACTTCTTTGGGAAAAGTGGTTTATGGATTATAAAACCATTTATTTTAAAGGCTATTAGTTTTAGTCACCGCTAATGGTGTCGTCACTAAAAGTTTTTCACCAGCAGCCAAAAACTGGCTAAAAACTCCCTCAACACCAAATGTCACCTTATCCCAAATCCCGAATCAGAAATTCACTTTACATCTACTCACTTCACCATTCTGATTTCTGGCCCTGCTACTCACGACATTCAACGCTTGCAACAACCAGCAACACCAACAATCACCACATTCAATGCTCGTAGCAACTAGCATAACTTCTCTTTAGTTCGATCTTCACTCATAACCAAGTTCTAACATGCACGACTTTCATAGTTCATGGATTCAAAGAAAGCGCCAGATCATGGTGATGAAGATGATTTGGATGCGGCGGATGAATTTATTGAATCCTTAGTTTATGTTTTGTTGCTGGGCATTCTTATGTTAGGATAAACAAGAAATTTGAACTAGTTTTGTGTATCGGATCCTAATTTATGTTTTAATGGGTAGCTTTTATATATTAATGGTTGTATTATATGTGTTTTGGAAAGTATGTATTATTTATTTGAATAGGTTTTTTAAAAGCTAATTTCTATTAAAAAAATTAACTGGAAATTATTAATAGCTTTTATATATTAATGGTTGTATTATATGGGTAGCTTTTATATATTAATGGTTGCTAATACTCATGCTGGAATAATTCACCGCAGGTTAACCGAAAACTATTAGTGGTGATAGTTGTAGATGCTATATGTGTTAATAGCGGCGACACGTGTAACCAATAGCAGATATTTTTTTTTATCTCTGAAATGTAAAATGACTATATTACCTTTGGATTTAACGGTTAAATCTAATAAACATTGATGGAAAGACTAAAATGACAATTTTTTACAAACCAAACACCAAAATAAAAAAATATAAGAACCAAAATATCATATTAATACAAACCCATACAAAATGTTCATTCAAAATATTTAAATCCACATGCAAACTAGACAAGAAATATAAGTATTAAATCCAAGAAGTCATAGTCTCATCTATCTAAACGTGATTAAAAAATACATTCAATTTAACTTCATCTTCATACATATAAAATAAAATCAACATATTTGACTGCTGCTGCTTTCTTCGGTCTACCATAGTTCAAAACTAATGCACCAAATAATAATCAATTTCTTATTTAATATACATACATGCGCTCTTTCCTTGCACCATCGTCTATGTTCTTAGTCAAACAACCTCTTTTTCTCTCTCTAATCTCTATGTATATATAAGTGAGTGTGTATATTTTGTTAATTAAGCAATCACATAAACAAGCAACTTATTATCTAACATTTTGTTAATTTATATTATGTCTTTCAAGAAAACATTCAATCTTTTTGTTATTGTTATTTTGAGTATTTTTGTTATGAGTCCATTTGTAATTGAAGGAAGGCCCTTGAGTGAAGATTTCGCCAAAGCGAACGATCTCTACTCATCAGTTTACGAAAATGCGAAAACCACCATGTCATTATGGTTGGAGCAACTCCCTTCTGGTCCTAGCCCCAAAGGACCTGGTCATTAGCAGGATTTTTGCAACAAATAAATAAAAGCTGGCCACTTTTATCGATCGGTTCCATCTTTTTTCCTTCAGGGTTACGTATTTGTCAGCATGTTTTATAAGAATTTGATACATATTTATGCATGCTTTGGTTGGATTGGGCATTTTCAATTTTTAATGTACTACTTCAGAATACTATTTTGAATGTGAGTTTATTGAGATCCTATTGTTTAGTTGAATAGCGTTCAAAAATCACGCGCAATCAAAATTGTGTAGTTAATCTATATTTATACCTCCTAATAAAAAAGATTTTAAAGGACACATATCATTCATTCTAGAGGGTGTTGGATCATTTTTCTCGCTCAAAACTAAGAATCTTCTCTTTTAAGCTATGTATAAAGAAATCGATAACATTAAATCACCCATAAATTTCGCTTCAAAAGTTTTAATTTACTTCACAAATAACTCATCGCAATTTACACCTAGACCCATGCATGTCAACTCGTACACTCGTCCAGGTACATATGAGTGTCACCGTGAATTTTACCGGATATTTATTATCTGGATTATTTGTATGTCTGTTTTTTCTTAATCCATTTTTAATATAATTGGTAGGATTTTATAAGATGCTCATTTTAATAGCGTCGATATATAATTTGGTACTAGTAGTGTACTTGTAGTTTAAATCTATTTGTTTAAGGCTCAAATTAGAGTTTGAAGACAATTTGTGTTTTTATTTCCATACATCTTTCATGTAATGTGAAGTTTGTTTTTTCGAAAACTTTTAGAATTGTGTTTTTTATGTGTTACACCCGTGTAACACACGAGGTTTAATCTAATAAATCAAGATATTAGGGGGTATTTTTTATGAAATTTGTTCTATAATATAAAGTTTGGGAGAGATATTGAGTGGAATTTTTGAACATGTATACGTTGATGGAGTCAAATTCTTAAATAGTAAAAGTTTACAAATGCTTAAACATAATGATTATAATTTCTTTATTAATATTAGTATTTAACGCGTGTATAACACCTGAGTATTGAAACTACTTAGATATATTTTGTAGCAATGTACTTGTTGGTTCTCTAAAACACCTAATGCGTACTCTACCAACTCATTATATGACATTGTTACAAGTGCCGGTCCTACGTCTCATTATTTTCCGATGGGCCCTAGGCGAAAATAAATTTGGAGCCCCTAGAGTCTAATACTAATAACCCGTAACAAAATTTAATAGATTGGGAAAAAAGATAAGAAGACAATAATTGACATAACAATAAATAAAACAAAAGTATTGTAGCCTAATGTTTCAGTTTACTTACGTAACCGAACCGGACCAATCTCTTAGGCTTTTGGAGGCAAAGTTCTCGATCAACTTTTGTATCAATGAATCAAATATCTAACTACTATCTAAGTATATATTTAACATTTCTCGTAAAACATTGGAAATTTCAAACCATAGTTGGATGAGTCTTACCTTATTTGATTCCCTAACTAACTTCAATGGTTTTGGTTTGGCAGGTGGCATTTTGACGTTTCCAGTATCCAACTCCCAGACAAAATAACTCATCAACTGTTGCTTGTTCGTTGTTACTTGTTGTCTTGTTGAGTTGTTGATGCAAGTTGCTAGTCTGTTGCCGTTTCCAATTTCCAAATCCCAAACAAAAACCTTATTTTTTGTTTTATTTGAAGTGCATTATCCATAAAGGTGGATTGAGTTTATGGATTAATCACGTAATGGACTTGAGGGCTTCCTTATTTTATGAAACATGAGTTTTCTTTTAATGAAAGTTGGGTAAATGAAAGTAGTTTTTGATTTTTATTTAAGTTTAAAATAAGTTAAATGAGGTGTGTTAATTGTAAAATGAGCTCTTTTATAAATGTTTATTTTTGGCTATAACATTATTGTTAAATAATTATTTGTTAATTATAACTTTTTTAATAAAACAAATTAATTTTAAAAATTTTAAACCCCTCGAGAGACCGGGCACGAGACGCTCGCATACCTCACCCCATACGTGGACCGGCCCTGATTGTTATATGCATTGCTCATGTGCATGGAAAGAGAAAATTAAAAAAATGTTTTTTTCTTATCTATACGATATAGAAAGCAAAATGGAGGGGCAATTTAAACACTCTAGTTAATCAACAACTTACAAATATTAACCAACCTTCTAAAATGTAATGTCGGTTTGATATCACGTGTCAAGCTCGTGCTTTCTTTTCTGATTATATACATACCCTTCTACCTAATCTGATCGTAACTTTCATAAAAATCTCAGGTTCTACTCTTCTTCTTCCTTCTAATATTTCGTCACTTTCATTGTGTTGTTGTGTTTGTTTTTGTTTCCGGATGTGTGGTTTGTGTTTTGCTTGGTCAATTTCTTCTTCCAATGCGATTGGTAATTTTTTTTCAAAGTCGTATTGTTTAGGAAAAAAAAAGAGGATAATGGGTATGTCAGAAAAAAAAAAAAAAAAAAAAAAAAAGAGGATTATGGTATATCCGCTCTTAGCAAGAGCGGATTCTTCACAGAAAGATAATCTGCTCTTAGCAAGAGCGGATTCTTCACTAACTTTATCCATCGCCGTTACTGTGCAAATTCTCATGTTACCATCTACTTTTCCATCCATCCTCTTCAATTCCACGTTAAAACCAGAACCAACAGTGAATCTGATTCCTACCTATTCACTGGCAAGATTCCGATTCACATCCATCAACTATTTATATTAAAGATGACAATACACTGACACAGACACAGAAATGAAGAAGACGACGTTCTTGTTGCAGGAAATGAAAAAGAAATGAAGAAGAAGACGTTGAAGAAGAAGACGAAGGCTTATATTATATAATAATGTATCCGCTCATAGCAAGAGCGGATACTCTCATTCATAATTTAAACATTATTTAAATATGCACAAGACTATCTATATTACATACTTATTGCCGTTCATAAATAAAAAAAAACATACTTATTCTTTAATAATAGTACCACACTTTAATTAATATATACTTTAAAATATAATCAACTATAAATATGCACAAGACTATCTATATTACATACTTGTTGCATATCTATCTATGTTGTAATAGCAAAATGACCTCCAACAATGGACAATCATGGTGGTCGATACGTTCTGTAAATGACTACGAATCATGGCTCATAGTGCAGGACATATACACCAATAATTCAACAGAGTTCAGCTTAAAGATTTATCACTACGGGCATTTCTCTTCAACACCAGGTAGGACGTACGATGACAGCGTCATAACTTTTGTCGATTATCTCGAAGCAAATCAATTTAAGTTTTCCGGCATGTCCCCAATCATACCACAATTAGGGTACGAAAATACAAACAACATGTGGTTTTATTTTAAAATACCTGGTGGTGATCTAGACACTAGGCTAGTTCCTATGAGGAATGACGAGGACGTTAGTAGGCTGGTTTCTTACACTGGTGTAGAGGGTGTCAAGGAAATTAGTCTGTACGTTGTACGATGTGAGGTGGATGCAAACACCGGTAAAGGATTAATGAGGAAGGCGAGAATGCCCCCAAAAGAAGGATATAGTTCTAAACGGAGGTTGTTTAGTTAGATATCCGCCATATGTGAACGTCCATTATAATCTATTTTATATAACCACCGTGTTATTTAGTATGTGTTTGATCTACTATGTAATGTATTTGTCACACCCCCAATTTCCACTAACGGAGTTATGCCGTTCGGTGCGTGACATGCTAGGATCTCATTGCCATTAGTTACATTGAACGACCTCTATATGAATTTAAAAACCAACATTTATAAAAATCCAAGTTTAAAATAAGTTTCAGTGCGGAAGCATAAATAAAAATCCCAAACAATTCAATGCGCAAACCGCGCGTTCCAAAAACCAAGTCTAATAAAAATAAAATAAAAAGAGTTTTGAATGCAACTACGACTTAACCAAGCATGCTCCTAATCCGTGCACAGTACCTGAGAAAGACATGCTAAATCGTGTCAACACTAGGTTGGTGAGTTCACAGGTTTAGATAAGTAAAAATACAACAACAGCCGATAATGTAAAATACAATTATATCGTTGGGTAGCGAACCCATTTTCTTATTATTTAAGCATTTCGATACCGAGCTGATTGAGATTTATTTGCGCCTCGACACTATTGCTAACAACAACAATGGACCAATAACATAGGACAATTCACACCTTCCCGGCTCCCAACCGAGGGTGGGGTTTGTCAAACCCAGTAGTACTACCCGAACTTCCTCGCTATACCCCATATATTAATGGCTCCAAGATTTAGTGAGGACTTTAACAACTTGTTATGTTTCACGCTTAATAATCAAGAGATATAAAGTAACTACCATTATCAAATTTAGTTTTGTGCATGATTTCTCCCCCAACAGGAAAATAGTAAAAGGGGCCATGAAACTCACCTTAGTTTTGCGCAGCTACAATAATTAGCAAAACTATAACTTCCAAGTTCAACCAACAACCTGTTTGAGTTCTACTAATTAGATATAAATTTCTCTAATAGAGTTCACGTTCGGTTTCGCGTTCCCGGTTCGATCTCTTAAGTCTTAACCATGGCCTTAATATAAATATGTCATGTAAACAAACAGAATTTGACACGTGACTTCTAATAAAATATTTACACTATTTTTTTAATCCGATTATGTCAAATACCACAGTTCATACAACTTGTCACACAAATATATACATTGTTCACATACAAATTATCATGCCATTATCATCTCTCACTAAGCTATTTTCATGTAATCATCAAATTATCTCATCATTTTCTAAGCATCATCTCATCAACATGATATTAGTATTACTTCATCAACTTAACGCATATACATGTATATCACCATGAAGTCCATGTCACAAACCAGATACAAAACTGACATACATAAATATAAATATATATCTCATACTCATTGATCCATTTCTTTTCTTTGCATACTTTCACGTATATAAATACACATATATGATCATCATTCTTTGCAATACCTTATATACTTACACATTCATGCATCAATTTTCATTATATAGCTACACATTCATGCATCAAGTTTCATGCAATCTATTATAACCCTTTCTTTTTAACACGTGCACACACACTTATACATTTATCAACACATATATATACTTATATTAGATATACTATAAATCATACACACCAATTAACTCACACTCAATATCTCATATACATGTACACAAGTCGTTGTACATATATACATACATATGCCTATTATACATATCAAATCAGTTTTGAATCCAAACCTTAACCCGAAACGATATCGAAACCGTAACTCGAAACGACACTAAAGAATTTAAAGAACAAAGCGACACACACCAGAGTGAGTTGGAAGTTGTGAAATTTACTAGCAGTGACAACGGTGATCGGATCGTTGGTGCAAGCGGCGGATACGACGGTGGTGGTGTACGATAACGGAATCGGAGGTCGTGATGGTGTTCTAGGGTTGTTGAGGTGGTTGTCGGAGTTGTTGGCTTGTGACTGTAAAAGGCGGTGAAAGAAAGTGGTGGTCGGAGGTGGAGTGGTGATGGTTGTCGTAATGATCGGAAACGAAAACAGAAGTGGAGCTGTGGAGGTGTGGGGTGATCGTGGACGGCAATATAGCAAGCTAGGTTACGAGTGTTTTGACGGGGAGGTGAATTAGTTTGCATATATAATTTTCATTATTTACACTTTGACCCTTGAGGTTTGATTTCTATTAAACTTGTTCCCAAAGTTAACCAATTGAACTTTTAACTAATTACAATTTAAACCCTAAACTTTAAATAACAAATATAATTTACGGGAAAACATTCTGCTAAACATTCGGTCCTTTTTGCGAGTCGTGTAAACTAGTAATTCCCCGAATGTTAATTATTACATAATTAATAATTTCAATCAAGTGTAGTGTGTATAAAAATATTATTTAATTAGCAGACTTAACAGAATTTAAAAGAGGCGAGTTAACGGTGCTAACATGAAAATGCCGGGTGTCACAGTATTATATTATAGATTATATATAAAAAATTTCTTAGATAGAAACAATTGTGTGAAACAACTGCATGATTATTATTAGCAACATTCAAATGAGTACATTATAATAATGCAAATTACATAAAGTCTACGTTATTAGAAACTTATTCGTGCATCTGTGTCAATGGTATCGTCGCTGTCGGGATCTGGACTGCACGACGGACTGCGATTAAGGTACGCATCATCAAAATTAGGAGACTCCTCATCGGTTCGTGGATGAGGTTCATCCTCACCGGTTGGTGGATCATGTTCATCTTCGCCGATTGGGGGTTGTTGTTGCTCCACATCTTGTTCGACAAGGGGAGATGGCTCTTCTACATTAACGACTTCTTCTGAGTAACATGTTTTTAAAAGGTTTCCCATTAATGGTGTTGTGGTAAAGTTTGAATAGAGTGTTGATAAGTGGGGTGTATGTCATGGATTTTATGGATGTGTTAAAGTTGTATTTATAAGGGTGTTGGGGGTATATTTTGACTTTATAATAAACTGAACAAAAAATCAACTTAGAATACACTAAAATAACACACAAATTTATTAATTAAAAATCAAACGGGATACATTAAATTAAAATAAGCTTAGTACAATAATAAATTAAAATAATACACAAACATAAATATAAAAGTTAATTTTGTCTGTTTGGACATCTATTGATCATGTGACCTATTTGTTTGCATCCAGAACACCTACGACCCGTCCGTTCCTCGGGATAGCTTGCGTCCATCTCATTATGCAACCTTCTAGCACGACGCCTGCCTCGTACTATAGTAATCCTTGATTGGTCCCCAAACAGTGTCCAATTGGCAAACACCCAATCATCAATATGAGGCACTGGGTAATACTAGTTGTTGTATTGTGCACGAGCATGACTACAAGGGAACCGGTAAATCTGCCACTTACAGCACGTGCATGTTTGTTTATCATACTCTACGGTGTAAGGACTACCACCTGATTCATCAGAGGTTTGTATTGTCTCCACCATATACCTCTGATCACGGGCAGAATAAGTGTATACCCTGTGTTGTCTAGCTCGTATTTCACGACCATGAAACAATCCCCACATGCGACCGGGAAAGGCAGTCATACAATCTATACCCATTTGGTAGTGTTTGGCGTACTGTTCCACATCTCTCTTAAATGTATATTCCCTTAATGCTCTTATCGGGAGCAACCTGGCACCACGTAAAACATTATTCATGCTTTCAGAGATGTTGGTGGTGAGGTTACCCCATCGACGGTTTCCCCTGTCATAAAGGAGGGTCCACTTGCTTTTATCAATCCCTTGAAGGTACCGCCATGCCTCTTTATTTGTCGTCTCAAGCTCGTTCATCAGGCATTCATACTTTCTTTCATGTGATGTGCTTCCAATCTCCCAGCACATCCTTTTTAAGCTTACACTTTTGAACTTCTGCATGAAGTTGTTTCTGACATGTCTGACACAAAAGCAATGATAGGCGTGCGGTTCTTTCCAGGAAGGCAGATTATCCATTGCATGTTTTATGCCCGCATGTCTTTCCGATATGACACACAACTTGCGTCTTTTTGGATCTTCAACATGCTCCTCAAATTGTTGAAGAAACCACTTCCAGCTCTCGTTTGTTTCTTCGTCCACAATAGCGTACGCCACCGGCAAGATCATGTTGTTTGCATTTTTTGAAACAGCCATCAATATTTTCCCTTTGTAAGGTCCCTTTAGATGAGTGACATCTATAGAGATTACAGGAATGCAAAAACTAAATGCTTCAATACTTGGACGGAATGCCCAAAACACATACCTAAAAACTGAGCAATTAGATGAACTATTGGGATGATGAGACCACTGTACAACGGTGCCAGGGTTTGACCGTTTTAGTGCTAGAACATAGCTTGGTAATTCGTGGAAGTTTGATTCCCATGTACCGTATATGTTCTCAATCGCTTTTTTTCTGGCCGCCCAACCCTTGTCGTACGTTATATCAACATTCAACTTCTCTTTGATCAGTGATTGAATTTGCTTCACAGGGAAAGATGCATCTTTAAGAACTTGTTCTTGAATATTGGATGCGACAACATTTGATCTAAGGGACCTGTTGTTGTTGCGTGATACAGTGGTGAAGCAGCTATGTGCAGGGGTCCACTGAATGACTTTCAAGCAGTTAGAATTTTTTAACTTTCTTGTTGTTACAGCCCAATTACATGGTGAAGAGATTTGCGATGTGTTTGGATCTTTTATGCTTTTACATTTGGCTGTGTAAACTTTTGGTCTAGTATCCGCCATAAAAATCTCTCGGTTTTGGGCGATATTCCATGACCGAACAGCGTAGTCCACTTGCTTTTTATCTTTGAAATACATATGTAAGCATATTTATGATGTTTGCTCATTCCAAAACTGCATCTCTTCTTCAGCAAAATTGTCAAGAGGCATATAATCTTATCCATTCCGTTACCTTCAACATTTAAGTTAGGGAAACCGGTAAGTCCCTGACTTTGATAAAGAGGTAAGGAAGGGATCGGTGCATCATCTTCTGATTCATATTCAGAAGGAGATTGTTCACGCTCTTCCGTTTCTTCCATTTCTTCCACTTCTTCCATTTCTTCCACATCTTCAGTAATCTTATCTTCAAATAGGAAAAAATATGTTATCATCAAAATTAAAAGAATTAAAATATTATTAATGATAAGAATAGTAGACTCTTGAAACTGAGATTGTTGAGCTTGTATATAATCAAGGCTAGTGTATGTAGACTCTTGAAATTGAGATTCCATTTGAAATTGTGGATGTGTTACTGATTGGGATAAAGTCATACCACGTAGTAGATCCAAGTAACCACCTTGTTGGACGTTGGGACCGTTCAGTGTCCATTTTACATGAATTATACATGTGTAACCCGGAAAAGAAGCTAGATGGTAAATGTAGCTCATATCAGTTTGTTGTTTAATATGTGAAGTATGTGAACGCCCATTATATTCAAAATACAGTGTTAATTTTAAAAAATAAGATTGTCTGTCAACTTGAACACATCTACATATCTGATCAACAAAATCATCATAACTCATTTCATACGTAACAAAAAACGAAGTGCTACGGGTACATACATCGCATGTAACAACTCCTTGTGTGTATGTCACTTCACCCCCATAATATAATTCTACAACAAATGGATTGAATGGTGATGAGGATGTCATTTTTGTTATGAGAAAGTGGAAGATGATCAGAAAGTGGATTTTGATATGGTGGAAGTGTTTGGTTTGTGAAAGTGGGTAATTTCTTAAAGAGTGTAGGAGTGTATTCATATTGGTTTGTGAGGTTGATTTATTTAGGAGTATATTAAAATATGGTTATTAATAAATGAATACATTTATTTATTTACGTTTTAAAAATTAATGTTTAAAACCTCATTTTGTACCTATATATACACATACTACACTACCCAATATCAAACCAATTTTCTAATGAATTCTTCTACTTCAAACACATATAAGGGCTCCAATGTGCCATGCTTTCATTGTGGTGCTCCAACAAATATTCGTTGCTTTTTTAAGACCAATATTTTAATTTGTGTAAGTTTATAAATTTCAATTTGTTGTTCTAATCCCATTGTCACTTACTAAAAAGTTTGAATTTGTGAATCCATTCGTATTATTTTAGACATTTTGTTAGCGTCACCAACCTGAAAAAGAAGTTGAAGTAGTGATTGTTGTGGAAAACGAGGAAGACCCGAAAATGAACCCGGATATGTATGAAGACCCAGAAGTATTAAAAACTGCTTATGTTTATGATAGTCCTGAAAAAAAAGTTGAAATTACAGACTACTTTGATCCATATCCAGGGGAGTACTCATCAGATTCAGAATGGTCAAATGATGATTGTCATTGGAAATAAATTTACAGGTTAATTTGTATGAATAAGATTATATTTGATCTTCTAGTGTTTGTTGAACTAATTTCAAATATTATGTAATCTTCTAGTGTTTCTTCCACTCTACTAATAACTTGTTGCATTATGTTCTACAATAAGTCAAGTAGAAAATATTAGATAAAAAGTTGTTGAAAACTTAAATGCATGTTCTTTTGTCAATTATCATGCATGTAATTTTGTCATCTCATCATGTGAATTCAATTATCATGCATGGAATTTTGTCAACATGTGAATTCATTGTGATAAATGTCAGGTACTATTATTACAATGCATGAATTCAATTCATTTTGATCATGCATTATATATACACCACACTACCAACCATTTACACCACACTACCAACTTATTTACACTCAATCTCCAACAAAGTTCTTACACTCTAAAACTAAACCACAAATCACCTTGAATATGAACATGCATTTGCACCCGGGTCCGAGGGATGACCGAGTTTTGTATCTAGGACCCGAGCATCGGGCTAGAAAATTATTCCTTAATCCACAAGATGGGGAAACATCCAACATGAAAATGAAACGGGGGGATGCTACGTTTTGGGACAAATTTTACAGGGATGAAATCACTTTGACAAAAAAAAGTGATAAAATACATCGGTTATGCTGGTTTTAAAGGAGTATATGGATGTGGGTACAGAAGACTGGACCGTGCCTTGATTGAGGCACTAGTCTAAAGGTTGTGACACCCCGCCCGGCGGCGGAAACATCGGGCTGTCATTAGAATTGGATATCAATAGTAACCCAAGCACATGGCACACTTTTATTAAATTCTAATAATGATTAACATAAGTTGAGTCGGACATTCGGGTTTGGGTTTGGGGTAGATGTCACAAAGGTGGCGCCCAGAAACAAACATGTTTCACCTCCCATTCGGGGAGATGACAGTAACACTAGAAGACATTAATGTTCTCTATGAGTTACCCGTTGAGGGTGAGGCCTTAACCGGCTTCGAGAGTTCAAACGGCTACACTGAACGTCGTAAGTTGTGCCAAGATTACCTTGGTTTTGATACACAACCAAGTGATTACAAGAATAATATGATAAAAATGTCGACTATGATAAATTTTATGCTACAAAACCCTATATCCTCTCAATCTACAGAAGAAGAGTGCATCAAGCGTGCACGCTGTGTATCCTTTATTTTATGTGCTAAGACCGTATTAGCGGATGGAAATATTGCACATGCTTCCTTGCATTTATTAGATAACTTAAAAGATCTTAAATCCAGTGGCCAAAAAAGTTGGGGCGGTGCAGCACTCGCCTGTTTGTATAGAGAACTATCAAAGGGAGCCAAACCAGACGTCGTAACCATGGGCGGCCCAATGTCTCTGCTACAAATATGGGCATGGACTCGAATATTACCTTTGGCCCCAAGAATTCTAGATGAAAAAAATCAATTGGAAGGAACCATATGGTGCTAGGTATTTATTTAGTTCCTATCTTATCACTATTTTATTAATTAATAAGTTTTTAATTAATTTTTTTGTATTGTTTTTTAAAGGTGGGCAGAGCATGAAGTGAGTCAATTAGAAACTCCTACACACGTTATCAAGGCTCACCGTACTACTTCACAAAATCTACGAGAGGCTGACGTATTTTTTTCCACACGTTTTTTAATCACTATTGTTAGTATTTAAGAATGTGTTAACTAAATTTTTTATTCACAGATTGACTGGATGCCTTATCATAACTTGCTGCAACATGTCCCTCTTAGTTTGTTTACCATGTGAGAAACAGATCCTATATAATTGGTTTGCCATATGTTGTCTAAATTTTATGCATTTGTTTTTAAAATCTCCTTGCATATCGACGGTTTTGTTCATGACAAGATTTTGCATTAACATGCAGACAAGAACCCCAGAATCACCACCAAGTTCCACTTCATTGACTGGCAAGTATTCCCCATTAAACACGTGAACATTTAGTTGTCTATCATCTGGACAAATATAAGGTCCTCTGTATTTGTTCCAATAATGAATCTCCTCCAATAACCATTTAAAAAAATGGCAAACGGATCCAATAATGGGAGATCAACTAAACGATCATAGTCTTTCAAATATCGGTGGTTAGACCAGTATTGAGTCATCTTCATTGTATGAAAGTCGATCCGAGCAAGTAACCACTCATCCAATTTCGATACATATAACGGAATATAAGCATAACGAACCTCCCAAAATGGTGGGTACAAATCATGCGTTCCATTGGCATACTTGGAGGCCTTACCGTCAAAGAGGTCATCACGAAATTGTGGTGGTAGAATTGTCCAATGTAACCCGTTTGGCCCGTTTCTTCTCATCAACCCAATTCTTATGTGCATCATTCGTTTCACCCAACCTTCAACATGTTGTAACAAACATTAAAAATGGGTAGCAAATATACAAGTTTAACATTAGTGGATAACAAATATAGAAGTTTAACATTAATAGATAATAAATTAATGGAAAACATAAGTGTTACCAGTGGAGTAAGACGTCCATCACCATTGTGTCCTAATAGAGTCCCCCAAAAAGTACAATCAAGTTTGTTTAAGTCAAAAAACCGACAATAGCAAAAAGGAGCATCACCGTTGTTATAGAACTCAGCAACGTCTTTGGACCATTTATACGAATCTTCATTTCTAAAGATAAAATGACGTATGCTTTTAGGGTCATGTTCTGGCACCTCTTCCAAGACCTCTTGCGGCACATCATCCGGCAATGCTTTAGGCTCCACTTTAGCTTCAGACGATAATCCCGCTTGATGTTTTAAACTGAGACGTCGCCATTTTTTAGGAGCCCAACTTGATGTTTTTTTAATCGGTTGCGAATTGTATTGGTTGTCGGGGATTTCAGCATCTTTTCCATGACGTTTTTCCATATTTTTTTAGAGAAAGATGTGAAACTGGTGTGATTCAATATGAAAAATGTCATGTAATTTATAGCTAAAAATATTTATAGTTGATTATATTTTAAAGTATATATTAATTATAGTGTGGTACTATTATTAAAGAATAAGTATGTTTTTTTATTTATGAAAGGCAATAAGTATGTAATATAGATAGTCTTGTGCATATTTAAATAATGTTTAAATTATGAATGTGAGAGTATCCGCTCTTGCTATGAGCGGATACATTATTATATAATATAAGCCTTCGTCTTCTTCTTCAGCGTCTTCTTCTTCATTTCTTTTTCATTTCCTACAACAAGAACGTCGTCTTCTTCATTTCTGTGTCTGCGTCAGTGTATTGTCATCTTTAATATAAATAGTTGATGGATGTGAATCAGAATCTTGCCAGTGAATAGGTAGGAATCAGACTCACTGTTGGTTCTGGTTTTAACGTGGAATTGAAGAGGATGGATGGAAAAGTAGATGGTAACGTGAGAATTAACACGGTAACGGCGATGGATAAAGTTAGTGAAGAATCCGCTCTTGCTAAGAGCGGATTATCTTTCCATCTCTGACACACCTGCAACGTGTACCTGCAACACAGTGAAGGTGAGAAACTTTGTGAAGAATCCGCTCTTGCTAAGAGCGGATATACCATAATCCTTTTTTTTCTGACATACCCATTATCCTCTTTTTTTTCCTAAACAGTACGACTTTGAAAAAAAATTCAATGAGATTGGTGTTACCGATTTGTGCTGCATGTGTATTTGCGTTGATTGTTAGACGATCGTCTTCGTTTTTGTTTTATTTGTTGTTTGCGCCGTTTCTTTTGTTGTATTGTTGAGATTGATGTTAACGATTTGTGCTTCATGTGTGCCGTTTCTGTGTTGTTGTTTGTTTTTGTTTGCGGATGTGTGGGTTGTATTTTGGTTGGTCACTTTTCTTCTTCCACTGCGATTGGTGCTGTTTTTTTCTATGGTGGGTTATAGGGCTGTTAATTTACATATGCACTAACTGTATTATGGTTGATTAATTGTTGTAGATGTTCGTGTACTCCGGTTGTATTCTTCTTCTGGGTGGAAAGGTTTATTCGAGGTTGTTTTGTCCCTGCTTTTTATGTCTTAATTTTTTTTCTGTTGATAGTACTTCTGTTTGTTATTTTCCTTTGTTATGCTCTTGCTGGACTTGCTTTTAACTTGATGTGGTTTGGATTTCTTCTACTTTGATTTGAATTTTGCTATAGTTAAACTACTGTTAGTGCTAGATATTTATTTGTTAAGTGTGCCTTCATAGTTCATTTACTTAACTTCAGTGTTTGTAATTTGCTGCTGTGCTTGTCTTTTACCTGGCCTATATATATTTGATTGGGTTACCTATTAGTGGCAGTGTACTGTTATAATGCATGCGTTCGGTAAACGTCGTCGTCGAAAAGCTCCCGTTGGCGATTGTTCTTATTCATGTCATTTTTGTGGCGCTTTATTTTGGTTTGCTGAGCGGGTAGTCAGTAAAAGTATAATTGTTGTTCCTGTTTACAATCAGTGTTGTAAAAGTGGTCGTGTTAGGCTTTCACAGCCTTCTCATCCACCTGAATCTATCATTTCTCTTTTTGCTAATAGTAGCTTCTTAGCTAATATACGTGCGTACAATTCTATGTTCTCTATGACATCTTTCGGTGCTCAAATTGACTCTTCTATTAATTGTGGTTCTGCTCCATACGTTTTCAAAATAACAGGTCAGGTTTGCCATTGGCTAGGATCGATGTGTCCTCCCGCTAATGGAAGTCCTAGGTTCTTGCAAATGTATGTGTACGATACTCAAAATGAGATTTCTAATAGGCTTAGACTTTTTAATGGTTCAGAGTTGGGTCCAAATGCTGGTGTTGTTAGTTTGCTGGTTCAGGTATTAGGGGAGACGAATGAGTTGGTAAAGTTGTTTAGGACTGCTAGAGATTTATGTCAACTGTCTGATGTTCCTACCTTCTCTGTTCAACTTTTTAGTTCTTATAGTAATCGATGTTACGACACTCCAATTGACGGTTGTATTGGTGCTATTATTACTGATCCTGAACCTCTTTCTACTGGCTATGATATAGTTATCCGTCATAGATCGACCGGTCCTCAACGTATCAGCATCCTACATCCGTTGTACATGTCCCTTCAGTATCCTCTACTTTTTATCTACGGTGAAAGTGGCTGGTCTCCGAACTTGCGTATAGCCGATTCACCTGACCATAAGAAAAATAGCCTTTCGTTGAATATGTACTACAGCCATCAACTTCATGATCGTGCTAATGTTTATACATTGTTATTAAGAGGTGATCGTTTATTTCAGCAATATCTGGTGGATGCTTACGTTTGTATTGAACAAGATAGGCTTAATTACATTAGATATCATCAAAGCGAACTTAGAAGTGAGTTGTTGAAAGGTATACAAGATGCCGTTGAACGTGGTGATACTGTTGGGCGTGATATAGGTAGGCGTACTATTTTGCCAACGTCGTTTACTAGTGGCCCAAGGTACATATATAGGCTCTATCAGGATGCACTTGCAATTTGTAGGGTGCATGGTAACCCACAATACTTTATCACCTTTTCATGTAACGTAAGCTGGCCTGAAATTCAGAGGTACATATCTCAGTATTCTACTCTCACTGCACAAGATAGACCGGATGTTATTGCACGTGTCTTTCAAATGAAGGTGTTCTCTTTAGTCAATTTTCTGCAGGTTAATAAACCATTCGGGAGGGTGGAAGCATACTTATATACTATTGAGTTTCAAAAAAGAGGTTTACCCCATTGTCATCTACTTTTGTGGGTTGACGAAAGGTCTAAGATCACTTCTCCAGAGCAGTTAGATTCATATGTGTGTGCCGAGATTCCTGACGTTAAACTTGATCCAATACTATATTCTATAGTGTCAGAGTCAATGGTCCATGGTCCTTGTGGGGCTGCTAATCCTAATTCTTCTTGTATGAAGTCTGGTAGTTGTTCCAAGAAGTTTCCAAAGCAGTTACGGACTTCTACGTTGTTTGATGATGATGGATATGCTCATTATAGGAGACGGGCGTCTACTCATAGAGTCATTAAAAATAACATGTCGCTTGATAACTGTTACGTTATCCCGTACAATCGTTCTTTACTTCTCCATTTCCATGCTCATATAAATGTCGAGTATTGTGGTTGGAATATGCTTATCAAATATCTGTTCAAGTACATTTCAAAGGGTACTGATCGTGTCCACTTCGCTGTCTCACATTCTTCTTCAACTTCTAATGGTAATGACCAAGTTAATGTTGCCCATGTTGACGAAATTAAGAACTTTATCGATGCTAGATTCATATGTCCTCATGAGGCGTCATGGCGTATTTTTGACTTTCACATTCACGTACGTAACCGCCTGTTCAAATATTGTCTGTGCACTTGGAAAATATGCAGAATGTTACCTTTAGTCAAACAGATAATCTTGGTAATGTACTTAGAAATCCTCGCTCAAAACGCACGACGTTAACCGAGTGGCTATATAGTAACAGCGAGGATCCCTCTGGTCATGATCTTAGATATATAGATTATTTGTCCCGCTACAAATGGGATGTAGCTGCCAAAAGTTGGGAATGTAGAGAGTCAAGTAAAACTCCTGCCATCGGTAGACTAATCTACATTCATCCCGGAAGTGGCGAGACATTTTACCTGCGACTTTTGCTTTCACATCAAAAAGGATGTACGACGTTTGCTGACATTCGGACGGTGTCTGGTGAAGTGTTACCTACATATCGTGCGGCGTGTGAAAAACTTGGTTTGCTAGATGATGATAATGAGTGGTCACAAACATTAGAAGAGGCTGCTACGTGGGCGTCATCATTAGAACTTCGGCATCTTTGTGCTCATATTTTACTTCATTGTGAGGTGTCAAACCCATTGAGCTTATGGGAAGCTAATTGGTATAAAATGACTGATGATTCTACAATCAGATACGGTCCTCTAAATGACGACGACAAAATGCAATTTGTACTTTTTGAATTAGAACTGTTCGTTGCATTCAATGGCTACCTCATCGTCTTTGTCAGCCTACGGACTTCCAATGCCAAATCCAGCAGCACAAGCAGTGTTGAACAATCGACTTTTAATGGAGGAAAGAAACTACGACCGACATGTTCTAGCTGTTGAATATCATTCTTCTTATGTCATGTTGCACGAACAACAAAGAATAATATTTGATCATGTGATGTCATCGTTGGATAATAAGATCCAAATTCTTCACTTTGTATATGGTCATGGAGGAACTGACAAAACCTTCCTGTGGTCCACAATTATCTCAAAGTTACACAGCGTCGGGAAAATCATTTTGGCTGTTGCTGCGTCTGGAATTGCATCATTGTTGCTTCCTGGTGGCAGAACCGCTCACTCACGGTTTAAATTGCCACGTGAATTGACAGATCAGTCCATTTGTAATGTCAAGAAGAACACCCAACTTGGTCATTTACTAACTGAAACATCACTTATCATTTGGGACGAAGCACCTATGAGCGATCGTCGTTGCTTTGCATCATTAGACAAAAGTCTTCGAGATCTGATGGATGAGCCCAATAAAGTGTTTGGTGGAAAGTCACTTCTTCTCGGTGGAGACTTTAGACAAACGTTACATGTCATAACAAAGGCCTCCAAAGCTGTCATTCTAGCCTCTTCCTTACCAAGGTCTTACCATGGCGTCACTTTTCTATACTAAGGCTAACGGAAAATATGCGTCTTAGGAAGCCCGACATGACGATTTACAAAAACAGGAAGCAGCCTCCTTCTCCACATGGTTGCTTGCCGTTGGTGATGGTAGTTTAGGTGTCGTTGATGAAGCTGACCCTCAAAATACTAGACACATCGAGATACCAACACAATACGTCATTCCAAACAGCAATACTGCAATTGATGAACTTATTGATTTTATATATGACAACGAGACTCTACAACACCCAACAGCAGAGGCACTGTCAATGAAAGCAATTGTTTGCCCAAAAAATAAAACAATGGATGAGATAAATATTAATGTTCTGTCCAGAATAAGCGGCGTAACCAGGACTTATCATAGTACAGACTCTGCAAGCCCAACTTCGGACAACAACACTGACATTGATCTACTTTATCCATCCGAGTATTTAAACATGCTTGACTTTTCAGGTTTACCACCACATCAGTTGACCCTAAAAGTTGGAGCACCTGTGATTCTTCTACGTAACATCAATCAGACCGCAGGCCTTTGCAACGGAACAAGACTTATTGTCACACAGTTGTTAACAAGAGTTGTCGAGGCACAAATAATGACAGGTACCGCTGTTGGGAAGAAAGTTTATATTCCAAGGATTTGTCTTACGCATTCTGATAAGGAGCTTCCGTTTGTCTTCAAGAGAAAACAATTCCCGATTAGACTTCGCTACGCTATGACAATTAACAAAAGCCAAGGACAATCTCTTAGTAAAGTAGGAATCTATCTTCTAGAACATGTATTTAGTCACGGCCAACTATATGTTGCCTTGTCACGGGCAACCGACCCCCACGCAATCAAAATTCTATCATTAACATCAACAAACGATAGACCTAACATAATAAAGAACTTTGTTTACAAGGAATTTCTGGACGAGATTAATACTAACACCAGACATGTCACAAACTGATACACATATACTCCAGCCACATACCTATACGTTAGCTTACATTTATCATACCTATACATTAGCATTCATTTACTGTAAATACTTTTTCTTTCATTTACTGTAAGTACTTTTTTTTTTGGCATATGTGATCGTGCACTTTAGATCATTATACATGTGCTTCATGCATCTATTCTTTTATACATTTCACCTGAATAAATTACAATGCATCTATTCTTTTATACATTTCACTTGAACAAATTACAACCGTGCTTTCAGCAATATTTTTGACATTACAAATTACAAGACCATAACCCCACATATGTACTTATTAGCATTCTTCCCTTCTTTTATCTACAATTATTTAAATGATAACATACATGACACTAACACTAAAATTACTATATATGCAGAAATCAACAATGTCAATGGACGTATCTCAGAGATTAAACCTGAAGGTGCATCAAAAACAATTGAGATCCGAGTGCTCAAAAAGTGGAAGCCGTACGTGTCAAAAAGTGAAAAGCAAGCTGACTTGTGCTACCTGTTCGTTGATGCTTATGTACGATCAGCACGAATTAGAAATAAGAAACCAGTAGCACAAATCTCACATTGAAATTCTAATACCGTATCACTTACATGCAGAGGGACGCTATAGAGGCCACCGTATCTACAAAAAACGAAGAACACTTTAACTGTTTGATTCAACTATAGAAATGCTATAGGTTGCGAGGATACGTGTCAAGACCAGCACGCACCTATATGCCATCAGTGCCACATGAGGCCTCACTTAAAATTGGAAGGCGAGCAACATTCGAGCTTCTCCACGGAACTGACATCCCCACCTTTTACTACAACTTTGCCAAGTATAACGACCTACCACAAAGAATGGAAAATGAGAGGCTATTAACTGGTAATTTACTACACTATTGAACTATACCTGCAAAACAAAACATAATTTATCACTAACATTACAATGTCCATCAACACGCAGATTACATTGGTCTTGTGGACAGTGTGACACCAGTGCTTGTCAGACGCGGTAAGAGACTTAGGAAGGTAGCAATACGAGATGAAGGGTAAGGTTCTTATACCCAACCTTATGTTTCAAATGTGGTAAAATCATTAGGATACTTACAACTTAGTCAACTGAACTTATTGTCAAAACTAGGTTTAATACCCGTGTGTTATACACGGGATAAATAATAAAATTTTTAAAAAAAAATTGTAACATTATTTTAAGTATTTGTAAATATTTTTAATAATTTGGCTCCATCAACTTATGATTATGAAAAATTACATAAAAATTTGACCGGGTTTAATAAAAATATTTTTAAAAAACTATAACTATTATATTTAAAAATTTATAAATAATTTTATAAATTATTATTAATCACAAAATTTTGTCTTTATTAACTTCCTACTCAATTTTCCCTCTCAACCTTCAATTTATAAAATAAATTATGTTTTTCCATCAAAAAATTACCCCCTAAAAACTCTAATTTATTAGATAGATATCAGTAACAACCAAATTGAGGTTACTCTTTGGGATCAAAAAGCAACATTAATAGAACCTGAACAAGCAAAAGGCAATCTCCTTGTGGTTACAGCAATGACAGTCACATACTACAAGTCATATCAGCTGGAATCAAATGTCTCTACAACTGTCGAGCTAAACCCAGACTTTCCAGGATTGCAAGACTATCTAAACAAGCATGTGTATAACAAAATATTCATATATGTATATAACAGTGAATAACAACAATCAATACCTGACCTCAGATTCAATCAGCTGGAGGAACCGCAAGATACAGACGCTACACTAGAGCAACTCACGATAGCCGAAATTCATAACAGAGCTCAAGACAAAAGCCAGGTAAATGAACGCTAACTAATTATAAATATCCTCCTGTTGCAGAGCATGATATCCCCTTTATATTATATTAATGATAAAAATAATTGTTACCTACTCTTCCTTTTACCACCTAACTATCTGAGTGCAGAAAACAGGACAGTTTTACTGTCGTGCTATCGTCACCGAAATGCAAGCATACAGGGGCTGGTACTACGCCTACTGTACCCACCCTGATTGCAGCAACAAAGCATTTGTAGAAGAAGACACGTTCGTTTGTGCAGACCACGTGATCACAAAAGAGCCAACAGTTAGGTAAATAACAAACATCCCCTAACAAAAACCTATCACAAAACAAAATCTGACATGAATTTTCTACAGCTACTGTCTTAATACCATCATCACAGACGACACGGGTTCTATAAAAGCTGCGTTCTTCAATAACTCAATGACCAACCTACTCGGTCATAGTTGCAAAGAATTGGTGATAGAAAGAAACAACAAGAAACAAAAAGTTCTACTGGTAGAAATACATGCTCTAGAAGGTGTCCCATTGCTGTTAACTGCTAACATAAAACCAGATGGGACCATAGCAGTTGACAACGCAAAGAGACAAGAGGTTACCTCACCGCTAACACCTTGCAATGTCTCCCAGAATGAGGCTGATAGCAGAGCCAGTACTTCTACCAAAGACAAAAACACACATAAGAAAGTAGCCATCTCACCAGTAACTCCTGATCCCAAAAACACCACAGCGAAAAGGGAAACAGAACTTCAAACAGGTTTGAACGTAGAAGCCAACAAGAAGACCAAAAATGACAAGTACAAGAGCAACAAATGACAGGCAGATGTAATCAACAAGCACTTCTAGAAGACTTTTTTTTCCTGTCACAAATGGAAAAGCAACTAATGACAATTGACAAGTAGAAGCACATCTAGCATAGCATACCTTCTTTTGCAATCTAGAAATGCTTATTAACCACCAATCTTTTGTATACAAGGCAGGTAGATATATTGTATGCAAAGTAACATCAACCTTGCACATCTTTTGTATATATACTATATGCATAAATCTTTTGTTAAGATCCACCTAAAAACTGATGTAGATAACATTAGGCCATCCGTCACAACAAGCGCATCCCCGAAGTGCGACGATCTCACATACGAGACAGCAGGCCATTGCATCGCGTGGCCGGTAACATATCTAGTTTTATATAAAATATACAACCAATTTTAGGGGTAGTTTGGTCTATTTGACACAAGTTTCAATTTATCCCTCAAATTTAATTACACTTCAATCTAGGGGTGTTCATGGTTCGGTTTAAAACCATGAAACCGTCCAAACCGGTCATCAGTTTGGCTTCATGGTCGGTTTTATTTTTAACTTTCGGTCGGTCGGCTTCAAAAAATTTAAACCGTAATGAACGGTTTGGCTTATGGTTTTTACCAAAAACCGGTCGGATAAAACCGGACCGGACCGTAGGATTTAAGTATTTTAAAATTATACATTTTTATATTAGATATATAATTATTTATAATATTTCATATTATATATTAGACCGAACCATGCCTGGTTCATGATGTTTTTAGATTGCACACATGGAGCTTAGAACTTTTGGACAGTAGGCGATAAAGGTGATTAGGTTGTTTGTTTTGACCTGGTTTGTTTTGAACACCTAATTACTTTAAGCTTCTTTGTGTATTTTGGCAGTTTATTCTAAGCTTGTATTAGAATAATTTTATACTTATTATGTGTTTATTTGGTGTGTATGTTTTTTAACAACATGTTAATTAGGTGTTGATATTTTTGACATCTTATATTAGCACAAAGATAAACATGTATAGTATACAAGCCCAATATTGGGTCAAACCGTGAAACCAAACCGGAGCCAAACCGTTAGTAACGGCTTGGTTTGGTTTGGTTTGTGTTTTCAATGGTTCGGCTTCGGTTTTCGATATGCAAAAACCGTACTAACGGTTTGGCTTACGGTTTGATCAAAAAACCGTCAAAACCAAACCGTGAACACCCCTACTTCAATCTCTGAATTTTCTAAATCACTCATTAAGTTTTACACAATACACACTTGATTGAGTTTAAATGCATTTATTTTTAATATTTGGCTTGTTCGTTTAAGGCAGTTTTAATGTCGAACCTATGAAAAGCATCAATGTAATTGGAAAACTTTTACAAACAATTTGGTGTTAAAATTTTACGAAATCGAGCTATAATTCTATATATACAAGCACTTGATGCATAATATAAACTAAATTTTCAAAATTTAATTACTGTATTGTGCATTAAATATTTGTACCTCGAAAGATGAAGAATTCAAACATGTAGATATCCGAGGATTATCATTGTAAAACATTCCTTACATATGTGTGGGTAATTTTGTTTTACTTGATATAAGTCTATCTCTTTTAATTTTAGTATATTGGTTTTTATCGGTTTCAATTATTACATTTTGGTTTCTACCGGTCCTAACTATTGAATTGCTGACAACGGTCTCAACTTTTATCACTTTGGCAAATAACGGTCCGTTGTTAAATTGGTTGTTCGGAGCGATGTTTCGATATATCATTTACATCAATCGACTCGTATTCCCCTTCCAATCAAAAGGTCTAAAACATCGGTCTTGAATTCGAAAAAAACTTAACAACGTTAAAAAATTTAACGACGAGCCGTTGGTTGCCAAAGTGATAAAAGTTGGGACCGTACGTTGACAGCCAATTCAATAGTTGGGACCGGTAGAGATCAAAATGTGATAGTTAGGACTGGTAGAAACCAATATAACTTTAATTTTTAGGGTAATTGGATTTTAATACTCCCAAGTATGGGGTATTGGCCGCTGTGACTCCCAACTAAGGCCCTCACTCTCACCACTCCCAACTTAATATTATACTTGTTATATCACCCTATCGTTAGAAAACACTAACGCCGTTAGTGTTTGGGTCAAAAGTGTCACTTTCGTAAGTTAAGGGGAAACATTTTATATTTTGTTTAATATATATATCCCACCCATCACCACCCACCACCCATCACCGCCACAAACTCCGGTCACCACCACCACCACCCATCACCGTCACCAACTCCGGTGACTTTCCGGCAACTCCGATCACCACTACCAACTCCGATCAACCTCTTACCACACTGCCACCGCCACACCTAGTCATCTTCCACCACCACTATCACCACCCATCCTCCATATCCACCTCTATTTCAACATCCACCATCATAAAACTTCTCGTGTAAAACCTTTATTGATTCAATCGATCCAGGATACTGAAATTATGATCCCGGTTTAAGCAGTTTGAAAACTATCCATTAGGTTAATGAAACAAAATTTTTAAAATAGTTCCAATTAAAAGAAGATAACCAAAGCTTTTGATGGTGTGCAGAATGAGATATTTAATTGAGAAGAAACGATTTTATACAATTAAAAAGTAACCAAACAAACTTGTGACCGGATGTTCTTGAAAACACCAATCATCATATGCATTATAGTATTATATACACACTGTTGGATCGACCATTTTATGCTTGATGAAACGTTGTGATGGTTTCATGCGAATCCTCTCCGTAACCAACTATTAATACCCTAGAGACTTCTATGACAACTATTTGATCCATATACATGCGATTAGCTAGAAAGATGATTGATGACGTAGGTCATATGACCACATGGTTGAGAAGCCAGCAGCCAGGAGCCAGAAGCCTGGTACATGAACAGTGACGCTACAGTACTCTGACATTTGCTTCCTCAACAAGCATTCAAGCATATCCCATAATATCTTCAAAAGATAACATGGGAAAAGCAAACTGAGCACAATTAATGCAAGGGAAAAGGCCTTACACGAAAATGGCTAAAAACATATTCTACTATTCAAACCTGAGGTGCTGCAGGCTGCCAAGAATGGAAGGTGCACTGGTCGAGGGGCAGCCTCGAGCCAGGAGCTCCTGACCCTTTAGATTTGATTCAGATTTGCTTGGGCAATACACAATATCTTGTGTATATATATTGCTGCAATCTGAAGACAAACACATTCATACATCACTTGGTTCTTGCACTCCACTCTCAAAACACACACACACCCTCACTCCTCTTATCTCCTATTTTCTCTTAACACTTATCTAACCTTAAACACTTAGATCTATAACCAAACAATACCATGGACCTTAGAACATCGTCACTACCATCCTCGCCATATTCTTGTTGTAGCAACAAGTGGCGCCCACCGTGGGGCTGCGCTACTTAGAACAATTTTCCGGTAGTTTCAGCCCTTGTTCCTAAGTAATCTCTTTTTATGGTCGAGGAAGACGGTTTGTAGTCGGTTTCTAGCCATACATCGGTTGAAGGGGTTGGTTGTAGTGCTCCAGCAGGCAGCAGCGGACGGACCTTTGGTCGAACCGTCATTACAAGATCTAAAATCTTTAAGATCTTCATCTCCTATGAAGGCAACAAGGTCGTCATCAAAGAAAGATGTGTTATTTTTCATCGACATGATAGACTTACCTCTTGAAGAAACGAGGTAAACTTCTACGCCTTCTAACACTCTACGGTAACTAGGTACGTGTTTTTTGTACAAAAAGTTCATATTTACTCGAGCATGTCAACTATTTGTAAAAATATCTCGATTCTTTATTTTAGTAGTACATGTTAACTACTTGCAAAAAACACACATATAAAACCGTATATCCTCAACAAAACTCATTTTATGATAAAAAAAAAAAACATAAGAGATATACTCTTTATTATTATTATTATTACACGTGGTCACATTTTTACCACATATGTACAAAACATTATGTAGTGCTCACTAGAATGGCAAAGTTATAATCAACTATGTACAAGTTGTTAAACATAGTGTACCATATAAACCTACATGATAGTTACATATATAAAAGTCAAACAAAAATATTGAATGTTTTGATTCATGTGTTTAAACTTTTGCTACTGACGAATCCATGAAGTTTTGTTGAAAGAAAACAAGAAATTTAAAGTAAGACATTACTTTTGTGTTACTTTGCTACACACTTTTAAAAAAGAAGAAAAATAGTCTTCACAAAAAAGAAATGTGACAGCTACAGCCTGACAGCTGCTCAACCTGGGTATAAGAGCTTACTGTTCACGGCTGCTTACAGCTACTCAACCTGGGTACACAAGCTTACTACTGTTCACAAAAGTTTTACAGCTACTCAACCTAGGTACACGAGCTTACTGTTCACAAAAGCTTTACAACTGCTCAACCTGGATGCACGAGCTTACAGCTGACCACGACTTTAGAACTATTCAGCTTGGATCAACAAGCCTACAGCTCACTCCAGCCTTGTAATTTTTTTTAGCATGGATAAAAAAGCTTACTTGTGATAAACAAGCTTACAAGCAAATGCAGCTAAACAAGCTTCGTATTCAGCTACAAATGCTTCATATTTGTTACAACTTACAAGCTTCTTGTTCACTACAACTTTAAAGATGTACTGTTGGACCTGAATTATAGTCTAATATTATCAACACAGTCAAAGTCAACAAAAGTCAACATCCGGTCAAAGTCCACGTAAAAAGTCAAATGGCGCGTTAGAGACGAAGAACCGAGTCAAGACGTTGAAGTTGTTTTATGTCTAGGATCGTTAATGTAATAAATATATTTTGTGTCAACAAAATATATTTAATCTAGTTTTAGACATGTTTTAGCCTTTTAACTTGTTATTTTCTAATTAGTCTAAGTGTAGGGACTATTAGTGTAATTAGCATGTTAAGCACTCTCTATAAATAGTAAAGTGCAATTAGGTTTTGGGTGGCTTGAATGAGCTAGGGAATTGGGGTTTCCATGTAAACAACATCTTATGCAATTCCAAATAGATCAAATCTGACTTTTTGTTAGTGTTCTTCATTTGTTCATACATTTTATGTTATTTTGATCCAAATCTTCACCAAATTACATGATTCAATAGTGTTTTGGGACCAACAATTGGTATCAGAGCCTAATGGAGATCCAATTGAATCAATTTTATTGAAGATTGAAGCTGATTTTTAGAGTTTTGCCAAGAAATTATAGAGAGAGAAAGTAGATCTGATGGGTTTTTAGTGAGAGAAATCAGATCTAATTTCAAAATCATCAGATCTACAACAATAATCATCAGATCTGTTGATTTCAGCAATATATTTCAGACTAGATGTGGGACCCGTGAGGATCACGGGTCGAACACGGCTGAAATAAGCAACAACGATATATACCAAATTATAAAACACTAAATCCATAAACAGAATAGTATTCCAACAATTAATACAATTGAAACTAATAATTTATAATCCAAAACATTACATATAAGGCAAAATATGTTTAAGTTTTAATTCTATTGAAGTTTCCAAAGTTTTTATAATCTCCTTTATAGCTTCTAGCAAAACCACTTCATCTTGGTCTACCATAAATGCAAGATGTAATGCAGCATCACGAGCTGGATATCGAGGCAAAAGCATCAACATTTTGATTAACTGGTCCCGTTCCTGGTAACCTTTCACCAGCAAATTTGCACATTTCTTCAGGTCCTCAAGCGAAGCACACTCCAAATGATATTGCTCTTGTAAAGTTTCTATCATCTTGTCCCTAATAGGAGTTTCATCACTTGATGATGATGAAGAAGCCATTACTATAAAAAAATGTATGTAAGAAAGCAAAAAATAAGTATTGAATATATATGCAGTTTATATAAAGTAAATGATTAACTTAATAAACAACCTAAAAGCAACCTCTTAATAACACAAATTTTCAAAATTTTCAACTTAATAACACAAAGAATCAGAAAACTGTATTTAATTCCAAAAGATATATGTAACAAACATCAAAATAAAAATGAAATCATATTTTCAACCTAGACAGTTCAAATTTTGTGTTAATACCAAATTGCCATGAGAATTAAGTCGATTGTAGGGTAACTAAAAGTCTCATAATCACAGTTTATATATATTTCTAGACTCTATTACATAACGAATTCAAACAATGCTTCATAAGTAATGGTTTAATACACCTTATGTCCGAAACACATACCTGGTTTGATGCTTAACCTTGATCTGTTTGGAGTTAAAGGTAAGGGCTTGAAAGAAAATCAGTCTATATGAATGGTAAGAATGAGATTATGAGTTAGTATGTTATCAAAAACAAAATCAGAAACATATATATAGTCAGTTGTAGTAAACACTTGCAATTAAGATTTACAACTCAAAACATTTATTACAAACCAAGTGAAATAATGGCAAATTGAAGTAGAAAAGACTACATTTGTTTTTAACCATATGAAGCCGTGTATTCCAACTGGGAACAACACTGTTTATTAAATGCATGTTAGAGATGTGAATTTGAAAAGACACCTAATCTCCACCTAAACCGAGTTGTTCAAAATTCATTAATGTTAAATTAAATTCACACCATTAGTTTGTCCTATAAAAGCTAAACCTACATCATACACTAACCATCCCTTAAACATTAACCATCCCTGAAACAACCAAGTCAAACAAATCTCCCTTATCTATGGCTAATTACAACCACAGTGAAACCAACACAGCCTCTAAAGTTCTGATCTCTGAACTATACGTAGATAAAACTAACGATAGGGTGATGGAGCTGCTTGAAAATATCCATTTGAGAATCAAAAACGATGGTTATCAAAATATGGGTTTCTTTGAGTATTTAATCAAGTCCACACCGTCTGAAGAGAAACAGAGGTGGGAGGAATTTTTTGACAAACAGCTCGAGATCAACAACAAACTGACTGCTCAAGTGGAAGATATAATGAAAAAGGTGGAGGAACAAACAAAAGCCAAGAAAAAAAAATGTTATTGATGTTTTTGGTACGGAATAATTAAGGGTTTAGTTTTATGTTATGGTCTTTTTCAGAGTTGTGTGGAATTTTAATTGTAATAGTTTCTTTAGTTTTAATTTTCTGGTTTAGAAGTGTATTTTGATTATATTATTGTCTTTATAAGGCTTTTTTTAGTGTGTTATCTAATGACCCATTTACACATACACACACCAACAATGATGAAAAAAACGCTGATAACATCCCTAACACACCAACAATGAAAACCAACAACAAAGTACACTACCATTAGTACAGAAGGAAGAACCAGTTTATGAACATACCTTGGAAAACCTTTTATGATAAAAACTTGGTATACCTTGAATACTTTACACTCGTTCAACTGATTTACCTGCTTGCATAAAGTGAAGAGAAACAGAAAGGCCAGTGTTAAAAACATTAACACCAAGTTTCAGTGATTTATATTCTAATCAAACCAAAAACACCAACTGAAAATAACCACTATCCTATCTAATATCCACACAACAATCTTACATACACACAAACTATCTAACTTTATCACCACTTTAATCCAACATGGTCAACCTATATAACCAACTATCTTCTTCTAATATCAACACAACAGTCTAAATCAAATGCTCAAGAAACACAAACTTTAATATTAGTACCAAAAAACACAATTCTAAAACATTCTTCAACAACCACACAGAGACAAATTATGCGAGTCGGAAACTACCATTAAAGTGTGTTAACCACAATGTAGTTGCTATTGCTCTTGTTACCAAACAGATTTGGAATTACAGCCCTGCAAACATCAACACACAAATTTTATTAATTCAGTTTGGTTCAAGCATTTCGTCGAACATGTGGTGTGCAAACTAATTTGTCACATCACTATCCTCAACAAATTATATATTGGAATACAAATATGTTTGGTTCAAGCATTTGGTCGAACATGTGGTGTGCATACTAATTTATCACATCACCATCCTCAACTCAGCCTTAAAAAACAAACAATAAAAACAGCTTATTAAGCACATTTTAAACCACAACAAAAACTCAAACCGCATGTGTAAATCGGAGATATAAAACAATCAAACGGATGTATAAACAAACATAATATACCTGAATAGTTGTTTTTGTGTGATTGCTACTGATCTGCAACACATGAGTTCGAATATTAATATGTTATTTCAAGCAAATACACATCAAGATCCAACACATAGATTATCAAAAACATTTAAAAGAGATCTGCAAAAAAAAAAAGAAAAAAGAAACCCTTTCAAACCGTAGTTCCTGTCCCCTGCAAAAAAAAAAAAAAAAAAAAAAAAAAAAAAAAAAAAAAAACATTAACAAACTTTGGACTAAAAATCTCATCAACCAAGATTAGCAATCGGCTTTTACGAAGAACCAAATACGTGCAGTGTTTTGTGTGTAAGAAGAAGATGACTTACCGGATCTTGAATTGTGACCGACTGTTTCAGAGCATTTGGATGGAAATCTGCATCCGGTTGTGTGTGTGTGTGTGTGTGTGTGTTTTTTAGAGCATTTCCAGTTGTGTGTATGTGTGTGTGTTTGAATTAAAGAAAGGGAGTTTAAACTCCCATTTTCCCGCTCACTCTTCCTTTTCAAAAAAACTACCATTTCCACTCTTAAACACACCATTTCCAGAGCATGCTTACATCAGCAAAAAACACCCAAATGCACCACAACTTGACAAATAAGCTTAGATGAGGTCATCAGCTCCTCATCTATTATAGAGAAGTAAGATGTAGAAGCTGAGATCTTCATGAACATATAAGAAAATTTCAGATCTGAAGTGTTTCTCTCACACACAGTGTGTGTGTGTTCTTGGTGTTCTTCAAATCTTCAAATCTGCAAGATTGGCGAAACTAGTAAATACCTGAATGAAAGTTCATTTTTTTTTGGAGCGAATCTATGCTGTTATGTTATGTTGTCCAAGATTTTTACATAGATTCGCACGTGGTTCTGTGCGAACCTATAAGTTCGCCCGACACTGTGCTCGGCTTGAAAGCCAGCGAACCTATAGGTTCTGAACCCAAACCTAACACTTAAACAACCCAACATCTAACTATTTTAGATCTATATCTTTACCATACCAACAAAACCAATCCAACAACCCAACCATAACACATCCGCTCTAAACACCATTTCCCAAACCAAAACAACCCAATCCAACTATTAAAACGAAATCTGACTTGAAAAAAAAAAAAACAAAACAAAACAGTTTTACCTTTTCCTTAACATTTCAACAACCAACCATAACCATATCTATAACCAAACCCCACCAAAACCATTCGATCAGCCATAACTCAGCACTACCATACCCATAACCATTCTTGTTTCATTTAACACGTACAAACCCAAAACTTAACCCTACAACCATAACCATAACCACATCCACATCAAACAACCTTACAACCACCGTAACCCCTTAACCACATCATTTCCACCTTCGATTCGAACCAGAAAAGGGAACCAACAGATTTGAAACGTGTGTTTTTGTTGTCGGATTAAACAAGAGAAAGAGAGATCGTGTGTTGTTCTTGTTGTTTCAGTTTACGAACAAGAAAAAGGACGAGAGTTTGAGGTGCTTGTGTTTAAAAAACAAGAAGCAGTAGCAGATCTGATGTTTGTGTGTGTGTTCATAGAGATCGAACAGAAGAACAACCGCAGATCTGAGCATGTTTGTGTTGTTGTTGTTGAAGCTTGTTGTTAGCTGCTGTTGTTGAACGAAAGCAAAGATAAAGAGGGTGTGATTTTGCGAATCTGCTGCTGTTCTTGGTCGTAGATTGTGTATGTTGAAGTGTTGTTGATGTTGCGGCTGTTATAGAGTGTTTGTGTGTGTTCTGCTGTTTGAAACGAAGCAGGAGCCGATCTGCTTGTGTGTGTGTTTGAACTGGTAGAGAGAGAGTGACGAGAGAGAGATAAAGCTGTAATTTTATTGCGGTTGTTGTTAAAGAAGAAGAAGAAAGAGCAACAGCCAATGTTTGTGTAGATGTTGTGTGTGTAAGTGTGTGTTTGTGTTGTTTAAAAGTGAGGGCTGCGTTTAAAAAAAATTAGGGTTAACCCAATGGGCTGAAAACTGGGCCAATTATTAAGAGTGGGCTGTGAGTGTTTGGGCTGACAAATTGGATCGTCATATTGGTTAAAAGGTCTACACAGTGGGTCGGGTTTTTTGGTTGTCATTATTAGTGGCCGGGAATTAGTGTTCTAAATTTTGGGCCGTGTTGGAGTTGGTTCGTTTAATGTTTGGCCGGGTGTTTATTTTGTCAATCTTTGGGCCAAAATTAAAAGATGGAGAAGTTTACAAGTAGGGGGAGTTAATGGATTAATCTTTGCCTACAATGTCGAAAAGCTTCAATAAAGGGGGGGATATAGAAGATCACTCATTTGTTGACTTTGACCGGAGCTGAACTCAATTGAGGATGTTGATAATGATAGACTAAGGGGGAGTATTGTTGGGTCTGAAAATGATAGTCTATATTATCAATGTAGTCAAAGTCACCAAAGTCAATGTCATGATTAAAGTCAAATGAAGAGTTCAAGACGAAGAAGACGTTAAAGATAGATCGTGACTAGGAGCATTATTGTAAAGAATATATTTTGTGTCAACAAAATATATTTAATCAAGTTGTAGTCACATTTTAGGTTTATTTGTATTTTTCCTAATTAAACTAAGTCTAGGGGGTTAATATGTAATTAAGTGAATTGAACATTCACTATATATAGATTAGTTTAATTAGGGTTTAGGTGCTTGAAACATAGCCTAGAATTGAGAGGTTACACATGTAAACAAAATCATAGCAATTCTATGGAAGCATATGATGATTTGAGTAATTTCTTATTTGTTCTTTCATTATGTTCTTCATTGTTCTTCCTTGTTCATCAAGTTCTATGTCATTTTGATCCATTTTTATCCAAATCTTCACAAATATGTTGATTCAAGGCTGATTTGGACCAATACTAATTATTATACAAAAACTATTTAAAGCAATATGAGGTATAGTTAGAGATCGGTCCATATTTTAAAATCAACGTTTCAAACAAAGTCCATCTTGTGGAATAATCGGGAACCAAACTGTTAGTAATAATTTTATGAAACAATTTGAATTTAAACACTTAAAATAATGATTTGGTTCCGATTTGATTTAACCTACTGGAAACACTATATGTGTCTTACGTTAAACAAATCGATCGAGTTTACTTTTAAAAACTCCATGCTTTTCTTTATAAATAAGCTTTTTTTTTTAAATAAATACATCCAATCCAACATTTAATAAAAGAGGATCACTAAATCCAATTATTTATCAAATCACAAATTTACAAACTTGAAACATAAACCCCTAATTTTATACACTAACCACCAAAACTAAGATAAACCGATGTGGCAACACCAACAGCATAAACTCCAATAACCGTCCCAACAACCTCCATCCCCGACCGTGTCACAATCCCAATTCCCGCAATCCCCGCAACTCCAATCGGCAACTTCACCAAAACATCCTTCTGCGCGTTTGAAACAATCGCATCAGTATACAGATCCACCGCAAACTCCTTAAACTCCGACTCATCCAGCGTCACAATTGCATCTCCATCTCCATCTCCATCTCCATCATCTTTTGGGAGTGTTTTTTGTAGCGATTTGTCGATTTGGGAGCGAGTAGGAGGAGATGAGACCCACTTATCGATCAAAGGTAGGTGGAGATTTGAGAGGGTTTGGTGGAGACGATCGGAAGCTGAAGCGATTTGGTAACGGGGGATACCTGGGAAGGCGTGTTGGGTGAGAGAGATTGATTGTTCGTAGACTGTGTTGCACGCTGAGATGAACTCCGATGAGGTTTGAAGTTTTCCGGCGACACGTTTTGATGAAGATAACCCCATTGGTTTTTGTGGTTATGTGAGAAGGATTTGGTGGCTTGTTTGTTAAGGAACGTTGTTTTCTAGAATTTGTTAACGTTGTTAGACAAAAATACAAAAAGCTTCCCTTATGTTTTTAAAGAAGGACAAATTTTCATCATTTATATTTAAAAAACACATAAAACATAACTTTTGTACAAATTTGGTTCTTTATATTACTTAACTTTTTTAGTTAAGTTAAAAGCAATTTAGTTTTTCTTATTTTTAAAAGATCATTTATGCAACTTCAAACTTAAATGATCATTATATTTTATTTAATAAAATAGTTTTCTTATGTGATTTATAGATTATATATATTCATTTATTTTGTTTAGGGTTAACTTTGTAAAAATATAACTAAGTTTGTCAACTGTTCCAATTAAATACCTGAAACTTTATTTGTCTCTCTAATGTTACCGAAGTTTCATTAAGTGTTCTAATTCTATGTACTAATTTTTCGATTATTTGAATTTCTTAAAATTAAGTTGGGCATATAAAATATGTATAAATTTTGGATACTATTTTGTGATTATTTTTCTTCAATTTGACTTAAACTCAATAAATTTTCAACTTTGTTATTAAGTTGAAAATTCTTAGTCTTCACTTTTAGATCCCGATTCAAATTAATTGGCAAAAAACTTTCACTTTTTTATAATCATAATTCATATATGTTTCATATGTCCAACTCAATTTTAAAAAATTCAAATATTTGTAAAAATATTACATAGAATTGGAACACTTATGAAACTTCAGTGACTTTATGGAGAGAAAAAAAATTTAAGGTATTTAATTGAAACAGTGAGTAAACTTGGTTACATTTCTATGACATTTTCTCTTTTTTTTATATATAAAACGCAATATATATTATTTAATTCAGTTTATTGATATTAAACACAATGTACCATCTAAATTAGAAAAAAAAATTGCTGTAAGAAGAATATTTTCTCTTTAACTCTTATTTGAATTAGTATTTAACAAAAAAGTTTCCGTAAGATTAAATTTGAACTATTGATATACTAAAGAAATGAAGAAATGGTAAACTTAGTAATAAATTTAAATTATACAGACTAGAAGATACACATCGTATTACTATTCATTGTACAAGCTAAAAAATACACATTTTAAATTGGAAAATGACATAGAAATGTAACCAAGTTTACTCACTGTTCTAACTAAATACCTTAAATTTTTTTTTTGTCTCTTTAAAGTAACTGAACTTTCATAAGTGTTCCAATCATATGTAATAATTTTACAGATGTTTGAATTTTTTAAAATTGCGTTTGGCATATGAAACATATAGGAATTATGATTATAAAAAATTGAGAGTTTTTTTTCCAATTAATTTGAATCGGGATCTAAAGTGAAGACTAAGAATTTACAACTTAATAAAAAAGTTCTAAATTTATTGAGTATAAGTCAAATTAAATAAAAATAATCACCAAATAGTATCCAAAGTTTATACATATTTCATTTACCCAACTCAATTTTAAAAAATTCAAATAAGCGTAAAACTAAGTCATATTATTTGAACATTTAATGAAACTTCAGTGACTTTAGAGAGACAAATAAAGTTTCAAGAATTTAATTGAAATAATTGACAAACTTGACTACATTTCTACAAAGTTACACCTTTTAAATTTTATACTAAATATATAATTTATTTAGTATATCAATAACTCAATTTAATATTAAAGAAACTTTTTTTGTTAAATACTAATTGGAATAAGAGTTTAAAGATAATGTATTCATTTTACAAACGAAAAGCCTTTGTTGTCTAATTTAGAAGATACATTTTGTTAAATACCTATTTTGATAAATATCAATCTGTATATTAATTTAATTTAAGGTATATTGATTTTCACATGTCTAAGACATTATAATTCAACCAAAGACACTTTTAAATTAGTAATTTAAATATACATAGTTCTTTAAAATAATAAATCTACCAAAATTATTTAAAATGTTCAACAAAAGATTAAAAAGAACATAAAAACAAAATTATACAAACGGAATCAAAATCTCAAAAAGAATAATATTTATATGAAATTTTGTTTAACATGCATATAAAAATTTGTATTAAACTATATTGAAAGGAAAACAAAATGAATAGTAGAATGGCATTTATGTAATTAAGTTAAGTTTTAGGGGTGAATGAGTTGTGTGTTTTGTACAATTGGCATGTTTATATATTTTTTTTTGTTAGGGATGAGTCATATTTGTACACACATGTTGGTGTGTGGTGTCTCTCTCTCTTCTTCTCATTGTTCTATCTACAATTCACCATGATGTTTCGATGGCCATGGCTCCGATTGTTATGCATGTTGTTTGATTGTTGTACTGTGTCGTATGGAGATTGATTGTGGTGTTGTTGTAGATCTGTAGTTGTTATAGATCTATGGTGAGATGTAGATCTGTAACAAGATCTGTATCAAGCCTTTTGTGGTAGTTGTTGTAGATTCGTGATGATGGTGTGGATCTGTATCAAGATCTATGTTAAACCTTTTGGGGTTTTCGATCTACATGTCGATGATGACGATTTGTTGTCTGAGACGCACACGTCGATGAAGGTGGTTCTTCATCTGAGATGTCGATTGTGATATCGATCCTTTAGTTGCATGTTGTTTAGCGACTGATTGTTGTGTTGAGGTTGTGGATCTGAGATCCGTCGTGGATATGTGGCCCACTTTGGTGGCTGTTGTGGTGGGAAAACCTCCATCGCCAATATGTTTGTTGTGTTTGTAGCCACTTTGTTGGCAGTTGTATTTGTGGTGGTGCGATTGATATGCCTCATGGGCTGATGTGTTTTAGTTGTGGGTTTCCTTGAAAAAGGCGGTGATGATGGGGTTTCAATGTCTCCATGGCGTGGCATTCACTGCAGTCATATGGTGATGTTGTTTAATACCCTCTGAGCCTGTTTTGTGTTTTCTACTATCTTGGGTTTCATTTTTGGTTTAAACCTTTTGATGATATATTTACTATGAATTTTTGATTTTTTTGGTTCGTGAATTTTAGTTTAATCCCGTGTTTGTGGTCTTAAGTAGAGAAGATAGGATGAAGGAATGAAAAAGTTTTATGGTTTTAGGTTTGGGTGAAACTTTTTGATGGTTTTGTGTTTTGGTAAATTGTTTAATGGTTTAGTGTTTTGGTGAAACCATTTGTGTGACATCTGCCCCGAACCCGAATCCGGATGCCCGATTCAAACCCGAGGTTGTTTATCTTTTAATTGTAAATCGTATTTATTTCCTCAAAATGTAACGTTCATTTTAATTATGGATAAATATATCGAATCGTACGTTAATTGTATCTTATTTAAATCGAACGTATTTACGCCGCAAAATATCCGCGTATATCAAATAACAATTATTTGTTGACCATAAAACGCTAAGTATATATATTTCGTAAAGGAAAACTATTAAAAGTATAAAATAAATACTATAAACGTCTCGTAATAACCTCCTAACGAACTAATAAAATTACAATGTCTCCTATAAAAACGTTACGTCTCAAACCGGTTAACTTAGCTAATCAACTAAACCTATAAAACTTATTTTGGGTCAATAATTATGTAATTAATGAAACATAATTTAAAACAAGTTACAACTATAATTGCAATAAACTAAAGTTCAGGGGCCATAATTGAAACATTAACCCAAACCAGCCCCTTTCCCCCCCTGTCGCGCCCCCTGCTCACCCGACAACCATGTCCGGCCGACCAACTGCTCCTCCGACCGTCCTGTTCCGTCCGCCTCCTCCTTCGATACCTGCACCACAAGGTGTTTAATCCACTCGCATGCTCAATCGATCGTTTATAACTCCCAAACCCGATCGATCGAACCTCCTCCCCTTTTACTCCGGCGAGCTCGATTCCGACCATTCCGGCACCATTTCAGGTAGATTTTACATTCATTTTAATCCTCTCAACATCCTACAACTCCCTAATCCATCTATTCGATCTCATTTCAGTTCCATATCAAAGATTTTAAGCCAAGAACAGCCGCAACTTGTCTTCATTCAAATCCATACCAAAACTCCACCAAATCGTAAGTTTAATACACCAAAATAACCGCAAATCCATGGGGATTAAAAGCCCCATGGTTAATTTGTCTGGGATTATCAAATTCGAACGAATTTGATGGATTTGTAAACTAGGGCTCATATGGGATTTGGGTTATGATTCAAGTAAAGTGTTAAAAGTATTAAAGTTCTGTTTATAAACAAAAACGCGCGCCTGGTTCACTGGTTTGTGCGCATGTTTGTGGTTGTGATGGTCGCAGGTTCGAACCTTCTCCCCACCATTCTTTTTAATATTTATTCTAACCATTTAAACCAACACTTTAATAATCTTATAACCTATAAATTGTTAATAATATGTTTTAAAAGTTAAAAACATATAAATGTATTTTATGTAACAAAGATTTAAGTTTGTAAGTTTTATACAAAAACATGTTTTTATAAATGATTAAAGTTTCTAATTTTCATATAAATACATATTCTCATAAAATATTTAAACGAAACGTCCGAACGTTCAAACTCGTTTAAAAACCTTGATCCGAAACGTTTGACTTCGGACTTAACTCCGGTTACCACGGTTCCATTTCTAAGTTAAGATCTTTATACTTTTATTTATTTATACATTATATAACTTTTATTAATCAAATGATTAAGTTAATAATAAGTATTAAAGACTAAAATGTATAAGTTTAAATACAAATTCTAAATATTATTACCAATATGTTACTAATGTTTTCTAAAATGGTTTTCTTGTAAAATACAAAGTTTAAAAGTTTAATAAATCGGTTTCGTATAAAAACGATCGGTTACGGTTCGTACCAAAAATCCCAAATCTCCGTAAATTCGTATTATTTCTATTCTAGTTTCTATACTATATGTTCTTCTAAGTTAGGATTCTCATTATTTAGGTGATACTAATATTTGGGAAATCCTCGGTTCCAGTTGATTTATTTCTATACCATTTCTGTTTCGTATTCAAGGTGAGTAAATTCACTCCCCTTTTTGTACTATTTTTGGGGCTGAAATATGTCTTTTTCTATATTACGTTTTCTATTCTAAAAGAGATCATACAAATATGTTAATCTAGTCCGCGGCTTGATGCAACCTTATGTGTTAGTTAAAGTAGTTTTATTGCTTGGTAAACCCACCGGTACAATGTTAGCGCTAATGGTTTGACGAACCCACCTGCCTGTACAACATCGATAGGTGATTTAAACCCGGCCTTTCTAATTCCATGTGTTCTATGTTTACTATGCTATGACGGTTGTTGCTATACTATGATGCTATGCTATGCCATGTCCCTAAATTGATAAATAATTATTGATAACTTATATATCGAGACGGTAAACGACGGTTGGTTAAAAGTTATCTTTAATTATCACATGAGGGGTTCTCATGCTAAAATGGCTATACGAAATACTATGGGTTCTAAAGTGATTGGTGTGCTATGTGTTTCTAGGTGTCCTGGTAGGGTAATAATTACGAAATTGCTAATTATATAAGTTTGCGCAGCATATCTTGTTGATCTCGGATTTTCCCTATTATTATTTATAAATTGTGTATTACTCACTAGCTTGTGTAGCTAACTTTATTTTAACATATTTCAGGTGGTTCTTGATTTATGGTTTATTTCCAGTTATGTTCAAGACATAGGAGCCTTGGACCTAGAGAAATAAAAATAAAGACTGTTTAATTTCTATTGCTATGGATTTGTCGATTTATGTTTAAAGACTTGTATTTCCTAAACTTAAGATAATTCCTATTAGACTTACTAATTAAATACCATGTGCTTTGTTACTATTGATATCCAATTCTATTGACGCGCCCGGTGTATTCCGCCGCCGGGCGGGGTGTGGAATCTCTTTGTGGAATCTCGCGAAGGAGCTACAAGAGACTCGTCTGTGTGATTAGGATCTTTATCTTTGTGGAATCTCGTCATCGTCTTGAGCGAGTTTGAAACGTGAGAAACGTGTGCAATCTGGAAGGGGAAACGCCTGTATCATGGACATCCTGTCTAAGGAAAAGCATTTCGTATAAATCTCTTTAAGAGACCAGTATGCTTACCTGGGGATGGACGAGATGAGTGTGACCCTATAGGCTAAAGCACGCTTTCTCGAATACGTTAAAAACGAACTTAACACCTTGATAAGTCTTAAGTGTCCAAACCCAGACACATTCCTAAGCCTTCAAATTCCATTTAATCATTTTTCTAATATTATCGTTTTCTATGATTTCTAGTCATTTCATGAGTTTTACATGATTTTAAAATGTCACGCCAAATTATTTGTTTGCGTTTCTTTCTAAATGATTGCTAAAGGATGTTTTCTAAAGTAAATCTATGATATTTCTAAGTAGCATTCAATTTCATCAAGTGTTTACTACGATTTATGTTTTAACAAAAAAACGGAATGTTCCATGTCTCACGAAATCGTCTTCTCTTTTGTAGAATGGCATCTAGACGACGACTTGCTAATATTATTGCGACCCAAATGGCCGGTATCTTGCCCGGTCTCGTGAATCAACTCAATGCTGCGAACCAAAACAACGGGCCTAAGTGCACACTGAAATATTTCAACTCTTGCGGGCCGACTAAATTCTTTGGCAATGAAGGGGCCACAGGACTTCTCCAGTGGTTCGAAAGCATGGAGAGTACTTTTATAAACTGTGATTCCCCTGAAAATCTTAAGGTTCGTTATGCCACTAGTGTCCTTCAAAAGGGTGCTCTTACTTGGTGGAACGATGAAAAACGAAGGCTTAGAGAAGCTGCTGTTACTGCCTTGACCTGGGCTGCGTTCAAAACCACAATGACTAACAAATACTGCCCTCCCAGCGAGATCCGAAAACTAGAGGGTGAATTCTGGGCACTCAAACAAGATAGCGGGGAGAACGTGGCTTATAACGATCGTTTTTCTCAGCTCAGCACTCTATGCCCAAACATGGTTACTCCGGACTCTCGGGGTATTGAACATTACATCGGGGGTCTACCGATGACAATTCAGGATGCTATCTGGGGTCGTAAGCCAACTACCGTGGGTGAGGCCATGACTTTAGCAGGCCGTCTTACTGAAAACCACGTACAGGCCGGTACTCTGTTCCGTAAGGGCAACAAAAAGTTTAAGGGCTCCTCGAGCAACGATTCCAAACCCACTGAGGGAGGTCTTTACAAGAGTCCTAAACCCGAATCATCATCTCAATCTAAGAAACGAAAGAATAACTCTACCAACTATGCAATTGTTACTCCTAACCCTCCTGTGGCTCAGCAAGGGGGTAGTGTTAACCGCAAGCCCTACACGGGAAATCTGCCCAAGTGCAGCCACTGTCCGCTTCATCATGCTCCTAATACTCCGTGCCATAAGTGCACAGTTTGTCAACGTTTCGGCCACGTGGCTAAGGATTGCTGGAACGCTCCGAATAATGCAAACAATAATCGGGGAAACCAGGGTCATGCCTGTTATAACTGCGGTGATCCAACCCATTACCGCAACAATTGCCCACAGCCCATTAACGTCAATGTGAACACTAATGCAAATGCGAATCAAGCTGGTCGTGCTAGGGCTTTCAACATTAATCCTAATCAAGCCCAAGCAAACAACGATGTGGTGAACGGTATGTTTTTTGTTAATGATCGTTATGCTTCCATTTTATTTGATTCGGGTGCCGATAGGAGTTTTGTCTCTCTAGATTTTGCTTCTTCCTTTACTGTTAGTCGTATGGGCCTTGATAGACCTTATGTGGTAGAGGAAGCGAATGGGAAGGGTGTTACTATTAGTTCATGTTTTATGGGGTGTATGCTTAATCTTTTGGGTCACGTTTTCCGTGTCGATCTCTTACCTATGACTCTCGGTAGTTTTGACGTCATTATCGGTATGGACTGGTTATCCGCTAACGGTGCGGAAATTCTGTGTCGGGAAAAGATTGTTCGAGTTCCTCTTCCATCGGGTCAAATTCTGAATATCTCGGGGGAGAAATCTCCTATCGGGTTGAAAATCATGTCTTGCGTCGAAGCCCAAAAATATTTGCGTAAGGGCTATGTTGCGTTTTTGGCTCGTGTTGAAGTTAAGAAAACGAAAGAAAAGAAGCTCGAAGATATTCCAGTTGTGCGGGATTTTGCTGAGGTTTTTCCCGAGGACGTAACCGGTCTTCCACCCGCACGACAAGTTGAGTTCCGTATTGATCTTGTACCCGGTGCTACTCCTGTTGCAAAAGCTCCTTATCGCCTCGCACCTTCCGAACTCCAAGAGTTGGCTATTTAACTCCAAGAGTTATCCGACAAAGGTTTCATCCGTCCGAGTTCCTCTCCATGGGGTGCTCCAATCTTGTTTGTCAAAAAGAAAGATGGCTCGTTCCGTATGTGTATCGATTATCGCGAGCTTAATAAACTCACCGTCAAAAATCGTTATCCATTTCCGCGTATCGATGATCTTTTTGATCAACTCCAGGGTGCAACTTGCTTTTCTAAGATCGATCTCCGTTCTGGTTATCATCAACTGCGTGTTCATGAAGATGACATACCGAAGACTGCGTTTCGTACGCGGTATGGTCACTTTGAGTTCACGGTCATGCCTTTTGGTTTAACTAATGCACCTGCTGTTTTCATGGACTTAATGAATCGTGTGTGTCGACCGTTTTTGGACAAATTTGTTATTGTGTTTATTGATGATATTTTGATCTATTCCAAATCCAAAACCGATCATGAGCAACATCTTCGTACCATTCTTCAAATGCTTAAGCAAGAGCAACTCTATGCTAAGTTTTCCAAGTGTGAGTTCTGGCTCAAGGAGGTTCAGTTTCTGGGTCACATTGTTAACGAAAACGGGGTTCAAGTGGATCCCGCGAAAATCGAAACCGTCAAGAATTGGTCAGCACCTTCAACTCCAACCGAAATCCGTTCTTTTCTTGGTCTAGCGGGTTACTATCGTCGGTTCATTGCTAATTTTTCTAAGATTGTTGTTCCTCTCACGTCCTTAACTTGTAAGAATGTACCTTTTGTGTGGGGTCCCGAGCAACAAAAAGCGTTTGATGTTCTTAAAGACAAATTGTGTAACGCTCCGATTCTTACTCTCCTCGACGGTCATGAAGACCTTGTTGTGTATTGTGATGCTTCGAAACAAGGTCTTGGTTGTGTTCTCATGCAACGGGGTAAAGTCATAGCTTATGCCTCGAGGCAACTCAAAGTTCATGAAAAGAACTACGCCACTCACGATCTTGAACTGGGTGCTGTGGTTTTTGCTTTCAAAATTTGGAGGCATTATCTTTATGGTACCAAATGTCTCGTCTATACCGATCATAAGAGTCTGCAACACATTCTGAATCAGAAAGAGCTTAATATGAGGCAAAGGCGTTGGGTGGAATTGTTGAATGATTATGATTGTGAAATCCGTTACCACCCTGGCAAAGCCAATGTCGTCACCGATGCTCTTAGTCGTAAGGAACACGTCATGCTTTCTTGTGTTTCTCTCCGTGTTGATCTTAAGTCTCAAATCCTTGATGCTCAGCGTGCCGTTGTTTCCGAGGGTACCTTTCGTGATGAAATGACCATCGGTACTGATTTGCAGTTGGAAACTAAAACTGATGGTCTACTCTATTTTATGAATCGTCTTTGGGTGCCTTCTCGGTGTAGTGTTCGTACTCTTATTCTTGATGAGGGTTACAAAAGTCGTCATTCTATTCATCCTGGTGCGGACAAAATGTATATGAGTCTTCGTCCACATTATTGGTGGCCTGGGATGAAGAAAGATATTGCTTTGTATGTCTCCAAATGTTTGACTTGTTCAAGGGTCAAAGCCGAACATCAGCGTCCTTCCGGTCTTCTTGAGCAACCGGAAATTCCTGTTTGAAAATGGGAGAGTATAGCCATGGATTTTATTACTAAGCTTCCTCCTTCTAATGGTTATGATATATCTGGGTTATTGTGGATCGGTTAACAAAATCTGCTCATTTTCTTCCTATCAAGGAAACTTACTCGGCTGAAAAGCGTGCTCAACTCTATGTTAAAGAGATTGTTTGTCGTCATGGGGTGCCACTTGATATTATTTCTGACCGTGATGGTCGTTTCATGTCTCGTTTCTGGAAGGGTCTTCAGGATGCTATGGGTACTAAACTTAATCTCAGCACAGCTTATCATCCTCAAACGGATGGTCAAAGCGAAAGAACTATTCAAACTCTCGAAGATTTGCTTCGGTCTTGTGTAATTGACTTCAAGGGTAATTGGGATGTTCATCTTCCGTTGATTGAATTCTCGTATAACAATAGTTATCATTCTAGCATTGATATGGCACCGTTTGAAGCTCTTTATGGTCGAAAATGTCGTTCTCCTTTATGTTGGACCAAAGTCGGTGACTCTCAAATTACTGGACCCGAAATGATCCAAGAGACCACAGATAAGATCCGAAAGATCCGTGAGAATCTTCTAGCAGCTCATAATCGCCAAAAGTATTATGCCGATAAAAAGCGAAAGCCTATGGAGTATGAAATTGGTGATATGGTTTTGCTTAAAGTGTCTCCATGGAAAGGAGTTTTCCGTTTTGGTAAGAAGGGAAAGCTAGCTCCTCGATATGTGGGACCGTTTAAAGTTCTTAAGAGGATTTGTAAAGTTTCTTATGAGTTGGAACTACCCGAGGAATTGGGTGGTGTTCATCCGGTGTTTCATGTTTCCAATCTGAAGAAGTGTCTATCTGATGAAAATCTTATTGTGCCTATCGATGATATTCAAGTTGATGAATCGATGCAATTTATTGAACGGCCATTGGAGATTATGGACCGTGAGGTAAAACAACTCAAGCGAAGCCGGATACCGATAGTCAAAGTTCGTTGGGAATCTAAGCGTGGACCCGAATTTACTTGGGAACGTGAAGATCAAATGAAAGCCAAGTATCCGCATCTTTTTGCTTCATCTTCTTCTACCTCGGTTTGAACAAATTTCGGGACGAAATTTCTATAAGGAGGGGAGACTGTGACATCTGCCCCGAACCCGAATCCGGATGCCCGATTCAAACCCGAGGTTGTTTATCTTTTAATTGTAAATCGTATTTATTTCCTCAAAATGTAACGTTCATTTTAATTATGGATAAATATATCGAATCGTACGTTAATTGTATCTTATTTAAATCGAACGTATTTACGCCGCAAAATATCCGCGTATATCTGATGTGTGTAAAGTGTATAGATTTTTTAATAATAATTTTTCACACAATTTGGTTTTAAATTTATAAAAGACGGCAATTACTTTAAGACTAACTACACACAATAGGCAAGTGTACCTATCGTATAGTAGTATAGCTTTAGACAAGAACCGAATATCGATCCATGGACACGAGAGCTCCTGATACTAAACCGTTGTCATTATCTAGCCGGCAAATAAAGTGGTTTGATATTTTGTGTTTTTAATCTAAATAGACATAAATAAATAAATTAAAAGTTAAGAAAGATAATCAAACAAAGGAGATGTTCACTTAGACTTTGAATCCACCTAGCCTTACAATGACAATCTACACAAATCCATGATGAGATCATTCTTACATGCATAACACGAAAATAGACTAGACCCCCGTCAAGGCTATCTAATCATATGACTCTTTGGAAAGTTAAAACGATGATAACATAGTAACCACCTAAAGTCATTCCTTGAAGAGCTAATGATACAATTATGTTGAATATAAAGATGGACTAAACTCCTGTCAAGGTTATTTAATCCCATAATCCTTTGGAAAGCTAATACGATAAACACATACTAACCACCTCGAATCACGTAATGGAAACAATGTCATGAACCTTTTCAACTTGTGAATATCATACCATGAATACATGAACTATAAATTCACGCTAGTAAACAATAATCACACATACACAATGATACAAGGAATTCATAACAAATGTAATGGCTTTTCCAAGCATATACACAAGGATGCACATTTGACTAACAATCTTACATGTTCCAATCCCCATCCACCATTCCTAGTCAAATGTCATGAACACATACACATACATCTACATATCCATGAATAAATATCCTAACACATACGGTTTTCCAACATAATATGGTCAAGACACCCACGAGATTAAACATATAATCAAGTCAAACAAACACACATAATCATTGAAAACATTCAAAACATTGCTAAAGTCATCAACATAATCATCACCATAAACAACATGTAAATCGTCAATGTTTAGCTAGGATTCATCTAATCTAAGTGAATCAAGAGTTTTAGCTCATGCTAACTACAAAAATACCCAAATAGCTTGAAGAGTCAAAGAGATACATGGTTAGATAAAGAGGATATCAAACCAAAATCAAGCTAGAATAGGTAGAATGATGTTAGATTCTTCTTTGGAGTTGATAATCTTCTTCCTTTATGAAGTTGGATGAAAACCGACTTGGAGGCTAGAGAGAATTAGGGTTTTGCTCCCTAAAATTGTGTGTGAGAAATGAGGGAAATTTAGGTTAAAAAGGGGGAATTTTGCGCAGAGCATGGCCATGTCGCGCTCAGACATGGCCATGTCTTTATCAAATTGCTTATCAGGGCTTGCATGGCCATGTCTCCATCAGACATGGTCATGTCAGAAGCTAATCTTCAAATTCTTCACTTTTTCCTTTGAGTTTTTCACCAAAATCACCTAGTTGCCATCCAAAACTACAAAAATCCAAATAAAACACAATTAAGTGGCTATTCGGATGAATTTGCAACAAAAAGCGTTTAAAATGAGGGCTAATATGCATTATTAACATGTATATTTATTCACATATCAAACATCCCCACACTTAAACGTTGCTTGCCCTCAAGCAAAATCTCATACAATGTTTCAACATCAACTTATTGGCTTCTTCTTTTTTTTTTTTACTACTAAAGATGGGCAATTCACACAGAATTAAAGATCCAAATGCATAAATGATTTTCAAGAATTTCAATAACGAAAAACAAAGAACCAAACAAGGTGGAACCACAAATATATTTTTTTCTTTTAAAGCATGAACATATACAATTAAGCATAGCATGTATATAGAATTTTCATTATGTATAATTTCACCTCTCACAATGATTCACTCAACACTCGGCTTTATTTATGTGAATCACTCAATGACCAACAATGAAGCAACATTATCATAAGCTTGCTTAGAAATCAATTCTCTACCAAATAACATAAGAAACTGCATAAATCAAGAGGTCTTTGAAGGGTTGTAACGGGGCTTGGGTTAAAGGTGTGGAATTTATGATATAAAGTGGCTAAATGGTCAAAATCCGGACTAGGTAGATGTTTTGTGATCGACTACAAGGATACGAAGAGAATATACAAACTAAGAATAAGCTAGCGTATCTACTATAATGAGCCACTCCAATTTTTTTTTCTTCTTTTCTTTTCATTGGAATCGTAAAACCGCTCATACTAACTGTTTCTTACATAAATGAGCTGAAACAAACAATAAAGTGCTATTTTCCATTCCTTTTTCTTTTCATTTTTTTTTTCTTTACTTCTTCTCTTTTTTTTTTCTTCTTTTTTTTCTTTTTTTTTTTATAATAACCACTACTAATATCAATACGAAAAATAAAGCCACAAATCCTACAAAAAGAACTAGAAAAAGCAAAACAACTAGCATAAGCCGGATTCTGACACAAGGGTTTAAACATAAAAAGGCTTTTTGGCTAGGTAGGCTTAGCATGTGGGTTAAACAACAAAAACGATGGGGGCTCAACATGGGCAACTAGGGGAGATGATCGGGCGTGGTAAAAGAAATGAAAAGGAAAGGTAAACAAAGTGGTTTAACCTAGTGCCTCTATCATGTTTATGCAATAACTTAGTTCATGATCTTGAAATGCATTAACTAAGCAAGTTCTAAAATGAAAGCAACATTTGGCACACTCAAAATTTAACAACAAGATGAGCATGATGAATCATGTAGAATGAATGCTCGAAAGGCACAAAGTTAAGCTCACGGAAATGGGGGTGATGGGTATAGGTGCAAATATATACATAATCATCCTTCTTTTAACATGGCATGCTAAATTGATGTTTCAGTACAATTTATTAAAAACTTGAAGGCTCTCTTAAGTCATGCAATTCTGAAAACACAATCATGCTTAAGGATCTAAAATAGATGCGACAGATGCCAAAAAGCTTTAATAATAAATATGTTTTTTTTCAATTTTGTTTTTTTTTTTTGCCAATAAAAAGGGTTTTCACATGCAGAGATACACAAAAACAAATGACACTAGTGAAATGATATAAAACCCTCCCCACACTTGAATTGTACATTGTCCCTAATGTACAAAAACATTAAAATGCAATGCAAAAACATAAACGGTGTGAGCAAGGTGGAACGGAAAACTCCCCTGGTGAAATCGTTGTAAGATTGCCTAATTTGTTCTCAAAAAGCCTCCAAGCAACTCCACGTGTGAAGAATCCAACCAAAACGACCAATCTCATACATCAATTAGTGACGAACCCAATGGTAAACACAACCACAATGAAACGGGTCATGCCACCATGACTTGTATTTTCCCGGACCAAACCTGATACAACTTATGTAATGAAGGAGGTGATCGTCCTTGCAAGATGTTATTGACTTGAAATGCTTGAGGGGCCGATGTCGTGCCTTCAATGTTTGTTGGTCGGTGAAGTATTGTGCCCTCTCCCATGATTTGTTTGATTCATGTGAAAAATCATTATAATCCTCAGTCACGGGACGACTATCTTTGGTGCAATTTTGAGGATCGGGAGCCACCTTTGTTATTGGTTCATTGGTAAACTCGTTCGCTTGCACATATTCTTGTTGTGGTTCTTCATTGATCACCACAATTGGCTTCCCATAAAGCAATGCTTCTATTTCATCAAGATCACTAATCGGGTCGAACCATCCTCCAATCCCTTCCATAAGTGGTATGCTCACCAATTCATCTCCAAACTCGTCCTCCCAAGATGGAACAATGTGGTTTGTGGTTTCCCCAATAATAGGACTCGGGAGAACCACTTCCATCTCATCCAAGAATCCGTCCTCCCATTGTTCATTCCTTTGTGATTCCTGCATCATATCATCCTCACAAGACAAGTGTGAAATATATAGTGGATATAAAGGATCGTGAAAGGTACGAGATGCAAACAAAGGTATATGAGTATCATACTCGTAATTGATCGAACGAGTGGTGAAACACTTACCTAATTGAATGGTGGATTGATGCTCCACGTTGTCTTCTTGCTCATTATTGGTAAGCACACCGGGAGAATGTAAATGCGGCTCATTAAAATCGATTTCGCTCTGAACCGGAGGTGGGACTTTTGTTTCATCCATTATTGTCTCCGGTTCTAATTCTTGCTGTAACAAATCAAAGGAAGGAGTAAGTTGGGCTTCACTTCCATTCTTTTGCTCCAAATCAACAATTAGGTCTGTGTTGCAAGATGAACTCTCCCCTAGAAGTTGAACATAGATCTTATTGCATTCAATACTCAATGCCTCAATTCTACGACGGTTTTCTGCAAGTTCTTTAACATACGGTTCTTGTTGCTCAAACTTATCTTGATTACAACCATTGGTAGGTTGTGAGAACATATTAATCCCTTGTTGCAGCAACTCGTATAATAATGGACGAAGTTCAGTTTGGGATGGTGGTGAAGCATACTTCTCAAATTGTTGTGAAGGCTCTTCATAACAATCTGTGGGGAACCCTTGGAAATGATAACAATCCGGTGTGTGATGAGGACCTCCACAGATCTCGCACCAAACTTCCTCATGGAAATCCCAATAATCATAATGGCATCCTCCACAGTAGTCCATGTAGTTGTGCTCCATGATAATTACTGTAAAAAACACTCAAAGCAAAAGGATCACGGGCACCAAATAGAGATAGAATAAGATAAAAAATAAACAAAGCACAAAGAAAAAAAATAACAAATATATACAAGATGGCAAAAGTAAAAGCTAAAGTAAAAACTCAGGTCGTTCTCAGAATTGCCGTGTCCCCGGCAACGGCGCCAAAAACTTGATGTGTGTAAAGTGTATAGATTTTTTAATAATAATTTTTCACACAATTTGGTTTTAAATTTATAAAAGACGGCAATTACTTTAAGACTAACTACACACAATAGGCAAGTGTACCTATCGTATAGTAGTATAGCTTTAGGCAAGAACCGAATATCGATCCATGGACACGAGAGCTCCTGATACTAAACCGTTGTCATTATCTAGCCGGCAAATAAAGTGGTTTGATATTTTGTGTTTTTAATCTAAATAGACATAAATAAATAAATTAAAAGTTAAGAAAGATAATCAAACAAAGGAGATGTTCACTTAGACTTTGAATCCACCTAGCCTTACAATGACAATCTACACAAATCCATGATGAGATCATTCTTACATGCATAACACGAAAATAGACTAGACCCCCGTCAAGGCTATCTAATCATATGACTCTTTGGAAAGTTAAAACGATGATAACATAGTAACCACCTAAAGTCATTCCTTGAAGAGCTAATGATACAATTATGTTGAATATAAAGATGGACTAAACTCCTGTCAAGGTTATTTAATCCCATAATCCTTTGGAAAGCTAATACGATAAACACATACTAACCACCTCGAATCACGTAATGGAAACAATGTCATGAACCTTTTCAACTTGTGAATATCATACCATGAATACATGAACTATAAATTCACGCTAGTAAACAATAATCACACATACACAATGATACAAGGAATTCACAACAAATGTAATGGCTTTTCCAAGCATATACACAAGGATGCACATTTGACTAACAATCTTACATGTTCCAATCCCCATCCACCATTCCTAGTCAAATGTCATGAACACATACACATACATCTACATATCCATGAATAAATATCCTAACACATACGGTTTTCCAACATAATATGGTCAAGACACCCACGAGATTAAACATATAATCAAGTCAAACAAACACACATAATCATTGAAAACATTCAAAACATTGCTAAAGTCATCAACATAATCATCACCATAAACAACATGTAAATCGTCAATGTTTAGCTAGGATTCATCTAATCTAAGTGAATCAAGAGTTTTAGCTCATGCTAACTACAAAAATACCCAAATAGCTTGAAGAGTCAAAGAGATACATGGTTAGATAAAGAGGATATCAAACCAAAATCAAGCTAGAATAGGTAGAATGATGTTAGATTCTTCTTTGGAGTTGATAATCTTCTTCCTTTATGAAGTTGGATGAAAACCGACTTGGAGGCTAGAGAGAATTAGGGTTTTGCTCCCTAAAATTGTGTGTGAGAAATGAGGGAAATTTAGGTTAAAAAGGGGGAATTTTGCGCAGAGCATGGCCATGTCGCGCTCAGACATGGCCATGTCTTTATCAAATTGCTTATCAGGGCTTGCATGGCCATGTCTCCATCAGACATGGTCATGTCAGAAGCTAATCTTCAAATTCTTCACTTTTTCCTTTGAGTTTTTCACCAAAATCACCTAGTTGCCATCCAAAACTACAAAAATCCAAATAAAACACAATTAAGTGGCTATTCGGATGAATTTGCAACAAAAAGCGTTTAAAATGAGGGCTAATATGCATTATTAACATGTATATTTATTCACATATCAATATCAAATAACAATTATTTGTTGACCATAAAACGCTAAGTATATATATTTCGTAAAGGAAAACTATTAAAAGTATAAAATAAATACTATAAACGTCTCGTAATAACCTTCTAACGTCAAAAAAAACTAATAAAACTACAATGTCTCCTATAAAAACGTTACGTCTCAAACCGGTTAACTTAGCTAATCAACTAAACCTATAAAACTTATTTTGGGTCATTAATTATGTAATTAATGAAACATAATTTAAAACAAGTTACAACTATAATTGCAATAAACTAAAGTTCAGGGGCCATAATTGAAACATTAACCCAAACCAGCCCCTTTCCCCCCCTGTCGCGCCCCCTGCTCACCCGACAACCATGTCCGGCCGACCAACTGCTCCTCCGACCGTCCTGTTCCGTCCGCCTCCTCCTTCGATACCTGCACCACAAGGTGTTTAATCCACTCGCATGCTCAATCGATCGTTTATAACTCCCAAACCCGATCGATCGAACCTCCTCCCCTTTTACTCCGGCGAGCTCGATTCCGACCATTCCGGCACCATTTCAGGTAGATTTTACATTCATTTTAATCCTCTCAACATCCTACAACTCCCTAATCCATCTATTCGATCTCATTTCAGTTCCATATCAAAGATTTTAAGCCAAGAACAGCCGCAACTTGTCTTCATTCAAATCCATACCAAAACTCCACCAAATCGTAAGTTTAATACACCAAAATAACCGCAAATCCATGGGGATTAAAAGCCCCATGGTTAATTTGTCTGGGATTATCAAATTCGAACGAATTTGATGGATTTGTAAACTAGGGCTCATATGGGATTTGGGTTATGATTCAAGTAAAGTGTTAAAAGTATTAAAGTTCTGTTTATAAACAAAAACGCGCGCCTGGTTCACTGGTTTGTGCGCATGTTTGTGGTTGTGATGGTCGCAGGTTCGAACCTTCTCCCCACCATTCTTTTTAATATTTATTCTAACCATTTAAACCAACACTTTAATAATCTTATAACCTATAAATTGTTAATAATATGTTTTAAAAGTTAAAAACATATAAATGTATTTTATGTAACAAAGATTTAAGTTTGTAAGTTTTATACAAAAACATGTTTTTATAAATGATTAAAGTTTCTAATTTTCATATAAATACATATTCTCATAAAATATTTAAACGAAACGTCCGAACGTTCAAACTCGTTTAAAAACCTTGATCCGAAACGTTTGACTTCGGACTTAACTCCGGTTACCACGGTTCCATTTCTAAGTTAAGATCTTTATACTTTTATTTATTTATACATTATATAACTTTTATTAATCAAATGATTAAGTTAATAATAAGTATTAAAGACTAAAATGTATAAGTTTAAATACAAATTCTAAATATTATTACCAATATGTTACTAATGTTTTCTAAAATGGTTTTCTTGTAAAATACAAAGTTTAAAAGTTTAATAAATCGGTTTCGTATAAAAACGATCGGTTACGGTTCGTACCAAAAATCCCAAATCTCCGTAAATTCGTATTATTTCTATTCTAGTTTCTATACTATATGTTCTTCTAAGTTAGGATTCTCATTATTTAGGTGATACTAATATTTGGGAAATCCTCGGTTCCAGTTGATTTATTTCTATACCATTTCTGTTTCGTATTCAAGGTGAGTAAATTCACTCCCCTTTTTGTACTATTTTTGGGGCTGAAATATGTCTTTTTCTATATTACGTTTTCTATTCTAAAAGAGATCATACAAATATGTTAATCTAGTCCGCGGCTTGATGCAACCTTATGTGTTAGTTAAAGTAGTTTTATTGCTTGGTAAACCCACCGGTACAATGTTAGCGCTAATGGTTTGACGAACCCACCTGCCTGTACAACATCGATAGGTGATTTAAACCCGGCCTTTCTAATTCCATGTGTTCTATGTTTACTATGCTATGACGGTTGTTGCTATACTATGATGCTATGCTATGCCATGTCCCTAAATTGATAAATAATTATTGATAACTTATATATCGAGACGGTAAACGACGGTTGGTTAAAAGTTATCTTTAATTATCACATGAGGGGTTCTCATGCTAAAATGGCTATACGAAATACTATGGGTTCTAAAGTGATTGGTGTGCTATGTGTTTCTAGGTGTCCTGGTAGGGTAATAATTATGAAATTGCTAATTATATAAGTTTGCGCAGCATATCTTGTTGATCTCGGATTTTCCCTATTATTATTTATAAATTGTGTTTTACTCACTAGCTTGTGTAGCTAACTTTATTTTCACATATTTCAGGTGGTTCTTGATTTATGGTTTATTTCCAGTTATGTTCAAGACATAGGAGCCTTGGACCTAGAGAAATTAAAATAAAGACTGTTTAATTTCTATTGCTATGGATTTGTCGATTTATGTTTAAAGACTTGTATTTCCTAAACTTAAGATAGTTCCTATTAGACTTACTAATTAAATACCATGTGCTTTGTTACTATTGATATCCAATTCTATTGACGCGCTCGGTGTATTCCGCCGCCGGGCGGGGTGTGGAATCTCTTTGTGGAATCTCGCGAAGGAGCTACAAGAGACTCGTCTGTGTGATTAGGATCTTTATCTTTGTGGAATCTCGTCATCGTCTTGAGCGAGTTTGAAACGTGAGAAACGTGTGCAATCTGGAAGGGGAAACGCCTGTATCATGGACATCCTGTCTAAGGAAAAGCATTTCGTATAAATCTCTTTAAGAGACCAGTATGCTTACCTGGGGATGGACGAGATGAGTGTGACCCTATAGGCTAAAGCACGCTTTCTCGAATACGTTAAAAACGAACTTAACACCTTGATAAGTCTTAAGTGTCCAAACCCAGACACATTCCTAAGCCTTCAAATTCCATTTAATCATTTTTCTAATATTATCGTTTTCTATGATTTCTAGTCATTTCATGAGTTTTACATGATTTTAAAATGTCACGCCAAATTATTTGTTTGCGTTTCTTTCTAAATGATTGCTAAAGGATGTTTTCTAAAGTAAATCTATGATATTTCTAAGTAGCATTCAATTTCATCAAGTGTTTACTACGATTTATGTTTTAACAAAAAAACGGAATGTTCCATGTCTCACGAAATCGTCTTCTCTTTTGTAGAATGGCATCTAGATGACGACTTGCTAATATTATTGCGACCCAAATGGCCGGTATCTTGCCCGGTCTCGTGAATCAACTCAATGCTGCGAACCAAAACAACGGGCCTAAGTGCACACTGAAATATTTCAACTCTTGCGGGCCGACTAAATTCTTTGGCAATGAAAGGGCCACAGGACTTCTCCAGTGGTTCGAAAGCATGGAGAGTACTTTTATAAACTGTGATTGCCCTGAAAATCTTAAGGTTCGTTATGCCACTAGTGTCCTTCAAAAGGGTGCTCTTACTTGGTGGAACGATGAAAAACGCAGGCTTAGAGAAGCTGCTGTTACTGCCTTGACCTGGGCTGCGTTCAAAACCACAATGACTAACAAATACTGCCCTCCCAACGAGATCCGAAAACTAGAGGGTGAATTCTGGGCACTCAAACAAGATAGCGGGGAGAACGTGGCTTATAACGATCGTTTTTCTCAGCTCAGCACTCTATGCCCAAACATGGTTACTCCGGACTCTCGGGGTATTGAACAGTACATCGGGGGTCTACCGATGACAATTCAGGATGCTATCTGGGGTCGTAAGCCAACTACCGTGGGTGAGGCCATGACTTTAGCAGGCCGTCTTACTGAAAACCACGTACAGGCCGGTACTCTGTTCCGTAAGGGCAACAAAAAGTTTAAGGGCTCCTCGAGCAACGATTCCAAACCCACTGAGGGAGGTCTTTACAAGAGTCCTAAACCCGAATCATCATCTCAATCTAAGAAACGAAAGAATAACTCTACCAACTATGCAATTGTTACTCCTAACCCTCCTGTGGCTCAGCAAGGGGGTAGTGTTAACCGCAAGCCCTACACGGGAAATCTGCCCAAGTGCAGCCACTGTCCGCTTCATCATGCTCCTAATACTCCGTGCCATAAGTGCACAGTTTGTCAACGTTTCGGCCACGTGGCTAAGGATTGCTGGAACGCTCCGAATAATGCAAACAATAATCGGGGAAACCAGGTCATGCCTGTTATAACTGCGGTGATCCAACCCATTACCGCAACAATTGCCCACAGCCCATTAACGTCAATGTGAACACTAATGCAAATGCGAATCAAGCTGGTCGTGCTAGGGCTTTCAACATTAATCCTAATCAAGCCCAAGCAAACAACGATGTGGTGAACGGTATGTTTCTTGTTAATGATCGTTATGCTTCCATTTTATTTGATTCGGGTGCCGATAGGAGTTTTGTCTCTCTAGATTTTGCTTCTTCCTTTACTGTTAGTCGTATGGGCCTTGATAGACCTTATGTGGTAGAGGTAGCGAATGGGAAGGGTGTTACTATTAGTTCATGTTTTATGGGGTGTATGCTTAATCTTTTGGGTCACGTTTTCCGTGTCGATCTCTTACCTATGACTCTCGGTAGTTTTGACGTCATTATCGGTATGGACTGGTTATCCGCTAACGGTGCGGAAATTCTGTGTCGGGAAAAGATTGTTCGAGTTCCTCTTCCATCGGGTCAAATTCTGAATATCTCGGGGGAGAAATCTCCTATCGGGTTGAAAATCATGTCCTGCGTCGAAGCCCAAAAATATTTGCGTAAGGGCTATGTTGCGTTTTTGGCTCGTGTTGAAGTTAAGAAAACGAAAGAAAAGAAGCTCGAAGATATTCCAGTTGTGCGGGATTTTGCTGAGGTTTTTCCCGAGGACGTAACCGGTCTTCCACCCGCACGACAAGTTGAGTTCCGTATTGATCTTGTACCCGGTGCTACTCCTGTTGCAAAAGCTCCTTATCGCCTCGCACCTTCCGAACTCCAAGAGTTGGCTATTCAACTCCAAGAGTTATCCGACAAAGGTTTCATTCGTCCGAGTTCCTCTCCATGGGGTGCTCCAATCTTGTTTGTCAAAAAGAAAGATGGCTCGTTCCGTATGTGTATCGATTATCGCGAGCTTAATAAACTCACCGTCAAAAATCGTTATCCATTGCCGCGTATCGATGATCTTTTTGATCAACTCCAGGGTGCAACTTGCTTTTCTAAGATCGATCTCCGTTCTGGTTATCATCAACTGCGTGTTCATGAAGATGACATACCGAAGACTGCGTTTCGTACGCGGTATGGTCACTTTGAGTTCACGGTCATGCCTTTTGGTTTAACTAATGCACCTGCTGTTTTCATGGACTTAATGAATCGTGTGTGTCGACCGTTTTTGGACAAATTTGTTATTGTGTTTATTGATGATATTTTGATCTATTCCAAATCCAAAACCGATCATGAGCAACATCTTCGTACCATTCTTCAAATGCTTAAGCAAGAGCAACTCTATGCTAAGTTTTCCAAGTGTGAGTTCTGGCTCAAGGAGGTTCAGTTTCTGGGTCACATTGTTAACGAAAACGGGGTTCAAGTGGATCCCGCGAAAATCGAAACCGTCAAGAATTGGTCAGCACCTTCAACTCCAACCGAAATCCGTTCTTTTCTTGGTCTAGCGGGTTACTATCGTCGGTTCATTGCTAATTTTTCTAAGATTGTTGTTCCTCTCACGTCCTTAACTTGTAAGAATGTACCTTTTGTGTGGGGTCCCGAGCAACAAAAAGCGTTTGATGTTCTTAAAGACAAATTGTGTAACGCTCCGATTCTTACTCTCCTCGACGGTCATGAAGACCTTGTTGTGTATTGTGATGCTTCGAAACAAGGTCTTGGTTGTGTTCTCATGCAACGGGGTAAAGTCATAGCTTATGCCTCGAGGCAACTCAAAGTTCATGAAAAGAACTACGCCACTCACGATCTTGAACTGGGTGCTGTGGTTTTTGCTTTCAAAATTTGGAGGCATTATCTTTATTATGGTACCAAATGTCTCGTCTATACCGATCATAAGAGTCTGCAACACATTCTGAATCAGAAAGAGCTTAATATGAGGCAAAGGCGTTGGGTGGAATTGTTGAATGATTATGATTGTGAAATCCGTTACCACCCTGGCAAAGCCAATGTCGTCACCGATGCTCTTAGTCGTAAGGAACACGTCATGCTTTCTTGTGTTTCTCTCCGTGTTGATCTTAAGTCTCAAATCCTTGATGCTCAGCGTGCCGTTGTTTCCGAGGGTACCTTTCGTGATGAAATGACCATCGGTACTGATTTGCAGTTGGAAACTAAAACTGATGGTCTACTCTATTTTATGAATCGTCTTTGGGTGCCTTCTCGGTGTAGTGTTCGTACTCTTATTCTTGATGAGGGTCACAAAAGTCGTCATTCTATTCATCCTGGTGCGGACAAAATGTATATGAGTCTTCGTCCACATTATTGGTGGCCTGGGATGAAGAAAGATATTGCTTTGTATGTCTCCAAATGTTTGACTTGTTCAAGGGTCAAAGCCGAACATCAGCGTCCTTCCGGTCTTCTTGAGCAACCGGAAATTCCTGTTTGGAAATGGGAGAGTATAGCCATGGATTTTATTACTAAGCTTCCTCCTTCTAATGGTTATGATATATCTGGGTTATTGTGGATCGGTTAACAAAATCTGCTCATTTTCTTCCTATCAAGGAAACTTACTCGGCTGAAAAGCGTGCTCAACTCTATGTTAAAGAGATTGTTTGTCGTCATGGGGTGCCACTTGATATTATTTCTGACCGTGATGGTCGTTTCATGTCTCGTTTCTGGAAGGGTCTTCAGGATGCTATGGGTACTAAACTTAATCTCAGCACAGCTTATCATCCTCAAACGGATGGTCAAAGCGAAAGAACTATTCAAACTCTCGAAGATTTGCTTCGGTCTTGTGTAATTGACTTCAAGGGTAATTGGGATGTTCATCTTCCGTTGATTGAATTCTCGTATAACAATAGTTATCATTCTAGCATTGATATGGCACCGTTTGAAGCTCTTTATGGTCGAAAATGTCGTTCTCCTTTATGTTGGACCGAAGTCGGTGACTCTCAAATTACTGGACCCGAAATGATCCAAGAGACCACAGATAAGATCCGAAAGATCCGTGAGAATCTTCTAGCAGCTCGTAATCGCCAAAAGTATTATGCCGATAAAAAGCGAAAGCCTATGGAGTATGAAATTGGTGATATGGTTTTGCTTAAAGTGTCTCCATGGAAAGGAGTTTTCCGTTTTGGTAAGAAGGGAAAGCTAGCTCCTCGATATGTGGGACCGTTTAAAGTTCTTAAGAGGATTGGTAAAGTTTCTTATGAGTTGGAACTACCCGAGGAATTGGGTGGTGTTCATCCGGTGTTTCATGTTTCCAATCTGAAGAAGTGTCTATCTGATGAAAATCTTATTGTGCCTATCGATGATATTCAAGTTGATGAATCGATGCAATTTATTGAACGGCCATTGGAGATTATGGACCGTGAGGTAAAACAACTCAAGCGAAGCCGGATACCGATAGTCAAAGTTCGTTGGGAATCTAAGCGTGGACCCGAATTTACTTGGGAACGTGAAGATCAAATGAAAGCCAAGTATCCGCATCTTTTTGCTTCATCTTCTTCTACCTCGGTTTGAACAAATTTCGGGACGAAATTTCTATAAGGAGGGGAGACTGTGACATCTGCCCCGAACCCGAATCCGGATGCCCGATTCAAACCCGAGGTTGTTTATCTTTTAATTGTAAATCGTATTTATTTCCTCAAAATGTAACGTTCATTTTAATTATGGATAAATATATCGAATCGTACGTTAATTGTATCTTATTTAAATCGAACGTATTTACGCCGCAAAATATCCGCGTATATCAAATAACAATTATTTGTTGACCATAAAACGCTAAGTATATATATTTCGTAAAGGAAAACTATTAAAAGTATAAAATAAATACTATAAACGTCTCGTAATAACCTCCTAACGAACTAATAAAATTACAATGTCTCCTATAAAAACGTTACGTCTCAAACCGGTTAACTTAGCTAATCAACTAAACCTATAAAACTTATTTTGGGTCAATAATTATGTAATTAATGAAACATAATTTAAAACAAGTTACAACTATAATTGCAATAAACTAAAGTTCAGGGGCCATAATTGAAACATTAACCCAAACCAGCCCCTTTCCCCCCCTGTCGCGCCCCCTGCTCACCCGACAACCATGTCCGGCCGACCAACTGCTCCTCCGACCGTCCTGTTCCGTCCGCCTCCTCCTTCGATACCTGCACCACAAGGTGTTTAATCCACTCGCATGCTCAATCGATCGTTTATAACTCCCAAACCCGATCGATCGAACCTCCTCCCCTTTTACTCCGGCGAGCTCGATTCCGACCATTCCGGCACCATTTCAGGTAGATTTTACATTCATTTTAATCCTCTCAACATCCTACAACTCCCTAATCCATCTATTCGATCTCATTTCAGTTCCATATCAAAGATTTTAAGCCAAGAACAGCCGCAACTTGTCTTCATTCAAATCCATACCAAAACTCCACCAAATCGTAAGTTTAATACACCAAAATAACCGCAAATCCATGGGGATTAAAAGCCCCATGGTTAATTTGTCTGGGATTATCAAATTCGAACGAATTTGATGGATTTGTAAACTAGGGCTCATATGGGATTTGGGTTATGATTCAAGTAAAGTGTTAAAAGTATTAAAGTTCTGTTTATAAACAAAAACGCGCGCCTGGTTCACTGGTTTGTGCGCATGTTTGTGGTTGTGATGGTCGCAGGTTCGAACCTTCTCCCCACCATTCTTTTTAATATTTATTCTAACCATTTAAACCAACACTTTAATAATCTTATAACCTATAAATTGTTAATAATATGTTTTAAAAGTTAAAAACATATAAATGTATTTTATGTAACAAAGATTTAAGTTTGTAAGTTTTATACAAAAACATGTTTTTATAAATGATTAAAGTTTCTAATTTTCATATAAATACATATTCTCATAAAATATTTAAACGAAACGTCCGAACGTTCAAACTCGTTTAAAAACCTTGATCCGAAACGTTTGACTTCGGACTTAACTCCGGTTACCACGGTTCCATTTCTAAGTTAAGATCTTTATACTTTTATTTATTTATACATTATATAACTTTTATTAATCAAATGATTAAGTTAATAATAAGTATTAAAGACTAAAATGTATAAGTTTAAATACAAATTCTAAATATTATTACCAATATGTTACTAATGTTTTCTAAAATGGTTTTCTTGTAAAATACAAAGTTTAAAAGTTTAATAAATCGGTTTCGTATAAAAACGATCGGTTACGGTTCGTACCAAAAATCCCAAATCTCCGTAAATTCGTATTATTTCTATTCTAGTTTCTATACTATATGTTCTTCTAAGTTAGGATTCTCATTATTTAGGTGATACTAATATTTGGGAAATCCTCGGTTCCAGTTGATTTATTTCTATACCATTTCTGTTTCGTATTCAAGGTGAGTAAATTCACTCCCCTTTTTGTACTATTTTTGGGGCTGAAATATGTCTTTTTCTATATTACGTTTTCTATTCTAAAAGAGATCATACAAATATGTTAATCTAGTCCGCGGCTTGATGCAACCTTATGTGTTAGTTAAAGTAGTTTTATTGCTTGGTAAACCCACCGGTACAATGTTAGCGCTAATGGTTTGACGAACCCACCTGCCTGTACAACATCGATAGGTGATTTAAACCCGGCCTTTCTAATTCCATGTGTTCTATGTTTACTATGCTATGACGGTTGTTGCTATACTATGATGCTATGCTATGCCATGTCCCTAAATTGATAAATAATTATTGATAACTTATATATCGAGACGGTAAACGACGGTTGGTTAAAAGTTATCTTTAATTATCACATGAGGGGTTCTCATGCTAAAATGGCTATACGAAATACTATGGGTTCTAAAGTGATTGGTGTGCTATGTGTTTCTAGGTGTCCTGGTAGGGTAATAATTATGAAATTGCTAATTATATAAGTTTGCGCAGCATATCTTGTTGATCTCGGATTTTCCCTATTATTATTTATAAATTGTGTTTTACTCACTAGCTTGTGTAGCTAACTTTATTTTCACATATTTCAGGTGGTTCTTGATTTATGGTTTATTTCCAGTTATGTTCAAGACATAGGAGCCTTGGACCTAGAGAAATAAAAATAAAGACTGTTTAATTTCTATTGCTATGGATTTGTCGATTTATGTTTAAAGACTTGTATTTCCTAAACTTAAGATAGTTCCTATTAGACTTACTAATTAAATACCATGTGCTTTGTTACTATTGATATCCAATTCTATTGACGCGCCCGGTGTATTCCGCCACCGGGCGGGGTGTCACAATTTGATGGTTTTGTGTTTTTGTAAAACCGTTTGATGGTTTTGTGTTTTGGTAAAACTATTTGATGGTTTTGGGTTTAGTGTAACATTTTGATGGTTTTAGGTTTAAGTCAAATGGTTTGGTGGGTTAATGTGATGGTTTTGGTCAAACCGTGTGATGGCTTTTGTCTTATTTTGATACCATTAACAATTTTAGTCTTATTTTAAGAATTTTGGTCCTTGTGTTTTGATAACTCTTTGAACACAAAATAACACAACGATCTACAAAAATACACATTAACAATTTGCATTTACCTACGGTATTCAAACACACAATCAAATTTAACACAATGATAACTTTTGAACATATAATATGACACAATGATCTACACAATGACATGCTACTACATAATGACCTGACAAAACATAGTATTACAACTAGTTATAATATAACACAATGAACTGAAAACGTGAAAAATATTTGTTTTTTATATATCAATACTATACGTGTTTCGAAGATAAAAAAAACTTTTGTTTTTAGAGTAATCTTTATTGAAAACTAATGTCGTATGTAATAGTTAAAGTAAATTACTATTTTGATCCTTGTGGTGTGGGCATTTAACCTTTTGGCCCAAAGATGGAACTTTTAACATATCAGCCACTAACGTTTTGTTTTTTAACTGTTTTGACCCATAACACAAACGTTGTTAACTTTTTTTGTTAAGTGAGATTATTTTGGTCATGAAAAACTCTAAAGGTTGTTTATGTAAATTACCAAGTCTTTACATACGTTTAGTAATTTTGAATATGTATTAAAATTGGTTTGTATAAGGTCATTCAGTAATTCAAAATGATGATATTAAAGTTTGACTCAAATGCTTTAAGATACATTATATTATAAATGTTGAAAAATAAACAAAAAAATGGAAAGAAGTAAACCAATTTAAAAAAACAGTTTTAAAACAACTTTGACTTCGATTTAGGTTCGGTTAGATCTTAACCGAATCAAACCACAAATAGAGATCAACAATGAATGAAATGAAAACATCTACCATCAATTTTCAACGAAATAAAAGACAAATAAATAAAATATATGGGATTTTTTGTTTTACAATTAGCATACAATTATAAAACTTGAAGGTGAAAATCAGTGTAGTTTTACAACAGTTGATAGATATCCATTTTTACACCACAAACAAACCAAAAAACAAGTGAGCTCAGGTAGCTAAATGGTTGGGGCAACTATCAAACATGGTATGCCACATAAAGGCTCTTGAAAGCACCATCTCAAGCTCTTGGTGACTCCAATTATTTGTTGGTAAATGTTGAAGAAACATCACCATTTCCTGGAAATCAAGCTTTAGTAGCTTATCCGACCACTGCATCGTACGATTTGAAACCGTCATACAAGTTGCAACTGTTTTTTAGGTATATTGCTTTCTACTGGTCCCAACTATCACCTTTTGAATTCTACCAGTCCCAACTATTGAATTGGCTGTCAACGGTCCGTAGTTAAAATTTTTTTAACGCTGTTAAGTTTTTTTGAATTCAAAATCGATGTTTCAGGCCTTTTGATTGGAAGTAGAATACGAGTCGATTGATGTAAAAGTTATCTCGAAACGGTGCTCCGAACAATAAATTTTTTACATCCGATTGAAGCACCGTTTTGTCGATCCGAGAGCCGTTTCAAGGTAACTTTTACATAAATAGACTCGTATTCTCCATCCGATCAAAAGAATTAAAACTTGGTCTTTAGTTCGAAAAAAAGTTAACAACGTTAAAAAAAATTAACAACAGACCGTTGGTTGCCAAAGTGATAAAAATTGGGACCGTTGACAGAGTTGGGACAGGTAGAAACCAAAAGATGATAGTTGGGACTGGTGGAAACCAATATAGCTTTTTTTATGCATGGGTAGAAAGGTAATATTAAGTTTTCGTGAAGTATAGGCGGCTTACCGTTAGAAGAAAACTGGCAAATATGTACACAAGGAAATCTGGTAAAGCATCGCCTTCAGCAAGATATGTGTCCCATAAACGTGTAACGAGATGAAAAGGAATCTATAGGAACACAAGATGGATATTAGTCGGTTTTGGTTTGAAAATAATGTAGCGTTTCTGGTATTGAAGCAAACCTCTCGTATTAGAAGACAGTTGAACCAGCGGAAAGCGAATTGAAGAAATTCGAGTCCTTGCTCATCAATATGCTTTGCAACAGGTTCTGAAATTGTTGATTGAAACAAGTTATTATTAGCAGCCATACAAGATGCATTTCGTGCACTTAGGCCATTGAATTAAGGTGGCAATTTCGACCCATTTACTTATAAACGCATTGATTTATCATATTTCATCTCTAACGGGTCAAAAAACAAAACAGGGAAAATGGATAGAACTAGCCACTCAAAGTGTATTTTCAATAATATAAATTGTCATATAGACATCTAATTAATATAAAAATGTATAAATTTAAAAGAAAAAAAAGTGTTTCAGGTCAATCTTACTTGACTTGGCGTATAGGTTTCAACATGAACCCATTTTGACCCACTACAGTTTGCGGCCTCTAGTTTTAAACCAGTAAATCCCAGAACATTTTCTACAACTTATTAGGGTGTGTGCGTTTTTCGTTCAAAAAAAAAACAATGCATGTTCACTCTGTTGAAGTTAACCTAAACTTTGGGTTAATTATGTCAAGTTAGAAAGTATATTTAGTGTCTATTATGTATGTATGTCAAAGTATAAGTGTGTATTATGTATATATGTCAAAGATAGGAAGTTAGGGTTATATGTAGTGTCGATTATGAAGCGTTGTGTCCTTTACATGGCACCGGTTCATAATGTATATATAGGCAAGACATTGACAAAGTTTGTATGATCAATTATTACAAGTTTCAATCAATATACAGCAAGTTTATTATCAAGATTCTTTTGTATTTGTTCATCAATTGCAAGTTATTACCTACAATTGGCATCAGAGCCTGTTGTAATCTATCCAGGGAAGAAAGAACGAAGCAAGGAGCAGAATCAGAAGGCATCGACAATTTCTGTGTTGTACTTTGATCGATTCAAGCAAGAATCAGAAGGCACAATCATTTTCTTTGTGGTGCAATCGAACAAGTGGAAGAACTATTTCTCTGTCTTGATCGATTCAGGAGAGAAAAAAAACGGTGAAACGTGAATCAACATCAAACCGCTGGAACAACAAAGAACAGGCCATTCTTAAAGTTTCTGCATATCGACGATTTCAAGAAGAAAGATAGAATCATTCAATTGATTGCTATCTCACTGGAAGAACGAAGCAAGGAAATAAATCGATCCAGGGAAGAAAATTGAAGACGACAATTTAAATTGACGAAGGAGTGCGAATTTGTTTGGTTCCCAACATCGAAGCAAGATAAGAAATTCATGGTTTTATGGACTATTCTAATTAAAGGATAAAGATAAGAAGGTATTGTAGACAAAAAAAAAATATTTGTTTTGTTTTTTGTTACTGTACGAGAACTCAAGGAAAAAAGAAACCATTTTGGTTATTATATGCCTACAAAGTCAAAGGAAAGGAAATCCTTTATTGTATATTCCTAACCAGAAAAAGGGAACAAACAAAAGCAAAAACAAGGATGCGTGCAAAGTCACTATTGGCAAGATTGGAAGAAATTTGAAGAAAGCAAGTTCTCAAGAAAATTGGAGTTTTGGTGTTTCGCATCCAAGAAAGCAAGTTTTGGAAACATCAACCCGTAGGAGCAAGCCATTAAGATAAGTTTTTCGCATCAATCTTATTAAGTTGACTTTGATATTTGCAAGATAGATTTTTTAAGTTGACTATTGTTTTTGTTTAGCAAGTAGATTTCCTTTAGAATTGACTATTTGAAATCTCATCATAGCAAGATCACTCCCTAGGATTGATTGGTAAAATTAGCAAGTTAACGTGTGGTTCAGATAGCAATTTCAAACCATACATCGTAGCAAGTTTAAATTGAATCCTTTAGGTTCATAGCAAGTCCCGAACCTTAGATTCAATTAGCAAGTAGAACCCTTAGATTCAAATTAGCAAGCAAGTAGAATCATTGTGGTTCAAAAATCAAGCAAGTAAGGATCAAATCTTTGATCTAAACAAGCAAGATATACCTGATTAGCAAGTAGGTCAGGAAGCAAGGATTTGATTAGCAAGTTGGTCAGATCAAGAAAGCAAGCAAGAACCTGATTAGCAAGTAGGTTAGGAAGCACGAACTGATTAGCAAGTTGGTCAGATACGTGTAGCAAGAACCAGATTAGCAAGTAGGTCTGGAAATAAAATATTGATTAGCAAGTTGGTCAATATTTAAAGCAAGATTGGGAAGAAAAATCCCAAGAAAGAACGCAAGCAAGTACAAACATTAGCAAGTATGACTGGAAAAGAAGACAAAAAGCATGATAATGCATCAAGCAGTACTGTTCGCGAGCAAGGAAATGTTTCACTCCAATATCCAAAATTGAAGGAAACAAATTACACTTCATGGGCATTGTTGATGGAAACTATATTGAAGGCATATGGTCTTTGGGGAACAGTTGATGTAGAAAAGGATGCAGAAGTAGCAGATGAAAAGAAGATTAATACAGCCAAGGCGATGATACTTCAAACACTGCCTCAGGATGTATTAGATCAAGTTGCACAATACACAACCGCAAAGGAGGTTTGGGACTCGTTAAAAGTTCAAAACCTTGGAGCAGATTTGGTACAGAAAGCACGTTTGCATACATTGAGGAGTGAACTAGAAACCTTGAAAATGAAGTCAAATGAACGTATAAGCGACTTCGCAGGCAAGTTAAGCAGCATAAAGACCAAGTCAAAAGGTCTTGGACACGCTCTTAAAGACAAAACACTCATAAGAAAGTTACTCGCCTCAGCACCAAAGAAGTTTTTACCGCTCGTGGCAACCATGGAACAATATTCAGATTTAGACAAGATGTCATTTGAAGAAGCTGTAGGAAGGATGATAGCTTTTGAAGAACGCCTCAAAATTCAAGATGAACCGGAGGAAAACTATCAAAGCAAACTTCTAATGGCAACTTCAAGCAGTCAAGGTCATGGCAAAGGACGAGGAAGAAACTTCAACAAAGAAGAACAAGCACATGGAAGAGGTATGGGTCGAGGAACTAAAGCCAAGAGCACTCTCAGATGCTATGAATGTGGTGAACTTGGTCACTTCGCAAATGAATGCAACAAATGGAAGGACAAGAAGAAAGACAAGCAGCAAGAATCAAATCTCGTCTATGATGATGAAGTACCAACACTACTTTGAAGCAGCAAGTCAAGCAAGATGAAGACTCACCTTAAAGCAAAGTTTAGTTTAAGGGGGAGTGTTGAAGTTAACTTAAACTTTGGGTTAATTATGTCAAGTTAGAAAGTATATTTAGTGTCTATTATGTATGTATGTCAAAGTATAAGTGTGTATTATGTATATATGTCAAAGATAGGAAGTTAGGGTTATATGTAGTGTCGATTATGAAGCGTTGTGTCCTTTACATGGCACCGGTTCATAATGTATATATAGGCAAGACATTGACAAAGTTTGTATGATCAATTATTACAAGTTTCAATCAATATACAGCAAGTTTATTATCAAGATTCTTGTGTATTTGTTCATCAATTGCAAGTTATTACCTACACACTCACCATTATAAGCCATTTAGGGAAGTCAACATTTCCAGGTGTTATTTCAGTAATAATTTTACTTTGTAAATAAAATGATTTAGGATTTTTAAAACATCCAAGTAAATTTAAGTTCGTTTGACCGGCTACCCTATCTGATAAATTTATTTATATGATTCATTAGAGGAAGACCATAGCTGTCACAAGCAAATGGGTCAAAAAGGCCACCTCTAAAAAATCAAGTTCAATACAACATAGAGGAGATGAAAATGCATAAGGGTGTTACCGTCAATTCGCCGGACAAGTTCCTTGAGCTTAAACACTAGCCTTTGAATCCCAGGTTGGGCAAATGTATAATGGTCTTGCATACCATCCAGCAACTTGGATAGACACCAGTAACAATCAGCTTCAACATCTGAAATCTTTTCAGGATCTAAATCAGCAATTGACCAATTATCAATACTCCCTTCCAAATGTTCTGACAAGAAAACTACTAAAAAAGGTGTTGCAAGGTCATTTATGCCCTGCACATATCCACTTGCCGGATGCCTGATTGCCCTGAAGTTACACAAACATAAAATAAATAAATAAACACTTGAACCTTTCAGAATATCTGGAAAAGAAAAAGACATGGGTTGATTCATAAACATACAGACCTAAAGCAGATGTTGCAAATTCAACCCATTTACTTACAAATAATGGGTTGATTCAGGCTATGTTTTATCTACAATGGGCTAAATGGATTGTTACTGAAATAATATTACGTTGTTTCACAAGGTATGGAATGTAAATATCCAAATGATTTACTCAAGTAAGAGATTTTAGCTAGCTAAAATGATCTTATCAATTCGGACTTTGGAGATCATTTTGATTCCATTGGTAATGAGGATTCGAAATATCACACGGAGAGTATATGACACTAGCTAACTATTATTACTAGTGAAGTATGCCATGTGTTGCGGCAAGCTTAACTTAAATATCATAGCGCATGTAAAAAAAACATGTCTAGACGTTATATTCAAGAATCATGAAAAACTTACCTCGTAAACCATCTTCTACTCATCT